>OX941080.1:98135000-99385000 GCA_954870635.1 Arctium minus | reverse complement strand
TAGTAGTGGCTCAACGTAATATTGTCTTTGCATACACTTATCATAAAGGAATTAAATTGTGGTACTCATGAATCAAAGAATTGAAGTTGGTTTATACGTATGTTTTACAAATGACAACTTGCATATAAAAATGATTTGTGCATATTTAAAACCTGTGAACTCACCAACTCTTTGTAGTTGACCTTGGTTTTTATTCATGCTTTTCAGGAATCAAGAAGGTAATTCCATGATGTTTTAGCAGCGCACTTCATATTTTGAAGCAAGATTATTTTGCTATTATGCGTATCGTCATAATTTAAGTTTGGGAATTGTAAACAATGACGATACTATGTTCTTAAAAATGTATTGTATTTTGAAAGTTAAGCAAATGTTGGTATGTTATAATCTTGTGCTATGACATCAGAGCTGTTATGCCTCGTGTTTCCGCTTTAGCGGGGTGTGACATTGTTTTTGCTGAATTTCTTTGAAGATGATCTTGAATCCAAAGGGGGAGATTTTTAGTGCATAAATATGTTGGATCCAAGATCATGAAGTTGAAAGTCAAATGCTCAAGTCAAACTCTCATTGCAAAGTCAAAGTCAAAGTGTTTAAAGATGAAAGTCAAAGTCAAGCATGTCAATGTCAACTAGTCTAGTTTAGTTAGTTGGTTTTTGTCTTTGTACTTGTAAGTATAAATACATTTTTCGTTAGTAGAATCATAAGGCACTGTTACATGACACACTAACAGTGAGAAATCTTAGAGAGAGAATTTTTGAAAGAGAGATCTTTGTAATCTATTTGATTTATTGATCAATAATATGACATTTGTGAGTGAATTCTTGTTTGTTCATCTTGATTGCATATAATCTGGGAACAATAGGTGTGATGAAGCCAATCTATTTGGATGTACCTGATATTGATTCTTCTGATAGTGAGGATGGTAATGAAGATGCTGAGCCTAAAACTAAAAGAGTTGTTTTGGATCCATCAAACTATTCAGCTGAACAGAAGAAGAGACATAAAGTTGAAAAGCAAGACAGATCTCTACTGCTTCAGAGTATCCCGAATGACATCTATATATAAAGATTGACAACTACAAGGCTTGTAGATCCTAGAAACAGTGCAATCACGACAATAATCCATAAACAATAGATATTCAATCACAACTGCTAGTCATATGATTAGATTTATCAGTAAAGGGTTTAAGGTTTACAGAGAGAATTTCAATAGGATTAGGTAAACCTTCTAATGACCATTAACCTAAAAAACTAGGTTAAGATATAAATATATATGAGGCATGAAAGAACTTGGGCCCTTAAAGCCCAACAACTAAAACAACTTTCAATAAATTGCAGCTTTCACCCCGAACTTCTATTTAACAAATAATTCACCCTAACAATCTCCCCCTTTAAATTGAAGTTCGTAATCTCACCAGTTGGGAACATGTGTCTTCCGAAAACCGAAACTGATCTCGAAATGTCTCATTGACGTCCTGTACTCCAGCCGTTATTTGATCTGGCCCAAAGCTTTGAGAATAAGGCATCTGTATTTTGAATCCCAAGGCTGGACCCCTTTGTCATCTTGTTCAATTGAATGCTTCAGCTTGTCTCGAAGTAACATCAGTGTACCATCGCAGAATCGAGCAATCTGACTGAATCGGAAGAATCGCACATCACCTTTACCATTTGAGTAAGTCATGCCGAATTCTGGAAATTTGACCACCGTATAAGCAGGTACATTCTGAACATCTGAAGGAAGAGTGAGATCAGGCTTGAGCAGATTTATCTTTTCTTGATTGTTTTCTAATCCAATCTAGAAGTCTTCAATGGATGCAAGTTTCATAGCACACTTCATGTATCTCTTAACAATTTCCAGTGCATTTGTAACTTCTCCTGGTAAAAACAGTTTTGGTCTTCAAGTCTCGGAGAAAAAAATAGAAGATCTGGTAACTCGAGACTTACAAAGTCAGCTTCAGGAAACTGCCATTGACTGCCATCTTCTCTAGTCACCTCAAAATAAGAATACCATATGCTCATAAAGCGGCATGAGTAAATCTGATCAACAGGTCTGATTCTGAGCTTTGTCCTGTCAATGTTTTTTCTGAGACTTTTGTACATAAAAACATGCTCGCGTTGCTTCTTTCTGTCTGTCATTGATTGAAGACCATACAAAGCTACCTCATCATACGGACGGATCCAATGGGCAAAGAGATTTTTCTGACTTTCTTCAAGAAATGGAACGTTGATTTTGACTCTTTCCCATTTCAATGATGGAGCTGGCTGAGTACTTTCGGTTTCATGAACTGGTGAGACTGGCGGAGATCGGATGGGGTGATCTGATTGAGATAGATCGGGATGAGCTGATGAATAAGTCAGAAGGGGCATACCGACAGAAGATTGTTCGGCTGAATGATGATCTTGAGCCACATTTTCGAAATTTAACAACTCATCGATTTCAACTTGAAAAACTACCAAGGCTTTTTCAGTGTTGATCGGTTCTTCTGACGGATCTAGATCTAAATAAGGATCAACAATAATTTCCCAACTGTCCGGAATATAAGATGAACCTCTGTCACATTCCTCAGACTTTTCAACCGTTGGAATGACATCGTATAGCACTAAATCCATTACCTGATCCTGAGCCTGACCCTGTCCTTCGTTTGGAGTACCTGAACCCATCTCTGTCTGTCCTTCTACATTAACCACTTCCTGTGCTGACTCGGGCTCGGATGTGCGTTTGCGCTTCTCCCCCTCATGGTGATCAGGATCATCATGGTCATCATGTCTGCGCTTGAGCCCGCCTGCCAGACCACGGGAGGTTGCTTCCAAAGATGACATCCTTTCAGTTAGTGCAAATAGAGTTTGCTGCATAGACTAAATAGTAGCGGTTTGGTGCTAGAATGCTTCAGGAGATATAGTGGGTGGGGGTGGGGGTGTAGGGGTTGATGCTTGAGAACATAGGAGAGATATTAGGTCGGCATCTTGGGATGGTTTAGTTTGGGATTGGGATAAGAGTTTGGCTAGGAGCATGAATTTGAGGTCATCTATTGAGAAATCGGTGGGTGGAGGTGGTGGTGATGGAGGTAGTGTTTCAGGCTCAGTCATAGTGGTTTTACCTTTAATCATTCTCTTTAGAGCATCTACCTCCTTTTTCATTTCAGATCGCATATAATGGAATGGATGCCTTTAGGGCGCCGTCCAGATAATCCCTTAAGACAAACTCGGGAAGACTAACACCTGGGCCACTTAGACTTGCAGTTCTGGTAACGGCCATGGAAGTCGTACCGCCTACGTTCACAGCTGGCGTGATGATAGTTGTGGTAGGATTTCCACCCAATCCTTGTAATCCACCAATAGGTAGAGTTACTATGGGTGTTCCGGCTGGGTCACTAAGACGTCCAGCAGTAGCCGAAGTAAGTATTCGTGTCCTAGTCAAAGAAATGATGTCATCGAGTAGCTCTAGATGATGTGCACTGAAAGAAGTCGAGGACTGGGGCAACTGTCCTCTAGTTTCAATACCAGAACTCTCCAAGTGAGAGACAAGTAGAATATGTGCTAATCCCTCGTGAGAAACTGAAACCAACATCTGTTGAGAGATGTCGGAGTGGCTAGTTGGGGTGTGCAATTGCATCACTAGGTCCATGACGACTTCTTCAATACCCTGTCCCCAACACATGAGACTAGGTAGCGGATGTGGCTACCTGGATGATAATGGCTAGGGGAAGGTCAACCTGAGGTGGTTGCCTCATCACTCGTGTACGCTCAAAATTATGTTTACTCTTTCTTTCCCTCTCTCTATGTACCTCTTTATTTTCAACTTGTACTCCCTCCTCTCTTCTTATGTCTCCGGGTGAGGGCTGGTCATCGTCACCATCAAAGTCAGATGACCCGTCATTTGGTTCCGTTGACTCAGTGCCAAATTCGGTGTCGGAAGAGGAATGGATCTGATCGATTTCTGTCGCTGTGCCATCTGTAGAGTCAATAGCGACAGTCTCGGACTCGGTATCTGTTAGAGCATAAATATGTTGGATACAAGATCATGAAGACTGAAGACTGAAAGTCAAGCCAAGTCAAAGCTCAAGTCAACTCTTATAGCAAGTCAAAGTCATTTGTAATAAAGTCAAAGTCAAAGTGTTGTAATAGTTAGTGTTTTAAAGTGTTTTGTGTGCGTATAAATAGGGATATGGCTTTGTGTTGTGTAGAAGTCTTGAGTAAGAGCATTGTACGCGTATCATTGTTAGAGAGAGAAATATCAAGAGAGTCTGTACTGATTGAGATTAATTGAAATAGAAATTGTTTCAATTCCTATTTGTTTGTCATCTTGCTGTTTAGAACTTGAAATCTTGGGAATAATAATTGGTATCAGAGCAGAGTTCAAATCGAAATCAATCAAAGAAATGGATGTTCACACTGTGTATTGAGACTAGATCGAATTTCGAATTTTTCTGAGTAATTGCGAGTTAGTTTGAGTCAATTGTGTTTGTATATTGTTTTAGAACGATCTTGTATTGGTTTGTTGAAATCTTGCACTGTAATTTTGGTCAATTCTTGGATTTTTACGAGTTTTAGAGTCACGAGTTCGAACGCACTGTAATAGAATCATTTTGTATATTTTGTATATTTTAGTGATTGTAATCGATTCTAGATGCATTAGTGATCGAATTGTCAAAGTTTCAGACTGTAATTTGAAGATTTGATGGATTTTTGAGAAGATTAGAGTGTGTTTAAGTCGAGATCTAAAGAACTCGCATAGAATCTCAAGAAATCGCATCAAGAACTCGCAAATCAAGAGATTTCACATATTTTGTATCTGAAAAATTTCACAAGTATAGAATTTGCATATGTGTGTTATGAGAACTCTTCAGAATTTGTACATGACTGTGTACGAAATGTCAGAATTCGCATATATCCTTTATACGAAAAGCTTCTTGAAAAATTCTCTAAGGAAATAATTCGCATATGCCTGCATGCGAGAAGTGAAGGACTCGCATATAGTTGCATAGGAATTCCTAGAATTCGTAGTGTGCTTTATGCGAATTGTTCAGATTTCGCATAAGAGTGATATACGAATTCCTAAGAATTCGCATAAGAAGTGTTTGAAAAAATTTTCAAGTACAGAATTCGTATCATTATGTTATGCGAAAAGCTTATTCGAAAAGTTCATGCGAAAAGTTAGTTTTTCAAAATTTTCTAAGTCTAGTTTTCGCATAGTGTTGTGTGCGAATTCCTAGAACTCGTATATAACTACGTGCGAATTCTGGATTGTATTTGTCTGCGAATTCTGAAGTTAGTGTATATGCAAATTGTGACTTGCGAATTCTGTTTGTGCGTATTGTTTGGTTATTTGTGGTGTGCGAATTCCATACTTAGGAGATTTTTGGAAATTTTATTTTCAGAAAATTCTTTCTAAGCTTTTCTATATTCTAATTTTAATTGAACTAACGATCATTTTAAGTTCTAATTGACAAACAATTTTGATAACAGGATGACTTCAAGGGAAGCATTAGCTATTGGTACAAATGTAAAGCCACCAGTGTTATTCAAAGGCGAGTACAAGCAATGGAAGGATAGATTTTTAGATATCATTGATCGGAATGATCTGAGTCACTACATCAGACTGTCTTTGAAAGACGGAGTGATGAACCCTCCAATGCCTGTAGAAGATTGTACTGAGGAACAGAAGAAAAGGCAAAAAACTGACAGACTAGCCAAATCTTTTATTCTGCAAGGAATTTCCAATGAGATATATGTCAAAATGGATAGCTACAATGCTATTGGAAAAAAGTTGTGGGATCAGCTTGAGGAAATGATGTTAGCGCCAAAGGTGTCATCAAAAGTAAGAGTTTTGGAGACTGAGAATGGTATTCTAAAGAAGAACATTTCTAAGTTAGAAAGTGAAAATACAGAGTTGATAAAGCAGATTTCAGAATTGGAACAGAAGATTTCCAAAGACAGAGATATCTTTGAAAAAGAGAAGAAAGGTTTTGAAAGTGAAAAGCAAGTGTTTGCAAAGAAATTCTCTGAGTTTTCAAGAAAATCATTTGAAGAGAAGAAAGTTGTTGAACTTAAATGTGCAAAACTTTCCCAACAAGTAAATGATTTTGAGAAAGTAATCATCATTGAAAGAGATAAATTTGCAAAAGAGAAGAAGATGTTTGAACAGAAAAATGTTGGAATCTTTAAAGAAATATCTGATCAGAGAAAGAATGCAGAGAAGGATTTTGAAGAAGAAAGAAAGATTTTTGAAGCTGAAATAGAGAAGCTTACGGAGAATCTATCTGAACTATCAACAAGTGCCATGAAAGAACAAAATATGAAGTCTGAATTAAAGGAAAAGATTGACCTACTCACTGCAGAAAGGAACAATTTATCCTCCAAGATAAAAGAGCTTGAAGAAGTTGTCTCTAAGGTGGTATTGACTGAGCAGAAGACTCCAGATTCAATTGTTCAAACACCTAGAGATGATTCAGCTGATTCTGAATGTTCATTCAAAACAACAACAAGTTCATATCATACAACTGTTTCTACAAAGAGGTCAGTTAATTCATATGATCAGATTCATACTACTAACCTTTTCTATGATAGAAATGTAGATGGTTCAGGTACATACAGGAGAAGAAGGTATAGAGAAGAAAAGTTGGTATGGAGAGTGAAACTAGCATCTAATGAAAAGAATGATGAAAAGAATGGTAAGAAATCATTTGTGCATACAAATGCCAAGAAGAACAATGTGCAAAAAGGTAAACCTGATCATGTTTATTCAAGAAATCAGTTACTCAGGTTAGCTCATAAGAAGAGTTATTGTTCTTACTGATATGCAAATAATTTTGTTCATAAAATTTCAGATCATTACTGGTATGGTTCTTACTCTATTACTCCTAACAGAACTGCAACTAACAAACATGGACCCAAATACCAGTGGGTACCAAAGCCAAAGGATTCATCTGTGTTACAGGTACCTCAAGTCAAGGAGGAGTAAAAGAACCATGACTTCTGTTCAAGACAATTCAGAACCCATTATTACTAGTGTATTGGCTTCTAGACAGATCAATCAAGAACATGTAATTAATGATAATAAATCGGATAAAGCGTCATCGTCAACATCTCATTTATCTGATTTAGATTTACTGTTTGAAGTGTTTTATGATGAATTTCTTGGTACTAAAGTGACTAAACCTGTTGTGGTTGACAGATCGGAAGATTCAAAGAACAATCATCCAACCACTTTAGATATATCTACTGAATCCAATTCCCCGGTTCAACAAGAAGTTCCAATTCAAACGCCTACTCCATCAGTTGAAGCTGTACATGAAACTGTCGAGCCAGAAGTTGCTGAATCAGTTGTATGCACGATAAAATCAACAGACAGAAAATGTCCAACCAACTGAAGCTTCTGCACCGAATACTTCAATTTCAACTGAACCCCAACAAGCTGAAGAAGATAGTGGATTTTTAGATGAGAATCATGATCAATCTACATCTAATCCAGTCCCTCATGAATAAAAGTCGACCAAAGAGCACCTGATACATCAGATCATTGGAGATCCATCCAAACCGGTGCAAACTAGGTCTGCTACACTCAACCAGTGCATGCATGATTCATTCCTGAGCAAGATAGAGCCAACTCGAGTATCTTAAGCTCTAGCTGACTCAGACTGGGTGATTGCGATGCAAGAAGAGATGAATCAATTTGAAGCGCTAAAAGTCTGGAGACTTGTGCCTGAACCTGAAGGAAAAACCATAATTGGCACAAAATGGGTGTTTAAGTGTCGGTCCACAATATTATCAAGTTCTTATCAAAACAACAACATAAATGATTAACCAACCTGTTTGATTAATAACAAAGATTACAGGATTTGATCTCTTGAATTTCTCGATGTTTTTCTCTCTGATGAACAGTAAACACCGTGTATGTGTGTGTTGTATATGATCTGATTTCTAACTTGGCTTGTCTAACACACTTGCTTCAAACATAACAAACATATCTAAATAATATCTAACTAAACTAATATCTAGATATTTAGGACTTATAACTAAAATACTAAAATACAATAAACTTTGACATTTTATTACAAATGACATTAGACTTATATTAAGAGTCGACTTTCCAGCATTAGCTTCAGATTGCAAACTTCAGATTGGATGATCTTGAATCCAATAGATCTGTGCGCTAACAATCTCCCCCTTTGGATCAAGATCATTACTAAAAAGATTTAGCAATTCAGTCTTCTCTTTCAGCTCAGAAGATGGAATCTCCTTCTCTGTCTTCAATATGTAATAATCTCTAGGTTTTAGCCTAGTATGCTTTAGCAAAGTATCTGTTGATCCAAACTCTCTCAGTGATTTGATAACGACCCTCTTCTATACTTAGTGAAAATTACGTTTTAATATGTATTAGTGTTTCACCATCAGCGATCAGACTGAGTCTGTTCAGTTATCGCTGATAGTCTTTCTTATAAACATTTCTATGTATTAGTGTTTCACTATCAGTGATTAGACTGAGTCTGTTCAGTTATCACTGATAGTTTCTGATGTAAACAGTAACGTAATCCCTGAAGACAAGTCTCGCGTCAACATATGTTCATAGCTGAATCGAAGACGAAGCTGCTGAACAAAGAGAAGTCTACTAGTGATCTGATGCGGATATCAGTGAATCAAAGACAACTCTACATATACGCGAAGGAACATGAGGAAAAGCTTCAGCGATAGCTGAACCTCTTTTATCTCTGAAAGAAGAGATATTCAGCGATCAAAAGATCACAAAGCTTATGTCTCAAGTTTCCTTTTGTCTATCCTTGCACAAACTAGTACTATGTGTCAGAACGGACATGTCTCTGCCACCATACGTACAACAACTCTGTCAACTACACTGTTCATGACCTGGCCGAAAGCATGTCTCCCAAAAGTCAGACTCCCAAAGCCAATCTGTGAACGCCACGTGTAAAGTGCCCTGCCATGCATTTCATGCATAGGATATAAATAGGAAGTTCACCCCTCCATCTGTGTGGGTGCTCAATCTTTGAACTCCATATAGAAACCCTTGTTTTCTATCTCTCTTAATCCCCCATTCTCTGAATTTCTTGTGCAATCATCTTAGTGTTTCTTAATTTTGTTTAGATTGAGTCTGTCTTAATCTTATTCCGCAACAAACTTGTAAATTGTATTTTGATTTATCAATAAACAATTTATTAAACTTTAATTTCTGTGTTTGTATTCAACCCCCCCCTTCTACAAACTTGTTAAGCACCTTCGGGACCAACAAGTGGTATCAGAGCAGTTTGTTTAATCTAATAAACAAGATCTTGCTGTATACTCTTCCTTGCTATTCTAAAATGGCACTAAACACAAACTACTATGATAATGGTTCACTTTCTAAACCTCCTCGATTTAGCAGAGATAACTTTTCTCTATGGAAAAATCGAATGATGCTATTTCTTGAAGGTGCAGATCCTACTATACCTGAATATATAGAAAACGGACCCTATGAACCTGTTAGAATTATAGCTGCGGTTCCCGCTACTGCCACCACTGAAGTTGTCCCTGAACGATATGTCGTTAAGGAAATAAGACAGTGGAGTGATGAAGATAAAAAGAAGGTAGGAATAGATGCAAGAGCAAAAACCATTATCTCAATGGCTCTGCCTGATGAAGTTTTCCATTCCATCATGCATCTGAAAACTTCTAAAGAAATGTGGGAAACCATATGTGTTCAATATGAGGGCACCACTGAAATTCAAGAGACTCGAAAGATTAACTTGGTAAGACAATATGAAAGTTTTATCGCTGGTAAGAATGAATCTCTTTCTGACATTCATCAGCGGTTTAACTGCCTGATCATTGACCTAAGAACTGTTGGAAGGACCTATTCTAATTCTGAGGTCCTAACAAAATTCTTGGAAAGTCTTCCTGAAAGCTGGGACAGTTATTCAATATGTCTTAAGCTGACAAAAGACTTACATACTCTCTCTCTAAGCACTCTGTATGGAATATTGCTCAACTATGAGCAATCTAATCTCCTGAAGAAGAATCTTGTAAAAGATTCTAAAGACTCCAAAAGCACTCCTGTTGCTTTAGTCTCTTCAGAGATAATTCCATCTCAGCGATCTACTCTCACCATCACTGAGTTAGATTCTGAATCTGAGGATCTATCAGACCCTGATCTTTCAGAGTTTAATGAGTCCTTAGCACTCTTGACAAACTCTTTTAAGAGATTTGCAAGAAAGAGTAACTTCCGAAGAAGTAAACCTCTCTCTCTTACTGAAAAGCCAAAATCAACTCCGGTTGATAAGGCTACTGCCACTTGCTATAACTGCGAAAAAATTGGACATTTTGCTAGTGAGTGCAGGTCGAAAAAGGTCTTCAAACCTTCTACCTCAAGAAGATCCAGTGATGACAAATACCATAAGCTGAAGAACAAATATCAAAAGCTGAAAAGCTATCAGCGAAAAGGTAAAGGTCTCATCGCTGAAGAACATGACTGGGCTGAATCAGAAGAATCATCTTCTGATGAAGAAGAAGTCGCTAATCTTTGCCTCATGGCTGAGATTAAAGAAGAAGTAGAAGAACCATCTTAACCTTCTATGAGCTACATATCATCTCAGGTATCTATCTCTACAAATCCCTCTCTGCCTGAAGCTGAGAGAAGTCGCGCTGTTGATGTGCTGACGATTGACCTTTATAATGCTCTAAACGACAAAACTCAAGCTGAAAATAAAAATGTATATTTAACTCAAGAGCTAGAGAAATGTCATGAAAATATCAGTGAACTAAATCTTTTAGAAGAAAAGTTGAAAGATCAAGTCATTATAAATGAAATCATCAGCATTGAACGCGAACAAGCCATCGCTGCTCTAAAAGCAGAAAAGGCTCATGTTGAAAAATGGTGCAAATCATTAACAAAGATCTCTGAGATAATAAATGCTCAAACTCCTGAAAGTGATAGAACTGGTCTTGGTTTTTGGACACCACAGGATGATCCTAAAGAAGAAAGTTCCTCGCTTAAGTTTGGAACTTTTGTCACATATTTCTTTGACACTTCTTATAATCAATTCTATCCCTGTTCTTCTTCAAATCCCATCTCTGAGGAAAAATCCAAAGACACTAAGTCTACGGATAAAGGAAAGTCCATTCTCCTTCCTCAGAAGACAACCAGGAAAGCAAAGCTGAAAATTCCTTCTAAACCTTCAGCTAAGCAATCCTCTAGCTCTGTGATAGAAATTTTTGATCTCTGTCCTCCAAAGCTAAAGATTGACCTTAGACCAACGAGATCTGAAGAAATGAAAATCCCTCCCATATCTCATGAGAAAAGCCTTCTCGGACCTGGTCCTGCTCATCTTAAACTTGCAAAACCTTCTACTGATCCTAAAACCATTTTCAAATACAGAAAATGTTATCACTGTGGTTTTACTGATCATATTGCAAGTAAATGTCCAAATGCCACCAAAGCTGATAAAACAGCTAAAGTGAAGAAAAATGCCTCTAAGGCAAAGAAAGTCACCAAAGTTGAAAAATCAACCAAAGTGAAATGAACCACTAAGGTTAAGAAATTAACCAAAGTGAAGATTACCACTGAAGCTGAATCTTCATCAGCTGTGAAGACTGCTGAATCTTCCTTATCCACTAACTCTGAAGGACCCATTGAAAAGTGGGTACCAAACAACGCTTAATCTTCCTTATGTGTGCAGGGATCAAAGGGCATCTGGTATCTCGATAGTGGATGTTCTCGTCATATGACTGGACAAAGAGACCTGCTCACTGAATACAAGGAAGAGAAAGGTCCCTCTGTGACCTTTGGTGGAAATGGAAAAGGATTTACCCGAGGGTTTGGTGTCCTCAACAATGGGACAACTACCTTTCGAAGAGTCGCTTATGTAGATGGACTGAAGCACAACCTTCTAAGCATCAGTCAGCTATGTGACAAAGACTACGAAGTTCGCTTTTCTAAGAAAGCATGTTCAGTGGTAGATGAAAAAGGAAAACTTGCTCTTAGTGGTTATTGCAGAGAAAATGTCTATGTAATAGATATGGACTCTACTATCACTGAAAACTTATGTTTTCTCTCTAAGGCCTCTTCTGATGTCAACTGGCTATGGCATAAAAGGCTCTCTCATCTAAATTTCAAAACCCTGAATTCTCTCTCATCTAAGGAACTGGTTTCTGGTCTTCCTCAGCACTCATATGCTAAAGAATCTCTCTGCTCAGCATGTGAAAAAGGAAAACAAACAAAAGCTAGTTTCAAGTCAAAACAAGTTTCCTCAGCGACAAGTCCTCTTCAGCTCTTGCATATGGATCTATTTGGCCCTGTCAACATCCAATCAATAGCTGGAAAGAAATATACGCTTGTCATTGTAGATGAATATTCTCGCTACACCTGGGTTATCTTTCTTCGCTGTAAGAGTGATACTCCAGAAGAACTAATATCTTTTGTGAAAAAGATGGAAGTGCTGAACAATCTTACTGTTCGTTCAATAAGAAGTGATCATGGAACTGAATTCAAAAATAGTTCCCTGAACAATTTCTTTGAGAACAAGGGAATCTCTCACAACTTCTTTTCAGTAAGAACACCTCAGCAAAATGGAGTCGCTGAAAGAAGAAACAGAACGATCATAGAAGCTGCTAGATCAATGCTCAGCGATTCTCACCTCCCTACTCAATTTTGGGCAGAAGCTGTAAACACTGCATGTTTTACTCAAAACAGATCGCTGATAATAAAGCGATTTGGGAAGACAGCTTATGAACTTTTTCTTGGAAGGAAGCCTTCTATCAGCTTTCTTCATATCTTTGGTTGTCAGTGCTTTATCTTAAACAACAGAGATCAACTTGGAAAGTTCGACCCAAAAGCCGATGATGGAATATTTCTAGGATATTCCTCCATCTCCAAAGCCTACAAAGTTTTCAACAAGAGAAGACAAACCGTAGAAGAAACAATTCACGTCACTTTTGATGAAACTCGCTCAGCAAACTCTAAACCAATCGCTGACAATGAAGAGTTAAATGTTTGGATGCTTTCTCACTACAGAGAAACAGAACCTTTCTTCTCAAACCATCAGCATTCTGATCCTCCAACCGCTGATGATGATTCGAACATTATACATCCTACCGCTGAATCCACCTCATGGGTCTCAGCAGAACCTCTAAACACATTACTACCATCAAATCTGCCTTCATCTGGAAACCTCTCTAGTGAATTTTCTCAACAGTTAATCGCTGATGAACCTCAAACGTCCTCATCAGTAAACATTCCAATTGTTGATCCAACCTGTGAGTTAAGCAATCATGCTCCTACTCAGCGATGGACCAAAGATCACCCAATAGATCAAATTCTTGGTGATCTCGAAGCAGGTATTCAGACACGACGAAGCTCAGGTAATATCTGTCTCTTTGTAAATTTTCTCTCTTTAATAGAACCAAAGAAGACTGAAGATGCCCTCAGAGATCCAAACTGGGTCAGCGCTATGCAAGAAGAGCTGACTGAATTTTCTCGAAACAAAGTTTGGAATCTCGTTCCTAGACCATCTGATAAAACTATAATAGGCACCAAATGGGTGTTTAGAAACAAGTTAGATGAACATGGAACTGTAACCCGCAACAAGGCTCGACTTGTTGCTCAGGGATACAGACAAGAGGAAGGCATAGACTATGATGAAACCTTTGCCCCTGTGGCCAGGCTCGAAGCAATTCGACTATTCTTAGCTTATGCAGTCTATAAAGACTTCATCGTTTATCAAATGGACGTAAAATCAGCGTTCCTAAATGGAAAGCTAAATGAAGAAGTCTATGTAGAACAACCACCAGGGTTTTATGACCCTAAGTATCCAAATTATGTTTATAAATTGGATAAGGCTCTCTATGGTCTAAAACAAGCCCCTCGTGCTTGGTATGACACTCTCTCATCTTTTCTTATCTCTGAAAATTTTGAACGTGGCAAGATTGATAATACGTTATTTTTCAGAAAAATAAAAGGTCATATAATTCTTGTACAAATATATGTCGATGACATAATATTTGGTTCTACTAACCCATCTCTGTGTACTCGCTTCGCTGAAAGAATGAAGAAAGAATATAAAATGAGTATGATGGGTGAGCTGACATATTTTCTTGGTCTTCAGATTAAACAATCTGACAAAGGTACTTTTATCTGCCAAGGTAAGTATGTTAAAGATATGCTGAAGAAGTTTGATCTCACACAAACTTCAGCGATGAAAACTCCTATGGCACCACCCCTGACACTTAACAAAGATCCTTCTGGTAAACCTGTTAATGTCACTGCCTATAGAGGAATGATAGGCTCCCTGCTGTATCTAACAGCGAGCCGACCTGACATTATGTACTCTACTTGTTTATGTGCACGCTATCAATCTGAACCCAAGGAATCCCATCTGATCGCTGTAAAGCGAATTTTCAGATATCTGAAAGGAACTCTTAACCTCGGTCTTTGGTATCCCAAAGACTCAGGGTTCGATCTAACTGGTTATTCTGATAGTGATTTTGCAGGTTGTAAACTCGACAGAAAGAGTACCACTGGTGGATGTCAACTACTGGGAGGAAAGCTGGTAAGCTGGACAAGCAAGAAGCAAAATTCTGTGTCCACTTCCACAGCTGAAGCTGAATACGTAGCCGCTGGAAGCTGTTGTTCTCAGATCTTGTGGATGAGAAATCAACTCTTAGATTATGACCTTCAGCTGTCAAAAATTCCCATCTATTGCGACAGCACTAGTGCTATAGCTATAGCAAATAATCCAGTACTACATTCAAAGACAAAACACATAGAGATCAGATATCACTTTATCAGAGATCATGTAATGAATGGTGATATTGAACTTCACTTTATCCCTACTGACTTTCAGCTTGCTGATTTATTCACCAAACCTCTTGATGAGACAAGGTTCAACTTTCTCATCAGTGAGCTTGGAATGCTGAACCTCGAAGAATAATTCTTCAGCGTTCATGTATTGTGTCAGTAATCAAAAGTTCCCCTCTCATCATTCTCTCTGATAAACATTCTGACTCTCAGGTATGTTCTCTCAACTGAATCTTAACTCAGTTAAGATATCTTTCAAAATATACTTTAATCACTGAACCTTCTTCAAATGATTAAAAGTTTTTTGAAAAATACATTAATCACTGATATTTCTATTCAGTGACCCTTTTAAAAGAAACTCTATCCCTATCTTTTCCATCAGGGATACTTTTAAAAAGAAAAATCTATTGCTGACTTTTCTTCAGCAATAATTTCAAAACGGATAAATGAATAGTCTCTCTCTCTTCTATGACGTCATTTAAATCGACAATCCACGACATGCCTTTTCTGACACGTTCGTCCGTTGCTCTTCTATCCAATCAACATCGTGGGACGTGTCCATGTCATGATGAGCATTTGTTTTCCCGCTTCTCTCACACTCTCTCTTATTTTTCTCTCTCTTCGAATAAAAGGAAAGAATGCCTCATTCTTTTTGGCTTACGCTTTCTAATCTTACAAAGCAAGAAATACTCTCTCTCTCTCAAGAACACTGAAGCAAGTAAACCCAGAATATTGAACCTGCAACTCTTCTTCTTCAAAATAAACAGGTTTATTTCATGTTTATGTTCATTGTTAGTATGCTTTCTATTCTTTTTAAAATCCTACTCGTTCTTGTTCTTCATGAATTTTCTAAAACGTTTTTTTTCTAAAAACTAAAGATCATTCTTTCTGATTTTATGTTTTTAAATAAAAACCTTTTGGTTTTTAAAGTGTTCTTCATTCTTTCTACCCAGAACACTATTTTTCTATTCCTAAAAATAACTTGATATTTTTCCAGTTTCCCTTCTTCTATGGAAACTGGTAATCATATTATTTTTAATCATAATCATTTCTTCTATCATGTTTCTTTCAATAGAAGAAATGACAGAGTCTGAGATTGTCGCTTCCAAGACAGTTAAATTCACCATCACTGAAGCTGAGATTACGAAAAGTAATCATTTGGCAAGACTCGACTTCCAAGCTGACAAATACCCACATCTGGTAGAAGCTGCTGAATTTCTCAAACAATCATGTATAGCTTACGCGATCACTGTGGATCCTAAGCCTTCCAAGACTACTCCAGCAGTTCTGGTTCACTGCTGATGCAACTGTACTCACCAACAAGAAAGGTGAACGAGTCCCTGCTATCTCTTTCAGCACGAACTTGGGGCCAGGGAGCATGACCGCTCTTAGCCTCAGGAAATCTTTAAGATTCCCTGACAAACCAAAGAGTGGGTTCGACGCACTCCCCACTGATGATGAGCTGATATCATTTCTGGACGCAATGGGTTATTGTTGGGAAAACAAACCGAGATCTTCTATTCCCAACAAGAAGCTCACCAAGATCCTCAAAGCTCAGATGCCCTCACAACTGAACTTTATCTTCTCGCACATAATTCAGTGCATGAGCGGGAAGAGTGGTTCGCTGGATCAAGCCAGCAAAACACAACTGCAGATGGCCTACTCCGTTATCGCTGGTCAAAACTTTGACTACGCTACAACAATCTTTGAAGACCTGAGGTCGAGATTAGAGAAGCCTGAACGAGATCCCAAGATCTCGTACGTACGTTTCATATGTACGTACATCAAGTTCCTCTATCCCAACACCTATCCCACCAAAGATGATGGCACCTTTGCCAGGGTAGGTCAACGATCACTGGAGGTAAAGCCACTCGCCGACGAGGTAAGTATCTCTCTCATTCGCTCTCGTCTCTCTCTCCATTCTTCTTCATCTTCAGCGACCACGCAGACGGTTCCTTCGTCTGCTATCCCTGTCGCTACCACTACTTCTAAACGACCATCCGCTAGTCCGATTGGTCCTTCCAAAAAGGCCAAAAAGACTAAGGATAGTACACCCTCTAGTACTATACCTGAGGGAGCTTCTCAACAAGCTACCTTAGATGCATTTGTGGGTCTTTCCTCCACAACTCCAGCAGTCACTCAAAATGCCGTGTCAATGATTTCGATCGCTGTCACAACATCAGTAACCCCACCTACCATCTTACTCGCTGAGATGACCCCCAACCCTACTTCTATCCCCAAAACTCTTCCCTTTTCTACTCATTTGGTCTCTGAACCCGCTACCTCTTCTTTACCTATAGGACCTGAACATCAAACTTTTGAGGAATCTATGCAGTTCTACAAAATGTTTGATACGTCAGGTACACCTATAGGATTAAACACTTCTTTCCCCACCTCTCCAAATAAGCCCGTATCTGAACTAACATTATTTTCAGGTCCTAGTTTGGCGTCTGTTGACACGCATGTCAACAGTCTGGGAGAAAAGGTGGACGCCCTCACCAACACCATCAACGACACCACCAGCGCCGTCAATCAGGCTGGTGAGGAGCTGAAGAAGTTGACCGCGACCTGCTCATCTAAAGCTGAGAACTCACAACTTTCAGCTGTTGAAGAACAAGTCGTCCAACTCAAAGAGTCCTCTCAACTCTTTCAGGGGCGATTTGAGTCTCTTACCGCTGAAGTTCGGGGTCTCTCTTCAAAGGTTGACCTCTGCACGTCCCTTCTTCAGCAAATTCTACAAAAGGTGAATGCACCAGCTCCAGCGCTGCCTCCCTCCTTCACTGAAGATGATCGGACCAACCTCAACATCGTTGTGGAATTCATCCATGATGCCACGTGCGACATCCCTGCGGTTGAAGACCGGGTCAAACGTCTGGAGGCTGATGTCCAAGTGCTAAAAGCTTCAACAGCAACTCCGGCAGCTGAGCAACCCCCTACCGCTGATAATGACAAAGTGGGGGAGAAAGCTGAAGAAACATCTATCGCTGCTGCTGGGGAAGCTAAGACTCCAAAGAAATCTTCCTCTCAATCTGAGGGGGAGAAGGTAAAAGAATCCTCATCTATTCATTCTATTCTCTTTGAAGATGATGAGGAAGAAGACGATGAAGAGGAAGATGATCTAGATCTTGATGATCAAGAAAAGGATCAACCCTCCGATGACAATGACGACGATGAAGAAGACCAATCTATGTGGTTCTCCAAGCCGAACGTCGCATCAGGGACAACTTCGCAAGAGGTTGTCAAAGCAGGGGTGAGAGATGATACATCTTCAAGCGCTCCTTCGCAAAGCAAAGACAAGCAACCAATCGCTGAAGAATGCTTGAGGACTGGATCACAATCTGAGGGGGAGCATCCTTCTCAATTCTCACCCCTGCTTAAGGGTTCTGAACTACAAATAATTTTAGCTACTATCGCTAAAGAAATAATCCCAATCTCTATCGCTGAGATTGATGAAGAAGAAGAAGAATATTCCCTGGTCCATCCAGGAAGGCCATCTCAACCATCTCATTGGTCAGAGGAAGTGGTGAAGAAAAGAGTTGAAATGATCGCTCAACTAGAAAGTCAACGGCTGAAAGTCCCTCTTCAAACATCCACAGAGCTCGACTTCCTCACTGAAGCCGAAAGAGAAGAATCTGCCAAAGCTGAGAAGCTGATCGCTGAATGCATACAAGATGCCCAACTCGCTTTAAAGATTCAATCTTCTCTAGTCAAGGACAAAAAGCTGAAAAGCAAGCCTGTGGAAGTTCAAGCTGCACTGCTGAAAGAAATTGATGAGGAACGCTCCAAAGAACAAGAGATGAATGATAGGTCTATCGAATGGTGCAAACAGAAGATGGATTATCGTTCTGATCTTCTTCCGATATCAGCCATGACTATCTCTGGTCGCAAGAAGAAGGATCAACTCTCAGTGACCATGGAGATTACCAGAGAGGATGGAACCCAAAAATCTATGTACGTATCCAAACTTGAGAGCTTCGGATTTACGGAATGGTTAGAGTTCTGGGATGCGCTGAAGAAATCCAAATCTACATACAGAGGCTACGTTGAAGGACTTCTTGAAGCCCTCATAAATAGAGTCGCTTCTGTACTGAAGCTGCCATCTCCTCTTCCTCCCAAATCTTTGAAACTCAAGAGAAGAATTGGGTCCTCCTCCTCTGAAGACATCGCCATCATCAGGAATGAAACTTCTATCAAATTTTCAAGAGATGCACTGTTTGGTCCTCCTCCCGATCTTTCAGTTCTGGATCTATCTCTGCCTCCTGGTGGTCCTTTCCAAGGTGGTCAAGTAATTGACGATCCTTATGGAGTGTTCTTCAGAGATGATGATGAGGAACTCAGATTTCAAAGAGTCTCTGAGATTCCTATCTGTCATCTGAATCATCTCAAGGATCTCTTATGCTTATGGTGTGACTTCTCCCCTGCTGCTGAGAAAATCAAAGAAATTATCAGCCAAGAATCTTTGGAACGAAGACAGAAAGGAGAAGAAATACCTGAGTATATGATCAATCCTCCTAAGTCTTCTTTTAATAGCTGATAGATTAGTTTCCTTTTCTGTAATCTATTAGTTATACTTACAGTAGTTAGTTATTCACTTGTACTTATGATTTTCATATCTTGTAATTCTATCCCTGAATTAAATGAAAATTGCAGTGATGTACTTAACCCTATCAGTACTATAAAAGATCCCTCAAAATAGTAATTGGGACATGCATGCTATGAGTCCTTTTTATTCCTATATTTTGAATCATAAAGTAATTTTCTTTAGTTACTTTGTCATTATCAAATAGGGGGAGATTGTTGATCCAAACTCTCTCAGTGATTTGATAACGACCCTCTTCTATACTTAGTGAAAATTACGTTTTAATATGTATTAGTGTTTCACCATCAGCGATCAGACTGAGTCTATTCAGTTATCGCTGATAGTCTTTCTTATAAACATTTCTATGTATTAGTGTTTCACTATCAGTGATTAGACTGAGTCTGTTCAGTTATCACTGATAGTTTCTGATGTAAACAGTAACGTAATCCCTGAAGACAAGTCTCGCGTCAACATATGTTCATAGCTGAAACGAAGACGAAGCTGCTGAACAAAGAGAAGTCTACTAGTGATCTGATGCGGATATCAGTGAATCAAAGACAACTCTACATATACGTGAAGGAACATGAGGAAAAGCTTCAGCGATAGCTGAACCTCTTTTATCTCTGAAAGAAGAGGTATTCAGCGATCAAAAGATCACAAAGCTTATGTCTCAAGTTTCCTTTTGTCTATCCTTGCACAAACTAGTACTATGTGTCAGAACGGACATGTCTCTGCCACCATACGTACAACAACTCTGTCAACTACACTGTTCATGACCCGGCCGAAAGCATGTCTCCCAAAAGTCAGACTCCCAAAGCCAATCTGTGAACGCCACGTGTAAAGTGCCCTGCCATGCATTTAATGCATAGGGTATAAATAGGAAGTTCACCCCTCCATCTGTGTGGGTGCTCAATCCTTGAACTCCATATAGAAACCCTTGTTTTCTATCTCTCTTAATCCCCCATTCTCTGAATTTCTTGTGCAATCATCTTAGTGTTTCTTAAGTTTGTTTAGATTGAGTCTGTCTTAATCTTATTCCGCAACAAACTTGTAAATTGTATTTTGATTTATCAATAAACAATTTATTAAACTTTAATTTCTGTGTTTGTATTCAACCCCCCCCCCCCTTCTACAAACTTGTTAAGCACCTTCGGGACCAACAGTATCTTCAAAGAAAATTTCTCTAAAATCAGCATGTTTTCAGAATACTTTGATCTCTCGCATTTCTTGGTTAGCTCTTCTCTTTTCCAATCTTGTAATGTAATGGACATTTCTTCAAGCTTTAGGTTCTCCCCCTTTTTGATGAATAGAGAAACGATTTCATCAAAACTCTGAGTAAGAAATGTATATCATTTGGAGCCTCTGATTCGTCAATTCAAAAGATATTCATCCAGATCTTTGCAAATCCAGACAAAATAATCGTGTAACACCTGAATCAAAAAATGAATCAGTTAAAATGCCTGTCAGTAACACTAAGTCACTGTGTGTAACGAATACACATTGGAAAGGAGCTTTGTGATGTTCACTCCCCAGGGCTTCCATTTAATCATCGAAACACTACAAAGGTAATTCTATAAACGTTATGACAAAGAAACAAATTCCTTGTGTGTTCGTGCATATGATAGAAAGAATTAAACACTTGATGATTGCTTATAAGGCTCAAAATTGTGTAAACCACTGAGACAACAGTAAGTTAAACACAGACTCAATGTGCATGAGTGAAGTGCGAAGGTGGGGCAGACTTCCTTCTTTTCAATATCCAGATTCTCCAAATGAAAATTAGATAGTAAATGTGCTGCTTCCCCTTTGAAAATGTGAAAAACTTTCTATTTGAGTAGAAAATGAGTAGCTGGTGGGGTTTAATCAAGAGTTGGCATGGGCTAGTTGCCTGTTTCAATAATGTTCACCAAAGAAATGTGAAACACTAGAAATGTGGCTGCCCGACTCAGAAAGTAGTTGGTGCAGAGTTCTGATATTCTTTTAACTCTGTTCTCACACCCTCTTTCTTTTAAACATTAAGCTCACTCTAACCAAACTCTCTTTTTCATTATTGCTCATCACACAACCCACACTCATTTCTTTTAAATTTCTCACACTCAATCACTATGGATTAACCTCTTGGGTAGGAAACACTGGTTAAAGTGTATCCGTAGAAGTTGTTTTAAGTCCTAGTACAATGAAATCTGATGTTTTCCTAGAAAGCATATGATGCTCAAAATGGTTTAACTATATCAGTTAAAGCACAAAGTAGATCTTGAAAACATTTAAACGCACACTTCCAATTCATGAAATCGGTTTAAGATTCGGGAAGTGGTTTGAACTTGTAAGAACAATGTTTTCTATGATTGAAAGTTATCCTTCTTTCAACCATATATGAGATTAAGATAAAGGATTATACCTTTACGTGCGATCTTACATCTCATGAAGTTAAGCTTAAAGTCATAAAGATATGAACATGTAAGCGTCTCTCAAACTGCAAAAGTCTTATGTCATAGTCAAATTAACTTTATTCACTAAAAATAAAAGACAAAAAAGCAGTAAAACAATGAAAGTATGAGTTCTGATCTGAAATAATCAGAAGTCATAAGTCTTTTACTCCCCCTGAAATTATGCATCCAAAAATATGTCAGTTAAAAAGATATGCATTAAAATTTCAGACAAATATGTACTCCCCCTTGAAGGTTGATTTCCTCATTCGAGTATTGGAGTACACTTCTCATATCAGCACAGGAGTAAGGTCTTTTGATCACTGAAGTACGAGTCCTAAACTGTTGTGTTTAGAAGTCATTCTTCATTGAAGTACGGGTGCTAAGCTGATGTACTTAGAAGCCTTCGTCTTGACATTTAAGTCCGGGTCTTGAACTGTTGTATTCAAGAGCCATTGTTGACATTGATGTCCGGGTCTTGAGCTGATTTACTCAAGAACCATATGTTCTCCTACTCCCTCTTGACTGTAGGTACCTGTAACACAGAATCATCCCTTTTCTTTGGTATCCACTTGTATTTGGATCCAACTGTGTTAGCACATGATTTTGGCACCCATTGGAATCTGGGTCCTCTTTGCTTTTTAGAATCAAATGAAAAATAATGATGAGAGGGAACATGATATGTGCCAAACCAAACATCAGGATCTTTACGAGAAGCATGATCATATCTACCATAATTTGAAAGTTTTCTGGTAGATTGAGATAACTGGAATAATTGTTGTACGAAATATTTCTTGCGAGAATCGACAAGTTTTGGTTTTATACAAGTAACATTCGAAAAATATTTAGCAATCTCGTTAATCTCCTGTTTTGGTTTCCATTCAAATTTAACTCCTAGCCTTTTCTTGTTCGGATCTGAAACATTTGAAACTATTGAGTTAGAATCGTGAGTTTCAAACAAATGCTTCTTCTTTGGCTTACCAGTAGTGATCGGTTTCTGTGAATGCTGAGATTTCTTCTTACCCTTAGCATTCTTAGATTTCACAGAAACTGTTTCATCAACTTTCGTTGATGATTTGCTTTTCACAAACATACTGGATTTTTCCAAGGATTTCACAACAAAAGATGAATGATTAGGAAGTTTGGCACTAAAATCAAATTGATGAAAACAATCATCTAAAACACCATCAGAGTTTAGAAAATCAAACCCTCCATCAGTTAGACCAAAACTATCTTTAGATTTTGAAGCCTTAGAAAGAACAATATTTTTAAGCATAGTTGAAAACACATTTTGTTCAATCTCAATCAAGAGTCTTTCATCTGCTAAAGATGTCTCAAGTTCAAAAATTTTACTTTCCAAAACGAGAGGAGGGACGTAAATTTTACCTTTAATAGGCTTCGCATCCATTTCTTTTACAGAATAACTTTGAAAGAAGTCATTTGAAAGAGATTTTGATTGAACATAATCATAACTATTATTCAGCTTCGCATAATAAAATGGAAGGTGAACTTTAGATGATTTATTTCGTTTTTCAGTTTCTTTGGCTTCATCCTCTTTAGACAGTCCAGTACAGAAAACTTTAAGTTAAGTGAATCGGTGAGAAAGTCTTAAGAATGTAAAATCATAAAGTGCAGGCACTTCAGATATACCTTTTTTAAGGTAGTGAGGGTTCTCATAACCAAGTCCCCAACTCTCTATCTCCTCTTTGGGTTTGTTTAGATGAATGGTTTGTTTAGTTTGACCCAATTTGTATAACTTCTCTTCCAATGCTTTTAATTTTCCAAGTAAAAATTCGTTTTCTTTGGAAGTTGAAGAATGCAATTTCGTAAGCTCTTTGAAATCAAACTCACTCTTTCTTAGTTTAGAATTTGTTTCAGCATTCTCTTTAAGAATTATGGTCTTTTATTTTGCGCTGGTGTCATTGTTTCTATGTAAAACCTCAATCAATACTTTCTTTTCAGCAAGGTCATTGCTAAGTTTCTGTATTGATTGGTCTTTGTCTTTAATGACACCCTTTTCACGCTTGAGTTTCGACTCTAATTCTTGGAGTTTTATCATCATGGCTTGCATTTGATTTAAGAAATCAGATTTGGTTAAATCACACACCTCTTCATCAGAATCAGCTTCAGATTTTATCTTCATCTGACCCATCAAGCACAAGTGTGCTGTCTCTTTCTTCTCTCTTTCTGCTTCCAAGGCAGAAATCTTTCCTTTGTAAAGTACAGGTGTATTCTTATCCATACTGATTGAATTAGTTTCGCTGTAAAGTACAGGTGTATTCTTTCTATTATTATGCAATAAGAACTTGTACTTATCGTTAGTCCAATTAAAATCAGATAAAGACTGAACAAAAACGACTAAGTCTGGAACTGGCGCAAAAAACACAAATTTGCGCTAAAGGAGGCTGGCGCAAAAGAGTTTTGCGCGAGGTGAAGGTGATGCGAAGTAACACTTTGCGCTAGTAGAGGTTGGCGCAAAAGTGACTTCGCGAACTTGTGATCTGAGATTTGCGCGAGACAAAGGTGGACCAAGCTGAGGTTTGCGCGAGTCGAGGGTCACGCGAATTGAGTTTTGTGTGAGTCATTGGTCGCACGAAGTTGGAAGTTTGCGCAAAGTGTTGATGGCGCAAAAGTCAAGTTTGCGCTATACGTTGATAGCGCAAAACTGACTATGAACTGGCGCAAATTTTGCACTCTCGCGAGTTCGTCCCTGCAGCTTCGAAAATCGACTAAAATCCACAATAAACCTATCTGGACTTCGATTAGCAGTTCCAAATTTTAACAAAATGACCACTAACACTTCTAGAACAGATTACTAGCCTTTGATTTTAAAAACAGACACTTTTTGAAAATCCAATCGATGGAACAGTGACTTTGAAGTCGTGTACTGTTGACTCCAAAAACCACAAAATGGGAATCGATATTAGTGCTATACTGAAATTAAAGTATAAAAACTCGATCAGCACCCTATTCGATCACAACCTGATCGATTCCAAACCCTAAAACACACTTAAACTCGAAAATGATTTTGAAATGAAGAACACATAGTCGATGAATGAAAAACTTGATCTGAATCTATTTTAAGGCTTTGATACCAATTGTCGGTCCACAATATTATCAAGTTCTTATCAAAACAACGACATAAATGATTAACCAACCTGTTTGGTTAATAACAAAGATTACAGGATTTGATCTCTTGAATTTCTCGATGTTTTTCTCTCTGATGAACAGTAAACACCGTGTATGTGTGGGTTGTATATGATCTGATTTCTAACTTGGCTTGTCTAACACACTTGCTTCAAACATAACAAACATAATATCTAAATAATATCTAACTAAACTAATATCTAGATATTTAGGACTTATAACTAAAATACTAAAATACAATAAACTTTGACATTTTATTACAAACGACATTAGACTTATATTAAGAGTCGACTTTCCAGCATTAGCTTCAGATTGCAAACTTCAGATTGGATGATCTTGAATCCAATATATCTGTGCGCTAACATTAAGAACAAGAAAGATGAAGATGGTATCGTTATCAGAAACAAAGCAAGACTTGTGGCTAAAGGATATAGGCAAGAGGAAGGTATTGATTATGACGAGACTTATGCTCAAGTTGCGCGCATCGAGGCTATTCGTATGTTTCTAGCATATGCCGCACACAAAAACTTCACTGTCTATTAGATGGAAGTGAAGGCTGCCTTTCTAAACGACATTCTCAAGGAGGAAGTCTACGTATCTCAGCCAGAAGGTTTTGTCAATCCAGAGAAACCAAATCACGCTTACATTTTAGACAAAGCTCTTTATGGTCTGAAGAAAGCCCCTCGCGCCTGGTATGAAGTCTTATCAAATTTTTAGTCAAGTTGGGTTTCTCAAAAGGTAAAATCGATACTACTCTTTTCATTAAAAAGGAAAAATCCGATATCATTTTAATTCAGGTATATGTGGATGACATCATATTTGGCTCAACAAATCCAAAGTACTGTAAGAATTTCTCTAACCTTATGGTGTCAAGATTTCAGATGAGTATGATGGGAGAGATGAATTTCTTTCTCGGATTACAAGTCAAACAATTTTCCACGGGGATTTTTATTAATCAAGCAATGTACATTTTCGATAATCTTAGAAAATTTAAAATGGAAAATTGTACTCCTATTGGAACCCCGATGGCACCTGGAGCTAAGATTGGCGCTGATCCTTCTGGAAAAGATGTCGATGTTAGAACCTAGCGAGGTATGATTGGTTCTTTAATGTACTTAACATCTAGTAGACCAGATATAATGTTCTCTACATGCCTTTGTGCAAGATATCAGACTATCCTAAAGAATTCCATTTGTCTGCAGTCAAGCGTATTTTTTGATATCTAAAGGGGACTGCAGATCTTGGTCTGTGGTATCCTAAGGATACAGGTTTCGAGCTCACAGCATATTCAGATGCAGATCATGCAGGTTGTATGCTTGACAGAAAGAGTACGTTGGGACACATACAATTTCTTGGAGATAAACTCGTGAGTTGGGCTTTAAAGAAACAACTTTGTGTATCTACTTCAACAGCTGAGGCAGAGTACGTAGCTGCGGCTAGCTGCTGTTCTCAAGTGTTGTGGATGCGAACACAACTCCGAGATTATGGCTTCAAATTTGACAAGATCCCGATTTATTGCGATTCAAAGAGCACAATTGCCATATCTGCAAACCCTGTTCAACATACCAAAACCAAGCACATAGACGTGAGATATCATTTTATAAAAGACAATGTTGAAAAAGGTACAATCGAACTTTACTTTGTAAATACATATTATCATCTTGCTGATTTATTTACCAAGCCACTTGACGAAAAGAGATTTAATTTTCTCATTTCAAAGCTTGGTATGCTAAATTTCAACATGTAATCTGTTGTTACCTAATAAAGTTTAGTTAATGTTATTTTTCTTCATTTCTTTACTTTTAATCTAAAAGATATCTGCACTGAAAGGTTTGTTCATGATTTCAGGGGGAGTGTGACACAAAAGATAGATGGTCTACATTTTAGGGGGAGTTGATATACTTTGCATATATTCTATAACTGATAAATTTTCTGATGCATAATTTCAGGGGGAGTTAAGGAGTTAGGAAGATGACTTCTGATTATATCTGATCAGAACTCGTTCTTAAAAAGTTTTTAAGAGGGAGCATAATTTTGTGATATACATTATATCTGATGCATAATTTCAGGGGGAGTTGATATACATTTTATGTCTTTATTTTTCAATAAATTTTGTGAATAAAACTTTGTTCTTTGACAGACTTTGTGGCTGTTGCAGATTTGAGAGGGAGCTTCAACGATCATATCTTTTATGATTTTGAGCTGACTTCGTGAGATTTAAGATGAGTGTAAGGAAATATTCTACTCTTAATCTCATAAATTGTTAAAAGAAGGACGACTTTCAATCATAGAAAACATGTTCTTAAATGTTCAAACCACTTCTCTATTATTAAACATATTTCATGAATTAAGAAGTGTGATTTTAAATGTTTTCATTTTTCAATGAGCTTAATTGTTTAAATAAACCGTGTGTTCCAAAGATAAATACTTGTGTATTATCTTTTCCATATACTTTCAAGTATTCACACACACCGGTTTACAATTTTTCTTGATAAGTTCTTACCATGTCTCATATTGAAACATATTTTCGATGGTAAGACACCCCGCTTGATATTCAAAGTATGAACGTGATTTCATTTCAAAACGTTTCTTTCAAGAATGTATATATTTTGGTTCGTATAGACAAATTTCTATTTTTCATGACCTAAGCTTTAATGCTAAATCATTCATATTTGATCTTATTATACAATGTCAGATTTTCAAACAAGTTTCTTGTATTCATTTCATTCATTCAATATAATTGTTTTGAAATATCTTCATGATCAAAATGCTCAAATCTTCATGATTATCTTTATGAGCATACAGACATATGACATGTATCTTGTACTTTAACTGAAAAGTTAAACCGTTTGAGCAACATTGTGCTTTTAGGAAAACATGGGTTCATTGTGTGAGAACTTAACAGAACTTCTATGGATTCACGTTTACTAGTGTTTCCTACCCAAGAAGTTAACCTTGAGTGATCGAGAGGCGAGGAGTCAAAATATATGAGTGTGGGTGTGATGAGATAACATGAAAAAGAGAGTTTGGTCAAAAGCGAGCTTAATGATAAAAAGAAAGAGGGTGAGAGATCAGAGTAAAATAATATCAAACTCTGCACCAACTTTTTCTGAGCCGGGTAGCCACATTTCTAATTGTTTCACAATTCTTTGGTGAACGTCATTGAAAAAGGCAACTAGACCATGCCAACTCTTGATTAAACCCCACCAGTTACTCATATTTTTCTTAAAAAGAAGATGTTTCAATATTTTATGGGGATACAACATATAATCTATCGAGTTTTCATTTGGAAAATCTGGATATTGAAAAAGAAGGAAGTCTGCCCCACCTTCGCACTTCGATCATGCACAATTGAGTTTGTGTATTACTATTGTTGTCTCAATGGTTTACACAATTTTGAGCCTAATGAAATCAATCATCATGTGCTTAATTCTTTCATACACAAGCACGAGCACACAGGAAATTCGTTTTTCTGTCTAAACGTTCATAGTTTAACCTTGTGTTATTCGATGATTGAATGGAAGACCTGGGGGAGTGAACATCAAAAAGCTCCTTTCCAATGTGTATTCGTTACACACAGTGACTTCATGTTATTGACATGCATTTTAACTGATTCATTTGTTGATTCAGGTGTTACACTCATACTTTGTCTGAATTTGAAAAGATTCGGAGGAATATCTTTTGGATCGCTAAAAAGTCAGAGGCTATTGTTAAAGATCAATGGTCAGATTGGTTCATGACATTTCTTGTGAAAGTTTTGATGATCTTATTGTCACAATCATCAAAAAGGGGGAGAAACTCAAGAAATGGAGAAAATTTGTTCTAGAAATATTGGTTGAAAGAAAGTTTGTAACAGTGATAGGGAAAAAGATGATTTGAAGAAAGTTCATTGCAAGTTTGTGTCAAAGATTGTACAAGTTTGAAAGACAAAGTTCAAAGAATGTGGAAAGTTTGCTGAAATTTACTGGAAATTTTATTTGAAGATTAATTTGTTGAAGAAAAGAGAGCCAAATCTGAAGATAATTTCTTTCTGAAGTATGAAAGAGGTTTCTATAACCTTTGGGGAGATTGTTATTGTTCTTGAAGATTATTTTTTTCACAGACTTTGGGGAGATAACTGAAAGTTGAAGACTGTTTTTGAGTATAAAGATTGTTCAAAGAAGAGATTGAATTTGATTATATTCTGAAAAAGAGGGAGATTGTTTAAGTGGTTGCATTTCTGAAATTAATTCTATTTGACATAAATTGATCAAAGAGGGAGATTGTATTGCAAAATCTTTTTGAAGATGTTCTTGATCCAAAGCGGGAGAATGTTAGAGCATAAATATATTGGATACAAGATCATGAAGACTGAAAGTCAAGCCAAGTCAAAGCTCAAATTAACTCTTATAGCAAGTCAAAGTCATTTGTAATAAAGTCAAAGTGTTGTAATAGTTAGTGTTTTAAAGTGTTTTGTGTGCGTATAAATAGAGATATGGTTTTGTGTTGTGTAGAAGTCTTAGAAGTCTTGAGTAAGAGCATTGTACATGTATCATTGTTAGAGAGAGAAATATCAAGAGAGTCTGTACTGATTGAGATTAATTGAAATAGAAATTGTTTCAATTCCTATTTGTTTGTCATCTTGCTGTTTAGAACTTGAAATCTTGGGAATAATAGTATCCTCTTCCGGAATATGAGGATTTGCCTGAGGTGGGGTAGGCGATCGGCGAGAGGTGTTGGTGTTAGAGCTATATTGTATTCAAGATTAAAAAGAGGTCTAAAAGTGTAAATGTTGTAAAGTGTGGGTGTTTACTTTGTAATTGTATTGTGTTGTAACTAGTGTTACGTTTATATTGTGTTTGCTTAGTCATTAAGCATAGGGATTTTGTCATTGTCATATTCTAGAGAGAGAAAGTTAGAGAGAGTTTAGAGAGAGAGAAAGTTCTCAATTCTTCTAATTCATCAAAGATAAAAAAAATTCATGTTTGTTACCTAATAGATCTGGAATTAACACTTGGTATAAAAGCTTTGGGAGATTAAAGTGCACATAATTCGTCCAATTTGATCAAGATTTGAAGAGATTTTGAAAAATTCTCCATTTTTGAAGATTTGAAGATCTCAAACGGGTTATGCATTTGTTGTGTGTTTTTTGATTTGTTTTTGATTGCAAAGTGTTTCTCTATAATTCTAAAAAGGTTTTGCATCATCAATTTTTCAAAAACATATCAAGATTTGAGGAATTTGAGATTTTTGTGAAATTTTGATGTTCTTGAGAAAAACTCACTGTCAAATTTTTTGGTTTGTGATTTTGCAATTTATTGTTGATTTGATTCATGTTTTGCAAATTTATGTTCTAAAATTTTTTTTAGACATGAATTGATCAACGATTATGAATTTCAATCCATAAATATCATTTTCGAAATTTTTGATGTTCATTGTTTTCTTGATGTGTTCATGTGATTTTTTTAAAAAATCTGAATTTTGATTCAAAATACTTGATGAAATTTATCAAATACATGTTTTTTAGGCCATATTTGATCTATATTTTCAAACACTAACATTTGTTTGTAGTAGTCATTGATTTTTGCAGGAAATCACATAGTGTCAATCATATGATCTGCTTGTTCAGTGAACTCGTAGGAAAACATCACTAGGCTCAAATCTGGAACTCACATGTTTCATGCTACAAGTCTTGATTTTACTATCATGAAAAAGTGATCGCAAGTACACTGCATGATTGAAGAACTCGTGATCACTTGACATACAGGGAAGAACTCATCAAGTTGATACGAAGAACACACATAAAAAAGTAAAAGAACTCGCATGCTGCATCAAATCGATGAACTCGCAAGCCATTAATTTTTGATAGAACTCATCAACTCGCAAGCTATTTCACGCAGGCTACATATATTCAGAGTTTCTTTGATCTGCGTCAACTGCTACTTCACGTAAGCAGGCTCCTGCGACTTCTCATGTCACGCAAACCTTTATCTGTGTCAACCTCACTTCACGCAAGCCTCTTTCTGAGTGTTCCATACTTAGTTTTTTTTGAACATCAAACTTCACGCAATGCCTCCGCGAGAACTGGACTTAGTTTTTTTTTTGGTTTGAATTTTTTTTTCCAGTCACGGTGAGCACAAGTGGGTCTTCGAATCAGTTGTTTTTAATTGTTTTGATTGCTTCTAATATGTTCTCCTAGTGTTATAGATCAATAAGCAACTTTCAGAATCGATTTTCATCAAAAAAGAGCAAGATATCGATGTTTGAAAGTTCGCCGGAGTAGTCGTCGGAAAAACGTGTTTCACCGGAAGTTGATATAAGCTGTTGATTTCGACATTTTAACTTCATAAACATGTTTCATTTTTAATTTCCATCGATTTACAGATTGTATCGGACTTTAACAAACCAAAAGAGCTTCGCCGGAAAATCGAACTTCGCCGGAGTTTCTTTACGTTGTGATATGCCTCTCAACTCGTTGCATGACCGAAAGTTTTTTGTTGGATTCGATGTATATTTGATCAAGGATCATTTTTCAACAAACCTCACTCGATTTGGTGAAGAATCGACGAAGTTATCAGCTCTTGAAGTTCACAGATCGTTGCCATGACGAAGATGAACAGTAAACTAACAGAACTTCGTTAGTTCTGTTTGTTTTCTAACAAATTTAGTCCAATTTCCATTAGAGTCGGTTAGTTTGTTAAATTTTCTTACTTTTTAGTCCATATTTCGTTAGTTCTCTGTTAGATCTGTTAAATAGTTTTAGACGTTAGTAATTTTGGTCCCTATCGTTAGGATTGTTATTTTTTCCGTTAAATTTGTTACTTTTTAGTCCATTTATGTTAAGTTTGTTAGTCCTGTTAAGTAGTTTCTGATATTAGAAGATTTAGTCCCTCTAGTTTAAGTTTTAGATTTTTTTTACAGTTTTAGCCCTTATATTTATTTTAGTTTTATTTTTTGTCAGTTTTAGTCCTTATACTTTGTAAGTTTCGTGTTTTTACACTTTTAGTCCCTAGACTTTATATTTTTGTGTTTTTTTTCATTTTTAGTTGTCGTTTTTCGTCTTAGATTTACATTTTGTCATTTTTAGTCCCTATTTTCGTATTTTCTTTATATTTTAGTCGTTTTTGATCATTTTTCGTCATTTTTTTAAGTTTTTCGTTTTTGTCGTGTTTAGTCCTTATTTTTCATTTCTAGTCATTTTTTTAGTGTCGTATTTAGCTGTTTTATTTGCAATTTGAGCGTTACTGATATATTTTTCATATTTTTGCAGATTGAAGATTACATGTCAAATTTTCCGCGCTGATTTTCAGATTTAATTTTTGGAAGACAAATTTACACTTTGTTTTTCAGATTTTAAATTTCAGATTTTATTTCTGACTGTAATCTTTTCGTTCTTAAATTTTTAAGAGTGTGCACATAACTCAACTTCTAATCGAAGTTTTTTTCGACGATCACTCTATTAGGTAATATTTTTTGATTTTTTTTCTTCTTTCTTGATTTCTGTATTTTTTTCAGTATACAAGATCATCAAGATGTCTACTGTAATGTCAAGGAGAGACTGCACTATATCATATATGCCAGAAATACCTGCTATTGAAGCTGAAAGAGACAAATTGAAGATTCAGAATTCAAGTCTTCAAAACCAGATTCAGGAGTTGAATGAAAAAGCTGTATTTTTTCAGAAAAATTTTAAATGTTCAAAATGCACTGATGATTCTAAATCTGATTTTGCAGATATTATTGAGACAAGAGAGAAAGAAATTAAATTAAAAGAAAGAGAAAATACTGAGTTGAAAAAGAAAATTTCTAGTTTGGAAGCTCAAATTGTCAAAGATAGAAAAGAATTTGAAAAAGAAAAGACTGGATTTGAGATTGAAAGAAAAGGATTTGCACAGAAATCTTTTGAGGAGAAGAAAACTATTGAACTCAAATGTACAAAACTTTCACAACAAGTGTCAGACTTTGAGAAAGTTGTAATTCTTGAAAGAGATAAGTTTGAGAAAGAAAAGAAGTTAACTGAGCATAAGCATGTTGGGTTATTCAAAGAAATATCAGATAAACGAAAGAATGTTGAAAAAGATTTTGAGGAAAAAAGGAAAGTATTTGAATCAGAGATTAAAAAGCTTTCAAGGAAGTAATCTGAACTATCAACAACTGTAATGAAAGAACAGAATACGAAATCTGAGTTACAGAAGAAGATTGATCTACTCACTGAAGAAAGAATCATTTTGTCTACTAAGATCACTGAACTTGAAGGGACTATCTTCAAGGTAGACTTGAGTGACCAAAAAAGTCCAGATACAATTGCTCAATCACCTCTGAATGATTCAACTAACTCAAAATGTTCATTCAAGACAGTCTCAAGTTCATATCATACAAACATTTCTTCAAACAGGTCAGTCAATCCTAAAGATCAGATTCGTCCTACTAATCTTTTCTATGTTAAATCTATTGATAGTTCAGGAAACTTTAGAAAGAATAATTCTCAGCAAAAGATAGTCTGGAGTGTGAAGGGTTCTTCTGATGAAAAGAAGATTGATAAATCATCTGCATCCACATCAAATGCCAACAAGAACAATGCAGTTAAAGATAAGTCTTTTGGCAAACCTGATACACTTTATTCTGCTAATCATCTTATTAGGCTAGCTCAAAAGAAGATTTGTTGTTCTTACTGTGGAGAAAATAATTTTGTAAGTCAAAATTTTGTTAATTACTGGTATGGTTCATACTATATTACTCCCAAAAGAACTTCAATTAACAAAAATGGACCCAAATACCAGTGGGTACCAAAAGAGACTGAATTTGTTTTGCAGGCACCATAAGTGAAGGGGGAGTAAGAGCACAAGCTTCTGAATACTTCGGTTCAGAACCTAAACTTCAAAGATTATAGACTTCTGAGTAAAGCAACTTAGGACTCGGACTTCAAAGTCAAAGAGTATAGACTTCTAAACACATCTGTTTAGGACTCACACTTCAAAGATCAAAAGAGTTTTTGTACTCCGAAGCATACAAGATTGTTAGTGCACAAAGACGTTGGATACAAAATCATGAAGACGAAAGATGAAAGTCAAGTCAAAAGCTCAAGTCAACTCTCAAGCTAAAGTCAAAGTCTTTTGTAATAATGTCAAAGTCAAAGTGTCTTGTGTTTTAAGTGTTTTCTCTTGTAATGTACTTAGAAGGTATAAATAGATTTTCGTTTGTAGACTCATTAGGTTTTGAGAGAATCATATGACTAGAAGAGTGAAGCACGTTTGTAGAGAGAGAAATTGTGAGAGCATCGATTTGTAATCAAAATTGAATTGAATTGAAATTGATTGTTTTTGTCATCTTGACCTGTTTGCACATTATTGTGGGACACACAATTGGTATCAGACAGAAACAAGAATTCAGAAATGGTTTTAATCTGATTAGTTGTCGACTTTTTCAAGAACTCGCAAAGCGTCTGTTGAAGATCAATTTATGAGATTTTATGATGTTTTTGATTTGTATTTGATCTGTTTGTACTCGTATTTGTATCTTGAACATATTCTGTTTGTACTGTGTTGCCTAATTCACAACATTTAGATGTGAATTTTGGATTTCATTGGTTTTTTTTGTTCGAAGTATTGGAAACATACTGTTCTAGATCAATTTGTAAATTTTGATGTTTTAGATTGAAATCATTTGATTGTAACTTGTTCTAGATTCGTTCTAGAGTATATCTGCAAAGTTTCAGAGCCAATTTCAAAGTTTTGGATGATATGGTGAAGAACGCGCAAGATCTGAAGAACGCACAAGGTTCTTAAGCAAAAACACGCAGAGAACTAAAACACGCAGAGGGTGAAGAACGCGCAGACGCATTGCGCGAAGTTAATGTGTGAAAATTTTTCTAAGTGTAGGAACTCGTAGAGAGTTTGCATGAAGTGATCCTCAAAACGCGCAAATCAAAGCGTGCGTGAAGCAAGAACTTGCACATCGAAGCCTGCGCGAAGCTCAGAACACACAGACTATAGTCTGCGTGAACCAAGAACGCGCAAGCAGCTTTTTGCGCGAACCAAGAACTCGCATAGTTCTTTCTGCACGAACCTAGAACACGCAAAGAACTGTGTGCGCGAAGTGTATTTCTTAGTGTTTTGCGTGAAGTGAACTCCCTAGTGTTTTGCGATTTTTATACTTAGCCAAATTTTTTTAAATTGAAATATTGGTTTTCAATGTTAAATTTTTTTCTCTAGAAGCGCTGCCCCTCAACCCCGCAAGGGCGTTGCCCCTTGACCCCACCCACTAACCAGGTAGCGGGACCCCCGTGCTAAGTCTGCAGAGGGGAACATAATTTCTGGTTGTGATCAAAATTTATGAATTTTTTGTTAGCGATCATTTTGTGCAAGTGTTATCAAGATGGGATATTTTGAGAATGATGTAGAAAAGGAGAAACTCAAAGAAGAGAATACTGAACTCAAAGCAAGGGTTAAATTACTTGAGACAACAATGGATAAGTATTCTCTGATTCACAAAAACAAAATGATAAGTACAATATATTAGAAAGTGCAAATTCTGTGTTGGAAAGAAAGATCTAAGACCTGGAAGCTCAAATTGTCAAAATCCAGCAAGAAGAGTCTGGCAAAAAGAATGAGGAGACAGAAAAGGGTTTAGAAAGTGCTAATGCGGAGTTGATAAAGAAGATTATAGAAATGGAAAAGCAGATTGATAAAGAGAGAACTGAGTTTGAAAAAGAAAAGACAAGATTTGCTCAGAAATTCTCTGAATTTTCAAGAAAAACTTTTGAAGAGAAGAAAGCAGTTGAGCTTAAATGTGCCAAACTTTCTCAACAAGTGTCAGATTTTGAGAAAGTGATCATTGTGGAAAGAGACAAGTTTGCAAAGGAGAAGAAGATAATTGAACAGAAAAATGTTGGATTTTTCAAAGAAATATCTGATCAGAGAAAGAATGTCGAGAAGGATTTTGAAGAAGAAAGAAAGATTTTTGAGTCAGAGATTAAGAAGCTTACAGAGTCATTATCTGAACTATCAACAAAGGCCATGAAAGAGCAGAAGACGAAGTCTGAATATCAGAAACAGATTGACCTACTCATCAAGGAAAGGAACAGTTTATCTTCGAAGATAACAGAATTTGAACAAACTGTCTCTAAGGTGGTTTTGCTTGAGCAGAAGACTACAAATTCAATTCTTCAAACACGTAGAGATGATTCAGCTGATTCAGAATGCTCATTCAAGACATCATCAAGTTCATATCATACAATTGTTTCTACAACGAGGTCAGTTAATTCAAATGATCAGATTCGTACTACTAACCTTTTCTATGATCAGAATGTGGATGGTTCAGGTACGTTTAGAAGAACGATGCCTAAAGAAAAGTTGATCTGGAAAGTGAAACCAGCTTCTGATGAGAAGAATGATGAGAAGAATGGTAAGAAATCATTTGTGCATACATCACATGCCAAGAAGAACAATGTGCGAAAAGGTAAACCTGATCGTCTTTATTCGAGAAATCAATTACTCAGGTTAGCTCATAAGAAGAGTTATTGTTCTTACTGTCGTGCAAATGACTTTGTTCATAAAACTTATGATCATTACTGGTATGGTTCTTATTCTATTACTCCTAACAGAACTGCAACTAACAAACATGGACCCAAATACCAGTGGGTACCAAAGCCAAAAGATCCATCTGTGTTGTAGGCACCTCAAGTCTAGGGGGAGTAAAGGAACCATGGCTCTTGAATAACACAGTTCAAGACCCGTACTCAATGTCAAAGAGTTTGACTTCTAAACACAACAATTTAGGACTCGTACTTCAACGATCAAAAGCAATTGTACTCTGATGCTTAAGAATAATTGATCAACCTTCAAGGGGGAGTACATATTATTCCTACCAATGAATATTGTAAATGCAATATTTCAGGAGGAGTAAATGACTTCTGATTACATCTGATCAGAACTCGTTCTTTAACAAGTTTTATTGATTTCATGTTTTTACTTTTCAATAAAGTTTGTGAATAAGACTTTGTACTTTGACGACTTTTTGACTGAATGCAGATTTTGAGGGGGAGATTATATGATCATATCTATCATGACTTTCAAGCCGACTTCATGAGATTCAAGCTGAGCGTAAGGATTATTCTAACATTAATCTCATACATGTGTGAAATAAGGACAACTTTCATACATGAAAACACATTCTTAAACGTTCAAACCACTTCTCGATTCTAAAACAAAATTCATGAATTTAGAAGTGTGCTTTTCAATGTTTTTATATTATGTACTTCAATGCTTTATGAACCGTGTGTTTCCAAAGATTAATACTTATGTATTATCTTTTCCATATACTTTCATGTATTCATACACACCGGTTTAGTATTTTGTTGTTTATGTTATCACCATGTCTCAAATTAACCAATTTTTTGATGATGATACACCGCATTTGAAATTCTTTGATATTTGAGCTTGATTTCATTCAAAGCTTTCTTTCAAGAATGTCTATAATTGTTCTTATAGACAACATCCAATTTTTCATGACCTAAGCTTTTATTTCTATATCATTTTGATCTTTTCATACAATGTCAGATTTTCAAACAAGTTTCTTGTATTCATTTCATTCATTCAATATACTTGTGTTGAAAAATATTCCATGATTAAAAATGCTCAAATCTTCATGAGCATAAAAATATCTGACATGTATTTCATTTTGTGCTTTAACTGTTAAAGTTAAACTGTTGCAACACATCATTTTTAGGATAAAATTCACGGGATCAGTGTGAGGACTTAACTGAACTTCTATGGATTCACGTTAACCAGTGTTTCCTACCCAAGAAGTTAACCTTGAGTGATTGAGAGGTGAGAAGTCAAAATATCTGAGTGTGGGTGTGTGCTGAGATAAAATGAAAAGAGAGTTTAGTTATAAGTGAGCTTACATGTTAAAAAGAAAGAGGGTGTGAGAACAGGGTTAAAAGAATATCAGAACTCTACACCAACTTCTTCTGAGTCGGGCAACCATATTACTGTTGGTTCATAATTCTTTCGAGAACATCATTGAAACAGGCAACTAGCCCATGCCAACTCTTGATTTAAACCCCACCAGCTACTCATCTTTTTCTTAAAAAGAAGATGTTTCAATTTTCTTGGGGATGCAACACATAATCTATCTGATTTTCATTTGAAAAATCTGGATATTGAAAAAGAAGGAAGTCTGCCCCACCTTCGCACTTCAATCATGCACAATTGAGTCCGTGTATTATTGTTGTTGTCTCAATGGTTTACACATTTTTGAGCCTATTTTTTAAAAGCAATCATCATGCTTAATTCTTTCATACACAAGCACGTACACACAGGAAATTTGTTTTTCTTTCTAAACGTTCATAGTTTAACCTTGTGTTATTAGATGATTGAATGGAAGACCTGGGGGAGTGAACATCAAAAAGCTCCTTTCCAATGTGTATTTGTTACATACAGTGGCTTTGTGCTACTGACAGACATTTTTAACTGATTCATTTGTTGATTCAGGTGTTACATTCTTGTTTGTCTGAATTTGCAAAGATTTGGATGAATACATTATGAATTGACGGATGATCAGAGGCTCATATGAAAAGATCAATGGTCAGAAAAGATTCATGACATTTCTTGAGAAAGTTTTGATGATTTTTCCGCTCTACATCATCAAAAAGGGGGAGAAATATATTTCAAGAAATGTTATCTGAAGAACAGTTTGTAACAATTTTGGAGATGGTCAAGAAATGTTTGATTTGGAGAAAGTTTGTTGCAAGAATTTGTCAAGGAATGCAAGTTATGGGGAGATTGTACAGAATTGATAGAGAAAGTTCAATGAATTCACAATGTTTTGATGAAATTTGCTGAAATTTTCTTTGAAGTTGGTTTGCTGAAGTAAAGTGAGCTAAATCTGAAGATAATTTCTTTCTGAAGTCTGAAAGAGGTTTCTACAACCTTTGGGCGTGATTGTTTAAGATTCTTGAAGAACCTTATCACAGAATTTGGGGGTGATTACAAAATTTCTGAAGACAGTTCAAAGGAAAGAAAGATTGATTTTGAGCAAAAGGGGAGATTGTATAATTTGTGATAAAGGGGGAGATTGTGCTTCATTGCTAAATTTCTTTTTAAAGATGATCTTGAATCCAAAGGGGGAGATTGTCAGTGCACAAAGATGTTGGATACAAGATCATGAAGATGAAATCCAAGTCAAAAGCTCAAGTCAACTCTCAAGCTAAAGTCAAAGTCTTTTATAATAATGTCAAAGTCAAGGTGTCTTGTGTTTTATGTGTTTTCTCTTGTAATGTACTTAGAAGGTATAAATAGATTTTTCGTTTGTAGACTCATTAGGTTTTGAGAGAATCATATGACTAGAATAGTGGAGCGCGTTTGTAGAGAGAGAAATTGTGAGAGCATCGATTTGTAATCAAAATTGAATTGAATTGAAATTGATTGTTTGTGTCATCTTGATCTGTTTGCACATTATTGTGGGACACACAAAGATGATCAATATTCAAGGGGGAGTACATATTATTTCTTCTAAAAATTTGTGAATACAAATTTTCAAGGAGAGTTTGACTTCTGAATTTACTTCAATCCTAGTAATTCAGAACTCAGTTTAACGATTAAGGATTATTCAAATGTTAAGGGGGAGCTTATATGTTTTATATTACTGATACATTTTCTGATTTTTCAGGAGGAGATTACAAGATAAACTGATTGTTATTTTTAGAGGGAGTTACTTTTCTCATCGGAGAATACGTAATGGCTTCTGAATATTTCTGTTCAGAACCCACTCTTAAGTGTTTTTCTTCTTAAGAATGTTGATCAGATAACAAAATTCTAAGGAGTTTTTACTGTTGATTTGAGGGGGAGTTTATAAGATTTTCACTGTTATATTTTTAAGGGGGAGAAGAGAAAAGAAAATTATACTTTCATTGTCATATTTTTTTAATGAGTTGACTTTTTACAGATACTGTTAGTGCACAAATATATTGGATCCCAGATCATGAAAGTCAAAGTCAAAGCTCAAGTAAAACCTTCAAGCGAAAGTCAAAGTCTTTGTAATAAATCAAGGTCAAAGTCAATGTATTTTAGTTTTTGTCTTGTATTGTACTGTAGGTATAAATAGCTTTCATTTTGTTTTTGTTCGTAGAATCATATGACTAGAAGAGAGAGTTTAGTAATAGAGAGAGAAATATTAGAGAGAGAGAGCATCGTGTACAAAGTTCCATTGATCAATATATGAAATTGATTGATTGATTGTTGTTTATCTTGATCTGATTTGCACGTATTGTGGGACAAACAATTGGTATCAGAGCAAGCAAGAATTCAGAAAATGATCTTAATCTGAGTTTTGGTCGATGTTTTCAAGATCTCGCAAAAGCTAGCTGTCAAGAATCATTTTCAAGATTTATTGTGGTAAAAAGAGTTGTAATCGTTGTTTTGTACTTGTTTTTGTGTCTAGAACACAATTTTTTTGTATTGTTTAGAATAATTCACAACTGATTTGTGTGAATTCAGATTTTTGTTTGAATTTTGATTCGTATTGTAAAAGTACTGTGTCTAGATCAAAATTGTAATTTTTGGTGTTTTTGATAGAAATTAATTGTTTGTAATATGTTCAGAATATGATCTAGGACAAATCTGCAGAATTTCAGAATCTATTTCGAAGTTTTGGGTAGAATTCAGGCTGAAAAAGTGAGTTTTTGGTCGAAGTGGTGAAGAACACGCAAGATCCAAGTTTCGCGCAAAAGTGAAGAAAACGCAAGCTTTGAAGAACACGCAGACTGAAGTATTTTGTGCCTTTCTGCCTTCTGCGAGTTCTTAACAAGAACGCGCAAATTGTTTGATTAGTTCTTGAAATTTTTCTAAGGACAGAACACGCAGAGTACTATTTGCGCGAAGTAAGAACGCGCAAAGGCCTATCTGCGAGTTCTTGTTTTCTGGTGTATTCGTTCTGTGAGTTCATAATCTGCGAGAAGTGATTTTTGCGCGAAGTAAATTCTTGAAAAATATTCTAAGTATAGAACGCACAACGTTTTACACGAAGTTATCTTTCGGAACGCGCAAGACTCTGCCTGCGCGAACCTCAGAACACGTAGACCGTAGCCTGCGTGAAGCAAGAACGCACACAGTTCTCTTTGCGCGAACCTAGAACGCGCAAAGCACTTTCTGCGCGAAGTTTCTATTTCTCTGTTCTGCGAGTTCTGACACTTGGAACTTTTTCTTAGTTTTTCAAGTGTTGACCAAGTTTGACTTTTAAAGTCAAGTTTATTTTTGAATTTTTGGACGATCATTTCAAATCAGTGCAAAGTTCAAGATGACTTCTAGAGATGCTCTTGCTATTGGAACCAATGTCAAGCTACCAGTTTTATTCAAAGGAGAGTATGAGCAGTGGAAAGACAGATTCCTGGACTTCATAGACAGAAATGAACTGGGTGATTACATCAGGATATCTTTGAAAGAAGGAGTGATGAAAACTCTAACAAAGATTCATTATACGGAAGCTGATGGAGAGGAAGTTGTAAACAAAGAATATCCAATGGTTGTGGATGAATATTCTGATGAGCAGAAGAATAGACACAAAGCTGATAGACTGGAAAGATCTTTCCTACTCCAAGGCATTCCCAATGAGATATATGTGAAGATAGATAGTTACAATGCTACTGGAAAGCAAATGTGGGATCAACTTGAGAAGATGATGTTAGGATCAAAGATAGGCAATCAGCTGAAAGTTTCAAACTGCCTCAACAACTATGAAGAGTTTAAAGGAAAAGAAGGTGAAAGTCTTGAGGATAATTATGATAGATTTGTTACTCTTTTGAATGAGCTTAGCAAAAACAGAGTAAAGAAGTCTTACATTGAACTGAATGTGAAGTTTCTAAGTATCTTACAGTCTGGGTGGAAAAGATTTACTCGTCAAATGAAGCAGATGAAAGATCTCAATGAGTTTCCTTTACATGAAGTGTATGAGACTCTGAGACAAAATGAGGAAGAGGTAGAGGAGATAAGAGATGAAAATAAGAAAGCTGAGAAGCCGATAGCTGATCCAGTTGCCTTGGTGGTAAAGAGAAAGGAGAAAAGATCAATGAGTCTGAAGAAGAAGAAGAAGGTAATGGTTTCTGAATCGGATGAAGAGATTAGTGATGATTCTGATGACGGAGAGAATCTAAAGCAAGCAATGCTACTGTTGACCAAGGCTTTTCAGAAAAAGTTTTACAAGAAGCCAGGATCAAACAGTCAACGATATTCATCAAGATCGAAGAATTTTGAGCACAAAGAGAGAGTGGAAGGTAGAAGGATTGAAGAAAAGATGCCTGAAGCAAAGAAATATGGGAATAGATATGAGGAGAAGAAAGAGGTTGAACTAGTCAAGTGTTATAACTGTGGCAAAGTGGGCCATTTTACTAAAGATTTTCGGAAGCCAAAAGTTCGCAATTCTGAATACTACAAGAACAAAATGCTTCTGGCCAAGCAGAAAGAAGCTGACAAATCATTAATGGCTGAAGATGACTTTTGGCTGGATCACTCTGAACCTGAAAGTGACAAGGAAGAAACTGCTCATATGTGCTTCATGGGTTAGAATGTAGCTGAAGAAGTTTCTGATGAGGATGATTCTGAAGAGGTATGTGATTTGACTGAATCTGATTTCTTAACTCAAATGCAATCCATGATGATTAAATTTCAGGATTTGCAGTCTAAAGTTAAACGCGAAAAAGGTATCATTGAAAAGAAAAACCAATCAATACTGAAACTCAACAATGATATTGCTGAGAAGAATGTATTGATTGAGACTTTACATAAAAATATTGATACCAGTGCTAGAGAAAAGACTGTAATTCATAATCAATTATTTGAAACACGTTAAAAATTCAAACTGTACGAACTTGAGATTAAAGAGGTTGCTAAAAAGTGCTTATCTTTAAAGAAAGAAAACAAGTCTTTGGTTGAAAAAGTGAGTGTTTTGGAAGAAAAAATTTATACTAGAGGTCAAATTGAACAAACCATTCATCTTAATAAACCAAAAGAGAGTAGTGAATGTTGGGATGTTGGTTACGATAACCCACATTATTTGAAAAAGGGTATTAAAGTGACTGCATTATATGATTTTGGATTTCTAAAACTGGCACCTAAATATCCTGAACTCAGAGTTAAATGGACAAAATCATCAAATGAGGACGAAGCTAAGGAAGATGAGGAAAGGAAAAATAAAACTAAAATGTAACTTCCATTTCGTTATGAGAAGTTGAATTCTAGTTACAGTTCTAAACAGTCAAAGTTTCTTTCTAACGATTATTTTCAAAGCTATTCTACAGAGGAAATGGAGGCAAAAACGGTTGAAGGCAAAATTTATGTTCTTCCACTCATTTTAGAAAGTAAAATTTCTGAACTTAAGAACACTCTTGCAGAAGAGAGAATTTTGACTGGACTAGAACAAATGATATTTTCAACAGTTTTCGTAAATAGTGATTTCTCCGATACTTCCAAAGTTTCTAAGTCAAAAGATGTTAATGTTTTGTTCGATGAAGAGTTTGATTTTCTAAACTCTGATGGTTGTTTTGATGAATGTGTTGATCAATTTGATTTTAATGCTAAACTTCCAGATCATTCTCCATTTATTGTGAATTCCAAAGGTTTACCAAGTGTATTTGAAAAGGGTGAATCATCAACGAAAGTTGATAAACCAGTTTCTGTGAGTACCAAACATGCCAAAGGTAAGAAGAAAAAGAATAGGCATTCACAGAAACATATTAACACTGGTAAATCTAAGAAAAGACAATCTTTTAAATCTCATAGTTCTAACTTTCAAAATTCATATGTTTCATATGTGAAAAAGAAAAACCTGAAGTGAAATCGGAGTGGAGACCAAAGACGAAAGTTGATGAGAATACAAAATCATATTCTTATATTGACTGTAATAGGATTGTTGTTAGTGATACTGATGTAATTGGTAACATTGCTTCTTACAAAACAAAACTTGTATATTCTTACAAGACCTATTCAATAAAGCAATTGCTCCAATTATCTCCGTCTACTAATAAGTCTTCCACATATCGTAGAAATGATTTTGTATCTCGACAATATTCTGATAATTGGTTTGGATCATATCATGTATATTCTCATAATTCTGTTTCAAAAGATCAAAGGGTCCAAATTCAAATGGATGCCAAAATCATATGCTAACTTGCTAGGACCCATCTATAAATGGGTACCTAAACCTGTTGTTCCTTTATTTCTCATGTGTAGACCCGTCATATGTGGTACTTGGATTCTGGTTGCTCCAAGCATATGACTAGGCAGAAAGATATTTTATCTAATTATACAGAGAAATTATGTGGGAACATTAGATTTGGGAATGACCAGTTTTCACCAATTCTGGGATGTGGAGATGTCGTGCAAGAAAACATAACAATTAAGAAGGTGAGCTACGTTGAAAGATTAGGACATAACCTATTCTGCATTGGTCAGTTCTGTGACAAGGATTTAGAGGTTAATTTCAAGGCCAAGCGATGTTGTGTGAGAACTGAAGATGGTAAAGAACTCTTGGCCAGAACGTGGAAGTCAAACCTCTACACGATTAATCTGACTAAAGTCAAGAGTGATAATGCGGTGTGTCTAATTACCAAAGCTTCTATGTAACAAAGATGATTATGGCATAGAAGGCTTTCTAATCTCAACTTCAGATACATCAACAAATTGGTGACTGGTAATTTGGTGAAAGGACTTCCAGAGCTAAAATATGTCAAAGAACATCTGTGTGCTGCTTGTGAGAAAGGTAAGATGAAAAGAGCTTCTCATAAGCCTAAGCCTGAACCGAGCACAAGTACTCCATTAGAACTGTTGCATATGGATCTCTGTGGTCTAATGCGAACTAAAAGCATCAACGGCAAGAAGTATGTTTTGGTGATTGTTGACGATTATTCAAGATACACTTGGGTCAAATTTCTAAGATCGAAAGATGAGACGCCCGATGTCGTCATCTCATTTTTAAAGACTGTTCAAGTGAATTTGCAGAAGTCAGTTAAGATTCTCAGAACAGACAATGGCACAGAATTCAAGAACATAATTGTTGACGATTATCTCGAATCGGTCGGGATAACATATCAATTTTCTGCTGCTAGAACTCCGGAACAAAATGGGGTAGTTGAACGACGAAATTGGACTCTTGTCGAGGCTGCACGAACGATGCTGAGCCAGTCCGATCTACCTTTATTTTTGTGGGCTGAAGCTGTGTCAACTGCATGTTATACGCAAAATTGCTCAATCATTCATCGCCGGTTTGTTAAAACACCATATGCTTTGATTAATAATAGAATACCTAGCATTAAAAATTTTCATATCTTTGGATGCATGTGTTTTGTGTTGAATGACAAGAAGAACTTGAACAAGTTTAATCCTAAAGCTGATGACGACTTTTTCATTGGATATTCTCAGACATCTGTTGCATACAGAGTTACATGAAGAAATCCAAAATAGTTGTCGAGAGTGTTAATGTCATATTCGATGAAGATATGGCTTCTGATCAAAGAAATTCAGAACCCGTTCTAATAGGAGTTTTAGCTTCTGGACAAATCACTCCAGAACCTGCGGTTACTGTTTCTAATTCTGATAAAGTTTCAACGTCTACATCTCACTTAACAAAATTAGATTTATTGTTTGAATTTTTCTAGATGAGTTTCTTGGTTCTAAATTGACTAAACCTGTAGTGATTGACAAATCTGAAGATTCAAACAATCATCATCCAATCACTTCAGATGTCTCAACTGAATCTGATCCCCTGATTCAGGAAGAAATTCAAATTCAAACACCTACTCACTTGGTTGAAGTTGCTAATGAAACTGCCGAGCCATAAGTTACACAATCAGTTGGATGTACGGCAACGCCTACTTACCAGACATCAACTGTCCAATCCAGTGAAACTTCTGAACCAATTACTTCAAATGAACCCCATACTGAACAAGAAGAAGAAAGTGGATATCTATATGTTCAACATGATCAATCTACATCTAATCCACTTCCTCATGTATATAAGTGGACCAAAGAGCACCTGGTTCATCAAGTTATTGGAGATCCGTCAAAGCTGGTGCAAACTAGGTCTGTAACTACAAATGAATGCTTATTTGACTCATTTCTGAGCAAAATAGAGCCAACAAAACTTTCAAAAGCTCTTTGTGATCCAGATTGGGTTACAGCCAAGCAAGAAGAGCTCAACCAATTTGAAGCGCTTAAAGTCTGGCAATTAGTGCCCCGTCCTGAAGGAAAGACTATTATTCGCACCAAGTGGGTATTAAAAAATAAGAAGGATGAAGATGATGTTGTTATTAGAAACAAAGCAAGACTTGTAGCCAAGGGATACAGACAAGAGGAAGGCATTGATTATGATGAGACGTATGCACCAGTTACGCGTATTGAGACAATTAGGATGTTTTTAGCCTACACTGCACATAGGAACTTTATGGTCTATCAGATGGATGTTAAAACAACCTTTCTGAATGGATTATTAAAAGAAGAGGTGTACATTTCTTAAACTGAAGGATTCGTAAGTGCTGACAAACCTGATCATGTCTATATTCTAGACAAAGCACTTTACGGACTCAAACAAGCCCCTCGAGCCTGGTATGACATATTATCTAAATTCCTTGTAAGTCTGGGTTTTGCAAAGGTAAAATCGACACCACTTTATGCATTAAAAAGAAGAAAGCTGATATCATTTTAATTCAAATATATGGGGACGACATCATATTTGGTTCAACTAATCCAAAGTAATGTAAGAATTTTTCTAACCTCATGGTGTCACGTTTTCAAATGAGTATGATGGGAGAGATGAACTTTTTTCTCGGATTACAAGTTAGACAATTTTCCACGGGGATTTTTATAAATCAAGCGAAGTATATTTCTGAAATTTTAATAAAATTTTATATGTCAAATTGTACTCCAATCTCTACCTCGATGGCACCAGGAACTAAAATCGGAACTGATCTTTCGGGAAAAGCTGTTGATGTTAGAACCTATAGAGGGATGATTGGTTCTTTAATGTACTTGACGTAGTAGGGAAGATATTATGCTTTCTACATGCTTATGTGCTAATTATCAGACTTCGTCTGAAGAATCCCATATGTCGGCTGTAAAGCGGATTTTTAGATATCTGAAGGGAACTGCAGATCTTGGTTTGTGGTTTCCTAAGGATACAAGTTTTGAGATAACAACGTATTCAGACGCAGATCATGCAGGTTGTATGCTAGACAAGAAAAGCACATCGGGTCATATTCAATTTCTTGGAGACAAGCTCGTAAACTGGGCGTTAAAGAAACAACGTTGTGTTACCACTTCAACTGCTAAAGCAGAGTATGTAGCTGTTGCCAGTTGCTTATCTCAAGTGTTGTGGATGAGAACACAACTTCGAGACTATGTATTCCAGTTCAACAAGATTCCAATAAATTGTGATTCGAAGAGCGCTATTGCAATATTAGCTAATCCTGTTCAGCACACTAAGACTAAACATATTGATGTGAGGTATCATTTTATCAAAGACAATTTTGAAAAAGGTACAATTGAACTTTACTTTGTAAACACAGATTATCAACTTGTAGATTTGTTTACCAAGCCGTTAGACGAAAAGAGATTTAATTTTCTCAATTCGAAACTTGGCATGTTAAACCTCAAGACATAATCTGTTGTTACCTAGTATAATTTCTTTTTGTTATATTTCTTCATTTTTTTATGTTTAATCTGAAAGATATCTACACTGAAAGGTTCTGTTCATGTTTTCAGGAGGAGTGAGATAAATTTCGATGATATACATTCTAGGGGGAGTTGTAGAGATTAGCATATATTTTTTCACTAACATATCTTGTGATGCATATGTTCAGGGGGAGTAAGGACTATGATTTCTGATTACATCTGATTAGCACTCGTTCTTAACAAGTTTTATTGCTTTCATGTCTTTATTTTTTCAATAAAGTTTGTGAATAAGACTTTGTACTTTGACGACTTTTTGACTAATTGCAGATTTTGAGGGGGAGCTTACATGATCATATCTATTATGACTTTGGAGCTGACTTTATGAGATTAAAGCTGAGTGTAAGGATTATTCTACTCTTAATCTCATTGTGTTTGAAAGATGGACAACTTTCAGACATGAAAACATGTTCTTAAATGTTTAAACCACTTCTCGATTCTTAAACAGATTTTATGAATACAGAAGTGTGATTTTAAATGTTTTCAGACATGAGCTTCAATGTTAAACTAACCGTGTGTTTCCAAAGATATATACTTGTGTATTATCTTTTCCATATACTGTCAAGTATTCATACAAACCGGTTTAGTACTTTTGTTGATTATGTTATTACCATGTTTCAAAATGGAAACTTATTTTCGATGGTAAGACACCCCGTTTCAATTTCAAAGTTTATTGAGCGTTATTTCATTCAATACGTTTCTTTCAAGCATATCTATATTTGATTCGTATAGACAACATCCAATTTTTCATGACCTTAGCTTTCATTGATATATCATTCATATTTGATCTTTTCATACATTGTCAGATTCTCAAAACATTTCATTTGAATTTGTTTCATTCGTTCAATTTCATTGTTTTGAGAGATCTTAAATGTTCAAAAGATCACACATTGATAATGTGAAGCATACATACACTGACTATGATATCTTGTGCTTAATTGTCAAGATAATCGTTGAGCATCATATTCTTTTAGGACAAATTGCATGGGATTCAGTATGTAAGCTTAATTGAACTTCTATGGATTCACGATAACCAGTGTCTCCTATCCAAGAAGTTATTCTTGAGTGATCGAGAGGCAAGGTGTCAATATCTGAGTGTGGGTGTGTGCTGAGATAAAATGAAAAGAGAGTTTGTTTAGAAGTGAGCTCATTGTTCAAAAGAAAGAGGGTGATAGATCATTGTTGTTTCACAATTCTTTCGTGAACTTCATTGAAACAGGCAACTAGCCCATGCCAACTCTTGCTTTAAACCCCACCAACTACTCATTTCTTTCTCAACAAAGAGATATTTTAATTTTTCTTGGGGACGTAACACATAATCTATCTCGTCTTAATTCGGAAGATGTGGATATTGAGAAGAAGGAAGTCGGCCCCACCTTCACATTCGATCATGCACAATTGAGTCCGTGTATTACTGTTGTTGTCTCAATGGTTTACACATTTTAAACCTATTCTAAAACATTCATGTTTAACTTCTTTCATACACAAGCACGAACACACAGAAAATTCATTCTTCTGTCAGAACGTTTATAGAATAATCTTGTGTTATTCGATGATTGAATTGAAGACATGGGGAGTGAACATCAATAAAACTCCTTGTACAGTACATTCGTTGTACTAAGTGACTTCGTGTTACTTACAGGCATCTTAACTGATTCATTTGTTGATTCAGGTTTACACTCTTATTTGTCTGAATTTGAAAAGATTCGGATGAATACATTATGAATTAACGGATGTTCAGTGGCTCATATGAAAGGATCATGGTCAGAAAAATGATGACATTTCTTGAAGAAGTTTTGATGATTTCTATGCTCTACATCATCAAAAAGGGGGGAAAATAATTTCAAGAAATGTTGTATGGTGAACAAGTTTGTAATAGTTTTGGGAGATGATTAAGAAATGTTTGGATTTTGAGGAAGTTACATGTTTGGATTTGGGGAAATTGTACAAGATTTGAAAGAAAAAGTTCAAAGAACTCAGAAAGTTTGCTTAAATGTACATAAATTTTCTTTGAAGATGAATTGCTAAAGCAAAGTGAGCTACATCGGAAGATAATTTCTTTTCTGAAGTCTGAGAGAGGTTTTATTACCTTGGGAAAGATTGTTAAAGATTTTTGAAGAGTATTATCACAGACTTTGGAAGAGATTATAGAAAGTTTCTAAAGATAGTTCAAAGAAAACAAAAGGGAGAGATTGATTTTTAGGAAAGTTATTTGTCAGAAATTTAAAGATAGATAATGTTCTTAAAAAGGGGAGAACGTGCTTTAAAGATGAAATTCACTTGAAGAGAAGTACAAGTTTGTCAGAAAAGAGGATATTGTTCTTTGATGCTGGAATATATTCTAAATCTAAAGGGAGAGTTTCATTGTATATCTTTTTGGAGATGATCTTGAATCCAAAGGGGGAGATTGTTAGTGCACAAATATATTGGATCCAAGATCATGAAAGTCAAAGTCAAAGTCTTTGTAATAAATCAAGGTCAAAGTCAATGTATTTTAGTTTTTTGTCTTGTATTGTACTGTAGGTATAAATAGCTTTCATTTTGTTTTTGTTCGTAGAATCATATGACTAGAAGAGATAGTTTAATAGTAGAGAGAGAAATATTTATTATTCCCAAAATCAAGTTCTAATCACAATTTACTAATAAAGACAATAAGAGAATCAAAACATCAATTAACCTGTTTTTCAATTTCAAACAAGGAATTCTTATACAGACTCTCTAACACTTTCTCTCTCTAGATCACTATGTCCACGTACTTATAATGCCACACACACAACACAAAGTCATGTCCCTATTTAACACATGCGAGACAAAATCACTTACAACACAACATAAAACAAATACAACACATTACAAGACTTTGACTTTGACTTTTATTACAAAAGAACTTGACTTGCTTTAAGAGTTGACTCGAGCTTTGACTTGGCTTGACTTTCAATCTTCAATGATCTTGTATCCAACATATTTATGCTCTAAAATTCTCCCCTTTTGGATCAAGATCATCTTCAAAAAGATTTTTGAATATAATCTCCCTCTTTGATTAATCTTTAGCAGCTTTATCTCCATTTCGTAGATTTCTATCAGCAAAGATCATCTTCAGAAATTACAATCTCCCCTTTTTCATAATCAAATTTCAACCATTCTGTAATCTCTTCAAAATCTTTGAATAACATCTTTTACAAACAATTTTAACATTCTCCTCAAAGGTAATAAGAACCTCTTTCAGACATTGGAAATATATTATCTTCAGGTTTAGCTCGATTTGCTTCAGCAAATTATCTTCAAAGAAAATTTCAGTAAAATTCAGCTCGCTTTCAGAAATCTATGAATTTGCTCTTTCAAACTTGTACCATCTTCAACAAAACTTGCCATATTTGATAAACATTCTCAATTAACTTTCTTTAACAACTTTCTTTCACAACCATTTCTTGATCATCTCTCCTTTAAATTCCAACATTTCTTTATCATTTCCCACATTTCTTGATCATTATTTTCTCCCCCTTTCTGATGATTGTGGCATTGAAATCATCAAAACTTTCAGAAGAAATGTCATAAACCAATCTGATCTGACCACTGATCTTTCATCACCGAGCCTCTGATTATCCGTCAATTCATAAAGATATTCATCCGAATCTTTGCAAATTCAGACAAAGTATGAGTGTAACACATGAATCAACAAATGAATCAGTTACAAATGCCTGTCAGTAACACAAAGTCACTGTGTGTAACGAATACACATTGGAAAGGATCTTTTTGATGTTCAATCTCCCAAGTCTTCCATTCAATCATCGAATAACACAAGGTTAAACTATGAACGTTTCGTCAGAAAAACGAATTTTCTATGTGTACGTGCTTGTGTATGAAAGAATTAAGCACTGATGATTGCTTTTGTTAGGCTCAAAATTGTGTAAACCATTGAGACAACAACAATATAACACAGACTCTATTGTGCATGATCGAAGTGTGAAGGTGGGGCAAACTTCCTTCTTTTTCAATATCCAGATTTTCCAAATGAAAATCAGATAGCATATGTGTTGCATCCCCTTTAAAAATATGAAACATCTTCTTTTTGAGAAAAAGATGAGTAGCTGGTGGGGTTTTGAATCAAGAGTTGGCATGGGCTAGTTGCCTTTTTCAATGACGTTCACCAAATAATTGTGAAACAATCAGAAATGTAGCTGCCCGACTCAGAAAAAGTTGGTGCAGAGTTTGATATTCTTTTACTCTGATCTCACACCCTCTTTCTTTTTATCGTTTAAGCTCACATCTAACCAAACTCTCTTTTCATTTTACCTCATCACACACCCACACTCAGTTATTGACTCATCACACTTGATCATTCAAGGATTAACTTCTTGGGTAGGAAACACTGGTTAACGTGAATCCATAGAAGTTCTATTAAGTTCTCACACAATGAACCCATGTTGTCCTATAAGCACAATGTTGCTCAAACGGTTTAACTTTGCAGTTAAAGAACAACAATATATGTCAGATATTTGTATGCTCATAAAGATAATCATGAAGATTTGAGCATTTTTATCATGAAGATATTTCAAAACAAGTATATTGATTGAATGAAATGGATACAAGAAACTTGTTTGAAAATCTGACATTGTATGATAAGATCAAAATAGAAATGATTTATCATGAAAAGCTTAGGTCATGAAAAATTGGAATTTGTCTATACGAATCAAAATATAGACATTCTTGAAAGAAACGTTTTGAAATGAAATCACGCTTAATTAACAATAAATTACAAAGCAGGGTGTCTAACCATCGAAAAATTAGTTTCTATATGAGACATGGTAAGAACTTAGTCAATAACAGTACTAAACTGTCAGGATCGAATTCTCAACAAGAATTAATTCTCAGAAACAATATCAAAGAAGTTTGCGGAATAACACTTTGATATTTTAATCAAACAGAAAATAAAGACAGAATATAATCAACAAACTGTAAACTTGTATTTAATGCTTTGAAGTTACAAGATTACTCACTCAACCTCAATATTGATGAACAGGCTCAACAATACGAATTCTACTTCTCTAGAATTAGGATCTATGCCTTGAGGTTGATTGTCTCTCTAAAAGAATGAAAACTTAAAGTTAAAGTATTATTCTAAACTATACAATATATACTGAATACAAAGATAATTACAATAAATAAAATATCTTCAGTATATCTTCCATGTATATCTCTAAGCTTCCATGTATATCCTTTCATACGAATCTTCATCATATAAGCAGTATTAATCTTCAGCAGCATTAACTTCCTTCTAGCAGCATTAACTACTAAGCAGTACTAACCACTAGCAGTATTAACTAGCTAAGCAGTACTAACTTTGTTCAAGCAGCACTAACTTTGACTAGCAGTATTAATTAATACTAGCAGTAGTAACACTCAGCAGTATTAACCTTTAAATCTTCTAGCAGTAGTAATTTTGAACCAACAGCATTAACCATACTTGATGAATTCTTCAGTTCCCAACAATCTCCCCCTAACTTGACTTTTAGGAAGAGAAGTCAAGTTCTTCAGATGCTCCCAAAATCTTCATTGATCTACTCCAATATTAGGATCCAGTCCCATACTCTGATTGATAGTCCTCTGAATTAGATACTTGGCCATTTCTGAATTTGGTGCACAACCCAACTTCTTATTCAACATGGCATGAAGCTTAAGATTTGTATGCTTGTAGACCCTATCCACCAAGTAGTACTCCATGTGGAAAGTATCCAATACTAGTTCATAGACTCCACTCCTTTCATAGAGAGTCCATCCTCTAACAGTTTTGAACACATCTCTGATTAAGTGCTCCACTACTTCTGGATTGAATAACATACACAAGTATTCCATGACCAGCTTCACTATAGGTAACCCTGGAGCTTTCAACTGATCTGCATAAATTTTCATCCCCACTTCAAACATTTCTTCCAAATCAGATCTTGAACACTCTCTGACAATTTTGTTCCAGGTGTTGTATACTTCATACTTCTCATCATTTCTTTTCAATCTGATGTATTCTTTGCCATCCACCTCCATAATATCCCAATGGATAACTTCAGGAGGTTTAAATCCAACAGGTTCAACTGAAATAGGCTTTGGAATTTTATCCATTACCACCATGTACATGTTTACATCTGAACTCTGTGGTATTTCTTCCTGAGTTTTAGCTTCATTCTGAGGTGCCTCTTCTTCTTCAGTAACCTTTTGCTCTTCTTCTACTCTAGGCTTCTTTACACTTTTCTTTCTTTTAGCCATCATTTTGGTTCTTTTCAGAGTCTTTTGAACCTGCACTAAAGTAGCTTCCTTCTTCTTTTCTTCCTTGTTCTCTGCCCTTTCTTTGATAGGAGTTCCCTCTTCACTTTCAGGGAATGGTTGATGTATATTCACATCATGTCTCTCCTTTGCCTTCTTTTCAAACTCCACTCTATCCTTTTCATTATTTTTCAGCTTCCCCATTTCTTTCTCATAAAGATCCCTGATTTGATCAAAAGTCATCTTCACAAACATTTCTTTCTTTACCCCAATTGCACTCCTCAAGAAAGTTATCATTTTGTTTCTTTCCTGAGTGGCAAGGTAAGTTTGTGAAGGTCTTCTTTTCTTTTCACTTGATTTGACTAACATGGCCTTTCTCAAGCTTATTGCCCTTTGCTTAGCTTTCTCTGTTTCAAGCCCTTTCTGATAAGCTTCATTTAATTCAGCAGCTAGAGCCTTTGCCATCTCCCTGTCTTTTTCAACCTGAACTCTTTCTTCTTTTTCAATATCCTCCTGCATCTTCCGGGCTAGAGCTTCATCTGATTCAACCAACCTTTGCTTCTTGACTGGTTGATCAGATTCCACCATCTTTGCTTTTCCTTTGTCTTTGTTCATTGGCTTCTTACTGTTATCTTTCTTGCTCACTTCTCCTTTTTCTCCCCCTTCATTTATGACCACTCCCTTTGTTTTGGGAGTGTCATTCTTTGCTTTGATGAGCATTTCAGCTACTTCAATTTCTGTTGGAGATAACTCTGTTACTACTGCTTGTGAAGTTTCAGCAGTATTAACAGTTTCTGCTTCTAACTCCCCCTCAATACTGTTCTTCTCCCCATCATGCTCCCCCTCAACTTGTTCTTTTTCCTCATTCAGGTTTACTTCAGCCTCTGACTCCCCCTTTTTGGGAGCATCAGACACTGGTTCCCTTCTCTTTAACACAAATTGTTTCCTTTTCTTCTTTTGAATCAGCCTTGTCACCATCTTCTTTAGTTTTGCAATCTGGACTTGTTGTGACAGGATCACCAGCTTCATCTCCTCTATTTCTTTTCCTTGTTTCAGAACATCTATGTTGATGCTACCCATTGTCTCCATCAATTCATCATAGTTATATCTGTCCTCACCTTCTCCAGGAGTGTTACCCCCTATTGAAGGATCATGGGATCTTTTATTAGTGGAAGTCTTCTGCCTAGCAGAAGCACTGTCCACCCCTGTGGTTTCTTGGCACCAGGGACCTTCAAATGATTGTTCATTCAAAGTTGCCATGGGGGAGGTCTTATTGATGTTACCACTTTCCTCCTCTGTGCTAGCAGGAGTAGTGGCAGCCTCATCACCCATATGCTCTACCTCCTCCTCAGAGAGCACCTCCTTTGGGTTGGGAGACACCCTTGTGGTTTCCCTTTGGATATTCTCTAGGGGAGAATTCTCCCTTAGAGGGCTTAAAGGCTGAGTGGGTAATGGTACAAGAAGGGAAGGAGCCTTCTTTACCTGTTTCCTCTTGTAAGTTTGGGTGATAGGAGAGGTTGGTTTTTCAAGAAGGGACTGGGGAATTGATTTTGAGAGGGAAGGTTGGGCTTGGCTAGCAGTGGGTTGGTCTAATGGGGGCCTTGACCCTGCTGCCATACCTTCATTGGTTTGGGACACCACCATCATTGTAGAGAACAGTGGGGTGTCAACTCCTTCAGAGTCCCCAGCAGATCTTCTCATATTTGAGAAAACCTTGCCTTTGGGGGGTTTAGGTACATATACCCCAACAGGTTGAGGTATATCCGTTAATTCATGAGTAATAACTTCTTGAACAAACCTGGGATACATAAAAAAGCTCTTTTTGTTTCCCATGTTTGAGACAAGATCATTGAAAATCATTTTAGAAAAATTATACTTTCTGGCAGTGGCCAAGCACACCAAAGCATAAGCAATAGTGCTGCTGAACTCACTCCATCCAGTAGTCTTTTTGGAGATACAGTGCATAAGAGTATGGACAAAAAAACGCCATTGGGGTGAAAATTTGGCTTTAGAGAATTTGAAAACACCCAATGGGCCTCCATACCCCATTCTTGTAAGGTTTGAAAAGAGTTCATCATTTGGGATAGAGGTTATACCAGAGGCATCGTCTAGACGTAGACAGATGCGAATAACCTCTTCAGTAACCGTGAGTGATTGATCACAGATTCTTGTCTTGATCATCTGCACACCATTCTGAACAACAATGGTTGCATTGGCCCAGAACTGCCTTTGATGCTCAATATAGATTGTAGGGGATACACTAAGAGCATGAGCAATGTGGCTTGACTTGAGGAAATCCACAATCTGATGAAATCCTGCAGCTTGCTTTGGCTTTTGTAGCATCGCAATCTCATTGTGCTCGTCGATGAAAGTCATGGATGCCATTGGTCTTAGTGAAAAGCTTGCCTGAAACTTTTGAATCTTTGAAAGAGAAAGGGTTTAGAGCGCAAGTGAACAGTATGCAAAGAGTCGTTATGAACTTTTAGGCGGGCAAAGAGTATTTATAGTATTTGGGATATAAGCAGTATTAACCTAGAGCAGTATTAACTACTAGCAGTATTAACCACTAGCAGTATTAACCACTAGCAGTATTAACTACTAGCAGTATTAACTGAAAGCAGTATTAACTACTAGCAGTATTAACTGAAAGCAATATTAACTACTAGCAGTATTAACTGAAAGCAGTATTAACTACTAGCAGTATTAACCACTAGCAGTATTAACTACTAGCAGTATTAACTGAAAGCAGTATTAACTACTAGCAGTATTAACCACTAGCAGTATTAACTACTAGCAGTATTAACTGAAAGCAGTATTAACTACTAGCAGTATTAACTACTAGCAGTATTAACCACAAGCAGTATTAACTACACTTACTCCTTTTAAGCTTGTGTATCCCATAACCTTTCATTTATACCTCACACTTTTATTCCATCTCTTAATTTTCCAATTGTCTTACCTTTGAACTTACCTCCATCTGGAGTTTTATACAAAGAGCAACATGTCCTCCATCAAACCTTTTGAAGCTTTGAAGGCAGTCCATGTTACTTGATATGTGCCAAGAGCAACCACTATCTATATGCCAAATGCTCTTCCTCTTGAGCTGTTGGTTGCCCTGCACACTTGATAAATCAGTTAGTCTTGGAGGGAACCCAAGCCAAAGTGGTCTTGGGTTGTCCTTTCTCATCAATATAATCTGTAAGTTTAGTCTGGATGAGTTGTTTAGGAATCTCATGGCTGGAATACTTTGTCAAGATTATAGGTTTGGCTGCATTACTACTAGAAGCAGTACTAGCCTTGTTAGCAGTACTAACTTGGTTAGCAGTACTAACTTGGTTAGCAGTACTAATCAAGTTAGCAACACTATTCTTGTTAGCAGTACTATCTGGGATAGCAGTACTAACAGGTTTCTTTGCAATTGGAACCCAAACTTGAACAAAGTTGTTTGCTTTCTTTGTCTTTAAATTACTCCTTGGCTTATTTGGAGTATTTTTCTTTGGTTTAGCAAACTTGTTCTGAGCATGTGATCTTATAGGTGCTCTTTTCTCAGCCATATGATTCCTTCTCTGATTCCTATAACCAAAAGAGTTTTGTGGTTGTCTTTGAAAATTGACTCTTTGGTTGATAGGATTGAAATAACAGTGTTTGGCAAGATGATTCAATTTGCCACAGATAAAACAAGGTTTTGGTCTATTGATTTTACTCAAATCAACCCCTTGTTTTTGTGCCCACTGATTATTCCAGTTTCTCTGATTTCCCCTTGGTTTATCATGTTTTTGGGGCTCAGATTTATTGCAAGCACACTGTTTGCAAGGACCTGGATTCACAACTGTGGTCTGTTTGTAATGGACCTTACCAGACTTTCCCTCTGTCTTCTCTATGTCCTTGGATTTGATCCAAGCCCTTCCACAATCATCATTGGTGATAATGTTATTTTCTAGAGGAATCTCACCACTCACCTTGTTCTCCTTACTCTTGCCAACCTCTTTCTCAGTCTTATCCTCAACAACTACCTCATCTAAGGGATCTATTTCAGTGGCTCCCTCAGGCAAGTCCTTCCTATCTTTGGTGTCTAACAGGTCTGAAGTAGGAGGAATGTAATTGTTGTTATATGGTGGAGGTGTTGCATTGTACCCAATTCCTCTTCTCAGCTTATCATGAATCTGATTTTGTAGTAAAGAGTCCATTGCTTTAGAAGCATTGGAAAACTTTTCTACATCAAGCTTAACCTTGGTTAGCTCCTCTTTCAGTTTTTCACTCTCCTCTTTAGATTTGGTCAGTTTAAGTTCTAAATCCTTTTTCTCCCACTGCCAGTAATTGGTGTCATATGAGTGTTGTAGTTCATTGGCTTGAAAACCTTTGATCTGATCTTCAAATCTCTCTACAATCCTTACATAGTCTTTTATATCTTTCTTTAATCTTTTAAGATCATCACTCATTGTCTGGTTGTGATCCCTGTACCTTTTAACAGTTTCCATACAAGTTTTAGAGCAAAGATTAGACATTACCTCTGTGGGGATTTCTGTGCTTGAAGAATCTGAAACTTTAGCCATTGATGATTTATGATTTCAAAGAAGAATGATGATTGCAGGTTTCTGAGAATACTAGCTCTGATACCACTTGTCAGGATCGAATTCTCAACAAGAATTAATTCTCAGAAACAATATCAAAGAAGTTTGCGGAATAACACTTTGATATTTTAATCAAACAGAAAATAAAGACAGAATATAATCAACAAACTGTAAACTTGTATTTAATGCTTTGAAGTTACAAGATTACTCACTCAACCTCAATATTGATGAACAGGCTCAACAATACGAATTCTACTTCTCTAGAATTAGGATCTATGCCTTGAGGTTGATTGTCTCTCTAAAAGAATGAAAACTTAAAGTTAAAGTATTATTCTAAACTATACAATATATACTGAATACAAAGATAATTACAATAAATAAAATATCTTCAGTATATCTTCCATGTATATCTCTAAGCTTCCATGTATATCCTTTCATACGAATCTTCATCATATAAGCAGTATTAATCTTCAGCAGCATTAACTTCCTTCTAGCAGCATTAACTACTAAGCAGTACTAACCACTAGCAGTATTAACTAGCTAAGCAGTACTAACTTTGTTCAAGCAGCACTAACTTTGACTAGCAGTATTAATTAATACTAGCAGTAGTAACACTCAGCAGTATTAACCTTTAAATCTTCTAGCAGTAGTAATTTTGAACCAGCAGCATTAACCATACTTGATGAATTCTTCAGTTCCCAACATAAACCGGTGTGTGTGAATACTTGAATGTATATGGAAAAGATAATACACAAGTATTTATCTTTGGAAACACAGTTTATTTAAACAACTCAGCTCATGAACCAATGAAAACATTTAAAATCACACTTCTAAATTCATGAAATATTTTTAAGAATCAGAAGTGGTTTGAACATTTAAGAACATGTTTTCATATCTGAAAGTCATCATTATCTCAGACATGTATGAGATTAAGTTTAGAATGAACCTTACGCTCAGCTTAAATCTCATTAAGTCAACTCTAAAGTTATATTGAATATGATCGTTTAAGATTCCTCTCAAATCTGCAAACAGTCAAAAAATCTGTCAAAGTACAAAGCTTTATTCACAACACTTATTGAAAAGTAAAGTCATAAATCAATATAACATGTTAAGAACGAGTTCTGATCAGATGTAATTAGAAATCATTTTCCGTACTCCCCCTGAAATTATGCATCAGAAAAATTTATCAGTTATAGAATGTATGCAAATTATATCAACTCCTCCTCAAATTTAGATTATCTTATCATCATCTCACACTCCCCCTGAGATCATGAACCAACTTAAGTGCAAATATCTTTCAGATTAAAAATAAAGAAATGAAGAAAACATAACAAAACTAAACTTTAATAGGTAACAACAGATTAAGTCTTGAGATTTAGCATACCAAGCTTTGAAATGAGAAAATTAAATCTCTTTTCATCAAGCGGTTTGGTAAATAAATCAGCAAGCTGATAATCCGTGTTTACAAAATAAAGTTCGATTGTACCTTTCTCAACATTGTCTTTAATGAAGTGATATCTCACGTCTATGTGCTTGGTTTTAGTATGTTGAACAGGGTTTGCTGATATGGCAATTGCGCTATTAGAATCACAGTAGATCGGGATCTTGTCATATTTAAAGCCATAATCTCATAGTTGTGTCCGCATCCACAACACTTGAGAACATCAGCTAGCCGCAACTACGTACTCTGCCTCGGCTGTTGAAGTAGATACACAAAGTTGTTTCTTCGAAGCCCAACTCACGAGTTTATCTCTAAGAAATAGTATATGACCCGACGTACTCTTCTTGTCAAGCATACAACCTGCATGATCTGCATCTGAATATGCTGTGAGCTCGAAACCTGTATCTTTAGGATACCACAGACCAAGATCTGCAATGCCCTTCAGATATCTAAAAATACGCTTGACTGCAGATAAATGGGGTTCTTTAGGACTAGCCTGATACCTTGCACAAAGGCATGTAGAGAGCATTATATCTGGCCTACTAGATGTTAAATACATTAAAGAACCAATCATACATCGGTAGGTTTTAACATCGACAACTTTTCCAGAAGGATCAGCGCCAATATTAGTTTCAGGTGCCATTGGGGTTCCAATAGAAGTACAATTTTCCATTTTAAATTTTCTAAGAATATTGAAAATGTACTTTGCTTGATTAAGAAAGATCCCCGTGGAAAATTGTTTGACTTGTAATCCGAGAAAGAAATTCATTTCTCCCATCATACTCATCTGAAAACGTGACACCATAAGGTTAGAGAAATTCTTTACAGTACTTAGCATTAGTTGAACCAAATATGATATCATCCACATAGATCTGAATTAAAATGATATCGAATTTTTCCTTTTTGATAAAAAGAGTAGTATCGATTTTACCTTTTGAGAAGCCCAACTTGACTAAAAATTTGGATAAGACTTCATACCAGGCGCGAGAGGCTTGCTTCAGACCATAAAGAGCTTTGTCCAGAATGTAAACGTGATTTGGTTTCTCTGGATTGACAAAACCTTCTGGCTGAGATACGTAGACTTCCTCTTTGAGAATGCTGTTTAGAAAGACAGTCTTCACGTCCATCTGGTAGACAGTTAAAATTATTGTGTGCGACATATGCTAGAAACATACGAATATCCTCGATGTGCCCAACTGGAGCATAAGTCTCGTCATAATCAATACCTTCCTCTTGCCTATATCCTTTAGCCACAAGTCTTGCTTTGTTTCTAATTACGATACCATCGTCGTCTTTCTTGTTCTTGAACACCTATTTTGTGCCGATTATGGTTTTTCCTTCAGGTTTTGGCACCAGTCTCCAGACTTTAAGCACTTCAAACTGATTTAGCTCTTCTTGCATTGCAATAACCTAGTCTGAGTCAACTAGAGCTTCAGATACTCGAGTTGGCTCTATCTTGCTCATGAATGAATCATGCATGCACATGTTTAATGTAGCAGACCTAGTTTGCACCTGTTTGGATGGATCTCCAATGATCTGATTTATAGGGTGCTCTTTGGTCCACTTGTGTTCATGAGGGAATGGATTAGATGTAGATTGATCATGATTCTCATCTAAATATCCACTTTCAACTTCTTCATTTTGTTCAGGATTAGGTAGGGGTCCGGTTGAAGTATTATGTGCAGAAGCTTCAGTTGGTTGGACATTTTCTGTCTGTTGATTATTAGTTACTGTGCATCCAACTGATTCAGCAACTTCTGGCTCGACAGTTTCATGTACATCTTCAACTGAAGAAGTAGGATTTTGAATTGGAATCTCTTGCTGAACCGAGGAATTGGATTCAGTAGATATATCTGAAGTGGTTCGATGATTGTTCTTTGAATCTTCCGATCTGTCAACCACAATAGGTTTAGTCAATTTAGTTACAAGAAATTCATCATAAAACAATTCAAACAATAAATCTAAATCAGATAAGTGAGAAGTAGACGATGACGCTTTATCCGATTTATTTTCACTAATCACAGGTTCTGGATTGATCTGCCCAGAAGCTAATACACCAGTAATAACGGGTTCTGAATTGTCTTGAACAAAATCCATCTCCTCATCGAATGTAACATTAACGCTTTTGACGACAATTTTCGACTTCTTCAGGTATACTCTGTAGGCTGCAGATGTTTGAGAATAACCGATAAAAATTCCTTCGTCAGCTTTTGGACTGATCTTGTTCAAGTTCTCCTTGTCATTTAATACAAAGCACATGCATCCAAAGATATGAAAGTGTTTAATGCTAGGTATTCTATTGTTTATTAAAGCATACAATGTTTTACCAAACCGGTGGTGGATAATGGAGCGATTCTGAGTATAGCATGTAGTCGACACAACTTCAACCCATAGAAATAAAGTTAGGTCTGATTGACTTATCATAGTACGAGCGTCCTCGACTAGCGTTCTATTACGTCTCTCTACAACTCCATTCTGTTCAGGTGTTTTGGCAGCAGAAAACTGGTGTGTTATCCCGATCGATTCGAGATAATCTTCGACAATTATGTTCTTGAATTTTGTGCCATTGTCAGTTCGAAGAAGCTTAACTGTATTCTGCAGATTCACTTGAATGGTCTTTAGAAAAGTGATGATGACTTCGGGAGTCTCATCTTTTGATCTCAGAAATTTGACCCAAGTGTATCTAGAATAATCGTCCACAATTACTAATACATACTTTTTGTCGTTTATGCTTTGAGTACGCATCGGACCACAGAGATCCATATGTAGTAGCTCCATGGTAGAACTTGTACTAGGCTCAGGCCTCGGCTTATGAGAGGCTCTTTTCATCTTGCCCTTCTCACACGTTGCACAAAGATGTTCTTTACCATACTTGAGCTCTGGAAGTCCTTTAACCAAATTACCCGTGACCAACTTGTTGATGTAGCGAAAATTCAGGTGAGAAAGCCTTCGATGCCATAACCAACTCTGTTGCAACGAAGCTTTTGATGGTAGACACACCTCATTGTCAGTCTGGACTTTTGACAAGTTGATCGTGTAGAGGTTTGACTTTCTCGTGCCTACCAAGAGTTCTTTACCATCTTCAGTACGCACATAACACCTTTTGTCCTTGAAATTAACCTCTAAGTCTTTGTCACAGAACTGTCCAATGCTGAATAGGTTATGTCCTAGACCTTCAACATAGCTCACCTTCTTAATCGTTATGTTCTCTTGAATCACATCACCATAATCCAGAATTGGTGAAAACTGGTCATTCCCGAATCGAACTGTTCCGCAATATTTCTCTGTATAATTAGATAATAAATCTTTTTGCCCGGTCATATGCTTGGAGCAACCAGAATCCAAGTATCACATATGACGGGTCTACACAAGAGAAATCACGAAACAATTGGTTTAGGTACCCATTTATAGATGGGTCCTACAGTGTTAGCACAAGATTTTGGCACCCATTTGAAATTGGGTCCTCTTTTCTTTTGAAAATATTTTGGAGCATGAGAATGATATGAATAAACATGATTCGTTCCAAACCAAACATCAGAATATTGCCCAGAAGCAAAATCATTTCTATGATAAGTAGAAGACTTTCTAGCAGACGGAGATAATTGGAATAATTGCTTTATAGAATATTTCTTGTAAGAAGTTACAAGTTTTTGTTTATTAAAAGCAACATTCTTAATTACATCATGTTTACTATAAGTTTTTCTATTACAAGAAATATTAGAAGATGATTTTGCAGTCCGGTCAAGTTTCTTCTTTGGTTGCCATTCTGATCTAACTCTAGACTTTTTCTTTCTCACATCTGAAACATTTGAACTTTTAAAGTTAGAACTGTGAGATTTGAAAGATTGCATGTTCTTTGGCTCACCAGTGGTTGTCCATTTCTGTGAATGTCGAGATCTTTTCTTTTTACCTTTGACATTCTTGGTAGTCACAGATACTGGTTCATCAACTTTCGTTGATGTTTCACCTTTCTCGAACACACTTGGTAATCTAAAAGAATTAATAATAAATTGTGAATGATCAGGAAGTTTTGCATTGAAATCAAATTGAGCAACACAATCATCTAAATCACCATCAGAGTTTAAGAAATCAAACTCTTCATCAAACAGACTCTTAACATCATCAGATTTTGAAGCTTTGGAAGTGTTTGAAAAATCAGTATTAAGAAAGACAGTTGAAAACACAATTTGTTCTAGATTAGTCAAAGTTCTTTCTTCTAACAGAGTGTTCTCGAGTTCAGAAATTTTACTTTCTAACACGAGAGGAGGTACATAAATTTTACCTTCAACTAGTTTAGCCTCCAACTCCTCTGTAGAATAACTTTGGAAATAGTCATTTGAAAGAAATTTTGTCTGATCAGAACTGTAACTAGAATTCAACTTCTCATACCTAAATGGAAGTTGCATTCTAGTTTTGTTCTTTCTTTCCTCCCTTTCCTTAACTTCATCCTCTTCTGAAAGTTTAGTCCACTTAACTTTGAGTTCAGGGTATTGTGGTGCCAGTTTTAAAAATCCAAAATCGTATAAGGCAGACACTTTAGAAATACCCTTTTTTGATAAAGTGTGGGTTCTCGTAACCAAGACCCCAACACTCATCACTCTCTTTAGGCTTGTTCAGGTGAATGGTTTGCTCGGTTTGACCTAAAGTGTAAAGTTTTTCCTCCAAAACATTCACTTTTTCAGATAAAGATTTGTTCTCTTTCTTTAAAGATGAACACTTTTTCACAACTTCTTTGACTTCAAATTCACACATTCTATATTTTGAAGTAGTTGCAGACAGTTGATTATAAATTATAGTCTTTTCTTTTGCGCTGGTATCAATGTTCTTGTGTAAAGCATCAATCAATACGTTCTTCTTAGCAATGTCATTGCTAAGTTTCAGTATTGACTGGTTTTTCTCTTTTATGATACCTTTATCGCGTTTAAGCTTAGACTCTAATTCCTGGAGTTGAACCATCATGACTTGCATTTGATTAAGAAAATCTTATTCAGACATATCGCATACCTCTTCGTTGTCTTCACAGTCTTAATCTGGTTCAACTTCATTCTCTTCTTTACCCATAAAGCACATGTGGGCTTTTTCTTCTTTCTCTTCTTCATCTTCCGAATGATCGAGCCAATATTCGTCCTCAGCCATAAGAGCTTTGCCAGCCTCTTGTTGCTTGGCCAAAAGCATCTTATTCTTGTAATATTCAGAATTACGGACCTTCGGTTTTCGGCAATCCTTTGCAAAGTGGCTGAGTTTTCCGCAGTTGTATCATTTCACTGACTCGGGCTCTTTCTTTTTCTCTTCAGTTCTGTACCTCTTCTCTTCAGTCCTTTTCTCTTCAATTCTCTTCCCTTCAATTCTCTCTTTGTGTTCGTAGTTTCTCGAACTTGAGGAGTATCTTTGACTGTTAGAACCAGGCTTCTTGTAGAATTTCTTTTGAAAAGATTTTGTCAACATCAGCATAGCCTGTTTTAGATTCTCGCAGTCATCTGAGTCAGAATCCTCTTCACTATCAACTTCCTCAGATTCAGAAACTATAACCTTCTTCTTCTTCTTTAGGCTCATAGACTTCTTCTCTTTCTTCTTGACCACCAAGGCAATAGGACCAGTAACCACTTTCTCAGCCTTCTTCTTTTCATCCTTAATCTCTTCTACCTCTTCCTCATTTTGCCTTAAAGTCTCATACACTTCGTGGAGTGGTATCTCGTTCAAATCCTTCATTTGTTTCATCTGCCTTGTGAACCTTTTCCATTCTGGTTGTAGGATGCTCAGGAATTTGACATTCATCTCGATCTGAGATTTCCTGACTTTATTCTTGCTGATCTCGTTCAGTAAAGTCACAAATCTGTCATATGTAGCTTCTAGAGATTCACCTTCCTTAGCCTTGAATTCCTCGTAGTTGTTCAGGCAGTTAGAGACTTTAAGTTGATTACCGATCTTGGATCCTAGCATCATCTTTTTGAGCTGATCCCGCATCTGCTTACCCATGGCATTGTAACTGTCAATCTTGACGTAGATCTCATTCAGAATTCCATGTAAAATGAATGATCTAGCCAGTCTGTCAGCTTTAACTCTTTTCTTCTGTTCATCTGTGTATTCATCCAATGGTTGTGGGTACTCTTTGTTGACTTCGTCCTCACCATCTTCTCCTTCAGTAGATAAGATCTTGGTGGGAGTTTTCTTTACCCCTTCCTTTAGAGATAACCGAATATAATCACCCAAATCATTGTGATCTATGAAGTCCAAAAAGCGATCCTTCCACTGTTCATATTCACCTTTGAATAGCACCGGAGGCTTTACGTCCGTACCAATGGCTAATGCTTCCCTTGAAGTCATCCTGTTTTCAAAACTGTTTTCAATAAGAACTTGAAATGATCGTTAGTTCAATAGAAATCAAAATACAGAAAACTTAGAAAGAATTTTCAGAAAATGAAAATTCCAAAAATTTCCTAAGTATGGAATTCGCACAATATGACAAACACAATTCGCACACAAGCAAAATTAGCCAAGAATTCGCACACCTAAAACTTCAGAATTCGCACATAAGCAAAAAAAATTCAGAATTCACATGCAACAAAATTCGCACGAAGCTATATGCGAGTTCTAAGAATTCGCACACAACACTATGCGAAATCTGGACTTAGAGAAATTTTGAAAATCAACTTTTCGCATAAACTATTCGCATAAACTTTTTGCATAACAAACACATACGAATTATAGACTTAGAAAAAGTTTCAACCTTCTTATGCGAAATTTGAGGAATTCGTATGAAGCTAGATGCGAATTCTTAGGAATTCGTATCCTTCTTTATGCGAGTTCCTTACTTTTCGCTTACAATTTACAAAGACAAAACAACGGGGGCAATGGGGCTTTAACTAACTTTGAATAAGACTATTTATACTAACAACGGGGCAACGGGGCAATGCGAATTCTTAGGAATTCGTATCAATCTTACATACAATTCTACAAACGAAAAAGACTATTTATACTAACAAGTTTACAAAGACAAAACAACAACTAAACAATTTGACTTTCTTATTTAAGTAACTTTGACTTTGACTTTGCAATGGGGCTTTGACTTGAGCATTGACTTTCAAACCCAATGATCTTGGATCCTACATATTTGTGCACTAACAATGGTCTCAAACAAGCACCCCACACTTGGTATGATGTACTATCAAAGTTTCTAGTCAAGTCAGGGTTCTTCAAAGGTAAGATTTGACACTAATCTATTAAGAAAGAAAAAGGCGATATTATTCTCGTACAAATCTATGTAGACGATATAATTTTTGGGTCTACAAATGCTAAGTATTGTAAGAGTTTTTCTGCCTTGATGGTGTCCAGATTTCAGATGAGTATGATGGGAGAGATGAATTTCTTTCCCGGATTACAAGTCAGACAATTTTCTACGGGGATTTTTATAAATCAATCTAAGTACATCTCTGATATCTTGAAAAAGTTAAAAATGGAGAATTTTACACCTATTAGCACCCCGATGGCATCAGGTACAAAGATTGGAGATGACTTTAATGGGAAAGTTGTTGATCATAAAATCTACCGAGGTATGATAGGTTCTTCAATGTACTTAACTGCGAGTTAACCTGATACGCAAATTTTTTCCTTAGAATACTTTTCACAAAACTTTTCGTATAAAGAACTTATGCGAATTCTGACATTTCGCATACAGGCTAATACGAATTCTGAGGAATTCTCACAACACACACATGCGAATTCAACACATTTCGCATATCACACTCATGCGAATTCTACACTTGTGAAATTTTCAGTTAAGAAATTATGCGAAATCTATTGATCTGCGAGTTCTTGATGCGATTTCTTGAGGTTCTATGTGAGTTCTTGAGATCTCGATTAAAAATCACTCTGATAGGCTCAAAAACCCATCAAATCTTCGAATTACGATATGAAACTTTGACAATATGATCACTAATACCTCTACAATTGAATTCAATCAATGAATTTCAACAAAATTCACTCAAACGTACAAATTGAATCTATCACAGTGCCTTCGAACTCGTGACTTTCAAACTCAAAAAATCCTACCAATTGACCAAAATTACAGTGCAAAACACTCTCAAACCTATACAAGATTTGTCTAAAACATAATACGAACTCACTAGACTCAACTAATCACACTATTACACACAAAATTCGAAAATTCGATAAAATCTCAACATACAGTGCGAACGTCCATTTCTTTTAATGATTTCGAATTGAACTCTGCTCTGATACCAATTATTATTCCCAAAATCAAGTTCTAATCACAATTTACTAACAAAGACAATAAGAGAATCAAAACATCAATTAACCTGTTTTTCAATTTCAAACAAGGAATTCGTATACAGACTCTCTAACACTTTATCTCTCTAGATCACTATGTCCACATACTTATAATGCCACACACACAACACAAAGTCGTATCCCTATTTAACACACGCGGGACAAAAACACTTACAACACAACATAAAACAAATACAACACATTACAAGACTTTGACTTTTATTACAAAAGACTTTGACTTGCTTTAAGAGTGGACTCGAGCTTTGACTTGGCTTGAATTTCAGTCTTCAGTCTTCAGTCTTCAATGATCTTGTATCCAACATGTAACACTCTAAAATTCAGAGTAAATTAAAACCTGGAAAATATGGCAACAAGACATCCGTATAGATATAAACTTCCCATAAAGGGGATCAGTCCTTAAGACTATACAAAATCTGAACGGATATATAATTCATCAACAAACTAATCTAAACATATACTATCTAGGTTACATCAGTTGACAATCCAATATTCATCAAAAGAATGGGACTTAACAATGCCCAACTATCAACACACTATAGTCATCTCAAAAATGCCTCGAGACCAAACTCGTCTCTCCGAACCCAGTACATCCCACCGCTAAGGGAAACCTGTTATACATATCATTTGAGAAAAAGTGTTAGGCTTAAAGCCTAGTGAGAACATACAGTTCATAAATCTCAAGAGATATGATCAAATGCATCAAAGTAAATCTTTCCAAAAGTTTAGTTATGCAAAATACAGTCCTTTGGTAATATACGGACAATCGGTCCAAAACACATCTTCCGATGACGGGGATTACCCGATTTACCAAGGATTATAGTGGAACACAAAGTAAGCCACAAATCCGAGTTATGAGCTAAATACATGGAACCATGGCCACGAACGCTACGGTCCGTACTACGATGTGAGGGAGGGCCCCCGAGGAACCATGTCATACTCGTTCATTAGGCTACAATTTGACCCATGGCTAGTAACCGGTCTCACATAACCGTACCAAGTGGCCCCCGAAGATCAAATGTATCTAACTACAACAGAAGGGGCATATCCTTCCCAACCATAAGTCGACTCGATACCTAGGGATCCACTAGTATAGTCATGACTTGTCACAATATTTAATGTGACCATCAAAGCTAGATAAATAGTTATCAACACATTTATATTTCAAAATGTCGTTTTCCAGACCAACCGCTGGTAAGAAAGATAATCATAAAACCAGTTTATAAACATTCTTTCAATAAGCCACAACATGGGCAAGCAAAACATCATTTTAGTTCTAATAAGGCGGAACCCGTCATTTTAGTCAATACCGATCGGGAACCCCGAAAGTCACCAAAAACTTCATTTATATCAAAATGTAGGGAACATGAAATCATACCGTAGAAATACTTCAGATTTCGCAAATAAGAGTTTTGATATGTATAAAGTTTGTAAAATGGTAGTAGGAACTCACCAAACAGGTTTATACGAAAACCCGAAAACCAGATATCGACCACGACGAAGAAGTGAAACTTTCTACACCGAAACCCCGAGCAATGCACTTAAAACTAGCAATCAACGGAGCTTCAAAGATCGAAGAAACCAAAGAGAAATCTTAGAGAGAGAGAGAGAAATTTGAAGAGAGAGAATGAGATTGAGAAATGAGAGATATTTTGGAAACTGAAACCCTTAAGTCGGCCAGCTGATTTCGCGGGTTATGCCGCGACCTCAACTCGCGGCATAACTCGCCCGTGTTCTCAAATCAAAGCCCAAACAGAGGCTTTCGCGACTAATGTCGCGACTCCAAGTCGCGAGCAAGTCGCGGAACTCACTGGAAGGTTCCAACTTCACCGAACAACATAAACTCGAACGATATACTAAACGGGTTGCTAACGACAAAAGCTTAACACTAGAATACCAAGGTTACATAACGAAATTCAGGGTGTTACAATACTCCCAACCTTAGAATGATTTCGTCCTCGAAATCTACTCTTCTCAATGGAACACTGTCCGCAGAGAAGATCGTTCTTAACCCATTTGCCAGAATCATTAACGAGATCCTAATACTGACATCCACATGAGCTACCCTTCTTGGGCACAATTCACTCCTAACCGAACGAACACTCAATACTTCAAAGTAACCTTTACTCCCAAGGTTATGGTTTCCTCCCAACCTTAGGTGACAATTACTACTTCCAGGAAATTAGCGACCTCAACTTTCCATCTACCAATTTCTTTCAAACTGCACGGTTCCGAACTCAAAGCCAACGGTCGACGCTAATCTTCCCAAAACTCTCAGACTTCACTGATCCATTTCTAATATCGATAAAGATATTCTTACAAGGCGCACCAATGCGTCTTTCCGGCAATCGGTTAACACAGATTTTATTATCACTCAACTCCGATCCGACCCCAAATCTGGAAATAGCCCTTATTCAAATTTCTTAATACTTCCAATAAATACTTCGTCTACAACCACATTATAAAGATTAATCTCTAAACATACCACCAATCTATACATTCGGACTATAAAGGACGGGCGCTAATAAAACCCACAACAGGAATTTGATGCACGTGCTGAAAAAATAAAAAGAATTAGACTTAACGCCTAGAGAGCTCAAGAGTTTTACATAAGTAAAAGCAATTAAATTAATGAACTTCTCTTTTAAAACAAAACCTTTCAAATAATGAATTTTAAAACATGGAGTAACTCCTTTTCAAAGTTATGCAATTTCAAAGATGGATCCTTCATTTCAACGATGATTTATAAATTGATACAACTTGTACTAACTCGAAGTATGAAACATTAGTAACGCCATCCACATTGTACGCCCGAAAACATGGACACTAAGCCCAATACTCACACGACCAAAACGAAAGAATCTAAACATCAACATGCAAGAATAACACATTTCATTCAAACCTTAATATATGTGGGGAGAACCGAATATTAAAGCCATCAGTTTCCGTCGACTCCACATAACCAAAGTTGGTAAAAATATAACATTAGTGTTTAAAATACCCCGGGTCTACGACGGAGAGACCCGTACACAAAGAGAATAGAAGGACACGCAAGTAGGCCGCCCATACAACTTCCTCGCATGACCTCTAAACGTTTCCATCTTGGGTGGCGAGAACAAATGAATGGGGCCACCCGCGATGTTATTGGATTTCACCACGTATCTCGATCTTAGTTCCCATGCCATACAAGACATCACAACTTCAAACCGTTTATTGCCTCTAGACATACTCCGTCGAGTTCCACCTCAAGGTCTTACGGACACGGGTGCCTATCCAATCCAGACGAGTTCCAACTCAGCAGCTCGTGCCACCTATTGTCTACTCGCTAGCCAACCCGAGCGGTCACTAAGTGTAACCCAAAACCTTAGGCTTTACAAAACAGAGAGACTGTCTATGGATCTACAGCACTGTCTAACATTACATGACTCCAACTGAAAAACCAAAGCTCCCAAAACATGTAACTCCCAATGGCATGAAATAATCGCCATCATACTCCAAAAATTCCACAACTGTTTTTAAACCGTACAAATGTCCTCAAGACTCCATTTAGTCAAAACTGAGCCAACGACCCAACAGTTTACGTAAATACCCAAATGAAAGCCGATATAAATACTGAAACACGTTTGACCAACTATTATGCAAACTCGACCAAAAGTATAATTAACTCAAATCTCATCGTTGGTTGAAACAAACCGTTTTCCAAATGAACTCATACCCTTATGTTTTCAAAATGCCTCATAACACAATAATATGCATTTTCTGAAAAGGTTTATAAGATCAAATACACCAAATGACACTTACGTCAATTGAACTCTAAATATATATGTAAAATCATCAAAGAAACACTTCAACATGATTTATTTACCAAAATAACCAAAGATCCCAAAATGGGTGTCTCAACATGTTCATAAAACTAAACATTTCAAAATAACCAAAACTTATCAGCAGTTAACAATTTAATATAAAACACAAACACTTTAAAATAAACATTTTGGCATGTACACCGTTTTCACAAATCAACTTTAACTCACCAAAAACACGAATAAACTCCATCATACTAAAATCTTTCATTGCGGTTATAAATCCGGACAAATGTCCACATGACTCATTCAGTCAAAACCCGAGCCAAAGGCCCGACACTTTACGTAAATTTACAACGAAAGTCTCGTAAACCTTAAAACACATTTAACCGACATTTAACGTTTCCCCAAATAATGAAATGTCTTTAAACAATGTTTATGAAAATACACACCACCAGGACGTGATTTCTCAAAACTCAACACGTATTGAGTCCAAAGATTTTCCAAAAGTTTACGAATGCAAAAATACTAAGATGCACACAATCATCAAGGATGCATAAATCATAATGTAGATTTTACGTGTACAAAATCACCTAGAATATGTAAATCACGCTATTTACTTGCTGAAATATTCAAGCTCGACATGAGCAATTTATGATGTTAAAACAATCCAAGTTACCGAATACGAAAACTTAACAAAATACTCGCACCTTGAGAAATACCGAGTAAAACATACGCAATAGTTTACACTATAAACGTGAAAATAGGTTCTTGCACTTCAACATGTGCAACAATTGTTTGTACAACTCCAAAGGAAAAATCACAATTTTATCTTTAAAATTCCTCCTTTATAACCAAGAGGCGTTGCAGCAAAGGAATTTTCAACTCACCCCATATGCAACAATTCATTCCCCAAAGGGCGGTAAAATAACGGGGATGCAATTAAAATTTCAAATCGAGTTTAAAGCTTCACGTTGTAAAGATAAACACATCTGACCAAAATAGAAACTACAACGACAAAAATACCGCTAACTCGCTAAATGCTTTGCGGAAATTTTAACAGTAAGAGTTAATGATGGAAATACGATCAGAACGAAAGTCCTGTTTTTTTTTTTGAAAATAACATAAATCGTTTATGCAATCATTCACACCAACGTTATACTTAAATCCAATGCACATAGTACCCGACGGTTGACATTTGTTAACAAAACCCCGAAATTAACACACACAATGATTCATATGCACATGTTCCTGAAATTATTTACGCGACACAAAAGTCGTAAGATGAGACACCATAATCCAACTGGATTTTCATAAAACTCGTTAACGCTAAAATCAAGTGGTGTCCAAATTTCCATTTTTTTTCCAACACAAGGTAAGACGACCATTTTGACAAGATTTTTGATGAGACACGACGCCCAAAGAACTCATAACTTGCACGCAATGAAATTAAACTCACACATCTAAAAATATACGCATGCGACAAAAGAATCCGTAAAACAAAACTCCTACAACTAAAAAATCCCAAGAAACTCCGACTCACAAGCATGGGAATAACTTTTCCTTTAAAACCTTTGACATACGTGGAAGAGATCCAATGTCAAGGTCAAAATTCCACAGCTACTTGCCCATTAACTCAAAAAAAGCGTTAAAACACAGATATTTCGACATCCAAAAATAACATTTAAACACAAGACGTAAATAAAGAGAGTTTTGATAACAATTTGAAATTAGGTGCAACAAAACAATTTTAAGCATGCTTATGCTCATAGTTTAAAATATGCTAAGTGCTAAATGTTTTTGCCAAAACGTTATAAGGTAATTTACTTTATGGTTGGCGATCAAGAAAAGCAATTTATGCAACCTTATTTTAGAAATAAATTTAATGCATGAATTCAGTCGGCACTCACATCTTAATACTACGCTTCCCAACATCCCGACGTACTATAATCAACCGGATGCCTCAGGCATCATAGGGCAACCATCCCATTAATTCACTTACAAATCTCCTCGAAATAGAATCGATCTAACAAGATATAGTTCTAATTCCACCAACGAATCTGGCTGAAGATGATTAACTTAATGCGTTCTACGCACCTACTATCATCCCAAAGAGATATTGCTATAAACAACAATCATTCCTTAGCTTACTCGCTTAGAAACTTTCGCACTACTCTAACGGTCAACATACCAAGGTAGAGCAGGTAAACACAAGCACGAGAAAGGGTAAGGAAGAGTTTAACTGAAACACGCATGAAAGAAACGTACCGCTACGTCTACCAATTGTCATAACATTAGCATACCAATTACACTCACGTAAAATATCCTCATAATCGCATTAGCTAAGTGAGATTATGAACATATAACACATAAGGGTTCTTGTTACCATCATCACAACGCTTGATTAACATAACCTCCGTCGATTCTAAGACTAACCCATCTTAGAAATTCTACCCACTCTCACAATCAGTGCCTATCAAACTCAGTCTAAGTCTAGACATCTTACATTCATGCCTAGTTCGCTTAAACTAGAGCTCTGATACCAACTTGTAACACTCTAAAATTCAGAGTAAATTAAAACCTGGAAAATATAGCAACAATACATCCGTATAGATATAAACTTCCCATAAAGGGGATCAGTCCTTAAGACTATACAAAATCTGAACGGATATAGAATTCATCAACAAACTAATCTAAACATATACTATCTAGGTTACATCAGTTGACAATCCAATATTCATCAAAAGAATGGGACTTAACAATGCCCAACTATCAACACACTATAGTCATCTCAAAAATGCCTCGAGACCAAACTCGTCTCTCCGAACCCAGTACATCCCATCGCTAAGGGAAACCTGTTATACATATCATTTGAGAAAAAGTGTTAGGCTTAAAGCCTAGTGAGAACATACAGTTCATAAATCTCAAGAGATATGATCAAATGCATCAAAGTAAATCTTTCCAAAAGTTTAGTTATGCAAAATACAGTCCTTTGGTAATATACGGACAATCGGTCCAAAACACATCTTCCGATGACAGGGATTACCCGATTTACCAAGGATTATAGTGGAATACAAAGTAAGCCACAAATCCGAGTTATGAGCTAAATACATGGAACCATGGCCACGAACGCTACGGTCCGTACTACGATGTGAGGGAGGGCCCCCGAAGAACCATGTCATACTCGTTCGTTAGGCTACAATTTGACCCATGGCTAGTAACCGGTCTCACATAACCGTACCAAGTTGCCCCCGAGGATCAAATGTATCTAACTACAACAGAAGGGGCATATCCTTCCCAGCTATAAGTCGACTCGATACCTAGGGATCCACTAGTTTAGTCATGACTTGTCACAATATTTCATGTGACCATCAAAGCTAGATAAATAGCTATCAACACATTTATATTTCAAAATGTCGTTTTCCAGACCAACTGCTGGTAAGAAAGATAATCATAAAACCAGTTTATAAATATTCTTTCAATAAGCCACAACATGGGCAAGCAAAACATCATTTTAGTTCTAATAAGGCGGAACCCGTCATTTTAGTCAATACCGATCGGGAACCCCGAAAGTCACCAAAAACTTCATTTATATCAAAATGTAGGGAACATGAAGTCATACCGTAGAAATACTTCGGATTTCGCAAATAAGAGTTTTGATATGTATAAAGTTTGTAAAATGGTAGTAGGAACTCACCAAACAGGTTTATACGAAAACCCGAAAACCAGATATCGACCACGACGAAGAGGTGAAACTTTCTACACCGAAACCCCGAGCAATGCACTTAAAACTAGCAATCAACGGAGCTTCAAAGATCGAAGAAACCAAAGAGAAATCTTAGAGAGAGAGAGAGAAATTTGAAGAGAGAGAATGAGATTGAGAAATGAGAGATATTTTGGAAACTGAAACCCTTAAGTCGGCCAGCTGATTTCGCGGGTTATGTCGCGACCTCAACTCGCGGCATAACTCGCCCGTGTTCTCAAAGCAAAGCCCAAACAGAGGCTTTCGTGACTAATGCCGCGACTCCAAGTCGGGAGCAAGTCGCGGAACTCACTGGAAGGTTCCAACTTCACCGAACAACATAAACTTGAACGATATACTAAACGGGTTGCTAACGACAAAATCTTAACACTAGAATACCAAGGTTACATAACGAAATTCAGGGTGTTACACAACATATTTATGCTCTAACAATATTAGAGAGAGAGCATCGTGTACCAAGTTTCATTGATCGATATATGAACTTGACTGATTGATTGTTGTTTATCTTGATCTGATTTGCACGTATTGTGGGACAAACAGATACCAAAGAGGAGTATCTGAAGTTTTGTCAAGGATGCTTAAAAGATAATATTCATTTTAGGGGGAGTTACGAATTCTAAACTGAAGGTATACATTTCTTACTCTTACTCTCTAACACATGTTGACAGAAGAACAACTTTCGCTTGTGAAAATTGGTTTCTTAAATGTTCAAACCACTTCGTGTTCTCAAATGTTTTATGAATTTCGAAGTGTGATTTTAAATTATTTTCATTTGGATACTTTAATGCTTATCTGACCATGTGTTTCTGAAAGATAAATTGAAAATGTAAGATTCCCAGATACAAGCAATTCAATCAAGATCAAGTAATATGACAATTCAGAACATGATTCAAAACAAGGAAATTGAATGAAATGAAATGAAATCAATAGAATTGTTTTGAGAATCTGACAATATATCAATCAGATCAAATATCATGTATTTGAACATGAAATGGTTGGGGTATCAAAGAACTTGACAGTTTGTTTATATGAACGAATATAAACAATTTAGCAATGAATGCTTAAGTTGAAATGATGATTGATGCTCAACAAATTCGAAAAAAAACGGGAGTATTACCATCGAAAAATTGGTTCGTTTAGAGACATGTTAATAACAAATTCAAATGAAGTACTGAACTGGTGTGTGTGAATACTTGACAGTATATAGACAAGATAATACACAAGTATTGATCTTTGGAAACACACGGTCAGTTAAACATTAAAGCTCCATAATGAAAAACATTTAAAGTCACACTTCCAAATTCATGAAATCTTTTGAGAATAGAGAAGTGGTTTGAACATTTAAGAAAGCGTTTTTCATGCTTGAAAGTTGTTCTTGTTTCAAACAATAAGAGATTAAGATCAGAAGATACTTACAAACATTTAGGCTCCCCCTCAAATCATGATATAATGATATAGATCAGATAAGCCCCCCCTTAGATATTTGCATAATATCCTTATCCTTAAACATTGAAGACCGAGTCCTAGACTGTTTTATCTAGAAGTCATAGTCCTTTAACCTTAAAGTCCGGGTCTTGAACTGAATTATTCAAGAGCCATAATCTTGCTCCCCCTATATCTGTGGTACCTGCAAGACAGATTTAACAGGTTTTGGTACCCACTGGTATTTGGGTTCTGCTTGGTTAGATTTAGGAATCCACTTCTCATTAGATTTAACTCTTTTAAGTACATTTTTCTAAGAAGTAATTCTGTAAGATCCGTACCAGTTATGAGCAGATTCTCTTTCAACAAAATCATTCTCTCCACAGTAAGAACATCAGATTTTCTTTTGAGCAATCCTGATTAAATGATTAGTAGAATAAAACATATCAGGTTTACCAAAAGAATTACCTTTACGAGCTCTATTCTTCTTGGCATTTGATGTGTATACTGTTGATTTGTCATTCTTCTTTTCATACGAAGAACCTTTAACTCTCCAGACCATCTGTCCTTTCTTAGGATTCTTTCCAAGAGATTTAACATAAAAACTTGTTGGACTATCAACAGACTTATCATAGAACATATTAGATGGACGAATCTGATTTGATTTGACAATGTTTGGTTTGACACAGTTCTTTTTGAAAACATTTTCATGAATAGAACTAGAAGTTGTTTTAAATGAACAGACTGATTCAGATGAATTGTCATAAGGTGATTGACTAATCACATCAGTTGAAATCTTTTCTGACAATTCACCATTTGCAGCTTCCAAGTCCTTTATCTTTTTAGATAAAATATTTCTTTCACCAGAAAGTGTGTCAAACTTCTTCTTCAAATTAGTTCTAGCCATCTGTTCTTTCTGAATGTCTGAGGATAGAACATAAATCTTGGATGTGAGCTTAGATATTTTAGATTCAAAAATTTGACGTTCTTGCTAAAAATCTTTTTCTAAGTTCTTGTTTTGTTCAGAAATATCTTTGAAATTCCAACATTTCTCTTTTCAACATTTTTCTTTTCAATCTCAAAAGACTTTTTCTTTTCTTGAAAAGATTTTCTTTCTTTTTCAAGTAAGTCTTGCAGAACTGAGAATTATTTAGGAAGTTCAACTGTTTTATCTTCAAGAACTTTTCTCTCTTTAGCAAGCGTGTCTCTTTCAGTAATTAAGATTTTTTCAAACTCTGACACTTGCTTGGATATTTTCAAACATCTTAGCTCAAGATCCTTTTTCTCTTGAAGAGTTTTCTTTGAAAAGTCAGATAGCTTTTGAGTTGAAGCATTCTTTAGATTTGTTTTATCTTTATCTGCTTGGAGAATTTTCATCAAATCAACATTTTTTGCTTCCAACGCAGATATTTTATCTTCAAAAGCTTTAAACTTTATATGCAGATCAACTGATTCATCTTTAAATTCTGATGTCTGTTGTTCAGTTGTCTTCAGCTTGCTTTGAAGATTTGTCATCTTTCTCTCTTTGAGTTTGATTTCTTTCTCAATAGTCACAATAATATCCTCTTTCATTTTAATTTCTTTCTCTTTCTCTTTAATTTCTTTCTCTCTTGCTTTGATGATACCTACAAAATCAGATTTAAAATGATCAATACATTTAGCACATTCAGAAATTTTATCAGAGTTTAACAATTTAGATTTAAACTCCTGAATCTGATTTAAAATAACTGAATTTTGAATCTTCAGTTTATCCCTTTCAGCTTCAATTGCCGATATCTCAGGCATGTACATGATAACAACATCTCTCCCTGATAAAACATTAGACATCTTGATATATGAAAAAAAATTACTTCAAATGATCGTTAATAAAAATAAAAAAAATTTGATTACTATCAGAAATATGTCCCCCCACAGACTTAGCACGGGGGTCCCGCTACCCGGTTAGCGGGTGGGGTCAAGGGGCAGCGCCCCTAGAGACATTTTTTCTGACATATTGAATGTATGCTTGAAATTATCGTTCCCAAAATATTCAGATAAAAATTTGACTTGAAAACCAAACTTGAAAAACACTTGAAAATTTTTCTAAGGCACAAACTCGCAAAGTACTAAAACTCGCAAAACACCGTGGATTGAACTTCTCGCAAGCAGGCTTATGCGTGTTTCAACTTCGTGCAGAACACTACGTGCGTGTTTCAGGTTTGCGCAGACAATGGTGTGCGCGTTTTGACTTCTCGCAGAACACAGTTTGTGCGTTTTGGATACGAACTCGTAGAAAACAAGAAAATATCACAAATCTTCTTCGTGCGTGTTCTTCATTGTTTGCGCGTTTAGTGACGTGCGTGTTCTTTACTTTGAAGCTTGCGCGAAGTTTGAATCTAGCGTGTTCTTCACTTGAACATACGGATTGGATCCAAAATTCATAAAACCTGCAATCACGGCTCCAAAATGCAATATGATGATCGAAAAATGATGTTAAACACTTTTCTAATACACAAAAACATCTAAAAACATCAAAATTATAGTGAGATCTCCATACACAGTGTTTGACATATTTTTCAAGAAAATTTTAAAAAATCCAAAATTCAACTCGATTTTGTGATTAAATCGTGATCAAATTTGAAGAAGAAAGATCCTATAACCCTTAACGATCACAGTTAACACATTTTCAAATCCAAAAACTGATTAACAATGATGAATTTGATTGAACAGTGCACTTTCAGAAAAACGGGTACGTGTTCTTCGATAAAATCAAAAATTAGATCTAATTCAAGTTATCTAATCCATCTGAATTGATTTTGGTTTGCTCTGATACAAATTGAAAATGTAAGATTCCCAGATACAAGCAATTCAATCAAGATCAAGTAATATGACAATTCAGAACATGATCTAGAGAGAGAGAGAGTAGGGAGAGAAAGTCACAAGTCGTATTAATATCAATGTTACAAGCTTCTTGCAAATGTTTACGTGCGTGTTCTTGAGCGTCCGCGTTTTATACTTAGAAACTTTTTGTCATTTTAACTTCTCGCAAAACGAATTCTTGGAAAACAATAGAACTCGCAGATCACTGTGGCAATCACTTCGCGCAAGTAGGCTCGTGCGCGTTTCCACTTCGCACAGACAACTATGTGTGTGTTCTTCATTGCTTTGCGCGTTTAGTGACGTGCGTGTTCTTCAGGATGAATCTTGCGTGAAGTCTGGATCTTGCGTGTTCTTCATCTTAAACTCGACTTTCGATCAAAATCTTCGATATTTGCAATTAAGACTAGAAATTGTACAGGGATGATCGATTTAACATATAGAACACTTTTCTAATATGCTTTTTAGGCTGAAAACAACAAGATCACAGTGAATCGATCAAACACAGTGTCAACTTTTTCAAAAACCAAAACCCACAAAAATTCAAAATTGAATGTAAACAATGTGAATTTCGATTTGAAATCTAAACAAAAAATGTTCTAATATGCAAATCGATCACTTATCAACCATTTTCTTGCATTAGAATTGATTTTTCACAAAAAAAAATTGATGCAACAGTGATTTGACAGAAAATACGTGCGAGTTTTTTAAGAATTCGAAAATTTAATCAAATCAAAGTTTTTTTTAATCCATCTGAATGATTTTGGTTTGCTCTGATACCAATTATGAATGTAAGATTCCCAGATTCCAAGCAATTCAAACAATCTAAATCAAGATTTGACAATTATGTTCTTAGAGAGAGAGTATGTAGAGAGAGAAAATCAACTAGTCATATATCTCACAATGTTGACAATTACAAGTCTTAGCCCCCACTATGTTACAAACACACAAGACATTATATACCAAGATCACTTACAATGTAAACTACATGTTGACTTATCTAGACTTTGACTTAGATTGACTTTACATAACATTGACTTTTCTACATTAAATCTTGGATACAACAAAATACACTAACATACAATTACAATGTAAAGTACTTTGACTTTCACTAACATTACCTTGGCTTTTGACTTTCCAATACTTTTACAATACATGACTTTATAATTGTTTTACTTTATAATTGTTTTACATTCAAATCATGAAGACAAAAAATGTTCTAACAATCTCCCCCTTTGGATTCAAGATTTGAAAAAAATTGACAGCAGTCTTCAGCTCTTGATCTTCAAAACTTTAACTCAGACAACTTTATACTTTAAAGCTTTGATAATCTTCAAACATTCGAGTTTTGAAGAATCTTCAGATTTAAGCTTTAATAATCTCCAGTTTTAAGTTTGAAAAAACGAACTTTCTCGAATCATCTCTGAAAAACTTTGACATATATTCTCGAGCGTATTGACTTTCACAAATCTTCTTTCTTTGGAAATTTTTTAAACTTCCCTTTTTCATGATTACATATCTTTTTCAGAACATCTCTTGAAATAACTTTCAAAACATTCATCTGAATTGAAAATTCCAAATTATCTCCCCCTTTTTGATGAGTTATGAGCAGCAAAATCATCAAAACTTTTTTCAAGTCATCACTGTCTTTCCCCTTTATGATAAAATGACAATCTCCGCCATTTTGATATGAGTATCCGTGAAGTCATAAAATGTATATACCTGAACCTTTTCAAATTCAGATATAATAAGTGTTGTAAACCTGAATCAACAAATGACATAGTTAAAATGTCTGTAAGTAACACAAAGCTACTTAGTACAACGGATGTACTATACAAGGAGCTTTAGTGATGTTCACTCCCCAGGTTTTCCATTCAATAATCGAATAACACAAGGTAATTCGATGAACGTTCTGACAGAAAAACGAATTTTCTGTGTGAATGTGCTTGTGTATGAAAGAATTAAGCATAAAGATTGCTTTATTAGGCTCAAAAATATGTAAACCATTTAGACAACAACAATATTACATGGACTCAATGGACTCAATGTGCATGATTGAAGGTCGAAGGTGGAGTAGGTTTCCTTCTTTTTCAATATCCAGAACTTCCAAGTAAAGAACGGATAACACTTCCCCAAGAAAAATTGAAACATTTCTTTGACAAGAAAGAAATGAGTGCTTGGTGGGGTTAAAGCAAGAGTTGGCATGGGCTCACTGCCTATTTCAATGATGGTCACCAAAGAATGTAAACCAATCAGTATATGTGGCTGCCCGACTCAGAAAGAAATGAAAAAGAATTTATGCAGATAAGACAACAAAAACCGACACTAAAGTGACTAAAAACGAAAAAGAAATGAAAAAGGACTAAACACGACACAAAAAAACTTAAAAAAAATACTAAAAACGAACAAAAAAATTACTAAAAATTAAGAAAAATACAAAATAGGGACTAAAATCGACAAAATATAAAACTAAGATGAAAAACGAGGACTAAAAGTGAAAAATAGTAAGACTCAACAAAAAACGAGGACTAAAAGCGACAAAAACTCAAAAAATATAAAGTCTAGGGACTAAAAATGTAAAAACATGAAACTAATAAACTAGAAGGACTAAAAATGACAAAGAATGAAACTACAAACTATAGGGACTAAACTTGTAAAAATCTAAAAGATATAAACTATAGGGGCTAAAAGTGATAACTACTTGAACTATAACTACAAGGACTAAAACTGCTAAACAGTGAAACTTAAACTTGAGGGACTAAAACTGACAGCTTCTAAAAGACATCTAACAAGACTAACAAAATCTAACGAAATTTGGACCAAAAATGTAAGAATTTCTAACAATCTAACGGACAGGGACCAAAATTGTTAGAAACTTAACGGACTTAACGATCTGTGAACTTCAAGAGCTGATAACTTCGTCGATTCTTCACTAAAATTCATGAAATCTATTGCTAAATGATCTTTGAAAGTTACCCAATCGATTCCAACTGAAAATTCGAGATCATGCAATGATTTTGAACGTGTAGCATAACGTAATGAAACTCCGGTGAAGTATGATTTTCCGGCGAACTTCTTTCATCCTTTTTGTTAGCGCACATTGGATTCAAGATCATCCAATCTGAAGATCGCAATCTGAAGATCGCAATCTGAAGCTAAAGCCGAAAAGTCGACTCTTAATATAAGTCTAATGTCGTTTGTAATAAAATGTCAAATTATTGTTTTTAGTGTTTTATATTAGTTCCTAAATATCTAGATATTATATTAATTTAGATATTTTGTTAGTTATTATATTAGTTTAGTTAATATAATATCTTAGTTTAGATATTATGTAATGTGTAGTGTGTCAAGCAAGTTGTAAGAAATCAGATCAAATACACACACACTTTACTGTTCATTCAGAGAGAAAAATGAGAGCTTCAAGAACAAACATCAATCTTGTATTCTTTGATTTATAATCTAAACAGGTTGGTAATCATATGTGTTATTGTTTTGATAAGAACTTGATTTATTGTGGACCGACAATTGGTATCAGAGCCTAAAAACATATTTAAATCAAGTTTTTAAAGAACGACTCTGTGTTCTTCATTTCAAAATCATTTTCGTGATTGAGAGTGTTTTAGGAGTTGAAATCGATCAGGTTGTGATCGATTTGTGGTCTAGATCGAGTTGGTGTTGCTTGATTTCAGTATAGAACTTCTATCGATTCAAATTTTGGGATTTTGTTGCAAAACAGTTCACGTCTTTATCTCGCTGTTTCATTGTTTCATCGATCAAAATCATCAAAAAGTGTTTGTTTGAGAAATCAAAGGCTAGCAATATGTTCTAGAAGTGTTAGTGGTCAATTTGTCAAAGTTGGGACTGCTAATTCGAAGTCTAGATAGGTTTATTGTGGATTTTAGTCGTGTTTTCGAAGCTGCAGGGACGAACTCGCGCAAAGTTCAAATTTGCGCCAGTTCATAGTCACTTTTGCGCCATGAACGTCTCGCGCAAAAGTTCTTTCACGCGACAAACTGCTCACGCAAACTTTGTTTTGCGCCAACCATTACTCGCACAAACCTCAATTCGCGCGACCCTCGACTCGCGCAAACCTCAGCTTGCGCCACCTTTGTCTCGCGCAAATATTTCGCGCAAATCTCAGATCTCAAGCGGTCACTTTTGCGCCAACACCTCATAGCGCAAAATTCTGTTTCACGCCACCTTCACTTCACGCAAAACACTTTTGCGCCAGCATCTTCTACTGCAAAGTGTTACTTCGCGCCACCTACGTCTCGCGCAAAACTCTTTTGCGCCAGCCACCTATAGCGCAAAGTTTGCCTTCTGCGCCAGTACCAGACTTGTGTTTTTCTATCAGAATGACTTCAAGAGAAGGTCTAGAAATCGGAACTGACACAAAGCCAGCAATACTCTTTAGGGGAGAGTATGAGCAGTGGAAAGATCGGTTCATGGACTTCATTGAAAGACATGATTTGGGTGTTTTAATCAGGAAATCCTTAGAAGAAGCAGTTATGGCACCTGTTATGAGGACTCGCACGGTTGATACTGTGGAGATACAAGTTCAACTTAAGTTTGATGAACTAGATGGTGAAGACCTAAGAAGAGCTAAAGCTGATAGATTAGCAAAGTCTTATATTCTTCAAGGCATTCCAAATGAAATATATGTGAAGATAGACAACTATAAAGCCTCTGGCAAAGAGATGTGGGATCAGCTAGAGAAGATGATGCTAGGTTCAAAGGTTGGGAACCAGCTCAAGATATCCAACTGCCTAAACAACTATGAACAATTCAAAGGCAGAGTTGGAGAGTCTCTAGAAGTAACATACGACAGGTTTGTGACTTTGCTGAATGAATTAAGCAAGAACAAGGTCACTAAATCACAAATATAGCTGAATGTCAAATTCCTCAGTATTCTTCAGCCTGAATGGAAGAGGTTTGCCAGACAAATGAAGCAAATCAAGGATCTGAACGAGATTCCACTTCATGAGGTGTATGAAACCCTCAAGCAGAATGAGGAAGAGGTGGATGAGATCATGGATGAGAAGAGATAGACTGAGAAGACAGTTGATGATTCAATTGCTCTTGTTGTGAAAAAGAAGAAGAAGAAGATGATTTTGTCTGAATCAGATGATGTTGAAAGTGAAGCGAACTCTGACTCCGACGACTGTGAACAACTAAAGCAGGCTATGCTTATGTTTACCAAGGCTTTTCAAAAGAAGTTCTACAAAAAGCCTAGCTCGAACAGTCAAAGGTATTCATCTGGTCCAAGCAACTATGTTCACATTGAGAGGTTTGAAGGAAAGAAGTTCGAAGGAAAGAGGTTAGAAGAAAGGAAGCCTGAAGAGAAAAGGTTTAAAGCAGTAGAGATCAATCAACCAGAACCTCCAAAGTGCTACAACTGTGGTAGACTTGGACACTTTGCCAAAGACTACTGAGGACCCAAAGTCCGGAACTCCGACTACTACAAGAACAAAATGCTTCTAGCCAAGCAGAAGGAAGCCGGAAAGGCATTGATGGCAGAAGATGAGTTCTGGCTAGATCAGTCAGACCAAGAAGATGAGAATGGGCAAGATGGAAATAGAAGCTGAAGCTGATTCCGAAGAAGAGGACAATGAAGAGGTATGTGATTTAACTAAGTCAGATTTCTTAAATCAAATGCATGCCATGAAGTTAAAACTCCAAGAATTCGAGTCGAAACTTAAGCGTGAAAAGGGTGTTATTATTGAACAAAACCAGTCAATACAGAAACTTAGCAATGACCTTGCTGAGAAGAAAGTATTGATTGAGACTTTACACAAAAACAATGACACCAGCGTAAAAGAACAGACCATAATTCTTAAAAAGGTTACTGAAACAAAGACTAAATTGCTAAAGAGTGAGTTTGATTTCAAAGAGCTTACGAAATTGCATTCTTTAACTTCCAAAGAAAACGAATCTTTACTTGAAAAATTAAATGCTTTGGAAAAGAAGTTATACTCATTGGGTCAAACTAAACAAACCATTCATCTAAACAAACCTACAGAGAATAAAGAGAGCTGGGGACATGGTTATGAGAACCCTCATTACCTTAAGAAGAGTATATCTGAAGTGCCAACACTTTATGATCTTACATTTTTGAAAATAGGTCGAAGAATCCCTGAGCTTGAAGTTTTCTGGATTGGACAATCTAAAGAGGATGAATCCAAGGAAACTGAAAAACGAAAGAAATCATCTAAAGTTCACCTTCCATTTTTATTATGCAAAGCTGAATAATAGTTATAATGATGATCCTATATATCAAAAGAAATTTCTTTCAAATGACTTCTTTCAGAGTTATTCTTTAAAAGAAATGGAGGCGAAGCCTATTAAAGGTAAACTTTACGTCCCTCCTCTCATTTTGGAAAGTAAAATTTCTGAACTTGAGACATCTTTAGCAGATGAAAGACTCTTGATTGAGATTGAACAAAAAGTTTTTTCAACTGTGCTTAAAAATGTTGTTCTTTCTAAGGCTTCAAAATCTAAAGATGGTTTTGGTCTAACAGATGGAGGGTTTGATTTTCTAAACTCTGATGGTGTTTTAGATGATTGTTTTGATCAATTTGATTTTAGTGCCAAACTTCCTAATCATTCGTCTTTTGTTGTGTATTCATTTGGATTATCCAGTATATTTGTGAAAGGCAAATCATCAACGAATGTTGATGAAACAGTTTCTATGAAAACTAAGAATGCGAAAGGTAAGAAGAAATCTCAGCATTCACAGAAACCGATCACTACTGCTAACCCAAAGAATAAGCATTCAGTTGTTGCTCAAAAGTCTAACTCACAAGTTTCAAATGTTTCAGATCTGAGCAAGAAAAGGATAGGAGTTAAATCTCAATGGCAACCAAAATAGGAGATTGACAAGACTGATAAACCTTTTTGTAGTATTGATTGTAATAAGACTATGCCTAGTAAAGATGTTTTAAATGCGAATGTTGCTACTATTTTGAAACCAAAACTTGTCGTTTATCGCAAGAAATATTCTATGAAGCAATTATTCGAGTTATCTTTATCTGCTAGAAAGTCTTCATATTATGATAAACATGTTTATGCTTCTTGTCAAGATTTTGATGTTTGGTATGGCACTTATCATGTTCACTCTTATCATACTAATTCGTCATTTGATTCTCAAAAGCAAAACGGACCCAAATTTCAATGGGTACCAAAATCATGTGCTAACACAGTTGGATCCAAATACAAATGGATACCAAAGAAAAGGGATGATTCTGTGTTGCAGGCACCTACTGTCAAAGTGGAGTAGGAGAATGATGGTTCTTGAGTAAATCAGCTCAAGACCCGGACATCAATGTCAAAATATGGCTCTTGAATACAACAGTTCAAGACCCGGACATCAATGTCAAGAGGAGGCTTCTAAGTAAATCAACTTAGAACCCGTACTTCAACGAAGAATGACTTCTAAACACAACAATTTAGGACTCGTACTTTAATGATTAAAAGACCTTACTCCTGTGCTGATAAGAGATTGTACTCCAATACTCGAATGAGGAAATCAACCATCAAGGGGGAGTACATATTTGTCTGAAATTTTATGCATATCTTTTTCAATGATAAGTTTCAAATGCATAATTTCAGGGGGAGTAAAAAGGTGATGACTTCTGATTATTTCTGATCAGAACTAGTACTTTCATTGTTTTTCTGCTTTTTGTCATTTTTAATTTAGGTGAATAAATTTTCTTTGACTATGACATAAGACTTTTGCAGTTTTTGAGTGATGCTTACAAGATCATATCTTTATGACTTTAAGCTTAGCTTCATGAGATGTAAGATCGAACGTAAAGGTATAATCCTTTATCTTAATATCATATATGGTTGAAAGAAGGACAACTTTCAATCATAGAAAACATTGTTCTTACAAGTTCAAACCACTTCCCGAATCTTAAACTGATTTCATAATTTGGAAGTGTGATTTTAAATGTTTTCAAGATCTATTTGTGCTTTAACTGAAATAGTTAAACCAAATTGAGCATCATATGCATCATAGGAAAACATGATTTCATTGTGTTAGGACTTAACACAACTTTAATGGAATCACCTTAACCAGTGATTTCTACCCAAGAGATTAATCCATAGTGATTGAGTGTGAGAAATCGAAAAGAAATGAGTTTGGTTAGAGTAAGCTAAAAGATAAAAAGAAAGAGGGTGTGAGAACAAAGTTAAAAGAATATCAGAACTCTGCACCAACTTTTTCTAAGCAGAGCAGCCACAATTCTAGTGTTTCACAACTCTTTGGTGAACATTATTGAAACAGGCAACTAGCCCATGCCAACTCTTGATCAAACCTCACCAACTACTCATTTTCTTCTCAAAAGGAAAGTGTTTCACATTTTTCAAAGGGAACGCAACACATTTGCTATCTGATTTTCATTTGGAAAATCTGGATATTGAAAAGAAGGAAGTTTGCCCCACCTTCGAACTTCAATCATGCACATTGAGTATGTGTTTAACTTACTGTTGTCTCAGTGGGTTACACAATTTTGAGCCTATAAGCAATCATCTGTGCTTAATTCTTTCTAACACATGCACGAACACACAAGGAATTTGTTTCTTTGTCATAACGTTCATAGAATTTACCTTTGTGGTGTTTCGATGATTGAATGGAAGCCCTGGGGGAGTGAACATCATAAAAACTCATTTTCAATGTGTATTCGTTACACACAGTAACTTTGTGTTACTGACAGGCATTGTAACTGATTCATTTGTTGATTCAGGTGTTACACGACTATTTTATCTGGATTTGCAAAGATCTGGATGAATATCTTTTGAATTGACGGATTAGAGGCTCCAAATGAAAAACATTTCTTACTCAGAGTTTTGATGAAATCGTTTCTCTATTCATCAAAAAGGGGGAGAACCTAAAGCTTGAAGAAATGTCCATTACATTACAAGATTGGAAAAGAGAAGAGCTAACCAAGAAATGCGAGAGATCAAAGTATTCTGAAGACATGCTGATTTTAGAGAAATTTTCTCTGAAGATACTTTGCTAAAGCATTATGAGCTAAAACATGGAGATTGTTACTTGTTGAAGACTAAGAGGGAGATTGCATCTTCTGAGCTGAAAAAGAAGACTGAATTGGTAAAATATTTTTAGTAATGATCTTGATCCAAAGGGGAAGATTGTTAGAGCACAGATCTATTGGATTCAAGATCATCCAATCTGAAGATTGCAATCTGAAGCTAAAGCCAGAAAGTCGACTCTTAATATAAGTCTAATGTCGTTTGTAATAAAATGTCAAAGTATTGTTTTTAGTGTTTAATATTAGTTCCTAAATATCTAGATATTATATTAATTGAGATATTTAGTTAGTTATTATATTAGTTTAGTTAATATAATATCTTAGTTTAGATATTATGTAATGTGTAGTGTGTCAAGCAAGTTGTAAGAAATCAGATCAAACACACACACACACTTTACTGTTCATCAGAGAGAAAAACGAGAGCTTCAAGAACAAACATCAATCCTGTATTCTTTGATTTATAATCTAAACATGTTGGTAATCATATGTGTTATTGTTTTGATAAGAACTTGATTTATTGTGGATCGACACTTTTGAAACCTGTAATCACCTGAAAATCAATGAAAAACACAAATCAATGATATACTGAAGCTACATCATAGAAATCAACCATTAAAGACGAGTTCCGGCGAAATCCGTTTTTCCGACGATGCTCCGGCGAGCCTTCAAACATTGATATCTCACTGATTTCTTGATTAAAATCGAATCTGAAAGTGGCTACGTGTTCTAAATCACCAAAGGAAGAAGTTAAACACGATTGGAACGATTAAAATTCAACTACACGAAGACCCACTTGATGATCTTGTGACTGTGAAAACCAAAAAAAAATCAAACTTTTCTTGAAAAAATGACTATGTATGGTTGTTGCAAGCTCATAAGAAATTCAGATTCAAAATTTTTTTCTAAGGGAGGGTGTCGCAAAGAGTAGCTTATGAGTTGTGAAGTTCACGCACACCAAACCTTGTGAGTTCCTTGGTTAACGCATGTCGAAGCTTACAAGTTTCTCATGTTATGAAGTGACTTGCAAGTTCTGTTCATGGGGTTCACGAGTTCAAGATTTGCGACTTCTTCAGGTTATCGTAAATCAAATCATACGAGTTCATGAGGGTGATGCATGGGTTGTTATACGAATTCGAAATTCATCTGTGAGTTCTATCAACGAAGCTTGCGTCTTCCTTTTTCAGATCATTTGGTATTGATAGTTTGACTTTATTCACATGTTGCTTTATATGAGGTCAAGGCTTGTTTGACCCGTATAAGCTTTTCATTCCTTATTCTTTCTAACTAAGTTTGTAATGTGTTCATGTCACTTTAAGAGATATATGACATAATATTTCTCTCTCTAGAAATTCTCTCTATTGTGCTTAATTGATATGTTTGCTTGAATTTTTGGACTAACATTTGGTATTAGAGCAAACCATCGAATTCAGAACATGGATTGAATTTCAAATTGGTCAAAATTGTTGCAAGATTCACTATTTTTTGGAAAAACTCTCAAAACGTCTCTGGAAGGTTGCTGTCAGATTCAAAAGGCTCAAGTGATCGAAATTGGAGTGCAAAATTGATTCATTGGTGGTCGCTGAAGTGATTGGAACAAGTTTCATTTGAAGAATAAATTCAAATTCACACTGTATCATTGTGAATTTTGGATCTTTTGTACTCTCTTGAAAGTTTGTTCGAACATATTGTATGATTTTGTAGTTGTTTGAGAATTCTTCGTATTAAAGATTTGTTTCTGTGTAATAGTCGAGCAACCCTACAAATTTACAGATCAAAATTGCAGTTTTTGAAGATTTAATGACCAAATTTGCAAGTTTGTGTGAAGAACTCGCAAGATCTGAGTTTGTCGCAAGCTTCAACTGAAGAACTCGCAACCTGAAGAATTTTTGTGTTTTTGTGTTCTCTTGTTCTGACTAAGTATAGAACTCGCAAGGACCTCATTTTGCTCGAATTTTCTATTTTTGGGAATTTTTCCCAAGTATAGAACTCGCAAAGGTCTCTCTGCGACAAGTAAGAAATCGTAAATCGTTGCATGCGACTTCTACGAACTCGTATAAAGTGATCTGCGATAACTTGTTTTTCTACAACAAGTTTGATTATGCGACAAGTTATCTTTGGTTTATTAGGCTAAGTACAGAACTCGCAAAGTGATATTTTGGTGAAATTTTTCTAAGTACAGAACTCGTACGTCTTGTGACAAGTGGTTCTGGAATTTCACTAAGTGAGAACTCGCAGACAGTGCCTTGCGACTTCTTGCTCATTTACGACAAGTAACCTTCTGCGACAAGTGATTTTTGTGTGATTTGCGACTTCCACACGTAGCATTTTTTTTAAAGTTTTTCAGTGTTTGACCAGGGTTGACTTTCTGAGTCAAGTTTTATCTGAATTCTTTGGACGATCATATTTAAGAACTCTTTCAGTATTTTCATCTCATCTATCAGAATGTCTCTAGATCTGCTCAGCATGGGATCCAAGTCTAGACCTCCAGTTCTACAACTTGATGAGTATCTGCAATGGAAGAAAAGAATGATCAACTTTCTAAACAATCAAGACAAGAGACTGATGAACTCTATTCTGAATGGTCCACACTTTCCTCATGTGATGAATTCTATTGTTGACAGAATTCCTGTTACATATACTAATATTGAATTTCCTGAACGGATTGTAGCCGGAAATCCAATACAGTACATTGAAAGGGATAGAGAGTTAGTGGAGTTGGATGCACAGGCTCTTACTTTTATGATCATGGAAATTCCCAATGACATCTTTAACATAGTTGACAGTCATGACTCAGCAAAAGAGATTTGGGATGAGCTTGAGAGACAGCTTCAAGGGTCAGAAAAATCTATGAAGACTAAAAGAAACCAAAGTATAAATGCTTACAAGGGTTTCAAGGTCAAAGAGGGAGGGTCTTTGAAAGATGCATACAACTGATACAACATCATACTGAATGATCTTTAGAGGAATTGGGTCAAAAAGTCAGAGTCAGAGATAAACTTCAAGTTCATTAAAAACCTTCAGCCAGAATGGGATACTTACTCTATTCAGTTGCAAATGAACAAAGACATGGATGAAGAGAAACTTAATGACTTATTTTGTGTTGTCTATCAGCATGTGGATAAGGTGAAAGAACAAGCTGTTCTGAACAAGCAGTTATCTGAGATAAAGGAGAATCAGAAGAAGGTAGAAGACTCTTTGGTTCTGTTGGCTCAAGGAAAGTTGGTGAAAATCAGTTCCAGTTCAGTCAAGTTAGAAAAACAGAAAGCATTTGTTTCTGAAGTGGTGGATTCATCTGACAGTTCTTAGAAGGAGGAAGAGGACTCTGATAATGAACTTACAGAATTTGCTGAGAAGTTAGCCCTCCTGACTACAAGATTTCAAAAGAAGTTTGGAAGAAAGAAGTTCTACCACAAATCCAAACCAGATCATTACAAGGCTGACATATACATGGGAAAATTTGAGAAAAGAGATGAGAGAAAGGATGGAAAGAGAGATGAAAGAAAAAAGAGAAGAGAAATGAGATGGAGAAAGAAAAAGAGAAAAGTGACAAGTGCTATAACTGTGGAAAAACCGGACATTTTTTCAGAGACTACAAAGAAAAGAGAGTTAAAGATTACGAGTACTATTCCAAGAAGGCACAATTAGTGAAAGCCATGGAGAAAGGTAAAGCACTAAAAGCTGAAGAGGAGATCTGGCTAGAGTTTTTATCTGATGACGAGGAAAAGAACAATTTCACTCAAGTTCATTACAATTTTATGGCAACTCTTGATGAGGATGACTCGGAATCTGAGGTAAATTCTATTTCCAACAAGTCTGAAAGTTTTTCTGAAAATGAAGAAGTTCTGAACTTGATGCCCCATTTAGATTTAATGAACTCTGAATTTCGAAAATTTAAAGATAATATTTTAAAACAAAAGAGTACTATTCAAAGACATCAAGATCAAGATTTAATTTTTAAGACCTTAGCAGCGGAAAGAGAAGAGGAAAAGAATATTCTCAAACTGGACAAGGTAAATCTTCAAGGTAAAAGAGTTAAGTTCAGTGAAAGATAAAAATTTAGATCTATCTTTGAAGTATGAAATTGTTTTGAAGGACTGAACTGAAGCTTATGCAAAGATTAAGGAATTGGAAGATCTCAATTTTAAAAGAGGTCAAACCGAGTAGACTTTGAAGCTTTTTACCAGCAACCCAAAAGATACTCGCTTTTACAATACAAAATAGGTTTGGGTCTTCCCGATGCTGAGATTTTAAAGAAAGCACCCAAAAATCTTTATCATTTTAAAACATCGGGTGATGCTCCAATTGTTTTAATTCCTCACATCCGTGAAACATTTGTTAAGTCTAAGAGTTTGACCCCAGAAACTCCAAAGATAAAAAGAGAAGAAACATTGATGGTTAAATCAGAGATAAAAATTGATTCAAGCTCTCATGATTTCAAAAATGTTGGATTCAAATACGACGAATTAAATTCAAGTTATAAAACTAAAAAGAAAAGTTTCATCGAATTTGAACATATTTTCCCAAAATCAAATGAGACAACTGAATCAGGTTCTAAATCTGATGAAACTGAATATGTGATATCTTGCTTTATCAAGGGAGAAAGGGAAGAAAACTCTCATTCTGAAAACGAGTCTGTTTTTTATAAGACTTCAATTTCTACAGAATCTGATTATCAGACTGCTTTAAAAAATATTGCCGATTTAGAAAAGCATATTTCAGTTCTCAACAATCTTGTTGCTGAATTGGAATATGCAAATAAAAATATTGGGATGGAATTAGATTCAAGTCTGATCCACAATGAAGTTTTACGAAAAGAAATCAGACATTTATAATCCCAAAAATTTTAATTTCACAAAAGGAAAAGCAGTTTGTTCTGATCAGAATTCTCCATCTTCATTTCCAGTCAATGCAAATGTTAAGTCTGACACTTCAACAACTGATACAAAGACTCCTCAAATGAAAATATATTTGAAGATTTTAACATCTTCGGAAAAGGTGTCAAGTATATCTGAAAAAGGAGAGTGTTCGGGAATTAAAGTTAATTCTGTTTCCCAAACATCTGCTGATTATAAATTTTTCTCTAAACCGTTCCTTGAAAAGTTCACTTTCAATGAATCTAACTTTGTTTGTTCTTCAGATAAGAAAGTGAAGGAAGGAGGTAAGAAGAGGAGAAAGAAGACAAAGGTTGAAGTGAAGAAGAAAGTATCTGACAGGGGAGTTTGTAATAGAGTAGTCACAAAAGTTCGTAATCAAACTTGTCAACACTGTTTCAATAAAACGAAAAATCTTTCAGGAAACGACTTTTTGACACAAGCTGCTGCTATGTTACAATGTTCTTATTGTCATGATAATTCATTTTCTTTAAAACCCAAGTTTTCTAAGAAAAGAAAACCTGACCAGTTTGTGAAAAAGAAAATTCCAACTCAGTCCCCTGTTAAGCAAAAAGTCGAAGTTTACTCTTTTAAGAAGAAAAATAATGTTTTAAAAATGGACAAATTAGTTGACATGAAATTTGTGTGAAATTGGATTCCAAAATCTGAACTTAAAATACAAGTTTCATCAAAAGAGCCCAAATTTGAATGGAGAATCAAAGGGTCGCCAACTATTTTGAAAAAGCTAAAGGATACTAACAAGAAAGGACCCATATTCATATGAGTACCTAAGTTGAAGTGACTGTTTCTTGCAGGCTTGTCATGTGTGGATCATAGATTCAGGTGCTTCAAGGCACATGACAACACATAAGCACCTACTTTTCGATTATGTAGAACATTATGCAGATTCAGTCAGCTTCGGAAACAATATGAAAGGATACGTCAGAGTATACGGTGTGATCAAGAACAACACGATAACAATTTCAAAGGTTCTGTATGTTGAAGGATTGGCACACAATTTACTCTCCATCGGTCAGTTTGCCGAGAAAAAGTGCAAGGTGGTATTTGATGAAGACTTCTATTATAATCAAGACAAGAGCGGAGCTGAGTTGATAAAACAGGAAGAATGGGTCAACTTTATGGTGTTCATTTTCCTACACTAACTGCAACAAAATATGTTTGTCTTATTTCTAAGGCTACATCAGAAGACAGTTGGTTGTGGCACCGAAGGTTTTCTCATTAAAACTTCAGAGATATCAACAAGCTCAGAAGCCAAGAATTAGTCATTGGATTGCTAGAGATGAAAATGGAAAAAAGATTCTCTTTGTTCATCTTGTGAGATAGGAAATATGAAGAGAAGTTCTCACAAATCAAAAATGCTCTCAAGTTGTATAACACCTCTTCAACTCATTCGCATGGACTTATGTGAACCAATGCGAACTCAATCCATAAATGGCAAGAAGTACATATTGGTGATGATTGATGAATTTTCCCGGTACACGTGGCTTGAATTCTTGCAGCTAAAATCTGAAGCTTCAGATCTAATAATCAAGTTTATCAAAAAGATACAAGTTCTTCTTCAATGCCAAGTGCAACAACTCAGAAGTGACAATGGAACCGAATTTAAAAATGAAACTCCTTAGAGTTATCTAGAGTCCGTTGGCATATCACACAACTTCTCGGCAGCAATGACACCTCAACAGAATGGGGTCATTGAAAGAAAGAACAGGACGTTGGTAGAAGCAACGCGCACAATGCTAGCTTATTCAGATCTGCCTCCGTTCCTATGAGCTAAAGCAGTAGCCACCGCATGATTCACACAGAACAATAACATAATAAATAAGCGTTTCAATAAAACTTCATATGAAATTATTAATGGTCGAAAGCCTACGGTTAATTTTTTTCGTGTGTTTGGATGTAGGTGTTACGTGCTTAAATGATAGAGAACATCTATCAAAATTTCAAAAGAAGGTTGATGAAGGAGTATTCATAGGATATTCATTACAATCCAAAGCATACAAAATCTACAACAATAGAACAAAGACTGTGATTGAAAGCACAAATGCATCTTTTGATGAATCTTCAACAAGGACTTCTGAACAATCTAGTTCACGACTCGCACTTAATGACAAAGCTTCTACTTCAAAGGGAGTAGAACCTGCAATAACACAGACTAAGATTCCGAACTCTAAAACCTTAACTGAATCAGATCTTGACTTGTTCTTCATTGATGCTTTTAATGACATAATTGCAGATGATGATAAGTAAGACAATTTAATGAGTGCTGCCACACCTACCACAAGTGCAGACTTATTAGGCCTGTCTGAAGGAGTTGGTGACGCTTCTACTAGTCAAGAACAAGTTATTTCTAGAAGTGCAACACCAGACATTTCATTTGAGCTGGTTTCACCATCAGTTGAACCTGCATCAACATCAAATGTGTCTAGAGAATTACCACCAGAAATACATTAACAAAAAGTAGTTCCATCACCAAGTACTAAAAGTCCAGAGGCACATGATTCTGAATTGCATGCGGTTCAAGATGAGTTTGATGAGACCAACAATCAGACATACATTGAACATCTACCGAGCACACATAGGTGGACCAAGGCACATCCTCCAACAAATATAATTGGTGACCCGAATGCTAAAGTTACAACCAGACCTGCATCTGCATCAGCTAAATTACTGCATGTTCGTGAATTTTATAAGCAACATGGAACCTAAAAACCGTCTGAGGTACTGAAAGATTCAGATTGGATTAATGCCATGCAGGACGAGCTAAATGAATTCAAATGGAATCAAGTGTGGAGATTGGTACCAAGACCCAAGGACAAAAAAATTGTTGGAACTAAATGGGTCTTCCGAAATAAGAAGGATGTGGTTGGTATAATCGTCGGGAATAAGGCAAGATTGGTTGCAAAAGGCTATAATCAACAAGAGGGTATAAACTACGATGAGACTTATGCACCAGTCGCCCAGATTGAGGCCATGCAAGCAGCGTTTGTAGATCTTTCCAAGATAGTTCAGACATCTTGCAAAACCCAAACCTCTGTATCTAGAAGAAGGAATGATCATGATTCAGATCATGACCATGAGGGGGAGATGAATAAGAAACATAGAGCTGATGTAACATCCCCCGTCCCCATGGTCCGGAACAGGTGATGTCACGAACGGGACTTAACATAAATACATAGCTAAATTCAGAGTTATTAATAAACTCTAAACATATATTACAATCCAAACTATCATACCTCAAAAAGCCTTTATAAACTTAGAAGATTATAAAATAAGGTGATTCTAAGAACTCCAAAATATCACACTCGATCTCATGTCCCGTCACCGAAAACGTCACTTCGAACCTGCCGTGTCAGAAAACATAAAACACGGCTGAGCACATAACTTAGTGAATGGATTATAATATAAGTTCATAAGTAATAATGAAAACATCAATAACGAAGTGGAAGACTTGAAAATTCATTTCGAAGAATGTTTTTGAAACTCAAGTTCATAACAAAAGAGATGTTCAGTAATTATCAAAGACAATAATTTCAAGAACGGTTCACACTTTAATTTCAAAACGTAGTATAAATAAAGTCCGTCAATTCCTGTTGTGTTCATGGGGTGGCCAAACCACACGAACTGGGTCGGCATGCGGGCACACACAACGAGTCCCCCGTGAATTTAACCACGATCACATATTGTGTGGGTAAATTTCTAGAATCGATTCATCCGCCCTGGAGCCAACAAAGTCAGCCAAGTCCTCCCAGAGTGGGTTCACGTAAGCCACATAGGCTTAACTCTGGTGGACCGTCATCTGCAGGACACCATGACAACAAAGCCGCCATAGAAGGCATCCCAAATAATGTGCCCATTTATTGGGTTAATCTAAAATCAATGAAAACTAAACATATGCCACTTACCCAAATGGCGATCATAGAAATTATAATCTATATACTTCACATTTTTCATAAACAATCTCATATGAGACACATTTTAATAAAACATCAAAATGTTCAAACAATTGATTCAATAAACCAAAATGAATGTGTATGTGTGTGTACAATTTCACATTTGTTGATCACGTTTGATTGATCAATCATAAGGCGGTGAACCACCTTTAGGAAGGGTCAACTACAACAAATAGTTTCCCACTATTCAAAAGAAATGAAATCCATACCTTGATCGGATTGAGATGCAACAAGTGATCAACCGAGACTCAGGATGAAGTTTAACCCATTCGGTTGCCTATTTAAACCATAAATTACTATTACTCGCATATTATAAAACTCAAAGCTTATTATCCTAAGCTTAATTACAAAATTATATTCTCTTAAACATTAAACCAACCACTTGGTGTGCGGTCAAACATCTAGATATAAATATCATCGTTTTGATTCTAAACTTTACCCGTTTGTAATCTTGACAAAAACAAACATTCCTATACATGTAAATGATTATAACTTTACAATATATAATCATAATCTACCAACCAACTTCAACTACCCTAACTTACCAACTTAAATAACTTAAGAAGAAATTTATATCTCTAAGTTGGGTTCGTCGCGTAGATTCTGAGTATATAATTGTTTCGTTGATTGGCTTCACGAATTGAGAGAAAATTTAGAGAGAAGAATAGATTTAGAGAGAGAGAGAATGAAATGAAGCGGTGAAGAAATTGAATCACAGGGACGATCTTTTGTAATTTACTCTTATGATGTATTTTTTTTCTTTTTATAATTATAATGAGTTTGGATAATTGACAACTTTAATCCCTCAACAATCTTTAATTGACATTTTATTATATATATATATAATAATAGTATATATATATATATATATATAAAGAGTTTAGGTTAATGACAATTTTAACCCTTAACTATCATTGGTTACAATTTTTTTTATTTATGGTTCAATTCGGGTAATAATAATTACATGTTTTTAAATCGAGTCTTACAATTATTCCCCCCCTTAAAAGAGATTTCGTTCCCGAAATCAAACTTAGACAGAAAACTTACATCGATTAAAGAACTCGGGGTACTCCCTCGCATGTGTTTCTCAGTTTCCCACGTCGCCTCACGTTCAGAATGATTTTTCCAAAGAACTTTTACGAAAGGAATCACTCTCTTTCGTGTACCTCTCACATCACGATCAATAATCGCTTCAGCTTCCTCGCGATAAGAAAGATCAGGTTCTATGTGTTCCAAGGGATATTCAATGACGTGTAAGGGATGATAGTTGTACCCTCGAAGTGAAGAGACATGGAACACGTTATGTATATGAGATAATTGTGGCGGTAAAGCTAACCGGTAAGCCACAACTCCAACCCTTTTGTTGGGTCCGAAATGTGCCAAGGATGGTTAATACTGCTAGACATGAATATTACTACTGCCTGAGGAAGTTAGTACTGCCAGATCAATTACTACTGCTTGAAGGAGTTAATGCTGCTGAGAAAAAATTAATACTGCTTGCTGAGATTAATACTGCTAGTTCAGAATTAATACTGCTCATGAAGATAGTGCTGCTTATGAGATGAAGACTCCGTTTCTGAATGAAGACAACTGTATAGATTGAAGCTAAAGTAAAGGAGATAATTATGGAATGAAGATCAATTTTATTTTGATAATTATCTTGTACTCAGTCTTGTATATATAGTATAGAAGTCTTTGATAGAAAAAAATTATTCATAAGTTTTGTTTTAGAGAATATTAACCTCAAGACTAGTTTAGATCCTTTCTATAGAGAAGTATAGAACGTCTGTTGAGCCTGTTCAACAGATTGAGGTTTTGTGTGTAATCATCAAGTTTGATCAATATAACTTGTGATTTAAGTGCATATACTGTTTCATTGATTGTTAGTGTTAAAGTGTTTTTCCGCAACTTCTTTATCATTGTTTCTGAGTGTGTGTGAATTAAATTCTTGTTTGAATTTCGATCCTGACAAGTGGTATCAGAGCTTTGTAAAACTCACAAAAACAACAATCATCATGGACGGTTCAAGTGATAGCGTTCCGGTCTCAAAGGTTCCAATGCTCAGATCTAATGAGGTTGACATGTGGAAGATTAGGATCAGACAATACATTCTTCTCACAGATTACTCTATGTGGGACATCATTGAGAATGGCCCATATAATGAAGGAAAGATTGGAGCAGATGGAAAAAGAATCCCACCAAAGACAGATGGAGAGAGGAAGATAAGGCAGACAGAGATGAAAGCCTTGAGCACACTGCTCTTGGCTATTCCTAATGAGTATCAACACCAATTCTGTAACTGCACTGATGCACAGATGCTTTGGAATGCTCTAGAGAAGAGATTCTCTGGTACCAAAAGTACCAAGAGAAATCAGAAGGCAATACTAAAGCAACTGTATGAAAACTTCATGTCAACTAAGAATGAGTCCATGACTCAAACTTTTGACAGGTTTAACAAGCTGATTGGTGAACTAGCTACTGTTGGAGTGCAGATTGATCAAGATGATGTAAACAGAAAGTTCTTAAGGTCCCTTGGAGATGAATGGACCATGTATACTGTCTCCTTCAGACAGAATGACAAGTTGGAGGACAAAGAACTAGACGATCTTTGTAATGACTTAAGGGTGTTTGAGGCTAAAGTTGAAGCCAAGAATAGACCATCTGGATACACTCATAATGCTGCTCTTTTATCATCTTCTTCTTCTACTGATTCTGCTGCTAATACAGAATCAGTTAGTACTGCTTATGTATCTAAGCAGGATGTATCTAATGACTCTGTATTAGAAGTTTTTCTTGCTAGTTATGCTAATTCTGGTTTAATTAATGATGATCTTGAACAAATTAATGCAGATGACCTTGAGGAGATGGATATAAGTGGCAGATGGCCATGCTAACTATGAGGGTCAAGAGATTCATAAAGAGGACTGGAAGGAACAACTTCTCTCAGAGGAGAGAAGATGGTGCTGGGTTTGACAAGTCAAAGGTGGAATGCTACAAGTGTCACAAGATGGGACACTTTGCAAAAGAATGCAGAGGAGGAACTCCTCAACAATATAGCAGCAACCACCAGCAAGCACATTCCTCAAGCTTCCAAAACAACATAAACTCCACTCAGGCTCTTGTTTCTCAAGAAGGAATGGGATTTGATTGGAGTGATCAAGCAGAAGAAGCTGTTCAGAATCAAGCCTTGATGGCATAAGTCTCAGAATCTTCAAGCACAGATATTCCAACAGAGGTAAAAACTAAACTGTGCACTGAAGAGTGTCTTCAGACTGTTAAAAAGTACAGGGATCATAACCAAAGCATGTGTGACGACCTTAAAAGGTTAGAAAGAGATATAAGAGAGTATAAAGTGATTGTTGAGAAGTTTGAAGATCAAATCAAGGCTTACAAGGCCAATGAACTTCAGCATTACTATGACACAAATTACTAGAAGTAGGAGAAAGATCAATTAGAGATTCAAATAAAAAAATCTAAAGAGGAGTGTGAGAAGATAAAGAGTGAGTATGAGAAAGCTAAGCTTGACATTGAGAAGTTCTCTTATGCTTCCAAAGCAATGGACTCTTTGCTTAAAGCTCAAGTTCACGATAAGATCAAGAGTGGTATAGGATACAATGCAACACCTCCACCTTATAACAATAATTACATCCCTCCCTCTTTAGATCTCTTAGAGAACCAAAATAAGGAGGACTTACCTATAGGAGCAACAGAAGTAGATCCTATAGATAGTGTGGTGGTTGAAGAAGAGAATGAGGAAGAGAATTCTGAGAGTAAGAATGCAAAAGAGATTCCTGTAGAAAATCATATCCTTACAAATGAAGGGGGGGGGGTAAACCATTTATCAAGAGTGAAAAGGTAGATAGCTCAAAGAGAGAAAAGGGAAAGGTACAGGGAGTCCACTATATGCAGACCACAGTTATGAATCCCTGTACATGTAAACAGCTCCAGCCCCAAAAAACATGATAAAACAAGGGGTAATCAAAGAAACTGGAATAATCAGTGGGCACAAAAACAAGGGGTTGATCTGAGTAAAATCAATAGACCAAAACCTTGTTTTATTTGTGGAAAGCTTAACCATATTTCCAAATACTGTTATTTCAATCCTATGAACCAGAGGATAAATTTTCAAAGACATATACAAAATCCTGTTGGTTATAGGAATCATATGGCTGAAAATGTAAAAAGAGCACCTTTAAAAGCTCATGTTCAAAACAAGTTTGCAAAATCAAAGAAAAATACTCCAAATAAGCCAAGGAGTACATTAAAGACAAAGAAAGCAAACAACTTTGTTCAGGCATGGGTTCCAAAAATAAAGAAAGTTGTTAGTACTACTACTTCAAATAGTACTGCTGACAGAAATAATGCTGCTGTAAGCAATACTACTGCTAACTCAGATAGTACTGCTAACAAAGTTAGTACTGCTAACCCAATTAGTACTGCTAATGATGTTAGTACTGCTAACAAAGTTGTAACTGCCAATCAAGTTAGTACTGCTTCCAGTGTTAGTACTGCAAGACCTATTATCCTGACAAAATACTCAAGCCATAAGATTCCCTAGTCTGAAAAGCTCATCAAAACTGATTATGAATATGTTGATGAGAATGGGAAACCCAAGACCACTTTGGTTTGGGTTCCTATTAAAAATTAACTGTTATACTTTATGTGCAGGGCAACCAACAGCTAAAAGAGAAGAGCATTTGGCATGTTGATAGTGGTTGCTCTAGGCACATGACAGGCAACAAGTCCTGCCTACAAAACTTCAAAAGAATTGATGGAGGACATGTTGCATTTGGTGATAATCCATCTGGAGGAAAGATTAGTGGAAAAGGTAATGTGTCAAAGGGTAAGATGACCTTTGAGGATGTATACTATGTTGAGCAATTGAGATACAACCTGTTAAGTGTATCACAGGTTTGTGACAAGAAACATAGTATATTGTTTACTGATACTGAATGTATTATCCTTGCTGAAGGATTCAAGGTAGTTGATGAAAGTATGATACTACTGAGAACACTAAGAAAGGACAATGTTTATTGCTTGGATTTAGAGAATGTATCTAATGATTCATCATTTAATTGTCTATTTTCAAAAGCTTCTGTTGATGAATCATCTCTTTGGCACAAAAGGATGGGTCACATGAACTTTAAAACAATGAATAATCTTGTGAAAAACAACCTTGTAAGAGGTTTACCACAAAAAGTATTTTCATGTGATGATCATTGTGTTGCATGTCTTAAAGGCAAACAGCACAAAACTTCTCATAAGTCCAAAGAGATAAATACAATCTCTTCACCTCTTACTTTACTGCATATGGATCTGTTTGGCCCTACAAATGTGATGAGTATTGGCAAGAAATCTTACTGCTTAGTTATTGTTGATGATTTCTCTAGATTCACTTGGGTCTATTTTCTGAGGACAAAGGATGAGACAAATGGATTGATCAAATCCTTTATTCTCAGAGTTGAAAACCAAACAAATCAAAGAGTTAAAATCATCAGATCTGATAATGGAACTGAATTTAAAAACCATGATCTAAACAACTTCTGTGAGGAAAAAGGTATTAAGAGACAATACAGTGCTCCTAGGACCCCTCAACAGAATGGAGTTGCTGAGAGGAGAAATAGGACACTGATTGAAGCTGCAAGATCCCTATTGGCAGATTCAAAACTGCCAGTTACATTTTGGGCAGAAGCAGTTAATACTGCTTGTTATGTTCAAAACAGGGTTCTAATAGTTAAATCTCAAGGCAAGACACCATATGAACTTTTTAACAAGAAGAAACCTTTTATTGGATTTTTCAAACCATTTGGGTGTCCTTGCACAATTCTTAATACCAAAACTCACTTAGGCAAGTTTGATAGCAAAGTAGATGATGGATTTCTGGTTGGTTACTCATCCCATAGTAAGGCTTACAGAGTATTTAATACCTCTTCTAAAATAATTGAGGAAAGTGACAATGTCAAATGCAATGAGAGCACACCAAATAAACTTGGTACAGGCCCTGATTGGCTTTTTGACATTGATTCACTAACTAATTCTTTGGGTTTCAGTTATGAGAATAATGCAGGAACAGGGACAGAATCAGTACAAGTCAAAAGACAAGAGTTTGTGCTATTCCCAATTCCTACAGCAGATTCTATTGAACTCTGTGTTCAAGAGAAGAAAGATGCTTCAGATTCAAAGGATACTAAAACTGCTCAGAATAAAGAGGAGAGAGGTGAAAAGGAGGATCAACTTTTGACTTCAGAACATCTAGAACCTGAGATGCCTGCATTGGCAGAAGATGATAGTGATGATGAGAACTCCTCAGTGTTTGGTGGCAACTCTCCTGAAAAGAATGACTCTAATCTGAATGCAGAGATTAATGTAGAGGCTATTCATCAAACAAAAGTGCATAAAGATCATCCTCCTCAGTTGGTGATTGGTGACATCAATTCTCCAATCATCACAAGGAATCAGAGTAAGTTGGGAGGATTAAAAGACATAAAATCAGGCTTACTATCTTGCTTTCTATCTCAGGTTGAGCCCAAAAAGGCGCATGATGCAATGAAAGATCCAAGCTGGATAGAAGCAATGCAAGAGGAGCTGCTGCAGTTTGTACTGCAAAATGTATGGGATTTGGTAGAACTGCCTAAAGGACACAGAGCTATAGGGACAAAATGGATTTTCAGAAACAAGAAGGATGAGAGAGGGATAGTGATCAAGAGCAAGGCTAGATTGGTAGCACAGGGGTACACTCAAGAAGAAGGAATTGATTATGAAGAGGTTTTTGCACCAGTGGCTAGGATTGAGGCAATTAAGCTGTTTTTAGCCTATGCTTCTTTCCTGAAGTTCAAAGTCTACCAAATGGATGTGAAAAGTGCTTTTCTATATGGCAAAATTGACGAAGAAGTATATGTCTGTCAGCCCCCAGGGTTTGAAAATCCCAAGTACCCTAACAGAGTATACAAATTGAAGAAAGCACTGTATGGACTACATCAAGCACCAAGAGCTTGGTATGACACATTGTCTACCTATCTCTTGGAAAATGGTTTTGAGAGAGGAATCATTCACAAGACTCTGTTCATTCAAAGGAAGAAGAAGGACATCCTGTTAGTGCAAATCTATGTGGAAGACATCATCTTTGGATCCACAAAAGATCAATTATGCAGAGATTTTGAAGAATTAATGCATAAGAGATTCAAGATGAGTTCTATGGGTGAACTTACTTTCTTCTTTGGGCTACAGGTTAAGCAGAAACAAGATGGAATCTTCATAAGCCAAACAAAGTATGTGCAAGACATTTTAACCAAGTTTGGGTTCTCAGATTCCAAGCCTGCAAGCACACCCATGGAAACATACAAACAAATAACTACAGATCTTGAGGGGGAGGATGTGTATGTTCATTATTACAGATCCATGATTGGCTCTCTCATGTATCTCACAGCTTCTAGACCAGATATCATGTTCCCTGTTTGTGTATGTGCAAGATTTCAAGTTAGGCCAAAGCAATCACATTTTCAAGCAGTCAAGAGGATATTCAGATATCTCAAAGGTCAATCCAGATTAGGACTTTGGTATCCTCATGACTCACCATTTGACCTACTGGCATATTCAGATAGTGATTTGGGTGGAGCTAACTTGGACAGAAAGTCTACAACTGGAGGATGTCAGTTTTTGGGTGCAAGACTAGTATCATGGCAGTGTAAGAAGCAAACCACAGTGTCCACTTCAACAACAGAAGCAAAATACATAGCTGCTGCAAGCTGCTGCTCACAAGTGCTATGGATTCAGAATCAAATGATGGACTATGGTATGACATTTCTTCACACTCCTATTTTCATAGACAACAGCAGTGCTATTAGCATTGTTAATAATCCTGTCAAGCATTCAAAAACAAAGCATATAGAAATAAGGTACCATTTTATCAGAGACTGTAATGAGAAGAAGCTAATTCAGGTTCAGAAAGTACACACAAGTAACCAGTTTGCTGATCTATTCACAAAAGCTTTTGATGTGGGTAGATTCACATTCTTGGTCACAAGTGTGGGCATGATGCACTAGTACAAAAATGGCTTTTTGTGACGGTTTTGAGAAAACAGGTTTGTAACGGTTTGGTAAAAAACCGTTACGGAAAGTCGCAAAAAAATTTGAGAATTCTTTTAGTAACGGTTTTACAAAATAAACGTTAGCATTACCAACAACCTAGGAAAAAAAAACGTTTTAGACAAAAACATTACTAAACGGTCCTCTATGGTAACAATTTATGACAGTTTCAAAAAACCGTTTCTTTATGTTGTGACGGTTTTTAAAAACCGTTGCCATAGAGCACCCTTTAGTAACGGTTTTTGTCTAAACCGTTGCTTTATGTTGTAATGGTTTAAAAAAACCGTTACCAAAACAAAATTATGTATAGCAACGTTTATTTGAAAATCGTTTCCAAAATTCATCAAGTTCAATGGCAATGTTTTGCAGAATTCTCGTCACCAAAAGTTAGGTTTTGGCCATGGCTTTTGAAAAAATTTCGTCATCATATGTCATGCTATGGTAACGGTATTAAAATATTTACGTCACCATATCTCAAGCTACATTGATGGTTTTGAATAATTTACGTCACCATTTATCATGCTATGGTGACAATTTTGATTGTGTCACCGTATGTCATTCTATGGTAACGGTTTTGAAAAATAAATGTCACTGTATGTCATGTTACAGTGATAGTTTTGTATAATAAACGTCACCATATGTCATGTTACGTTGATAGTTTTGTACAATAAACGTCACCACATGTCATTCTATAGTAATAGTTTGAATAATAAACATCAACATACGTCGTGCTACGATGACGGTTTTGTATAATAAATGTTACCATATGTCATGTTATGTTGGCGATTTTGAATACAATAAGGTCCAATGAGCATAATGGAATGGTGACCATTTTGGATAATAAATGTCATCATATGTCATGTCATATATGGTGATTGTTATGAAACATAAAAGTTATAGTACATCATGCTACGGTGACGGTTTTGAAATATAGACGTTGTCATGTGTCATACTATGATGACGGTTTCATAAAATAAACGTCACCGTGTGTCAACTTTCATTGACTGTTTCGAAAAATTTATGTCACCATATGTCATGTTACAGTGATAATTTTGAAAAATAAACGACATCATACGTGGTAAGAGCCTGGGGACTTCATAGCGGTTGCCCGGGTTCGAGCCTCACACGCAACATTTATGCCAAATATTGGCACAGGTGTCATCCTTGTGGCCACGGGATGAATGCCCGCGGGCCAAACGCCTGTTTTCCGGAGATTAGTCTGGGCCCAAAGTGGTCTGGGATACTCCTTCCAAAAAAAAAAACCTCGAAAAACTACACCACAACCTCCATTATTGTAATCATGAACTTTCTGGCATTCCAACAAAAGATTTTCTATTTTTGAGATTATAACATTAATTATATAATAAGAATAGAGAAAATTACAATTTTGATCGATCATCCTCTTCAAATATTCTTTCTTAACATAATTCTTATAAAAAACTTCATGCGTTTAATTTATTTTTGTTGGATAATTTATTTTCTATTAAAGGTGAAATTTGATAAAAACCAAAATACAAATTATTTTATTATAATTTTGGTCGACGAAATGTAAACAAATTATTAATTAATTAAAATTTTGTCATTTTATTAAATAAGTTATTTTTAAATCAAATGACACTTATTTATTAAATATATAATATAATAATTATGTTTTAAATAAATGGTATAGTAATAAAAGTGTAAATTGCAATTTTGGTCCTTGTGGTTTGTGGTTTGTAAAAAGACCAATATGCCCTCGTGTGCAAGTCACATGGGTGGTTTTAACGGAGGCAACCTAACGGTGTAACTCCCCAGGGACCAAAACCGAGCACTTTTGTATACCACAAGGTTTTTCTTGTAATAAAAATTTTATAGGGACCAAAAGTGGCAAGAACAACAAACCATAGGGACCAAAATTACAATTTCCTCTAAAAATTATAATAAAATATAGAGTAAATTACATTTTTAGTTCTTATGGTTGCCACTTATTATCAAGTTTGGTCCATTTTTAAAACTAATTAAAGTTTTGGTCATTATGGTTACCATTTTGTTTTACTTTTAGTCCATCTGATTAACTTTAGTTAAAAAAGTTAGTTAGTTTAAGGGTATTTTGGTCATTTTAGCTTATTTTTTCCGTTTTTTGTCTTATTAGTTGTAGAGTAAATTGCAATTTTCGTCCCTATATATGTCTTTTTTCCTTTTTCCTTTTTGTAATTTTTATTACTTTATACACTTGTTATATTAATTAATTAATAATAATTTTAAATAATAATACATTAAGAATATGTATTTCATTTTGTAAATTACACCATTTCGAAAAGTCTTGCTAGGAACTTTAAAATGAGTTAACTAATTTTTAAGTTTTTAAGCAATTTACTTGATGTATATCTATAAATCCGGCTACATTAATAAAAAAACATTTTCTAATTAAGGTGGGTTTAAAAAAATTCGTTTATTCTTATTTATGTAAGATAAAAATGAAAAATATATCTATATCTATTAATAAAAAATTTATCATTTTTAGATATTTGATTTAAATTAAACGTGTATCAAATAAAAACCTTAACGTATGACTTTAACGTATCCAGTTTGCTTTAACGGATCCGGTTGGGCTTTAACGTTCCTAGTTGGGCTTTAACGGATCCAGTTGGGCTTTAATGTATCCGGTTGGGCTTTAACTGATCCAATATGGCTTTAATGGATACGATTGGGCTTTAACGTATCCAGTTGGGTTTTAACGAATCCAGTTGGGCTTTAATGGATCCTGTTGGGCTTTAACGGATCCGGTTGGGCTTTAACGTTCCCAGTTGGGCTTCAATAGATCCAGTTTGGCTTTAGTGGGGACAGTTGGGCTATAACTGATCCAGTATGGCTTTAATGGATATTGTTGGGCTTTAACATATCGAGTTGGGTTTTAACGGATCAAGTTAGGCTTTAATAGATCGAGTTGGGATTTAACGTACCCAATTGGGCTTTAACGGATCAAGTTGAACTTTAATGGATCCAGTTGGGATTTAACGTACCAAGTTGGGCTTTAACGTACCTAGTTGGGCCTTAATGGATCCGGTTGATCTTTAATGGATTCGGTTGGGCTTTAATGGATCCGATTGGGCTTTTAATGGATCTTGTTGGGCTTTAACGAATATAGTTGAGTTTTAACATACCTAGTTGGTCTTTGACGTACCCGGTTAGGCTTTAACAGATCCAGTTAGTATTTAAAGGATCCAATTAGTCTTTAAAAGATCCAATTAGCCTTTAAAGGATCCAGTTGAGCTTTAATGGATACGGTTGGGCTTTAGCGTACCCAGTTGGCCTTTAACGGATACAGTTGGGCTTTAATGGATCTAGTTGTGCTTTAACGGATCAATTGGGCTTTAATGTATCGGTTGGGCTTTAATGGATCCATTTAGGCTTTAATGGATCCACTTGGGCTTTAATGGTTTCATTTCGGTTTTACTGAATTCATTTGGGCTTTAACGGATCAGTTAGGCTTTTAACGGATCCACACGGATCGATTGGGCTTTAAAGGATCCATTTGATCCCAATACACATTACATGCACATATGTAGTACAAATTTGCAGACAAACACGTTTTAAGTCACTATCAGTGTTATTGGGCCTCAATAAGTCATGAAAGGTTTTGTTTTTGGCCTTTAAAGGTTTTCATTGGGCTTTAACTGATCTTTTTGGCTTTAAAGGGTTTCATTGGGCCTTAATGGATCTATCGGACTTTAAAGGGTTCTATTGGGTCTTAATGGCTCTATTAGGGTTTAATTAATTCTACCGAACTTTAATCGGTTCAATTGGCCTTTAAAGGTTTTCATTGGGCTTTAACGGATCTATCGGGCTTTAAGGGGTTCTATTGGGTTTTAAAGGTTTTCATTGGGCCTTAACTGATCTTTCGGTCTTTAAAGGGTTTCATTGGGCCTTAATGGATCTATCAGACATTAAAGGGTTCTATTGGGCTGTAAAGGGTTTCATTGGGCCTTAATGGATCTATCGGGATTTAAAGGGTTTTATTGGGTCTTAATGGATCTATTAGGGTTTAATTAATTCTACCGAACTTTAATCGGTTCTATTGGCCTTTAAAGGTTTTCATTGGGCCTTAACTGATCTTTCAGACTTTAAAGAGTTCTATTGGGTTTTAAATGTTTCATTGGGCCTTAATGGATCTATCGGGATTTAAAGAATTTCATTGGGTCTTAATGAATCTATTGGGGTTTAATTAATTCTACCGAACTTTAATCGGTTTTGTTGGACTTTAAAGGGTTCTATTGGGCCTTAACGGATCTATCGGGCTTTAAGGGGTTCTATTGGGTCTTAATGAATCTATCGAGCTTTAGAGGGTTTTAAATGTTTCATTGGGCCTTAATTGATCTGATACATCTCATCCTAATGTGCCTCATTTCTCATCAAACGGTTGATAATCAATTCTCATGTTTCTCACCGCTAACCCAATAAACGATCATATTTTTCTCGTTAATTTGACATCCATATTCATATACTTTTCCATTCGTTTTTTCGTGGTTTTTCGGTTTTCCATTATTTAGAGTTTTCTCCTGAACCTGACCCTATATATATATATATACTAGCCGTGTACCCGCGCGATGCAGCGCGGGTGAATCACATTTATGAAGCCAATTATTCATTTGTCAATCATTTTTCTTGTTTCGTTCTATTTTCCGTCCCTCTCAATTTAATTATAATAGGTTTGTTTGGTTTAATTGTCAATAAATTACTAAAATAAATATTGTTTCTTGACAAGATATCTAGAAATAAATTGCAAGAGTGTTGAGTTTCCGAATACATATATTCAATACTTGTTAAAAATTTGAAATTCATGACTAAACTATATAAAAGTTATAATCTTATGTACCCGCAACATGCAATGCATCTGGTCCTAAATCTAGGGATTCAAACCCACGATCTTACTTTGTTTTACTTTCGTCCCGCTTAGATTTTGATTTTTATGTTTTTGTGTGCAAGAATTGGAAGAGCAAGAAAATCTCTTAGTTGTTATTAGTTTTATAGATTATCGGTTTTATTAAATATTTATTTTAATACATAAAGGTAAGAAAATGCATATTTTAATAGTAAAAGGTTCAAAAAACCGAGTGAACTTTCACATTTAGAATGATTAACAGTCGTTTATAAAACGCTTACTTGTTAAGTGATTATCGGGTCACTTTATCTTATCAGATGAACATGACAAGGATTGAAAATCTTACCCGGTAAGATCGATGACAAGGACCGAGAGTCTTACCCGGTAAATTAAGTGTAAGTGTTGACTTTTAAGTCTTACCGGTAAGTGTTTACCGAGTAAGCATTAGGTAAACAAGCCTAAGGGGTCGTTTACCAAACGTTTACCCAGTTAAGCGCTTACCAAGTCACATTACATTATTGGATGAATATGGTAAGGACCAATGATCTTACCCGGTAAGAGCAAAGCAATGACCAATAGTCTTACCCGGTAAGTGATGACGACGACTCTTACCACGGTGAATACTTACCTGGTAAATTGTTGCATACGATGTCGTTTTAGTAAACTAAAATCTTACCTGGTAAGTAAATAATATTGTTGAATTTTACCGTCAAACGCTTACTGGGTAAGTGTTTAGTAAATAGCCCCCAAGTCTTTGAACCTTTTTTTGAATGAGTAGACCATTTAAAATGAGAAAGTTTAATGTTTTATTCATTCAAAAAAAGTTCAAAGACTTAAGCATTCAAAATAGAAAAATTCGTTGGGTATTTCCATTTTAATATGAAATTTAAATTTTATATATGTGCACTAATGTTTGGTGATATCAACCTTCAAGTTCTAATACAACAAACCAAAGACAAAGAAGACGGACCACCTCCAAATTTGAATTTCAAGAAAAATGTGCAAATTTTACACCATCATGTATTTGCTCGGATCTTCCATTGTTGGCTTCTTAAAATCAATATCACTCCCTACAAACACAAGTGGCATAACCATAAAAGCGCGAAAGTGAATCGATTATTGTTGGTCCACAACTGATACTACTGATTGTAAAACTTGTGTGTGTATGTGTGTGAGATAGAGAGATCCATGTTAAAAAAAAGTTTGGCAAAATCAATCCATTTAGAAGAAATTAACTCAACATGATTATGATTTTCGAAGTTTGGATTCTAAAAAGCCAAACAAAATTAGCCGATTCATCAAATTGGTTTGATCATATTATAAAGCAAATTATTGTTTTAGGGCCAAGAAAGTCAAATCTAATCGCCGACTTCGACATGCAACTTGTTTTAACCTTTTATCTAGTCTGACCCATCCCGTCATGAATGGACCCAGATTTTTTTTTCCATACGGTGACACTATATAATATAGATAAAAAAATAATTACAAAAAACACAGTTTTGTCGACGTTTACCAACGTCCAATATCGCCCGATTTGTTTTTAGCCTAATTTCACTGTGAGAGATTTTTATAGTTTTTGCTTGATTTCGAGGGATTTTTAAGTTTTTTTTATCGATTTTGAGGGATTTTTTTCGGTTTTTTTGTGTTGATTTCAAGAGTTTTTTTTTTGGTTTTTTGGTTGATTACAAGATACAGTTGCGTCTTCTTGAACTTTTGAACATCATACGGTGGCACACCTTTTATAAACATAAACCTTTTTATCTTTCGACGGAGAGATAATACGGTGGCACGTGCCACCGTATTCCCTTCATTAGGTCCGTCCTTGCATCCCGTTGATTTGCCACATCTTAAACTTCCCAATGGCATTAAAATGAAAGTGATATAAGTATTTCAAGGAAAGCAACTCTCACGTCCTGCAGTGACTTTAAAAAGATTTTTTTTCTTAATCAAAGACCAAGTTTTATATTAAAGGTTAGGCATTGCTTACAATGTTTTATTTAACAAACGAGAGGAGAATGTTATTTTCATCAACTCCTTAACCAAGATGTATGATACTCGCTTCATATTCTCTTCTCAACTAAAGCGTTCCCATGAAAACTCCTACATTTTTTGGCATGCAACTTTAAGATCTTTGTCACCAATGTAATTATAGACTTCTAAAAGAGAAGTGAATGTTCATCACATAGAACACCAATTTATAAAATAAAAAAAAGGAAACTTTAATAATGAAGTGATCTTTGATAATGCAGGAAGCCCATGATGTAGATGGGAGTTTGTTCTTGCCCCCAAGCTAACTATCATGGAAGCAAAAAAAAACTGATTACAAAAAACATGGTTGGATCGAGTTCAAAGTCAAACCTGGACAAATCAAACTTCCTTGAGGTGGCAATAACTTCAACTAACAACAATCCTGGAAAAAACATATGGTAAGAATGCAACTAAACCAGAATACTTGTAATACTTGTAACCTACTGGACTCTTCCATGAGTTATATCTATGCTAACAAGTTACACTTATGCACTAAAAAAAATAGAGTGCAGGGGGTATTTGCAAAAACATTTAAAAGAAGAGAACAAAAAAAGAAGTTCAAGTAAACATTGCTTAATCTAAAGCATGCATAAACTTGATGGGGGCATTACCAGAATTCATATTAATGCAGTAGATCCTTCCATACTTGCTAAACAGCCTCTCAAAAATTAAATTGGTGAGTCTCGTACTCGAAATTCCCACAAAAGTTCGGCTTCATCTTCAGAGGGATTTCCAAATTAATGACATAAAATACATATGATCAATCATCAGTTGTGAGAAAACTTAAAGCCATAGTGTTATAGGAAAAGTTTTGGCTGAACAAAGCTGAGCGGGTAAGTCATTGGCATAACAAATAAGTAGTAAAGAAACACCCATGTATGGCTTACTACATAAGTCATACATGCCATTATGCCCATTGTAGTGGTAGAGTTGATGATATGGTTCATATTAAAGTCCAAAATTTGCAACCGGAGCTTCTGGGTTATTTCGTTCAGAAACACACAAGTGGGACATAATTGGTTAGATATACCTTTGGTAATGATGGTTCTAATGGTGTTGCTCTTCTTTTTTCTATGACAATTTTTTGTAGGTACCAAGGAAAATGTGAATCTTGAAAACCATATGAACCATTCAACAATACCAACATACCTGAGAGTTATGTTTCTCGTTCTGTAATGATGGGAAACAAAGATTTTTAGCTTACATATACCATTGCTCAAGTCCACCGTTTTGTATGTATGCTTTCAATACTCACCAGAAACCTAAAAACCTAAAAACCTAAAACAGAGAATATAATACTCGAAATTACCTAATGCTAAAAATCTAATAACACAATGCAATTATTGAATCAAGAATGACAATAAGAATCATTTGGTATAAATAAAGAGGGGGAGGTGGCATCGGACCTCGGGAACAACATATCAAAATGATCTGCAAGCATGTTTCAAACTTTAAGCCTCCATTTTCTCAATTATTGGTTAGCACCGATTAACTCAAAAATAAGAACTTCAGAGCAATTTTAAGTTTTATCAATTTTAAGTTCTATCCACATGAAAGAAATTGGAAGCCAGTGCCTATAAAATAACATGTAGAACATTTAATGTATTAGTTCTTTAGCAACAAAAGCATGAAGAAACGAACAAAAAAGTAGAAAAAATGTAAGAATTGGCTACCAACATTACACAAGTAAACTGAAGTATCAGAAGTTCAGAACTCATAATACCACCAATCACATCACTGCACTTAGGATCTGCAAAAAATGCTCTACCTCAAATAACTCAATCTCTAAGGCTGTAAAAACTTTTTAGTACCCCTGAAACCTAACGAAACGAAGGAACCATGTGAATGCTTAAAAGACCAAATCAAGCTACAGAGATAAATACGTGAATTCTTACACTGTGCTTGAGATTTCTGAGTTTTCCATCGATGGTTTATGAGAGCTTTACGTCTTGTATCATTGGCATGATCTGTTGAGGCAGATAAGAGGCTCCAAACTCACACAACAAGTTCTTGACTAAATTCCAAAAAAAAAATCAGTAACTCTCATTTTTTATCATGTTCTACTATTACAACATACAGGGAGGGAGTAATAAGTTGTTAATTGGTCATGAGTTGGTTCAAAAAGAAAAAACAAATACAATTGTGTCTAGCGCAAAACTGCAAAAATAACATGGAGATAAAAGAAAAACACACGCAAGAAGCAAAGATGGAGACCAAAATCAATAAAGGGAATTTGAATTACCTTGAATTAGGATTGAGATCAATTCTGAAAATGGGAATGAAACAACAACGAAAAAATAGTGATTTCACCCCATTTGAAATTTTAATTTGAACACTTAGGGAGTGATTTCGATGAAACTTTGGGAAGACAGGAGATTCAAAATTGTGTACCTTAGAATCCAAAATGGGATTCAAAATTTGAATTCTTGAAATCTGTGGCTACAAAATGCAAAGATGGAATAAGCCCAAAGAATGTCTTGAAAAAAACCCTGGCAGAAGAAAAGTAAGTTTGAAACTACCAAACTGGGATGCAGTTGAGTAAAGCATTTCAGAGTTGTACATTGTGCTTCATAATTTGTAATTCATAGTTTTATAAGTTTTATGCATAAAAATATTGTACATTGTGCATTACAAATTGTAATTAAGAGTTTTTGCATAAATGCATTATAAGATAGTATATATATATATATATATATATATATTCACCAATCAATACATCACACACACACACACACACATATATATATATATATATTGAATATAAACATATATAATTATTTTTTAATATAATAATATTTATTATCTAAAAAATCAAATATTTTAAATTAGGAAAACAAATCAAACTGTTGATAACCTATACAAATCAAAAGTTTTTAACAAAAAAACTCAAAATTTTCAACAAAAACATAGAGCGCCACCCCTTCCCTCTTTTTTTTTTTTTTTCAATTCCCTCTTTCCTGATTCCCTCCCCTAAAACATTAGGTTAAAAAACAACAGGACATCGCCCTCTTCTTTCCCTGCTGCTCCTTCCCTCTTCTTTCCTTCCACAGTACATCGCCACCACCAGGTTCGATTTCAGCGAAGAACAGGTTCGATTTCAGCGAAGAACAGGTTCGATTTCAGGTTCGACGTTGAAGAACAGGTTTGATTTCGGGTTCGATTACCGCTCCTACACCGTCACCATCATCCACTAGCCACCACCACCAGCAACAGGTTCGATTAAGTTAACGATTCGATTGAGTTTGATTAAGTTTCTGTTTTTTCTGCCACCACCAGCAGGTTCGATTAAGTTTGGGGACTGGTGTACTTCTTCTTCTTCCTGTCTCGAAACCATGTAATTGCTCTCGTTTTTAGCCCTGGCTTTCTTTGATGTGATTTGCTGTTTCCAAAAAAAAATTGTGGTACTAAGTAAATTATGGAGGCTCGTCCATGTTAAGTAAATAATTATAGGCATTATATTATAAACACTCGACAGGATAGGAATTGCATAAAGCATTCCCTCTTTTAAGTTATCCAATTAAGAATCTTTTCTGCCACCTCCTAATTTTGTTTTTTTAATGCAAGTGATGCACATACAAGGAATAAAAAACCTATAAAGGATCAAAATTGTATGATTCTTATTGGAATTGTTATCATTGTTATATCTTGGAAAACTGGAAAACAAACGTTGGGCAGAATCCATTTAATTTTCACTCATCAAAATAAGTGCAGTGGAATGTACAACCCCTTTAGCTATAAGAAAAACACACCTATTTCAGTTTGTGGAGTCCATCATCGTATCCCTTTAAATTAAAGAAGTTTAATGGATTCAAAATTCTTACAGAACATCAACATCAGTATATAAATACACCTGTTTCAAACGTATTTTACCCGTTTTAAAATACAATATATTCTAGAGTAAGTCACGTTTTTAGTCCCTATGTATGGTTTGTTAAAAATTCATTATTGTTTTTGCCCTTATGATTTAAATTTTATTATTTTTTCGTCCCTTCCTTTAACAATTTATTTCTGTTTTTCCTTATACATAAAAGTAGCATTTGCCTTCAGGGACGAAAAGAAGATAAACCACATGCCTTGTTTTTTTGCAGATCCATATGCCTCCCAAAAAAAGTCAAACGTTCAGTTTAGCAACAACGTCGGTCTTGGGAAGAACTACCACACGCTCAGAGGATGTTCGGTGGAGGTCTAATGGACACGTGGATCCTCATCTCGGTACAATTGCCGAGACCACTACAAGCGAAGTCCGTAAAGTAAGAACTTGTAGTTTTATGCAAATGTTTTCTTGTTTTTCCCTTTAATATCTAATGATGTTTGTTTATCCTTTTTAATATCTAATGATGTTTGCTTTTCCCTTTGGGTGTTCGTTATCTAATATCTATGTTTTAAACGTAATATATGTTAATAATTGTTTGAATCGTATTTATAGAGACTTGTTGAGGAAGCAACTGAGAAGATAAAGAATGATTTTGACAACACTTCAGATTCTATCGTGACTCCAATGCGTTGCCCAATCGAGAAAGAAATATCAATAATTTGCGGCGACAACTTGCCGAACGAGACGAGGAGATTCGCTTACTTAAAGAGGCACAAGAGGAGGCAAAAAAGGAAGCCGCCGAACAAAGAAAAATGATAGAATCTTTGATGCGTATGTGTGGTGGTGCTAGTGATGCAAACTCCAACGCAACAACCCCGACGAACAATGCTTTAGGTTGATTTTTATTTAATGTTTTCGAACTTGTTGCTTATTTTTGTACGTATTTAGGAAAAACGCTATATTTCAATTACTGAATTTATTAGTTTTGTTTGGTAATTGGAGTTGTTTGCCGATTCACATGAGTTTGTTTGTTTACGAGTGGTGCACAAGTGATAGGCAACATATAATGTTGCCTAAGCCTTAGGCAACATATAAACCCCTCTTAAGCAACATTTTTCATTTGTTGCCTAAGTGATATTTGGTGTAGGGACGGTTAAGATGACAATTTTAGAAAATAAACATCATCGTATGTTATGCTACGACGATGGTTTTGAATAATAAGCGTAATCGTATGTTATGCTATGGCGACGGTTTTTAAAAATAAACCTCACTGTTTATCATGTTACAGTGACAATTTTGAAAAATAAACGTCACCATATTTAGTTTTAGGGTGACGTTTAAAAAAATAAAAGTCACTGTATGTCATGCTACAGTGATGATTTTGAAAAAATAAATGTCACCGTATGTCGTGCTATGGTGATGGTTTTGAAAAATAAACATCACAATACGTCATGTTAAGGAGATGGTTTGGAAAAATAATTGTCGCCATATGTCATGATATGGTGACGGTTTTGAAAAGCAAATGTAGTCGTACGTCATGCTATAGTGACAATTTTGACATATAAATGTCACTGTACGTAATGCCACCGTGATAGTTATGACAAATAATCATCACCGTATGTCATGCTATGATGACGGTTCTAAAAAATAAATGTCACCATATGTCATGCTATGGTAACGGTTTTAGAAAAAAAAGAGCAATTTTTTTTGTACATTTAAGGTGACTGTTTTAACCTCCGGTAACGGTTTTTTATGTTATTTGGTAACGCTTTTTAAACGTAACCAAAAGTGTACCAAAAGTGACGGCAGATAGGGTGACGATTTTTTTGTTCATGAAAACCGTTACCGAATACCTATGGTAACAGTTTTTAACCGTCACAAAAGACCTTTTTTGTACTAGTGATGAACAATGGATAAGTATATTCTCATTCTCTTTATGTACCTATATAGATTCCTCCTTATTTACTTTCCTTAAATTTGTGCTATTAACCCTTGTGTGCTTAAGTGTTTCAGGATGAAAGGCCAAACAAAAGTGAAGTACAGTTAATACTGCTAGTCTGTATTAACACTGCTAGTCTGTGTTACTACTGCTGGTTAGTTTTACTACTGCTAGTATGTGTTACTACTGCTAGTATGTATTACTAATGCTAGTCTGTATTACTACTACTAGTTAGTGTTACTACTGCTAGTAAGTATTACTACTACGGGGGTCAGTTACTACTGCTAATGTAAATTAGTACTGCTCTTAACCGTTTTACTGATTGTATAAATACTCCCTTAGTCCGCCAAAAATCAAAATGGCTCTTTGAATTTCTTGCTCTTATTTATCTTCTTTCTCTCTCATTCTCGCTAACGTTCTTGCTATTCAAGCTCTTAAACCTAGTTCGCAGTCGAATCTCTCTCAAATGGCAGGTCTTATATTTGTTGATGACCACAATGAGTTGGCAATGCTGAATAAGCCCAACCAAGCCGAAGGATTTCATCAGATTGTGGACTTCCTAAAATCCACACATATCGCCCACGCTTTAACGGTCAATCCCACAATCTATGTGGAGCATCAAAGACAGTTCTGGGCAAATGCCACCATCCATAATGAAGAGGGTACTCAGGTTATCAAGTCAAGGGTTTGTGATAAACCCCTGACCATCTCGGAGGAGACCATTCGCATTCATCTACTTTTAGATGATGCCTCAGGTATGACATCTCTACCCAAGGAAGATCTTTTTGAAAATCTAAGTAGAATGGGATATGAAGGCCCCACTGAGATTTTTAAGTTCTTTAAGAACAATTTCTCACCTCAGTGGCGATTCTTTGTTCATACTCTCCAGCATTGCATTTCAAGGAAAACAACTGGTTGGAGTGAGTTCAGCAGTACCATTGCTTATGCTTTGGTCTGCTTAGCAACCTCCAAAAAGTTCAATTTTTCGAAAATGGTCTTAAATGATTTTCTGTCAAACCTGGATACCAAGTCAAAATCCTTTTATATGTATCCCAGGTTTGTACAAGCTATATTGAATAAGGAATTGACGGAATTACCTCACTTTAGTGAGGTATATGTACCTAAGGTCCCGAAAGGGAAGGTGTTTTCTAACATGAGGAGGACTTGTAAAGTCTTCTCCGGCATTGACACACCATTGTTCTCAACAATGATGGTTGTGTCTTCGTCCCATGGTGAGGCATCAGTGTCAAAGCCCTTATTTGACAACCAAACTGATGACCTACCAACACCACTTATTTCTATTAACATCCCTCAGTCCCTTCTTAAAAAACCAACATCACCCATCACTCACACTTATATAAGGAAAAAGGTAAAGAAGATTCCTTCCCTTCTTGTACCTTCACCCCCACATCCTTCAAGCCCTCTAATGGAGCACTCTCCATTAGAGAATATCGATAGGGAAACCACAGGGCTGTCTCCCAACCCCAAGAAGGTGCTTACAAAGGAGAAGGTTAAGCATGTGGGCAGAAAGGCCCACACTACTGTTTCTGCACAATGTGCAGGACAGGACAGTGTGAACATCTCTAAGACCTTCCCCACGGAAACTTTGGGTGAGCAATCATCCAAAGGTCCCCGGTGCCAAGAAACCATGGGGGTAGAAGGTGCCTCTGCTAGGCAGAGGACCCCTACTAAAAGTTCCAGTGATCCTCCAAGGGTGGTAAACACACCTAAAGGTGGTGAGGATAATGTCAGGATCAATACGAATTCTCAACAAGAATAAACACTCAGAAACAATATTAAAGGAGTTTGCGGAATAACACTTTAATATTCAGAATATCAATGAAACAGTGAATATGAATCACAACTTGTAAACTTTATTGAAAGATTAAAGCTACAAGTTTTCAAACAAAACCTCAATATTGATGAACAGGCTCACCAATACGAATTCTACTTCTCTAGAATTAGGATTATAAACCTTGAGGTTAATTCTCTCTATGAAAACAAAAACTCAGAATCAAAAATTAATTCTAAACTATTCTGACTAAGTCTATACATATACTAAAGATAAAAGATAATTACAAAATATAAAAGATCTTCAGTATAATCTTCCAAAGTTATCTCCAAACCTTCCATGATTATCTTCAGCCTTGATCTGCATGTATCTTGATTATCTCTTAAGCAGCATTAAGTTGTAGCAGTATTAACACTCTGAGCAGTATTAATCTTCTTCAGCAGTAGTAACTGTGCTCAACAGTATTAATTTCTTAGCAGTACTAACTACTAGCAGTATTAACTCTCCAAGTAGTACTAACTATTGAAGTAGCAGCACTAACTTGTCAAGCAGTATTAAATCTACTAGCAGTAGTAATCAATTGTGCTAGCAACATTAATCATACTTAATCAATTCTTTAATTCCCAACAATCTCCCCCTAACTTGACTTTTAGGAAGAGAAGTCAAGTTCTTCAGATGTTCCCAAAACTTCATTGATCATACACCTATATCAGGATTCAGTCCTAAACTTTGATTGATAATCCTCTGAATCAAATATCTTGCCATAGCTGAATCTGGTGCACAACCAAGCTTCTTCTTTAACATAGCATGTAGCTTTAATCTGTTGTGGTTGTAAACTCTATCCACTAGGAAGTATTCTATGTGATTTGTATCCATAGTCAGTGCATATACTCCACTAGTTTCATATAGAGTCCAGTTGTTAACCTTTTGAAACACATTTCTGATAATATCCTTCACTTCTTCTGGCTTGAACAACATACATAGATACTCCATCACAAGTTTCGTGATTGGTATTCCTGGAGCTTTTAGTTGATCAGCATACAATTTCATTCCTACTTCAAACATCTCCTCTAGATCTGATCTGGAACATGTTCTGACAATCTTTGCCCAAGTAGGATACACTTCAAATTTATCATCCTTCCTCTTCAGCCTGATGTACTCCTTTCCATCAACTTCCATAGTATCCCAGTGAATAATTTCAGGAGGCTTAACACCAACTGGTTCTGCAGTTATAGGATCAGGTACTTTCTCCATTACCACCATGTACAAATTTACATCATAAGTACTTGATGGTGTTTCCTGAGTTTGAGCTTCCTGTTCAAAAGATTTAGATGCTCCTTCTTCTTCAGCTTCTTTCTGTTCTTTCTCAGCTTCTTCCACTCTAGGTTTCTTGGCTGGTGTTCTTCTTGCCATCATTTTAGTTCTTTGTGAACATTTCCTTTTTAACTCCCACAACACCTTTGAGAAATGTAATCATCTTCTTTCTCTCTTGATTGCCAAGAAAGGTCTGTGAAGGTTGTCTCTTCTTTGTACCCATTCTGATCATTCCAGGCTTCTTTAGAGTTGTAGCTTTCTTCTTTGCTATCTAAGTTGCCAAACTCTGTTGATAAACTTCATTTAATTCTGCAGCTAGAGCCTTAGCCATCTCTCTATCTTTTTCCACTTGAGCTGATTCTGCTTGTTCAAGTTCAGCTTGAATCTTCTTAGCCAAAGCTTCATCTGACTCAATCATCTTTTGCTTTTTAAGAGGTTGGTCAGATTCCACTATCTTTGCTTTACCTTTGTCTTTGCTTACCACCTTCTCAACACTTGCTTTCTTGATCACTTCATCCTTTTCTTTGATGATAACTCCTTTGGCCTTTGAAGTGACCTTGGGAATATCATGTTTAGCCTTGATAAGAGCTTCAGCTATCTCAAATTCTTCCAGATTTATGTTAATAAGGTCAGATAATACCTCTTTAACAATTTCTGTTGCTTCTATTGTTTCAGCAGCATTAACTGTTTCTGCTGCTGTTTCTGTTACTGCTGCTTCTTCAAACACAGACCCTGTTTCTGTTTGAACATCAATCTCCCCCTCAACTCCATGTATCTCCCTCTCCAGGTTGATCTCAGCTTCTGACTCCCCCTTTTTGGGAGCATCATTCACTGGTTTCCTTCTTCTTAGTACAAATCTTTGTTTCTTCTTCTTGTGAACCACTTTCTGAACCAACTTCTTTAGACTACTGATCTCTTCTTGTTGGTTGAGGATGAATTTCTTTAGCTCATTTACAACCTGCTTCTGAGAGTCCAGTTCAGTGGCCATTTTGGACATAGTAGAAATCAATTCATAATAGTCATATCTATCCTCACCTTCTCCAGGAGTGTTAACCCCTTTTGAAGGATCATTGGAACATTTAGTAGTGGAAGTCTTCTGCCTAGCAGAATCACCTTCCACCCCCTTGGTTTCTTGGCACTTGGAACCTTTGGATGATTGCTCACCCAAAGTTGCCATGGGGAAGGTCTTATTGATGTTACCACTGGCCTCCTCTGTGCTAGCAGGAGTAGTGGCAGCCTTTGCACCCATATGCTCATTCATCTCCTCAGTGAGCACCTCCTTGGGGTTGGGAGACACCTCTGTGGTTTCCCTATAGATATTCTCTAATGGAGAATTCTCCATTAGAGGGCTTAAAGGCTCTGTGGGTGAAGGTACAAGAAGGGAAGGAGCCTTCTTTACGTTTTTCCTAATGTAGGTATTGGTGATTGGAGAAGTTAGTTTTTGAATAAGGGTCTGTGGGATTGATATGGTGATTGAAGGTTGGGATTGGCTTTCAGTGGGATGGTCTAATGAGGGCCTTGACCCTGAAGACATACCTTCTTCATTGTGGGACACCACCATCATTGTAGAAAACAATGCGGTGTCAACTCCATCCGAGTCCAATGGAGATCTCTTCATATTTGAAAAGACCTTACCTTTGGGGATTTTGGGTACATATACCTCATCAAATTGAGGCATATTCGTCAATTCATTGGTTATAACTACCTGTACAAATCTTGGGTACATATAAAACTTCTTTTTGTTTCCCAAGTTTGACACAAGGTCATTAAAAATCATTTTTGAAAAATTGTACTTTCTGGCAGTGTCCAAGCAGACCAAAGCATAAGCAATGGTACTACTGAACTCACTCCAGCCAGTAGTCTTTTTGGAAATACATTGCATAAGGGTATGAACCAGAAAACTCCATTGGGTATAAAATTTAGCTTTTGAGAATTTGAAAACACCCAATTGGCCTCCATACCCCATTCTTGAAAGATTGGAGAACAAGTCCTCATTAGGAATAGAGGTAATACCTGCAGCATCGTCTAGTCGTAGACAGATGCAAATCACCTCTTCAGAAACTGACAAGGGTTTGTCACACACCCTTGTCTTGATAACTTGCACACCATTTTCAGTAATAATGGTGGCATTTGCCCAGAATTGTTTTTGGTGCTCAATGTAGATGGATGGTGACACTGTAAGGGCATACGCGATATGGCTTGTTTTGAGAAAATCGACTATCTGGTGAAATCCATCAGCCTGCTTCGGCTTTTGAAGCATCGCGATTTCGTTGTGCTCATCAATGAACGCCATGGATGCCATTGAGCTTGAGAGTTCTTGCCTGTAACTTACGAGGTGCTTGAGAGAAAAAGGGTTAGAGAGCAGATGAATAGTAATCAAAGAGTCGTTATGAACTTTTAGGCGGGCAAAAAGGGTATTTATACAATTTGGGACATAAGCAGTATTAACTCAGAGCAGTATTAACTAACTAGCAGTATTAACTGAGAGCAGTATTAACCACTAGCAGTATTAACGAACTAGCAGTATTAACTGAGAGAAGTATTAACCACTAGCAGTATTAATGAACTAGCAGTATTAACTGAGAGCAGTATTAACCACTAGCAGTATTAACGAACTAGCAGTAGTAACTGAGAGCAGTATTAACCACTAGCAGTGTTAACTAACTCTGGAAGCATTAACTACACTTACACTATAGAAGCTTGATTTGGTCTGAACAAGGCAATTTATTTCCTGAGAAAGATGATTAGTATCAACCAAAAACAACCAAATAACAGGTATACAATCACTTTTTAAACATGAGCTCATTCAGAGTTGATCATGCCCACACTTGTGACCAAGAAGGTGAATCTACCCACATCAAAAGCTTTAGTGAATAGATCAGCAAACTGGTTGTCAGTATGAACTTTAGCAACTTGAATAAGCTTATTTTCATTACAATCTCTAATAAAGTGATACCTGATCTCAATGTGCTTTGTTTTGGAGTGCTTGACTGGATTGTTAACAATGCTGATAGCACTGCTATTGTCAATGAAGATTGGAGTGTGAAGAAAGGTTACCCCATAGTCCAGCATTTGATTCTGAATCCATAGAACCTGAGAGCAACAACTTGCAACAGCAATGTACTCAACTTCTGTTGTTGATAAGGACACTGTGGTTTGTTTCTTACACTGCCAAGATACTAGTCTTGCACCCAAAAGCTGACATCCACCTGAAGTAGACTTTCTATCCATATTAGCACCACCCAAGTCACTGTCTGAATATGCAATCAAGTCAAAGTTGGATTCATAAGGATACCAAAGACCTAATCTAGGTTGCCCTCTTAAGTATCTGAAAATCCTCTTAACATCTTGAAGATGTGATTGCTTTGGCTTGACTTGGAATCTGGCACATAGACACACTGGAAACATGATGTCTGGTCTTGAGGCTGTGAGATACATGAGAGATCCAATCATTGATCTATATAAATGGACATCAACATCCTCCCCCTCAAGATCAGCAGTGATCTGTTTATGAGTCTCCATAGGTGTGCTTGCTGGCTTTGAGTCTGTTAAACCATACTTATCCAGGATGTCTTTCACATACTTTGATTGACTTATAAAGATCCCATCTTTCTGCTGTTTCACTTGAAGCCCAAGGAAGAAGGTAAGTTCACCCATTGAACTCATTTTAAAGCACTTGTGCATCAACTTTTCAAAGTCTCTACACATCTGATCTTGTGTGGATCCAAAGATGATGTCATCCACATTGATCTGAACAAGTAGGATGTCCTTCTTACTCCTTTTAATGATGAGGGTCTTGTTAAATTATTCCCCTTTAAAACCCATTTTCTAAGAAATAGGTAGACAGAGTATCATACCATGCTCTTGGGGCTTGATGTAGACCATAAAGTGCTTTCTTCAGTTTGTATACTCTGTCAGGATATGATGGATTTTCAAATCCAGGGGGCTGACAGACATATACTTCTTCATCAATTGTACCATATAGAAAGGCACTCTTCACATCCATTTGATATACCTTGAACTTCATGTATGAGGCATAGGCTAGAAATAGCCTAATTGCCTCTACCCTTGAAACAGAGGCAAACACTTCTTCATAATCTATGTCTTCTTTCTGAGTGAACCCTTGTGCCACAAGCCTTGTTTTGTTCCTGATCACAATTCCTCTCTCATCCTTTTTATTCCTGAAAATCCATTTGGTGCCAATAGCTCTATGACCTTTTGGAAGGTCTACCAAGTCCCAAACTTCTTGCAATTTGAACTGCAGTAACTCTTCTTGCATAGCTTCTATCCAACTAGAGTCTTTCATTGCATCAAAAACCTTCTTAGGCTCAATCTGAGATAGAAAGCAAGAGAGTACTGTGTGTTGCTGATCCTGCAGCTCTTGAAGTCTGCTTTGATTCCTTGTTATCATAGGAGAAGAGATGTCTCCTATGACCAGCTCTGGAGGATGGTTCTTTTGAGTTCTAGTCTGATGACTAGGTTCTTCATTGATTCCCACTTCTAAATTGGACTCATTTAAGTCAGCTGAGGTGATCTCACCAGCTGCTTCTGGCTCTTCATGCACTTGATTCTCCTCATCTCTTCTTTCTTCTTCACTCTGAATTTGTTCAGTCATAGTCTCTTTTTCACAGAAATCAACAGGTTCTGTTGTAGGTATGGGAAAGATCACAGACTGAGGAATAATGTCTTGTACTTGTACTTGTTCATCCCCCGATCCTCCACTTCCTGAACCTGCATGATCATCACTACTGACACCCAAAGAGTTAGTTAGTGAATCAATGTCAAACAACCACTGAGGACCTGAACCAATAGGATTTGGTGTGTTCTCATTGCATTTGACATTGTCACTTTCCTCAATTATTCTAGAAGAAGAATTAAATACTCTGTAAGCCTTACTCTGAGATGAGTAACCAACAAGAAAACCATCATCTACCTTGCTATCAAACTTACCTAAGCGAGTTTTGGTATTGAGAATGGTACAAAGACACCCAAAAGGTTTGAAAAATCCAACAAATGGTTTTCTTTTATTTAAAAGCTCATATGGTGTCTTGTTTTTAGGCTTGACTACTAGAACTCTGTTCTGGACATAACAAGCAGTATTAACTGCTTCAGCCCAGAAAGTAATTGGAAGTTTTGAATCAACTAACAGAGATCTAGCAGCCTCAATAAGTGTCCTATTCCTTCTCTCAACAACACCATTTTGTTGTGGAGTCCTAGGAGCACTGTATTGCCTCTCAATTACTTTTTCCTCACAAAAGGTGTTTAGGTCATGATATTTAAATTCAGTACCATTGTCTGACCTAATGACTTTTACTTTTTGATTTGTTTGGTTTTCAATTCTTAGAATAAAGGATTTGATCAGTCCACTTGTCTCATCCTTAGTCCTTAGAAAATATACCCAGGTAAATCTAGAGTAATCATCAACAATAACTAAGCAGTATGATTTCATACCTATACTCATAACATTTGTAGGCCCAAACAGATCCATATGCAACAACTGAAGAGAATTAGAGATAGTGTTCAACTCTTTGGACTTATGAGAAGTTTTGTGTTGTTTGCCTTTGAGACAGGCAACACAATGATCATCACATGAAAAGACTTTTGAAGGTAAACCTCTTACAAGGTTGTTTTTAACAAGTTTATTCATAGTTTTAAAGTTCATGTGACACATCCTTCTGTGCCAAAGTGATGATTCATCCAAAGATGCTTTTGAAACAAGACAGTTTAGGGATGAATCAGTTGAAACATTTTCCATATCTAAGCAATAGACATTATCCTTTCTCGGAGTTCTTAGTAGTATCATCTTTTCCTCAACTACATTGTATCCAGGAGCAAGGATAAAGCATTCAGAATCAGTAAATAATATACTATGCTTTTTGTCACAAACCTGTGATACACTTAACATGTTGTACCTTAATTTCTCAACATAGAATACATCTTCAAAGGTCATTTTACCTTTGGTTACATCACCCTTACCACTGATCTTACCTCCATCAGGAGTATTTCGAAAGGCAACATGTCCACCATCAATTTTCTTGAAATTCTTGAGGCAAGACATGTTCCCTGTCATGTGCCTAGAGCAACCACTATCAACATGCCAGATGCTCTTCCCCTTGAGCTGTTGGTTGCCCTGCACATAAGATAAAAAGAATTACTATTGATTGGGAACCCAATCCAAAGTGGTCTTGGGTCTCCCTTTCTCATCAAAGTATTTACATTCCTTTTTGATGAGATTTTTAAACTCAGAGCACTCTTTACTGGAGTACTTTGTCAAGATGATTGGCTTAGCAACACAAACACTAGAAGCAGTACTAACCCTAGAAGTACTAACAGAGTTAACATCACTAACAGGTTTAGCAGTACTAACCTTGTTAGAAGTACTAACAGAGTTAGCAGTATTAACATTAGAAGAAGTACTAATACTCTTAGCAGCACTAACATTGGTAGCAGTAGTATTGCTTCTAGCAGCACTATCATTGTCAGCAGTACTATTTGTGGTAGCAGTACTAACAGTTTTAGTGCGTTTAGGAATCCACATCTTGACACTCTCTTCAACAGTCTTTTTCTTCATGTGGCTTTTAGATTTAACAGATTTCTTAGCCACATGGTTCCTTTCATTCTTCCTATAACCAAAGGGTTTTTGCACAGATCTTTGAAAATTCATCATTTGGTTCATAGGATTGAAATAACAGTATTTAGCAATATGATTGAGCTTTCCACAAATAAAACAAGGTTTTGGTCTATTGATTTTACTCAGATCAATCCCTTGTTTTTGTGTCCACTGATTATTCCAGTTTCTTTGATTACCCCTCCTTTTATCATGATTTAGGGGCTCAGATTTAGTACAAGCACACTGTTTGCAAGGAACAGGATTCACAACTGTGGTCTGCTTGTAATGGACCTTACTAGAATTTCCCTCAGTCTTCTCTATGTCCTTAGATTTTACCCAAATCTTTCCACAACCCTCATTGGTAATAATGTGATTCTCTAGAGGAATCTCATCACTCACAGTGTTCTCCTTACCCTTACCAGCTTCTTTCTCAGTTTTGTCCTCAACAACTACTTCATCTAAGGGATCTATCTCAGTGGCTCCCTCAGGCAAGTCCTTCCTATCTTTGGTTTCTAGCAAGTCTGATGTAGGAGGGATGTAGTTGTTGTTGTATGGTGGTGGTGTGGTATTGTACCCAATTCCTCTTCTCAGCTTGTCATGAATCTGAGTTTGTAGTAAAGAGTCCATTGCTTTAGAAGCATTGGAAAACTTTTCTACATCTAGTTTAACTTTGGCTAGCTCCCCTTTCAACTTTTCACTCTCCTCTTTAGACTTTGTCAGTTGGAGTTCTAGATCCTTTTTCTCCCACTTCCAGTAATTTATGTCATATGAGTGTTGAAGTTCATTGGCTTGGAAACCTTTAATTTGTTCCTCAAACCTCTCAACAATTCTCACATAGTCTTTTATATCTTTTGCTAACCTCTTAAGCTCATCACTCATATTCTGGTTGTGATCCCTGTACCTTTTAACAGTGTCTATGCAAGTTTTAGAACAGAGATTAGAACTTACCTCAGTTGGGAGATCAGATACCTCTGCCATGAGAGCTTGATTTTGAATAGCCTCTTCTGCTTGATCACTCCAGTCAAACCCCATTCCTTGTTGAGAAACAAGGGCTTGAGCAGAGTTTCTGTTCTGGTTGAAGCTACCAGTCTGAGCTTGTTGGTGGTTATTGTGAGACACTCCACTTCTGCATTCCCTGGCAAAGTGTCCCTTCATATGACATTTATAGCATTCTACCTTTGACTTGTCAAAACCTGCTCCATCTTCTCTTCTTTGGGAGAAGTTATTCCTCCCAGTCCTCTTGATGAATTTCTTTACTCTCATGGAAAGCATGGCCATCTGCCATTTAATATCCATCTCTTCAAGATCATCAGGATGAAGTTTTTCCAAGTCATCATTGATTAAAGAAGAGTTTCCATGGCTGGACAGAAAGGCTTCAAAAACAGATTCAGTGCCTTTTTCTTGATTTGCTCCATTAGCAACATTAACCGATTCAGGGTTAGCAGTAGAATCAATTGATGCTGATAGGAGTGCAGCATTATGAACATATCCAGAAGGCTTCTTCTTTGCCTCCACCTCAGATTCAAACACTCTAAGGTCATTGTACAGATCATCAAGTTCTTTTTCTTCTAGTTGTTCATTCTGTCTGAATGAAACAGTATACATGGTCCATTCATCTCCAAGGGACCTTAAGAACTTTCTGTTTACATCATCTTGATCAATCTGTACTCCCATAGTAGCTAGTTCACCAATCAACTTGTTAAACCTGTCAAAAGTTTGAGTCATGGACTCATTCTTAGTTGACATAAAATTTTCATACAATTGCTTCAGTATTGCCTTCTGATTTCTCTTGGTATTTTTGGTACCAGAGAATATTTTCTCTAGAGCATTCCAAAGCATCTGTGCATCAGTGCAATTGCAGAATTGGTGTTGATATTCATTGGGAATAGCCAAGAGCAGTGTGCTCAAGGCTTTCATCTCTGTCTGCCTTATCTTCTTTTCTGCATATGTCTTTGGTGGTGTTCTTTTTCCATCTGCACCAATTTTTCCTTCATCAGATGGTCCATTCTCAATGATGTCCCACATAGAGTAATCTGTGAGGATAATGTATTGCTTGATCCTTATCTTCCACATGTCAAACTCATTAGATCTGAGCATTGGAACCTTTGAGACAAGAGTACTGTTTGATTCAACTGTGTTTTCCATGATGAATGAAGGTTTCTGAGAATACTTGCTCTAATACCACTTGTCAGGATCAATACGAATTCTCAACAAGAATAAACACTCAGAAACAATATTAAAGGAGTTTGCGAATAACACTTTAATATTCAGAATATCAATGAAACAGTGAATATGAATCACAACTTGTAAACTTTATTGAAAGATTAAAGCTACAAGTTTTCAAACAAAACCTCAATATTGATGAACAGGCTCACCAATACGAATTCTACTTCTCTAGAATTAGGATTATAAACCTTGAGGTTAATTCTCTCTATGAAAACAAAAACTCAAAATCAAAAATTAATTCTAAACTATTCTGACTAAGTCTATACATATACTAAAGATAAAAGATAATTACAAAATATAAAAGATCTTCAGTATAATCTTCCAAAGTTATCTCCAAACCTTCCATGATTATCTTCAGCCTTGATCTGCACGTATCTTGATTATCTCTTAAGCAACATTAAGTTGTAGCAGTATTAACACTCTGAGCAGTATTAATCTTCTTCAGCAGTAGTAACTGTGCTCAACAGTATTAATTTCTTAGCAGTACTAACTACTAGCAGTATTAACTCTCCAAGTAGTACTAACTATTGAAGTAGCAGCACTAACTTGTCAAGCAGTATTAAATCTACTAGCAGTAGTAATCAATTGTGCTAGCAACATTAATCATACTTAATCAATTCTTTAATTCCCAACAGATAGATATACATATGATGAATTGATGGAGACTATTGCCAATATAAATCAGGATGTCCTATCTCAGGGCAAACTTATTGAGGATATGCAACAAGTGATCTTATCCCAACAAGTCCAGATTTCCAACCTCAAGAAAATGGTCCTCAAGCATGTGCAAAAGAAGAAGAGAACCAAATTCATACTGAAGAAGAGAAGCATCCCTCATGATGCTTCCAAAGAGCGGGAGAATAGAGCTGAATCAGAGAAACAAAGTCCTGTTGAAATGGACTCTACTTTTGAGGGGGAGAAGGGCAAAGAAGCAAAAACCAGTACAGCAGTAGAAACAGAGCCAGAAGTAGAAACATTCAAGAAAGCAGCATCAATTGGCTTATCAGCAGTAACAGAGTCAGCAGCAGTAACAGGGCTTTCTGTTGAAGAGATAGAAATAGCAGAAACTCTTCTAAAGGCCAAAACAGACACTCCCAAAGCCACTCAAAAGGCCAAGGGAGTGGAAATCAAAGAGGGAGGACCTGAGCTAAAAAGGAAAGAAATCAGTGAGGCTGAACTTAAGAGGAAAGGAAAGGGAAAGGTGGATGAATCTGCAAAGCCACCAAAGAAGCTAAAACAGATTGAACTAGATGAGGAACTGGCTAAGAAGCTGCAGGCTGAGCTACATCAAGAAGAAGAGACTCAAAAGGCCAAAGATAGGCAAATTGCTCTAGATCTGTCTACTAAGCTGAATGAGGAATATCAAAAGAGTTTGAAAGCTGCAGTTGAGGCCAAGAAAAGTACAATGAAAGCTTCCAAGCACAGACTGCCAGCAAAGATTCAGAAAAGACAACCTTCTAAGACCTAGTTGGCCAATCAAGAAAGGAGAAAAATGATAAACTTTCTTAAAGGCTCAATTGGTGTAAAAGAAGAGATGTTTGCTAGCATGTCATACAGCAGAGTTGAAGAGCTATATAAAAGGGAAATGGCAAAGCTTCAAGGGGACTTCACTCAAAGGGTTGAGTTTGAAAGACAAATGAAGAGAGACATGATCTCAATATCCAACAACCCTTCCCTGAGAGTGAGGAAACCACTACTTCAAAAGAAAAGGATGAAGAAAAGAAGGAAGAACATGTTTTTGTGGAAGTCATATCTGCCAAGAGAGTGAAAACAATATCTTCCAAGAAACTGTCTAAGAAGCCAAGGGTTGCAGAAGCTGAGAAAGAAACAGAACCATCTATTACAGGTCAAGCTGATAGGAATGGAAATGGGGCGGGGATGGGGCAGGGACCTCAATCCCCATCCCCGTCCCCAATCCCTCATCTTCATCCCCGTCCCCGCCGGGGAATATGATCACATCCCCATCCCCATCCCCAACGGGGATTTTCTTTTCCGTTTATGTAATCTATTTAAATCAAATATATGAGACACCACACATGTTTAAATATCACATATTTCCAATAAACCTAAAATCGAAAGAAATTTAATTTAGTATAAAAAAATCACAACATCATATAATAATTAATAACTTAAAACCAAAAGAAATTCAACCGAATTCGGGAAAAAAAAACTTAACTTCACACGTACCAAAAGATATCGAGTAATATTCAATACCATATCGAGTAATTGTATTTTGATTGACATCCAAAAAATAACAATTTTATATTATAAACCTAGTTAGGAAATAGGAAATTATGAATTACCGATTTAGTTTAAATAAATAATATATATTAAATATTAAATAAAATATATAACGGGGACGGGGCGGGGCGGGGAGTGCGATACCCGTCCCCGTCCCCGATCGGGGCGGGTGGACCGGTTTCCCCGACGGGTCAGGGCCCATTTCCATGCCTACAAGCTGATCAATCAAGTCAATCTAATGTGCATTTTGAACTTTACATGACTGTAACAGATAATGATCCAGTGAAGGCAGATCCCATTTCAGTCCAAGCTCCTGAAATCATCCACTGGGATATTCTTGAAGGTCAAGGCAAAGAATATTTTAGAATCAAAAGAATGGGTGATCATTTTGAAGTATATTCTACTTGGGGGAAGATAGTCAGATGTTGTTCCAGGTCAGACTTGGAAGAAATGTTTAAAGTGGGAATGAATCTGTATGGGGATGTGCTGAAGACTCCAGGGATGAACATCAAGAAACTAGCAATGGATTATTTATGCATGATGTTCAGTTCAGATCTTGTCAAGCATGTCATCAAAGATGTCTTCAAGTCTGTGGACAACTGGATGCTAATAGAAAGGTGTGGGGTGTATATCTTAACCATTGATAAAAGCTTTCATGAATATTACCTGGTGGATAAGATATATGACCACAGCCTAGCCAAGCTTCAGGGGATGCTGAAAGCCAAACTAATCTGTCCTCAAGGCTCAGAAATGGCAAGGATTGTGGTTAGCAGGACCATCAATCAAAGTTTGGGTTTGGATCCTAATCTAGGGGTGTAAACTTAGGCTTTGAAAGCATCATGAAGACCAGTTTTTGAAGAACTTATCCTATCAAGTTGAAAAGTTAAGTTAGGGGGAGATTGTTGGGTCTGAAATGTGCCAAGGATGGTTAATACTGCTAGACATGAATATTACTACTGCCTGAGGAAGATAGTACTGCCAGATCAATTACTACTTCTTGAAGGAGTTAATGTTGCTAAGACAAAATTAATACTGCTTGCTGAGATTAATACTGCTAGTTCAGAATTAATACTGCTCATGAAGATAGTGCTGCTTATGATATGAAGACTCCATTTCTGAATGAAGACAATTTTATTTTGATAATTATCTTGTACTCAGTCTTGTATATATAGTATAGAAGTCTTTGATAGAAAAAAATTATTCATAAGTTTTGTTTTAGAGAGAATTAACCTCAAGACTAGTTTAGATCCTCTCTATAGAGAAGTATAGAACGTCTGTTGAGTATGTTCAACAGATTGAGGTTTTGTGTGTAATCATCAAGTTTGATCAATATAACTTGTGATTTAAGTGCATATACTGTTTCTTTGATTGTTAGTGTTAAAGTGTTTTTCCACAACTTCTTTAGCATTGTTTCTGAGTGTGTGTGAATTAAATTCTTGTTTGAATTTCGATCTTGACACCTTTCTATAATTTCAAAGGGACCAATGTATCTCGGGCTCAACTTTCCTTTGAGACCGAAACGTCTAATACCGCGAGTTGGGGAAACCTTTAAGAAAACTTTATCTCCTGGTTCGAACTCGATAAGTCATCGTCCCTTGTCGGCGTAGCTCTTTTGACGAGCCTGAGCCTCTTTCATCATTTGACGCGCAATTTGGACCTTCTCGGTAGTAACTTGTACCAGTTCTGGGCCTTCGAGAATACGTTCTCCAAGTTCATTCCAACAAGTTGGTGTTCGACATTTTCGGCCATAAAGTGCTTCATACGGGGCCATGCCGATACTCGACTGCCAGCTATTATTATAGGAGAACTCTATTAGGTACAAGTAACTATCCCAACTTCCATGCCATTCCAACGCACATGCTCGTAGCATATCCTCCAATGTCTGAATCGTACATTCAGATTGCCCATCAGTTTGCGGATGAAAGGTTGTACTAAAATTCAAACGTGTGCCCCAAGCTTTATGTAAACCTTCCCAAAATCGAAATGTAAAGCATGGGTCTCGATCGGAGGTAATCCATACAGGAGTGCCATGGATACGTACAATCTCACATTGGAATACTTCTATCAATTTATCAATTGACCATGTTTGTCGGATAGGAAGAAAATGAGCCGATTTCGTCAGTCGGTCAACCACTACCCAAATTGCATCATGTTTCAAAGTCGTGCGGGGTAGTCCGACTACGAAATCCATAGTTACGTGTTACCATTTCCATACGAGAATGTTCAGCAATTGGAGAAGACCACCCGGACGTTGATGTTCACTTTTAACTTGTTGACAAGTGAGACAACGAGCTACAAAATCGGCGATATCTCGCTTCATTCCAACCCACCGGTAATGGGTCTGTAAGTCGCGATACATTTTTGTTGTACCCGGGTGAACAGAAAACATAGATTTATGAGCTTCAGTCAGAATCTGATCTTTAAGCTCCAAGTTATTTGGAACACAAAGACGATCCGGAAACTACAACACGTGATCATCATCGATCCTGAATTCCGAACTAACATTTTCTTGTGCTTGTTGGAAGTTTGCCCACAATTCACTGTCGTCTTGTTGGGCTTCTTTGATCCGAGAGATTAGAGTCGGTTCTACCATTAGATTCGATAGAATTTCCGTTTGCGAACTCGGATAGATTTCCAGTCCGAACCGTTCGATCTCCAAAGCTAACTCTGTAGGAACAAGTAACGAGGAAACATGTTCCACAACTTTACGACTTAAAGCGTCGGCGACTACATTAGCCTTACCCAGATGATACTGTATATGAGCATCGTAATCCTTTAGAAGTTCGAGCCACCTCTGTTGATGCATATTTAACACTTTTAGAGTAAATATATATTTAAGGCTCTTGTTGTCGGTGAAAACTTCACATGTCTCACCGTACAAATAATGACGCCAATTTTTAAGTGCCAAGATAACCACAGCCAATTTGAGTTCGTGAGTCGGATAATTGATCTCATAAGGCTTTAATTGACGTGAAGCATATGCGATCACTCTTTCGTTTTGCATAAGAACACAACCGAGACCTTTCTTTGAAGCATCACTGTAAACTTGAAACCCGCCGGTGCCAGACGGTAATACAAGAACAGGCGTGGTAACCAATCGATGCTTCAATTCCTCGAAACTAGATTCTTGTTTGGAACCCCAATTGAATTTGACTCCTTTTCGGAGTAATTTGGTTAACGGTAGATATATTTTAGAAAATCCTTCAAATAATCTTCTATAATAACCGGCCAGACCCAAAAAACCACGAACTTCAGATACGTTGGTAGGTCGGGGCCATTTAGTGACGGTTTCAATTTTCGTTTGATTGACTTTAACACCTTCGGCAGAGATTTCGTGTCCGATAAAAGACACTTGATGAAGCCAAAATTCACACTTGCAACGTTTTGCGTATAAATTTTTCGTTCAAAGAGTTTCCAAAACGATGTGAAGATGTTGATCATGTTGCTCTCTTGACTTTGAGTATATCAATATGTCATTGATAAACACAATAACAAAGTCGTCGAGATATTATTTGAAAACCCGATTCATAAGATCCATAAAGACCGCTGGAGCATTAGTTAGCCCGAAAGGCATTACTAAAAATTCGTAGTGCCCATAGCGAGTTCTGAATGCGGTTTTCGAAATATCACAATCTCAGATACAAAGTTGATGGTACTCGGACCGAAGATCAATTTTGGAAAAGTATCGTGCCCCTTGTAATTGATCGAACAGATCGTCGATTATCGGCAACGGATACTTGTTACGGATCATTACTTTATTAAGCTCCCGATAATCAATACTAAGACGCATCGTACCGTCTTTCTTTTTGACAAAGAGAACCGGAGCTCCCCAGGGTGAGACGCTGGGTCGAATGAAACCTTTCTTCAATAGATCATCGAGTTAGTTTTAAGTTCCTTTATTTCAGTTGGAGCCATTCGGTAGGGAGCCTTGGAAATAGGAGAAGCTCCCAGGACTAGATCGATGGTAAATTCAACTTCCCGGACTGGTGGTATACCCGGTAGATCGTCGGGAAACACATCAAGATATTCGGAAACAAAAGGTATGGGTGCAGAAGTAGGGATTACCTGTTCGGGATCTAATAATGAGGACAGAAAAACCTTCATTACTTTGCCAAGTATACTACTTCACAGTAATAGAGGCTAAAGCGCTAACATCTTCTTTTGGAGTACGTTCTTGGAAGAATGCCTTTGGTTTGTCAATATCCCCAAACAATATTTGTTTAGCGTTACAGTATATAGTTGCATAGTGGTGTGACAACTAGTCCATCCCCAATATTAATTGCAAGTGGGACATATGCATTGGAAGTAAAGTGACCTCCCGTATGCGATCTCCAATAAATAACGGACAGTTTGAAAATCGAGTTAACACACATATTGAAACACCCATAGGAGTAGATATCACAACTGGAAATTCGGTGGTTTGCTCATAAGGTTTTAACCGGTATTCTAATTGTTCAGAAACAACAGAGTGTGTTGCCCCTGTATCAAACAAAGCATAACCAGACATCATACTAGACATGGTCAGACGAACCACATCAACAATATTAGGTTCACTTGTACCCCTCACTGGATTGGGGTTTGGGTTACCCTCAGGTTAACATCTGGATTTGCGTGGGCGACCACGTCTCAACATTCTAACACAAAACAAGATCAACATCGGAATTCAAAACAGTTACGGATTGAAAATCAGTAAATAGAATTAAATTCTAGTCTACCCATTCTAATGTCTACCCAATTCTCACAGGTCAAACCTATTTAATCTACAAGTCGAAACCTATGCTCTGATACCACATTTGTAACATCCCCCATCCCCGTGGTCCGAAACGGGTGATGTCACGAACGGGACTTAACATAAATACACAGCTAAATTCAGAGCTATTAATAAACTCTAAACATATATTACAATCCAAACTATCATACCTCAAAAAGCCTTTATAAACTTAGAAGATTATAAAATAAGGTGATTCTAAGAACTCCAAAATATCACGCTCGATCTCAAGTCCCGTCCCCGAAAACGTCACTTCGAACCTGCCATGTCAGAAAACAAAAAACACGGCTGAGCACATAACTCAGTGAATGGATTATAATATAAGTTCGTAAGTAATAATCAAAACATCAATAACGAAGCGGAAGACTTAAAAATTCATTTCGAAGAATGTTTTTGAATCTCAAGTTCATAACAAAAGAGATGTTCAGTAATTTTCAAAGACAATAATTTCAAAAACGGTTCACACTTTAATTTCAAAACGTAATATAAATAAAGTCCGTCAATTCATGTTGTGTTCGTGGGGTGGCCAAACCACACGAACTGGGTCGGCATACGGGCACACACAACGAGTCCCCCGTGAATTTAACCACGGTCACATATTCTGTGGGTAAATTTCTAGAATCGATTCATCCGCCCTGGAGCCAACAAAGTCAGCCAAGTCCTCCCAGTGTGGGTTCACGTAAGCCACATAGGCTTAACTCTAGTAGACCGTCATCTGCAGGACGCCATGACAACAAAGCCGCCATAGAAGGCATCCCAAATAATGTGCCCATTTATTGGGTTAATCTAAAATCAACGAAAACTAAACATATGCCACTTATCCAAATGGCGATCATAGAAATTCTAATCTATATACTTCACATTTTTCATAAACAATCTCATACGAGACATATTTTAATAAAACATCAAAATGTTCAAACAATTGATTCAATAAACCAAAATGAATGTGTATGTGTGTGTACAATTTCACATTTGTTTATCACGTTTGATTGATCAATCATAAGGCGGTGAACCACCTTTAGGAAGGGTCAACTACAACAAATAGTTGCCCACGATTCAAAAGAAATGAAATCCATACCTTGATCGGATTGAGATGCAACACGTGATCAACCGAGACTCGGGATGAAGTTTTACCCGTTCGATTGCCTATTTAAACCATAAATTACTATTACTCGCATATTATAAAACTCAAAGCTTATTATCCTAAGCTTAATTACAAAATTATATTCTCTTAAACATTAAACCGACCACTTGGTGTGCGGTTAAACATCTAGATATAAATATCATCGTTTTGATTCTAAACTTTACCCGTTTGTAATATTGACAAAAACAAACATTCGTATACATGTAAATGATTATAACTTTACAATATATAATCATAATCTACCAACCAACTTCAACTACCCTAACTTACCAACTTAAATAACTTAAGAAGAAATTTATATATTTAAGAAGGGTTCGTCGCGTAGATTCCGAATATATAATTGTTTCGTTGATGGGATTCACGAATTGAGAGAAAATTTAGAGAGAATAATTGATTTTGTTAATCAATAAATCCCAATTTATCAAGCAATTACTCAAGAATATTACAATTTAGATCAAGAACTAGAGAGAGAAAGTAGATCTTGAATTCCAAATCATAAGTCTCACAAATCTGGTTCTTCGTAGTTACATGATTACAAGGGAGAAAACCTATTTATACTACCAACTAAACAAGACTTAAAGGCTAAATAAAACTAATACAAGCTTTGACAATAACAAGACTTTGACAATGTTGACTTTTACAACTTTGACTTTCCATATTAAATCTTTGATACAATATTTAGACTTAACAATCTCCCCCTTTGTATTCAAGATTTAATAAAAATTTGATACAGATCTTCAGCTCTTGATTCTTCAGCTTTTGTCTCTTTATCTTTGAACTTTGACGCTTTCACAGTCTTAAGTCTTTCATCCTTTGAAGAATCTTTGGAAAGTCTTTTTCTCTTTGAAGCTTTGAAAGGCAACAAGCCTTGAACGAGAAACATAATTCTTGGAACGTTTGAAAACTTCTTTGAAGAGACTTTCTTTGGAAAAACAAACTTCTTTGTATCTTCAAACTTCTTTGTATCTTCATCACTTTGATCTCTAAACCATCTTTGGAAAAACAAACTTTCTTGAATCTTTGAATTTTCTTTACAGAAACTTTTCACTTTGAATCAGCGGAAGCATTTTGAATTTCTGACTTGAACTTTGAACTTAAACTTTGAAATTGAATCTTTATAATTCTCCCCCTTTTTGATGATATGAGCACCATAATCATCAAAATTTCATCAATTTTGGCACAGAATTTGACTTCTCCCTTTGGTAACCAAATATCAATATCCCCTTTGACAATTTGCGCGCTTTGATCTGAGAACCGAATCATGAACTGTATATATCCGAATCTTTTCAAATTCAGACATAAAGAACGTGGTAACCCTGATTCAACACAATGAAACAGTTAGAAGTGCCTGTCAGTAACACAAAGTTACTGTGTACAACGAATGTACAGTATAAGGAGTTGGTTTGATGTTGACTCCCCAGGTCTTCCATTCAATCATTGAAAAACACAAGGTTTATCTATGAATGTTCTGACAGAAAAACAGATTTTCTGTGTGCTCGTGCTTGTGTTTGAAAGAATTAGCACAATGATTGTGTTTCATAAGGCTCGAAGTATGTAAATCACTGAGACAGCAATGATTGTACATGAACTCAATGTGCATGAGAAAGGGTCGAAGGTGGGGAAACTTTCCTTCTTTTTCAATATCAGTATCTTGCAAGAGAAGAACCAATAGATTATGTGCTGCTTCCCCAAGAAATGTGAAACATTCTCTTTTTAAGAAAAGAATGAGTAGATGGTGGGTTTAATGCAAGAGATGGCATGGGCTATTTGCCTATTTCAATGATGGTCACCAAAGAATGTGAACCAATCAGTAATATGGCTGCCCGACTCAGAAAGATGTTTGGTGCAGAGTTCTGATATTCTTTTAACTCTGATCTCACACCCTCTTTCTTTTAAACATATAAGCTCACATCTAACCAATCTCTCATTTCCATTTTACCTCAGTTCACTCCCACACTCAATTCTTTTAGACCCCTCTCCCTTCAATCACTCAAAGGATTTCTTCCGGGGTAGGAAACACTGGTTATCATGAATCCATGGAAGATCTATTAAGCACTCACACTGAATCCCATTTTCCTAAAAGTACATGCTGGTCAATGTTTTTCTTGATATTAAGCACAAGAAATCATATGTCAGTGTATGTAAGCTCATCAAAAATCAGAAATGAAATTTGAGCAATTTTAAACATTTAAGATTTCTCAAAACTTTATATGAATGAATAATCAAGAAAGAATAGAAATGTTTTTAGAATCTGACAATGATTAAAATCAGATCAAATGAAATAGCTAGGGTATCAAAGAAATGGAAATTTGTTTATATGAACAAATATAAACAATTTATCAATGAAAGCACAAATATGAAAAGATGAATGATGCTCAACAACTTTGAAATTCAAACGGGGGTATTACCATCGGAAAAATATGTTCGATATGAGACATGGTAATAACAAATTCAAATGAAATACTGAACCGGTGTGTGTGAATACTTGACAGTACATGGACAAGATAATACACAAGTATTGATCTTTGGAAACACACGGTCAGTTAAAAATTAAGGCTCAAAATTTGAAAAACATTTAAAAGCACACTTCTAAATTCATGAAATCGTTTGAGAATAGAGAAGTGGTTTGAACATTTAAGAAAGCGTTTTTCATGTTCGAAAGTTGTCCTTCTTTCAAACAATCAAAGATCTAGATCAGAAGATTTTTACCTTTTCAGCTCCCCCTGGATATTAGCACAATATCCTTCTTTGAACATTGAAAAACGGGTCCCGATCTGTCATGTGATCAGAAGCCACTTTATTCACATCATTTATTCAAAAATAAAAGACAGAAAGCAGTAAAACAGTTTTATAGTATGAGTTCTGATCTGAAATAATCAGAAGTCATCACCTTTACTCCCCCTTAAATTAGGCATCTGAAATATGTCAGATAAAACAGGATAGAGATCAAACACTCCCTTTTGAATTGTTAGACCATCAATATCAGAAAAATCTAGCAGTGAAAAAGTATAGGATAGAGATCAGATCAATTCACTTGGGATGGAGACCATCAATATCCATCGGATGCAAAAACATAGGAGTAAGGTCTTTTTGATCGCTGAGATCTGAGTCCTAAACTGTTGTGTTTAGAAGTCAAACTCCTTTGAAGAACGGGTCCTAAGCTGATGTGCTTAGAAGCCATTATCTTTCAGCTTTGAAGTCTGGGTTTTGAACTGTTGTGTTCAAAAGCCATAATCTTTCAACTTTGAAGTCCGGGTCTTGAGCTGATTTACTCAAGAGCCATATTCTCTACATTGAGGTGCGGGTCTTGAACTGTGTTATTCAAGAGCCATAATCTTTCTTACTCCCCCTTGATGTTAGGTGCCTGCAACAAAGAATCAGATTTCTTCTTTGGTACCCACTGGTATTTGGGTCCAGAAATGTTAGTTGCAGTTCGTGTGGGGGTAATAGAGTAAGAATCATACCAGTAATGATCACTGGTCTTGTGGATATGATCATGTGTACAGCAGTAAGAACAATAAAATTTATTACCTGAAAACCTGAGTAATTGGTCTCTTGAGTATATGAGGTCAGGTTTACCTTTATGCTCTTTGTTATTCTTTGCTTTGTGAGCATGTACACATGATGTCTTCTTTTTTAGCTCATCTTTCTTGTCATCTTTGTCTGATTTCTTCATCCAGACCAGTTTCTCTTTCTTGTAACTTCTTCTCCTTGGATATGTATCTGAACCATCTATATATTCATCAAAAAAGATGTTAGATCGATGAATCTGATTAAAGGATTTCACTGACCTTTGTGAAGAGGCAGATTTTTGATTTGAACTTGAGGCAGACTTTTCAAGTTCTTTGATCTTTGATTCAAAGATGTCTCTTTCTTTCACAAGTTGATCAATCTTTTTTGAGAACTCAGACTTCGTCTTTTGCTCTTTCAGCGCAGAAGCAGACAGTTCAAACAACTTGGATGTCAACTTTTTTGATTTCATTCTCTGAATCATTTCTCTGGCCGGATAATTCTTTAAAGAATCCCACATTCTTCTGTTCTATGGCTTTCTTTTCTTTATCAAACTTCTCTCTTTCCAAAATCAGTACTTTCTCAAAATCGGAGATTTGTTGAGAAAGTTTTAAGCATTTAAGCTCCACTAACTTTTTTTCTTCATAACACTTCTTTGAGAAATCTGAGAATTTCTTTGAAAAACTTTTCTTTTCTTTTTCAAAATAAGCTTTATTTTCAGTAAGCTGTTGATCCAAAACAGATAAATTCTTTCTAAGCTCAGAGTTCTCAAATTCCAATCCCTTCGTCTTCTCTTTGAAAGCCTTCAACTTGTTTTGAAGCTCAACTGATTCTGCTTGTGGCTCAGATAATTTCTGTTCAGTTCTCTTCAGTTGGCTTTGAAGATTTAAAATCTCTCTTTCTTTCTCTTTTATCTCTTTATCCTTATCATAGATGATATCTGAAAATTTAGAAAGATTCTTAGTACACTGTATACATTCAGGAGTTTTAACACAGTTGAACAATTTAAGTTGCAACTCCTGAATCCTTTTGAGGTATTCTGAATTTTTCAATTTCAGATCATTTCGTTCAGCTTCAATACCAGATATATCAGATTTGTAGAAAATTGACATCTTGAAAGAAAAATAAACTGCTTGAAGTGAATGACCGTTCCAAACTATGTATCAGAAAATCAAAAATCAGATTGAATTGAAAATTTTCGAAAAATATGAAAATTTGAACACTTGAAGATGCGCAAAGAGTAGCTTTTCATATGCAATGAGATGCACAAAGAATATCTTTTCGGAACCAGTGTGATACGCAAAGAATGGTTCTCGTATTGGGTTAGATGCGCAAAGTGAGATAAGCTTCGTGTGAACTGAGTGATGCGCAAACTAAGGTTTGCGTATTGGGCTTGATGCGCAAGGTGGACTTTGCGTAAGCTGAAGGATGCGCAAATGAGACTTTGCGTACGCCTAAGGATGCGTAAAGTATGATTCTCGGGTCCTGTGTGATACGCAAACTAGGTTTGCGTATGAGACATGATGCACAAAGTACACTTTGAGTATTCTGAATGATGCGCAAATGTTACTTTTCAATCCTTTGCGTATATGCCTTTAAACGCAAAGTATCCTTTTCAATCCTTGCGCAAGCCTTTTATGAATCTTGCGCAAACCGTCTATGAACCTTGCGCAAAGTGTATGAATGTTGCACAAACCGTGAATCTTGACAGTTTCTTTCTCAATTCGATTCAAACCTGCACATTTGATCTCAAGAACTTATCAGAATCATCAACAAACAGTACGAAACTCAAATATACTAACAAATTCAGATTGAAAACAACAATTTGCACAATTTTGATCAAGAACAGAGACCGAACTCAGTTCAAGAAAAACTAAAAAAAATCGAAAATTGACATTGAAAAGAATGAATTACGATATAAAATCAAAACAAGAATCAATCACCAACATAAATCGCATGCAATTAATCCAATTTCTTGCATTAAAAACGATTTTAGCAACAAAATTCGGATGAAACAGTGAAGAACACGAGTTCTTGAAAAATTTCCGAAAAAATCAAATTTTCGATTTTAAAACTCAAGATTTCAATTCAAATCATGATCAAATCAATTCTGAAAAGTTTGGTTCAGCTCTGATACCAATTGTTAATCAATAAATCCCAATTTATCAAGCAATTACTCAAGAATATTACAATTTAGATCAAGAACTAGAGAGAGAAACTAGATCTTGAATTCCAAATCATAAGTCTCACAAATCTGGTTCTTCGTAGTTACATGATTACAAGGGAGAAAACATATTTATACTACCAACTAAACAAGACTTAAAGGCTAAGTAAAACTAATACAAGCTTTTGACAATAACAAGACTTTGACAATGTTGACTATTATAACTTTGACTTTCCATATTAAATCTTGGATACAATATTTAGACTTAACAGATTTAGAGAGAGAGAGAGAGAGAGAGAATGAAATGAAGCGGTGAAGAAATTGAATCACAGGGACGATCTTTTGTAATTTACTCTTATGATGTATTTTTTTTTCTTTTTATAATTATAATGAGTTTGGATAATTGACAACTTTAATCCCTCAACAATCTTTAATTGACATTTTATTATATATATATTATATATATATATATATAATAGTATATATATAATGAGTTTAGGTTAATGACAATTTTAACCCTTAATTATCCTTGGTTACCATTTTTTTATTTACTGTTCAATTCGGGTAAGAATAATTACATGTTTTTAAATCGAGTCTTACAGCTGATGTAGTTGGTGAAAATGTTGGTGAATCTGAAACTGTGTCTGGAGATAATCAAAGGCAGTTGGTTGTTAGAAATGATCAGGGAGATACAAGGGGAAGATAAATTGTGTTGTATGTGGATCTAGAAGTAGTGCCAAGGGTTGCAAAGCCTAAGGTAGATACTAGGGAGGAAATGTTCTTGCTGACAGGTATTGAAGCTGTAAATGTGATAGACTTGTCTTCAGATGATGGTGATGATGAAATTGATGAGAAGTACAAGAAATTATGGAAAGCCAAAGAACAAGAAAAAGAGAATTTGATGGGTGATTCAGATGATGAGGAGAATGTAAATGATGATGTAATTCCTGAGAATGAAGCAAGTGTTCTGGATAGTCTGATGGAAGCTAATCAGGATACAGATCTTCTGCAAGAAATGTTTGAGCAGGAAACTCCAGACGATATCCAATTAAGCCCAGTTCAAAATGATATTCCAGAGCCAAATTTGTCAAAAATGCCTGAAATTCCATCATTCCAATAATTCAATTTTGCAGATACCACAGAAGTTCATGAATCTTAGCCAAGTCCTCCGAGGCAGTCTAGTCCTCAAGTTCAAACTATTCTTCAAAGCAGCACAGATCAACAAGAGGAAGTTGAAGGTGTTCATGTTCCTGAAATGCGTAATGTTGATGAAGTCGGTCCATCTAATGTCAATGCATTTGAATCAGAATTTGGTCCTACTGAAGTAGAACATAGACAGATAAGAAATGCTCTCATGGTTCCATTTCTTGAGGAAGAAATGAAGAAAATCTTTGTGCATCACATTAGACCAATGAATATTATCAAAATTATGGGAGTCAAGGACAAACCACAAGAATTTCAACAGGAGTATGTGGATAAGTTAAACTTTTTGAGGAAAGCACAGAGAGCAGTAAAGAAAAAGTCAAAGATTGTTGTTGTTAAAGAAGTTCGGTTGAAGAAGTTCTCTAGAATTTGGTACCCTGAATTCACTGTACAAAGAAGAGATATGAAGAACTACACTTTTACTGAGGCTGATTTCCACAATCTAAAAATTGATGATTTGGAGTGTATGTATCATGAATTTAGAGGTATGGTAATTAGAACGGAAAATATTCTAGTTGCCTTGGAAGCAATCCAAAGGTTTAAAAGAAGACATATATTTTACGCGTACTGTTATGACTTCCAGTTGGGCATTGAAACAAATCAGAAGAAAGTGAACATTACAAAGCCAAACTTGTCTCTTGAAGGCTTAGAAGATATTCCCTTGTTTGCAGTGCTTGAGCAACCAGAGTTTGGGGTCGTTTACAAAAATGGTCAAAATGAGAAGAGGTTCATCAGATGTTCAGAAGTTGCTAAATTTTCTGACGGAACGCTCAAAGTTATTTGACTTCAACTCAAGAGGATTCATGAGGAGAATGAGAGGGAAAGAGAAGTTGTTGTTCTTTCTAGAGATCGGATGCCAAGGAGAGACATAGATGCTTTAGAGAGAGCTCTTGATATTCTGGAAGATATAATCCAATTTAGAAAAGCATCAGGCGTTTTGAAACTCTTTTGGGCATAAGAGTTAACCGTGTCAGAAGGTTTACAAGATAATTTGTTTTGAAGCCTTTCCAAAATTGATTTAAAAGGGGGAGATTGTTAAGACATTTTGTTTAGATCATTTTATATTGATAGTTTGACTTTATTCACATGTTGCTTTATATGAGGTCAAGGCTTGTTTGACCCATATATAAGCTTTTCATTCCCTGATCTTTGTAACTAAGCTTGTAATTGTTAAGTCCAATTCAAGCCATTAACAATCAAATCTAAGCAATTCAAACACATATTCTAGAGAGAGAGTTTAGAGAGAGAACAAGTCGTATGTATTGCAAGTAGTCATAAGATTACAGTATGCGCACAATCTCTCAAGTTACATGATTCACTCACAGAACTAAAGCATTTATACCCAAGACTACTTCTCTCAAACAAAGAAACTCTCAAGACATAAGTTCTCTCAAAGACTTTTACAAAGTCAAAGTCAAATACATCAAAATTCAACACCTGATCTAAACTAGTACATTAACATTCTCCCCCTTTTAGATTAAGAATTAATGATTGGCAAGCCCCAACGAGAATGACTCCCTTGTCTGATTCCAAGAAAGGTTTCAAAGATTCTAATTCTCCTTCTGAAATGCAGTTGATCTTCAAAAGCTTTCAATACTCGGACCAAAGCAAGTCTATCGAACTTTCCAAGACCTTTCTCTCCTCTTTTGACTTTCTCTTCACTTGCTTTGAGTTTTCTGTCAAGCTGGAGTCTGACTATCTTGATAGTTCTATCTGAAAACTTTGACAATTAAGAAATTCTCATAAACCTCTTTTTGTTTTCTCCATTTTTGTAAATAACTCCAAGCTCTGGTTGTTCAATGATTGTATACAACTCAAGATTCTCCAAGTTTTCAAAATCCAGATTAGGCTTCTTCATGTTTACTCTCTTCTAATTAGTCTCCAAAGCAAGCTGGAAATCATAACAATATGTGTAGTTGATATGCCTTCTCATGAATCTCTTTACAACTTCCAAGGCAAAGACAATGTTCTTCGGATGTACTGTCATGTTTCTGAATAGATGGTACAGATATTCAATGTCATCTACATCCAGGTAAGAAAAATCAGCTTCTGAAAATTCACAGTGTAAAAGATCTCTTCTTTGAACATAGAACACTGGATACCAAACTTTTTTGTGAAACTTTCTTAGCTTGACATGCTTGACTGAGACAATTCTCGATTTGTTCTTGACAGACTGTTCAGGTCTTCTCACCCAAGAAATCATCTGTGCATATTCCTCCTGAACATCTGGTGGTAGATGAGAAACACCAAGAACCTTGTGATTATCTAACAACCTTATCCTGTGCACAAACATTTTCTTTCTTCCCTCCTCCAGAAAAGGAACTCTTAGAGTATTCCTCATATGTTTGATTTCAGCATCAGTAGGAGTAAGAGTTGCTTGAGGTGCTTCTGAGGGTCCTGCTTGGGTTTCAACAGAATTAGAAGGGAAGAAAGCTTTCAGGATTACGTATAGGCTAAAATTCAAGTTGGTTTTCAGGATTGGCTTCAGGTTGGTTTTCTGGGTTGGTTTCAGGTTGGTTTTCATGTATTAGGCTTGGGATTCTTTGTGGGCTTGGAAGGTTTACAAGGCTAGGTATTCTGTTTGGGCTAGGTGGGTTAGTTTGGCTAGGTGCGATATTTTGGGTAGGTGGGTTTTTTGGGCTTGGTGAAGGTTGGTTTACTGGACTAGGAATGTTTTCTGGTTGGTTGGAAGGTTCAGAAAGGTTGATTTCTTTGAAGGTAGGTATTTCAGGTGGGGTTCGGTTGGTTTCTGGAATATCATAGTGCATAGGACTCAGTTGTAAATCATCTGGTGTACCTGTCAAGATGTCAAGGATATTCTCATTTCCCTCTTCATCAGAATCCATAAGACCTTCTCTTTCTTCCTCCTTTAGTCTCCAGAAATTGTCATACTTTTCAAGTGCAGTATCTTCTTCATTTGATGAGATTGATGATATCTATGTCAAGCATCCCAGTAAGCAACAATATTTCATCTCTTGTAGCAACCTTAGGATTTTCAACCCTTGGTTCTACCTCTTCATTTACATACAACAAAATCTCATCAACTGGTTCATCACCTCTTACATCAACCATCTCAACAACACCTCCTTCTTGAGTTTGTACCTGAGCAAGTTCAGTGTCTGTAGCAGTTCGTTGTCTCTTACTCATCTCCTCCTCATGATCTTGATCAGAATCACGATCATGTCTTTTGCTGAGAACTGCTTGAGCTTTGTAGGATTCCTAAACTGCTCGGGTGAGATCTTGAAGATTCTGTACCACTTCAGACTTGAAAGATTGAAACTCTACAGAAGTAACATAGTCTGAAGGTACTTGTTGTTGCTGAGATCTCAATAACCCAATCAAATCAGCCTCGGATTCATCAGCTGGAGCCTGTGATAACAACTTGGCATATAGTAAAGACTTCAGTTCCTCCACAGATTGATCAGCGGGATGTACTGGTGGTGGTGGAGGTGGCTGAACAGGCATGTCTACAGCAGGACCTTTCCCTTTCAGTAGGCTTTTCAATTTCCCTAGCTCCTCCTCAAACTTGGCTGCCATACGATCTTCAATGGCCTTTAAGGCGCCGTTGAGAAACTCCTTTGACACAAAGTCGGGTAAGCTCATACCGGGGTCACTTAGACTTCCCGTTAACACAACTGTTAAAGATTCAACAGTGTGGCCTGTGTTCAAAGCTGGCATAGTGTTATCAATGACAGGACTTCCATTTGATCCTCGTAGTCCGGATTGTGGATCTACTACAAGTGTTCTGACCGGGTCACTTAGACGACCGGTGATAGCAGAATGTTGAATGAGTGTCCTAGGAATAGAAGTAGATATATCAAGTGGTGCTAGACTCGATAATGTACAGAAAGACATTGAGCTCTGGGGCAACTGAGCTCTATTTTCAATACCCACACTTTCCAAGTGAAAGGTGGATAGAGTTTGTGCTAAAACCCCATGCAAACATGAGACTACAGCCTGTTGAGAGGCTATAGAATGGCTGGCAGAGGTGTGCAATTGCATAAGTGGGCTACTTATGTCTTGTACTTCCGAATGGAACACATGCATAAGTAGTACTGGATGTGGTTGCCCTTATGGATTGGTAGGTTCGGGTACACACTCTCTCTCCATATTATTTTTCTGCATTCTTACTAAGCCTCACCTTTTCTGTATTTTCTACTTAATCTCCCTCAAGTCTCCTTATGTCTCCCAAAACATTTCGAATATCAGTCGTAGTTGTATCAATCTCCGTATCATCAGGGTGCAATGAAACATCATATAGAAATCCAAAACTGTGTTGGAGATTGTCATCTTCAACATCAACCTCATTTACATTCTCTACCTGTTGTTCTAAAGTGGCAGATGCAATAGAATCTGAAGAAGCTTCCTGCCAATCCGACTCAGTTTCAGAATTCTCACCTTCATTAGCTATCTCTACATGAGGACTCGATTGACGAATGATAGTCCTTTCAGGTTAAGATGTGAAGACTTCTAAATGAGTGGCAGCTTGTTCCGACGTCCCCACAGCTTCAGGTGTAGATTCCTGACCCCCACCTGTACCCCTCTCTAAATTTTCCCTCATCTCTCCTCGTTCCAGGACACCCATAGTCTCAGGAACCCTTACCGACTCCTCTCTTCTAAGGTTTGAGTCCTGGGTAGGGATAACCGGTTCTGGTAATCCCATCGACTCTCTATATTCCCTAACGCACTCAGAGTTCGAATTGGCATAGGAAAGCAAAGTTGCTGGGATAGGCATGGAGTAAGGAAAAGACTTCTTTTGCTTCTGTAGATATTTCATCTCAAACTCAAGAGCAAGTTCATTATGAGACCTATTTGGAATGTCTCTACTGGATCGGATCATACTTCGAATAATCAGTTGAAGAAACCTTTGATATGGCACATAGATTGGTTTCTTTGAAGTTCGCTTACTGATGACCTTTTCATATAGCTCCGTCCAAAATGCCACTGAATAATCGACGTGTAGATCGTACACGATTGCGGAAGGAGCCGCAAAGTGTGCATATTGGTGTTGTCAAGGCCATAATTCCTTGACGTCAAGCAACGATTGAAGTGAAGTTATCAATCCTGAGTTGGAAGAATTTGATTTTGTCACTCTGCACCACATACTGTATTGTCTTCCAGGCCTGTTGCAAGTATAGCACTGGAATTGCTGCAGTGTCTGTCAGGGCTTTGCTTATCGAATGACCCTTCAAAATCTCAATAACCAGTGGATTGACATTGAGGCTGTCAAAATCTACATGGTGATTATTTGACATTGAGGCTGTCAAAATACTCAGATAGATGGATCAGGGCAAGATCAGGATCTTCACCGACAGCTGACTGTATGTGAGATTGGGAAGATGGCATAGGAGTCTCTTTTGACACGTTTGGATCATTTTCATCCATCTGAACAATCGGATCATGAGATTGTTCTTCTGCCATTGAGTACCTGAAAAATATAGAAAGTATTGGATAAAATCCAATATGTTAGCAATAAGCATAAAACTTGTTTTTCAGAAAAATATTTTGATACACACAGTATCAAGTACAAAAATATTGTACTTTAAGCTCACAAAGATAAGCACAGAAAGTTACATGAAGCAAAATGTAACTTGAACAAAATTAAAAAAAAAATGACCAAAAACAACAATAGATGAACAAGATACTTATTAGTTTGATGTTGTTCTCACAAATGAAGTAGTATTGTATGATCATGAGTTTAAAAAAAAATCTAAGTCCAGAACTCTCATGTCATTGAGAGGGACTAAAACTCGCAAACCATGAAAACTCACAAGAAACCCCGAAACTCACAAAGGATTCAAACTCGCACGAATTGTCATAAGACTTAGAACTCGCATGAACTAATGAGATGAGCGAAGAACTCACATGTTAAAGATTTCACATGAAACTCTCATGTCTAAGTGTTCAAACCCAAGAACACTCAGAGAACTGTTCATTTGAAAATTTTGAATTTCAAATTTGAAGTTCAAAAATTTAAACCCAACAATCTGAAATATTTCTTTTTGTAAGTTCGATTTAGGTTAGAATGTTCAGATTTAGATTCGATTTAACTTTCAATTCAGATTGGGTCCAAATGAATCAAACAGTCCAAAAATTTCAGTTCATTATATCGAGTCCAAAAATTCAAAGATTTCAGTTCATAATGTCGAGTCCAAGGATTCCAAGAGTCAAGGTAACTTGCAAATAAACAATATCGAGCAAACCCATATGTGCAAACAACACAAACAAACATTTTATGAGAACAGAATCAAACAATACAGGTTTCGTTCATAGAAGATGAACAGTCGCAACATTCAAAAAAACGAAGAACCCTAGAAAAACTTAAAACCGAACAAGGAAATTAACGAGAAAAGATACGAAACAGATTAGAAACAATAAACAAACAATCATAAACCAAACACCTACACTGATTCTTCGAAGATAGGAATGAAATTGAAAGGTCGCACAAGGTATTCGAGAGAAAAAAAAATTCTATGTGAAGAACTCGCAAAGGTAGACTGAGAGAAGTGAGTTGAAGAAAATGGGAAACACGCAAATATATACTCAAAGATTTGAAAGACACATGGAACGATTTGAGTAGGTGACCCACTTCTCGCAGAACAAAGGAAAAGTACTTTCCGCACAAAGAATGGCAAGATTATGTGTGCACTTCGCGCATGAACGATGTGCACGAAGTGTGAAACTCGCAAGCAGTATCATGCGCGAAGTTGAAACGCGCAAGACGTTACGTGCGTAAAGTATAGTGAACACTAAGAACTCGCACACTTTGATGTGCGGGAAGTGGAAACTCGCAAAAAACAGTGTGTGCGTTTTGTACTTCACGCAGCCTTTGCTATGCGCGAAGTGAGAACTCGCACGACACTATGTGTGAATTCTTCACTTTGCGCATGCAATGGTGTGCGCGTAGTACAAACTCGCATAACACTATGCGCATTCTATACTTCGAATTTTTTTTGAAAATATTCCAAAAATGGAAACTTTCCAAAAATATTTTGTTCCACTTTCCAAAAATAGCAAGTTTATTAAAAACCATTTTATGCTAAAAAATACAAATTTTTCTCTGAAAAATCTTTCTGATTTCAAAAATCCTTTTTAAACACAGACTCACACACCCACTTACAGACTTTTACAGTTCTGCTCCCCCTTGAAGTGTGCATGTATGTTTTCCCCGGTTATATATGCAATGTGCTCAGCATACTGAAGTATGAGTCCTAATATGATTTGATCAGAAGTCAAATTATTTGACATTGATGTCCGGGTTCTGATCTGATATAATCAGAAACCAAATTGCCTGCTCCCCCTAAACCTGTGCATCCTGCAAAACAGATTTCACAGGTTTTGGTACCCATATATACTTGGGTCCTGGTTTGTTAGATTTACGAATCCACTTCTCAAAAGGTTTATGTCTATTAACAACATTATTCTGAGAAGTTATTCGGTAAGTACCATACCAGTTGTGAGCAGACTCTTTATTCACGAAATCATTCTCGCCAAAGTAAGAACAACATATCCTATTTTCAGCTATCCTGATAATACGATTAGTAGAGAAATACATATCAGGTGTAGAAGAAGATTTACCTTTACGAGCTCTATTCTTTTTAGCATTTGATGTGGTTGCAAATGATTTCTGAACAGTTATGCTATCTGTAGAGCCTTTAACAACCCAAACCATCTGATCTGTCCTTTATTGCTTTCCAAGAAATTTGTTGTTAGATGTAACTGTGCCATCAATAGTATGATTATAAAATAGATTAGTAGGACGGATCTGACTTGTATCAACAACTTTTGTTTTGATATTGTTCTTGCTTGAAACTTTTTCAGACATAAAACTGGAAGCAGTTTTAAAAGAACAAACTGATTCAGTTGTCTTATCAAGAGGTGATTGATCAATCACATCTACAGAAATTTTTTCAGACAACTCAACGTTTGCAACTTCCAGATCTTTTATATTTTTAGATAAAAGATTTTTCTCTTCAATAACTGTGTCAAATTTCATCTGTAAATCAGATCTGGCCTTCTGTTCTTTTGACATATTAGTTGATAGAGCAGTTAATCTTTTAGAGAGCTTAGAAATTTCAATTTCAAAATTTTGACGTTCAAGCTCAAAATCCTTTTCCAAGTTCTTGTTTTTAGCAGAAATTTCATTGAAGATCCCAACATTTCTCTTTTCAGATTTCTTCTTTTCAATCTCAAAAGACTTTTTCTTTTCTTGAAAAACTTTCTTTTCTTTTTCAAGCAAGTCTTGTAAAACTGAGATTTGTTTGGGAAATTCAACTACTTTTTCATCAAGAACTTTTCTTTCCTTAGCAAATGTGTCTCTTTCAGTAATCAAGATTTTTTCAAATTCAGACACTTGTTTGGAAAGTTTTAAACATCTATGCTCTAAATCTTTCTTTTCCTATAAAGCTTTCTTGGAAAAATCAGATAATTTGTCATTGTAAATTTTCTCCAGATTTGCTTTCTCTTCAGATTTCTCTTTTTTTGCTGGAAGACTTTTCAATAATTCAGCATTCTTTGCTTGCAAAGCAGAAATCTTTTCTTGAAACTCTTTTATCTTGTTGAGTAGACCAACTGATTCTTCTTTAATTTATGAAGAATTCTTCTCAGTTGTCTTTATTTTAGTTTGAAGAAGATGTATCTCCCTTTCTCTCAACTTGATTTCTTTCTCTTTTGTGCTGAGAATAGCTGCAAAATCAGATTTAGAATTATTAGCACAATTTGTACAATCAGGAGTTATATCAGATTTTAACAATTTATTTTTAACCTCCTGAATCTGATTGAGAAGAGTTGCATTCTGAATCTTTAGCTTATCCCTTTCAGCTTCAATTGCTGGTATCTCAGGCATATACATAACTGCAACATCTCGTGATGACAATACAATATTTCCTCTTTCGTCTGTAGTAGGCATCTTTAACAAATTGAGAAAGAATACTGATAATAGGCTTGATACAAGATCTCCCAAACGAATCAGAAAAAGTTGACTTGAAAAGTCAAACTCAGATTACCACTTAAAAATAATCTCAGAAAAATACCAAGTCTCAAACTCGCAGACAACAGAAACTCGCAAACCCCTTAAAACTCGCAGACCAAAGGATTCGCAAAACACTGTTCAAAGAACTTCGCGCTAGACACTTTGTGCGCGTTTGTAGAACTTGCAGACCACTACTAGCACGTATTGAGAAACTCGCAAGTAGTGTTGTGCGCGAAGTGATTTCTCGCAGATCAGTTCGTGCGTGTTTCAGACTTAGGAAAAGTAGATCAAATAGACTTCCCGCAAATCCAAACTCGCAGAAGAATGTAAACTCGCAAATCAATACTTAGCGCGTTCCATACTTAGAAAATTTCTAGAAAAATTGAAACTCGCTAAATGTAAAATCGCAAGGACTAGAACTCGCAGAGGCTTTGAGCGCGAACCATACTTAGAAAAAATCACAAAACTTGAAACACGCAGAATCCAAACTCGCAAGATGCTTTATGCGCGAAACCACTTCTCGCATGACGCTTTATGCGCGAACTAATCTCAAAATCCCAGAAAACACCAAAACATTCATCTTGTGCGTTCTTCAGCTCTAGCGTGTTCTTCCTTAGCGCATTTCACAGATCTTGCGCATTCAACACTTGTACTCACGGATTCAATCCAAAAACTCAAATAACCTGCAAATCGATTTTCCAACTGATCCACAATGATCGAAATACAGAATTGAACACTTTTCTAATGCACTAAACTAGCTAAAAACTAGAAATTACAGTGCTCATCTATGAAATACAGTGTTCGTTAGTTTTGAAGAAATTTTTTTGAAGAAATCAAAATTGAATCTGATTTTGTGAATAATTCGTGAAACAATGTGAATAAGAAGTGATCTAGGACAATAATTGAACACAATTAAACTATTTTTACAGTCTAAACACTGAAAACAAATGCAAATTCGAACAATAACAGTAAACTCAGTATACGTCTGCGTGTTCTTGAAAATTTCAAGAAATCGATCCAAGAATAGTAATCAAATCAATCTGATTCTGAATGGGCAGACTTTGATACCAATTGTTAAGTCCAATTAAAGCCATTAACAATCAAATCTAAGCAATTCAAACACATATTCTAGAGAGAGAGTTTAGAGAGAGAACAAGTCATATGTATTGCAAGTAGTAGTCACAAGATTACAATATGAGCACAATCTCTCAAGTTACATGATTCACTCACAGAACGAAAGCATTTATACCCAAGACTACTTCTCTCAAACAAAGAAACTCTCAAGACATAAGTTCTCTCAAAGACTTTTACAAAGTCAAAGTCAAATACATCCAAAGTCAACACTTGATCTAAACTAGTACATTAACAGTAATGTGTTCATGTCACTTTAAGAGATATATGACATAATATTTCTCTCTGTAGAAATTCTCTATATTGTGCTTAATTGATATGTTTGCTTGAATTCTTGGACTAACAAAGTGAGGTATCCACATCTAACTCAGACTCTCATGAAACAGAATGTAAATTGTTTAAACTAACAGGGAATTTCATGCTTTTAAAAACACATTGTCAGATCTTGAAAAGAAACTTGCCTTCTATGAGTGAGAAACTAGACTTGTTACTCAGGAAAAGGACAAGTTGTTCCTTGAGAAAACAACTCTAGAGGCTGAACATGTTAAAGAAAAGAAATATTTGAAGGAAAAAGTCATTTCTCTTGATAAATCTTTAAAAATTAAGATCAAGGAGCTAAAGGACAATGAGAGTGACATATTAAATACTCTTGCTCTAATTTTTTTTCTCCAAAAAGAAAGAGAAGTCCTTCATCAAGACTTGCTCGACAGAGACTTATTGATTAGAAAATATCAGGATGCACAGAAGGTGCATGAAAAGGTTAACACCCAAGTCGGCAGAAGGGGTATAGGGTTCTGTGACATTGATCCCTATACTGGAAGAAAAACGAAATAAATCTTTAACAAACATCTACTGCCTTGGGAAAGTTCAAAAAACAGGTTTTCCCAACTTATCTTCTACCTTTAAGAGGCGCAAAACTTCTGGAAGACCACATGAGAGGAATCCATTGATTTTGACAAATGTTTGGTATGAAAACAAAGACTTGTCATCATCAACCTCCGCAAAGAGGAAACCTATTCCAAAGAAATATCTATCCCAAAAACAGATAGGACTCTTCAAATTTGGTCATCCAGAGACTGAAACTCAAATGGCCTTTGTGTGCATGATATCCCCTGAAAAGGAATTGTCCTCTAATGCACTAGAGTTCATTTCAGCCTCTGTAGAAGAAAAGCTGAGGGAACATTTTGAAAATGATCTAAAAGGAATTTATGAAAACTATTTTTTCAACAATCCTGATATGACCTCTGTTGTACATGAAATCTTTGAGCAAGATTTGATGGAGAGCTTAAGAGTTCCTGATGTTGTCCCATGCATTCTAAAAAATTTAAAAATCCCAAAGGACAATGATGATGGAAATTGTAGTACATGTCCAGAAGATCATGCCTCTAGTCACAAAGACTTCCTTGATTCAGACTCTGAATCTGAGAATGAATCATCCTCTGTCGATATAGAGACTGTCTATGTTGCACTGGAAGTAGTACCTTGAAAACTAGAGGGTTTTAGACTGCCTTCTAGCATTCCTAATAGAGTGATTTCTCCAAAAGTGAGCTCTGCAAGGATCCCTATTTGCCTTGATTTCCTTGACATGTGTCTACAAGATAAGACTTCTCTTGAGCTTGAAAAATTGAACAAACAAAAAGAGTCGTCACCTCAAAAGCCTAAAGATCCAAGACCATCAAAACCTTTTCAAGAAAAATTCACTTGGCAACAAAAGCAGAAATGTGTTAAAAATGACAAATCTTTTGCTACTGTGGCAGTGAATCCGAAGAAAGGATCCCACAGAGGAAGGGTACAAACTAAGAGCCATCCAAGGAGGATTTTTGAGAAAAACCAGTCTAGGCTAGATAGGTCTTTCTATAAAAAGAAGTCCAATGCTATGAGAGACTGTAATAACAATTGTTGTGTACCCATCTTTGTTGATTTTAATAAAAAGTTCAAACAACTTGCTTAGGGTGTCTCTTATTGCAAATGTTTCAATATCATGCATGCTTTAAGCCAACACTTCTGATAATGCAAGATCGTTCTAAATCTAGTGAGAGAAAAGTAGAGAGAGAAAGTTTGAAGCACAAAATGTAAGTTCTTATCAAAGTATGCGTGAATGTCTTACAAGGAACAAAGCCACAAGGGACTTAAATACCCTTGGCTAAAACCAGATATAAAAGCACTCTAAACACAGTATTAGACCAAGCCTATAAATACAATGATTACTATAAAATCTGACTTAACAATCTCCCCCTTAGTAATCTTTGGCACTGTGGCCTTCAATATTCATCTTCTAAATCAACACAGACCATCTAAGCGACTTAGAGAAGCTTCTTGACTAAAAAAAAATTCTTTTCAGCATCTTTCAACTTATATTGTCTTTGCTGCCTTGACAAGACTGGACCTGTTTGTAATAAACTTGAAAGAACAATCGGTTCATCAGCTTGTGCTCTAGACGACACACCTCTTTCAAATGTACTTGAATGAACTGTGGTGGTCGGAGCTGGAACAGCAAAAGAACTAGTATAGCTGAGAAAATAGAATCTTGAGCGAATCTTGAGCAGCAGATAAACATTTGAACGCTTTGTCTCTTTAACTTCTCCTTAACTTCTCCCCCTCATGACCTTGATGATCTGGATCAACTTGGTCATGCCTACTTTGGAGACGAGACATCTGATATTGTAATCCCAATGAATTCAAGCACAATCTATCAATCAAGATCTAACATTCAAAGTCTAGAGAGAGAGAGTAGAGAAAGAAACATAATATTCATATATCTGACAATGTTGAGTACAATACTTCTAGTTACAAGATTATAAAGCAACAAGCTATTTATACCAAGGGTATAAAGCTACAAGCTTAACTACAAAGAATAAGATTGACTTTGCTAACATTGACTATCTAGACTTTGACATTGTTTGACTTTGCTTGACTTGACTTTTCCTATTAAATCTTGGATACAATAATACACTAACAATCTCCCCCTTTGTATTCAAGATTTAAAAAAAAATTACACTAGTATTCAGCGCTTGATTCTTCAACTTTTAACTCTGACAACTTTGAACTTTGAAACTCTTTATGAAGTTGTTGAAGAATCTTGAAAATTCATTCATGATTAGCATCTTTGAATAGTTAACAAGTCTTGTAGACGAACCCTTTGAAGTCTTGAAACAATACTTTGAAAAGTTCTTTAATCTTCTTTGAAAAACTTCATCTTTGAAACTTTTGAAACTTCGAGAAACTTGAGGAATCTTTGAACTTTGTATCTTCATCTCTTTGATCTCTTGACCATCTTCGGAAAAACAAACTTTCTCGAATCATCTTAATTTGGGCTTGTCTTCAAAATCTTTTGAGAATGATTTCTTTTCATCTGATTTGAATTATTAGAAATTCTCCACAAGACTTGACTTTATAACTCTGAAATTCTTTGAAATTGATCTCTGTAGATTTCTCCCCCTTTTTGATGATTGTGAGCTTCATGATCATCAAAACGTCTTCAGTTTCAACATTATCTTTGATCACCTCCTTTGTATTCAACTAACAATCTCCTCCTTTATGATAATTTGACAGTTTCATCCTTTGATATGAGTATCTGAATCATGAACTGTATATTCCAGAATCTTTTCAAATTCAGATATAATGAACTTGGTAACCCTGATTCAACAAATGAAACAGTTAGAAGTGCCTGTCAGTAACACGGAGTTACTGTGTACAACGAATGTACAATTTAAGGAGCTGGTTTGATGATGACTCCCTAGGACTTCCATTCAATCATTGAAAAACACAAGGTTTATCTATGAATGTTCTGACAGAAAAACAAATTTTCTGTGTGCTCGTGCTTGTGTATGAAAGAATTTAGCACAATAATTGTGTTTTATAAGGCTCAAATTGTGTAAACTGTTGAGACAGCAACAAGTATTACACGGACTCAATGTGCACGAAAGAGGTGCGAAGGTGGGGCAACGTTCCTTCTTTTTTGTTAAGTCTAAATATTGTATCCAAGATTTAATAGGAAAGTCAATGTTGTAAAAGTCAACAATGTCTTTGTCAAAGCTTGTTTAGTTTCCTTAGCCTTTAAGGCTTTGTAATAGATAGATAGTATATATAGGGTTTGTCTTGTAATCATGTAACAACGTCTAGAGCATTGCATTGTAATATTCAGAGACATGTGATTGGAATTCAAGATCTACTTTCTCTCTCTAGACTTTCTCTCTCTAGTTCTTGATCTTTATTGCTTAATCTTGAGTAATTAGCTTGATTGATTGGGATTTTATTGATTAACAATTGGTATCAGAGTAGAACCAAACTTTTCAGGAATGATTTGATCATGATTTGAATTGAAATCTGTGTGTTCTGGATCGAAAATTTGAATTTTTCGAAATTTTTTTTTCAAGAAAACGAGTTTGTTACTGTTCATTCGAATTTTTTGTGAAAAATCGTCTTTAATACAAGAAAATGGAATCAATGAGTTCGTTTTATGTTGGTGATTGATTCTTGTTTTGATTCCATATTGTATTTCATTCTTATTCGATGTCAATATTTGATTTTTGAAGTTTTTTCTTGAACTCGAGTTCGGTCTTGTTCTTGATCAAAATTGTGCAAATTGTTGTTTTCAATCTGAATTTGTTAGTATATTTGAGTTTCGTACTGTTTATTGATAATACTGACAAGTTCTTGAGATCAAATGTGCAGGTTTCAATCGATTTGAGTAAGAAACTGTCAATAACACGGTTTGCACAAGATTCATAGTCATTTGCGCAAGTTCATCATCGTTTGCGCAAGCATTTTCGGGCTGAGAATTCAAAGTTTGCGTATACTTCATCTTACGCAAAACATTGTTTGCGCATCGTGCTTCTATCGCAAAGCTTCGTTTGCGTATCGAGCTAGTCACGCAAAGCTGTCTCACAAAGTTTACTTTGCACATCAAGACCAATACGCAAAGTCCCTCTTGCGCATCAAAACAAATACGCAAAGTCTCTCTTTGCGCATCAAGTTCAATACGCAAAGCTTACTTTGCGTATCACACTGGTTCCAAGAAACATACTTTGCGTATCAAGCGTGTCACGAAAATCCTTCTTTGCGTATTACTCAGGTTCCGAGAACCATTCTTTGCGCATCACAAGTGACACGAGAACCATATTTTGTGTATCTCACAGGTTCCGAAAACCTTCTTTGCGCATCATTGCTAATACGCAAAGTTCTTCTTGCGCATCAAGACTCGTACGCAAAACTACTTTGCGCAACTCACGGATTTCAAGAACCTGACTTTGCATATCTCACTGGTTACGAGAAGCTTACTTTGCGTAATTCATAGCATACGCAAGACTCTACTTTGCGCATGTTCAAGTGTTATTCAAATTTTCATATTTTTCAAAATATTTTCAATTCAATCTGATTTTTGATTTTCTGATATATAGTTTGGAACGGTCATTCACATCAAGCTGATTACTCTTTCAAAATGTCAATTTTGTATAAATCTGAGATATCTGTTATTGAAGTTGAACGAAATGATCTGAAAATAAAAAATTCAGAATATCTCAGAAGGATTCAGGAGTTGCAACTTAAATTGTTCAATTGTGTTAAAACTCCCGAATGTATAACCTGTACTAATAATCTTTCTAAATTTTCAGATATCATCTATGAGAAGGAAAAAGAGATAAAAGAGAAAGAAAGAGAAATTATAACTCTACAAAGCCAACTAAAGCCAACTGAACAGAAATCACCTAAGCTACAAGCAGAATTAGTTGAGCTTCAAAACAAGTTGAAGGCTTTCAAAGAGAAGATGAAGGGATTGGAATCTGAGAATGCTGAACTTAAAAAGAATATATCTGTCTTGGATCAACAGCATGCTGAAAATAAAGCTGATATTGAAAAAGAAAAGAAAAGTTTTTCAAAGAAATTCTCAGATTTCTCAAAGAAGTGTTATGAAGAAAAAAAGTCAGTGGAGCTTAAATGCATTAAGCTTTCTCAATAAATCTCTGATTTTGAGAAAGTGCTGATTTTGGAAAGAGAGAAGTTTGATAAAGAGAAGAAGGCCATAGAACAGAAGAATGTAGGATTCTTTAAAGAATTATCTGGCCAGCGAAATGATTCAGAAAAAGGGTTTGAAGAAGAAAGATTAATCTTTGAACCTGAAATCAAGAAACTGACTTCCAAGTTGTTTGAACTGTCTGCCAATGCGCTGAAAGAACAAAGAACGAAGTCTGAATTCAAGATAAAGATTGACAAGCTTGTGATAGAAAGAGACAACTTTGCATCAAAGATCAAAGAGCTTGAAAAGTCTGTTTCAAGTTCAAATCAGAAATCTTTCATTTCACAAAGGTCAGTCAAATCATTTAATCAAATCCGTCGCACTAACCTTTTCTATGATGAATATTTAGATGGTTCAGATAATTATCCAAGGAGAAAAGGTTTCAAGAAAGAGAAACTGGTCTGGATGAAGAAATCAGACAAAGATGACAAGAAAGATGAGCTGAAAAAGAAGACATCATGTGTACATGCTCACAAAGCAAAGAAGAACAAAGACCATAAAGGTAAACCTGGCCTCATATACTCAAGAGACCAATTACTCAGGTTTTCAGGTAATAAATTTTATTGTTCTTACTGCTGTACACATGATCATATCCACAAGACCAGTGATCATTTCTGGTATGGTTCTTACTCTGTAACCCCCACACGAACTGCAACTAACATTTCTGGACCCATATACCAGTGGGTACCAAAGAAGAAAACTGATTCTTTGTTGCAGGCAACACAAGTCAAGGGGGAGTAAGAAAGATAATGGCTCTTGAGTAAATCAGCTCAAGACCCGGACTTCAAAGTTGAAAGATTATGGCTTTTGAACACAACAGTTCAAAACCCAACTTCAAAGCTGAAAGATAATGGCTTCTAAGCACATCAGCTTATGACCCGTTCTTCAAAGGAGTTTGACTTCTAAACACAACAGTTTAGGACTCGGATCTCAGCGATCAAAAAGACCTTACTCCTATGTTTCTGCATCCGATGGATATTGATGGTCTCCATCCCAAGTGAATTGATCTGATCTCTATCCTATACTTTTTCACTGCTAGATTTTTCTGATATTGATGGTCTAACAATTCAAAAGGGAGTGTTTGATCTCTATCCTATTTTATCTGACATATTTCAGATGCCTAATTTAAGGGGGAGTAAAGGTGATGACTTCTGATTACTTCAGATCAGAACTCATACTATAAACTGTTTTACTGCTTTCTGTCTTTTATTTTTGAATAAATGATGTAAATAAAGTGGCTTCTAATCACATGACAGATCAGGACCCGTTTTTCAATGTTCAAAGAAGGATATTGTGCTAATATCCAGGGGGAGCTTAAAAGACATAAATCACTATATCATGATTTGAGGGGGAGTTGAAAAGGTAAAAATCTTCTTATCTAGATCTCTGATTGTTTGAAAGAAGGACAACTTTCGAACATGAAAAACAATTTCTGAAATGTTCAAACCACTTCTTATTCTCAAAAGTTTTATGAATTTAGAAGTGTGCTTTTAAATGTTTTTCTAAAATTTTTGAGCTTAATGTTTAACTGACCGTGTGTTTCCAAATATCAATACTTGTGTATTATCTTGTCCATATACTGTCAAGTATTAATACACACTGGTTCAGTATTTTATTTGAAATTGTTATTACCATGTCTCAAATTCGAACAAATTTTTCGATGGTAATACCCCCGTTTGTTTTCAAAGTTGTTGAGCATCATTCATCTTTTACATATTTGTGCTTTCATTGATAAATTGTTTATATTTGTTCATATAAACAAAATATCCAGTTCTTTGATACCCTATCCATTTCATTTGATCTGATTTTAATCATTGTCAAATTCTCAAAACATTTCTATTCTTTCTTGATTATTCATTCATATAAAGTTTTGAGAAATCTTAAATGTTTAAAAATGCTCTAATTTCATTCATATTTTTCAATGAGCATACATACACTGACATATGATTTCTTGTGCTTCATATCAAGAAAATCATTGACCAGCATGTACTTTTAGGAACATGGGATTCAGTGTGAGTGCTTAATAAATCTTCCATGGATTCACGATAACCAGTGTTTCCTAACCCGGAAGAAATCCTTTGAGTGATTGAGGGGAGAGGGGTCTAAAAGAATTGAGTGTGGGAGTGAATTGAGGTAAAATGGAAATGAGAGATTGGTTAGATGTGAGCTTATATGTTTAAAAGAAAGAGGGTGTGAGATCAGAGTTAAAAGAATATCAGAACTCTGCACCAAACATCTTTCTGAGCCGGGCAGCCACATTACTGATTGGTTCACATTTCTTTGGTGATCATCATTGAAATAGGCAAATAGCCCATGCCATCTCTTGCATTAACCCCACCAACTACTCATTCTTTTCTTAAAAAGAGAATGTTTCACATTTTCTAGGGAAACAGCACATAATCTATTGGTTCTTCTCTTGGAAGATACTGATATTGAAAAAGAAGGAAAGTTGCCCCACCTTCGGCCCTTTCTCATGCACATTGAGTTCATGTACAATCATTGTTGTCTCAGTGATTTACATACTTTGAGCCTTATGAAACACAATCATTGTGCTAATTCTTTCAAACACAAGCACGAGCACACAGAAAATCTGTTTTTCTGTCAGAACATTCATAGATAAACCTTGTGTTTTTCAATGATTGGATGGAAGTCCTGGGGAGTCAACATCAAACTAACTCCTTAAATTGTACATTCGTTGTACACAGTAACTTTGTGTTACTGACAGGCATTTCTAACTGTTTCATTTGTTGAATCAAGGTTACCACGTCCATTATGTCTAAATTTGAAAAGATTTGGATATATACTATTCATGATTCGGCTCTTTAGATCAAAGCACGCCTATTGTCAAAGGGGAGATTGTTATTTGGTTACAAAAGGGGTGATCAAAGTCTATGCTGAAATTGAAGAAATTTTGATGATTATGATGCTCTCAATCATCAAAAAGGGGGAGAATTATACAAAGATCAATTTCAAAGTTCAGGTTCAAAGTTCAAGTCAGAAATTCAAATTTCTTCCGCTGTTTTATTTTTCAAGTCTGATAAAGAATGTTCAAAGTTAATTCAAGATGATTCGTGAAAGTTTGTTCTTCCAAAGATGGTTCGGAGATCAAAGTGATGGAGATACAATTTCAGAGATTTTTCAAAGATTTCAAAAGTTTGTTTCAAAGTTGTTTCAAGAATTTCTGTTCCATGTTCAAGGCATGTTGACTTTCCAAAGCTTCAAGGATGAAAAAGAATTTCCAAAGAGTCTTCAAAGGCTGAAAGACTGAAGACTGTGAAAGTGTCAAAGTACAAAGATAAAGAGACAAAAGCTGAAGAATAAAGAGCTGAAGATCTGTATCAAATTTTTATTAAATCTTGAATACAAAGGGGGAGATTGTTAAGTCTAAATATTGTATCCAAGATTTAATAGGAAAGTCAATGTTGTAAAAGTCAACAATGTCTTTGTCAAAGCTTGTTTAGTTTCCTTAGCCTTTAAGACTTTGTAATAAATATATAGTGTATATAGGGTTTGTCTTGTAATCATGTAACAACGTCTAGAGCATTGCATTGTAATATTCAGAGACATGTGATTGGAATTCAAGATCTACTTTCTCTCTCTAGACTTTCTCTCTCTAGTTCTTGATCTTTATTGCTTAATCTTGAGTAATTAGCTTGATTGATTGGGATTTTATTGATTAACATTTTTCAATATCTAAATCTTCTGAGTGAAGACTAGATAGCAGATATGCTGCGTCCCCAAAGAAAATGAAACATTTCTTTGTTAAGAAAGAAACGAGTGGCTGGTGGGGTAATTGCAAGAGTTGGCATGGGCTCACTGCCTTTTTCAATGATGGTAACCAAAGAATGTGAACCAATCAGATTTTGTGGCTGCCCGACTCAGAAAGTGGTTGGTGTAGAGTTCTGATAGTCTTTTAACTCTGTTCTCACACCCTCTTTCTTTTTAACATTAAAGCTCACTTCTAACCAAACTCTCATTTCCATTTTTCCGCTCAGCACAATGAGAAAAACTCAACCGAATGAGTTATCTCCCCCACTCTTTGATTTTGACCCCTCACCCTCATTCACTCAAGGATAACTTCCTGTGTAGGAAACACTGGTTTGCGTGAATCCATGGAAGTTCTGTTTAAGCTCACACATGAATCCCATGTAAGTCCTAAAAAGTATAGTTGCTCAACAATTTAACTTTAGTGGTTAAGCTCAAAAATATATGATGACATTGTCAAAATGTATGCTCATGAGATTTGAGCAATTGAACTTTGAAGATTTCTCAGAACAAAGATATTGAATGAATGAAATGAAATCAAGAGAATTGTTTTGAGAATCTGACAATGTATCAATCAGATCAAATAAAATGGTTAGGGAATCAAAGAATTGGATATTTTTTTATATGAACAAATATAACAATTTAACAATGAAAACACAAATTAGAAATGATGATTGATGCTCAACAACATTTGAAAGCAAACGGGAGTATTACCATCGAAAAATTTGTTCGTTATGAGACATGGTAATAACAGATTCAAATGAAGTACTGAACCGATGTGTGTGAATACTTTATAGTATATAGACAAGATAATACGCAAGTATTGATCTTTGGAAACACATGGTCAGTTAAACATGAAATCTTAATAATGAAAAACATTTAAAAGCTCACTTCAGAATTCATGAAATCTTTTAAGAATAGAGAAGTGGTTTGAACATTTAAGAAACCTTTTTTCATGCTTCAAAGTTGTTCTTCTTTCAAACAATCAGAGATCTAGGATTAGAAGATACTTACATTTAAGCTCCTCCTCAAATCATTATAGAATGATTTATATCAGATAAGCTCCCCCTGGATATTTGCAAAATATCCTTATCTTAACATTTAAGAACGGGTCCTAATCTGTCATGTGATCAGAAGCCATAGTCTTTACATTAAAATTCGGGTTTTGAATTGTTTTGTTCACAAGCCATACTCTTTGACTTTGAAGTCCGAGTCCTGAGTTGATTTACTCAGAAGTCAAACATCTTTACATTAAAGTTCGAGTCCTAAGTTGTAGTACTTAGAAGTCAAAATTTTATACTTTCTAATACGAGTCCTGATCTGTACATGATCCGAAGTCAAACATCATGCTCCCCCTTAAACTTTGGGTGCCTGCAACACAGATTTAGCTTTAGGTACCCACTGGTATTTGGGTCCTGAAGTGTTAGTTGTAGTTCTTGTGGGGTTAACATAATAAGAACCATACCAGTAATTAACAAAGTTATTACTTACAAAGCCATATGCTCCACAGTAAGAACAACAGATTTTCTTCTGAGCAATTCTGATCAAATGATTAGTAGAGTAAAACATATCAGGATTACCAAAATATTTACCTTTATGCGTTCTGTTCTTTTTAGCATTGGTTGTGGATGCAGATGCTTTGTCTTTCTTCTTCTTATCATCTGAAGAACTCTTCAATCTCCAGACCATCTGATTTTTCTTAGATTTATTTCCAAGAGATTTAACATAGAAGTTTGCTGAACCATCAACAGATTTATCATAAAACAAATTTTATGGTCTGATCTGATTTGATTTGACAGTTTGTGGCTTGACATTTTTTTTAAAACATTTTTGTCATGAATGGAACTTGAAGTTTTTTTGAAAGAACAGACTGATTATGTTGAGTTATCAACAGGTGATTGGCTAATCACATCAGCTGTTACTTTATCAGACAATTCAATGTTTGCAGCTTCTAAGTCATTTATCTTTTTAGTCAAAATGTTTCTTTCATCTGAAAGTGTGTCAAACTTTTGTTTCAAATTAGATCTAGCCATCTGTTCTTTAAGAATATCTGATGATAGAACAGAGATTTTGGACATGAGCTTGGATATTTCGGTTTCAAAATATGAACGTTCTTGCTCAAAATATTTTTGTAAGTTCTTGGATTTATCAGAAATTTCATTGAAGATCCCAACATTTCTCTTTTCAGAATTTTTCTTTTCAGATTCAAAAGACTTTTTCTTTTCTTTGAAAATTTGTCTTTCTTTTTCCAATAAGTCTTGTAAAACTGAGATCTGTTTGGGAAATTCAGTGTTTTTATCTTCAAGAAATTTTCTTTCCTTAGCAAATGTGTCTTTTTCAGTAATTATAATCTTTTTGAAATCAGACACTTGCTTGGAAAGTTTAATGCATCTCAGCTCAAGATCCTTTTTCTCTTGCAAAGTTTTCTTAGAAAGTTCAGACATTTGTTGAGTAGAAGATGTCTTCACACTTGATTTTTCTTTTTCTGCTTGGAGACTTGTTTTCAATTCAACATTCTTATTTTCCAGAGCAGATATCTTCTCTTCGAAAGCCTTAAACTTGTTTTGAAGCTTGACTGATTCATCTTGCAAATCCGATACTTTCTGTTCAGTCGTCTTCAGTTGGCTTTGAAGATTTAGAATTTTTCTCTCTTTTAACTTTAATTCTTTCTCACATGTAACAATTGTATTTTCTTTAAAAGTAATGATGTTCTCTTTCTCTTTAATCTCTTTCTCTCTTGCACTGTCAATACCTGCAAAAACAGATTTTACATTATCAGTACATTTTGCACAAACAGGAATTGTATCAGAATTTGACAAATTGGAATTAAAATCCTGAATTTGTTTAAGAAGCTTTGAATTCTGATTTTTCAGCTTTTCTAATTCAGCTTCCATCTTTGGTATTTCCGGCATGTACAAAACAACTATATCTCTTACAGATAAAACAATGTTTCCTCTCTCATCTGTAATAGGCATCTTGTCAGATTAGCTTGATGTGAATGATCGTTCCCAAACCAATTCAGAAAAGTTGACTGAAAGTCAAACTTGGATCACCACTTGAAAAAAAAAATTCAACTCTGAAACTCGCAGATCAAGTAAACTCGCTAAGTACTAAAACTCGCTAGTGACTATTCACTGAGAAATGCGCTAGACGTTATGTGCGCGTTTGAAAAACTCGCAGGCCACTGTGTGCGCGTTTCGAGAACTCGCTAATCAATAAACTCGCACGATGATGAAACTCGCAGATCAAGGAGCTAAACTCGCAACCTTTGATGTGCGCGTTTTATGAACTCGCTAACTTCGACTTGCGCGTTCTATGAACTCGCTAACTTCGACTTGCGCGTTCTATGAACTCGCTAACTTCGACTTGCGCGTTTGAGACCGAATCTTCAACTTGCGCGTTCTAGCGATGAACGTGCACGTTTCACAAAATCTGCGCGTTCTTGGGAAGAACTTGCGCGTTTCACGGATCTAGCGCGTTCTTGGGTTTTCCTTGCGAGTTCTTCACCTGTTCGATCAAAAATCAAGTAAAACTTGATTTCTGATTCTGCAAATCACACAATTAGCCCACTATATCAAACAAATCAATATTACAACACTGAATTTACAAAAGAAATCGAAAATTACAGTGCTCAAATCGAAAATACAGTGTTCGACTTCAACTATTCAAGAAACCAACATTTTGATCAAATTGATCAATCTAAAGTACGAATTAGACTATGTGATATGAAAGAAAGTTGATCCAATGAATAAAACGTACACAATCAAACCAATTTCTTGATTTAATTGCACAAAAACAATATGAATCAAAATCAAACAGTAAGTTTCAAGAAACGAATTCGTGAAAACTAAAAATCTCAAATCTATCCAATCTGATTAATCTGATCCTTCTGAATTTGTTTGGTTTGCTCTGATACCAATTGATATTGTAATCCCAATGAATTCAAGCACAATCTATCAATCAAGATCTAACATTCAAAGTCTAGAGAGAGAATAGAGAGAGAAACATAATATTCATATATCTGACAATGTTGAGTACAATACTTCTAGTTACAAGATTATAAAGCAACAAGCTATTTATACCAAGGGTATAAAACTACAAGCTTAACTACAAAGAATAAGATTGACTTTGCTAACATTGACTATCTGGACTTTGACATTGTTTGACTTTGCTTGACTTGACTTTTCCTATTAAATCTTGGATACAATAATACACTAACAACATCTTCATATCTACAAAATTCAGAGTAAAGGAGAAAAAGGAAAGGTTTGTGTGAGTTCCAAGATCACTGATTCTTAGAGAGAGAAAGTAGAGAGAGAAAGAAATGAAGCACAAACTTTCAGATGTATTGAATTGTGCGTGTCCAAAGTTACAACACAAAGGCTATAAGGGGACTTAAATACCCCAAGCCTTTACAAAACATATTACACTATAGAAAGCAGTAAAAGCTATAAAATAAATACAATGATTACTACAAAATTAGACTTAACAATCTCCCCCTTAGTAATCATTGGCGCCGTGGTCTCTAAAAACAATCTTCAATAACAGCATAAACCATTCAGGCGACTTTGTAGAATTACTGATGCTCTTCTCTTTGACGTAGAAGTTGAATCTCATCATTTGTTATCTGAATCCTGCTTGTTCGCGTTTCCATAAATCTTCTAACAACATCTTTCAATCTTTGATCTAACTGCAGCCTGATCACTTTCAAAGTTCCATCGGAGTAATGACTTATCTCTTCAAATCTGAGGAAGCACTTTTGACCTGATGCATTCCTGTATACAACTCCATGTGGATCCTGAAGAATAGTGAATAACGAGTAAGAATCAATGTCTGGCAGGCTACGGTTAGGTCTTAGCAAATTCACCACAGGCTGAAAGCTTTCGGCTGCCATTTGAAAATCGAAAACCTTGAAGAACCTGATCTGGCGCCTTATAAACCTTTTGATTACAAACAAAGCTTGAGAGATATCATTTGACTTGTAGTACTGATTCCTTAATTCATTATACAGAAACTCAACGTCGTCAATGGATAAATCATTAAAGTCAACCTCTGAGGAGATATAACGGTTGCAGTCTCTTCTTTGAATTTTCAAGATCAACTAACTGCTTTTCAAATTTCTCTTTTGTATCAATTAAAATTGATTTTTCATCTTTTAAAGAAATTTGCAGTTTATCAATTAAATCAGACTTTTCTTGATTTTTAACTTTTTCAGAAATGAACTTTGAGCGCAAATCATGCAAAGCAAGGATAAAAACATTCATTTGAGATAAGAAGAAATTATAGTTAAACTCAGATATTACCTCAGAACCATCAGATGATGTATCCTCTTCCTCATCATCAGAATTGTCATCACCTATAAAGCACATGGCCGCTGTTTCTTCATTCTCAGCCTCATTGTCCGAATGATCCAACCAGTACTCTTCTTCGGCCAACAGAACGGTTCCACTTTCCTTCTTTTCAGCTAGAGCCAACTTCTTTCGGTAAAAATCAACATCTTTTACCACTTTGACTCTGCATTCCTTAGCAATATGTCCAGGCTTTCCACAGTTAAAGCAATTCATCACCTTTTTCTCATCCTTCTTCTGTTCAACCACCTTAGTTGGTTCATACTTTGGAGTGTATGGCTTTGAAGGAGCACCAGGTTCTATCTTCTTAGAACCAAAAGTAAACCGCAGATTGTTTGAACCAGATTTGTGCTTGAATCTCTTCTGATAGTGCTGAGTCAAAAGTATCATGGCCTTTTCGAGTGCTTCGCCATCATCATCTGTTGATCCATCATAAGCTGATTCAGTCAAAGCTTGCTCAGCAAGTTGACTAGCTAAAAGTGCAATAGGATCTACTGACAGAGGCTTGTTCTTCTTATCCATTTTCGCCTTCTTCTCCATTACTATAGATTCATCTGTCATCAAAATTTCGAATAACTCCTGAATAGGCATGGTTGAGATTCTGACATCATTTCTCATTCTGTGGCATGACTTGTTTCACTCAGGTTGTAAAGCGTTCAGAAACTTCAAGTTAGCCTCTAACTCAGTCTTGGTAACTTTGATCTTGTAGAGATCATTTATAACAGCCCATAATCGATCAAAAACATTCTTCAAGCTTTCTCCATACTTAGCCTTGAACTTCTCAAAATTGTTCATATATCTAGTCTGACGCAACTGAGTTGACATTGCAGTACCAAGCATGATCTTTTCAAGTTGAGTCCACATCAGCATAGGATTCTGTTTGAAGCAATCGATTCTGTTATAAATGGAGTTGGGAAGAGCAAGAATCAGATTTGATTTGGTCTGACTATCAGCTTGATGTCGTAACATCTCATCAGCATCATATTCCCTTACTTCTTTAGCAACAGTGGTAGCAGGTGTAGTAGCAGTAGCTGGGATCACTTTTCTTGGAGTTTCCATAGGACCCTGAGTCAGTGATTTCATCATGTTCTCCCCATTTGGTTGCCTTTCAATAAAGTTGATGAACCGATCCTGCCACCGTTCGAATTCATTTTCATTGATGAGAACTGATGGTCGAGTATCATACCCCAAAGACATCATGAGGTCATTCTTGTAGATCTGTGCTTGCAAAGACATCTTGTGAAAAAGTCAGAAAATTTAGAAAAAAATTTCCAAGTAAGAGAGACCCGCAAACTGATTGTTTGCATTTGTAATGAGGAACGCAAAGTGAGCTTTGCGGTTGCTTCGTGAAACACAAAGTGATCTTTGCGTTTGCTGAAGAGAACGCAAATTGAATCTTTGCATGTGAAGACTTTTCGGGTAAGAGACTTCGTGGGTGAAAGACTTTTCGGGTGAGAAACTTCGCGGGTGAAAGACTTTGCGTTTGATGCACTGACTATTCACTTGAAGAGAGAAACGCAAACTGATGGTTTGCGTGTTAGACTAGAACCGAGAAACAAGCTTTGCGTTTCCAAAGACAGCCGCAAACCTGAAAAATTTTCTAACACAAGAGTTAGATCACAAAACCTAAGAATGAATGTATGAGGCGCAAAGCATAAGAATCATACGCAAACACATTTGAATGATACGCAAACTCTTAAGAATGAAACGCAAAAATCAAGAACACAACTAATTCATGCGAACTATGAATGACACGCAAAGTCACAAGATGAACACGCAAAGTATATGATTAACCCGCAAAGTTCTTTGAATGACACGCAAAGAACTTTGAATAACACGCAAAGTTCACCAATTCACATATTTTCGCAAGTACAAATCAAACTATGAAATTTAAACAAGAAATTCACACAATTAATAACGAAAACACCTTTCAAACAACTTTTGATTAACCAAATCGATTAAAATCAACAAAATCAAAAAATTGACAAAGAATAGAACGAGAATGTCGTTTTTCCAGAAAATGCAAAATCTGCAAATTGAAGATCTAAACAAGATTTTTATGCTAAACACAAAGAAGAAAATAAGATCGATTAGCAAAAACGAATCAATTAAGACCAATTTCAACACAAATTGATCAAAAACTAGTCCAAATTTGATGAAGAAGCAAAAAACGAGATTTTCTTGAAAAAATCAAGAAAATCGATCGAGTTTTCTGCTTCAATTAATCTTTTGTTTTGGTACCCACTTGAATTTGGGTCCATATTTGTTAGTTGCAGTTCTAAAGGGAGAATATTTGTTAGATTTGACAAATAAAGCATGAGAAATATTATCAGAGAAATGAACATATTCATTAGTAGAAGACAAAGCATAATCATCTGAATTAGAATCAGAAGAAGAATATGAGACATCTTTTGAAATTCGAATCATTTGCTTTATTGAGTATTTTGATATTTTATTACAAACAGAAAATGAATCACTTTTATAGATTTTGTCTACATATCTATCCTCATCAGTCGTAGATTCATCAGATGTCCGCTTGACCCTCCATATCTGCCTTGTAGGAGTGCTCAAAGTCCTATCTGAAATATTTGAATCACAAGAATTTGAACTGTCAGAAATGACTTTAGCTTGCTTCTTTGACTTCTCTGACATTCTTCTTTTACGCTTTGGTTTATAATAATCATCATTTAGCGTAAAAAATTCATCAAGAATTTTCGATTTAAAATTTGAGTCTGAAGAAACAATTTTACCTATGAAATCCAACTGATCAGACAGTAATCCTGAACTTGACTTAGAGTCAGAAAAATTTTGAGAAAAGTTTTTAGATTTTAGAACTTTCGTTTTGTTTTCTTTAAAATCAGAAGAAGAAACATAATTTGTAAGTAAATCTTGTTTTTGAAAAATTAATTTTTCTTCAAGACTTGTCGTCATGAAAGAAAGAATAACATCTGATTCAATTTTTCTTTTAATATTTTGTTCTTCCATTTTATCTTCAATATCAATGATTTTACTTTCTACAACTAATGAAGGAATATATCTCTTATAATCATAAGAAACTGGAGATATATTTTGTTTATTAGTGTTAGTAGCACAGATATCAAAATAATCATCATATAATGAAGATTTAATAGAAGAAATGTCATTTAAACTGTTTCTGTTCTTCTTTGATTTATCGGGAAAATATTTGGTATTTTCGCGCGTGTAAACAAAAGAAATTTCGTTTTTCTTGTTATTCATCCTTTTCTCATTTTCGATTTCTAACACTTACTTTTCATTCATCCAAGCAATTTTAAATTGAGGAGCATATCTAGCAAGATTTAGATAATCGAATTTATATAAAGTAGGGGATTTTTCTATCGCATTGTCTAAACAATGTGGATTTTCAAAACCAAGTCCCCATGTTTCTTTGATAGATTCATAACTCCGTGGTTTGTTCAAATAAATAGTTTGTTCAGTTTGGGGGAGTGAACATCAAAAAGTTCCTTTATATTGTGTATTCGTTACACAAAGTGACTTTGTGTTACTGACATGCATTTTAACTAATTTATTTGTTGATTCAGGTGTTACATGTTCTTATTTTGTCTGGATTTGCAAAGATCTAGATGAATACTTGGCTATGGATCACAGAATCAGAGGCTCTTGGACAGATCAGAATGCTCAAAGACATTTCTTGGTGAAAAGTTTTGATGATATAGATACTCAAATCATCAAAAAGGGGGAGAAGATATCAAGAAATGTGTATTTCAAAGAAATGTTAAAGTTGAAAGAATTGTCCGGAAAGAAGTATTTGTATTGATATGGAGAGAGAAATTTCAGAATTGAAGTTTGTTCAAGGTTGATAAGCGAAAGTTCAAAGAATTTCGAAAGCAAGTAGATTTTGGAGAAAGTTCATTTGAAGAAAGTTGGATAAATCATTCAGAGCTGTAATGAAGATAATTTCTTTCAATGTCTGAAAGAGGTTTGTTTATAATCTTGAGAGAGATTGTTACTATTTTTGAAAGATCAGACGTTGAGAAGATTGTTGAAAGTTTTTGAAGACAAAGCTAAAGAAGAATTTTATTGTGTTAAGGGGGAGTTTGTATATCATGTTTGTATCAACGGAGAGGTTACAAGAGAAGATAAATGTTAAAGCTTAATCAAATCGAGCTTAAAGAGAGAAGGTCGCATTGCTAAATCTTTTAGTAATGATCTTGATCCAAAGGGGGAGATTGTTAGAGCACAGATTTGTTGGATTCAAGATCATAAAGATTAAATACAAAAGTTCAAGAAGTCAAAGGTTGAAAGTCAACTATCTAGTGAAAGTCAAAGTCATTTGTTAATAAAGTCAAAGTCAATGTAATTTGTATATTGTTTCTTTGTAATTGTCAAGGGTATAAATACCTTTGTCCTTGTCTTTGTAATCAGAAGTAAGTACACAAATCAGAGAAGAGCATCATTCATATTATTCTTAGAGAGAGAGAGAGATTGTAGAGTGAGAAAGTGAGAGAGATATGTAAATTGTGATTGATCAATTCATCAATGACATATGGATTTCTCATCTTGATTGTTTGTTAGCAATTAGAACTTGAATATTGGGAATAACAGAAAGGATCCTCAAATGAGAAGAAGGAACATAAATCATTTGTGCATGCATGGAATGCTAAAAGGAACAATGCTTCTAAAGGTAAAACTTTTGGCAAACCTGATCTTGTTTATACTGTTAATCAATTGGTCAAGTTAGCACAGAAGAAAATTAATTGTTCTTACTGTGGTACAAATGATTTTGTTAGAAAAGATTATATGAATTACTGGTATGGTTTATACTACATCTCTTCTAATAGAACTGCAACTAACAAACTAGGACCCAAATACCAGTGGGTACCAAAAGCTAAATCTGTGTTGCAGACACCTAAAGACTAAGGGGAGAAAGAACAATGACTTCTAAGTAAAGAAGCTTAGGACTCAATCCTCAATGTTAAAGGACAATGGCTTCTAAACACTACAGTTTAGGACCCGTATCTAAAAGATCAAAGTAGACTTCTGAATACAACCAGAACTCGTACTTCAACGAATGATGGTTTCTGATTACACAAGATCATAACCCAATCTTCAATGTCAAGATGATTGGCTTTTGAACAAAGCAATTCAAGACCCGTTCTTCAATGATAAAGCATATAGACTTCTAAACACATCTGTTTAGGACTCACACTTCAAAGATCAAAAGAGTTTTTGTACTCCGAAGCATACAAGATGATCAATCTTCAAGGGGGAGTGCATAATATTTCTTCTGATAAATTTGTGAATACAAATTTTTAGGGGGAGTTTGACTTCTGAATTTACTTCAATCCTAGTAATTCAGAACTCGGTTTATTGATTAAGGATTATGCATATGTTAAGAGTGAGCTTATATGTTTTATATTTTTACTTACATTTTCTAATTTTTCAGGAGGAGATTAAAAGATAAATTGATTGTTACTTTTAGGGGGAGTTACAATTCTCATCGGAGAATTTGTAACGATGGCTTCTGAATACTTCTATTCAGAACCCGCTTTTACGTATTTTTCTTCTTAAGGATGCTGACAAGATACATTTTTTTAAAGAGTTTTTATTGTTTGTTTGGGGGGGGAGTTTGTTAACTTTTTCATTGTCATATTTTTCTAATGATTTGATTTTTTACAGATACCGAGGGAGAGTATCTGATGTTTTGTCAAAGGCTTCTTAAACTATTGATATTCATTTTAGGGGAGTTAAGATTTCTGCATTAAAGGTATATTCTTCTAAATCTTAATCTCTATCACATGATGAAAGAAGAATAACTTTCGATTGTGAAAAATGTTTTCTTAAATGTTCAAACCACTTCGTGTTCTCAAATGGTTTATGAATTTCTAAGTGTGCTTTTAAATTATTTTCATTTGGATATTATAATGCTTATCTGACCATGTGTTTCTGAAAGATAAATACTTGTGTATTATCTTGTCTTTATACTATCAAGTATTTCTTACACACATCGGTTCAGTACATTCTTATTGACTTTGTTATTACCATGTCTCTAAAAGATAAATCTTTCGATGGTAATACTCTCGTTTGAAATTCTTATTTTTTGAGATCAGACGTCATTTCTTATTAATTGTGCTTTCATTGTCAAATTGTTTATATCTTGTTCATATAAGCAAACATTCGTTCTTTGATATCCCAAATTATTTTTCTTCATGACAATTGATTTGATCGCATCATTGTCAGATTCTCAAAACACTTCACTTGAATTCGTTTCATTCAATTTCATTGTTTTGAGAGATCTTAAATGTTCAAAATGCTCAAACTTCATTCTTATTTTTAATGAGCATACATTTTCTGATAATGATATCTTGTGCTTAATTATCAACATAACTATTGAGCAACAAATTCTTTTTAGGACAAAATACATGGGATTCAGTGTGAGTGCTTAAAAGAATTTTATGGATTCACGTTAACCAATGTTTCCTACCCCGGAAGTAATCCTTAAGTGATTGAGGGGAGAGGGGTCAAAATATTAGAGAGTGGGTGTGTGCTGAGGTAAAATGTAAAAGAGAGATTGGTTAGAAGTAAGCTCAAATGTTTAAAAGAAAGAGGGTGTGAGATCAGAGTAAAAGAATATTACACTCTGCACCAAACTTTTTCTAAGTCGGGCAACCACATAATCTGTTGTTTTACAATTCTTCGTGAACGACATTGAAATAGGCAACTAGCCCATGCCAACTCTTGCATAAAACCCAACCAGCTACTCATTCTTTCCTCAACAAAAGAATGTTTCATATTTTTAAAGGGGAAGCAGCACATTATCTATCTGATTTTCATTCGGACGATTCGGATATAGAAAAAGAAGGAAAGTTGCCCCACCTTCGACCCTTTCTCACGCACATTGAGTCTATGTAATATATGTTGTTGTCTCAACGATTTACATACTTTGAGTCTGTTTAAGCTTAAATTGCTTCAATCATTCTACACTTTCACGAGCACATAAGGAATAAGTTTTCTTGTCATTACATTCATAGAAAATTCCTTTGTGTTTTTTCAATGATTGAATAGAAGTCATGCGGGAGTGAACATCAAAAAGCTCCTTTCCAATGTGTATCCGTTAGACACAGTGGCTTTGTGCTACTGACAGGCAGATTAACTGTTTCATATGTTGATTTAGGGTTACCATTCTTAATTTGTCTAAATTTGAAAAGATTCGGATAAATACATCTTATTAATTAACGGCAGACTATCAGATCAGACGGAGAATGTTCATAAAATTCTTTGAGGGAGATTGTCTATTTTCCTACATGGGGAGATTGTTTCTGTTACTCATGAAGAATGTGCTTACATTGCTATCTAGGGGAGATAATTTAAAAGATAGAGTTGACATTGAAATGTTTTGATAATTCTGATTCTCACAATTCATCAAAAAGGGGGAGATATTTCAAGATTTCAAAGTCAAATTAATTTCAAAGCAAAAGCAAATTCAAGTAAGAAGTGATAAAGGGGGAGAAAGTAAAGTTAGAATTGTTGATTATTCAAAAGGAAGAGAAATTAATCAAAGTAATGATTCAAAGAAGAAGTTAAAGTCAAGAGAAAGTTGAAAAGCTAAAGATGTTTGTACTTCATGTCAAAGCAAGTTCAGATTATTGTTGTGTTAAAAAAAAATTCTGAGAACTTGTTGCACGTTTGTAACAAGTGGGGTGTGGGGGATTCTTAAAAGTGATTAAGAAATCCAAAGAGGAGATTTACTTAAAGCGTTGTCAAAGATAAATCAAAGTGTCAAAGATTTGAAGATGTCAAAGTTGTGAAAGATTATTTGTTGAAGATTTTTCTGAAGAAAGAAAACCTGAAGATAAGTGTCAAAAAAATTTTAATCTTGAATCCAAAGGGGGAGATTGTTAGAGTTAAATTGTATTCAAGATTAAAAGAGGGTCTTATTTGTAAAGTTTGTAATAGTGTGAGTTTGTACATTGTAAATGTAAGTGTATTGACCATGTGCTAATAGGTCATGTTGTACATATATATAGCAGGTCAAAGAGTTGTTTAGGTAGAAGAACACACACACGCATTCTGAGATTTACACCTTGAGAAACACACACAGAGAGCTTATTGTAATACACACTAAATAGGTATATGGTTTTATGTAGATTGTGTGATTGATGTTAAATCAATAAAGAAGTCTTTCTAAATCAATTGTGTGTCAATAGTGAGTTAGAATCTGGAACAACAAGATCCTACCTCACTGCCCCTATGAATGCCTAACCTAACAAATCTAAACACTCCCCGTATGTTCTCTCGTGTATAGACTCGGCGGTGAGTCAAAATGTTCACTCTTGCCTTTTTCCACTCGCCTTTAACTCAAAAGGTTATAATATGAAGTAACTCGAAGATGTTCCAAAATGAGGCAAAGTAATCCAACTTTTGACAGAAGAAACATTGAGACAAAAGAAAAAAAAATAGAGTTCAAGATTTTTTTTATACCCAAAGAACGAATGAATATGAAGAAAAATTGGTATAGAGAGAAATTGACAAACTTGATGAGCAAGAAAATAATCGAAATATAAATGGAAGATTAAAAGTACTTGCAAAAATATATGAAAATCTCCCACAACTTGAGAAACAAACAACTATCAAATAAAATTTGGAAATTAAGATACTTTCCAAATATATCAAAATAAGGGATAATCTATCAATTTGAAGAGCAAATAATCTATAAGGCCTTTTTTTTGTTCCTCTTTTTTAGTTTTTTTTTTTTTTGCTTTTTTTTTTTTGCCTTTTTTTGTGTTTTTTTTTTTGCTTTTTTTTGTAGGCCAACAATAACTTACTTTATGTTAATAAAAAGAAAGAAACTTTTGAAATTCAAAGTTTGAAAAAAAGCCTCGTCAAAGATTTGGAATAGACAAAAATAAGGAAGAAGTTCAAGATATCACCTTGAGCTCTGATACCAAATTGATGTGAAATTCGTTGTGGAACGATATATTCTTGAACCAATGAGTAAAAGATTGAGATGAAGGAATAATGCTTCAAAGAATCAAGTGTGACGACCCGCTAAGCATGTGACAAATTTCCCGAAGGTTAGTCGGATTCCGAAACCTTCTATGTTAGTGCACAAATGTGTTGGATACAAGATCATGAAGATGAAAGATGAAAGTCAAAGTCAAAGTCAAAAGCTCAAGTCAAAGCCTCTCAAGCAAAAGTCAAAGTCTTTGTAATAAATGTCAAAGTCAAAGTATTTGTATTTTAGTTTTGTCTTGTCTTGTAATTGTAGTTAGGGTATAAATAGTGTTTCTTTTATGTTTGTAGACTCATTAGGCTAAATGTTCATTGAGTTGTATAGAGAGAAATATTGAGAGCACTGTGTAATCGAATTTGAAGATTGATGGAAATTGTTTATCATTGTTTGTCATCTTGATCTGATTGCACGTATTGTGGGACACAATTGGTATCAGAGTTGACAAGAATTCAGAATCAAGATCATAATTTGATTTTTGGTCGATTTATTCAAGAACTCGCAAATCTTTCTGTCAAGAATTGAATTCTGAGTTTTCTTGATGTTTTGGTTTAGAAAGTAATATTCTTGTACTCGTTTTTGATTCAAGAACAGATTTCGTATTGGTTGCATAGCCAAATTCATACCAATTAAGTGTAATTTTTGGATTTTGTTGAGTTTTTGTTCGTGGTTTTGAAAATACTGTGCTTAGATAAAATTTGTAATTTTTGTTCATTTTAGTGAAATTGTCTACTTGTAATTTGTTCGAATTGTGATCAAGGACAAGTCTGCAAAGTTTCAAAGTTTAATTCGAAGAATTTGATAGATTTCAGGCCGATAAAGTCAATTTTTGTTCGAAGATTGAAGAACACGCAAGATCCATTTTTCGTGCAAGGCTCATACTGAAGAACACGCATGTCGAAGAAACACACAAAAGTTTGAAGAACACGCAAACTGAAGTATCGTCTGATTCTATTTTCTCTACGAGTTCTTCTTAGAATGTTAGAGCATAAATATGTTGGATGCAAGATCATAGAAGACTGGAGGTCAAAGTTCAAGAAAGTCAAAGCTGAGAGTCAACTCTCATGTGAAAGTCAAAGTCAATGTAATAAATGTCAAAGTCTTTGTATTTGTTTACTTTGGTTTTAAGCATGTAGTGTAGTTTTGTTTTAATAGATATATGACTAGTGTGTTAGAGTTAGTAGAGAGGATTTGTAGAACTTACTTGTCACGGAGAATATTTGTAGAACTTTAGTGAGAGAAAGCTAGAGAGAGAAAGTTGGTTGTACGAATTGAGAATTGGAATCAAAATAACAGGTTGAGTTTTAATCTGTTAATGTCATCTTGTTTGTTTGTAGTTGAATCAGTAAGAACTTGAATCAGGGACATTAACAATTGGTATCAAAGCAGATCCAAAGTGAAATCGATTGAAAATAGAGTTCGACACTGTTTCATCGTGTTCAGATTCAATTTTGAATTTGTGTTGGTAATTCGAGTTGTAATTGATTGTTTTGTGTTCGAATTGAGTATTAGATTGAGTTTGTATAGGTTAATTCGAATCTTACACTGTATTTGATTGCCAATTGTTGAATTTTAGAGTTTCGAGTTTCACGAGTTCAATCGCACTGTATTGGATCGAATTTGTATTCTTGAATGTTGTTAGTTGAATTTCTTTGATAGATTTCGATTCTATATGTGTTAGAGATCGAATTGTCAAAGTCTCAGATCAAAATTTAGGGTATAGATAGGTTTTTGAGGATTTCCGAGGTCTTTTTCATCCAAATTTGAAGAACTCGTAGATCTTCCCAAGAACTCGCAAGATTATATGAAGAACTTGCAGATTCAGTAGAATTCGCAGATTGATTGAAGAATTCGCAGATTTATATTTGTTTTCGCATAATTTTGAATTCTGAAAAATTCATAAGTGTAGAATTCGCAAGTGTGTCTCTTGCGATTTTCACAAGATTCGCATACATGTCTCATGCGAATTTCATAGAATTCGTATTTGTGTGTTTTGAGAAAAGCTAAGAATTCGCAAGTATTTTCAACGAAAAGTTTTTCAGAAAATTACTTGAATGATAGAATTCGCAGACCTTAATATTGCAAAAAGTATTGTGAAAGTTTTCATAAGGATAGAATTCGCAGACTTTACTCTTGCGAAAAGTTGTTCTGAAAGAATAGAATTCGCATAAGTCTCATATGCGAATTTCTTAGAATTCGTAAAGGAGTATCTTACGAATTCTAGTGTTTGTTCGTGTAAAAGTGTTTAAAATTTTTCTATGTATTGGATTCGTGAGTGTCTATCTTACAAATTCTGATAGCTTACGAATTTTGATTGTTTGTGAATTATTGAATTGTTATTTGCTTATGAATTCTTATTGTTTACGAATTCTTTATTTCTTATAGTCTGCGAATCCTGAAGTTGGTATTTGTTGTATGCGAATTCTTGGTGATTCAAAGTACCTTGCGAATTCCAGACTTAGAGAATTTTGGAAATATCATTTCTGATTTTCTTTCAAGTTTTCTGTATTTTTGTGATTTCAAATTGGACTAACGATCATTTTCAAGTTTTTATTGAATATTTCAAATAACAGGATGACTTCAAAGGATGCTCTTTTGTTTGGTACGAATGTCAAGCCTCCTGTTCTATTCAAAGGAGAATACGAGCAATGGAATGACAGATTCTTAGATTTTGTTGATCGTCATGCAAATGGGGAAAACATTTTGCTATCCATTACTGAAGGTCCAATGATTCCTCCTACTATAGAGATACCGGATGATGAATCTTCAGATAGTGAGGATGGAGACGAGGACAGGGTGAGAAAGACAAAGACTGTTTCTAAGGATTTTGCTAAGTACACTGACGAACAGAAGAGCAGATTCAAAGCTGATAAACAAGTCAGATATCTCCTTCTTCAGAGTATCCCGAATTAGATTTATATTAAGATAGACAGCTACAAAGAGAACGCAAAAAAGATGTGGGATCAGTTACATAAGATGATGATGGGCTTTAAAGTAGGAAATCAGATGAAAGTGGCAAACTGCATCAACAGTTATGAAGATTTTAACGCTAAGGAAAATGAGAGCCTAGAGGAGACTTATGAAAGATTTGTTCTTCTTCTAAACGAACTTTCAAAGAACAAAGTCAAGAAGAAGCAGATTGAGAACAATATCAAATTTCTGAGTATACTGCAACCCGAGTGGAAGAAGCACGCTCGGAGAATGAAGCAAATGAAAGACTTGAGTGACATACCTCTGCATGAAGTCTATGAGACTTTGCGACAAAATGAAGAGGAGGTCGAAGAGAAAAGAGCTGATTAGAAAAAGACTGAGAAACCAATTGACCCAATTGCTTTGGTAGATGGTCAGAAGGAAAAAGAAAAGAAAGAAAAGAAAAAGAAGAAGAAGATTGTGCTCCCTAGCTCATGTGATTCTAGTTCTGATTTGGACAGTGATGACGGGGAAAATCTCAAGCAAGCAATGCTTCTACTGACCCGTGCATTCCAGAAAAAGTTTTACAAGAAGTCGGGGTCTAACTCTCAGAGATACTCGTCGTCTGGTCCAAAGAATCATGAGCACCGGGAGAGAATAGAAGGAAAGAGATTTGAGGAAAAGAAATATGTGGAGAAGAAACCAGATGAAAACAAGAAGTATCTAAATGATTATGGGGTTGAAAAGAAGAATGATGACCTGATCAAATGTTACAACTGTGGAAAGATAGGTCATTACGCCAAGGACTTTCGGAAGCCCAAAGTTTGAAACTTAGAATATTATAAGAACAAGATGCTCTTGGCTAAGCAGCAAGAGGTTGGCCAGGCATTGATGGCTGAAGACGAGTTCTGGATGGATTATTCAGATGAAGAAGAAGAAAAGGATGAGACAGCACACATGTGCTTGATGGGTGACAAAGTAAAATATGATGATTCTGATGAGCAGACAGCTGATGAGGTACTAAATCTATCTGAATCTGATTTTATGAGTAAAATTGAAACTATGATGATCGAACTTCAAGATCTTCAATGTAAATTGAAAAAGGAAAAGAACAGAGTTGTGAAGAAAAGTCAAAAGATCTTTGAACTTAACAAGGAACTTGTTGGTAACAAAGATTTGATTGACTCTCTGAACAAATCTGCTTCTATTCTTAAACAAGAAAAAGATTGTTTTGAAAGTAAGATTTCTGATTTTGAATCTAAACTCTCTAAGTCTGATCTTGAAAAACATGAATGTGTTCTAAAAGATCATATTTTGCAGGTAGAAAACAAGAACTTAGAGAAGAAGGTAAATGGTTTGGAATTCAAACTTTATGCACGAGGCCAAACAGATCAAACTATTTTCCTAAACACTACTAATGAAGAGGCTGATTTTAAAGAGAAATGGGGACTCGGTTATGATAACTGCCATTACTTAAAGAAAGCCATCAGAAAACAACCAGCACTGTATAATTTTGATTTTCTTTTTGCTGCTGGTAAATATCATCATTTAAAACCCAAATTTGTTACCAAGTCATCTGACGAGGTTGAGCCAAAAGAGGATGAGAAAAGAAAGAATTTAAAGAAAATGCAACTACCATTCTGCTATCAAAAGTTGAATAATAGTTATATTACTGAACAACCAAAATCTATTTCAAATGATTATTTTGAAAGCTATTCGACAAAAGAGTTGGAGGCAAAACCTTTAAAAGCTAAAATTTATGTTCCTCCACTTATTTTAAAAAACAATATAATCGAGCTTGAAAATCTTTTATCTAATAAAAGAATATTGGCTGATATCGAACGAAATGTATTTTCAAATGTTATAAATAACGAAATTTGTATTCATACTATTTCACGATTTAATCACTAGAACTGTTTCAATTTTGAATTTTTGGTTTTCTTGAAAAATGTTCACGATCACTGTATTTTGATCAAATGCACTGTAATTTTGAGTTTTTAGATAAAATTGTTGTTTAGAAAAGTGTTTAGAATTGCTTTTCGATTGTATTGGTTCAAGTTGTAAATCAATTTTCCAGGTTGAAATTGATTTGGATCGAATCTGTGTGTACAAAGTTAAGAACGTGCTAGATCTACTCTTCGCCCAAATCAAGAACACGCTAAAGCTAAAGAACGCGCAAGATGATTGTTTTAGTGTTTTCTGCGAGTTTGGACTAGTTCGCGCATAAAGTATCCTGCGAGAAGCTAGTTCACGCAAAGCATACTCTGCGAGTTCATAGATTCTCAAAATTTCTAAGTGTGGTTCGCGCTAAGTGTTGTATGCGAGAAGTACAAAACGCGGACAAGCTATCTGCTAGAAGTGATATTCACAGTGACTTGCGAGTTTACATTCTTTTGCGAGAAGTTCAAGCATTCGAAAATATTCTAAGTCAGATACGCACATAAAGTGCCTTGCGAGAAGTAACTTCACGCACATCCTTACCTGCGAGTTTCTCATTTCACGCATCAAGTGATCTGTGAGTTTGTCATTTTGCGCACGTAATGTTCTGCGAGTTCCTAGTTCACTCACATAACGTCTAGCGAGAAGCTCAGTGAACAGTTCCTTGCGAGTTTTGTGGTCTGCGAGTTTTAAGTATCTGCGAGTTCTGGAGTTAGAATTTTTCTGAGATTGTTTTTCAAGTGGTGATCTGAGTTTGACTTTCAGTTAACTTTTCTGAATTGTTTGGGGAATGATCATTCATATGAAGCCAATTTATTGATCAAGATGTCTACTGTTTTAGCAGGGAAAGATGTTGCTATCATGTACATGCCAGAGATACCTGTAATAGAAGCTGAACGGGATAAACTGAAAGATCAGAATTCAGTTCTTCTAAAACAAATTCAAAAGTTTAAATCTAAATTGTCAAACTCTGACAAAACTCCTGATTGTATACAATCTGCTAATCATGCTAAATATGATTTTGCAGGTATCATCAGAGCAAGAGAGAAAGAAATCAAAGAAAAAGAGAAAAATATTGCATTAAAAGAGAATATCATTGAGACATGTGAGAAAGAATTAAAGCTGAAAGAGAGAAAGATTGTGAATCTTCAAAGCCAACTGAAGACAACTGAACAAAAATCATCAGAACTGCAAGTTGAATCAGTTGAGCTTCAACAAAAGTTTAAGGCTTTTAAAGACAAGATATCTGCATTGGAAGCAAAAAATGTTGACCTGATGAAAAGCCTCCAATCAGATAAAGACAGAGCAAATCTGGAGAATACTTCTGCTCAAAAGTTGTCTGAATTTTCAAAGAAAACTCTCCAAGAGAAAAAGGATATTGAGCTAAGATGCATTAAACTCTCGAAGCAAGTGTCTGAATTTGAAAAGATTTTAATTACAGAAAGAGACACATTTGCTAAAGAGAGAAAAGTTCTTGAAGACAAAACAATTGAACTTTCCAAACAGATTTCTGTTTTACAAGACTTACTTGAAAAAGAGAGAAAATATTTTCAAGAAAAAAAGAAGTCTTTTGAGCTTGAAAATAAAAATGCTGAAAAGAGAAATGTTGGGATTTTCAAAGATATTTCTAAACAAAACAAGAACTTAGAAAAAGATTTTGAGCAAGAAAGTCAAATCTTTGAATCTAAAATATCTAAGCTCACATCCAAGATCTTTGTTCTATCATCAGACATTTTAAAAGAACAAATGGCTAGAACTGATTTGAAACAAAAGTTTGACACACTTACTGCTGAAAGAAACATTTTATCCGAAAAGATAAAGGACTTAGAAGCTGCAAATATTGAATTGTCAGATAAAGTTTCTGCTGATGTGATTAATCAATCACCTCTTGACAATTCAACGGAATCAGTTTGATCTTTCAAAACTGCTTCAAGTTCCATTCATGAGAAAAATGTTGTCAAAAAGAACAGTGTCAAACCAAACATTGTCAAATCAAATTAGATTCGTCCATCTAATCTATTTTATGACAAGTCAGTTGATAGTCCAACGAACTTTTACGTCAAATCTCTTGGAAAGAATTCTAAGAAAGAACATATGGTCTGGAGAGTTAAAGGTTCTTCGGATGAAAATAAGAATGACAAAGCATCTGCATCCACATCCAATGCCAAAAAGAACAGTGCACACAAAGGTAAACTTTTTTGTAAACCTGATATGTTTTGCTCTACTAATCATTTGATCTGGATTGCTCAAAAGAAGATTTGTTGTTCTTACTGTGGAGCAAATGACTTTGTAAGTAATAATTTTGTCAATTACTGGTATGGTTATTATTATGTAACCCCCAAAAGAACTGCAACTAACATATCAGGACCCAAATACCAGTGGGTACCAAAAGCTAAATCTGTGTTGCAGGCACCTAAGGTTTAAGGGGGAGCAAGAACAAAGGTTTTCAACAAAACAGTTCAAAACCCGGACTTTAATGTCAAGATAATGGCTCTTGAATAATTCAGTTCAAGACCCGGACTTCAAAGCTAAAGGACAATGACTTCTAAGTACTACAGCTTAGAACTCGGACTTTAATGTTAAAGTACTAAGACTTCTAAACACATCAGTTTAGGACTCAGTCCTCAATGTTTAAAGATAAGGATATTTTGAAAATATCCAGGGGGAGCTTATCTGATCTAAATCATTATATAATAATTTGAGGGGGAGCCTAAATGTTTGTAAGCATCTTCTGATCTAGATCTCTGATTGTTTGAAAGAAGAACAACTTTCAAGCATGAAAAACGATTTTTTAAATGTTCAAACCACTTCTCTATTCTCAAAAGATTTCATGAATTTTGAAGGGTGATTTTAATTGTTTATCATTGTTGAACGTTAATGTTTAACTGACCGTGTGTTTCCAAAGGTCAATACTTGTGTATTATCTTGTCTATATACTGTCAAGTATTCACACATACCGGTTCAGTACTTCATTTGAAATTGTTATTACCATGTATCTAAACGAAACAACTTTTCGATGGTAATACTCCCGTTTGTAATTCAATGTTGTTGAACATCAATTATCATTTCAATCTTTGTCCGTTCATTGCTAAATTGTTTATATTCGTTCATATAAACAAACTATCAAGTTCTTTGATACCCCAACCATTTCATGTTCAAATACATGATATTTGATCTGATTGATATATTGTCAGATTCTCAAAACAATTCTCTTGATTTCATTTCATTCATTCAATTTCCTTGTTTTGAGAGATCTTCATTGTTCAATTGCTCAAATTTCGTTCATATATTTAATGAGCATACATTTTGACAATGTTATCATATTTGTGCTTAACTGTTCAAGATAAATTGTTGAGAAACCATACTTTATAGGACAAATTACATGGGATCAGTGTGAGAGCTTAAACAGAACTTCCATGGATTCATGTTAACCAGTGTTTCCTACCTAGGAAGTAATCCTACAGTGATTGAGGGGTGAGGGGTTCTTAAATCAAAGAGTGGGGGAGATAAGTCATCTGGTTGAGTTTTTCTCAGTGTGTGGAGCAGAAAAATGTAAAAGAGAGTTTAGTTAGAAGTGAGCTTAAAATGTTCAAAAGAAAGAGGGTGTGAGATCAGAGTAAAAGAATATCAAACTCTGCACCAAATCTTTCTGAGTTGGGCAGCCACATAATCTGATCGGTTCACATTCTTTGGTGATCATCATTGAAACAGGTAGTGAGCCCATGCCATCTCTTGCATTACACCCCACCAGTTACTCATTCTTTTCTTAAAAAGAAAATGTTTCACATTTTCTGGGGAAGCAGCACATATGCTATTGGTTCTTCATTTGGAAGATACTAATATTGAAAAAGAAGGAAAGTTGCCCCACCTTTAACCCTTTTTTCATACACATTGAGTCTATGTATAACCTCTGTTGTCTCATTGGTTTACAGAATTTTGAGCCTAAAAAACAATCATTGTGCTAATTCTTTCATAACACAAGCACGAGCACACAGAAAATCTGTTTTTTCTGTCAGAACATTCATAGAAAATACCTTGTGTTTTTCAATGATTGAATGGAAGTCCTGGGGAGTGAATGTCATCTCAAGTTCCTTAAATTGTATATTCGTTGTACATAGTAATTTTGTGTTACTGACAGGCATTTCTAACTGTTTCATTTGTTGATTCAGGGTTATCATTCCAATTTGTCTGAATTTGAAAAGATTCATATGAATACATTCATGAATTGACGGCTCATCATCAGATCAGTTGGGGGAGAATGTTCATACTTTAACAAAAAGAGATCATGAAGACTGTTTTACATTGAACAAATTGGGGAAGAAGTTTCAAAGACTGAGCTGACTTTGAAATAAGTTTATTTGATTTTGATTCTCACAATTCATGAAAAAGGGGGAGAAATTCTAAAAGTTCAATTTCAAAATCATAAAGAGATGTCAAAGTTGAAAAGACTTGTGGAGAAATTTTTAAAGTTTATTTCAATCAAGTCTGATGAAAAGAAATTATTCAGAGATGATTCAAAGACAAATCAAGATGATTGAGAAAGTTGGTTTTCTGAAGACGATCCAGAGATCACATAAATGAAGATACGAGATCAAATATTCCTCAAAAATGTTTCAAAAATCAAAGATTTCAAAGAAGCTTAAAAGAATTTCAAATGTTTATTCAAGACTTGATGAAAGCTTAGAGACTTTGTGAAAGACTGTTCAAGATTCTTCAAAGCATCAAATGATTGAAGATTGCCAAAGCTTCATCGTTTAAAGCTATCAAAGTGAAAAAGTTTGAAGAATCAAGCGCTGAAGACGACTGTGAAATTTTTATTAAATCTTGAATACAAAGGGGGAAAATGTTAGTGTATAAATTGTATCCAAGATTTAATGTGTAAAGTCAAAGTCTGTAAAGTCAAATTAGTCAATCTTAGTGGTTTGAGAGAAGTCTTGTTTAGAGAGTTTAAGCATGTGAGAGAATTGTATGACATATAAATAGTGTTAGTCTTGTGAGTGTTTGTAACATGTGGTATTGTAACTTCATATCTTCAATACATACGACTTGGATTTTCTCTCACTACTCTCTCTCTCTAGAACTTCAATGTCAAATCTTGTATCTTGAATTAGAATTGAAACTGGGAAATACATTTTCAAAATCTTCTAAAGAACCTCAAACCTCTGAAGTTGATCTTGATGACTTATTTGCGTCTGCAAATGATTTTTTAAATTCTGATGATGGGTGTGTTGATGAGATTGATATGTTTGACTTTAATGCTTAACTTCCAGATCATTCTACTTTTGTTATCAATGGTGAAGCATTACCAAGTGTGCATGAAATTGGTGAATCATCAACTAAGGTTGGTGAACCAGTTTCTGTGAGTACTGGTTATTATCAATCAGGTAAGAAGAAAAAGAAACAACACTCACAGAAACGGAAAAACATTGGTAAGCTAAAGAAAAGACAATTTCATATATCTAATTTTCCTAACAGATCTAAATCTTTTGTTTTAGATTTAAGAAAGAAAAGGTTGGACGGTCGAACTGAATGGCGACCAAAACAGAAGATAGCTGAGAGTTCAGAATCTATTCCTGATATGGATTGTAATAGATCTATTAGTAGTACTTCTGATGTAGTTGGTAATGTTGCTTCAAACAAACAAAACCTTGTAACTTCTTACAAGAGATATACCATAAAGCAATTACTCCAATCATCTCAGTCTGCTACTTAGTCATCTACTTATAGACGGAATGATTTTGTTTCTCACCGATTTTCTGATAATTGGTTCGGTACTTATCATGTTTGTTCTTATAAGTCTTATACATCAAAAGTTTTTCAAAAGTTCAGAGGATCCATATATAAATGGATTCCAAAATCTTGTGCTAATCCGTTAGGACACACTTATAAATGGGTACCTAAAGTTGTTATTCCCTGATTTCTCTTATGCAGACCCGTCATATGTGGTACTTGGATAGCGGGTGTTCCAAGCATATGACCGGGCAAAAGGATTTATTGTCTAATTATACAGAGAAATTCTGCGGCAATGTGAGATTCGACAACGATCAGTTTTCACCGATTCTAGGCTACGGTGACGTAATACAAGATAATGTGACGATTACAAACGTGAGTTACATAGAAGGTTTAGGACACAACCTATTCAGTATTGGCCAGTTCTGCGACAAAGATCTTGAGGTAAATTTCAAGGCCAAGAGGTGTTTTGTACGCACTGAAGATGGAAAAGAACTCTTGGTCGGAACTCGAAAGTCTAACCTCTACACCATCAATCTATCAAAAGTCTAGACTGACAATCAGTTTTGTCTACTATCAAAAGCCTCGCTGCAACAAAGCTGGTTATGGCACCGAAGGCTGTCTCACCTGAATTTTTGATACATAAAAAAATTGGTCGTGAGTAAGCTAGTCAAAGGACTTCCTGAGCTCAAATATGAGAAAGAACACCTATGTGCAGCATGTGAGAAAGGAAAGATGAAGAGAGTTGCGCACAAGCCGAAGCCTGAACAAAGTACAAGTTTTCCATTGGAATTGCTTCACATGGATCTTTGTGATGATCTATATCCATTTAAGGGGGAGTTCATATTTTTATTTATGCTTTTCACTGATAAATTTTTATGCATAGATGCAGGGGGAGTAAGAGTAAGAGATATGACTTTTGATTACTTCAGATCAGAACTTGTACATTCAATGTTTTACTGCTTTATGTCTTTTACTTTTCAATAAAGTTGTGAATAAATTTTGTACCTTGACGGACTTATGACTATTGCAGATTGAGAGGATGCTTACAAGATCATACTATTATGACTTTAAGCTGACTTCATGAGATTTAAGACGGAACGAAAAGGTTTATTTCTATTCTTAATCTCATATATGGTTGAAAGAAGGACGACTTTCAATCATAAAAAACATGTTTTTAAATGTTCAAACCACTTCTGATTCTTGAATGATTTCATGAATATAGAAGTGTGATTTTTAAATGTTTTCATGATTAATTGTGCTTAAATGCTTATAAACCGTGTGTTTCCAAAGATAAATACTTGTGTAATACCTTTTCTATATACTTTCAAGTATTCACATACACCGGTTTAATTTATGTTGAAATAGTTCTTACCATGTCTCTAAATTGAAACAAATTCTCGATGGTAAGACACCCTGATTGAACTTCAATGAATTTTGAGCGTTCATTTCATTTCAAAACGTTTCATTCAAGAATGTCTATATCTTGTTTCGTATAGACTATATCCAATTTTTGATGACCTAAGCCTTAGTTGATAAATCATTTCTATATGATCTTTTTCATACAATGTCAGATTTTCAAACAAGTTTCTTGTCTTCATTTCATTCATTCAATATATTTGTTTTGAAAAGTCTTCAATGTTTTAAAAAAAATGCTCAAATCTTCATGATTATCAAATTGAGCATACAGACATCTGACTTGTATATTTTGTGCTTTAACTGTGAAGTTAAACCATTTTGAGCAACATGTTCTTTTAGGACAACATGGGTTTCTTTTGTGAGGACTTAAATGAAACTTCTATAGATTCACGTTAACCAGTGTTTCCTACCTAAGAAGTTAATTCTTGAGTGATCGAATGTGTGAGAAGTCAAAATACTGAGTGTGGGTTGAGTGAAGAGGTAAAATGAAAATGAGAGTTTGGTTAGATGTGAGCTCAATGTTTAAAAGAAAGAGGGTGTGAGAACAGAGTAAAAGAATATCAAACTCTGCTCCAACTTTTTCTGAGCTGGGCAACTATATTTCTAGTGTTTCACAATTCTTTGTGAACATTATTGAAACAGGCAACTAGCCCATGTCAACTCTTGATAAAAACCCCACCAGCTACTCATTTTCTTCTCAACAAGAGAATGTTTTATTTTCAAGAGGACGCAACACATAATCTATTTGATTTTCATTTGGAAAATATGGATATTGAAAAAGAAGGAAGTTTTCCCCTGTTAGGTCCATTGAGATCATGATTGGATTGATTGAATGATAAACAAAAAATCATAGGGAATAGAAATCAATAGTTTATTCATACGAAAAGTAAAACTACACTAAGAGAACAATGGCAGTCGAATGTCTACATTGTATTAGATGAAAGGTTACACAAAATAAAAGATTACCTAAAACCTATTACATGATTTCTATTTATACCCTCATATCCCTTGTATACCTTTAAAGCCCAAACCCATATACAAGGCCCAATACATTTATGTTGATTACTTTACTAAACTTCTAAAGTGAACATATTTTATGTTCTAACATTCTCCCCCTAAGTTTTGTAAAGTAATCATTCTCTGATCAGCTCCAGCTTCAACTCCTCTCCCCCTTAATTTCTTTACAAAATTTAGTGCTGCATAAACTTCAAAGCTCCTCCAGCTCCCCCTAGAAATTAGCTCTTATCCTCGAAGTATCAACTGAAATATCAGATCTGATGTAGACCATAACCTCGACTGAGTGCACATAAAGACAGCTTTTGACTTTAGTAAACCCAACACATTCCTTAACGCCCACAAGAATGATATGTGTGGATTATGGAGTGACACCCAAGTGCATCTTCAGTGAATAACATCTGATCTGTCTTTGAACCATGAGTTGAAGTAGGAATTCAGCTTAAGAACTTCATCCGATTAGCTTACAGGCGGTAGCATCCGGTAGCAACACTAAAAAGAAAGGGTAGAAGGCAAGCAATGTTCAACAAATGATAGAATATGCTCATTTTCTGAATGCTTTCCAGAAGACTGAATAATCAAACCCAAAACTCCTTTCTTCACGAATCAGCTGGATGATTATAAGCACTCAGGATTCTGAATTACAACTCAAGCATTAGAACAATGATTGAAGTCGCTCACACTACTGAGCGATTAGTTCAGAAGAATGATAAAGTTCTCTCAACGGTCTAACAACTCAAGAAGCTTTCCAGACTGATGATTGCATATGCTCAAGCAGCTAACTCAATCCAAGCAGAGACCAAATCTGAAAATCCAGAATCTGAAAATCTTGAAAAGCATGAGCACTCGTGAAATGTAGATCAGTTGCTAAAGATATGTGACCAACATATGATAAGAGTGATGTCACATATGCATTCCGCGTATAAAGCTCAGGAACAGGGCAAACTTGTATCAGAATGGGTTCAGAACAAACAGAATTCTCAAAAAATCACAAAATTTTCGCAAAACACCATCAATTCGTAGATCACTATTCACCATGAAGCACAATTTGCAAGATGGACTAAGCCTAACATCAAAATTCGCAAAGGCTTTCCTGCGAATCCTCAACTTTCGCAAGCCTTATATCTGCGAATCCTCGCATTTCGCAGACTTAATATTCACGAATCCTCAGAATTCGCAACACACTAACCTGCGAATTCTGGACTTTTTGCAACTCTCTCATCTGAGAAACCTATACTTAGAACATTTTTCAAATTTGGAAGCCACTTTTCGCATAGATAACATCTGCGAAATCTTGACATTTCGTATCAAGCAGCCTGCGAATTCCTTAGAACTCGTACATAACGTATGCACAGTAGTCTGCGAATCCTTTAACTTTCGCACATAACTACTTGTGAATTCCTTACTTGTAAAAATTTGTTGTGTCCAAATGTTCTTTCTGCGAATTCTTTCCAAAACTTCATTCTGCGAATTCTTCAACTTCTGCGAGTTTTTCATCAAATCCTGGGAATTCTATGAATCTCGATTGATTTTTCACACTTTCTTCAATAAAATCTTCAAAACATCAAATCTTGAGTTAAAACTTTATACACATATTCGAAAAGAACTATTGAGCATATTTGTAGTTGAGCATATTTGTAGTTGAGCATATTTGTAGTTGATCATATTGTCCAAATCTGACTCTATAGCACATTTCGATCAAACCATAGTGATAAAAAATTTCAAACATAAGAACTCAAAAAAAAAATCGACAGATTCGACTTTCTGGAATGAAATTGATGCAAGTAATTGATTCAATAGTGATAGACAATAACCTCTGAATCAATTAATCAACAAATAACCATCAATCAAGCAACAAATCAAGAAATCGAAATTTTCAACAGACTGTTCTATTCAAAACCAATCAGATCTCGATCGTGCAGAAAAATATATCTCTGTTTAGCTTTGATACCACTTGTTAGGTCCATTGAGATCATGATTGGATTGATTGAATGATAAACAAGAAATCATAGGGAATAAAAATCAGTAGTTTATTCATATGAAAAGTAAAACTACACTAAGAGAACAATGGCAGCCGAATGTCTACATTGTATTAGATGAAAGGTTACACAAAATAAAAGATTACCTAAAACCTATTATATGATTTCTATTTATACCCCCATATCTCTTGTATACATTTAAAGCCCAAACCCATATACAAGGCCCAATAAATTTATGTTGATTACTTTACTAAACTTCTAAAGTGAACATATTTTTTTTCTTGCCTTCGCAGCCCACAGAGATTTTAAGGTGTTCCAAATGGATGTAAAGTCAGCCTTCTTAAATGGGCAGATTCAAGAAGAAGTATATGTCCAGCAGCCACCAGGGTTTGAAAGCTCTAAGTACCCTAATCTAAAACTAAAACGTAACTAAAACTAACTAACTAAAACGCATCTAATAACATCAAATTCAAAGCAATTCGATCTCAAAACAGACTGAAATTGGTGAAAATCCAGAAAATGAGATTTTTCTTGAAAAACAAAAAAAATGGATCAAATTTTCGAATTATCTACACAAATCAGTAACAAAAATACACTAATCTCAATTCTCTCAAGATCTTGAAGGCTCTGATACCAATTGATAAGCCAAGATCACAAGATTTGTAGAGAGAGAATCTAGAGAGAGAAAGTGTGCTTCAAATGTAACAGTTACTTGTATTACAACAGTGAACGTTCTTACAAAGTAAACAACCCAAGGGGACTTAAATACCCCAAGGCAATTACAAAACATATTACACTACTGAAAGTAGTAAAAGATATAAAATAAATATAATGATTACTATAAAATCAGATCTAACAATGTGTATTTCTTGGACAAGGCTCTGTACGGACTAAAGCAAGTCCCCAGAGCCTGGTACGACAAACTTTCAAACTTTCTACTTGCTAATGGTTTCGAAAGAAGTACAACTGATACTACCTTATTTTATAAGAAGAGAAAAGGTGAGATTCTACTTATGCAGATTTATGTTGACGACATTATTTTTGGGTCCACAAATGAGTCATATTGTAAAAAGTTTGAGTCATTGATGAAGAGTGAGTTTGAGATGAGCATGATGGGAGAACTCACATTCTTCCTAGGATTGCAAGTCAAACAAACCAAAGAGGGCATTTTCTTAAACCAATCAAAATATGTCTCTGACATACTTGAAAAGTACAAACTCTCTGACTCTTCACCAATTAAAACCCCTATGGCCACTGGATCTAAGATTTATGCAGACCCAGAGTGAAAATCTGTGGAGTGCAAACTCTACAGAGGTATGATAGGGTCTCTGTTGTACTTAAATGCAAGTAGACCCGATATAATGTTTGTCACATGCCTCTGTGCAAGCTTTCAAGATAACCCCAAAGAATCTCATCTTCATGTTGTCAAGAGGATCTTTAGATACTTAAAAGGGACCAAGAATCTTGGTCTCTGGTATCCAGAGAACTATGGATTTAATTATGTGGCTTATACAAATTCAGATTATGGAGGATGCAAACTAGATAGAAAGAGTACCTCTGGGAGTTGCCAATTCCTTGGAGGAAAACTAGTCAGTTGGACTTCTAAGAAACAAAATTGTGTTTCAACTTCCACGGCAGAAGCAGAATATGTTGCTGCTGCGAGTTGTTGTTCACAAGTTCTATGGATGAGAACCCAACTCAGAGACTATGGATTTGACATTGAGAAAATCCCCATCCTCTGTGATTCCAAAAGTGCCATCGCGATATCTGCCAACCCAGTTCAGCACTTTAAAACCAAATACATCGATATCAGGTACCACTTTCTGAAACATCATGTGAAACATGGGACCATAGAGATGTACTTTGTTCCCACAGATTACCAGCTTGCTGACCTTTTCACGAAGGCTTTGGATGAGAAAAGATTCACTTTTCTTGTTGGCAAGATTGGCATGCTTAAAAAGAGTTGAATCACAGAGCCTCTGTTGTAAATACTCTATTTTTACTTGTCCTTTGCTTAATTTTGTACAGTTCCTCTCCTATAAGTTCTTTTTCTTTCTCAAAGCTCTCTTGTTCTATGTCTTGTCCAATGCTTTTTTTCTAAAGATCCAAGCATAGATCAAGGGGGAGCTAAAATAGGTGATCTTGACAATTCAAGGGGGAGCTCGACATTATACTCCAAATATGTCTCTCCTTGCCCCTTCAAATTTTTTCAAAACTTTGAGTGATCAATACATCCAAATATTTCCTAATTTGGAAATCTTGGGTCTCAGAGCCTCTGAGGTCGACCACAGAGCCTCTGTAACCTATCACAGAGCCTCTGCACCTCTCAAAAGGGGTCTCTCGTCCATTTGAGCATGTAATTTGGTTTGTGTTCGATCATCTGCTGGATATTTCGAAATTGTTCGGGTCATCTTTGTGTTCAGAACCTTGCTCATGACCTTAGAAGCTCTAAACCCACAGAGCTCCTGCCATGTTCATCTCTTGAGAATTTTTACCAAATGGTCATTCAATGCGGGTTATTTTTTGAAAGTCACTGTCATGTGGGTATAGTAAATGCCATGCGCGTGAGAATAGGGGGAGGCGCACGTACTCGATCGTGCACCGCCCATCTCAACGTGGTAAAATTTCATTGGTCCGTATTTGTACCGTCGTTTTTCGGAAACGGATCCTTATCCGTTTGTACACATTACGGATTTCAAATTCTCATTATTTACCGCCTAAATTTTTTTACCCCCCCCCCCAGTATATAAACCCCTCTCTTTCATCTTTCCCATTTTACTTTACCTACAATCTTCTCTCAAGAACCTCAAAGCAAAAGCTCTCTTCTTTTCTCCTAGTTTCTACAATGGCTTCTCCTTCTGTTTCATCCAAGGATCTAAGGACTCAAACCACTCTTAACATTCCGTAGCACAAAAGGTTGATTCTCAATCCGTTGAACAAGAGCAAGTACTGACCAGCCGAATGCTATCTATCACAAGGCACGACTATAATCTGAATCAAATGACCATTAAGCCTAACAACCATTTTGTCACTCTCGACCCAAAAGGGTTTCCCACTGAAGCAGAATCATTGATTAACATTCTAAAGAATCACTTCCTTACCAAATCCCTGACCATGAAGAGGAATGATGTCCCTAAGGCCTACATCCAACAATTCTGGCTAAGTGTGCGCCATGTGAAAATGGACGGATATGGGTACTGCATCATGGGATATGCAACTCATCCATCGACGGAGAAGATACTGGATTTGGGGATAAACAGGAGAAGGTTGTCTGATGTCTTTGAATTGCCCACCAAAGATGATCTAAACCTCAAAAAGTTTTCTGAAGAACCCACCGAAGAAGAACTCTTGGAATTCTTACAGTTCATAGGCTATGCCATCCCTATCTCTAAAAGGACTGACTTTAGAAGACAAAACCTTCCCCCTCTATGGAACGTTATGTTTCCTATTCTTAACAGATGCTTGACCTCCAAAGTAGGCAGTCCTGACCAATCGAGCCATACAATTCTAGCCATCATGTATGGGATCTTCTATGATCTCCCACTCGACTACGCAAGATTGATCTTCAGAGAAATGAGGAATGCATTCATAGCTAAACAACAAGATCAAGACAGGGGCATAAAACCAAAAAATCTGGTCTTTGGAAGATTCCTTGCATTACTTCTTGAGGATGACCTGGTTGGTGTATGCAAATTACCTATAGAGGACAAGGTCATCAAGATCCATGAGATGAAGTCTCATAAGCCGACTACATTAAAGACAGGGTACCCAGCAGCCCGACCTCTGCCAGCTCGACTTCTGATATATTTGGGTAGTGAAGAGGGCATTCAGGCTTACATTCGCAGGCACAGAACTCCTGAACCGAGTCTTGCAACCCCCCCCGCCCCGCGTGTAGGATTTCAAGTTGGAGAGATGGAAGTATATCTTAGGGATGTGGAACTTGAGGGAGCAGAGGATGTGGCCGCAGAGGCACCAAAAGTGAGTGAGGGGAAAGTAGAAATAGAGAAAAGGGTGGGGAGTGATAAGAAAAAGAAAAAGAAACATCACAAAAAGAGAACCGTAGAAGAAGAGGTTCCAAAGGCCAAAAAGACAAGGAAAGAAAAAGATGTGGCAGAGGACACTGCAAAAATCACAGAGGTGATTAAGTCCTCTTAAAAGAAAAAGAAACTGAGAAAGTTGGCAGAGAAGGAAAAGACCGAGAAAGATAAGTCTGAGGCGTTCATTATCGAGAATGAACTTGCAGAGGTTTCTGAAGAACCTCTGCAGAGGACAAGATGAAGGGCTTTAATATTCGAAGATACCCAAGAAGAAAGACCTAAGAGTCCTCTGCAAATAGCCACTAAAATTGCTAAAGAGGTCACGTAGAGGTACTCTGGAGGTCTAGGAGAAACGGTCGAATTGGAGATTGAGGACGTGACGGGTATGTCCCAGAGTGAAGATGAGGGGTTAGAGGGAAACAAAAAATCGAAGGAGGAGAGTCAAATAAAAGATTCCTTGAGCACACACCCCAACCCAACTTCTAGTGCAACCCACGTATCTACCTCTGCAGTTCTAGTGCAGCAAGGTATTGAAATAGGACAGCACGGTCCGAACCCTACCCCTACCAACCGGACATAGGATATTCATTCATCCTCTGTACCACACTTAGCAGGGGAAACCAAAACCACCCCATCCTCTCAAAAGGATGAAGGCGTAGACCATTTGCCCTAGGACACGACACATACCCCCCAAAGACATTTGTTACCTCTATAGCACACATGAGTGACCCCCAAACCACTTCAGAGTTGGTGGTGCGAGATCACAACAGTTCTGTGGTTCTAGAACAACCACAGGACTCACTCAATAGGAACCTTGAGGGAGCCTCTGAACTCTCCCCCAGGAGATCTTTTGACAGAACTTCCATAGATGATTCCTTTATGGAACATCGAGGATTGGAAGGAAATCCTCCAGAGCTCAACATTCTCACAAGCTCTAAAGGTGCCAAACACTCGTTGGCCAAATCAAGGACATGTGTTGTTCCAGAGGTTACCACGAACTCCTATGTCATAAAGGGTGAGTTTAAAGCCTTTGTTGACTTAGTGCTCCAAAAACTTGATGAGTTGAAAAGCTCATTCACTCCCGCAGATCCAAAAGAATCAAGTCATCTTCCAGAGGCTCTGAGAGCCAATACAGAGGCTCTGAAAGTTCTTCAAAGAACCTCAGAGCAACACTCGTCTGAGATCCAAAAGCTCAAGGAGACCTCTATCACAAAGAACAACCTTGATGACTGCACCAAATCCATAAATATCCAGACCGACACAATCAAGGTCCTTGGATATATCTGCATGGAAGAGATGGGAAAGACTACTGCAGAGATAACTTCATCTGGGATGGCCGAGCTCAAGCAATCAAAGGGTGAAATCAAGGACATGACTCGCAGTGTCATGGTTCCTCTCATAGCTGAAGCCGCCTCCTCTGCAACGCATGTGTAAGCTCTGGCCACCAAAGAAGATTTCGTTGCCATGCAAAAATTACTTCTGTGAAACCTGAATCTCCTCTGCAGTGACATCACTAAGGAAGGAAATACAGTCGCCACAGAGCTCAATTCTTCCACTGCCAAACTAAAATTCAAATCAGACTATGAAGTAAACAAACTCTCGTTCGCCGCAGAGGATGTAATGAAAAAGATCTCCAAACATACAGAAGATCACCTCTGTAAGCGAAAGAAGAGGAAGGCACCTGTCACCTGCCAAACTCAAGCAGGGCAGAAGAGGGCAAGGCATGAGGACCAAGATCCTGATGCCTCTGGCCCTAGTCCTCATGAGGGGGAGACTCGGAAGAAGGCAACTCAAGATGTAACAACTCAAGCAGAGCCCCTGAATGAAGTCCCAATAAGCTCAGAGCCTGGACCTCAGAAGCCAAATCAACAAAAGGTCTCTGCAGCTTCAACTCCAACTCCCAAAATCCAAACAACCCCAAAACCATCAACAAAAGACAAAGGCAAAGCAATAGCCACAGAACCTCTAAAGACTAAAAGGTCACCTCCTCCCAACACCGAAAAACTCATGAAGAGTTCTTTTGAGGCAATCAAAGGGATAAAACTTGAGGAGGAGGACTGGGCTTTTGACTTACAACCCTTTTCAGAACTTCCCATCTTGGACCCGATCGTCAAACCCTCAAAGGACAGATTCGCAGAGCTCATCCAAGGCTTTGGAGCTTAAGAAGACCCTTCCCTGTCCCTCCAAAGAAATACATTGAAAAAGAGGTCTACAAATATCTCTACAGCCGCGGAGTTCATGATCAGCCCACTATCAAACTGTCAGAGGAAATAAACTCAGAGAAAAGGATAAGATTCAACAAAGAAAAGGCCAAGCCCAAATACAAAGTATTCTCCATGTTCAAAATATCAGAGGTTCTAGGGATAAAGCTAGGCCACACAAAGTGCAAAAATTTCTGGTTATGCGATTATGCTGTGAAAAGAGAAGATGGAGTAATATGGACATTCACAGATGTTGATCTACCAAATTTCCATCATCATGATCTCTCAGAACTTTTCAAGTAGACAGAAGAAAGGTATGGATGGAAGAGAGAGTATCAAGAAGCCCACTCGATCATCACGAAAACCATGAGGGAGAAACTGCTATACTACAGTGTAGTGGACTTTCAGGTGGCTCTTGATCTCGGAGTTAAAAGAGTCAACCTCACCTTACAAGAGGACAACCTACCTCCCTCTGCCACCATCCTTCCAAACTCCATCATCAATGCTCCAAAGTTTGGCTTTGTATACATAAATCCTAAAGGTGAACATAAGATCTTCTTGGGTATAGAAAGCCAAAAATACTCAACTCAGTCTCTGCTGAATATTCAAGAAAAAATCATTAAGCATAGAGGCATACCACTATTCCCTGCTGAAGCTGCAGATGTCCTTCTTGAAAATATAAGTGCTACCTTGAGCTTCAGAGACTTATATGCCTTCTACTACAGAGAACTAAAGAAACAAGGAGGTTTTGGAAGAAGAATCAATGATTTCCCAGACGCCAAGATATAGGCTCTGATGTAATGTAATTTTATCTTGTTTTCATTCTTGTACTTTAATGTAATTGCCTTCTGGCACCTTATTTTGAATGAAAATCAATATTCAGAGGTTGAGTTCCTTTCACCTCTTTTAGTTTCTAACTTAGCCAAACACAAAATATTGCAAATCTTTATTTTTCAATACCTAGGGGGAGATTGTTAGCTCCAACTCACTTACTTAAAAGTATTGAAAAATAGGCTAAGTGTAGGAACTGCTGAAGACTGCTCAGAACAACCAAGCTCACCACAGAAGCCATAAGCTAAGAAGGCTTTGTCGACTTTCTGCCAGAGGACTCGTAACCTGAAGATGATTTTAATATCACAGAGCCTCTGTGATCACTCACGGAGCCTCTGTGATGGCTAACCTCTGGAGACTAAAGTTCAAAGATTTCGTGGCTACAGTTCAAGACAAGGTCACATGCAGAACACGTGAAGCCTGTTGTACGAAGATTTTCCAAATCATTTACGCGGTGCGCGATTGTTTACCTTTCCAGGTAGCATTCCGTTTATGGAATATCAGCCTTTGTCTTGTACTACGGGGTGCATCCTCTTTGTATATTATGGGAGCACCACCTTTGGTTTTAGTATGCGAGCACACACAATTCAGAGAGTACCTTGTATTTCCTGAGAGCTTTTTATCACACATTAGTGCGTGTTCTAGGTGTTCTTGAGCAAATCAATGAAACAGTTTATTTAGTAAACTTCTTGTTGCATTTTACGTAACTATTCATTGTTTGTTAGTGTGTCTACTACCTTGCATGTTTTTTTTCTCTACGTACTATAACTCTTCCGCACTCTTATCCTTTTAGTTTGTGTGTAGAGAAAAATCTATCAAGTTGAGAACATCATTTTTGGATCAACAGCCCCACCTTTACACTTCGATCATGCACAATAGAGTCGGTGTTATATTGTTGTTGTCTCAATGGTTTACACAATTTTGAGCCTTTTAAAAAACAATCATCATGTGTTTAATTCTTTCTAACACTTGCACGAACACACAAGAAAATTTGTTTTTCTTGTCATAACGTTCATAAAAATATCTTTGTGGTGTTTCGATAATTGAATGGAAGACCTGGGGAAGTGAACATAATAAAAGCTCATTTCCAATGTGTATTCGTTACATACAGGGATTTCGTGTTACTGACAGACATTTTAACTGATTCATTTGTTGATTCAGGTGTTACATTCATATGTTGTCTGAATTTGAAAAGATTCGGATGAATTTCTTTTGGATCGGCAGATAATCAAAGGCTCTTGTGTTCAAAGATCAATGGTCAGTTCAGATTTTAAAAGACATTCCTTATGAAAGTTTTGATGATCTCGATGCCGCAATCATCAAAAAGGGGGAGAAGATAAAGTTTACGAAATGTATGAAATCTAAAATTTGTGATTAGTTGTGTGAGAAAAGTTCAAGATATGTATGATTCAGAAATGTTATAGATGGGGAGAAGATCAAGAAAGTTATTGAAAAATGTTCAAGAATTATTGGTTTGAGAAAGATTGTTGAAAGATAAAAGTGAAAGTTCAAAGAATTCTGAAGTTGAGCTGATTTTCCAGAAATTTTCTTTGAAGACATTTTGCTGAAGCAAACTGAGCTGAACTTGATGATAATTTCTTTCTGATGTCTGAAAGAGGTTTCTATCAACCTTGGGGGAGAATGCTACTATTCTTGAAGAACAGACTTTGGAAAGATTACTGAAAGTTTTGAAGATTGTTTTTTATCAATGAAAGGGGAGAATGTTAAAAGGAGAGAATGTATTTCAAAGATTATGTTCATTTCTGAAGTTTATCTGAATTGTCAAGAAGTTTACAAGGGGGAGATAAAGTTGAACGAAAGGAGAGAGCTTAAAGAGAGAAGTTTGAATTGCAAAATTTTTAATGATGATCTTGATCCAAAGGGGGAGAATGTTAGAGCATAAATATGTTGGATGCAAGATCATAGAACTGGAGGTCAAAGTTGAGAGTCAACTCTCATGTGAAATTCAAAGTCAATGTAATAAATGTCAAAGTCTTTGTATTTGTTTACTTTGGTTTTAAGCATGTAGTGTAGTTTTGTTTTAATAGATATATGACTAGTGTGTTAGAGTTAGTAGAGAGGATTTGTAGAACTTAGTTGTCACAAAGAATATTTGCAGAACTTTAGTGAGAGAAAGCTAGAGAGAAAGTTGGTTGTACGAATTGAGAATTGGAATCAAAATAACAGGTTGAGTTTTAATCTGTTAATTTCATCTTGTTTGTTTGTAATTGAATCAGTAAGAACTTGAATCAGAGACATTAACATAGAACGCGCAAGCTCATTGTATTTTTGATCTCAAATTTTTTCTAAGGATAGAACGCGTAAGGTTCTGTCTGCGTGAAGTAAGAACGCGCAGAGTACGGCCTGCGCAAAGGAAGAACGCGCACAACATTGTCTGCAAGTTCTTGTCTAAGTTTTTGTTTGATCTGCGAGTTTCTTGTTCTGCGTGAAGTGGTTTGCGAGTTTATATTTTATGAGAAGTTATTTTTCTGAAATTTTTCTAAGTATAGGAACGCGCAGCGTGATTGCGCGAAGTGAATTTTAAGAACGCGCACACTTTGTTCTGTGTGAAACTAGAATGCCCAAAGCACTCTTTGCGCGAACCAAGAATGTGCATAGTTCTCTCTGCGCGAACTTAGAAAGCGCAGACCACTATTTGCGCGAAGTGTTTGTTATGCGAGTTCTAACACTTAGAACTTTTTTTTGTTGTTTTTCATCGTTGACCATGTTTGACTTTACAGGTCAAGTTTATTTCTGAATTTTTGACGATCATTTCAAATCAGTGCATAGTTCAAGATGACTTCAAGGGATGCACTTGATATCCCGTACAGATGTCAAACCACCAGTTCTTTTCAAAGGCGAATACGAACAGTGGAAAGACAGATTTCTAGACTTCATAGACATACATGCAAATGGTGATAACATCAATATGTCTATTGAAGAAGGTCCGATGATTCCAATTACAATGGAAATTCTAGATGATGGATCCTCTGATAGTGAAGATGGAAATGTGGAAAGAGAACAAAAGACAAAGACTGTACCTAAGGATATTTCTCAATATACTGAAGAACAGAAAAACAGATACAAGGCTGACAAGTAAGCTAGATCTCTACTCCTTCAGAGCATACCAAATGAGATCTACATCAAAATAGACAGCTACAAGGCAACAACTAAGAAGATGTGGGATCAATTAGAGAAAATGATGATGGGTTCCAAAGTTGGTAACCAGATGAAAGTTGCAAACTGTATAAACAGTTATAGGAGTTTAAAGCCAAACCTAGAGAAAGTCTTGAAGACACTTATGATAGGTTTGTTTCTTTGATAAATGAACTGACAAAGAACAAGGTCAAGAAGAAACAAATAGAGAAAAATGTAAAGTTTCTAAGTGTTATGCAACCTTAGTGGAAAAAGCACACATGGAGGATGAAACAAATGAAAGATCTAAGTGAAATTCTTCTACATGAAGTGTATGAAACACTTAGGCAGAATGAAGAGGAAGTTGTAGAGGATAGAGAAGAGAAAAAGAAGAATGAGAAGGCAGTACCGGATCCTATTTCCTTGGTTGTTGCAAAGAAAGAAAAAGAGATGAAGGACAAGAAAAGAAAAAGAAAGTTGTCATATCAAGTTCTGATGATTCTGATGGTGATGATTCTGATTCTAACGATGGTGAAAATTTAAAGCAAGCTATGCTACTGCTAACGAGAGCCTTTCAGAAGAAATTCTACAAGAAACCTAGTTCTAACAGTCAGAGATACTCATCAAGATCTAGGAATTATGATCACAAGGAAAGGATTGAAGGGAGAAGATTTGATGATAAGAGATCTGAAGGGAAGAAGCCAGAGGAGAAAAGAAGGTATTTGAATGATTATGCAGAGAAGAAAACTGAGGAGCCAATCAAAGTGCTTTAATTGTGGCAAGATTGGTCACTTTGCCAAGGACTGCCGGAAGTCGATTGTGAGGAATTCATAATATTACAAGAATAAGATGTGTCTGGAAAAGCAAAAAGAGGCAGGAAAAACATTGATGGATGAAGATGACTATTGGTTGGATCATTCAGATAATGAAGCAGATAATGAAGAGACTGCTCACATGTGCCTAATAGGGAAGGAAGTGAAATATGATGAATCTGATGAAGAAACTTCCGAAGAGGTACAACATTATTCTGAATCTGATTTTCTAAAACAGATGGAAACCATGATGGTCGAGCTTCAAGACTTACAAGCTAAGCTTAAAAAGGAGAAATGTAGAGTTTCAAAGAAGCGTCAAATAATTTTTGATCTTAACAAGGAAATTGTTGGGAACAAAAACTTGTTTGATTCTTTAAACAAATCTACTACTATTTGTGAAAAACAAAAAGCTTGTCTTTATACTCAAATTTCTGAAACTGCTTCCAAATTGAATACATCTGAACGTGAGAATCAAAAGTTTGTTCTAAAAATTCACAGCTTGCAGGTTGATAATAAAAACTTGCAGAAACAGATTAATGGTTTGGAAGCAAAACTTTATTCTTGAGGTCAAACGTATCAAACCATTTATCTAAACACACCAAATGAAGATTATGATTTTAAAGAAAAGTGGGGTCTCGGTTACGATAACCCACATTATTTGAAGAAAGCAATTAGAAAGAAGACATCTTTATATAATTTTGATTTCTTACAAGTGGCTGACAAACATCCTCATTTGAAACCCAAATTTGTTACTAAATCTTCTGATGAGATTGAGGCCATGGAAGACGAGAACAGAAAGAACACAACAAAAATGCAACTACCATTCTGCTATAAAAATCTGAATGATAGTTATCCTTCTGAAAGTTTTTGTCAAATGATCATTTTGAAAGCTATTCTACTAAGGAGTTGGAGGCAAAACCTGTTAAAGCCAAAATTTATGTTCCTCCACTTGTTTTAGAAAGAAAATTTTATGAGCTTGAGAACACTTTAATGGATGAAAGAATTTTGGTTGATCTTAAGAACGTTGTGTTTTCTACTGTTGTGAAGAACACTGTTTTTAAATCTGATGCTACATATGACAATTATGACTCAGAAAAACGTTGTACAAACAATTCTACTGATTCAGATGCGTCATCGTGTAAAATTTTCATAGGAAATGTTTTCACAAATCCTAAAATTTCACAGTGCGCTAAAACTTCAAATTCTTCCAAGGCACCTCAAGTTTCTAATGATGATGTTGATGACTTATTTGCGGATGCAAATGATTTTTTAAATTCTGATGGTTGTGTTGATAAAAGTGTTGACATGTTTGATTTCAATGCAAAAATTCCAAATCATTCTGATTTTATTATCAATTCTGATGCTTTACCTAGTGTGTATGTAACACCCCGATTATCGAAAGGTATCATATCGAGTTAATACCGAAACCGAGATATTAGAAAAAAATAAGATAAAAGATTTTGGACTTGAATCCTGGATTTTATAGTCTAGATGAATGAAGGATTCAATTACGAGTCCAACGGTTCTTTCCGGAGCGAAATCGGAGCTATAACGAAGAAGTTATGACCAAAACAGGTTCGGTACGTGCTAGGCTATAATGCCCGGCGATTGTGACAGTGTCACAATCGCCTGTCATGGTCTCCAGAGCCCGAAAACTCTCGGTACAATGTCACAATAGCCTGGCACAATCGCCTGGGTATATTAGAGTGTTAAAATCGCGATTTTCAGCCCCAAACTTCATTTCTTCATATCTTTCTCATCCTAGCTCCGATTTGGGTGATTCAAGTTGCTACGGTTTCGTTTTTGAGATCTTTTCAAGGATCTAACAAGATATTGGAAGTTTATTGAAGTATACTAGAGTATTTTGTGGTGGTAAGCTTCTCATCTCTCCCATTTCATCTTCTTCACCAAGTTTTCTAGGGTTTCATACACCCTTTGTGTTTCCTTTCATAGATTGGATATTTGTGACCATTTTGGTGAACTATAAGTGTTTTGGTTGGTGGATTCGAGCTTGGGTTAAGGTAATCTTCTATTCTCTTCGGTTATGGAGGTTAGGGTTTCGGTATTAGTTGGGGTATTCATGTATATGGTTTGGGAAACAATTATTTGTGGTTGATTATGTTTATTTGTGGTTGAACATGTATGGATTTAGGTTTTGGAAGTTTTGTCTTGAGAATCCAAGTGTTCTTCAAAGGAGCTCTAGTTGGGGGAAAATCTAGATTTAGCCTAAATCTAGCAAGGTGAGTTCAAGTTGATTTGTGAAAACGTTGTACATGCCAAAATGTTTATTTTAAAAGTGTTTATGTGTTCTACATGAAATTGTCAAATGTTGGGTTAGTTGCTAATCTTTGATTATTGGAAGTATTTAACTTTATAACTTTGTATAATGCCCACAATTGGGATGTTTGGGCATTTGATATATGTGTCATAAATGAACGTGTTTTGAAGTCTTATTGCATGAATGGATCTTTGGTCAAAGATTTACGCTTTTAAATGTTTATCGGGTTTTATGCATCATCATGAAATGGAGTGTTTTATAAAGTATCACTTGCACTTTTATGTGAGGTACTTGAAAGAGTGTTTATAGTCTCATTTTATGATTTGCATTCTTATCAGCAGTTAATTTTGAGAAAAACACATGTCATTTGGGTTATGAGGCATTTTGGAAATATAAGGGTATAAGTCATTTGGAAAAATGGGTGCCTCAACTAATGTCGAGTTTTGAACTAATCTTACTTTTAGTCGTAGTGTTTGCATATCCGTTGGTCGAGTGCGTTTTATCGTATTTTTATTTGATTTGGGGTCTTTGGACAATTGTCCAGTTTTGGTAGCTCGACTTCGAGCCTTGTTGGGCCGTATGCGTATTATTTGGCTCATTTGATGCATTTGGGAGTCATGACCCCGTATTTGGTTTATTATTGTTCCGGCGTTGGGACGATTAGTTTTCCACGTCGAGGCACATTCGGCATCGGATTGGGTTATAAGTCCTTCGTGCTGCACGTTTAGGCTTCGGATTGGGTTATAAGTCCTACGTGCTCAAGTATTACGATATTAGATGAGCGGCTCGACATAGGAACCCGACAGGGTTGAAATCGAGTTTCCGTGGGTGTATGTTTAAAGCTACTGAGCCTGACATATCTTGTGTGTACTTTTGTTTATATGACTAGTCATAACAACATAAAATGGGCTTACTTTGTGGACCGTCACATTTTATGGAATCGGGAATCCCCCGTCACCGAAAGGTGTTGTTTTTGGGTATTGAGTTTTATTATCCAAGTTTTCGGTGGCGTTTTGTATATTTGGGTTTTACCCTTGATTTATGGGTTGAGTATTATGCCCCACCCGTGTTTTGGGTGTTTTTGAAATATAAGGTTTAACCGTACCTTCTTAAATGGAGAGTTCAATTTATATTTACGCTTTGAGTGAGTTTTGGGTTAAAGCTAATTTATGAAGGGGCGGTTTACATTGGTATCATCATTTTGTAGTAGTTTGATTTGGAAAATGTCCAAATTGGTGTTCTCCGTCTAAAATGCATATTAATGGAAAACGAGTCGTTTGCATATTCAAAGCATACCTTTTGAAAGATTATGATTTAAACTTCATTATCTATTTTCACATACATCTTTATTTATGTTGAAAACTCTTGAGCTCACTAGGCGTTAAGCCTAACCTTTTTATTTGTCGGCATGTGCATCAGGTTCCAGTTGGGTTTTGGTTCTAGCAGCCATGAAGAGTTGAGCCTTAGCTTTGTGCAAATGTAAGTAGTTGGTGAAGTCTTCCGCAATTTTGGAGATAGTGACTATTACGGGGTTTTAGTAGCACCCGTCCGTATCAAAGACTTTTGTATAGAATCAATGTTTGTATTGAGGTTAAATCTGAATGGGTGGTTGTAGATGATTCATTTATTGATGTATTTAGAAAATTTTAAATAAGTTGCTAATTCCAGATTTGAGGGTGTTACAGTGTATGAGAAAGGTGAATCGTCAACTAAGGTTGATGAATCGGTTTCTGTGAGTACTTATTATTCTAAAGGTAAAAAGCAAAAGAAAAGTCGCTCACAAAAACGGACTAACACGGGTAAGCAAAAGAAATCACAAACTCAGAATTCTCATGTTCCTAACAAATCTAAATTTTTTGTTTCAGAATTGAGATGGAAAAAGTCTGAAGCAAAGCTTGAATGGCGACCTAAGAACGATGTTGAAGAGTTGACAAAATCATTGTCTGATTTGAAATGTAATAGGACTGATGATAGTTTTACTGATATAGTTGGTAATATTGCTTTTCCTAAATCAAAACTTGTAACTTCTTACAAGACTTACTCAATAAAGTAATTACTCCAATTATCACCGGTTACTATTCAGTTATCTACGTATAATCGAAATGATTTTGTTACTCGACAATATTTTGCTTGTTGGTTTGGTACTTATCATGTTTATTATTCAAGTGGTTTTAAAAAGAAAAGAGGATCCAAATTCAAATGGATGCCAAAATCTTGTGCTAACATGAAGGGACCCAGATATAAATGCGTACCTAAAATGGTTGTTGTCTGATTTTTCTCTTGTGTAGAACCGTCATATGTGGTACTTTGATTCTGGTTGCTGCAAGCATATGACTGGGCAGAAAGATATTTTATCTAATTATACAGAGAAATTCTGCGGAAATGTGCGGTTTGGGAATGACAAGTTTTCACCGATTCTTGGATATGGAGACGTCGTGAAAGAGAATGTAACGATAAAGAAGGTGAGTTACGTTGAAGGATTAGGACACAACCTATTCAGCATTGGTCAGTTCTGTGACAAAGATTTAGAGGTGAATTTTAAGGCCAATCGATGTTGTGTGAGAACTGAAGACGGAAAAGAACTCTTGGTCGAGACGCGAAAGTCAAACCTCTACATGATTAATCTGTCTAAAGTCAAGACTGATAATGCGGTGTGTCTACTTTCTAAAGCCTCTATGCAACAGAGTTGGTTATGGCATAGACGGCTATCTCATCTCAACTTTAGATACATCAATAAACTGGTGACTGGTAACTTGGTGAAAGGACTTCCAGAGCTGAAATATGAACGAGAACATCTGTGTGCAACGTGTGAGAAAGGTAAGATGAAAAGAGCTTCTCATAAGCCTAAGACTGAACCGAGTACAAGTACTTCTTCGGAACTGCTGCATATGGATCTATGTGGTCCAATGCGTACTCAAAGCATCAACGGTAAGAAATACGTTTTGGTGATTGTGGACGATTATTCAAGATACACTTGGGTCAAATTTCTTAAATCAAAAGATGAGACGCCCGATGTCCTCATCTCATTTTTAAAGACCGTTCAAGTGAATCTGCAGGAGACAGTTAAGCTTCTCAAAACAGACAATGGCACATAATTCAAGAACAAGATTGTAGATGATTATCCCGAATCGGTCGGGATAACACACCAATTTTTTGTTTCCAGAACACCAGAACATAATGGAGTAGTAGAAAGGTGAAACAGAACTCTAGTCGAGGTTGCTCGCACTATGCTGAGTCAATCTGATCTACCTCTATTTATGTGGGCTGAAGCTGTGTCAACTGCATGTTATACACAAAATCACTCCATTATTCATCGTCGGTTTGGTAAAACACCATATGCTTTGATTAATAATAGAATACCTAGCATTAAATATTTTCATATCTTTGGATGCATGTGTTTTGTGCGGAATGACAAGGAGAACTTAAACAAGTTTAGTCCTAAGGCTGATAAAGGCATTTTCATTTGATATTCTCAGACGTCTGTTGCTTACAGAGTTTATTTGAAGAAGTCGAAGATTGTGGTAGAGAGCGTAAACGTCACATTTGATGAAGAAATGGCTTTTGTTCAAAGCAGTTCAGAACCCGTTATTACTAGAGTATTAGCTTCTGAACAAATCAGTCCAGAACCTGTGGTTAAAGTTTCTAACTTTGATAAAGCATCAACTTCTACATCACATTTATCAGATTTAGATTTATTGTTTGAACATTTTTATGATGAGTTTCTTGGTACTAAAATGACTAAACTTGTTGTGATAGATCAGAAGAATCAAGTGACAATCAACCAATCACATCAGAGGTATCTACTGAATCAGAAACACCGATTCAAGAAGAAAATAAAGTTCAAACGCCTACTCAATCAGTTGAAGTTGTACATGATAATGAAGATTCAGAGGTTGGAACATCAGTTAGATGCACTGTCATGCCTACTCAACAGACAGCAAATGTCCAATCAACTGAAACCTCTGTACATGTTACTTCAACTGAACCCCAACCAGAAGATGATAGTGGATACTTAGATGATCAACATGATCAGTCTACTTCTAATCCACTCCCTCATGAACATAAGTGGACCAAAGAGCACCCCATACATCAAATCATTGGAGATCCGTCCAAGCCGGTGCGAACTAGGTCTGCAACCTTGAACCAGTACATGCATGATTCATTTCTGAGTAAGATAGATCCTACCCGAGTATCTGAAGCTCTAGCTGATTCAGATTGGATAACTGCAATGCAAGAAGAGTTTAATCAATTCAAAGCACTTAAAGTCTGGAGACTCGTTCCCTGACCTGAAGGAAAAACAATCATTGGCACGAAATAGGTATTCAAAAATAAGAAATATGAGGATGGTATCGTGGTAAGGAACAAAGCAAGGCTTGTTGCTAAAGGATATAGGCAAGAGGAAGGCATAGATTATGACGAGACTTATGCTCCAGTTGTGCGTATAGAGGCAATTAGAATGTTTCTAGCCTACGCCGCACACAAGAACTTCACAGTCTATCAAATGGATGTGAAAACTGCCTTTCTAAATGGCATTCTAAAGGAGGAAGTCTATGTCTCGCAGCCTAAAGATTTTGTCAATCCAGATAAACCAGATCATGTCTACATTCTTGATAACGCTCTTTAAGGTTTGAAGCAAGCCCCTCGCGCCTGGTATGACGTTCTATCCAAATTTTTAGTCAAGTCTGGCTTTTCTAAAGGTAAAATCGATACCACTCTTTTCATTAAAAAGGAAAAGGCTGATATTATTTTAATTCAGATATATGTGGACGACATCATATTTGGTTCAACTAATCCAAAATATTGAAAGAATTTTTCAAACCTCATGGTGTCACGATTTCAGATAAGTATGATGGGAGAGATGAACTTCTTTCTCGGATTACAAGTCAAATAATTTTCTACGGGGGTTTTCATTAATCAAGTGAAGTACATTTATGATATTCTGAGAAAATTTAAAATAGAAAATTGTACTTTGATTGGTACCCCGATGGCACCTGGAACTAAGATTGGAGCTGCTCTTTCGGGAAAAGCTATCAATGTTAGAACCTATAGAGTAATGATTGGTTCTTTAATGTACTTGACGGCTAGTCGGCCAGATATTATGTTTTCTACGTGCTTATGTGCTAGATATCAGGCTTCGCCCAAAGAATCCCATCTTTCAGCGGTTAAGCGGATATTTAGGTATCTGAAAGGAACAGCAGATCTTGGTTTGTGGTATCCTAAAGATACTGGTTTTGAGCTCACAACGTATTCAGACGCGGATCATGTAGGTTGTATGCTTGACAGGAAGAGTACTTCAGGACACATACAATTCTTGGGAGATAAGCTCGTGAGTTAGCCTTCGAAGAAACAATTGTGTGTATCTACTTCAACAGCTGAGGTAGAATACGTAGCTGCGGCTAGCTGCTGTTCTCAAGTGTTGTGGATGCAAACACAACTCCAAGATTATGGTTTCAAGTATAACAATATCCTGATTTACTGCGATTCAAAGAGCGTTATCGCTATATCTGCAAACCCTGTTCAACATACGAAAACCAAGCATATTGACGTGAGATATCATTTTATCAAAGATAATGTTGAAAAAGGTACAATCGAACTTTACTTTGTAAACACAGATTATCAACTTGCTGATTTATTCACCAAGCCATTAGATGAAAAGAGATTTAATTTTCTAATTTCAAAACATCGTATGTTAAATCTCAAGACTTAATCTGTAGTTACCTAGTACAATTTATCTTTGTTATTTTTCTTCGTATCATTATTTTAAATCTGAAAGATATTTGCACAGAAGGTTGTTCATGATTTCAGGGGGAGTGTGAGACAAAGATAAGATGGTCTACATTTTAGGGGGAGTTAGAGAATTTTGCATATATCTTACACTGACATATTTTGTGAAGCATATTTTCAGGGAGAGTAAGGACAATGATTTCTGATTACATCTGATCAGAACTCGTTCTTAACAAGTTTTATTGCTTTCATGTCTTTATTTTTCAATAAAGTTTGTGAATAAGACTTTGTACTTTGACATTTTTTTTCACTGAATGCAGATTTTAAGGGGGAGCTTACATGATCATATCAATCATGACTTTTGATCTGACTTTATGTTAGGACTGAAAGTCCTATGTGTTGAAAGTGGAATAAAGTATTTATAAGGGTGCTTAATGTACTTCATTAATAGTTGTTTTATTAGATGGGCCCAAGCCCATTAGCCCATTAGGCCTTGTAAGCCTTGTATATAAAGGCTGTTTTAGTTTCATCTGTTAAGTTTCAGTCTCATAATTTCATATTACTAGTCAATAGGTTTACTCTCTCTGATCAGAAATCCTTTCTGTAAACCTAAACCCTTTGATTGCATATTAATCATATGACTAGTAGTTGGAGCTTAAATCTTGTTCATCTTCGATATTATTTGATGCTGATTGCACTGTACTGGGATCTACAATTGGTATCAGAGCAAAGAGACTAAAGGTTTGATCCAGAAAAAGGTTTGTCTAAAACCCTATAATCAATTATTCGTGTTAATCGTTGCTATCTGCGTTAATTGATTATCTGTTTTTGAGTTTTTATCGATCTGGGTTGTTCGTTCGAAGTTTTCTGAAAAAGTTTTTTTTTCGATCGAAATTTTTTTTTGAAAAAAAAAACAGATTATCGGTCTAAGTTTACTTTTTCTCTTTCAATCAAATTTTTGGTTTTTTGTCTGGGTTGTGTATCGATCTGTTTGGTTTATATGCAAAATTGATTAACTCTGCTTATCGTTCTTCAAAACTGCATATTTGATTTATCGATTTTCTGGGTTTGGTCTTGATCGAATCCCAGATTCATCGTGTTCTTCGGTGTTCTTCGTGTTTATCGGTCTATTTTTCTGTTCGATTTTATAGATCTTATCTGCTAATCTGTTTTCTACCGATAGTTTATTAGACCGATAGATATTGAACCGATATACTTAGACCGGGACTTTGCTATTACCAGTCTTTGATTCGACCGGGACTTTGCTCTTACCGGTCTTTGATTCGACCGGGACTTTGCCACTATCGGTCTTTTGTTCGACCGGCACCTTGCTTCGATCGGTACCCTGCTTACCAGTCTTTGTCTTTGACCGATACTTCTGTTTCGACCTGCATTGCTTTGACCGACATTGCTTCGACCGGTACCCTGCAGTACCGGTCAATCCGCTTGACCGATATTAGTTCGACCTCTATTGGTTTGACCGATATTCGTACTTGACCGATACCTGTCCTTTGACCGATACATAGTCTTACCGGTATTTTTGTTCGACCGATATATTGCCTTTACCGGTACTTAGATTCGACCGGTACCCTGTTCGACCGGACCCTTGCTCGACCGGGTTGGCTTAAAGAAAAAAAAAGGAAAAAAGGGTCAAGTTTTTTGTCTCACGATCATTTTGCAGTGCATTTCTTTTAGCCCCCGTACTTCAAGGTTTCAATAGTTTGTCATTTGTGACCCTAAACTTTCAAGTTTCACACTTTGTCACTTTTGGTCCCTGCACTTTCAAGTTTCATCTATTGTCAAGTTTTTCAAAATCTTGAATTAGATAAGTCGAAATGGGATTTTTTTCTGAAGTTCAAGACCTCAAATTGGAGAACACAAATCTCCAATTATCTTTAACTTTTTACGTAAAGAGGGCAAACCAATATGCTGATGAGAACAACACACTGAAAGAGGAAGTAAGTGCATTAAAGACAATTAATGAAGATCTTCTGACAAAGACTTCTGGGCTGAATGATGAGAAAATACTGAGACTGGAATCTGAGAACTCTGAGCTAAAAGGAAAGATCTCTGTTTTGGAGCAAAAGATTGCAAAAGACAAATCCGATTTTGAGAATAAAGAGAAATCTTTTGCAAATAAGTTCTCAGATTTTTCCAGAAAATGTGCTGATGAGAAGAAAGAAGTTGAGCTGAAATGCATAAAACTTTCTCAGCAAGTTTCTGATTTTCAGAAAGTAATCATTCTTGAAAGAGAGAAGTTTACAACAGAAAAGAAGGCTATCGAACAAAAGAATGTGGGATTCTTCAAAGAAATATCCGGCCAGAGAAACAATGCTGAAAAGGGATTTGAAGAAGAAAGAAGCTTGTTTGCGGCTGAGATCAAAAAGCTGATTGAGAAGCTATCTGAACTATCTGCAAATGCACTAAAAGAGCAGAAAACAAAGTCTGAGTTCACGAAGAAGTTTGACCTGCTTGTTAAAGAAAGAGACAACTTAGCTTCGACGATTAAAGTGCTTGAAAAGACTGTATCAAGTTCAAATCAGAAATCTGTCTCTTCACAAAGGTCAGTTAAATTTTGTGATCGGATTCGTAAAACTAACCTTTTCTATGATAGCAATATAGATGGTTCAGGTACAAATCAACGAAGACGAAGATACAAAGAAGAGGAACTGGTTTGGAAGAAGAAACCAGTTGAAGATGAGCTGAAGGAAAAAGAATCATGTGTACATGCGTCTAATGCCAAAAAGAACAATACGCGTAAAGGTAAACCTGATCATATCTACTCGAGAAATGAATTACTCAGGTTATCAGGTAAGAAATACCATTGTTCTTATTGTCGTACACATGATCCTATTCACAAAACTAGTGATCATTTCTGGTATGGTTCTTATTCTATTTCCCCCACAAGAACTACAACTAACATTCGAGGACCCAAATATCAGTGGGTACCAAAGTCGAAAACTGATTCTTTGTTGCAGGCACCTACTGTCAAGGGGGAGTAGAAGAACAAAGGCTTCTAAGTAAATCAGCTTAGAACTCGTGCTTCAACGGAGTTCGACTTCTGAACACTTCAGTTCAGGACTCGTTCTTAAATGCTTAAAAGACCTAAATCATTATATCATGATTTGAGGGGGAGCTTGAAAGTAAGTATCTTCTAATCCTAGATCTCTGATTGTTTGAAATAAGAACAACTTTCAAGCATGAAAAACGTTTTCTGAAATGTTCAAACCACTTCTGGTTCTCAAAAGATTTTATGAATTTAGAAGTGTGTCTTTTAAATGTTTTTCAAATTTTGAGCTTTAATGTTTAACTGACCGTGTGTTTCCAAAGACCAATACTTGCGTATTATCTTGTCCATATACTGTCCAGTATTCATACACACCGGTTCAGTATTTTATTTGAATTTGTTATTACCATGTCTCATAATGAACCAATTTTTCGATAGTAATACCCCCGTTTGCAATTCAATGTTGTTGAGCATCAATCATTATTTCTAATCTTGTGCTTGCATTGCTAAATTGTTTATATTTGTTCATATAAACAAAATATCCAATTCTTTGATACCCTAACTATTTTATTTGATCTGATTGATACATTGTCAGATTCTCAAAACAATTCTCTTGATTTCATTTCATTCAATCAATATCTGTGTTTTGAGAAATCTTCAAAGTTCAATTGCTCAAATCTCATGAGCATACATTTTGACAATGTTATCATACATTTTGTGCTTAATTGTTAAGTTAAACTGTTGAGCAACTATTCTTTTTAGGACTTACATGGGATTTGTGTGAGAACTTAAACTGAACTTCTGTGGATTCACGTTAACCAGTGTTTCCTACCCCGGAAGTTATCCTAGAGTGATTTCAGGGGTGAAGGGTCATAAATCAAAGAGTGGGGGAGATAACTCATCGGATTGAGTTTTTCTCATTGTGTGGAGAAAAAAAATTTGAAAAGAGAGTTTGGTTAGAAGTGAGCTTTACTGATAAAAAGAAAGAGGGTGTGAGAACAGAGTTAAAAGAATATCAGAACTCTGCACCAAACACTTTCTGAGCCGGGCAGCCACATCTTCTGATTGGTTCACATTCATTGGTGACCATCATTGAAAAGGCACCTAGCCCATGCCAACTCTTGCTATAACCCCAACAACCACTCGTTTCTTTCTTAACAAAGAAATGTTTCATTTTCTTTAGGGACGCAGCATATCTGCTATCTAGTCTTCACTCGGAAGATTTAGATATTGAAAAAGAAGGAAAGTTGCCCCACCTTCGCACCTCTTTCATGCACATTGAGTTCATGTAATATCTGTTGTTGTCTCAACAGTTTACACAATTTGAGCCTGATCAAGCTAAGTAGCTTCAATCATTCATACACTTGCACGAGCACACAAGGAATAAGTTTTCTTGTCATAACATTCATAGAAAATTCATTTGTGGTTTTTCGATGATTGCATGGAGGCCCTGGGGGAGTGAACATCACCAAAACTCCTTTCCAAAGTACATCTATTATACAAAGTGGCTCTGTGCTACTTATAGGCATACTAATTGTTTCATCTATTGAATCAGGATTACATTGTTCATTATGTCTGAATTTGAAAAGATTCGGATATATACATTTCATGAATTAACGGATAATCAGATCAAAGGGCGGAGAATGTCAAATCATTACAAAGGAGGAGATCAAAGAATGTGTTGAAATTGAAGAGTTTTGATGATCATGATGCTCACAATCATCAAAAAGGGGTAGAAATCTTACAAAGTTCAATTTCAAAGTTTTAAAGAAAGAAAGTTATTTCTGAAGACAGTCTAGAGATCAAAGAGATGAAGATGATGTTTCATTTTTCAAAGTTGTATTATTTCTTCTATCCCGTATCATATGGTGTTTTCTATATGTTGATTCCTCCTACAAGCTGATTGAAACAAGTTCTTACGTTGAAAGTTTATTCAACTCGTGGTTCAAAGACAGATTCTTAGTTTTAAACTGAAGTTGCTCCGTGGAATGTCAAGTAACTCTCACATTATTTTTCTTGTGCGCTGATCCGATGTGATTGAGTTTCTACAGTTAAATGCTGCTTTATAGTGCATTCAGTCGAGGCTATTGTACACTGAATCTGGTTACAAAGTTGAAACTATGAAGACCAAGAGCTCTATTCAAGGGGGAGCTGGGAAAGACATGAAGATATGCAACACCAAAGTCTTTCAAAGATTCAAAAGGGAAAGAAGATCAAGGCCTGAAGTTTTTCAAGTTGATAAATGCTTTATTCAACTTTAGGGGGAGATTGTTAGGACTGAAAGTCCTATGTGTTGAAAGTGGAATAAAATATTTATAAGGGTGCTTAATGTACTTCATTAATAGTTGTTTTATTAGATGGGCCCAAGCCCATTAGGCCTTGTAAGCCTTGTATATAAAGGATGTTTTAGTTTCATTTGTTAAGTTTCAGTCTCATAATTTCAGATTACTAGTCAATAGGTTTACTCTCTCTTATCAGAAATCCTTTCTGTAAACCTAAACCCTTTGATTGCATATTAATCATATGACTAGTAGTTGGAGCTTAAATATTGTTCATCTTTGATATTATTTGCTGCTGATTGCACTGTACTAGGATCTACACTTTATGAGATTCAAGATGAGTGTAAGGATTATTCTATTCTTAATCTCAAACGTGTTTGAAAGAAGGACAACTTTCAGACATGAAAACATGTTCTTAAATGTTCAAACCACTTCTCAATTCTTAAAAAGATTTCATGTATACATAAATGTGATTTTAAATGTTTTTGTTGTCATGTGCTTCAACTCTTTACGAACCGTGTGTTTCTAAAGATAAATACTTGTGTATTATCTTTTCCATATACTGTCAAGTATTCACACACACCGGTTTAGTACTTTAATTGACTATGTTCTTACCATGTCTCATATTTGAAACTAATTTTCGATGGTAAGACACCCCGTTTGAACTTCCTTGATATTCGAGCGTTGATTCATTCAAAACGTTTATTTCAAGACTTGTCTATATTTGGTTCGTATATACAAATTCCAATTTTTCATGACCTAAGTTCTTATTGATAAATCATTCATATTTGATCTTTTTCATACATTGTCAGATTCTCAAATAAGAAATTTTCATTCATTTCATTCCGTCAATATCCTTGTTTTGAGAGAATCTTTCATGATTATCTTCATGAGCATACAAATATCTGACATGTATTTCATATTGTGCTTTAACTATTAAAATTAAACCAATTGAGTGACATTTTGCTTATAGGACAACTACATGGGTTTATTGTGTGAGGACTTAATTGAACTTCTATGGATTCACGATAACCAGTGTTTCCTACCCAAGAAGTTAACCTTGAGTGATCGAGAGGCAAGGAGTCAATATCTGATTGTGAGTGTGTGCTGAGATAAAATGAAAAGAGAGTTTGGTTAGAAGTGAGCTTAAATGTTAAAAAGAAAGAGGGTGAGAGATTAGAGTAAAAGAATATCAAACTCTGCACCAACTTCTTTCTGAGCCGGGCAGACACATTACTGTTGTTTCACAATTTTTTCGTGAACATTATTGAAACATACAACTAGCCCATGCCAACTCTTGTTTAAACCCCACCAGCTACTCATTTCTTTCTTAACAAAATGATGTTTTAATTTTCTTGGGGATGCAACACATAATCTATCTTGTCTTCATTCAGAAGATGTGGATATTGAAAAAGAAGGAAGTATGCCCCACCTTCGCACTTCGATCATGCATACTTGAGTCCGTGTATTACTGTTGTTACTTACAGGCATTTTAACTGATTCATTTGTTGATTCAGGTGTTACACGCTTATTTGTCTGAATTTGAAAAGATTCGGATGAATATATTATGAATTCACTGATGTTCAGTGGCTCAGTGGCAAAGATCAATGGTCAAAAAAGATTCATGACATTTCTTGAGGAGGTTTTGATGATTTCTATGCTTCATCATCAAAAAGAGGGAGAAATATATTTCAAGAAATGTTGTTTGAAGAAACGTTTGTAACAGTTATGACGAGTTGATCAAGAATTGACAGAGATGGAATGTTATATTTTTCTAGAATCTGGAAAGATTATTCAAGATTTGAAAGAAAGTTAGAAGATTTTGGAAAGTTTGCTGAAATTTGCATAAATTTTCTTTGAAGTTTGATTGCTGAAGAAAAGTGAGCTAAATCAGGAGATAATTTCTTTTGCAAAGTCTGAAAGAGGTTTTGTTAAATATTCTTTGGGGAAGATTACAAAAAGTTTTGAAGACAACTCAAAGAAGAAGATTGCTCGAGAATGCTGAAAGTTGATTTTGCTTATCCGAAAGAAGGAGATAATTTGTTTCTAATTCAAAAAGGGGAGCTCGAGATATTATTCTTTGAAGATGATCAGTGTTATTTCCAAAGAGGAAGATTATGTTTTGTTAACGATTCTTAACAAAGGAGGAGATTGTGCTTTACTGCTTTAATTTCTTTTTGAAGATGATCTTGAATTCAAAGGGGAAGATTGTTAGTGCACAAATGTGTTGGATACAAGATCATGAAGATGAAAGATGAAAGTCAAAGTCAAAAGCTTAAGTCAAAGCCTCTCAAGCAAAAGTCAAAGTCTTTGTAATAAATATCAAAGTCAAAGTATTTGTATTTTAGTTTGTCTTGTAATTGTAGTTAGGGAATAAATAGTGTTTCTTTTATATTTGTAGACTCATTAGGCTAAATGTTCATTGAGTTGTAGAGAGAGAAATATTGAGAGCACTTTGTAATCGAATTTGAATATTAATGGAAATTGTTTGATAATTGTTTGTCATCTTGATCTGATTGCACGTATTGTGGGACACACATTCTACACTACTCAAGAAGGATGGTGGCTCTTATGGAACTTTTCTAGAAGACTCTCCATGGGAGAATGGTAGAAGCCTCTTATGGAACATCTCTAGAATATTCTACATGGAAGGGAGGAGGCTTTCCCATGGAAGGATGTAGAAGCCTCTTGCATATAGCCTTACTTGATAGTTCTAGAATACTCCTTATACATATCTAGATAGTTGTTCTCTAGATTGTTCCCTTGAGTGGTATAAATAGGTGGTGGCCTCATTTGGCTCAACACACCACAAAGTATTCTTCTAATCTCTCTTGTAATAGTTCTCTCAAGCAATACAAGTTTCCCCTGCATTCCAACAATCTCTTGTGTTCTCTTTACTTGCCTTAATCGTTGGTTGTTTCGGGAGTTTGGCTGACTTAGTTCGAGAACAAAGTCTGCACGCGATCTTGTAGAGACAATTCCGTGACATTTGGTATTAGAGCGGGTCAATTGAAGGCATGGTGAAAGGGTCTAGCAAGAACGTTGTTGGTTCATCCGTTGTTGAGGAGAATCGTGGCCGAGAAGAGTCTCGCAATGAAGGAGCTAACAAGAACCGAGGTAAGTCCAAAGATTTTCTCTCTATCTTGGAAGAGAGAATGACGGGTGTAGAGACATATGTGGTCGAATTGAAGGCACAAGTGGAGGAGACGAACCAACATGTGGAAGGGTTGGACTCCGACATTGCCGATATGCAGGATGATTTCAAGAGTGCCCTCAACGTCTTGGGTGGTGACTTGCGACGCGAGATTCATGACTTAAGAGGTATGTTCATGAACGAGCTAGCTAAGTTTTGAGGTGAGATGGAGGTAGAGATCTCCACGATTCACCAACATTTGGAAGAAATCCAAGCTGACGTGAGTTTGGATAAACGGGTCATGACTAGTGGAGGTGGTAACACTAGCAACCATGCTCCAAAGGTAGATTTTCCCAAACCATCACCTTTCGTGGGAAAGCGATATGCTAGGGCGGTTGATGATTTTCAATGGGAAATTGATCAATACATGGATGGAGTCAACATTATGGAGGATGCGATGAAGATCAAGACGGCCACGAGATACTTGAAGGACACCGCGGCTTTATGGTGGCGACGTCGGTATGGAGATATCGAACGAGATACATGTAACATTACTACTTGGGGTGATTTCATTCATGAGTTTAAGAAACAATTCTATCCGGAGAATGCCGAGGACGAGGTAAGGAGACAATTTCGTAAGCTTAAGCATTCCGGAACGATACGGGAGTATGAGAAGGATTTCACCAACCTTATCTTGGTGATTCCGGATCTTTCCGACAAAGACTCTCTCTTCTACTTTCTTGATGGATTGCAAGCATAGGCCAAGACGGAGTTGAAGCGACATGGGGTACAAGACCTTGCAACGGCTATTGCCGATGTGGAGGCCTTGATCGATTTTAGCAAGAAGGAACCGTCAAAGCCAAAAGATCGGAAGGGTAACCATGATAAAGGTGGGGGAGAGAATTCGACCCAAGTAAGGAATGACGATACACGGAAGCCACCAACCGGGAAGAACAAAGACTTGAGGACGGATTATAAGAATAATGGGTGCTTCCTTTGTGATGGACCACACCGAGCTCGAGATTGCCCAAGAAAAGCAAAGCTCTATGATATAACTCGGGATGAGGGTTGCTCTCAAGACGGGGATGAATGCATGGGGTCGTTACGGATCTTGAATGCAATCAAAGGCAAGACGGAGGTGACAAAGGTAGCCAACAAGGGGTTGCAATTCGTAGAAGCTACCATCAAAGGAAATCGGGTACGTGCTCTTGTCGATACGGGTGTTACTCACAATTTCATTTCCATTGATGAAGCCTCAAGGCTAGGGATTAAAGGGATGAAGGGGAGTGGTAATATCAAAGCGGTGAACTCTACGACCAAACCAATCCATAGCGTAGCCAAAGATGTGCGGGCCAATATTGGAGTGTGGGAAGGAGAGATCTATTTCTCGGTGGTACCCATAGACGAATTCAAAGTGGTGCTCGGGTTAGACTTTCTCGATAAGGTACGCCCTTTCCATATGCCATTTTCTAATTCTTTATGTATCCTCGATAGGGGAAAGACTTGTATGGTGGATACGGAATGTGACCCTAGTCTAGTGCCAAGTCCCTATCGGCCATGCAATTCAAGAAGGTATACAACAAGAACGAGTCTTGCTATTTGGCGGTTACAAGGCAAGAGAATGATGGTGGGAGAAGCAAGGAGAAGGTACCGGAAGAGATCAAGAAGGTTCTTGATGAGTTAAAGGACGTGATGCCCAATGAGTTACCGAAGAAGCTCCCACTTAGGAGGGAGGTGGACCGTGCAATAGAGTTGGAGTCGGGATCGAAGCCACCCTCTAAAGCCCCATACCGAATGCCTCCACTGGAGTTGGAGGAGTTGCGGAGGCAACTCAAGGAGCTACTTGATGCGAGGTACATCTGACCCTCTAAAGCTCCCTATGGAACGCTGGTGCTATTTCAAAGGAAAAAAGACGGGTTCTTGCGGATGTGCATAGACTATCGGGCACTAAACAAGGTAACAATAAAAAACAAATACCCAATTCCTCTTATTGCAGATTTGTTTGACCAATTGGGGAAGGCGAGATACTTCACCAAGTTGGCTTGGGATGGGAAGACAAGAAGGTTTTGTCTCAAGGGAGATCTTTTATTCACCAAGGGAGGTCGGTTGTACGTGCCTAAATGGGGCGATCTTAGGCGGATTATCTTGAAGGAGTGTCAAGATTCAAAGTGGGTCGGTCGTCCAGGGATCAAGAGGACACTAGTTTTGGTAGAAGATACGTTCTATTGGACAAGGATGGGGGACGATGTAGAGACATTCGTTCGAACGTGTCTAGTATGCCAACAAGATAAGATAAGATAGAGCAACGACAACCGGGAGGATTGTTGGAGCCCTTGCCGACACCTAAAGGACCATGGGAAAGCGTTTCTATGGACTTCATCACTTGCTTGCCAAAGTCGGAGGGTTGTGGAAGCATAATCGTGGTGGTGTATCGATTCTCAAAGTATGGAACTTTTATAGCCGGACCACCCGATTGTACCGCAGAAGAGACGGCAAAGCTTTTCTTTAAAAATGTGGTAAAGTATTAGGGTGTGCCGCATACGATCATGAGCGATCGATACCCATGGTTCAGGGAAAGAGTTTGGACGGAGATATTCAAAATCATGGGGACGGATTTAAATTTCTCTACGAGCTTCCATCCCCAAACCGATGGGCAAACGGAAAGGGTAAATGCATTGGTGGAGATCTATCTTCGGCACTATGTGAGTGCCAACCAAAATAATTGGGTGAAACTCCTTGATGTTGCACAATTCTCATACAACATGCAAAGGAGCGAGGCTATGAGGAAGAGTCCTTTCGAGTTGGTTACGGGGCGGCAACCGTTGACCCCGAATGCATTAGCCGCGTCTTACGATGGAAATAGTCCAGCCGCATACAAGACCATGAAGGAGTAGCACGAGCAAGAAGATATGGCCCGAGCTTCGTTGGACAAAGCAACAAAGAAGATGAAGAAATGGGCCGACGAGAAGAGGAGACACGTCGAGTTCAACGTAGGGGACCAAGTAATGATAAAACTTCTGCCTCAACAATTCAAATCATTAAGGAAGATGCATAAGGGATTGATACGAAGGTACGAAGGCCCCTTCCCGGTGATTGGACGTGTTGGGAAGGTATCATATAGGCTTCAACTACCACCAAAGTTGAAGATTCATCCGGTTTTCCACGTAAGTTTTCTCAAGCCCTATCACGAGGATATGGAAGACCCAGAATGAGGAGTGTCCAAAAGGGCACCGACTACAGTCGTAACTTCTTTCGATCGGGAGGTTGAAGAGATTCTTTCGGATCGGAAGGTATCGAGACGAGGAGTGCCGAGCTACACGGAATACTTGATCAAGTGGCGAAACTTGCCTGATAGTGAAGCAAGTTGGGAGGATCAAGACGCATTATGGCAATTCCCGAACAAGATCAATAAGTATCATGAGGATGGCATGACGAGGACGTTGCGAGCTTAAGTGGGGGAGAATGTGACGACCCACCAAGCATGAGACAAATTTCCCGAAGGTTAGCCGGATTCCGGTACCTTCGACACTACTCAAGAACGATGGTGGCTCTTATGGAACTTTTCTAGAAGACTCTCCATGGGAAAATGGTAGAAGCCTCTTATGGAACATCTCTAGAAGATTGTATATGGAAGGGAGGAGGCTTTCCCATGGAAGGATGTAGAAGCCTCATGCATATAGCCTTATTTGATAGCTCTAGAATACTTCTTGTACATATCTAGATAGTTGTTCTCTAGATTGTTCCCTTGAGTAGTATAAATAGGTGGTGGCCTCATTTGGCTCAACACACCTCAATGTATTCTTCTAAGCTCTCTTGTAATAGTTCTCTCAAGCAATACAAGTTTCCCCTGCATTCCAATAATCTCTTGTGTTCTCTTTACTTGCTTTAATCGTTGGTTGTTTCGGGAGTTTGGCTGACTTAGTTCGAGAACTAAGGCCGCACGCGATATTGTAGATACAAGTCCGTGACACAAGACCCAACTTCAGTAAAGTGAAGTGAACCTTAATTAAAGCGCGACCCTTTATATACTACGGAACTAGAACTTTTATTATAAAGGATCAAAACCCTAGGACGACACTTATCAATAAAGAACCTAGACTATGGATGCCATATTCAAGAGAAGCAAACCTTGAATGATAAGTCAAAATGAATTACTTGACCTAATCAAGCAACACCCAAATTAGTTCAACAAAGAACCAAAGAGTAAAGGCAATCCTCACAAAAAATAAAATTTCATTGATTGAAAAACTAAAGAAAATAAAAGCCTATTTATAGTCTTAAGGATTACAAGAAAAAGGAAACTAAATAAAATAAATGATTATTTCCTTATCTACAATAAGGAAACCAAACAAAAGATAATTATATGACTAAAAAACATTCCTTAAAAAAAACCCTCTAAAAAAACGTCTATATTAAATATATTGGATTTTTGGGTGATTTTTAGATTAATATGTTATTTATTTGCAAGATCCATTTGGGGTTTGCGCAAGATATGCAACATATTAACTCTTTTGGGCTTGTACTCCTCCATTTTAATTTCTTCTTTCCCCTAAGTATCTCTGATTAAATAATTGAGAGCATCCTTTAGCTTCTTGGATCTTGCTCTTGTAATCGGGCCAACAATGTTGGAAAGTGGATTTCCTGAATATGCAATTAACCCATTTATGTTTTGAACTTCATGGTTTTGAACGATTGAATCTTCAATCTCTGAGTTGCCATCATCTTTGTAGTGTGTGTCCCTTTGACTCCTTATCACAAGCAAATGCCTTAATGTTTTTGAGATGACACATTGATCCTAGCCTTCGACGGGAGTACCTTCAACTGAAACCCCCCAAAGAACTGTGGGACGCACTGAAAGGAAGATTCGGGAATATTCATGACTCTTTTCTTCCCGAACTAATCGTACATTGAAATAAAATCTGCTTACTCAATTACAAAAAGGTAAATGATTTCAACAAAGAAATGTTGCGTCTCAAAGCACGTTTAAACTTTTGTGGAAAAGAACTCACGGAAGACGACAAGATTCAAAAAACACTTTCCACTTTTCCTACATCAGCAATCATACAAATGAATCAGTATCGGTTGGAGTATGATAGTAAAAGAATCACAACCTTTAACAAACTTATCAACCTACTGCAAGTGGCTGAAAGACATAATGAGGTTCTTTTAAATAACAACGCTAGACCTGTCGGGACAAAGAAAATTCCTGAATCCAATCATGCAAGCATTAGATATGGAAAGAACTCCAAAGGACAGGGAGAGAAACATATTGAATCACACACACCTGGCAACTATTCATCACGTGGACGGGGTCGTGGACAAGGTCATATACAGAGCCATAGACGGGGTCGTGGACAGGGGCGCAACAATAATCATGGTTGATTTTTCAATTCATGGCATAGAGATGCAACAGATGAACCAAGTAATCATAGACAATCCAAAGGAAAAGCATCAATGGTTAATCCTACCAAAAGAGTAAGAGAAGGAACTGAACCTTGCTACATGTATGGCATCATTGGACACTGGTATAAGAATTGTCGCAGAAGCAACAATATAGCAGCCACCTACAAGAGATACAGGGAATTCAAAGAAAAGGAATCTCACTAACTTGAAGAAACAAGTAATGACCCAAAATTCAACTTAACAGTTGTAGATTTCTCCAATAATAAAAGCAATAATCCATCACTAGAGCTCCCAAATTTTGACTAATCACCTTTATTTCATTCGTAGTTATTGAGACATTATTTATTAGTTTCTTTAGCGAACTTAATTTCTTGTTTGAATCAATGATTAAATAAACTTTATTTTGTACCTATCTAAACCATTGATGTAAAGAAATACGTCAAAACAACTATATATTCTCCGTTGCTTGTAGGAATATATCAAGGAGAACTTGAGTGCTTAGTTGATAGTGGGACCACTCACACAATACTAAGAAAAAGACTACTATTTACTGAAATACGTGATTATAAATCCTCAAAGACCACAATGATTGGATCATCCAACTTAATACTTGGTCGAGGAACTGCCATTTTCTTGTTGCCTAAGGGCACTAAGATGACAATCACAGAAACAGTCTATGCCCCTAAAGCTAAACGAACCTTGTTAAGTTTCAAAGATATACGCTCCAACGACTATCATATTGAAACACACTGTGAGAATGAAAATTAATATATGTACATCACCTCTAATGAATACGAAAGGAAACTTATATTAGAGAAATTAATATGTCAAAATAGTGGGTTATATCTTACCACAATTCGAGTTATTGAATCATATTATGTCATCAATAATGGAATTTGGAATAGTGACATATACAAGCTTTGGTATGACCGTCTGGGGCAACCTGTTCATGATATTGATGATGCGTGTGATGAAAAACACACATGGATACCCTTTCTTTCAGATGAAAGGTAAGATGAAGCAATTACTTGATTCTACCAAATTGCAACCATTGACTTCTGAAGCAAAAGAAGCAACAACACCATCACAATATGCCTCCTTGAATACCCCGAACTTTTGCAAAGCATGTTCCTTAGCTAAAACAGGATTAAGACCATCCTATGCTAAAGACACAAAGCAAAACATTCCATTCTTACAACGTATACAAGGTGATATTTGTGAACATATACATCCAGAATACGGGCCATTCAAGTATTTTATGGTTCTAGTTCATGCTTCGACACGATGGACGCATGTCGCATAGTTGTCCACACGAAACGCTGCATTTGCAAAACTTCTAGCACAAATTATATGTTTGATGGCTCACTACCCTGATTATCCTATCAAGTCTATACGACTTGATAATGCTGGAGAATTTACATCACAGGCATTTGATGATTATTGCATGTCTATTGGGATCGTTGTAGAGCATCTTGTACCCCATATGCATACACAAAATAGTCTTGCAGAAGCTACCATCAAAATGATACAAATGATAGTTAGGTCATTGGTTATGCGCACCAATTTACCCACTTCTGCCTGGGGTTATGCGATATTACATGCATCTTTACTTATTCGCTTTAGACCCACTACTAGCCAACCATTTTCTGCGTATCAGTTGGTAACTGGATATGAGCCTGATATTTCACATTTACGCATATTTGGTTGTGCAATATATGTGCCAATTGAGCCTCCAAAACGCACCAAAATGGGTCCTCAAAGACGATTAAGTATATATGTTGGATATAAATCTCCAACAATTATCCGCTATTTAGAACCCTTGACGGGTAATCTATTTACGGAAAGATTTGGGGATTGTCACTTTGATGAGACAATCTTCCCATCATTAGGGGGAGATAGGAAAAAGGATTTTTCAAGGAAATGACAGGAATTGTCATAGAATGTTCCCACCTTGTCTCATTTTTATCCCCGCACCTCACAATGTGAAAATGAAGTGAAACAAATACTAGATCTTCAAAACGTAGCAGACACGATACCTGATGCGTTCACTGATATAGCAAAAGTGACAAGATCACATATACCGGTTGTAAATGTACCCACAAGGTTATAAGTCCCAAACAAGGGCACAACATCATCAGAAAGAGTGTTGCAACCACACATAGTGGAAGTGTGGTTGAGGCTATGGCTCCCAAAAGGAAAAGGGGGAGGCCACTTGGTTCCATAGATACTCATCCAAGAAAGAAAAGGGAGAGTAAGGCATAATCTGATCCACTTATCATCAATACTGAAAACCCTTCTCATGAGATTGTCTCTGATTACAGTTATGCCCATGAATCATTACTGGAGGACGCTCCGAAGTCAATATTGGTTTTAGATAACAAAGAAATCTCAATGAATTATGAGAATGCACATAAGTTGATGGAAAGATCATCCATACTCATTGATGATATATTTGCATATATTGTTGCTCATGAGATCATAGAGCACTATGACATCGAACTATGCTTAGTTGAAGAATGTCAACAAAGAGCAGACTGGCCTAAATGGAAAGAAGAAATCCAAGCATAACTAGATTCTTTGGCAAAGATATAGGTATTTAGTCCGTTAGTGCTAACCCCACCAAGTGTAAAGCCTGTAGGAAATTCATGGGTCTTTGTCAAAAAGCCTAACGAGCTCAATGAAGTCATAAGATATAAGGCTCGCCTTGTGGAGCAAGGTTTTTCACAACGCTCTAGGATTGACTATAAGGAGACATACTCCCAGTAATGGACATAATAATGTTCCGCTATCTAATTAGCCTAGTAGTTTATGAAGGACTGGAAATGCAGCTTATGGATGTGGTTACTGCATATCTCTATGGGGATCTAGATTCACAGATATACATGAAAGTGCCAAATGGCCTTCCACTACGCAATTTGAGTAAACCATGAAGTACATTTGCAATTAAACTAAAGCTTTCACTCTACGGATTAAAACAAACCGGACGGATGTGGTATACCTGTTTGAGTGAATACTTGATTAGAAAGGGATATAAGAACGATGAATTGTGCCCTTGCGTTTTTATAAAGAAGACAAGTTCTGAAGTTTTAATCATAGTTGTATATGTTTATGATATGAACATAATAGGTACTCTTGATAAAATATGGGATACTACAAGTTATTTGAAATCTGAATTTGAGATGAAAGATCTTGGGAAAACTCGGTTTTGTCTCGGTATAGAATTAGAACACCGAGCTTGTGGAATTCTAATCCACCAATCCGCTTATATCCAAAAAATGCTCAGGCAATTTAATATGGACAACGCATGATCGATCGAAGTTTGGATATGAGGAAAGATCCATTTCGTCCAAATGATGATGATGATGAAGTGTTAGGAGCTGAAATTCCTTATCTAAGTGCAATAGGCGCATTATTATACTTAGCACAATGTACTCGACCTGATATTGCATTCTCAGTAAACTTGTTAGCTAGATTTAGCGTGAGGCCAACGCAACGTCATTAGAATGATATCAAGAATATATTTCAATGCCTAAAAGAAACCATCGACATGTGCTTAGTCTTTCCCTATAAAGAGAAAAATGGGGTTACAATACCTGTTAAAGGTATTAATATAGAAAGTGATATCCCCTACTGTGAAACCCCAAATGATATATTAGTAGGCTTTGCTGATGTTGGCTATCTCTCTGACCCATACAAAGGTCGTTCCCAAACAGGATATGTTTTTACAATTGGGAACACAACGATTTCTTGGAAATCTACCAAGCAAACCCTTGTAGCTACCTCGTCGAACCATTCAGAGATTATTGCTTTACATGAGGCGGTTCGAGAGTGTATATGGCTAAGATTTGTCATTACACATATTAGAGGGACAAGTGGTTTTAAGTTCAACCACTAAAATCCTACAATGCATATATGAAGATAATGCAACTTGTATTGAACAAATGAAATTAGGATATATATCAAGGGTGATAATACAAAACATATTTCGCCAAAGTTTTTCTATAATCAGCAACAACATACTCTCCTTAAGATTCAAGTGAAACAAGTAAAGTCTGAGGAGAATGTGGCTGATTTGTTTACCAAATCATTACCTAAGGCCAATTTTAGAAACATGTTGAAAGCATTGGAATGCGCAGACTTTCCAAACTCCCTTGATTAACGTATGAATCAGGGGGAGTAGTAGACAAAACTATGCATGTAATATTGGTATGTTGTGTTCTTTCCTTCACCCATGGTTTTATTTTTCCCGTTGGGTTTTGTTCCTTGGTGTAGGGTTTTAGTGAGGCAACTGTTTATATACCATCTTGTTTTTTAACTCCCATGTTTGACGTACAAATATGAGGGAATACTAGACTAAAGGAATAGTCTATAAATGGGTGCGTTGTACTCTTTCCTTCGTCCTATTATTATTTTTACCCACTGTGTTTTTATTTTGACGTAAGGTTTTAACGATGCAACGATAGTGCACCATCACTTATTTGACTCGACACAAGGGGGAGTATTAAATGATATGTGTGTCATCGTCAAAATGATATGACGATAATGATGAAGTTAGAGATAGAGGTATGCATAATAGAATTAGACTAGAAATATGTATCTCATGGTTATCTCTTTGTAACTCGTCCCTATATAAAGAGCTTATGATTAATGAGAATTTACAGCTTTATATTGGTTGTTCTACAACAATAATTATATTAATCAAATGAACATGTCAATATTGTAAACTAATTACGCATGCTGAAATAAATAATAAGTTTAATACAAATGAACTTATCTAAACAAAAGTAAGAAACAATAATCCAAAATAAATAACAACTGGTTAGTCCAAAAATTATTATAAGAATTATAAGTAATAACTTATAATTAAGGTAAACATTTGAATATTATTATCCATGCTAAATTACAACACTATTATCCCATCATAGTTTTATTAATAACAAAGGTGGGCTTTATTTAATTTGATAACACCAAAAATATAAGATATATATCAAACTTAAATGATTTAATTGACATATTCTAACAATAAATATATAAAATCGACCAGATAAATCAACTCACATAATATTAATAAACAAAAATTAATTATATCAGTAAGATTTGAAGTAAATAAACATGTACTGACCCAAAATAAATAACATTCGTTTAATTGATATTGAACATATCATAATGATTAATGATTATAATTATTTTATGTTTAATTAGTATATTAACTTACGTCAAAATATAAAATAATACCAATAAAATTGTATATAATTAATATATAAATAACCAACTATTAAATAGATAATTTAAATGAAAAAAATAACATATTGCGGTAATAATAAAACTACTGTCCAAGAAAAAACAGTTTACAAGCATGAACACATAAAAAAAATCAAGACATGATAATCAAGATTTTAAAATTGATAGTTTTCATTAGCTTCAATATTTTTTTTTTTTTGTCGTGATTCACCTTAAAAGAATTATTTTTAATTTAATAAGTGGATTATAAATATAATATCAATTAAGTTTTTATGTGAAACTATATATATATGCAACAATATAATTTTAATGAGTCAAGGTATCAAATTACATTAAGATATAAAATGTGAAATAACCGAAAACATACATGATTTAATTGATAGGACTATAGCTATACGAGATCATCTTGTAACCAAAACAACCATTTAGGTTTGGTGTCAGATTTGATGATATTCCTTGAGGATACGTGTTGATAACGTGTTAAAGGAAAAACGAATAGAACAACGGTAAATAGAGAGAATAAATCTGTAATTCTCAGTAATCATACGTCTTTAAATAGGGATGAGTTTCAAGTAGATAGCTATGAGATATTTAATTTATAATCTAACTCTAATATATTTATCTCTATCTCTATTGTCATATCTTTTAGACGATGACACACTTATTATACACCACATAATGTATTACTTAATTTTTTTACTATCTTATTTGTATTAATTAACATATTATATTATTAGAAATTTGTTATAATAATATTTATTAGAAATTTATTTAAATTATATTATGAAATATATATTTATAATTGACTATTTATTAAAAAATTTATTTTTGATCATTTTATATACTTGTAAACTAGTTTTTACCGAACATAATTTATTTATAAGTGAACTTATCCACTACCAGCAGTTAACGACTAGCTTATCAATAATCATTTACCAACCAAACTATCAGTATGAGCTAACTTTTAAGCTAAGAGCATCTCTAATATATAAGTCTTTAATAACTTTTTATTATTATAAAAAGCTTTTTAAAAAGTTTTTGTGTATTGGAAGGAAAAACTTTTTGATAAAAGGGTTGATATACATCAACCTCTTCTTGTATTAGCTTTTTGGTAGAAAGGTCGATGAAAAAAAGCTTTTACGTTGTGTTCTCGAAACTTATTTAACGAAGGAAATGAAAGGAAATGGAGGGAAATTGGAGGAAAGTAAGAAAAACTCGTGTTCTCGAAACTTTTTTAAGAGGAAAAGGAAAGAAAACGGAAGGAAAGAATTGATAACTTTCCTTCCAAACCTTTCCTCCTAAATGTGGGAGGAAAAGGAAGGAAAGGAGAGGGAAAAAAAATTAAAATCATTTAAAAAAATTACCGAAATTATTAAATTACAAAACTGTCAATCTTTCATTATAAAGAATATATTTTTATAAGGGTATATTTGTAAAGTTGACATTTTTCCTTTTCTTTCTCTCTTGTTCAAGAACATGAAAAACTATTTTCTTTCATTCATTTTTCTTCCATTTCGAGAACACAAATAAAAAATTTATTTTCAATTCCTTTCTTTTCTCTCCCTTTTCTTTCCGGATTAGAGAACACAACATTAGAAAATGTTTTGCATTTAAGAAGGTTTTAGAAATAGGTTTTTTATAAAGAAAAATGAGTAGAAATTTATGTGGCAAAATAAAAGGTAATTAAATGACATATGGATTGTGGATGCTCTAATTTAGTGTAAACAAAATTTCCAGAAAGCATAGCTTTTCTTTTACTGTTTCAGGGTCCATCACCAACCTCTGGTGACTACTCCATCTTTCCTACCTTTCCTTATCTCTCTGGCTGTGCTATGTTGTTTCAGAAAGCTCCATTTTAGCTTAGATCCGGATTCCCCAACACTCACATTTGCCTAATTTCCCATCAAAATCTCATCTTTTACTCGGAGATCTGTGATTGTACATCACACGATGGTTTTTCTTCTGAGATCCAGTCTTTGAATGGTTTGTTCTTACTGAATCCTATATCAGGAGGTAAGCAAAGACATAGTTTAGCACATGTCTTGAAACTTTTTTCCGTCTTTCCAATTAATGTATTCTGTTTTTGCATTCTTGATCTGAGTCTTGAACCAGTAATTAGTTCTTGATTGTATTTTAAATGAAAAATTAATCTGGGTATTGCGAAAAAAATGGGCAACCACATTGGTGTACTTGTAGTTGTTATGAAGTTGTAAGCAAAACCCATATCAACAGAGGATTAATGTACTTGTATAGCTCGTTTTTTCTTGAAAATACAATTGATTTTGATGTAAAAACTGTAAACAGTTGTAATGTAATTGAATCTGCAGGTACTAGAGAAAGAATGGCCGACGATCTTAACACGGGATTATCTGAAAAAATTGGGGTGTTGGGCATTAAGGTGTGGGAATTAATTGGGATTATTGTTGGTTTACTTATTGTAGGCATTCTTTGTGCATTGACATGTTACCTCACTTGTCGGAAGAAAGTGAGAGGAGGCAGGGACAAGGTTCCTCTGAGTCAAATACCAACTGTTTCCAAGGAAATTAAAGAAGTACGGGTGGAGCAAGTCTCGACAGGTGATTTTGCTCCACGGGATGGGATACTTCTTACCATTCATGACAAAAATAGTGATAAAAATTCGGACAAAGTTTTAGTTCATCTTGGAATGGGAAAACCGAAAAATGGAGATAACACCAGCAGTCAAGGTTCATTCCATCATATAGATAGAGACTCTCAATCAGGAGAAGATGGAAGTTCCGGCAACTTTCATATGTATAATAATAAACCTTCCTCCTCTTCTTCTCATCCAATAAGTGCACCTTCACCTCTTGTTGGTCTTCCTGAATTTTCGCACTTGGGTTGGGGTCATTGGTTCACATTACGGGATCTTGAGCTTGCAACAAATAGATTTTCAAAGGAGAATGTTCTTGGGGAGGGTGGATATGGAGTCGTGTATCGTGGAACGTTGGTTAACAGGAATCCAGTGGCAGTGAAGAAACTCCTCAATAATGTGTGAGTTGTGATCGATTTTAGTTTAGTTAGTTATTTCAATTTGTTTGTGTTTTTGTAGATTTCTCTGAATAAATGTTACTTCATATTTCCAGGGGGCAAGCTGAGAAGGAATTTAGAGTGGAGGTTGAAGCTATTGGCCATGTGCGCCATAAGAATTTGGTCCGCCTATTGGGTTATTGTATTGAGGGAACTCATAGGTATCTTCTCTTTGTGCATGCCATGCATGATTCCAGATTTTATTACTGTAGGATTACAAGTTCTGACAAATAGTTCATATTATTCCTTCCCTCCCAGAAAAGTTTGTTTCATAAAACAAAACAAAACAAAACAAAAATCTCCAGGGTATATAGAGATGGTTCTCTTGATCATATATAATGATGAATGTGCTAAGAAATATGTAATCCATGTATCTATTTCATTGATGTATATATATTTATCGTTCAAGAAACATTATTTAAAGGGATTCTTAAACATTCAGGATGTTAGTCTATGAGTATGTCAACAACGGTAATTTAGAACAATGGCTTCACGGAGCTATGCGCCAGCATGGATATCTTACTTGGGAAGCCAGGATGAAGGTTCTTCTTGGGACAGCTAAGGCGTAAGTCAATAATATGCTTCATCCATCATAAAAACATATATAGTTGGATGTCACAATTTAATCATTTATTGCAGCCTAGCCTACTTGCATGAAGCAATTGAGCCAAAAGTCGTGCACCGAGACATAAAGTCTAGCAACATATTGATTGATGATGATTTCAATGCAAAGGTCTCTGATTTTGGCCTGGCTAAGCTTCTTGGTGCTGGGAAAAGTCACATCACAACTCGAGTTATGGGTACTTTTGGGTTAGTATATGCCCAGTTTTGCTTCTGTGATGCACACCTGAAGGATTCTATTTATGATCACTTTTTCGAAATTATATATCAGCACTGATTACTTACAGTATTTGGTATTTCCTCTATATAGCTATGTGGCTCCAGAATACGCAAATACTGGCCTATTGAATGAAAAGAGCGATGTTTATAGCTTCGGAGTTGTACTTTTGGAATCAATTACCGGAAGAGATCCTGTCGATTATGGTCGCCCTGCTCAAGAGGTAATATTGCTATCTAAGACCAAATTTTGTTTTTGTAGATTCCGTTAAATCAAATCTATATATACTACACCTTTACCACTTGTAATCGTATCCTGTTGCTAGTAGCCAATTTATTCAATCACCATCTACTTCCTCCTTATCACATCTTTTAGTTTTCCTACCAACATAGCTAAAGTTGTATGTGATGTAATTTAATCTAAAACTTTTAAATTCCAACTTCTTTTAATCTGCCAATTAAGAAAATAACCTTTCTTGTTAATGTCATGGCATAAAATCAATATCATGGACATAAAACTAAAAAACAAATTGAACTTGTATTATGTTGGTCTAAAACCCTTAAATAGTGTTAATCATTCACTTCCTTAGTTGTCATTATATGGTTCATAAGCTTAGTTCGTTTATAATTTCCACAATTAAATTTCTATTATGTTGGACTACGAATTGGAATGCAGTCACCGCTAGATGCCTGTTTGGGTATCAAGAACATCCTAGGAGGCCTTCTAAGGATAGTGTAGTTTTCTTCATAGATATATTATACGGTAGCGTAATGATACTTGTAATTGTCTTCCATCCTTAAAAGGGGTTGGAGCCTCATATAAAAAGGAGATCAAGTGTATGGAAAGAAACCAACAAAACGCAACACATTCCTCACTCTTTATGATGCTTTATCGAACATTTTCCTTTGTGGCTTACTTAGCTCCACAGGCATAATATGTCGACAATTAGGAGCTTGGGTACATAATTAGTTGCGAGGAAAGAAGGAAACTGCTACTTGGCCATGGGAGATGCAAGGATCTTCTCTTGTCCATGGAACGTCTCACATGACATGAACTGACCATGGTTGATGTTAAAGAGCAAGTTTTTGAGTTAAATAACTTCAAAAAGATTAACAATAATATTGTGTGGTTTAATAATTATATTTCTCTTTTTGATGTTAAGTAAAAACTATTAATAATTCTTTAAATAGTTCAATTGACATTGTGCCTTAAAAAATGTTTTTTTTGATACAAATGTTGGAATTTGAAATACCCTTCCTTTGTACAAACTATTTCCCTAGAAAACACTTGATGGTTTTAGCGATTAAATATGAGGTGATCAATTTTTTACGATTAAAAGCTATATGCAAAATTTTCAGGTAAACCTTGTTGATTGGCTGAAAATGATGGTTGGAAGCAGGAGATCAGAGGAAGTTGTAGACCCAACCATTGAAACAAAGCCGTCAACAAGAGCCCTAAAGCGAGCACTCTTAACTGCTTTAAGGTGTGTTGATCCGGACTCTGATAAGAGACCAAAAATGAGCCAAGTTGTTCGTATGCTTGAATCTGAGGAATATCCTTTACCAAGAGAGGTTTGTATTCCCTCAACTTCTTTTACAAATATATATGTTTATTATATTCACAATTGTCCTTACTCCTAAACTTGTATATATATATATATATATATATAGGATCGACGACGTAGATCTCAAGCAGGTAGCATGGAGATTGAATCACAGAGAGAAAACTACGATACTGATAAAAGTGATAATCCAGACCCGCGGTCAGACAGCAAAAGGAACTTGAGGGCATAATCTGGTTAATTAACCATTTATCTTCTTTGATTCTTTTAGTCTTCTCGACCAAATGACCAGAAAGGGTACTGAAGGTGGTAGAGAAGGCTGTATGTGTTTTATGTTTTTTTTTTTCAGGGAATCAACGTAGATTGTGTAAGTAACAAAGTTATGGAAGACGTACGGATTTAGCTTTGTATAGTTATGGGTGAGTTCGAATTTTACTTGTTTTCATCTCATTTGCTATAAATATTATCCTACCGAGTGTTTATTATTATTCTCTTCATTCCCTTCTCCACATGTTTTTCTTTTAAAAATAGGCTTATTTAAGGATTAAACTATTTAATAATATGAATTAAAATAAATTTTATTATCTTTTGTCCGGTAAAGAAATGGCCTTTTATCGCTCTAAGCAATTGCTTTGAGACAGTTTTTTTTTTCTTTTTCAATACGCTATTGTCTATGAAACCAAAGTTTCAAAAGCTGATGTGTCGCTTAGTTTAAATCCACAATTCTTCACTCACTTCATACCCTTTAGAAAAGGAGGAATCCACTATAGGGTCGGCTACATTTTTGATATCTAAAACGATCAAGTGATTTACGGTCTCAAATGTTATCAATAAACCACAATGCAAACCTACCTGATACAACAAATACGGATAAACGAGATCTAAATATACCTAACCACAAGCGTATATAAAACAGTAATAATCAAATATACAAGCAAATATGAAAGTGGCACATAACCCAAGACAACTAGATTTAACGCGGTTCCACTATCGGAGTGATAGTGTAAGTCCATAAGGATATATATATATATATAGATAGATAGAGAGAGAGAGAGAGAGAGAGAGAGAGAGAGAGAGAGAGAGAGAGAGAGGGAGGATCATGCGAGAAGTTAAACATTTTACGAGAAGGCGAGAAGTGTTTAATCATGTATGATTAAACGTCTTTGTATTGTCAATATAACATGTGTTTAATCATATATGATTAAGCTTGTGTATCATATATGATTAAACACTTCTCGCCTTCTCGCAAAATGTTTAACTTCTCGTTTGAACCTGCCCATATATATATATATATATATATATATATATACATATATATATATATATATGGGTCTAATCAAATGAGAACTAGGTAGCTTGTCGTAAATGTAAGATCCAATATGAGCCACTCATTTAAAATAATTAATGTTGTTTTTAAAATAAAATAAAAGGATAATATGGTAATTTGATAATTTAGATTTTTTTATGACAAATTAAAATCTAAATTGACTCATTAAAAATTTACCCTAATTAAGAGTCTTTTGAAGTCCAAGCATCTCATCTCTCTCTTCTCAATTGCCTCTCCAGAATCCCTAAATCGACAATGGTGATAAAGAACTGTAAGCGAGCAAACCAAGTCACCTATCCAGAATCCCTAAATTGAGCCGACAATGGTGGTGGATAACATCGTAGAACGATAGTGGTCGGCGGTGCATCTCGTCGTAGAAGGGAAGGGGGTGGTCCGTCGTAGATCTCGTCTCAATTTTATGTTGCTTTCTCTCCATTCGGACTTACCAGGACGAAATAAAAGAGGAAGGGGATCAGGATTCGCCGGAGAAGGGGATGGTGGTGGAATCGCCGGAGAGGGACGGGGAGTTTGCGGGGGGAGGTTTGGGTCACGATTCATTGTTCCAAGTTTTAGGCTTTATGTGTATATAATTTCAAAATATGAAATATATAATATATAACTTTGATGCTTACCTCTCACGAAGATTGAACATCTCTTCATGAACGGTGGTGTCCATATCATACAATTTCTTCAATTCAAGTTCCTTCATCTGTCAAAAACGAATTTGTTTTGGGTATCACAGAGGTATCATAGTGTGTATCACAGTGGTATCATAGTGGGTCTTGTACGTATTTTGGGTATCTGTAACATCCCGATTTTTAGAAAGTTATCATTTCTCGTTTTTTACCGAAACCGAGTCAATAATGAAAAATAAGATATTTGATTTTAGGCTTGGATTTCTAATTTTATAGTTTGGATGGATGAGGAATTCAATTACGAGTCCAACGGTTCTTTCCGGAGCGAAAACGGAGCTATAACGAAGAAGTTATGACCGAAACGGGATTTGACCAAATAAGAAGAAAATCAGGGGTTGACGTACCTTGTTACGTGGGTTGCTGAAGTTGAACCCACGGAGCAACCCACGAGAATGGTGGCCAAGATCAGTGACTGAAGTACCTTGTTACGTGGGTTGCTGAAGCTGAACCCACGGAGCAACCCACGAGAATGAAAATTAGGGTACCTTGTTATGTGAGTTGCTGAAGCTGAACTCACGGAGTAACCCACGTGGAGGGCTGGACGATTTTTATGCATTTCTTTCTCCAATTATTTCTCATTTCTCATCTTCTTCATTTCAAGAATTCTCTCCCAAACCCTTCCTCTTCACCTACTTCTTCTAATCTTCTTTCAACCACCAAATCATCAACATTTGTTGCTAGAAGTTGGGTGTTTCATCCAAGTGTTTGGTTTGGAAGCTTCATCACCAACCTCATCTTCATCTTCTCCAAGTGTTCTTCACCATAGTTGACCAAATTTGGAGGTTTTCCAATAAACCTACTTGTAAGTCATTCTAACCATTTATAAACCCTGGAATAAGTTATAAAAGCTTCATTGATGGTTTTCTAGTATTTGATTTCTCTAGATTTCGGTTTAGATCTTTGTTGGAAGTTTTGGGTCAAAATTAGGGTTTTGCCCAAAATAGAGATCTCGTTAATTAAGTGTTTGGGAATCAATTATTTATGGTAGATAATGTATATTTATGGTTGGAACCTTGTGAATCTAGGTTTTTGGAAGTTTTGGTTTGAAGGACCAAGTTTCTTCAAGGAAGGATATAAGTGGGTAAATACTAGATTTAGCTTAAATCTAGTAAGGTGAGTTTACTAAACTTTTGTTAAAACTGGATACACATCATATTTGCTTATTTGTTGATATTATTACATAATTGCTCAATATGGTCATCTTTACGGGTTTATGTATTGATGGTATTTTCATGAGATTATGTGAAATATGGGTATATGGGGTATTATTCCATGATTTACTCGATGTTGGGTAATTAATTGGGGATTACAATTATGTGTGCCACAATGGGTATTTGACATGAATATGTGATATATGTTAGTATGTCATGGTGATTTTCATTTGGAATATAATTGTGGTAAAATTGTATCTACAATGCGGTTATGTGAATATGTAAGTTTTATGTTAGACTTTTGATATTAGGAGGGTGATGTTATATCCATGATGGATATTGAATTATGTTGGTTGGACATATACTTGAGGACCTCCTAATTGCATAATGTGGATAGATCGAGTATGTGTTTCATTATAGGAATGTAGGTGAGGTGAGGTATGGGCAATTCCCTTGTGTGGTAGTCTCCATATAAACCTAGACCTCCGCCGTCGGGGAATTTCTTGAGTGGTAGTCCTCGATGCGTGTCGGGCCTTTGGGTTGCCACATTGTTCGGCTTCAAGGGGCATTTCTCTTAGAGTGAACCAGATCGTAGATATGGGTCGCTCCCATTGATTCCACATCTACTTGATTAATTGATTAGTTGAATAATTGATTAATTGATTAGTTGAATAATTGATTAATTGCGGATAAGAGTCAATCATGTTATACCATGCTATTTTATTGTTCAACTCACTAGGCTTTTTGGCCTAACACTTGTTTGGTGTCGATGTGTATCTCAGGTTCTAGCGGCGTCGGTTCTAGGAAGGCGTAGTACTTGGGTGTGAGCATGGGAATTATCGAACTTGAACTTATTATTTTAGAAGATTGATTTGGGATTTATAAGTGACTCCGTGTGTATTTTATTCCCTAGTATTTGGAATTGTTGATTGTTGTTTATTGTCCGTTTAAATTACAATTGTATTTAAACAGGTTTGTGTAATTCCCCACTCTTGGGAGGCTCTTGCTTTGGCAAATTTTAGTATACCTCATGTCCGTTTTTCGGATTTTGTTATCTCCATTTTTGGGGTGTTACAAGTTGGCATCAGAGCTTTAATTTAAGTGAACTAGGTATTGTTTTAGTATATCTAGACTTAAGCTTTAGACTGTTTGACTTCACTGTCCACTTTGGGTAGAAATCCTAGGTGGGGAGAGTGTTAAGATTACGGAATTACTCTAATTGAAAGTTGTGATGATGGTGACAAGAATTCTTATGTATGGTTCGTTCACAATTTCAATTAGCTACTGCTATTATGAACGCATTGTTACGTGAGCATGCTTGGGTTACTATTGTTATGATGATTGATGAAAGTATTAGTACGTACAAAGAGTTCAACTCACTTAGTCTTTTCTCAATCTATTTCTTGTACGTTTATGACAGATTGAGATGGTTAACACTCGAAGTAGAGCACCTGACATGCCAGAAGGTCAACCAGAGGTGGAATCGACAGTTGTACGACCTCCCGTGGGTGTAACCACCAATGACATTCCTAGACCCATAATCTTGGGAGGCGGACCAGAGTATATTCCCCGCGGAAACCTCAACTCGAGCGATCCTATCATGGAGGAGGCAACCATGGAAACCCGGTTACGGGATAGTATGATGCAGGCTATGAGTGCTGCCATGGCTCAACAATAACTGGCCATGACTTCGGCCCTGGCTCAACAGCAAGAGTTATTCATGAAGCTCCTAGAGGATCGTGACACCAACAACCGTCAACCTGAGACCATAGCAGAAAATGTTATTGTGGGATCGGGTGGACCGAATGTAGTAACGATTGAAGAACCATCTGATATCGGTAACAAGTCAAAGACTAAAGGATGCACCTACAAGTCATTTCTGGGGTGCCACCCTAAAGAGTTTGCGGGTTCAGACAACCCGGTTGCTTGCATGTACTGGCTCAAGGAGGTAGAGATGGCCTTTGAGTCCAGTGAGTGCGATCCTTCTCAAAGAGTCAAGTTTGCTTCTCAACTACTTCGAGGGGAGGCTTTGATTTGGTGGAATCTCACTCGATCAGTCCTCACTCCTGAAGTTTTGGCTAAGCTAACTTGGCCGGTGTTCAAAAAGAAAATCATGGACAAGTATTGTAGTGAGCGTTCGATGGACAAGTTGGAACGGGAGTTCCGACATCTGAAGAAGGAGAATCTGTCTGTCACCGAATACTCCAAACTCTTTTTGGAGAAGCTAAACTTGGTGGGACACCTAGTTCCCGATGAAAAGTCGAAGATGAAGGCATATCAACAAGGTTTACCGGCTGGAATGCAAACGGACTTAAGGAATGCTAAATGCTCGACCTTACAAGAAATCATTGAAGAGTCCTTACTCATCGAGGTTTTCGAGAAGGAAGAAATAATAAGATGTCAAGGCTGAAAAGGAAGAAAGAAGTGTTGCGGGTGAGAAGAGAAAGTGGGAAGGGCCATCTGGGTCCGTTCGTCAGTCGAAATCTTTTGCTAGCGGGAAATCTGTTGACTCTCGTAAAGACGATCGATGGTGCCACAAGTGTAGAACCAAACACTCGGGCGCGTGTGTTTCTAAGTCCTACGCGGGCCCGGTAAATTGTAATAAATGCGGCAAGAAGGGGCATATGGCTCGGGACTGCAATGTTCGTGCGACGGGATGTTATGAATGCGGTGAATCGGGACATATAAAGAGAAATTGCCCAAAGCTAGTAGGAGGGAACGGTGGAAATTCTGCAGGTTCGACGGCTAAAGTTGAACAACCAACAAGGGCACCGAGTCGAGCCTTTCAGATGACTACCGAGGAGGCAAAGGAAACCGCTGATGTTGTTTTGGGTACGTTCCTAGTAAACTCCTTGCCTGCTCGTGTTCTGTTTGATTCGGGTGCTACGTGTTCCTTTGTGTCAGAAAATTTCTGTAAGCAGTTTGTCACTCCTATTAGTGTTCTTTCCGATGCTCTAGTAGTGGAAGTAGCCAATGGTGATAAAATAATCATTCGTGATCATTTCCGTGATTGCATTATAAAGATTGATGGGAATTCTTTTGGAATAGATTTACTACCTATGGCTATAGGAGGCTTCGATGTGGTTATAGGTATGGATTGTTTGGTGAGGCATAAGGCAGACATCTTTTGTTCCAAGAAGATGATCCGAGTGCCATTACCGGAAAACGGTGTGGTAACCATTTATGGGGAGAAAGGGAAAAGAAGTAATCCTATTATTTCATACCTGGCTTATGTGGTGGACGCGAAGAAAGAGAAGAAGTCGGTGGAAGATGTAGAGGTTGTGAAAGATTTTTCGGATGTTTTTCCGGAGGACTTACCAGGGCTACCGCCGGAGCGACAAGTGGAGTTTCATATTGACCTCACTCGGGGAGCGGCTCCGATAGCCAGAGCTCCATATCGTTTGGCACCAACTGAAATGAAGGAAATAATGTCTCAGCTTCAAGAATTGTTAGAGAAGGGTTTTATTCGACCGAGCTCTTCTCCTTGGGGAGCGCCGGTCTTATTCGTAAAGAAGAAGGATGGATCTATGCGAATGTGCATTGATTACCGAGAGCTGAACAAAGTCACCGTAAAGAATAAGTATCCCTTACCTCGCATCGACGATCTCTTCGATCAACTTCAAGGTGTGGGATGCTTCTCAAAGATCGATCTCCGATCCGGATATCATCAAGTGAGAGTGAAAAAGAATGATATTCCAAAGACGGCTTTTCGAAGGCGATACGGTCACTATGAGTTTTTGGTGATGCCTTTCGGCTTAACAAACGCTCCGGCCGTGTTCATGGATTTGATGAACCGTGTGTGTTGACCATTTTTGGACAAATCCGTGATCGTCTTCATCGACGATATTTTAATTTATTCAAAGGATGAGTCCGAGCATGGGAAACACTTACGGGAAGTGTTAGAAATTCTAAGAAGAGAGAAGTTATTTGCGAAATTCTCAAAGTGCGAATTCTGGCTCCAAGAGGTCAGAGGTGCAATTCTTGGGGCATGTGGTATCAAAGGACGGGGTAAAAGTGGACCCGGCGAAGATCGAGGCGATGATGAGCTGGGAACCTCCGACAAGTCCGACCAAAATTCGGAGTTTCTTGGGCTTAGCGGGTTATTACCGGCGTTTTATTCAAGACTTTTCCAAGATAGCTACACCGCTCACCTCGCTTACGAGGAAGAACGTCAAATTTCTTTAGACCGATGCACAAGAGCGAGATTTTCAAATGCTCAAGAAGAAGTTGTGCGAGGCTCCTATCTTATCCTTACCCGAAGGATCGGAAGATTTTGTGGTGTATAGTGACGCTTCCAAGATGGGACTTGGATGCGTACTTATGCAAAGGGGAAAAGTAATAGCCTACGCATCGCGACAATTAAAGGATCATGAGAAGAATTACCCGACTCATGATTTAGAATTGGCTGCGGTAGTTTTTGCATTAAAACTATGGCGACATTACTTGTACGGGACAAAGTGTACTCTTTTCACAGATCACAAGAGTCTAAAATACATCTTCGATCAAAAAGAACTCAACATGCGGCAAAGAAGATAGCTTGAACTCTTGAAGGATTACGATTGCGAACTACTCTATCATCCCGGTAAGGCCAATGTAGTAGCTGATGCATTGAGCCGAAGGAGTTATGATGGTGGGGTCAAAATGTCTCTTGCAAGAATTGACGTGGTATCAAGCTTGTTGGAGAGCATCAAGTCGTGTCAAGAAGAAGCACTCAAGGAAGAGAACCTCAAAACCGAAGTTATGGTAAAGCAAAGAGAACTTCTAACGGAAGACAGTCGTGGACTTAAGCTCTTCCAAGGGCGAATTTGGGTACCAAAGCTGGGAGGAAACCGAGAATTACTTCTCGAAGAAGCGCACAAGTCAAAATATTCTATACATCCCGGTAGCACCAAGATGTACCGAGACTTGAAATTGAATTATTGGTGGCCGGTGATGAAATTGGATGTTGCCAATTATGTGGAAAGATGTGTCACGTGCCTTCAAGTCAAAGCGGAGCATCAAAGACAGTATGGAAGTTTGCAACCATTGTCCATTCCCGAGTGGAAGTGGGACAATATCACTATGGATTTTGTGACAAAGCTACCAAAGACGTTACGGGGTCACGATGCCATTTGGGTAATCGTGGATCGGTTGACCAAGAGTACGCATTTTCTTGCAATGCAGGAATCTCTTCAAATAGAGAAATTGGCCAAACTCTATATCGATGAGGTGGTATCGAGGCACGGAGTTCCACAATCCGACGTATCGGATCGGGATAGTCGTTTCACTTCAAACTTTTGGACTAGAGTTGGGCACTAGACTGAATTTGAGCACGACATATCATCCTCAAACGGATGGTCAAAGCGAAAGGACGATTCAGACGTTAGAGGATATGTTGAGATCGTGTGTAATAGACTTCGGGGGAAGTTGGGATTCACATCTACCTTTGGTAGAGTTCGCGTACAATAACAGTTACCATTCTAGTATCGGGATGGCACCGTTCGAGGCATTGTATGGATGGAAGTGCAGAACCCCAGTTTGTTGTCTAGAAGCGGGTTATAAACAAATTGCTGGACCGAAAATTGTTCAAGAGACGGCCGACAAGGTGAAAGAAATTCGGGAAAGACTAAAGGCAGCACAAGATCGTCAGAAGAGCTACGCGGACAAGAAAAGAAGACCGGTCGAGTTTCAAGTGGGTGACCGTGTCATGTTGAAAGTGTCTCCATGGAAGGGAATTATTCGATTTGGAAAGCGTGGGAAGCTTAGTCCTCGTTTCCTCAGACCCTTCGTTGTTTTGGAGAAAATTGGTTTACAAGCCTATCGGTTGGATTTACCACCGGAAATGGATGGAATACATCCTACGTTCCATGTGTGTTACCTTCGAAAGTGTCTAGCCGAAGAGGAAAACGTGATTCCTTTGTCGGAAATTCGGGTGGACAATGGGAATCGTTGTGTAGAAGAACCAGAAGCAATTCTAGAATCAAAAGTGAAAAAACTACGTCATAAAGACGTAGTCATGGTTAAAGTGCAATGAAAGCATCATCGGGGTGCAAATGTTACTTGGGAATCCGAAAAAGATATGAAGTTACGATACCCTCACTTGATCGTCTTCATCGACGATATTTTAATTTATTCAAAGGATGAGTCCGAGCATGGGAAACACTTACGGGAAGTGTTAGAAATTCTAAGAAGAGAGAAGTTATTTGCGAAATTCTCAAAGTGCGAATTCTGGCTCCAAGAGGTCAGAGGTGCAATTCTTGGGGCATGTGGTATCAAAGGACGGGGTAAAAGTGGACCCGGCGAAGATCGAGGCGATGATGAGCTGGGAACCTCCGACAAGTCCGACCAAAATTCGGAGTTTCTTGGGCTTAGCGGGTTATTACCGGCGTTTTATTCAAGACTTTTCCAAGATAGCTACACCGCTCACCTCGCTTACGAGGAAGAACGTCAAATTTCTTTAGACCGATGCACAAGAGCGAGATTTTCAAATGCTCAAGAAGAAGTTGTGCGAGGCTCCTATCTTATCCTTACCCGAAGGATCGGAAGATTTTGTGGTGTATAGTGACGCTTCCAAGATGGGACTTGGATGCGTACTTATGCAAAGGGGAAAAGTAATAGCCTACGCATCGCGACAATTAAAGGATCATGAGAAGAATTACCCGACTCATGATTTAGAATTGGCTGCGGTAGTTTTTGCATTAAAACTATGGCGACATTACTTGTACGGGACAAAGTGTACTCTTTTCACAGATCACAAGAGTCTAAAATACATCTTCGATCAAAAAGAACTCAACATGCGGCAAAGAAGATAGCTTGAACTCTTGAAGGATTACGATTGCGAACTACTCTATCATCCCGGTAAGGCCAATGTAGTAGCTGATGCATTGAGCCGAAGGAGTTATGATGGTGGGGTCAAAATGTCTCTTGCAAGAATTGACGTGGTATCAAGCTTGTTGGAGAGCATCAAGTCGTGTCAAGAAGAAGCACTCAAGGAAGAGAACCTCAAAACCGAAGTTATGGTAAAGCAAAGAGAACTTCTAACGGAAGACAGTCGTGGACTTAAGCTCTTCCAAGGGCGAATTTGGGTACCAAAGCTGGGAGGAAACCGAGAATTACTTCTCGAAGAAGCGCACAAGTCAAAATATTCTATACATCCCGGTAGCACCAAGATGTACCGAGACTTGAAATTGAATTATTGGTGGCCGGTGATGAAATTGGATGTTGCCAATTATGTGGAAAGATGTGTCACGTGCCTTCAAGTCAAAGCGGAGCATCAAAGACAGTATGGAAGTTTGCAACCATTGTCCATTCCCGAGTGGAAGTGGGACAATATCACTATGGATTTTGTGACAAAGCTACCAAAGACGTTACGGGGTCATGATGCCATTTGGGTAATCGTGGATCGGTTGACCAAGAGTACGCATTTTCTTGCAATGCAGGAATCTCTTCAAATAGAGAAATTGGCCAAACTCTATATCGATGAGGTGGTATCGAGGCACGGAGTTCCACAATCCGACGTATCGGATCGGGATAGTCGTTTCACTTCAAACTTTTGGACTAGAGTTGGGCACTAGACTGAATTTGAGCACGACATATCATCCTCAAACGGATGGTCAAAGCGAAAGGACGATTCAGACGTTAGAGGATATGTTGAGATCGTGTGTAATAGACTTCGGGGGAAGTTGGGATTCACATCTACCTTTGGTAGAGTTCGCGTACAATAACAGTTACCATTCTAGTATCGGGATGGCACCGTTCGAGGCATTGTATGGATGGAAGTGCAGAACCCCAGTTTGTTGTCTAGAAGCGGGTTATAAACAAATTGCTGGACCGAAAATTGTTCAAGAGACGGCCGACAAGGTGAAAGAAATTCGGGAAAGACTAAAGGCAGCACAAGATCGTCAGAAGAGCTACGCGGACAAGAAAAGAAGACCGGTCGAGTTTCAAGTGGGTGACCGTGTCATGTTGAAAGTGTCTCCATGGAAGGGAATTATTCGATTTGGAAAGCGTGGGAAGCTTAGTCCTCGTTTCCTCAGACCCTTCGTTGTTTTGGAGAAAATTGGTTTACAAGCCTATCGGTTGGATTTACCACCGGAAATGGATGGAATACATCCTACGTTCCATGTGTGTTACCTTCGAAAGTGTCTAGCCGAAGAGGAAAACGTGATTCCTTTGTCGGAAATTCGGGTGGACAATGGGAATCGTTGTGTAGAAGAACCAGAAGCAATTCTAGAATCAAAAGTGAAAAAACTACGTCATAAAGACGTAGTCATGGTTAAAGTGCAATGAAAGCATCATCGGGGTGCAAATGTTACTTGGGAATCCGAAAAAGATATGAAGTTACGATACCCTCACTTGTTTAGTTAGAGTATGATTTCGGGGACGAAATCCTTATTAGGTGGGGAGGATTGTAACATCCCGATTTTTAGAAAGTTATCATTTCTCGTTTTTTACCGAAACCGAGTCAATAATGAAAAATAAGATATTTGATTTTGGGCTTGGATTTCTAATTTTATAGTTTGGATGGATGAGGAATTCAATTACGAGTCCAACGGTTCTTTCCGGAGCGAAAACGGAGCTATAACGAAGAAGTTATGACCGAAACGGGATTTGACCAAATAAGAAGAAAATCAGGGGCTGACGTACCTTGTTACGTGGGTTGCTGAAGCTGAACCCACGGAGCAACCCACGAGAATGAAAATTAGGGTACCTTGTTATGTGGGTTGCTGAAGCTGAACTCACGGAGTAACCCACGTGGAGGGCTGGACGATTTTTATGCATTTCTTTCCCCAATTATTTCTCATTTCTCATCTTCTTCATTTCAAGAATTCTCTCCCAAACCCTTCCTCTTCACCTACTTCTTCTAATCTTCTTTCAACCACCAAATCATCAACATTTGTTGCTAGAAGTTGGGTGTTTCATCCAAGTGTTTGGTTTGGAAGCTTCATCACCAACCTCATCTTCATCTTCTCCAAGTGTTCTTCACCATTGTTGACCAAATTTGGAGGTTTTCCAATAAACCTACTTGTAAGTAATTCTAACCATTTCTAAACCCTGGAATAAGTTATAAAAGCTTCATTGATGGTTTTCTAGTATTTGATTTCTCTAGATTTCGGTTTAGATCTTTGTTGGAAGTTTTGGGTCAAAATTAGGGTTTTGCCCAAAATAGAGATCTCGTTAATTAAGTGTTTGGGAATCAATTATTTATGGTAGATAATGTATATTTATGGTTGGAACCTTGTGAATCTAGGTTTTTGGAAGATTTGGTTTGAAGGACCAAGTTTCTTCAAGGAAGGATATAAGTGGGTAAATACTAGATTTAGCTTAAATCTAGTAAGGTGAGTTTACTAAACTTTTGTTAAAACAGGATACACATCATATTTGCTTATTTGTTGATATTATTACATAATTGCTCAATATGGTCATCTTTACGGGTTTATGTATTGATGGTATTTTCATGAGATTATGTGAAATATGGGTATATGGGGTATTATTCCATGATTTCCTCGATGTTGGGTAATTAATTGGGGATTACAATTATGTGTGCCACAATGGGTATTTGACATGAATATGTAATATATGTTGGTATGTCATGGTGATTTTCATTTGGAATATAATTGTGGTAAAATTGTATCTACAATGCGGTTATGTGAATATGTAAGTCTTATGTTAGACTTTTAATATTAGGAGGGTGATGTTATATCCATGGTGGGTATTGAATTATGTTGGTTGGACATATACTTGAGGACCTCCTAATTGCATAATGTGGATGGATCGAGTCTGTGTTTCATTATAGGAATGTAGGTGAGGTGAGGTATGGGCAATTCCCTTGTGTGGTAGTCTCCATATAAACCTAGACCTCCGCCGTCGGGGAATTTCTTGAGTGGTAGTCCTCGATGCGTGTCGGGCCTTTGGGTTGCCACATTGTTCGACTTCAAGGCGCATTTCTCTTAGAGTGAACCAGATCGGAGATATGGGTCGCTCCCATTGATTCCACATCTACTTGATTAATTGATTAGTTGAATAATTGATTAATTGATTAGTTGAATAATTGATTAATTGCGGATAAGAGTCAATCATGTTATACCATGTTATTTTATTGTTCAACTCACTAGGCTTTTTGGCCTAACACTTGTTTGGTGTCGATGTGTATCTCAGGTTCTAGCGGCGTCGGTTCTAGGAAGGCGTAGTACTTGGGTGTGAGCATGGGAATTATCGAACTTGAACTTATTATTTTAGAAGATTGATTTGGGATTTATAAGTGACTCCGTGTGTATTTTATTCCCTAGTATTTGGAATTGTTGATTGTTGTTTATTGTCCGTTTAAATTACGATTGTATTTAAACAGGTTTGTGTAATTCCCCACTCTTGGGAGGCTCTTGCTTTGGCAAATTTTAGTATACCTCATGTCCGTTTTTCGGATTTTGTTATCTCCATTTTTGGGGTGTTACAGTATCACATTGTATTTTGTTTCACACTGGGTCTTGTATATATGTATTTTAGGTATGACATTGCATTTTGTATCACGATGGGTATCACAATGGGTATCACAATGTATTTTGTATCATGGTGGGTGTTGTCTGGTTTATGCAACCTTTGAGATTCACTTAATTAGAACTTGATGCAAGTATACACCTTGTCCTACTATCGTCTCTTAACAAGTAATAGTGGTACAAACTACCGGATATCGATCCACGGGGAAAGCTTTGTAAAAGTTTCTCAAAAGTCCAGTCTGTAAAAGCTAGTTTCAGATGGTAAATTCGAAGAAAATCTTTGGTAGGGGTTTGATTTATCAACTACTATAAATCAATTATAAAAAAAAGCAAATGGTGAAAAACTTTGTTAAGATAAAAACAGATAATCCGGTAAAAATATATTATAGCAAACTTACGTTATCTCAGATTTAATATTTAAGTAACTTCTGAAAAGTTAACACATTTTCGTTCAAATAATTAGTCTTCAATTAATTAAATATAATTTTTAATGAAGTATTTGATAATCTGATTTAAATAACAATAAGGCTATATTCAATACACATTTTTTATAACCTTTTTACCGTTTTAAATCCTAACTTTGCTTTACACCCCAAGCTAAGGTTGTCAGCCTATAATTGTTTGTTTCTTTTTGCAAGAGATGTAAAAACTTGAAATTTAAATAACAGAGATAGAAAATGCATAAAATAATTTGAAAGTGCTAGAATTTAACAAAGGAAACTTGTTGCACAAGTAACGATTTCAAGGAATGACAGGAAGTAAAATTAATGGAATTTAAATGATTATAATTAAACAACAAATTAAGTGCAAGAAAGTAAATTGCGGAAAGTAAAGGCAACAATGTAAATTACATAAAGTAAAAGACTAAAAAATGTATTTACGATAAAGAAATTGGTAACTTGTGCATTAAGCATGGTTTTGTAAATTAAAGACTTGCTCATTGAGAACACTATGGTTTTACCTTAATAATCACAAGGAATTTTGATTTACAATAGTATGTATGCACTATATATAAATTTCATTCCTTTATGAATATGGGTGAAAACACAAAAAATTATAACTAAATAATAAACTTACAAAAAGGGATGAGAAATGAGTTGGATGATGATAAAGAGAAAGAAGAGATAGTGGAAAATAATCTACTTGATCTTAATATTACTGCAAATTTCGGCCTTTAGTAATGAGATCAAAGGGAGGGGCCGAAAATGAGATTTGATATGAAGAGCTTCTACTACCAACTTTTATTACTAGATGGAAATGAGAGCAAGTATTTAAGCTGGGGTGAGGATGAAAGAAATGGGTAAGTAACAACACTCTTTTTATTACTTCTTGGGTTGAAATCACCTTAAAAATCAGTCCTAATGTTGGAACCAACCGAAATCTAGGATTACAAAAGATAATTCTAATGAGTTGTTTTCTCTAAGTTGAGAAAAACAACCAACTAAAATTATGAGATGTGTTGTAAGATTATGTGTCATCATCAAAAGGAAGTGATTGATATAATATTTTCCTAGTAATAGAAATTACCATAATGAATGTTTCCTTTTCTTTGTAAACTCCTCCCTATTTAAAGGGCTTATGATTAATGAGAATTACAGACTTCTTCTCTCTGTCTTATTGTTATTCTCTCCATATTGTTGTTTTATTTGTTTTTTCCCTTTAACACGTTATCAGCACGATGCTCGTCTGTGCTACTGTTTCATCAAATGAATTACAAGAATGACAAAGCCAGAAACAAACTCGAATCATGTTTTGAAGGATGAATGGAAAAAAAATCCATATGACGAGGTAAAAAGTCTTTCTGTATTCTTGAGTTTTTCATCTTTATCATATGCATGATTTTCTTTTGAATTTGCTTAAATATATGAGGATGAACGGGGCATGACCTTAAGTATGTGTATGAACCTAAACCATATAACTGTGTATAATTTTGAACTCGTGATATACTTACTCTATGGGTTAGATATTTGTGTTCCTTCAATTCTCATTATAAGAGGTTAAAAAATAATAATAATAATAACCATTATTGCTATGTTAACTTGTATCTTATGCAATAAGGATTGTACATCTTTATATGTCATTATTTATATATATATATATATATATATATATCTCCTTATGTAATTGATATTGAAAAAAAAAAGATATTTGATTCATTTATCTTTTCTTATTAATTTATATCATAACTGATTAACATATTTAGATGTGATCCAATTATTTTAATTTTGGATACTATTGATTTTAATTGTTAATGTTAATTTATTGGTTCAATGTTTATTATAGGCGTATATTTATGACATTTACATATTAAACTTGTTAATTTTTTTTAATGGAATATGTTTATAAAATGTATTGGATTATACTTAAGGCAATTATTATGTACATTTTGAAGGGTCGATGTGTGAGAAAAAAAACTATTGAATTTAATTCAATATGTTTTAGGTCTTATAAAATTATTATAATTGCTTGCTTAGTTTATAAAGCACGTATATTGTTTTTCTAATATAATATATATATATATATATATATATATATTGCCATATATGTTTTGTTACTAAATATTGGAGCAAAATTATAAGCGTATCATAGTCAAAATAAATTCCTAATAATGACGATTGTATTGCTTATTTCCAAAAACATTATTCTTATATTAGTTATAAATCATCCCCATGTTATAAATATTTTTTTTTTGGAAGTTACACTTCTAATCTCCATATATCCAAAAATGTTAGTAAGATATTAAACATTTGAATTTGACTTTATGTCAAAATCAATATTTATTTGGCTCATAACAAAATATCCCAAAATACCATTAAGGTATTAAAACATTGAAATTGGCTTCATATGCCAAACTCATATCAATTTTTGAGCTCATGCCAAATGCTTTATAATTAACAATGTTATATTTAAATTAAATAAATCACAAAATATCGACTGGATTTTGTTAAACGGGTGTAAACAACCCTAAGGTTTGTAGGGACTTAAGAAATCAATGTGATTCCCCTACTACCTAGAAATCCAATAGATTGAGTGATTTCTTTTTTTTGCAAATTGAAATATTGATGAAGTATTATCAACAAAACATAAACATACAAAAATCCAATATTGTTATGATAATGAAATTTCATAAACATATCCATTTTCTTATAAAAAAGAAAATCATATATTATCCTTTATATATGTAAATGACTCATCATAAAATCAACGAAATAAACTCAAAAGAATCTGAGTATCATAAATGAGTATATAAACCTCATTCTAAAAAGGTACAAGAAAATACCTAAAGTCCATCAACTCCCCAATTGACTCTAAAACCAACCTCTTGAAAAAGTACAAACAAATACCCTCATATTTTGAAACGACATATAAATCCTAAGTTTCATAGGAATACCTTTACTAGAAACCCCCAAAGAAATGTGGGATGTCCCGAAAGGGATAATCGGGAGTACTCATGAATATGTACTTCCCGAACTAATCGTACAGTGGAATGAAACTCATCTACTCGATTACAAAAAGGTAACTGATTTCAACAAATAAAATGTTATATCCAAAATGCGTATCAATCTCTGTGGCAAGGAACTCACAGAAGATGTTTTCATATATCAAAAATATTAATGAACTAATATAAGTTGGAAAGTAACCTTTAGACAAACTCATCAACCTACTGCAAGTGGTTGAGAGACATAACAAGATTTTTTGGAATAATAACACCACATATGTCGAGATAAAGAAAATTCTCGAGATCAATAATGAAAGTATTAAAGGTGGAAACAACTCCAAAGAACAGACAGTTAAAAACAATTTCACACATGTGACATTTATCCACTATGTGGACGAAACCCTAGAACGGGGTCAGGGTCTTGGTAAGAGTCGGGAATAATTTTTCAACATCTGGAGTAGAGATACAACTACTGCCCCATGTGATAATGGACAATCAAATAAGAAATGCACTAAAGAATTCTCTTGTCAAAAAGGAAACACGTTGAAAATGAACTATAACATATTAATTTAATATTTAATATTGATTAAGCATATGTTTATTTGAAATTAATTTTAAGCATCAAAATTAATTTCTTTGCTAAAGTAAAATCGAATATGTAACCATTATAGATGTAAAGAAATACATCTAAATAAATAACAAAACTATTAATATTCTCCGTTCCATGTAGGAATGTATCGAGGAGAACTTGAGTTTTTGTAGAATACTCCACAATCTAAAATGATAGACAAATACATATTACTTAGACGATGGACTGTCACTTTCTTGTTGGTACAAGATTAATAGGAACCTTGTAAGATATTCGTATCAAATGGAAATGGAAATGAGCATGTATACATAAGTTCTAATGAATATGAAAGTAAACATATCATGGAAACTAATGTGTCAAACTAGTAGATTATTGGGTCATCGAAACATATTTTGTCACCAATAAAGAACTTTGGGGGAAATGACACATATATGTTTCAACATGACCATGTGGGACACCATGGTTATGACATAGTGATCCGTGTATTGCAAAATACACATAGACACATTCTCTTTCGAGTGAAAGGCAGAATGAGGCAAATTGCAACTGTTGACTTCTACAGCATAAGAAACAACATTGCCATCATAATATGCCCTCTCGAATACCTAAAACTTTTGTATATACTCTAATCCTTGGCCAAGACAGGAATGAGATCATCCTAAAACTAAGGGACATAATACAAAAATATTTCATTGTTACAACGAATACAAGGTGATATTTATGGACATAAACATCCAGAATGCGGGCCATTAAAGTACTTTATGGTTCTGGTTTCGACACGATGAACGCATGTCGTATTATTGTCCACATGAAATACTGCACTCCTAGCACTAGCTATACGTTTAAGGGCTCACCACCCTGATTATCTCATCAAGTCTACATGACTTGGAATGCTAGAGAATTTACATCATAAGGATTTCATATGTATTAGGATCAATGTAGAGTTTCCTATACCCCAAGTGTATATATAAAATGGTCTCATAGAAGTTGTTATCAAAAGAATATGATGACATCTTGGGTATTAGTAATGCGCACCAATTTACCCACATCTACCTGGGGTTATGTAATTATTATATGCAGTTTTTTTTCCTTTTCGTTTTTAGACTCATTGCTTGCTAACTAGCCTCATGCGTACCAGTTGGTAACTGGATATAAGCCTGATAGTTTACATTTACGCATGTTTGGTTATGTAGTATATGTGCCAATTGCGCCCCCACAGCGCATCAAAATGGGCCCTTAAAGACGACTTAGTATATGTTGGATATGAATCCCCAACAATTATCTGCTAATCAGAATATTTGACTAGTGATCTCATTACCGCTAGATTTGCGGGTTGTCACTTTCATGAGACAGTCTTCCCGTCGTTAGGGGGAGATAGGAAAAAGGATTTTCCATGAGAACGACAGGAAGTGTCATTGAATATTCCCACTCTGTCTCATTTTGATCCCTAAAACTTCACAACGTAATTGAAGTCAAACGAATCAGACTCGATACCTGATACGTTTAATGTTATTCCAGAAGTGACAAAATCACATATAAGAGCTGCAAATATACTCGCAAGGTTAAAGTCCCCAAACAAGGGCACAACGTCGCTGGAAAGTGCGTTGCAATCACACATGGTGGATGTGTGGTTGAGGTCGTAGCTCCCAAACGGAAATCGGGGAAGCTACTTGGTTCGATAGATACTCATCTAAAGGAAGAGAAGAGTAAAGCACAACTATTTTTCATCAATACATAAACCTCTCACGAGATTGTCTCTGATTAAACTATGTCTATGAATCATTATTGGAGGACGCTCCAAAGTTAATATTGATTCCAGAGATTAAAGAAATTTCAAATGAATTATGAGAGTACATATGAGTCGATGGACAGATCATACATACTCATTGATGATATATTTCGCATATATTGTTGCTTATGAGATGATAGAGCACATTGACATCGAACCATGCTCAGTTGAAAAATATCAACAAAGAGCAAATTGGCCTAAATAAGCAATCCATGAGAATCATATTATTTGACAAATAAACAGGTATTTGGTTTGGTAGTGCTAACCCACCAAGTGTAAAGCCTGTAAGACATAGATAAATAATTTGTCGTAAAACGTAATGAGAATAATCAAGTCATAATGTATGAGACTCTCCTTTGGCGCAAGGTTTCTCACAACGCCCTGGATTGACCACGAGAAGACTTACTCTCCCGTGATGGACGTTATAACGTTATGCTAATTAATTAGCCTAGTAGTTTCCGAAGGAATGGAAATGCAGCTCATGGATGTGGTTAATACATATCTCTATAGGGATCTATATTTAGAGATATAAAAGTGCTTGATGACATTACATTACCAAAATCAAGTAACTCTACACCACGAAGTGCGTTTGCAATAAAATTAAAACGCTCACTTTATAAATTAAAACAATCTATGCGGATGTGGTATAACCCCCTAAGTGAACACTTGATTGGGAAAGGAGACATAAGAACTATGAATTGTGCCCTTGCGTATTTATGTAGAAAAACAAGTTCTAGATTTTCAAAGTAGCTTTATATGTCGATGTTATGAACATAATAGGCACTCTTGATGAAATAAGAGAAACCACAAGCAACTTGAAATCTAAATCTGAGATAAAAATCTTGGGAAAACTTGGGTTTGTCTAGCTATTTGATCCAGGACACCGAGTTTGTGAAATATTAATTCACCGATCGCATATGTCTAGAAAATAATCAGGCAATTTAATATGGACAAAGCGCATCCGGTTAGCACTCCCATGATTGGTCAAAGTGTTGGATATAAGGAATTGTCCATTTCGTCTAAAGGATGGTGACGAAAAAAAGGTGTTGGGATTTGGAATTCCTTATCTAAGTACAATATGCGCATTATTGTATTTAGAACAATACACTTGACTGTATATTCTATTTCTCAGTGAACTTGTTAGCTAGATTTAGCTCAGCGCCAACGCAGCGTCATTTGGAATGATATCAAGTAAATCTTTTAGAACCATTGACATGGGCTTATACTTTCCCTATAGAAAGAAAAATGGGATTGATAATGGAACTTCAATACCTACTTAGAATGTAAGCAGTAAAAGTACTAGCTCTTATAGAAAAACACTAAACAATGTCTTGGTATGTGTTTGTTGATATTAGATATATGTATTACTCATAGAAAGGTTGTTCTCAAACTGGATAAGGAATCTCCAAAGTGAACATCCAGATTGCTTGAAAGTAAGCTAAGCAAACCCTTGTAACTACCTCCTTGAACTATTCCAAGAATATTACTCTCCATGAGATAATTACAGAATGTATATGATTAAGGACTATCATTACATATATTAGAGGAGCTAGTAATTTTGGGTTCAATAAGTATCCTACTTGCATATATGGAAATAATGCATCATGTATAGAAGAAAGGAACATAAGATACATCAAGGGTGATAACACAAAGCATATTCTGCTTAAGTTTTTATACAATCGGAATAAAAGACTCTCCTTTAGATTCAAGTGAATCAAGTAAGGTGTGAAAAGAATGTGACATATTTTACCAAGTCATTACCTAAAACCATATATTGGGAAACATGTAGAAAGTAAATGGAAATGTTTTCCAAACTCCCTTGATTAATGCACGAATCAGGGGGAGTAGTAGACAAAAGGGGGAGTCTACTATATTTGTGATATTGGTATGTTGTGCTCTTTCCTTCAACCAAGGTTTTATTTTTCCCATTGGGTTTTGTTCCTTGATGTAAGGTTAAGTGAGGCAACTGTTTATATACCATCATGATTTCCTAACTCTCATGATTAATGTACTAATCTAAGAGAAAACTAGACTGAAGGAAAAGTCTATATATTGCAAAGAAACCGGTGCGTTGTACTCTTTCCTTCGTCATATTTTTTTATCCCACTGGGTTTTTATTTTGGCGTAAGGTTTTAACGAGGCAACAATTGTGCACATCACTCCTTTGACTCGGCACAAGGGGGAGTGTTGTAAGATTATGTGCCATCATCAAAAGGAAGTGATTGATATAATATTTTCCTAGTATTAGAAATTACCATAATGAATGTTTCCTTTTCTTTGTAAACTCCTCCCTATTTAAAGGGCTTATGATTAATGAGAATTACAGACTTCTTCTCTCTGTCTTATTGTTATTCTCTCCATATTGTTGTTCTATTTGTTTTTTCCCTTTAACAAGATGATCTTTTTTTTCTTTGCATCCACTAACATACAACTATATAAGAAGGATGGGGCTTAGGGCCCAAATCCATAAAACTAAAACAAAACAAAAAAAACTAGATAGCAAAATGTAGCCCAATTACAAAATAAAAAACCCAACTTAAGTTTAATACAATCGACCTTTTTGTTTAGCCCAAATATCTTCAAAGTTTCCTCCCCATTTAGCCCATGCATGTGATGAGCCCAAAAATCATCTTGAGTTCACTTCAATAATCGGCCCTTAACACGATCAAACCGAGAGTCCAAAAATGCTCGTTCACATCCTACATAGAAAATTTATTGAACAAATGAGGTTTAAATACCAATTTTTTTCATCCAAAATTCTAATTCACACACCAAACTCTAAAAACTAAAAATACAAAGAAAAGAGAAAAAGATTCAATGGACTTTAATGAGTTTTATATAAAAAAATGTACAAAAGTGGTGCAAGTGAGGTTAATAAAATAACTTCATCACACCCCCAAACTTAAAAGGTTGCTTGTCCTCAAGCAACCAAAAATGACAATTATAAAGACTCAAAAAAAGGGTTTTACTCAAAAAAATTTGCTAAAAAAATATCATTAAAAACTTGAGATTGCCATCACATCAAACATACAATGCATACCAAATGAATTCAGAGATTATGTCATAGTTCTAAAAAAATTATGAGGTACATTCTTATATTCACACTGTGATTTTCCACTTATCCTCAAAGTGATACCACATTCTCAACTATTATACCTCCTCTTGGTTCCAAATCAAACATTGTTCTAAGGATCATGAAGGGGTTGGAATTTGGCTCTTTCTTTATTGATGATAATGCATGACCTCCTACCATAGTTCACTTTTATTTCTATGGCATCATCTTTCTACCATCATCTTGTTTGAGGTATAATTGGACACTTTTGGTCTCTTGTTGTATCTTTGAACAATATCATGTAACTGAGGTGGAGCTTTGCTCCTTGATTTCATGACATTGACCTTTTGAGTTCTTGTGGAGGTTATGCATTTTGTGCTTTGGGTATGGTGAAAGTGTGGTGGGTGAGTATGATGGAAGTATATGAGGTATTTCTTCTTTCCCCCAAACTTAAAACATTCAATATCCCCCATTGAATACAAAAAAAATCTCCATTGATGTAGGTGACGATAGGTGATGATTTTTATGTCCACGAAAACAGTTACCATATACCTATGGTAATGGTTTTTAACCGTCACAAAAGACATTTTTGTACTAGTGTAAATCTAATGTGTCAAACAGAGAAGAAGTTGCAAGAGCCGAAGAACTAGTTTCCTTATTTGGTCCTTCCGAGTCACCTGTTTCTACATAATCTACTGCAACTCCTTCTGCTGCACCGACTCCCCAAGTAATAGAAGAGAGTTCTACTTCAAAGGAAGACACTCCAACTCCTAATCAATCAGAAGTTCCTGTATCTGAGTCAATCACTGAGACATCACAAGTTTCGTTATTTGTCGATCCTGAGATTGTATCTACACCAGCTAATCCATCAGCTGAGAATTCTAGAACAATGTCTCCACTTGAAGATGTTTAGCACAACTCCCAAGATGAATATGTTGATACACAAGATGATAATCAATCTATACTTGTAGGAACCAGTTTTCAAGCACAATCAATCAAGATGTATTCAAATATGACAATTTAGCTTTGATCTAGAGAGAGAGTGTAGAGAGAGAAAGTGTTGATGTCATTGATCTAACAATGAGTTACACGTTTACAATTAACACTCACTATCTAACAAGGCTTACAAAAGTATTTATATGGTCAAAGACCATGTACAATCACAAGATAAACTACTTTGACTAAGTATGACTTTCACTATGTTTGAGTTTACAAGAGTTGACTTTTATACTTAAATCTTGGATACAATAATACCCTAACAATATCCCCCTTTGTATTCAATATTTAAAAAAATTTGACAACAGTTTTCAGCTCTTGATTCTTCAACACTTTAACTCTGAAGGCTTTAAACTTTGAAGCTTTGACTATCTTCAAACATTCGACTTTTGAAGAATCTTCAGATACACTTGAAAAATCTTCCACTTTGTCTTTGAAAAGTCATTCTCTTGTGCTTTGAAAAGTCATCAAGTCTTGAACATGAAATCTTTGAAACTTTGATCTTAAACTTTGCATGTTTGAGGGATCTTTAGATGGCTTGTAACTTCAGTCTTTGATCTCTGAACAATCTTTGAAAAATGAACTTTCTCGAATCATCTCTGTAAAACTTTGACATATATTCTCGAGCTTCTTGACTTTCACAAATCTTCTTTCTTTGGAAATTTTTATCCTTCCCCTTTTTGATGATTACATCTCTTTTTCAGAACATCTTTTGAAATAACTTTCAAAACATTTATCTGTCTTGAAATTTTTCATCTGACTTGAAATTTCCAGATTATCTCCCCCTTTTTGATGAGTTGTGAGCAACAAAATCATCAAAACTTTTTCAAGTCATCACTGTCTTTGAACTTTAATCTTCCCCTTTATGATAAAATGACAATCTCCGCCTTTTTGATTTGAGTATTCGTCAATTCATAAAATGTATATACCCGAATCTTTTCAAATTCAGATACACTAAGAATTGTAACCCTGAATCAACAAATGATACAGTTAGAATGCCTGTAAGTAGCACGGAGCCACTTTGTACAACGCATGTACTTTGGAAAGGAGCTTTTGTGATGTTCACTCCCCCAGGACTTCCATTCAATCATTGAAAAACCTACAAAGGAATTTCTATGAATGTTATGACAAGAAAACATATTCCTTGTATGTACGTGCAAGTGTAGAAATGATTGAAGCTACTTAGGCTTTATCAGGCTCAAATTGTGTAAACTGTTGAGACTGCAACAAGTTGTCCACAGACTCAATGTGCATGAAAGAGGTTCAAAGGTGGAGCAAACTTCCTTCTTTTTAATATCTAAATCTTCTGGGTGAAGACCAGATAGCATATGTGTTGCGTCCCCAAGAAAAATTGAAACATTTCTTTTTCAAGAAAGAAACAAGTGGTTGGTGGGGTTAATACAAAAGTTCGCATGGGCTCACTGCCTTTTTCAATGATGGTCATCAAAGAATGTGAACCAATCAGAAGATGTGGCTGCCCGGCTCAGAAAGAAGTTGGTGCAGAGTTCTCGTATTCTTTTAACTCTGTTCTCATACCCTCTTTCTTTTTTATCATTATGCTCACTTCTAACCAAACTCTCATTTCCATTTTTCCGCTCAGCATAATGAGAAAAACTCAATCGGATGAGTTATCTCCCCCACTCTTTTATTTATGACCCATCACCCCTCAATCACTTAGGATAACTTCTGGGGTAGGAAACACAGGTTAACGTGAATCCATGGAAGTTCTGTTTATGCTCTCACACTAATCACATGAAAATATATCCTAAAAAGATGTGATGTTCAACATTTTAGCTTGAACAAATAAAGCTCAAAATATTATAACATTGTCAATCAAATGTATGCTCATCAAAAATAGGAATGATAATTGAGCATTTGATCGTTGAAGATCTCTCAAAACAAGGAAATTGAATGAATGAAATGAAAACAATAGACTCGTTTGAGAATATGATAATGTATCAATATGATCAAATATCAATGGATATAATCATGAAAGGTTAGGGTATCAAAGAACTTGACAGTTGTTTATATGAACGAATATAAACAATTTAGCAATGAATACACAAAGTTAGAAAAGATGATTGATGCTCAACAACAGTGAAATCAAACGAGAGTATTACCATTGAAAAATTGTTTCGTTTTGAGACATGGTAATAACAATTTCAAATGAAGTACTGAACCGGTGTGTATGAATACCTTACAATATATAGATAAGATAATACACAAGTATTGATCTTTGGAAACACATGGTTAGTTAAACATTAAATCTCTAGTATGAAAAATATTTAAAATCACAATTCGAAATTCATGAAATCTTTTGAGAATAGAGAAGTGGTTTGAACATTTAAGAAAACATTTTTCATGTTCGAAAGGTGTTCTTCTTTCAAACAATCAGAGATCTAGATCAGAAGATACTTACAAACGATTTAAGCTCCTCCTCAAATCATGATAGAATTTTTTAGATTCAGATAAGCTCCCCCTTGATATTTGCAAAATATCCTTATCTGAACAAAATATTCTTTGACATTTAAGACCGGGTTTTGAACTATCGTATTCAGAAACCAATATTCTTTAACATTGAAGAACGAGTCTTAAACTGAGGTGTTTAGAAGGCTATGCTCTTACTGCCCCTTTACTTGTGGTGCCTGCAAAACAGATTGAGTTGCTTTTGGTACCCACTAGTATTTGGTTCCATATTTGTTAATTGCAGTTCTTTTGAGAGTAATATAGTATGAACCATACCAGTAATTAACAAATTTTTTACTTACAACATCATTTGCTCCACAGTAAGAACAACAAATCTTCTTTTGAGCTAGTCTGATAAGATGATTAGTAGAATAAAGCGTATCAGGTTTGTCAAAAGATTTACCTTTATGTACATTGTTCTTATTGGCATTTTGTGTGGGTGCATATGATTTCTGAATATTCTTTTCATCTGAAGCACCATTAACTCTGCAGACCATCTTTTGCTGAGAATTGTGCTTTCTAAAATTTCCTGAACCATCAATAGATTTGACATAGAAAAGATTAGTAGGACGAATCTGATCTTTATGTTTAGAACTACTATCATCTGAATTATTGAAATTGTAATCCCAGATCCCAATCAAGCACAATTAAACAATCTAAATCAAGATTCAAGAATACGACATTCAAAGTTTAGAGAGAGAGTGTAGAGAGAGAAACGTATTAGTCATTGATCTAACAGTTTTCATACAATGCCCCTACCTACATGATTACAAAGCAAACACTATTTATACAAAGAACTAAAATCATATGCTTAAACCTACAACATTAAGATAGACTTAGCTAAACTTTGACTTTGTTGACTTTGCTAGACTTGACTTTTCACACTAAATCTTGGATACAATTTTATACACTAACATTCTCCCCCTTTGTATTCAAGATTTAATAAAAACTTTGACACTAGTCTTCAGCGCTTGATTCTTCAACTTTTGTCTCTGACAGTCTTGGACTTTGAGACTTTAACAATCTTCAGCCTTTCAGTCTTTGAAGAATCTTGAAAAGTCTTTAACACTTTGCATCTCGGAAAGTCAACAAATCTTTGAAAACTTAATCTTTGAAACTTCTTTAAACTTCTTTGGAACTTTGAGGAATCTTTGACAAATATGTATCTTCATCTCTTGTAATCTCTGATCAGTCTTCAAACAAACAAACTTTCACGAATTATCTGAATTTGTCTTTGAATCATCTTTGTTTCTTCAGAATCTCTCCGCAAGTCTTTTTGACTTTGACATCTTCTTTGATGACTTTGAAATTGATCTTTGTATATGTCTCCCCCTTTTTGATGATTGTGAGCACCATAATCATCAAAACATCTTCAATTTCAACATTCTCGTTGATCATCCCCCTTTGTATTTAACGTAACAATCTCCTCCTTTATGATAACTTGACATTTTCCATTCTTTGATCTGAGTATCTGAATCATGAACTGTATATATCCGAATCTTTTCAAATTCAGATATAATGAACTTGGTAACCCTGATTCAACAAATGAAACAGTTAGGAGTGCTTGTCAGTAACACGGAGTTACTGTGTACAACGAATGTACAATTTAAGGAGCTGGTTTGATGATGACTCCACAGGACTTCCATTCAATCATTGAAAAATACAAGGTTTATCTATGAATGTTCTGACAGAAAAACAAATTTTCTGTGTGCTCGTGCTTGTGTATGAAAGAATTTAGCACAATGATTGTGTTTCATAAGGCTCAAATTGTGTAAACTGTTGAGACAGCAACAAGTATTACACGGACTCAATGTGCATGAAAGAGGTGCGAAGGTGGGGCAACTTTCCTTATTTTTCAATATCTAAATCTTTCTAGTGAAGACTAGATAGCAGATATGCTGCGTCCCCAAGAAAAATTGAAACATTTCTTTGTCGGGAAAGAAATGAATGGTTGGTGGGGTAATTGCAAGAGTTGGCATGGCCTCACTGCCTATTTCAATGATGGTCACCAAAGAATGTGAACCAATCAGAAGATGTAGCTGCCTGACTCAGAAAATGGTTGGTGCAGAGTTTTGATATTCTTTTAACTCTGTTCTCACACCCTCTTTCTTTTTGACATTTAGCTCACTTCTAACCAAACTCTCATTTCCATTTTACCTCAGCTCAATGAGAAAAACTCAACCGAATGAGTTATCTCCCCCACTCTTTGATTTATGACCCCTCACCCCTCAATCACTCAAGGATAACTTCCTGGGTAGGAAACACTGGTTAACATGAATCCATGGAAGTTCTGTTTAAGCTCACACATGAATCCCATGTAATTTGTCCTAAAAGAATGGTTGTTCAACAGTTTAACTTTAGCAGTTAAGCTCAAAAATGTATGATGACATTGTCAAAATATATTCTCATGAAAAATATGAATGAAATTTGAGCATTTGAACTTTGAAGATCTCTCAAAACAAAGATATTGAATGAATGAAATGAAATCAAGAGAATTGTTTTGAGAATCTGACAATGTATCAATCAGATCAAATAAAATGGTTAGGATATCAAATAATTGGATGATTTGTTTATATGAACGAATATAAACAATTTAGCAATGAACGCTCAAGTTGAAATGTTGAATGATGCTCAATAACAGTGAAATCAAACGAGGGTATTACCATCGAAAAATTTGTTCGTTATGAGACATGGTAATAACAATTTCAAATGAAGTACTGAACCAGTGTGTGTAAATACTTTACAGTATATAGACAAGATATTACGCAAGTATTGATCTTTGGAAACACACGGTCAGTTAAACATTAATGCTCAATAATTGAAAAACATTTAAAAGCACACTTCTAAATTCATAAAATCTTTTGAGAATCAGAAGTGGTTTGAACATTTTATAAACCGTTTTTCATGCTTGAAAGTTGTTCTTCTTTCAAACAATCAGAGATCTAGATCAGAAGATACTTACCTTTAAGCTCCCCCTCAAATCATTATATCATGATTTGTTTTCTTTTAATCTCCCCCTGGATATTTACAAAATATCCATGTATGAACATTGAAGAATGGGTCCTAATCTGTCATGTGATCAGAAGCCACAATCTTGACACTTAAGTCCGGGTTTTGAACTATTTTGTTCAAAAGCCAAAGTTCTATGCTCCCCCTTAAACCTTGGGTGCCTGCAACACAGATTTAGCTTTTGGTACCCACTGGTATTTGGGTCCTGATGTGTTAGTTACAGTTCTTGTGGGAGTTACATAATATGAACCATACCAGTAATTGACAAAATTCTTACTTACAAAGTCATGTGCTCCACAGTAAGAACAGCAGATTTTCTTCTGAGCAATCCTGATCAAATGATTAGTAGAGTAAAACATATCAGGATTACCAAAAGATTTACCTTTAAGCACTCTGTTCTTTTTGTCATTGGATGTGGATACAGATGCTTTGTCTTTCTTCTTCTCATCATTTGAAGAACTCTTCACTCTCCAGACCATCTGATTTTTCTTAGAATTCTTTCCAAGAGATTTAACGTAAAAGCTCGCTGAACCATCAACAGATTTGTCATAGAATAGATTAGATGGTCTAATCTGATTTGAGTTGACAGTTTGTGATTTGACACTTTTCCTTTTCAAAACATTTTTCTCATGAATAGAACTTGAAGCTGTTTTGAAAGAACAGACTAATTCTGTTGAATTATCAACAGGTGATTGATCAATCACATCAGCTGTAACTTTATCTGACAATTCAATGTTTGCAGCTTCTAAGTCATTTATCTTTTTAGTTAAAATGTTTCTTTCATCTGAAAGTGTGTCAAACTTTTGTTCCAAATCAGATTTGGCCTTCTGTTCTTTTTGAACATCTGATGATAGAGCAGTTATTTTGGATTGGAGCTTTGATATCTCAGATTCAAAATGTGAACGTTCAAGCTCAAAATCTTTTTGTAAGTTCTTGGTTTTATCAGAAATTTCATTGAAGATCCCAACATTTCTCTTTTCATATTTCTTCTTTTCAATCTCCAAAGACTTTTTGTTTTCTTGAAAAGTTTTTCTTTCTTTCTCAAGTAAGTCTTGTAGAATAGAGATCTGTTTGGGAAATTCAGAATTTTTATTTTCAAGAACTTTTCTTTCTTTGGCAAAAGTGTCTCTTTCAGTGATTATTATCTTTTCGAATTCAAACACTTGCTTAGAAAGTTTAAGGCATCTAAGCTCCATATCCTTTTTCTCTTGTAAAGTTTTCTTGGAAAGATCAGACATCTGTTGAGTAGAAGATGTCTTCACATTTGATTTTTCTTTTTCTGCTTGGAGGCTTGTTTTCAGTTCAGCATTCTTCTTCTCCAGAGCAGATATCTGATCTTCAAAAGCCTTAAACTTGTTTTGAAGTTTGACTGTTTCATCTTGCAATTCTGATGATTTCTGTTCAGTCGTCTTCAGTTGGCTTTGAAGATACGCAATCTTTTTCTCTTTGAGTTTGATTTCTTTTTCACATGTTTGAACAGTGTTTTCTATTAAAGAAATCATTTTCTCTTTCTCTTTAATTTCTTTCTCTTTCTCTCTGATAATACCTGCAAAATCAGATTTAGCAATATCAGTACATTTTGCACAAACAGGAGTTTTATCAGAATTTGACAAATTTAATTTCAACTCCTGAATCTGCTTTTGAAGCTTTGAATTCTGATTTTTCAGTTTGTCTCTTTCTGCTTCTAGAACAGGTATATCAGGCATGTACAATACAGCCATATCTCTAGCTGAAAGTAATGTATTTCCCCTCTCATCCGTCTTTGGCATCTTGAATGAAAAATGAGTTTGATTGATATGATCGTTTCCAAACAAATCAGAAATGTTGACTAAAAATTCAAACTTGGATCACCAAAAAAATTAATTTAAAAAAAATATTCTATATCTGGAACTCGCAAGTCACTGAAACTCGCTAAGCACTAAACTCGCTAAGCACTATTCAATGAGAAATGCGCTAGACGTTGTTAGCGCGAAATTAAAACTCGCTAGACACTGAAAGCGCAAAACTATAAACTCTCTAGACATTGAAAGCTCAAAACTAGAAACTCGCTAGACACTGAAAGCGCAAAACTAGAAACTCGCAAGGCACTAAACACGCAAAGCACTATTCACTGTGAAACAATTGCAAAATGTAAACTTGAAGTTGTTTTAAATGAACATTTTGAAGCAACTGAATCATTCATGGGTGATTGACCAATTGTATCTGGACTTCTTTGTGCTCTCAAATCCACCTTGAATATGATCCCTTCAAGTTCTGTGATCTTAGAATACAAATTGTTTCTTTCTTCAGATAATAGATCAAATTTCTTATGCAATTCAGACTTCACATTCTTCTCCTTCAGAACAGTAGTTGACAGCTCAGATAGTTTCCTTGTAAGCTTATTTATTTCAGTCTCAAAAACTTTTCTTTCCTCTTCAAAATCTTTTTCCACAAATTTTCTCTGATCAGATATTTCTTTAAATATTCCAACATTCTTTTGCTCAGTTTTCTTCTTTTCTTTTTCAAGTTTGTCTCTTTCCATGATAATCACTTTCTCAAAATCTGTTACTTGTTGAGAAAGTTTTGAACACTTGAGCTCAACAGATTTCTTCTCTTCAAAAGACTTTTTGGAAAACTCAGAAAACTTTTGAGCAAAAGTTTTTCTTTTTTTTTCAAAATCTTCTCTTTCTTTAGAACCCTGCTTTTCCAAGACTGATATCTTCTTCTGTAGCTTAATATTTGCATATTCTAAGCCTTTGGCTAACTCTTCAGTTTTCTTAACAGAGGCTTCATTCATGTATTTGACAATTTGAGTTTCCAATTCCAAAATCTTCTTTCTTAAATCAGTATTTTGTCTTTCCAATAATTTTCTTTTTTCTTCAACCTTTTTCAGATCAGCATTTGTAATTTCCAGTGCGGATATTTTCTCTTTAAATGTCTTAAATTTGTTTTGAAGATCAATTGATTCAACTCTCAACTCTGTTGAGTTATTTTCAGTTGTCTTCAATTTGCTTTGAAGAGTAGTTATCTCTCTCTCTTTTGTCTCGATAATACCTGCAAGATCAGATTTAGAATCATTAATTCAATTTGCACATTCAAAAGTTTTCTAAAATATTACAGATTTAGCTTTCAACACCTTGATCTAATCTAGAAGACTTGAATTATGAATCTTCAATTTATCTAGTTTAACTTCTATAGCAGGTATCTCATGCATATATGCTATAGCGCAATCTCTCCTTGATAAGATAGTATTCCCATTTCTATCAGAAGTAGGCATCTTGATCAGTATGCTTGAAATTGATCGTTCCGAAAAAATCAAACGGGAAAAGTCAAATTTTGGTCAATCTTGAAAATTTTAAAATTTTAAAAACAATTCTAAGTATATGATTCGCAAACAATGGTATGCGAGTTCTACACTTAGTCGCAAAAAGAACAAATAAGTAGTCGCAGAGAAGAATTCACAGAACTCAGCGTGCGAGTTCCTACTTGTCACAGGCTTTGGCGTGCGAATTGTTCACTTGTCGTAAGCTTCAACGTGCGAGTTTTTCACTTTTCGCATACAATGGTGTGCGAGTTCTTCACTATTCACATACAATAGTGTGTGAGTTCTTCACTTTTCGCATGAGGCATCTGCGAATTCTGGAAAGAATAGTGACATGCGAGTTCCTTGCCTTGCAAGTTCTGTACATAGAAAAAAATTTCAACAAAAAATCACAAAATTTCTCTTTGTGATTTCTTGGCTTACAATTTTTTTTGCAATTAACTTGTCGTAGAAGGATCACTTGTCGCAGATCGAACGATACAAGTTCTCAGAATTCGCAGGCTTTAGTTTGCGAGTTCTGACTTGTTTCAAATAGGCACATACAAGTTCCGTACTTAGAAAAACTTTCAGAAATAAGAATTCGTATGTAATGGTCTGCGAGTTCTTCCAACAACAAGATCAGAAGACACCTGCGTGTTCTTCACTTGATACTTGCGACATCTGTGAATCTTGCGAGTTCTTCATGATAACACGATCAAATCTCCCAAAATATTCAACACTTCGAATTTTATTATGACATTTTACTATGTGTTAGAGCTATATTGTATTCAAGATTAAAAGAAGGGTCAAAAGTGTAGAGTTTGTAAAGTGTGTGGTGTTTATTGTAAATATGGTTAAGTGTTGACTTTTGCTAAAGGTCATGTTGACCATATAAATAGCAAGTCATAGTTTGGTTTTGTAAGTAAGAACACATGCGCAAAATCTAAGTAAGAACACACGCACAAAATCTGAGTAAGAACACACTGTTCTAACACACACTCATAGAGCTTATAGATCTTATGCACGAAATAGGTATATGAGTTTCTGTATATTGTGTGATTAATAAAAGAAGTTGTTTTGATAATCTGTGTGCATATTTGTTTGCTAAAATACTGGGATCACATTTGGCATCAGAGCTAAATCCAACGATTTGAACGTTTTTTAGTTCGTAAACTGTTCTTGAGGTTTTTGATTGGATTTTTGATTTTAAAAGAGTTTTTGATAAAAAATTTGATTGGAAATTGGTCGAATTATGTTCTAGAATGAGTTTGTGTAAGTGAATTGCATTGGTGAATTGATTTAAATCATCAAATTTCGATTTTTTGAAAATTTTTGTTCGAACGAAGTCGCACTTACTGTTGAATCAAAATTCTTGATTTTGAGTGTAATTTTGTGCTAATCAATGGATTTGGATTGTTTCTCATACTAAGTTGATTGTTTCTGTGAGTTTACAACTTCCAATTTGAAGAATTAAGTGGTTTTTGGACTAGAAATTGATTTTTAGGACCGATACTTGAAAAACTCGCAAGATCCCATCTTTTCGTATGAAGAACTCGCAGGATTAGCATATATCATATAGAATTCGCATATATCTGTTTGTTATTTTGTTTAAGTACAAAATTTGCATAATCCTTTGTATGAAAAGTAAGAATTCGCAAGTGTCTCTTATGCGAAAAGTGTTTTTGAAAAGATTCTAAGTACAGAATTCGCAGGTACCTTCATGCGAATTGTGAAGAACTCGCACATAGTGAGATACGAATTGTAGGAATTCGCACAAGCCCTTATACGAGTTCTTGAGGATTTCGCATATCTTTTCAAAAAAATTATAAGTCTAGATTTCGTATCAATGCGAAAAGTTTTTGAGATTTTAAAAATAAATTTTAAGTAAAGAATTCGCATCATCCTGTGATACGAAATCTTCATGCGAAAAGTTTGATGCGAAAAGTTTTAACTCTCAAATATTTCTAAGGCAAGAATTCGCTTGAGTGTCTTATATGAATTGCAAGGAATTCGCAGATAGCTATATACGAATTCTTGAAATTCGCATACTGGTTCATGCGAAAAGTGATCTTTATTGTATGTGAATTGTGATTTCATGCAAATTCTGATCTTTGTTGTAGGAATTCTTCTTGATATACGAATTCTAGTACTTAACTTCATGCGAATTGCTCTTTAAACTCTATTGCATATGAATTCTTCACTTAGAAGTTTTTGGAAATTTTATTTTCTGAAAATTTTTAAGTTCTGCATTTGTTAACTCATTTTGTTGGACTAACAATCAATTTTAGCAAAATTCTTTTTGTGCAGATTATCAGAATGTCGAAAGATCTTCTCTCTATGGGTTCTCAATCAAAGCCTCCGGTATTATTTGTCGGAGAGTATGCTCAGTTGAAAAGGAGGATGGCTCAGTTTCTGAATCACAAGAATCGTGATTACATGAAATCAATCATTGATGGACCAGTAGATCCTGTTGTATGTTCCAGGATAAGCTGCTACCGACACCTCTCCGGTAATTCCAGTTAGATATTTGCCTAAGCCATATCAATATTATAGTGAAAGGGAGAAGGAGCTGGCCAAGATTGATGAGGAAGCTCTTATATACCTCACCATGGCTATTCCCAACGATATATACAATCGAGTAGATAGTCGTGAATCTGCAAAAGCCATGTGGGATAATCTTGAAAGGCAGTTTCAAGGCACTGAAAGATCCATCCAAGCTAAGCTAAACCAGAGTATCAATGCTTACGAGGGATTTCACGCAAAGGAAGGAGAAGCCTTAATAGACACGTACAATCGCTTCAACGTGATCTTCAATGACCTGAGGAGAAATGGGATGAACAAGTCTATTTCTGAGATTAACTACAAGTTCATAAAAAACTTGAACCCATAATGGAAAAGCTACGCGATCAATCTCCAAATGACCAAGAGCATGGCTCAGGAGGATGTAAATGATATATTTTCAACTCTCTCACAACATGAGGATGAATTTAAATTGTTGAATGAATAGAAGAAGATAGTTAAAGATTCGCTAGCTCTGTTAGCTGAAAGAAAGAAGGGTTCTAGTTATAAGTCTGTTTCTACTTCAAAGTCAAAGATAAAGAAGTCTAAAGCTTTCATTACTGAGCTGAGTCAATCAGTTATGAGTCATCATCTGATTAAGTTGAGTTACACTCTGATGATGATATTCAGAGATTTGCTGACAACCTTGCCATCATCACCAAACAGTTCAACAAAAGTTTTGGGAAGAAGAGATATTCGTCAAAGCCTAAGTATGAAGGGTATAAGAAGGAAAGGTCAGAGAAATACAAACCCAGATTTGGAAAGAAAGAAGAGAAAAGAGATGAGAAAAGAGAAGAGAAGAAGGAAGAGAAGAAAGAAGAAAAGATTGATCCAAAATCTGGTAGGTGTTTCAACTGTGGTAAACCTGGCCACTTTTCAAAAGATTGCAAGTTCAAGAGGGTAAAGAACTCTGAGTATTACGCTAAGAATTCACTACTTGCTAAGAAGAAAGAAGAAGGAAAAGAGTTAATGGCTGAAGAGGAAAATTGGTTCTATCAAAGCTCGGATGATGAATCAGCTCATTTCACGCAAGTCTGTATGATGGCAAATGTAGATGAGCATGCTGAAGTCTCTTCTGACCAATCCGATGGTGACTCCGAGGTAAGTACTAATTTTGAAAACTCTGAACTTGTTGAATCATTAATGGCACAGATCCATAATATGGAAAAAGAGTTTGAATCTTTAAAAGGCAAACTTAGCTTTGAACGACAAACAATGATGAGTTTTCGTGATTAGAACGCATTATTGAAAGTTGTCGTTGAGGACAAGGAATTTGAAAAGGATACTCTAAAGAAAGAAAGAGAAGTTTTAAAAGCAAAGATTTTGGAACTTGAGAGAGACTTAGTTAATTTAAATTTTGAAAAGGGTGAATTTTAAATTAAATTTGAAGCTTGCTTTCAGGAACGAAATGAAGCATATTGTAACATCAAACAACTAGAAGACCTTAATCTGAAAAGAGGACAGACTGAGCATACATTAAATCTGTTGACAAACAAAATCCAAGATGTCAGATTTTACAATGCTAAAACGGGATTTGCTTTAACTGAAAATGATGTTTTGAAGAAAGCCCCTGAAAACTTATATAATTTTGATAAATTGGGCTCAAAAGGAAAGAAAATCCCGAATATTTGTGACACGTTTGTTAAGGCTGAAACTCCAAAGTCTGAAACTTCATGCAAAGGTAAAGAGGTAATAGATGACGATACGTCTAGTTGTGCTGATTCTCAAACAAGTTTTAAATCAGTTGGATTTCAATACAATGATTTAAACAAAAGCTATAAAAACAGAAAACTTGAATTTGTCGAGTTTGAATCATTATTTTCCACACAATCCTCAATTGAATAAGCCAACGATGACAAAAGTATTCCTGAGACTGAATGTCAGTATGACGAATATGAGTCAGACACTGATGTTTGTGCTCAGACTCCGTTATCTGAATCTATCACTTCTGAATCCTCTAGTGAAGTTAAGATAGAATAGTGCTCAAATGTCATGAATTCTAGCATTCAAAAAGAGTTTGTGAACAAAATGATTGAGGAGATTTTTGATGATATGATTAATTCCTCAGATCCTGTCCCTATCTTAAAGAAGCTTGACTCAGACTCTGTGATTGATCAAAAATCAAATTTGAGAAACAAATCAAAGATTTACAAAAGTCTCTTGAGGAATTAGAGGATGAAAATTGTGATCTTAAATTTAAATTGGATAAATCCTTTGAAGAAAACAAAGAGCTTTCTAAAGAGCAAAATGATTTGAAAAATGATTTGTTTAAAAAGAATTTATCTGATAAAAAGGTGTTTGATGATCAAAAATGGAATGTTCGTTCTAATCCAGAGTTTGAGACTTCAATAAAGCCTTCAGTTGTTTATTCTGAATGTCCTGAATACTTACCGAGTATCTATGAAAAAGGCGAGACTTCAAGAATCTTGAAAAATAATTCATCCTTGAAGAAGAAAACTAATAAAGTTTATTTTCATGTTTCAGATCTGAATAAAGATGGTGGTAAAGGAGAGTGGAGAAAGAAAGACGGTGTTAGTGTATTAATTGTATCCAATATTTAATGTGAGAAGTCAATATCTGTAAAGTCAACAAAGTCAACTTTAGTAGCTTGAGAGAACCTTTGTAGTGAGGTTTACTTTGTAATTATTTGAGAGAAGTCTAGAAGTATAAATAGTAGTTGTTTGAGAGAAGCATGTAACTCTTGTCATTGTACGCATACACATGTGATTAATCAGACATATGACTTTCTCTCTCTATACTCTCTCTCTAAGATCTTAAGATTGTTAAATCTTGTTTGATTGAATTGCTTGATTGAAACTGAGATCTTACATTATCAATTGGTATCAGAGCTATACCAAACAAATTCAGAAAGATCACACAAATTGTATTGGATCAATTTTCTGAAAATTTTGAAGATTTTAGTCGATTTCTTGATTTTTCACTATTCAATCGATTTTTCACTGAAAAATTATTTTTGATACAAGATAATGGATTCATTGTATTCAATTGGTGATTTGGATTGTTTCTTGTACTGAGTGTATCACAAAATTCGAACTAAATTGGATTTAATTTTGAATTTTTGTGGGATTTTGTTTTTGAAATATTCGATACTGTTCTGAATTGATAATATGAGTTTTGTTGTTTTTGATCAGAAATTGACATTGGAAATGTGTTCTATATGTTTAATCGATCAAATCTGTGCAATTTCATGTTTTAATTTCAGGTATTAAACATTTTGGATCGATTTTTGAACGACGGAACTCAAGAACGCGTTAGATCTACAAAATGAGCAAGCTTCATCGGAAGAACACGCAAGCCAAAGAGTTTTTCAAAACGCACAATCAGTAGCCTGCGAGTTCTACAAACACGCACAAAGTTGTTTGCGAGAAATAGAGTGAATAGTGACTTGCGAGTTTCTTCAATCTGTGAGTTTCCATTTAACGAGTTCTAAAGTTGTCAAACTTTTTCTAAGGACAGAACGCGCAAAGGCATAGAAAAGAGCAAAGGAATCAAAACGCGCAAGCCTAACCTTGCGAGAAGCCAAAACGCGCATATCGTTGTTTGCGCGAACTTCAAAACGCGCAAGTAGTGTTTTGCGCGAATCATAAACGCGCACATGCTTGTTAGCGCGAATTTATATGAACAGTGACTTGAGAGTTTAGTGCTTTGCGAGTTTAGATCAAGTAGTCTGCGAGTTCTAGTGCTTTGCGAGTTTCAGAGTTAAATTTTTTTCTGAGATTATTTTTTTTGGTGATCTGATTTTGACTTTTAGTCAAATTTTTCTGAATTGTTTGGGAATGATCATTCATTCAAGGTAATCATTCAAAATGCCAACTACAGATGAGAGAGGAAATATGGTACTTTCAGCAAGAGATATGGTTGTCTTGTACATGCCTGAGATACCAAAAATAGAGGCTGAATGTGACAAACTGAAAAATCAGAATTCAAAGCTTCTTAAACAGATTCAGGAGTTGAAGTCAAATTTGTCAAATTCTGATAAAACTCCTGTTTGTGCAAAATGTACTGATAATGTTAAATCTGATTTTACAGGTATCATCAGAGAAAAAGAGAAAGAGATTAAAGATAGAGAGAAATTGATTACAAAAAAAGAAAATACGATTCAGTCTCTTGAGAATGTAATCAAAGTTAAAGAGTCCATGTTAAGTCAGATTTTATAGTAATCATTGTATTTATAACCTTTTAGCTAATACTGTGTACTTAGCGCTATTCTATCTTGTATTTGCCAAGGGTATTTAAGTCCCTTGTGGCCTTTGTGTTGAGTAAGACTTTAGCGCATTCTTGAATATACATTGACTTTGCTTCATACACTTTCTCTCTCTACTTTCTATCACACAGATTAGATCGATCTTGGAATATCAATTGGTATCAGAGCCAAATCTTTTCTGAGAGATTTGAGAGAAATAATTTTCAATCTAAATTTGTTATTAATTCAGAGAATTTGATTGATTTTCTTGATCTCGATCAAGAAAATCTCATTTTCTGAATTTTTTACAAATTTCTACTGAAATTTGATCGAATTTTCTTGTAGATTGATTCGTTGGATTCGTATTCACTGTTAGATCAATTTTGTTTCACATCAATTTGCAAGAATTTCAGTTTTTGAAGGTCAATTTGAGAATTTTCGTGGTTTTGGACCGTTTTGCGTAAAGTTTCTGTTCAATTCTTAATTTCACAATTCTGCAGAAAATTGTTCAAATTGATTGTTAATTGTGGTTAGAAATCAAGTTTCGATCGTATCTGAGTGGGTATAATTCATCAGATTCGTGTCTATGATCGAATTAGAAGATTTCTCGATTTTGCGCCAGTTCTTCCTAGTTTGCGCCATCTTCATCTTCTTGAAGATTGTCTTATTCGACTAAGTCTTCAAGAGGTTTTCGCCAGATTTCAATTTTTGCGCCAGTTCTTCAAGGTTTTCGCCAACATCGATCAGCTCATCAGGGGTTAAGTTTCTAAAGCAAAAGTCAGAATCTCGTCACCTTAAGTAGCGCAAATCTCAACTTTGCGCCACTACATATAGCACAAATCTTAACTTTACGCCAGATTCTTCTTTAGTTTTTCACCAAGTTCAGGATTGTTCTCGCCTTCAGTCTTCTCGCGAAAAGTATATTTGTCGCCATTAGTTATTCGCGCAAAGCCTTCTTTGCGCCACCTTCTCCTCGCACAAATCTCTAGTTTGCGCCACCTACTTGCGCCAGCCTCTCTGCTTCTAGACTTGGCATTTTCTGAGTTTCCTGACTTTATGGATATTTCAAAATTTTATCTTCAAGCTCAGATTTACAAGAACCATATCATGATGTCGTTGGGAACGGACACTCGTCCTCCGGTTTTGGTCAAAGAGAATGAGTTTCCTCTATGGCAAGATCGGTTCATTAACTTCATCAAGCGTCAAGCAAACGGAGAAAACATGATGAAGTCACTCACTCAAGGACCTTTCGAAAAGCCCTTGAAAGAGATTCCCGTGACTGCAACTACACCGGCTGCTATGATTTTGAAGCCTACCGACGAGTACACAACCGAAGAGACTTTGCGATATAAAGTCGGTCGTGAGATAAAGTCTAACCTGATCCTATCCTTGCCAAATTCTATCTACAACCGGATTGACTGTTACAAGAACAATCCAATGCTGATATGGACACAGTTAGAGAAGATTATGCTTGGATCAGCGGTTGCAACACAACTCCGGCAAACGCGCTACATGAACAACTTTGAGGAGTTCAAAGCCAAGGACGGTGAGTCTCTGAAGACTGTCTTCGACAGGTTCTGGGCAGTGCTGAACGGTCTGCACAAGATCAAAGTGACCAAGACTGAATTAGAGGCTAATCTGAAGTTCCTCAACGCTCTTCAACCAGAATGGAACAAATCATGCCACCGATTGAGGAACGATGTCCGGGTCTCTACCATGAAAATTCAAGAGCTTTATGAGATTTTGATGACAGATGAGAGCATCATCAAGGAGAAGAAAGCCAAGCTTGATAAGAAGAACAATCCAAAGACAGTGGACCCGATTGCACTCCTCGCGAGCCAATTGGCTGAACAAGCATTGTCTGAGAATGCTTATGACGGGGCCACTGATGACGATGGTGAGGCGCTAGAGAAAGCGATGATTCTTCTCTCCCAGCACTACAACAAGAAGTTTCAGCATCGTTCGGGTTCCAACAACCTTCGCTTCACTTCGGGGTCTAAAAAGTACGAGCCTGCCAAAGTGCCCGAGCCTAAGAAAGCTACTGCGTGCTTCAACTGTGGAAAGTCGGGTCACATCACAAAGGAGTGTCGGGTAACGGTTGTCCGAGATTCTGCATATTACCGGAAGAAGATGCAACTTGCTGAAAAGAGAGAGACCGGAACCATCTTGCTAGCTGAGGCGGAACACTGGCTAGATCACTTCGATAACGAAGCAGAAAATGAGGAAACTGCTGCCATGTGCTTTAGCGGAGATGATGACAGTGACAATGAGGATGAGGATACCTCTACTGACGATTCTGAGGTACCTTCAGAATTTGATTACAAATTTATTTCATCACAAATGAACGTCATTATCACTGCTTTACATGACTTACGTTCAAAGTTTTTATCTGAAAAGCATATTAATCAAGAAAAGTCTATCTTGATTGAAAAATTGCAAATTTCTTTGAAAGATGAAAATTTTATTTTGAGAGATACAAAAGAGAAATTTCAAAAGAAATTGGATGACTTAGAAATTTCAAATCAGACTTATCTTGATTCTTTGACGGAAATGACCAAATTAAACCAAAATTTTACGGATAAAATAATTGAATTAGAGGAAAAACTATATCTGCGAGATCAAACTGAGCAAACCATTTATATGAATAAACCAATGAGTTATGATTCTATAAAAGAAAAATGGGGACTTGGTTTCAAAATCCGCATTTTTTAAATCAAGCTATAGAAAAAGTCCCCACTTTATATAAATTCGATTATTTAAGACTTGCTCGATATGCTCCTCGATTTAAAATTGATTGGAGAAATGAAAAGCAAATCTTAGAAATCGAAAATGAGAAAAGAATGAATAACTCTAAAATGGAACTTCCGTTTGTTTATACTCGCGAAAATGCAAAATATTTTCCTGAAAAATCAAAGAAGTCCAGAAGATCTAAAAATGTTTTAAATGTCAAGTCTTCCATTAAATCTTCATTACCAAACGATTATTTCGATATATATGCCATTAACGCTAATAAGGAAAATATATCTCCGGTTTCTTATGATACTAAGAGATATATTCCCCCATTAGTGTTAGAGGGCAAAATCGTTGATCTTGAAGTTAAAATGGATGAACAAAGTCTTCAAAACGAATTTGAAAACGATTTACTTCTTTTTATTAAAGAAGTCCAAGACTGTCATTGAAAGTGTAAACGTAACATTTGACGAGGAGGTAGCTTCTGAACAAAGCAGTTCAGAACCCGTACTTACAGGAGTATTAGCTTCTAGACAAATCAGTCCAGAACCTGTGGTTAAAGACACTAATTCTGATAAATCCTCAACTTCTACATCACATTTATCTAAATTAGATTTATTGTTTGAATTCTTTTATGATGAGTTTCTTGGATCTAAATTGCCTAAATCTGTTGTGGTTGACAGGTCAGAAGTTTCAACGACTAATCATCCAACTACTTCGGATGTATCTACTGAATTAGTTCCCCCAATTCAGAAAGAAACTCCAGTTCCAACAATTACTCCTTCAGTTGAAGATGTATCTGAACATGTTGAGACAGAAGTTGCTGATTCAGTTGGTTGTACTGTGACGTCTACTCAACAGCCAGAAATAGTTGTCCCAACTGAAACTTCTGCACCAAATACTTCAACTGAACCACTCCCTGAACAAGAAGAGACTGATAGTGGATACTTAGATGATAATCATGATCAATCTATATCAAATCCACTCCCTCATGAACACAAGTGGACCAAAGAGCACCCGATAAGCCAAATTATTGTAGATACATCTTTACTGGTGCAAACTAGGTCTGCTACATTAAACATGTGTATGCATGAATCATTTATGAGCAAGATAGAGCCAACACGCGTATCAGATGCTCTAGCTGACTCGGATTGGGTAACTGCAATGCAAGAGGAGCTGAACCAGTTCGAAGCTTTAAAAGTTTGGATACTTGTGCCAAGACCAGAAGGTAAATCCATAATCGGCACAAAATGGGTATTCAAGAATAAAAAGGACGAAGATGGTATCGTGATCCGAAATAAAGCAAGACTTGTCGCTAAGGGATACAGGCAAGAGAAAGGAATTTATTACGACGAGACTTACGCTCCAGTGGCACGCATTGAAGCGATCAGAATGTTTCTTGCATATGTTGCCCACAAGAACTTCACTGTCTACCAGATGGACGTGAAGACAGCCTTTCTCAACGGCATATTAAAGGAGGAAGTCTACGTCTTACAGCCTGAAGGCTTTGTTAATCAAGAGAAACCGGATCACGTCTACATTCTTGACAAAGCACTTTACGGTCTGAAACAAGCACCTCGAGCCTGGTATGAAGTTTTATCTAAATTCCTAGTCAAATCTGGCTTCACGAAAGGTAAAATCGATACTACTTTGTTTATTAAAAGGAAAAAGCCGATATCATTTTAATACAGATATATGTGGATGATATTATATTTGGCTCAACAAATCCAAAGTACTGCAAGAATTTTTCCAACCTCATGGTGTCACGTTTTCAGATGAGTATGATGGGAGAGAAGAACTTCTTTCTCGAATTACAAGTCAAACAATTTTCAACGGGGATTTTCATAAATCAATCAAAGTACATTTTTGATATTCTTAGAAAATTCAAAATGGAAAATTGTACAACAATTAGAACCCCGATGGCACCGAGAACTAAGATCGGCGCTGATCCTTCGGGTAAAGCAGTCGATGTTAGAACCTACAGAGGGATGATTGGTTCTTTGATGTATTTAACTTCTAGTAGACCAGATATTATGTTCTCTACATGTCTATGTGCTAGATATCAGTCTAATCCAAAAGAATCACATTTGTCTGCGGTCAAAAGGATCTTTAGATATCTGAAGGGCACTGCAGATCTTGGTCTGTGGTATCCTAAAGATATAAGTTTTGAACTGACAGCCTACTCAGATGCAGATCATGCAGGTTGTATACTGGATAGGAAAAGTACTTCGGGGCACATACAGTTTCTAGGTGATAAACTCGTAAGTTGCGCATCAAAGAAACAATTGTGTGTATCCACATCAACAGGTGAGGCAGAACACATCGCTGCGGTTAGTTGTTGTTCTCAAGTATTGTGGATGAGGACACAACTACGAGATTATGGCTTCAAATTTGACAAGATCCCGTTATACTGTGACTCTAAGAGCGCCATTGCAATATCAGCAAATCATGTACAGCATACAAAGACCAAACACATAGATGTTCGATATCACTTCATCAAAGACAATGTCGAAAAAGGTACAATAGAACTTTATTTTGTAAACACTGATTATCATCTTGCTGATTTATTTACCAAGCCTCTCGATGAAAAGAGATTTAATTTTCTCGTTTCTAAACTTGGTATGCTAAATCTCAAGACTTAATTGGTGATTACCTACTAAAGTTTTCGTTATTGTTCTTTTCTTCATTTCTTTATTTTTATATTCTGAAAGATATATGCACTCACTTTTGTTCATAATCTTAGGGGGATTGAGAGGAGAATTTAAGATGATCTACATTAATTTGAGGGGGAGTTCATATTTCTGCATATGATTATCACTGATACATTTTTCTGATGCATAAATGCAGGGGGAGTATAAGAATAAGGAGTATGGTATATGACTTCTGATTATATCTGATCAGAACTCGTACATTCAAAGTTTTACTGCTTTATGTCATTTTATTTTTCAATAAATTTTGTGAATAAAGCTTTGCACTTTGACGACTTTGTGATCTTTTGCAGAATTGAGAGCGTGCTTAAATGATCATATCTAATATGACTTAAAGCTGACTTGATGAGATTTAAGACTGAGCGGAAAGGTTTATTTCTATTCTTAATCTCATACGTATCTGAAAAATGGACAACTTTCAGATATGAAAACACGTTTTTAAATGTTCAAACCACTTCTGATTCTTAAATGATTTCATGAATATAGAAGTGTGATTTTAAATGTTTTTCATTTTTATTTATGCTTAAATGATTTATAAACTGTGTGTTTCCAAAGATTAATACTTGTGTATTATCTTTTCCATATACTGTCAAGTATTCATACACACGGGTTTAATATTTTGTTGACATTGTTCTTACCATGTCTCTAAATTGAAACGAATTTTCGATGGTAAGACACCCCGTTTGATATTCAAAATTTGAGCATGATTTCATTTCGAAACGTTTCTCTCAAGACTTGTCTATATATTGATTCGTATAGACTATATCCAATTTTTTACTGACATAAGCCTTAATTGATAAATCATTAAGATATTTTGATCTTTTTAATACATTATCAGATTTTCAAACAAGTTTCTTGTATTCATTTCATTCATTCAATATACTTGTTTTGAAATATCCTCAATGTTTAAAATGCTCAAATCTTAATTGATTATCCTTATGAGCATACAGACATTTGAATTGTATATATGAGTTTTAACTGAAAAGTTAAACCATTTGAGCAACATGTTCTTTTTAGGACAACATGGGTTCTTTGTGTGAGCTTAACTGAAACTTCTATGGACTCACGTTAACCAGTGTTTCCTACCCAAGAAGTTAATTCTTGAGTGATCGAAGAGTGAAGAGTCATAAATACTGAGTGTGGGTTGAGTGATGAGGTAAAATGGAAAAGAGAGTTTGGTTAGATGTGAGCTAATTGATTAAAAGAAAGAGGGTGTGAGAACAGAGTAAAAGAATATCAAACTCTGCACCAACTTTTTCTGAGTCGGGCAGCCACATGGTTGGTGTTTCACGATTCTTTGGTGAACATCATTGAAAAAGGCACCTAGCCCATGCCAACTCTTGCTAAAACCCCCACCAGCTACTCATCTTCTTCTCAACAAGAAGATGTTTCAATATTTTAAAAGGGGACGCAACATATAATCTATTTGTTTTCATTTGGAAAATCTGGATATTGAAAAAGAAGGAAGTTTGCCCCACCTTCGCACTTCGATCATGCACAATTGAGTCTGTGCTATACTGTTGTTGTCTCAATGGTTTACACAATTTTGAGCCTATAAAAAGCAATCATCTGTGCTTAATTCTTTCAAACACTTGCACGAACACACAAGGAATATGTTTTCTTGTCACAACGTTCATAGAAATTCCTTTGTGGTGTTTCGATGATTGAATGGAAGACCTGGGGGAGTGAACATCACTAAAGCTCCTTTCCAATGTGTATTCATTACACACAGTGACTTCGTGTTACTGATAGGCATTATAACTGATTCATTTGTTGATCCAGGTATTACACTCATATTTTGTCTGAATTTGCAAAGATTCGGATGAATATCTTTTTGGATCAATAGATGTTCAGAGGCTCAGTGGTAAAGATTAGTGGTCAGAATAGATCAAAGACATTTCTTGTAAAGTTTTGATGATTTCATGCTTCATTCATCAAAAAGGGGGAGAGTGAATCAAGAAATGTTATAGATACGGGAGACAGGATCAAGAAATCTGTGAACTGAAAGAAAAATCATGTCAAGACAGTTTATTTTGAGAAAGTTTGTTGAAAGATGAAAGCGAAAGTTCAAAAAATTCTGAAAGCAAGCAAATTCTACTGAAATTTTTTTTGAAGATCATTTGCTAAAGCAAACTGAGTTGAACCTGAAGATAATTTATTTCCTATGTCTAAAAGAGGTTTCTATCATCTTTGGGGGAGATTGTTAATACTTTTGAATACAGACTTTTGGGAAGATTACTAAGAGTTTGTGAAGATTATTTTGATCATAAAGGGGAAGATTCAACTTGATAGAAATCCACAAAGGGGGAGATAAATTTATTAAAGACTGACAAAGGGGGAGATTGCACAAATTGAGTTTAAAGGAGGAAATTGAATTGCAAAATCTTTTTGAGATAATCTTGAATCCAAAGGGGGAGATTGTTAGAACATATTTGTTGGATACAAGATCATGTTTACTGAAGATGAAAGTCAACCAAGTCAAAGAGCTTAAAAGTCAAGCTCTCAAGTGATAGTGATAGTCAAAGTTGTAATAAGTCATTTTGTCAAAGTATTGTTTTGTAATAGTGTAAGCGCGTGTCTTTTCTTTTGTTTACATATGACTAGTTTAGTTGTGTTAAGCTTGTAACTAAGAATTGAAGTATTCGCAGACTGTAACTGTTAGAGAGAGAAAGCTTTGTTTACGGATCAAGATTTGAAATACAATAACAGGTTGAATATTAATCTATGTTGTTATCTTGTTTGTGATTGTCATTGTAGTAGAACTTGATAAATTGGGACATTATCAAGATCAAATAGAGTATATGTTGCGTCCCCATAAAATGTGAAACATTCTCTTTTTAAGAAAAGAATGAGTAGCAGGTGGGGTTTTATGCAAGAGTTGGCATGGGCTAAGTGCCTTTTTCAATGATGGTCACCAAAGAATGTGAACCAATCAGATTATATGGATGCCCGACTCAGAAAGAATTTGGTGCAGAGTCTGATATTCTTTTACTCTGTTCTCACACCCTCTTTCTTTTAATCTTTTAAGCTCACTTCTAACCAATCTATCTTTTCCATTTTACCTCATCACATACCACTCTCAATCTTTTGACCCCTCTCCCCTCAATCACTCGTAGGATTACTTCCGGGGTAGGAAACACTGGTTAACGTGAATCCATGGAAGTCAAATAAGTTCACACATTGAATCCCATGTATTTTGTCCTAGAAAAAATGTGTTGCTCAATGATTATTTTGACAATTTAGCACAAGATATCATAGTAAGTGTATGTATGCTCATAATAGATAAGAATGAGATTTGAGCATTTTAAACATTTAAGATCTTCTCAAAACAATAAAGTGAATGAATGAAATGAAATCAATGTAAGTGTTTTAAGAATCTGACAATGATAAAATCAGATCAAATATCATGAAGACAGATATAATGGGGTATCAAAGAACGTAAGATGTTTATATGAACAAGATATAAACATATTATCAATGAAAGCACATGTATAGTAAGAAATGACGTCTGATCTCAAAAAATTTAGAGTTCAAACAACGGGAGTATTACCATCGAAAGATTAAACTTTTAGAGACATGGTAATAACATAATCAATTAGAATGTACTGAACCAATGTGTGTAAGAATACTTGACAATATATAGACATGACAATTACGCAAGTATTTGTCATTGGAAACACACGGTCAGATAAGCATCAAAGTATCCAAGTGAAAATTATTTAAAAATCACACTTCGAAATTCATAAAACATTTTGAGAACGCGAAGTGGTTTGAACATTTAAGAAAATGAATTTTCACAAGTGAAAGTTGTCCTTTTATCAAGTGATAGAGATTAAGATTTAGAAATATATACCTGTAATGTAGGATTCTTAACTCCCCCTAAAATGAATATTATCGTTTCAGAACCCTTGACAAAACATCAGATATTCTCCCCCTCAATATCTGTAAAAATTCAAGTCATCAGAAAAATATAACAACTAAAGTATAACCGACTTTTATCTTCTCCCCATAAAAGATATGACAGTTTAATTCTCATTCACTCCCCCTCAAAAGAAAAACTTCTTGAAAAGATGTAATATGATAAGCATTCTTCAGAAGAAAAAACATTTGAGTACGGGTTCTGAACTAAAGTATTCAGAAGCCATTATTACATATTCTCTAGTGAGAATAGTAATATTCAGTTTTGCCATTTAAGAACGGGTCCTGATCTGATATAATCAGAAACCATCAATTGATCATTAAAGATCGAGTCCTGAGTTGTACATGATCAGAAGTCATTGTTCTTTCTCCACTTACTCTTTGGGTGCCTGCAACATAGATTTACCCACTGGTATTTGGGTCCTGGTTTGTTAGTTGCAGTTCTATTAGGAGAGATATAGTAAGAACCATACCAGTAATTCACATAACTTTTACTTACAAAATCATTTGAGCCACAATAAGAACAATTAATTTTCTTTTGTGTTAACCTGATCAGTTGATTGACAGTGTAAACAAGATCAGGTTTGCCAAAAGATTTACCGTTCGGAACATTGTTCTTCTTTGCAATCGGTGTATGCACAAATGATTTCTGATCTTTCTCTTCAATAGAAGATCCTTTTTCTTTTCCAAATCCACTTTTCTTTGCTATTTGTCTTTTTAGATTTACCTGAACCATCAACATTTCGAACATAGAAAAGATTAGAAGGACTAATCTGATCTTTATGTTCAGAAGTATGATTATCATCTGAATCAAATAAAGGATTATTAGAAACATTCATAAAATGTGAACTCGAAGCTGTTTTGAATGAGCATTATGAATCAGCTAGATCATCTCTTGGTGATTGAACAATTGATTATGGCGTCTTTTGCTCAGTCAACTTCACCTTGAATATGATCTCTTCCAGTTCTTTCATCTTTATTGACAAACTGTTTCTTTCCTTTGAGAGTAGATCAAACTTCTTGTGCAATTCAGAATTCGTCTTCTTCTCCTTTAGAATAGTTGATGACAGTTCAGACATTTTTCCAGTCAGCTTCTTTATCTCATCCTCAAATACTTTTCTTTCTTCGTCAAAGTCTTTCCCTACAGACATTCTTTGTTCGTATATTTCTTTGAACACTCCAACATTTTTCTGTTCGGAGTTCTTCTTCTCTTTCTCAAATTTGTCTCTCTCCAAGATAATAACTTTCTCAAAGTCTGACACTTGTTGAGAAAGTTTTGTACATTTGAGTTCAATCAACTTCTTCTCTTCAAAGGACTTTTTTGAGAAGTCAGAAAACTTTTGAGCATAAGCTTTTCTTCTCTCTTTCAAACTCTTCTCTTTCTTTCTTGACTATCTTTACACCTTGAGAAAACTTGTCTTTCATTTCTGTAATCTTTCTTTGAAGTTCAACATTTTCTTTTTCAAATCTTTTTATCTTCTCTTGATCTCTTGTGTTGTCTTTTTCTTTCAACATACTTATTTCAGATTCAAGACCAGAGACCTTGATTTGCAACTCAGCTTTGTCAGCTTTAATCTTTCTATTTTCTCTGTCACAGTCATTGGCCATTCTGGTGTATATCGATAATTGTCCGAGAAGACGTTGAATATTCGCTTTAGCCTCAAAAAGATTCATCTTATCAAAATCAAAATTGAAACCTTGAGACATCTTGAAATCTGTGAAAAAAATATGATCGTCAAAAGAAAACTTCGATTTGAAGTTGAATATTATGCACACTCTTGAAAATATTAATAGAACAATTAAAATCAGAAAAAATTTCAGAAAACTAAAATTTGAGAAACAAATTATAAAATTTGTCTTCAAAAATTAATTCTGAAAAATCAGCGCGGAAAAATTTTGAACTTGAAGCCTTCAAACCTGCAATAATATGGAAATTATATTAGTTAAGCTCAGAAACAGCTAAAAACAGCCAAAAACGACACAAAATGGACTAAGAATGAAAAAAAATGAAAAAACAGGGACTAAACACGACAAAGATGAAAAATCAACAAAAAAATGACTAAAAACAAATTAAAACGACTAAAATATAAAGAAAATACGAAAATAGGGACTAAAACCGACAAAATACGAAACTAATACGAAAAACGAGAACTAAAAATGAAAAATACAAGACTCGACAAAAAACAAGAATTAAAAACGACAAAAACACAAAGATATAAAGTCTAGGGACTAAAAGTGACAAAAGAACAAATTATCAACTAGAGGGACTAAAATTGTAAAAACCTAAAAGTTAAAAACTACAGGGGCTAAAAGTGACAGTTCCCGAAAGATAGAACTTAAGGGACCAAATCTGTCAAATCCTTAAACTGAAACTATAGGGACTAAATTTGCCAAAAATAAAAAGACTTTAACAAAACTAACAAAATTAACAAAAAGGACTAAAAATGTAAGAAAAATTAACCAAAAACCTAACAAAGGTTAACTACAGGGCATAAAAGTGACAAATCCTAAAAGTTACTAACTGACTTAACGATCTAACTAAGAAGTGGACTGAAAATGTAACAAATTTAAAAGATTTAACGACAGGGACCAAATTTGTTACATATTTAACGGACAACTAACGAAAGTCGTTAGTACTGTTCATCATCATCAACAAATCGAACTATAAACTTCTAGCATCGATATCTTTTTTATCTTACAACCAAAATTGATGAAACAAGTTGTGTTTTAATCCTTGATCATTGAAGAATCGAACCCAACGAAAAAATCGAAAACATGCAACAAAATACGAGCTGTATATCGATGTGAAGGAACTCCGGCGAAAATGATTTTCCGACGAGGTTCTTTCTGCGATTTAAAATCTGTGATCACACGAAAATTGATGGAGATCAAGTAAGAAACAATTAAGAACAATATTAGAAGCTAAGTCAATAAGAACATCGATCAAAAATAGATTTCCTGCGAAACCCGTTTTTCCGGTGTGTTTTCCGGCGGCCTTTCAGACAACGATATCTCACTCGTTTCTCGACGAAAATTGAATCTGAAAGTAGATATGAACTTCTTATGAACAGAAGAAGAGATTTGTACCAATTAGAGCGAGTAAAAACGACTAAAACTTAGACGCACTTAAACTTCACGACCGGAAAATTTTCGAAAAACTTTCTAAGTTAAGAATTGGTACGTAAACTTATACGAATTCTTAAGCTTCATGCGAAAAGTTGTCCTCATGCGAATTCTTAAACTCAAACAAGTTCATGCGAATTCTATCATGCGAAATGTGCTCATGTGAATTCCTTGACTGAATCTCATGCGAATTGTTGATACGAGTTCTTGACAGTATGCGAATTCTAGATCTCATAAGAATTTCTCTGTAACAGGTTCATACGAATTCCTTCCAACATGTGAAAAGATTGAACAAGCAGTATGCGAAATCTTCTGAACAGTCTCATGCGAATTCTTCCACTGGATGCGAGTTCTTCCAGTTTATCATGTTCTGCGAAATCCTTGAAACAATCTAATGCGAGTTCTTCGTTCAACATGAATCACACGAGTTGCTTGGCTTGTGAGACTTGCTTTCATGAAGTTGATGTAAACAACTTATAATCGATCTGCATGCTCTGAGTTCTTGGTATTGTGCTTGCAAATTCTATGAGATGCATCTATTTCTTTGCAAAAAAAATAAACTTTCACGTGACGTGATCCCTGCAAAACAAAAACAAAAAAAAACTTAAAAAGCAATATTAGTTTTACCAAAAAAGAGATCAAACCTTCACAAACAACTTTTTGAAATTTCATATCAACATTTTCAGATCGAAAATCCAGATCTGAAATTTTTTCGTTCAAGAACACCTCAAGAATATTAGAAATCCAAAATTTCTAAACACAAATTTGGAAAGTAAAACTTGAAATTTATAATGGATTCATGTTCAAAAACATATTTTAGAAACAAATTTGCATAAAAAACGAATCAAATCATCACAAAATCTCAAAATCAAACTTCAAAAATTTTCACAGTGAACTTTTCTCAAGAACACAAAATTTTCAAAAATCATTAAATTGATGCAATCGTGATGTGATTTTGGAAATATTTTGATGCAAAGTAGATGTATGACAATGGAGAAACAATTTGCAATCAAAATCAAATCCAAAAACGAATTAGAAATGCATAACCCATTTGTAATCTTCAAAACTCCAATTTTAAGTATTTTAATTTATTTCAACAAATTTGAAGGAATTGGTCGATTTTGAGTATTTTATGTTCCAAACTTTTATTTCACTGTGTTGAGATCAAAGTGTGCTTTAAAGTTGTTTTTGGACTAGATCATCAACTACAATTGTGTTTTATTGTTGTTTTTGAACCTGTGTACAAAAGCTCATCTCAAAATTCAAATTATTGAGGTTAAATTCGAAGAAAATATGGAAAAACATTCGAGATCCACAGAATTCGCATGATCAATGAAGAACTCGCATGGATATGGAAGAATTCACATAAAAGATTTTGCATGGTGAAATTGTGGAAGAATTCGCATGATAAGAATTCGCACAATGAAAGACTTTGAAGATGAAAATTTTGAAGTATGGATTTCGCATGACAGAGTGTTGCGAAAAGTGTTGAATTCGCATGCCAGTCTTATGCGAAAAGATAGATACGAATTCCTGTGGTCAAAGAGATTCTAAGTGAAGAATTCGCAGGTAGTCGTGTGCGAAATGTTGAGAATTCGCATCCTACCTTATGCGAATTGTGAGGAATTCACAGGTGAGAGTCATGCGAGAAGAAAGGAATTCAGACATAGGCGCGTGTGAAAAGCTAGAATTCGCACGCAGGCCTATGCGAATTTTGGAGTTTTCGGCTAATGGCATCATGCGAATTGTGCTAAATTGGAATAGTGATCTGCGAATTGTGGTGTTTATGCGAAAAGTTTTTGATGTTTTGAGAAAAATGACTGTTCTGAACCCATTTTGCTACAAGTTTCCCCTGTTCCTGAGGTTTTCCGCGTAATGCATATGTGACATCACTCTTATCTTCTGTTGGTCACATATCCTTAGCAACTGATCTAATTTTCACGAGTGCTCATGCTTTTCAAGATTTTCAGATACTGGATATGAGGATTTAGTCTCTGATCGGATTGATTCAACAGTCTGAGTATCTGCAATCATTAGTCTGGAGAACTTCTATTTGTTGTTAGACCGTTGAGTTCTCTTGATCATTCTTCTGACCTGATCAATCAGTAGTGTGAGCGACTACAATCATTGTTCTGATGCTTTGGTTGTGATTCAGAATCCTGAGTTCTTATAATCATCCAGTTGATTCATGAAGAAAGGATTTATGAGTTCTTTCGTTCAGTGTTATGGAAAGCTATTAGAAAATGAGCATATTTCATCAGTTGTTGAACAGTAGCTGTCTTTAACCCTTGCATTGTAGTGTTGCTACCTGATGATACCTCTTGTAAGCTGATCAGAATAAGTTCTTAAGTTGAACTCTTATTTCAACTCGTGGTTCAAAGACAGATCAGATGTTATACACTGAAGATGCACTTGGTTGTCATTCCATAATTCAACACATATCATTCTTGTGGGCGTAAGGAATGTGTTGGGTTTACAAAAGTCAAAAGTTGTCTTTATGTGCACTCAGTCGAGGTTACTGTCTACATCAGATCTGATATTATAGTTGACACTTCAAGGATAAAAGCTACTTTCAAGGAGGAGTTAGAGGAGCTTTGAAGTTTATGCAACACTAAGTTTTATAAAGAAATAAAGGGGGAGAGGAGCTGAAAAGAGGATGATTACTTACAAAACTTAGGGGGAGAATGTTAGAACATAAATGTTCTATTTTAGAAGTTTAGTAAAGTAATCCAATTGTATTTGTAATTGGGCCTCGTACTTGGGTTTGGGCTTAATGTGTACAAGGATGTTGGGTAGTATAAATAGGAATCTTGTAGTATTGTGTTTAGTAAATTTTCATTTTCACAATGTAGCTCTCATACGAATTTCGCTCTCTGTAGTTAGTTTGTTTTCATGTGAATAAAACTACAGATTCCTCCCTCATAATCCTTGTTAATCTTTCTCAATTAATCAATATTGATCTCAATGGACCTCACAGTCTGGATCGTCGAGTTGGTCGTGTGTTGGCTAAAGCAGGGCTCACTTCCCCGACACGTACTGAGGGGGAGAAACTATCTGAGGGGGAGCACATTACTCCTCAGATGAACATTACCAGTACGCGTCGGGAAGACACAACTGATGTAGCAGCTTCTAAGGGGGAGGGTTCTGATCCAAATATACCCGATGATCCCACTTCTTCCTCTTCTACCGATTTTCAAATGGAAGAAAAAGACAGATCTCCTTCTGCCGAAAGAATCACAAAGAAATCGGCATCTGCCGATAAACAAGAGGGTACCGATGATGTCTTGGTCATCGAAGGTGAAGGAACCGACTTTGCTCCTAAAAAAGTCGAAGAATCTAAGGGGGTCGGAGCCAAAGAACGATAAGGGCAAAAAGAAGCTTTCTGCAGAAGAATTGGTTGCCGAAGAGAGGCGCCTTAAAGAGGCAAAAATCAAGAAATTTGCTGATGCCGGTGGAATCCATCTTCCTCCTCCCCCGAAGATTACCTCTCCAGATCTGGGCATATCTGAAGAGGAGATTAGAGCTGCAAAAATAGCTCAAATGGCACGTGATAAAGATTCCGAGCTTGCTCTAAAGTTAGCCGAGGAAGAGGTTGAATTGACAAAAGCCTCTACCGATCCAATAATTGCTCAGCTAAGTGCCCTAGAGGAATCGACAAAGAAAAATGAAGAAATAAAAGCTATGTGTATTGATTGGTATCATAAGGCTCTCTCCAACCGAAGAAACTCTCTCAAAATCATTGATGTAAAAATCCTTAAACCCTCTAAGGAATGCAACTCCACTCGGCTTATCATCACAAGGGAGGATCTTTCTAGGTTTTTTGAGAGACTTGACTCCCTTCTTAGGTTTGGAGTAACCGAATGGATGAAGATTATGATGTGCTTGGACAAAAGCAAAAATACTCTCAAACCTGAAGTTGAAAATTTCATTCGTGATCTTCAAAAGAAATTTGGTTCCTACCGAAGAACGTACAATATCATTCATACTCCTGCTGAAAAGAAAAAAATTGAAGATCTCGGAGCCGACCTTCCTCCTGTCTTTAAACCGAAGTCAAGGTCCTCCAAGAAAGAAGGAGTGTTCTCCCTTATGGCCAAGGAAGTAAAGGTTCCAGACATTTCCAACCTTGACCTATCCTTGCCGACTGTGGTACCTCATCCTTCTACTTCTGTCATTCTTGAGCCAGCTTATGGAATCTTCTTTAATGATGCCCTCGGTCATATTCAATTCTTCAGAGCCGAACAAATCCCCATTTCCGATAGCATCTTTCTAAGTGGAATTCTTCAAATCATTCCCATGGGTACTGTGGACCTCTACAATGTTGTTACCGCCGAACTGAAGAAGAGAAACTTCACTCCCCGTCTCCCATTTGAAGAATCTTAGTGTTTTCTTTAAACTTTATTGTACTTGTATTTTTTTTTGTCTTGTATTGTAATCTTCTCACAAGATTAATACAAAGTACAATTTTAGTTTCGAAGTAAATATCTTGTATAGTTCATTATTTCATTCTTTTATACTTGTAAATGTCGGATACTCTAAAAAGAAACAAAAAGAATGGTCTATGTGAAAAAGAACCCAAAAGAGTATAAAAAGGATCAAAATGAATTATTCATGTTTTTAACTCTTTTATCCAAGTATGAGATGTCATCATCAAATAGGGGGAGATTTTTGGGTCATCTAAGATTTGAAGATGACCTCTCCTTTAGTTTGTGTCTGTTTTTCTGTAAATGATTGTACATCTTAGAAATATCATGGTTCTTTGTAATAGCTTAGTTGTGCTTTAAAAGATCGGTGAATCAAAGACCAACCGAATTCAACATGAAGTAAGTCTACTGATGCGGATCAAGATGAATTTCATAAAAACTAAGCTACATCTGCCGAAAGATATGCAACATCTTCGGCAGGCCTTCCCTCTGCCGATTTCTCCTCTATTCGGTTGAAGACATCCCTACCAATTCCTCTATATCGGCAGCCTCCTACCGAAGATTCGACAGATAAACCCATTGCCGAATCATTCCCTAATTCGACAACATCCTTATAGCAAATCCTCATGATTTGACTATACTTCCTCTTTCCCAATGTTCTTCTGACAAAAGAAATGGAAACTTCTATTGCTCAGAGGATATTCACTTGAGTTCTGATCTGATTGAGACTTTCTTCTTAAAAGATCTCAAAAAGATTTGTACCAAGAATATTTTATTAAGATATTGTCTAATCATAGTACAAAAGTTACCTTTTGTATTTTGATAAGTCACTTCAAATATCTTATAATTTATTGAAGATATCTCAACTACCCATCCAACATATGATAAGTGTCCTTTGCATTTAATGCATGGGGTAGTATATAAAGGGTGAAGGTCTCTCCATGCAAACTACGTTTTCAGCTCAAGTTTTCTCAAGTGCAAAATTTCAGCAAGTTGTTAGCAAGTATATTTTCTCTCTAAGATTATGTCTTTGTGATAAAAAGTATTCTTTGTGTTAGATTGTAAGAATAGTCTTTAGCTGTTCTTTTCCGCAACAATCTTTGTTTTCTATGTGTAATTCTTGATATTCATATCAATAAAGAATTAAAATTAAGTAAAAATTGTGTGTATTGTATTCAACCCCCCCCCCCCCTTCTACAATACTTGTTTTGCTTATTAGGAACCAACACTATTATACCCAATAAGACTAACATGACTAGATAACAAACCATTAAGGACAACAAAGGTCCATTATATCTCAATTAGACCTAATAACGTATAATCAGACTCATTATGACCCACTTACTCCCATTATGACCAATTACACTCGTTAAGGACACACAAACTCTTTATACCCACTAATACCATAATGACCCAATAATGAGCATTATGGACCACTATGACCCGTTATACCTCAATTAGACACATTAAGCACTAATCAGACTCATTATGACACACTTAGTCCCGTTATGATCAATTAGACTCGTTAAAAGACACAAACCTACAATACCCAGTATGACCAAAAATGACCAAATAACGAGCCAGTAAGGACCACCAAGGCCCGTTATACCTCAATTAGACCCAATAAGGTCTAATCAGACTCACTATGACCCACTTAGTCCCATTATGACCAATTACACTCGTTAAGGAGACACAAACCTTTTATATACTATATGACAACAATGACCAAATAACGAGCCATTAAGGACCACGAATGCTCGTTATACCTCAATTCGTCACTAATTATCATAATAAACTAATAATATTCAATAGGTTAATGCTAAAATTAATATTTTTATATATTTGATATTTACATATTAATTTATTATTTAACTATAATTGTTTTTAATATATATTAATTAATTTAAGTAAGCTAGTTAAATATATTTTTATATTTTGTTTAACTATAATATTATATATATATATATATATTAATTACACTTCTACTTTTATATTTTATTATCTAACATATTGTCGGATATTTAATTTTAGAGGCTTTTTTTTATTTTCAACTAATTAAAACAAAACACTTATTAAAATTATATTTTTTTTGAGTTTAACAATTTTATGAAAATAAAATTTCAGAAAAGATAAAATATTTTAATGGCAAAATCTTAGATTCAAGTTTTATTTAATTATTTTACTCATTATATTTAGAAGATATATATTTGTGCCAAAAAAACTATTGATTAAAGGGAGGGACCAAATCCTAAAAATTAAAGTTGAGGGAGGGACCAATTCTGTTATAAAAATGAAAAGTATTTTGAGGGACCAAATCTGTTAAAAAATTAAAGTTGAGGAAGAAAAGGGTTACTAACAAAAATTAATTAACGGTGTTAGAGGGAGGGACCATATTCGTTGTAAAAATTAAAGGACGTCCATCGTTAAAAATTCTTTTCAGGGGACCTTTTTCGTTAATTTATGTATACCATAGGGACCAAGTTGGCATTTAACCCTAACCAAAACCTATATCTATATATCTACTAAAGGAGAAACCAAGGTTGATTACATGGTACAATAAGAATGAAGTGTTTGTCAAATGGTGAATTGTGGTGAAATCTTGATTTTTCCACATCTATATATATATATATATATATATATATATAGAGAGAGAGAGAGAGAGAGAGACAGAGTAAGAGAGAGAGAGACAGAGAGAGAAAAGGAAGATAATACGAGAAGTAAACTTAATTGCGAGAAAGCAAGAAGGAATGTGGGTCACATAATCTATTAATTAAAAATACCATAAATAAAAAATGAAAAATAATTTTAGAAATTAGGATAGTTATCATTTTGAATTGGATAAATCCTTAAAATTCAAATTATATCTTTTAAATTTGTTTATTTTTTAAAATTCAATTAGTTCATAATTTTTTATTAATTTTTGTCTAAATATACTTTTAATAAAAAAATCACAATTTTGACCAAATATCACATGTGATATCACTATATGAATATTTATACATATCACACATCATACTAGTTGTGTACCCGCGCAAATCGGCGGGATACAGGCTTCTTGTCATTATTTTCAAGAAGAATGTGTCGGAATCGACTGTTGGGGACATCCTTGATTATGTGCCACTTGACACGAAATTGGCCACTCCACCTATCCTGCTGCCAATATTCTGCATCATTCACAAAATCTACAGGTCCAACCATTTCAGTCATGCCACAGAACTGTCCACTGGCATTTTCCTACAAAATTTAACCATCAGAAACTCAAATTTCATTGATTCCCGCTCAACAAACCCCCAGAACATAAACATATAAAAGAAGTTGGTATTTTGTGTCTACACACACACATGTCAACACAAGATATGAAGTTGATGTGAAAAATAATATTCTGCTATGTTCTGGGATGATCAAGCATCTTCCTTGCCTAGTCTGCATACCTTCTCTCACTTTGTTCCCCCACTGCCCATAATCCCTTGTAATTCTTGTACAAATAGTATCTCACCATCTTTTACATACTCTTCTCAATTATATCCAAATATATGTCCCACTTTCTTTTTTTAACTGGTTCCAAAAGAAGCACTTCTTTACCTTCAAGCATGAAAGGGTGCTCCATTAAAGATTCAACATCCTCATAGAAACAGCTATAAGTAAGACTCAATATTGCATCCACATATCACTAAGGTGGTGTTTTTTTAAGAGGTGTTGAACTCTAAAGTCTTATTCCACTTCTTTATCAATAAGAGGTGGTGTCGAAGTTGAAAGTTGAATCTACAAGATTGTTTTTGTAAACTGATATATGTTTGAATGTGTAAGCATAATCAAAGTTAACTATAATAAAAATACTATTACCAACATATTAAAAAAATAAATGCTAATTAAAACTTATCAAAAATAATATTTAAACTTATTTTTAAAATCAAAATAAAAAGTGTAGGTAGTTTTTTAAAAGTACTAACAGACCTAAAGAAGTACAACCTCAAAATCATAGCAGGCTGCAAGATAAATTACCACAGATAAAATTTGATTTTTTCAGCTAGGAAATCAAAGTGAAAAAAGAGCGGTAATTGCTCAAACAACACAATTAACACATCACAGACCAATGGTATTAATAGTATTTCCCTCCTACTCTAGGCCCTCCCCTATATATTGGGATAGTATATGTAATAGAATAGCATATATTATCACAACAGACAGCAACAAGGAACCAAGTTAGAGAGGGTGCGGTGATTGCAACACATTTGTTATACTCATAAAGGAAACGATTTCTGAATCTAGGTTTCAATAAGATCCAAGATGAGACTCATTATCAAGTATTTACTAAACATAAATTCCCTTCCCCAACTACTCCTTTTGTATGTCCTCTCTTGATTATTAATAGCTCATTAGATAACAGCAATATATGAACATATTTCCATGTACTGCTACTCTGCCGTTTACATGCATTATAAAAAGTAACGCAGTAGCACAAGGTATTAACTTTTTGGTGTGCATCTGCAATCACATACATATTTATGATGTAGTCAACAAAACTGTAGTTCTCTTTCAGACACCATTGACCATACCCTCACTATGTCTAGTTTCTTCACCAACAAGTTGTGCAAAATCTCTTGGGTTTATCACCCAACTCAACATTTCAATAATTAGAAGTGATCTTTCTACCAGATGAAGGATCGGGAAAGATATGATGTGATCGACTTCTTGAATCATCGCCACTTCGCTTTTCATTGAGAATAAATCATCATTCTAACAAAAATGCAGAGAAAATAAATACTACACATTGCAAGAATGAATGATATTGAACATAAAGTACCAAGTATGGTTTTTTTGCATTTACGTTTCCACAATTTTAGTGAACATCGAATAGCATTTTAGCAAGAATTTTGGTTAGTTTGCAACAAAATCCAAGTTCAATGGTTCAAAAAGTCAATCACGTTTTGCAAAGGAACATAATCGCGACTTTTAGGCCATGAAAATGGCGTTACATAACCTTTGGGCGCTGGAATCAAGCACTTCAACTTTTGTTCCTGAGACAATTAGATATTTGGAAAACCCTAATTAGTTCGAATACACATACCTGAGCAGGAATACTAACTGTGGTCTGCGACGGAGATGAGAGAGCCGAATGGTGGCAAGCGGCGGCGGACTTGTGGTACGGCTAGGGTTTGGAAGTCTGAAGCAAGAAGAAGAGAACGATCGGCGAGAGGGGTAATAATAGATGTGAGATAATGTGCTTGGAAAGGTTGTACCAAAGCATTAAGAAATTGTAAATTAAGTAATTGGCTTTAATTAGTTGTAACTTGTGCTTAAAATGTTATAATTAAGAGTTTTTTATGTCGTTTTTATAATATAGTATAGATAGATATAGATATAGATTAGTGACTTATAACATCCCAGAATTTGTGAAATCCAATATATCTTTATGATTGCCAAAAGAAAATTATCTATGAACAAAAAAAAGAGAAAAATATCAAACAGTGTGAGAAAGAAAAAGGTATATTTGTAGGTTATCTGCTGTTATTATATATATTTAAACTGTGCATGGTAAAAATTATAGTCCTGATGAAAAGAAAAACTGGGAAAACACAAAATATGTAGAAATTTGTATGTAAGGTATGCGAGTTTCTATGTCCTAACAAAGAGTTTTTGTTTATAGAACGAAATATATGTAACAAAATCAACAGCTAAAAACAAAGGAATTGTTTACAACTTAAAACTCGATTGGAATTGTTTACACTCTAATAATAGTAACAAATTCAACAGCTTAACAACAAATGAATTGTTTACAACTTAACTCGATCGGAATTGTTTACAATATCAAGAGCATATAGAAAGAACTTTATATGTTGATTTTGTTACTGTAAAGATGTGAACTTTATAACAGATTCTGTATATACACACACAAATACACACACACATATCTATATATATATATATATTGTATATAAAGAAAGCATAGATGTTGAAAATGATCTAAAGGGTTACCTATGTTGAACTCAAAGACAGTTATGACAGTGAGGATTGCCCAGATGGAAAACACAAATATGCAGAAATTTGTATGTAAGGTATATTTCTAGGATTGCCCAGATGTTGAAATTTTTTTAGATTATCTGCTGTTATTATATATATTTAAACTGTGCATTGTAAAAATTATAGTCCTGATGAAAAGAAAACTAGGAAAACACAAAATATGCAGAAATTTGTGCTCAAGTTAGTCCATGTAATTGACAGCAAAAGCCTGAATTTTACGCAATAGAAGTACTAAAAGAAAGAACAAGATGATGAAGAAGGTTACCTTAATTTGATGGAATAACGACGAAAACCTTGTTTATCCAATGCTTCGTACTTGAACTTCAAATGTTGGAGTGCCTTTAACTTACGAAAGTTCTGTGTACTTCAACCCTAAAGCCCCCAACCAATCCTATTAATATAGGGGACGAATTTGGATCCTACAATTTGGAAATCTCATGAGTTTAGAGGAGATTCCCAAAATCTCACTCAATTCCATAAATAAATTATAAAAAATTGTAAATTAGACACTTTCCTAAGTTCCATTATTTATTAATTTTTTTTATATATAATCCATTATATAGTTTCCATATGTTTGAAATCTCATCAGTTTAGAGGAGATTCCCAAAATCTCAATCAATTTCATAAATAAATTCTCAAAAATTGTCAAAAATTCTCAATTCCATAAATAAATTATCACCCATTTATTTACAAAATTATGTCTAATTTTGGGGTATTATAATAAAAATCAAATTTTAAATATAAAAAATCTACAAGATAATTAAGAAAATCTAACACAATATTTAATGTTTTTATTTTATTTTTGGACATTATATTATTAAACCTAAAATAAATCATATCTATTTAATGTACAACTATTTAATGCTAATTACTTAAAATTTAAATAAAGAATGAAAATTTAAAATCTTTTCCTATTTAATGTCCAAAAGATACCAATTTTCTAGATGTTTTACCTCGGAAACTCTTCTTTCAATGGTTGATTCGATACATTGGATCACTCTTTGCCTCTCGGCGTCTGATTTCACAAGTGAACCGTCTACGTGTCTGATACAGTATTCCTTTAAACCAGAAAACGCATTATGAACATACTTATTATACGAACAATACTACAAAAATGGCTTTTATAAGACGTCAAAGATGTCTAGATGTCCTAATAGGTTGTTCTATTAGGACATTTACATTTAGACATGCTTGGCGTTCTATAAAGCCAATTTTATTGTAGTGGAATAAATAAAAGGGAAGCCCATGAATAGTTAACAAACTTGATTTCGAGGTTGACAACTAAAACCCATAATCTTGATCCTGCTTCTCTCTATTCTATGTTCAAGTTGATTTTAGTTTATTGTTTTATATTGCTTTGACTTTTACAGTTTATGAGGATCATCAAAAGATCATAAGAAGTTTGTGCTTTCACCTTTTCCAGGCTTCCTGCATCACTGAATTTATAGAGGGATACAATACATTTCCATAATCAAAAAAATATCTAGATAGTGAGCAAAAAAGATTAATTTTTTCAGTCAAGAAACTGATACATTGAAGTCTCTAAAGAGAATTGAACTTACAACCAAATGGTTGTGTTGGTCCCAAATAGCAGTAAGTAAATAAGAAAAGTATTGTAGAAGAGGGGGTTGAATACAATAGACACAGTTTTTCACTTAATTTAATTCTTATTGATTTGAAATCAAGAATTACACATAGAAACTTTTGATTATTGCGGAAGAGAACAGATGAGATATGTTCAAACAATCTTACACATAGAGAATGAAGAACAATTGTAAAACACTTAGAAAACAATAAGATCTTCGTAGAGAGAAAGTTGTCAGGCACTTAGAGAACTTGAAGGTAGTAGAGCTGGTTTATCTTGCATGTTGAAACATCCATCATATTTATAGTGCCTCATGCATTTAATGCATGAGACACCTGTTGAGCAAAGGATGGACACAGGTCTTCAGCAAGGTACATGATGTACCTTTTGTCTTGAGGTGTTTTGTCTTGAAGTGTTGACCTGCAGGATGGTGTGGACCTTTCCTTAAAAGAGTGTAGGAGACAAACTTACTTTTTCTGATCTTGGGATTAGGTCCACGTAAATGCAAGATATCACAAATATACTTTGTCAGAAAAGTATAATGTGTTTGAAAGAAATCTTTAGGCATCTTTGGCTCCTGAAGATGTGAGAACATCTTCAGCTTCTAAGGAGAGATCATCGCCTGCCGAAGACTTGAGAGATCTTCGGCTCCTGAAGATGTGAGAACACCTTCATACTTCTGAAGATATGATATTGACACCATCCTGGTCGATGGTGTTGATCACTTGGGCATGCTTGGCTTTAGGCTGAGGAGACTATCTTCAATCCGCTTTGAGAGATGTACTCCTTCTTTGTTTTCTTCGGTTGATCTTCGACTTCACCGAACATTTGTATAGAGATCAAGCTGCTAAAAGAACCTCAAACATATTCTAAGTAGGATGATATAAGATGGAAGATCAGGAGGTCATCTTCAAATCTTCAGATCACCCAACAATCTCCCCCTATTTGAGGATGACATCCATACTAAAGAATAAAACAAAGAGTATATTGAATAAATTCATTTTGACCCATTTTTACTCTTTTTGGGTTCTTTTCACATAGACCATTCTTTTTTTTTTTTTGGTATATCTGACATATACATAGTGAAAGAAAAAGTATAGCTATACAAACGAATAAATGAATACAATGAATAAAGAATGAGAAAGCAAATATATACAAAGATACAGAAGGCAGTAACCAGAATTGTTTGAACTTGAGTGGTTGGATGCTCCCCCTCAATTCATACTCCCCCTCAACTAATGTCAGGTGGATTTGATCACACGGTCCATTGCAATAGTTTCAATAGAGTTTAAGTTTGAGTGGTAAGTTGTTCCCCCTCAACTCATACTCCCTCTTAACTAAGAAGTCAGAAGATTTTCGGGATCCTCCGAACCTGCTCATGGAAGGGCAGGTTCATCCTTGGATCGTGCAGAAGTATCAAGACTGAGAATCCTGGGTGATAGGCTGTGAGGTGGAGAAGAGGCACCTTGGATAGGGAAGGAGTCCAAGTCATCCTTATCAACCAAGGAAAAGGTTGATGAGGGAATAATAGAGGTCCCCAATTTTACAATTTTACCATTTTGTGAGGATACAAAGGAGGTGGCTTTAGGTGGTTTAGCAGAGTCCCCGGGCCCAGATGGGAAAATTTCAACACCTGTCGATTATGGAGAATTGGTGGGTGGAGTTTGTGGCTTGGCCCTTGAAACCTTCCTTAGCCTCTTGAGAGGAGAGGGAGGGGAAGAGGTAGAGTGTCTCCGCTTTGAGATATGGGGTGTGACCTGGGTAACCGCCGAAGGTTCTTTCGGTGGTATGGCCATTTGGGGAAGTGCGGCGGTGCCAGTAGCAGTTGAGGATTTATTGCTAGCCGGCGTCACTAAGGAGGGGGAAGAAGGGTCCACTACAGTTGAGGGACCTTTGGACACCGGAGTGTCCTTAGTATCACCCCATTGTAGGTCGGGAGAGTTTATTAAGGAGAACATACCTGGCAGTAGAGGGCGATCGGTGTAGAGAGAGACATTGTTCAAGGGGTCTTCATGACTTTCTAAGTGTTGGTCGAAGAGTCATCACCAAATCAATTAGATACCAAACAAATTTTCTCCCCCTATTTGATGATGACACCAACACATAGAAAAGAAATGGTACAGACACCAAAAAAAATTACAAGACAAGAATAACTCATAAATTCAGTGGCCCTTGTTGTTGTTGTTTTTTTTTTGGGGGGGGGGGAGGGGGGCTCTTTTCTGTTTTTTTTTTGGGAAAGAAAAAAAAAGGGAAGAGATAATGGGGGAAAAGAGAGGAAATATGGGAAGAGAGGTGAGAGATGAGAGAGTGTTGAGAGAGTTGTGAGATTAGAAGTGGTTAAAAAAAGGATGGGTAATAAGGAGGAGAAGAGATGGGAGGGAGGGAGGTATGTAGGGAGAGGGAAGGGAGGGAGGTGTGGAAGAGTTGGAAGGGGAAGGGGAGGGGGAGGGAGGAGGGAAGGATGAAAGTTATAGAGAGAGAGGGGTTGTGAAGAGAGGGAGGGAAGGGGGAGGGAGTCGATAGCCGAAGGAGTGGGGGAAGAGGGGAGGGGGTCGATAGACTAGGGAGGGAAGGGGCAAGAGAGGGAGCGGGGAAAGGGGAGGGTCGGCTGGGAGGTATAAGGAGGGTGTTGGTTTTGGAATTTAGGTTAAGGAGGTTTCGGTTAAGGGGGTGTGGGGAAGAGTTTCGGCTAAGGGGTAAGGGTGGGGGGGTTTCGGTTGGAGTGATAAGGTGGTGCTTAGGATATTTGGGAAGTAGGGGAATTGGCAACCGAAAATAAAACGAAAGGGGAGGGGCTGTCGGAAGAAAAAATATGGGGAGAGGGGGGTGATCGGCTAGGAGTAGTTCGGCTAAGGGGTGTGTTGTAACATCCCAGACCAATCGTACCAGATATTGTCCGCTTTGTCCACACACCCGGACTCACGGTTTTAAAACGCGTCTGATCGAGGAGGTATCCAGTCCCTTATAAGGCAAATTTTGTTCCCTTTCCCAACCAATGTGGGATCTTACAATCCACCCCCCTTGGGAGACCAGCGTTCTCGCTGGCACACTAGTCCGACTCCCGGCTCTTGTAACACCCCCAAAGCCCAAAGCAACAGGCTGACCCAATAACTTTGATTCCAACTTAAAACCATGGTGGAAATTATTGGTAGCCCATAACTTGGAGCTTATAAGGAGCTCCCAAATCCAACTTTCTACCAATGTGGGACGAGTTATTACAAACTCCCCCACTTAAACTCCTGACGTCCTCGTCAGGTCTGCCCAGAATCTTCCTCCTTGTAATCGGCGATGTGGGATTCGCCTAAGATGTTACAAACACCCCCTCTCGAGGACTCATCATACCCGATGAGGTTTGCCCCACCATCCCGATAGTACAAGGAACCTGGCTCTGATACCATTTGTAACACCCCAAAGCCCAAAGCAACAGGCTGACCCAATAACTTCGAGTCCAATTTAAAACCATGGTGGAAGTTATTGGTAGCCCATAACTTGGAGCTTATAAAGAGCTCCCAAATCCAATTTTCTACCAATGTGGGACGAGTTGTTAACACCCCCATTCCAAGGGAAGGGAGGTTACACCAAACACAATAAACGAATATACAAATAACTCCCAACATAAAGAGTCTCCAATAACGAAATAATATCATTCAAACAATAATTCTAAAGCTCCTAAATCCAATTTTCTACCAATGTGGGACGAGTTGTTACAAACTCCCCCACTTAAACTCCTGACGTCCTCGTCAGGCATGTCCAGAATCTTCCTCCTTGTAATCGGCGATGTGGGATTCGCCTAAGATGTTACAAACACCCCCTCTCGAGGACTCATCATACCCGATGAGGTTTGCCCCACCATCCCGATGGTACAAGGAGCGGCTCTGATACCATTTGTAACACCCCCAAAGCCCAAAGCAACAGGCTGACCCAATAACTTCGATTCCAACTTAAAACCATGGTGGAAGTTATTGGTAGCCCATAACTTGGAGCTTATAAGGAGCTCCCAAATCCAACTTTCTACCAATATGGGACGAGTTATTACAAAAAAAATATGTACTTTCCCTTATCACACCACATGATTCGAACCATGGGCTTTTCTTAAAGAAGAGGACGCGCTAACCATCTGACCCAGGAGTAACTTGTGTTTAGTGGAGTGGTAAGGTAATCTTAGGAAAAAAGGTACAATACCCACGTTCGAATCATGTGGTAGGCTTTTTAGTTTGTAATAAATCGTCCCGCATTGGTAGAAAGTTGGATTTGGGAGTTCTTTATAAGCTCCAAGTTATGGGCTACCAATATCTTCCACCATGGTTTTAAGTTGGACTCGAAGTTATTGGGTCAGCCTGTTGCTTTGGGCTTTAGGGTGTTACATGTGTGGTTGAAAAAAAATATGGGGGAAGGGTGAGGAAAGGGGCCGAAGGAAGTTATAAGGGGGGAAGAAGGAGTTGGGTGGTTGGTTTGTAGGAGGGGACGAAGAAAGAAAAAAAATGAGAGGAGAGAGTGTTTTCGTTGGGGTCTAGGGAGAAGTGGGTGTCGGCCGAGAATGTGATGTGTGGGAGGGTGTTGGATCGGCTAAAAAAATTAGGGGGAGGTGATCGGCTGGGTTAGGGTGTGAGGGTAGGTCGATGTGGAGTAAGGGAGAGGGGATGAGGTTCGGTGGGTAAGGGGGAGGAAAAGAACAAAAAGTGGAAATGGTGGTGGGGGTTTATGATGGCCGAAAAAATTAGGAGGGGGGGGACCCTTCGGCCGAACAAAAACAAAAGGGGAGGGTATTATCGGCTAACAAAAAAAAGGGGTTGAGGATGATAAAAATGAAAAGTGGGATAGGTTGTGGAGGACAAAAATTAGCTGTGGGATTGGGTTGTTGGGGTTATCGGTTGCCGAGAGAGAAGAGAAAAGGTGGTCTTGGGAAGAGAAAATTATTTAAAAAGTTCTTCATCGGTAGGAAAAAATAAAAATAAAAAATAATTTTTTTTTGTTTGTTGTTTTTTTTTTAAATTCAAATTGGCAGAGAGGATTATTTAATAATGATTTTTTTTAAACCAAACCCAATCGACAGGATAAGGAAAAAAAATTAAATTTTTTTTTATTTTAAAACAATCGGCAGCAGCCCAAAACAAATTTATTATAAATTTTTTTTTAAAATTCATTGGTAGCCGACTTTTTTGAAAAAAAATTTTTTAACATTCATCGGAAGCCGTTGTTTTTTTTTTTAATAATGAACAGTAAATCGGCTATAGTATCGGTAGCCTAAGATTTTTTTTTATTTTTTTATTTGGAAACAGATAAATCTATCATACCTATTTCTCCAATAAGAAACTTGAAATAAACTTCGTCAAGGGGCTTGAAGAAGAGATCAACCAGGTGAAGATCGGTAGTGATGAAAACCTTGAGAGTGCTTGTCTTCCAAAAGAAAATTGGACAAACCTTGAGAGTACTTTGTCCAATTTATATACATAGTCAGGATGTTAAGGATCTTCAAGTCCATTAGTTGTTTCTCATAGATTTCTTTAGGAACAAGTCTCCATACGAAAGGAAGGTTCTAGAGGAGAGTTGGATGGGACATATTTAGGAAAGAGAGAGATGGAAGATCGGCAGGAATAGGTGAAGAAGGAATGTGTGGTTGAGAAAGTGAGATGATTTGTGGTGAAGTTTGAGGTTGAGACGAGAATGAGATATCAATAGGAATGATGGAGGAAGGAGATGTGATATGATGATCAATGGGAAAGAATAGGATAGGAGGGATCTTGATCTTCAGAGATGATTATCAGAATATTAGATATTGGAGATGAAAATATGGGTAGGTCACCATTTTGATGGGTTGTATTTGAGGTGAAAGGAACATTTGGTTTTGAACTAGATGAAGGATTTTGAGAATCTTCACCAACACATGATGAAATCCGCCAATCATCATCCCATGAAGAGATGATGACTTAAGATCATCAAACTTCACATGAAGAAAGGGAAGGGTAGAGATAGAGAGAGAAAAAAAAAGGATGTACCTAGGTAGGTGAGGTAGAGCACTCAGCAGACACAAGGGCCATAGAGGAGGATTAAGCTTCACTGTCATGAACATCATCTATTTTAGTCATGAAGCAAAGGTTGGCCATTTATTTGTCACTTTCAGAAGTGGGTTCATCTGCCCAATCATGGGTTTCAGTCATTTGACCTTTTCCCTTTTTGAGCAAGGTTTCATTTCTCTCCTTCTCTCTTTTATATTTTGCCTTGTACTTTTCAGCACGGTCAAAGTTTGAGGAGACAGGCATATTGGCTTTTTGAAAAGAGGCTTGGTAGGAATCAAATTTGGTTCTGACAGACTTAGAGGATGTACGGTTAGAGGAGGGTAGTCTAGATTTATCAGAGGACCTGCTTCTGCACTCAGAAGCAAAGTGTCCCTTCCTCCCACACCTGTAACATTCCTCATTTAATTTGTCAGAGGGAGTGGTTTTAGAAAAAGTAGAAGTGGATTTTCTTGAAAACTTGGATTTTCTCAAAGAGAAGCGAGAGTTACTGGAAATTTCCTCACCTTCATCATCAGCCTCACTAAGATAGGCTTTTGAAGGATCATTGGGATCCTCTTGACTATTACGGTCAGAATCGGAGGGATAGGTGATTCTAGGAACACACACATAGTTTTTGGAAGAATCACTAACAAGAGCTAGAGAAGAGCTTTTAATGTCTTTTGTGATAGACTTCCTAAGCAGTTTAGTCTGCTCATAGTTGAAGAGAGTGCCATACAAGGCAGTGAGAGGCATGGAATCAAGATCCTTGGTAGACTTGATGCAAGTACATATATTTTCCCAAAACTCAGGAAGACAATCCATGAACTTGCACAAGACTTCCTCATTTTCATAAATGCGACCCACAAACTTAAGATCGTTGAGAAGACTGTTAAAGCGATTGTAGTAGTCTGAGAGAGACTCGCCCTTTTCATGAGAAAAGAGTTCATACTTTCTTACAAGAGCAATCTTTTTGCTCTTTTTCACCTCAGACGTACCTTCATAAAGAACACACAGAGTGGACCACATTTCTTTTGCAGTAGAAAGGTTAACAAGAGAATGGTAGACCTCATCAGGCAGAGAGAGGGCAATGATGGCTCTGACTTTAGGATCAAGAGCTATAAGACGTCTGTCTTCATCATTGTATTTAATGGGGTCATTTACAATGTATCTCCCAGTAGCTGGAGTTCTATCTTCCTCAGAAGAGTCCTCATCAGCCTTTGCCTTATCTGCATTGTACCGGTCCCAAACTCTAGGAATAAAAGGACCTTCATGTAAGATAGTTGGATATCTGCTGTCAACTCCTTCTAGAAAGAGTATCATACGAATTTTCCACAAGAAGAAGTTATTGGGGTTAAACCTTGGTGGTTTGGCTATAGAGCCATTGTCGTATGAAACAGCAGTGAAGTTTTGAGAAGAATCATTTTTCAAATAAGAAGAAGAAGAGGCTGCCATTGCGGATATAGTTTATTGAGTTAAACTGAACCGCTCTGATACCACTTGTTGGTCCCAAATAGCAGTAAGCAAATAAGAAAAGTATTGTAGAAGGGGGGGTTGAATACAATACACACAGTTTTTCACTTAATTTAATTCTTATTGATTTGAAATCAAGAATTACACATAGAAACTTTTGATTGTTGCGGAAGAGAACAGATGAGATCTGTTCAAACAATCTTACACATAGAGAATGAAGAACAATTGTAAAACACTTAGAAAACAATAAGATCTTCGTAGAGAGAAAGTTGCCAGGCACTTAGAGAACTTGAAGGTAGTAGAGCTTGTTTATCTTGCATGTTGAAACATCCATCATATTTATAGTGCCTCATGCATTTAATGCATGAGACACCTGTTGAGCAAAGGATGGACACAGGTTTCAGCAAGGTACATGATGTACCTTTTGTCTTGAGGTGTTTTGTCTTGAAGTGTTGACCTGCAGGATGGTGTGGACCTTTCCTTAAAAGAGTGTAGGAGACAAACTTACTTTTTCTGATCTTGGGATTAGGTCCACGTCAATGCAAGATATCACAAATATACTTTGTCAGAAATGTATAATGTGTTTGAAAGAAATCTTAAGGCATCTTTGGCCCCTGAAGATGTGAAAACATCTTCAGCTTCTATGGAGAGATCATCGGCTGCCGAAGACTTGAGAGATCTCTGCCTCCTGAAGATGTGAGAACATCTTCAGCTTCTAAGGAGAGATCATCGGCTGCCGAAGACTTGAGAGATCTTCGGCTCCTGAAGATGTGAGAACACCTTCATACTCCTGAAGATATGAGATTGACACCATCCTGGCCGATGGTGTTGATCACTTGGGCATACTTGGCTTTAGGCTGAGGAGACTATCTTCAATCCGCTTTGAGAGATGTACTCCTTCTTTGTTTTCTTCGGTTGATCTTCGACTTCACCGAACATTTGTATAGAGACCAAGCTGCTAAAAGAACCTCAAACATATTCTAAGTAGGATGATATAAGATGGAAGATCAGGAGGTCATCTTCAAATCTTCAGATCACCCAACAGGTTGTAAAGATCCAGCAATACCATTGGACCAAAGGCAACTTAGCAAATATATAAGTATCAAAAGCAGAAGATAAAGTATAGCTTGACTGTTTTATGTTTCACGAGGATGATACTGAACTTTAGATCACTTATACGCCTATACTGAACGTTAGCAGCAGGTAAAGACCACACATAAACCAAAATTGAACCTAAGTGTTCAAAATCAGGTAAAGACAACATAAACGAAAATCTAAAATCGAACCCAAAAATCGAACAAAAAATCGAAACCAAAGCTGATTATTAAAATAGAAACCTGCTGAGTGTAGATTGAGTTCATAACATACCAGGGGAAATGAAGATGGCCAAGATTTTGACATTTTCTGAAACTGAAAAACAAGATGGCTAAAAATACGGTATCAATATCAAAAAAGATTAATTTTTTCAGTCAAGAAACTGATACATTGAAGTCTCTAAAGAAAATTGAACTTACAACCAAACGGTTGTAAAGATCCACCAATGCCATTGGACCAAAGGCAACTTAGCAAATATATAAGTATCAAAAGCAGAAGATAAGTAAGCTTGACTGTTTTATGTTTCACGAGGATGATACTGAACTTTAGATCACTTATACGCCTATACTGAACTTTAGCAGCAGGTAAAGACCACATATAAACCAAAATTGAACCTAAGTGTTCAAAATCAGGTAAAGACCACAAAAACCAAAATCTAAAATCGAACCCAAAAATCGAAACCAAAGCTGATTAAAAAATAGAAACATGTTGAATGTAGATTGAGTTAATAACATACCAGGGGAAACAAATCAAGAGGAAACTAGACCTGAGTTTTGGCACTGATCCAGGAATCGCCCCATATATAAACACCATGGTTTCAGACCATCACAGCAGTTGTTTTCGGGTACGCTTCTATTTGTTGATCATTCGGGAAAACTTCCGTCAATCTTTAAGCAATGCAAATCAAAATTAAAGCCTTCTGCATTCTAAAAAGACCTTAGAATGGCTTCTTGGAGTTATTTCAAGAACTCTATGTTAAAAGAATGCTTTATGTAAGAAGCAATTATACAAGTAACAAGTAGACCTTGATTTTTATCAACATCTCCATTTCTTTAGAAAATAAACAAAAATAAAAACAATTCTATATATTTTACTAAGATCATCTTTAAGATTGTACGACATATTAGACCTCCATCGATGACCTTTACCATGATTGTAATTGTCATGAATTATGAAAGCTTCTAATGTGAAAACAGCAGTAATGCAAGATCGAAACTTTTATGGGGCAAAATATCACCCGGATTTTTGCCACATACATCTTTTACATCTAGTGAATTACTAATATTCCGTTTGTCCCATGAAAAATGCAATGTTCTTCTGCACAGTCTTCAAGTTAAAATTACCAATTTATCCATCCATTACAAATTCTTGATGTTAGTGATTTTGGTCTGCGGAGGGTGAACGGTAATTTATAACATTTCTCTAAACCATCCTGGTTTCAGTCTCCTTTCGATATTCTATTTTCATATAGATATGATATCTAGACTCATATATAGATAGAAACATCCACTACACTACTGTATGGTGTCCGTTGTCTCTATTTAGGCTGGTTGATTGTTGTAAAAGCCCTATGACTAAAAACAAACTGAACCCAGTTCCGGTAAAAATGCAACCTTACTATCGAATACTATATAGTTGATGCAGTGAACATAACGGTTAAAATCGCACACTGAAATTTGCAGATCGATTAAGAAATTGGATGCGGTAAAAAAGGAAGAAAGAACATACTGCTGCAGCAAGCGATTCTGTCAACTCTCTCTCATGAGCAGTGTTTTCTATTATGGGAACCACAAGCTCATCATAATAACCATGCCCTTGAATTCCTTTAATCATTTCCATATGAGTGACCTGAAAATTATCATATGAGAACACACAACCACACAACAAAGATAAATAACAGCTCAATTATGTATCACAATCGCCACTATTATCATCATATAAGCAAAATACGAAGAAAAATGATAACTTCATATCATACTTTGAGATCCCAATGTGTTACGAATAAATTACCCTAAACTCTTTCGCTGATGGATCGATCATAGTCACAAGACAAGATTCCATTCCATGACTATGAATGACTGCACCAGCATTACGCTTAACATAAGCCTGGAAGATACGATCAAAAGTAAAAATCAAAACAAAATTCGAAGACGATCATTCACAAATCATAAGTTTGAATTAGCAATTAGCAGTTAACCTTCATGAAAAGAGGAGCACAATCTGAACATTTGGGAGGTTTGTGAGGGTAAGGCTTCGACAATGGGGAAAACAAAATATCACCATTTGACGATAACACATACATGTCTTCTTCTACCATTCTCTCCTTTTGCACCCCTATCATAAAACATTAAAAAAAACCTAAATTCATGTTTCATTCGAGTTCAAATACATCAAACTTAAAACGATTCAAATTTTTTTCTAAATAATGATCAGCAAAGTGATATCAATCATGGAAGAATGAACAAAATAAAACATGTTTAGACGTGGTATAGTAAACCATTAAAAAGAAACCCAAATTCAGGTTTCATTCGACTTCAAATACTTCAAACTTAAAACGATTCAAAAAAATTCTGAAAAATGATCAGCAAAGATATGAATCATGGAAGTATGAACAAAATCAAACGTGAGATAGATACCTGAGGGGGACATGATTATGATTTGGTCGGATTTGGGAACAGAATCATCGTGGACTTTGGCGGTGATACTTCCGCCGGTACCGGAGACCCAACCTAGGTTGTAAAAGAGACGGCATAACTAAGAGATGAGTGATTTAGTTTGGTTGACCTGAGATCCCTCTAGATAATCGATCGAGAGCAACGACGATGGTGGTAACTGTGGTTTGCGGCGGAGATGAGAGAGCTGAATGGTGGCAAGCAGCGGCGGCGGCGGACTTGTGGTACGGCTAGGGTTTGGAAGTCTGAAGCAAGAAGAAGAGAACGATCGGCGAGAGGGGTAATAATAGATGTGAGATACTGTGCTTGGAAATGTTGTACCAAAGCATTAAGAAATTGTAAATTAAGTAATTGGCTTTAATTAGTTGTAACTTTTACTTAAAATATTGTAATTAAGAGTTTTTATGTCGTTTTTATAATATAGTATAGATATAGATATAGATAAAGACCCCAAATCCATACTATAAAAAGGAGATGGTCCCCAAAGCATTAAAACATGAAATAAGACTCTTTATCCCCATATCAAGCATTATTCCTAGAATAGTAAGAGCATTTTTAACAGAGATTTAAAATGAAAATAATTAAATTCAAATTAGCTTTTCTTGTTATATTGGATTTTCCAAAAAAAAAACAGACAGAAAAAATATTCAAATACAGAGAAAATTTAAAACTAAATATTTAAAGAGAATCGAATCATTAATTATTCAGAAAAGTATCATTTACCCTTGTGTAATTTCTTTTAAAAAATATGTATTTTTCCAATGTATTTTAACTAATGCATTGTAAGTTAATTAATACTCATTCCGTCCCAAAATAAGTGTCTACACTACTATTTTTGTTTGTCCCAAAATAAATGTCTATTTTCAAAAGTAAATTTACACTTTCCCATTCTACCCTTAATTATGTGATGGAGAAAATTTCTCTCTCTATAATTAAGGGTAAAATTGTACTTTGTTTATTAAAAAGTGTAATAATTACACACTCCTAAAATTGTGTGTCTTTTTCATTGTGAACATTTATTTCGGGACGGAGGGAGTGTATGAGTAAATTACATGCTCTGTCTATGGGGTTTTTGTGTTTTAACACTCCTTATCCTTTTCTGAAAATTTAACGGATTGTGTCCATATGGTTGCATTTTCACAATGAGTTGGGTTCTGCAACTATCGAGGCTCAAGTCGTTGATTTATTTAGAGACCGTACTCATAAAAAAATGCAAACATAGGGATCCAAATCATTAAAAAAAAATGTAACTATAGGGATATGACTCATTACAAAATGCAGTCACAAGTACATGTTCCATTTAAATTTATTTTAAAGGGACAAGGATCATTATAAACACCTAACCACATGAACAAAACATCTAATTTAATTTTAATATGACAAGGGTAACAATATTAAATGAAAGAAACTAAAATAAAATGAATAAAAATTATAAGAATATAAAATTAATATTTAGAAATTAAGTTTGGAAAAATAAAAATCAAGAGATACAATATAGTCTATAGTTGTCAAGATACATTGTGGCTTGCAAAATATGAAATTTTGTACTCTTATTATTGAAGTACTAAAAAATGGACAACTCTACAAAAATTGTGTATTTGTGAGTCAACTCCCAAAATTTTGGATAGTTTGAGGCAGGGGCGGACCTACCCTTCCCGGGGGGTCTCGTGTAAACCTGGCAAACGTGTCGAGTCAAGTCAGGTTCAAAGTTAAAGGGGTCGAGAGTGTCTAACCCTAACCTGACCCATTTAATAAACGGGTCAGAAAATCCCAACCCTAACCCGACCCGCCTAACCCGTTTAACATTTCTAAAACTAAAAATTAAAAATCGAAAATTCACAAAAAAATACAAATCCAAAATTCAAGTTAAAGCATTGGAAATCCAAATTTTATAGTTCAAACTTATAAATTCTAACAAATCTAAAACATTAAAAATCAAAACATTAAAAAAAAAACTTATAATATATATATATATATATATATATATATATATATATATATAAACGGGTTATTCGGGTCATTTTCAAGTTGAAATTTTTGACTCTGACCTTACCCGTTTAATTTTCGTATCGTGTCGTGTCAACCCGTTTACTTAAACGGGTTGAAATGTATTATCCAAACCCGTTTATTTCGTGTCGAGTTCGTGTTGGGTTAGCGTGTCGTGTCAGTTTTTGTCATATATAATCCCGTGCACCCGCTCAAGTTCGTTTCGTAAGGGCGAAAAAAAAATCGGTACGTAAGGTGCACCCGCTCAACTACAAAGAGTGCTCCGTGATATATACGTTTTTGAGCGGTGAAAGATGCACAAGTCCCAAAAAACCAAAATTTACTCTTGAAATCAACCAAAAAAATTAAAAAAAAAATATCTTGAAATCAGTAAAAAAAACAAAAAATCTCACGGATCAACACAAAAAAAACCAAAAAAACTCATCGAATCAACACAGAAGCTTAAAAAATCCCTCGAAATCAACCAAAAACATAAAAAGTCCCCCAATAGAGGAATTCGGCTAAAAACACATTGACAATAATTTCTTAAGCTTTTCGTTTGTGCACCCGCTCACCTAAAATCTTGGATCCGACCACCAGTTTGAGGGATTTTTTACAGCAATTAAAAACAACGAAGAAGTAAATGATTTTGATTATTTTAGTGACTAGTAGTTATTGTCTGGCAAGGACCGGACGTCAGTTACCTTATCGATGAGCAAGGCAAGGACCGAAAATCTTACCCGATAAAAGACATATATAACAAGGACCAAAAATCTTTCCCGGTAAGTGAGAGAGAATACTCTTACTCAGTATCTTAACAGAAGATGATTACCACAATCCATATTGATGGCCGACAAAGTTAATTGAGAGTAATTACTCTTGTGGGTAAGTTCTTACCCGATAAGAATTTAATTTATTAACGACCCCTAAATATCATGGGAAGATAAAATTGGAAATTTAAAGGATTGTTCAGAATAGGAATCATCAAAAAATCTATGAAAAATATAGTTGTTGCTCGCACACAGTACACGTCAAAAAGTTAGTAACTTGGGAGTTGGGATACCCCCTAATGAGGCTTGTTTAAGTTGATCATGGACAACTTAGATGAAACATGGTCAAGAACTTAAAGCAGATAAGTATTACTTATAAGAACCATGTTTGAAATTGAAACATACTTGATTAAAACCATAATTTTCTATCATTGAGTAACTTGGATGGAAACTAACAGCATGTAAGAACACAATCTGGTTTACTAAGAAAAACAATGGATGGAAAATTAATTACCCCCTGATGAAAGCACAAGCAGAACACAAATACGATGAAGCGAGAGGAGCCGAATCAAGATTAAAAATCAAGATTAGAAATGGAGAAACCTAAAACAAAACAGGAAATCGAGATTAGAAACAAAAAATTAGAATTGTTGAGAAATCGAGAGCATCTACCTGAATCGTCGAGAGGAGCAAGTGGAGTGTTACCCTGTGAATCATATAAAAACCCCTGCATCTCAAGATTATGAATCGTGGCCTGAATTGTCATCTTAGAATAAAATCTCACATTAGCACGGTCAGATGATTTAACTTTTCGTTTACTTAAACGCTTACCTTACCAAATGAACGTGGCAAGGGCCGAGTGATAAAAAGAATGTAGAGTCTTAGCCGGTAAGTAAGGGTGGCGACTCTTACCCCGGTAAACGCTTACCAAATATATTGTTGCATATGATGCCATTTTGATGGACTACTGTTATCTGGTAAAGTAAGGGGAAATTACTAAATGCTTACCCCGGTAAGTGCTTAACGGCTCATTTACCATACCGGATGAACATCGCAAGGGCCGAGAATCTTACCCGGTTAGAACGATATAAGGATGGGATAGTTTTACCCGGTAAGTGGAGGTGACGACTCTTACCCGATAAGCGCTTACTGGGTAAATTGTTGCATACGATAGCTTCTTGATGGACTACAATCTTACCCGGTAAAGTAAGTTAGAGTGTCGAATTTTACTAGTAAGTTCTTACCAGATAAGCGTTTGGGTGAGCGGCCCCTGTGTTAGAGTGTTGATTTTAATCGGTAAGTGCTTACCGAGTAAGCATTTGGGTAAACGACCCCTAAGTGCCACTAACACACTTACATCAAGAATCGGAGGTTGGCTTTTTTACCAACTTTCAGATGGTTCTTCGTAATTTCACACGAACTAAACCTCGACTTTGTTCAAGAAGTAAAAGTGGAAAGATTCAGGTTCAAATCCATAGTAGTTCCTAACTCGGTAACAATTTGCACCAGGATAACATGTAATCATGTAATCATAAACCAAACTTTTTGGCCTTCATTTTGACTTCAAATTCGTGATATTACTCAAAATCTTCAGTTTAGATTGGAAGATGGTAATTGCAAAAAGATTCATGGCAATCGTTATGTTCATGTTTAATTCACTATATGCAAACAATTCTAACAAATATGAAAATGGTAAAATTAACTGTAAACTTGAGTGAAGAAGGGGCTTCCAAAGCCGAAAACTTAAATAACAAATTGTTCTCCAAAAGAGCACCTGAGTGAAGAAGGGGCTTCCAAAGCTATAAGTAGCAAAGGCTTTTCTAGTTTACACATTAAATTTTGCAATTAAAACCCCACTTACATCCTATTACAAAAATAAGAATTTGTCTTTATCTTGAGTACACTTTTAAAGGAGACATAATGCTACATCCTATTACATTTTTTAAAAAATACCAACAAGACAACAGTCTGAATAAACACCAAACAACCCCTGTTGGATCAAACATCCATTTTCAAAGCATAAAAATAGAAAAGTGCAAGTCTTCGAGCATCATGAACAGGTCATCAATCCCGAATGAAGGTGCAGCCCCCTGGAAAACTTGATCACTACAACGGCTATAACAAGATGAAAAGTAGTATGATTGTCAGCATAAGGTGACCCTTTTTGCAAGCCGTGATGTCATCACATGAGAAAGAAGTGAATGTCAGGATATGTATTTCCGCAAGAGTTGTGAGGGAAATCTAATCATAATGAATTAGCAATCCAGAAAATATCAAAGAAATCAATGGTTTGGTTAAACACTTCATAAAAAATCGACGAAATAAGACCCCAAATCCCAAATTCACCGGATGAAAATATTAAGTAAAATTTTGAAAATAAGAAGAAACATCCAAAAAATGATGTCACCCACAAAGATGAAAAAGAGCAGAGAATATAATCCAAATGTAATTAAACTTTTAAGAACCACAAATTAAGAAAACACCAACCACTGAGATGCATAGTAGATTTTAGATAAACTTTTAAGAAAATCAGCCCACACAAGTTACAACATACAAAACAAAATTAAGCACCACCAAATCCATACATGGTCTGTATCTCAGTGTAAAGGGGCAATTGATAACCCATTACCTTTTGGGTTGAAATCTTGTGAACACCAGTAAGGGATTTGCAGCTGCCATTCTTGAAGAACCATCTGTCTTCAACTTCAAAATACCAAAGTAACAAACTAACAATAAGATTTCATCACAAATAAACATGATATGGATACACATGAAACTCAACTCTACAAGTTTATGTAAAAAACCATCTCATATAATAAGTTAGTAGAGATAATTTTCAAGTTCCTTGTCAAGTTTATTAGCCGATCATATATTTGGATAGTATATATATATATTTAGGAGATGTATATCAATTAGGATTTGATTGTATCCCTTCCTATTTTATCTCCACAATATGTGGTTGTATTGATCTGTATCTCTCCCTATAAATAGGGCTTTGTTATTCAATAGAAAGGAATGGAAATCATTAGACCATAACTTCTCTTATGGTATCAGAACCTATTACCTTCGATCATAAACCCTAGAACCAGCGCCTATCACCTTCGATCAAAGCTACGGCTTTGTCACACACCATTCACAGCCTTTAATCCTCTCTTCGTTTTTTTTAAACTATCGTCATAAGAAACGATGATGCCAGTTCAAGCAAGGATAAGGCCACAGCCTTACACCCCGCGTACATCATGACAAACATTCAAACCAAGATACGAACCCTAGATGGCAGCAAAGTTACGTATTCCTCGTGGACGAAACTATTCCGTCTTCATGCTAAAGCCTACAAGATACTCGATCATATTGACGACACCCCCGCTTCACCAAAAACCGATTCCGGTTATCACCAATGGGTGGAGATCGATGCCCTAGTTTTGTAATGGATCTACAGTACGCTGTCTGACGAACTCATGGTTCGAATCTTGGAAAGCGATACCACGGCTCAAGCCGCATGGAACAAACTCAAAACCAACTTTCTCAATAACAAAGGCTCACGTGCTGCAGCCCTTGAACAAGAATTTTCCAATCTTACATTAGGAGCCTGTTCGTCGATGGAAGCTTACTGTCAGAAGCTTAAAGATCTAGCAGATCAGCTTGGAGACGTCAACAATCCAGTCACTGAAGCAAGACTCGTTTTGCAGATGGTTCGCGGATTACCACTAGAGTTTGATGTAGTCGGGGCATACATCAATCAAAGTTCTCCATCATGGTTGACAGCTCGCATCATGTTACAGTTGGAACAACAGAGACAGACCGCCAGGCCAAATCAAACGCACACGGTGCTTGCTGCACCTACTTCGGTTGATCGACCATCACAAAACCCTACCGGGGCTCAACGTGGTCAAACTTCCACCCACCACAACTACTCTGGAAGAGGTGCAAGTGGCCGTAGTCGCGGGTCAAATGGTCGAGGCTGTGGCAGAAGTTTCCGGGGACGTGGGGGTCAAGGCCAACAATACTGGAATCAAGGAAATCAATGGCACCAACAGAACTGGAACCCTTCGCCATCATGGACTCCACCGCCATCGCCCACGGTCCAAGCCAGTCCGCAAATCACTGGGCCAATCATACTTTTGGGCCCGGACCCACTCCTGTTTTTGAACCAACGATGCAACAGGGGACATATGGGCCGTCTACGGTGCAACCCTCCCGCCCAATTCCTGCCTCGGCTCTTCCGTTTGTCGGCTATTCAGACTACAACCCTTCTGATTTAGCACACACAATGCAGCAAGTTCACCTCAACTCCACCGATCCGTCCTGGTATATGGACTCAGGCGCCTCCACACATCTCACATCGGACCCGGGTAATATTTCTACTCCCATGACTAATTCGCCTGTAACCTCTATTTTTGTCGGAGATGGCTATGGTCTTCCAGTTCATGGGTCAGGTCATACCTCATACACCACCCCATCTCGTTCTTATGACTTGAAAATTATTTTATTTACTCCCACCATTATCAAAAATCTATTGTCGGTTCGTAAGTTTACTATAGATAATCAAACTTCGGTTGAATTTGACCCCTTTGGTTTTTCTATTAAGGACCTCAAGACTGGAACTCTACTTTCTTGGCATAATAGCACGGGAGATCTTTACCCCTTCACAACACCAACCCGTCCATCTGCTCTCTTAGTCACCTCTCAAGATCGTTGGCATGCTCGCTTGGGTCATCCAGGCGCTCCTGTTCTAGATTTCCTTCGTTCTAAATCTTCAATTGTTTGTAATAAACCGATGACTTCTTCTTTATGTAATGCTTGCCAGTTATCTAAACATACTCGGTTGCCTTTTTATGATTCGCTTTCAATAACCTATGCACCGTTTGATATTATCCATTGTGATTTGTGGACGTCTCCAGTCTTAAGCAAAACAGGTTACAAATACTATATGGTCCTCATTGATAATTTCACTCATTATGTGTGGGTTTACCCTCTTAAGTATAAATCAGACACTTTCCTCAATTTTCAAAAATTTCATAAATTAATCCACACTCAATTCAACCGAACCATTAAGTCTTTTCAATGTGATCTCGGTGGTGAATTTGACAATAATGAGTTTAAATCGTTTGCTCAAACTCACGGTCTTGTCTTCTGATTCTCATGCCCGCAAACATCTCAACAGAACGGACGAGCCGAACGCATAATCCGTCGTCTAAATGACATCATTCGCACCCTACTCACTCACTCACTCCTCGCTTCCTCACTCATTTTGGGTGGAAGCCCTTCACACCGCAGCATATCTCTATAATATCCTTCCAACCAAACGCCTCAATTTCTCTACACCGGTCTTTTCCCTATACGGTCGCCACCCATCCTATGACCATCTTCGCACCTTCGGTTGCACTTGTTATCCCAACCTATCCGCCACTCAGTCTCACAAACTTCAACCTCGATCTGACAAATGTGTCTTCCTTGGTTATCTGGAAAACTTCCGGGGCTATCGTTCTTACGATCCATCCACCGACAAAGTTCATCTGTCTCGTCATGTCACATTTGACGAGACCTCGTTTCCCTTTGCTAACACCCCACCCCTCTCCACCTCCTATGACTTTCTAGATGACCCACCCGTCCATGTTTTTCCCTACTCAACACCTCCACCTACAACCCCCCACCTATCTTGACCTATTCACGCCGCTCAAAAGCTCCACCCACCGCCACCGCACCAACCGCACCAACCGACCAACCCCACACTACCACCAACCAACCATCTACTCAACCCTCCACCACCACCTCCACACCTACCACGAACCAACATCATTCAACCCCATCACAACACCCCCTCCTTCTACTCACCCCATGACTACTCGTGCACAGGCAGGCATCACCAAACCGGTGACCCGTCTTAACCTTCACACCACCTCCACTCCACCCATCTCCCCCATCCCCACTTCCGTCTCTGCAGCCAGGTCTGACCCGAATTGGTTACTTGCCATGGAAGATGAATTTCGAGCTTTACAGGTGAATAAAACATGGGAACTCGTACCCCGACCGACCGACAGTTCGGTTATCAGGTGTATATGGTTGTTTCGCCACAAGTTTAAAGCAGATGGATCCCTTGACCGCTATAAAGCTCGACTGGTCGTCAACGGGAAATCGCAGACAGTGGGTGTTGACTGCCACAAAACCTTTAGTCCGGTTGTGAAACCGGCCACTATCTGGACTGTTCTTAGTCTTGCAGTCTCGCAGGCGTGGCCGATACATCAGTTAGATGTCAAAAACGCCTTCCACCATGGCGATCTCCATGAGACTGTCTTTATGCACCAGCCTCCGGGATTTGTTAATGCTAGGTTTCCGTCTCATGTCTGTCGTCTATGGAAATCTCTTTACGGGCTTAAACAGGCCCCGCGTGCATGGTATACTCGTTTTGCTTCCTTCATCACGTCGCGGGGTTTCCGGAGTAGCATCTGCGATTCTTCGTTATTTGTTTATCAGCACGGCCGTCATCGCGCTTATTTATTACTATATGTCGATGATATAATCTTGACTGCTTCTGATCCTGGTCTACTCCGAAGTATTATCGTTGCTCTGTCTCAGGAATTTGCTATGACTGATCTTGGTGCCCTTCACCATTTTCTGGGTATCACGGCCACTCGTGATGAACACGGTTTATTTTTGTCACGGGATTCTTATACCCGTGATATTCTTCAACGAGCTTCTATGGCCTCCTGTAAGCCTTGCTCTACACCAGTGGATATGTCCACTAAACTTAGTGCCACAGCCGGCGAACCCCTTGTTGATGGCACTCTCTATCGCACACTTGCCGGAGCTATACAGTATCTAACGTTTACACGACCAGACATTGCATATGTTGTCCAGCAAGTCTGTCTATTCATGCACGCCCCGCGTGAGCCTCACTTCCAGTTCATGAAGAAGATCTTTCGATACCTACAGGGCACCATAGATTACGGTCTACAACTTGTTGCATCTCCGTCACACACGCTGACTACATACTCTGATGCTGACTGAGGCGGATGCCCAGACTCACGCCGATCCACATCAGGCTACTGCATATTTCTCGGCGATAATCTTGTGTCTTGGTCTTCACAGCGTCAGCCCACTATCTCTCGCTCAAGTGAAGAGGCTGAATACCGTGGTGTTGCTAATGCCGTTTCTGAGACCACTTGGCTCAGAAATCTCCTGCTTGAGCTTCATGTTCTGCTTCGCAAAGCAACAGTCGTTTATTGTGACAATGTATCTGCAGTTTATCTGTCGCACAACCCGGTACAGCACCAGCGCACCAAGCATGTCGAGATTGACATCCACTTCGTGCGTGAAAAGGTTCGTCTTGGTCAAGTTCGTGTTCTACACATCCCCTCCTCTATGCAATATGCAGACATCTTCACCAAAGGGCTGCCACGTTACTTGTATCAACAGTTTCGATCCAGCTTGAGCGTTTGTCCTCCACCAGCTCAAACTGCGGGGGAATATTAGCCGATCATATATTTGGATAGTATATATATATTTAGGAGATGTATATCAATTAGGATTTGATTGTATCCCTTCCTATTTTGTCTCCACAATATGTGGTTGTATTGATCTGTATCTCTCCCTATAAATAGGGCTTTGTTATTCAATAGAAAGGAATGGAAATCATTAGACCATAACTTCTCTTAAAGTTAACATCCAGAGCATAAGGAAACATGTTTCTACAAAGAAGTCAACATGAAATGACATAATTCCCGATTAGAACAACGAATGTACAAGAGAAAAAAATACAACAATGCCGCAGAAAATTGTTAAGAGATTTGTTGAATTCATATACAAGTTTTCAGGTAAGAGTCACCACCATCACTTACCAGGTAAGAATCTCGATTATTACTATGCTCACTCGGTAAGGTAATACACTCATTAAGCGCTTAGTCGGTAAGTGTATGGTAAGCGACCCATTAGACGAAGCTATAAATATCAACATCTATCACCAAAGCCATACAAATTAGAATAATAATAAAAGAAATATCAACTGTGAAGTGAAAAATGATTTTGATAACATGAAGTGAAAAATTGATAAACTACTTCTGGTAGCATGTTTTATCCCACGATAATGCCTACAATTGAAGTGCAAAATGATTCTTTTCCAAATGAAGGTAAGCTTCTTTTGCAGTAGCATGTTTTATCCGGTGTCGAAATCATTTTTAGTTAGGCTACTAAAAAGGTTGAGGGAAAGTAAACCCAAATATTGAAATCATAAAGTGCAAAACGATTTCAACATTAGGGTTGAAACCGATTGTTAGTGTTTGCTACTCAAACCGACATACACTGAAATTTGGTATTACCTGGTGTTCGTGGAAGAACAACAATGGTGGTCAATTTACTTTTTAAGTAAATGGGCTTGGAAACTGGAAAGCTTTGGAGGTCTGAAGAATTTGAAGCAACTCTATTCCACGTCCTGTGAAAACTTTGACGTGCTTATGTTATCAACTGTTTTATTAATTTTAAACGGTATATATTATGGTTGATTTCATTTATCTCAAATTAAAGACAAAGAGTTTGACCCTTTGTAATAGTATGTCATTTTCCTAATTATGCCAAAACCAAGATGCATCTAATTTTGCATAAACTAAAATGCAAAAGTTGAAATGCATAAATCTAACTATACAGAAACTAAAATGCAAATTAGAATCATATATGCAGAAACTAAGGTAGGAACAACTCTCGTATTGAAGGTTGACGGTTAAAATGCAATCTTTGACATATTGAAGGAACAACTCTAATATGATGTTTAATATATATGGAAAACAAGTCTATAAAAGAGATGATGATAATTCATCGAGGGTTCAATTCCAAGCATACACAACAATTGCAGTCATTGAGTTTATCGGGGCTGATTTCTTGCAATCACAATTTGACGGATTAGTCTGGACATAGCCTAAGACATCCTTCCAAAAAAATGATGATTGGTCAATGAATACGGCTACATAACCAAGGACTCACCCCTGCAACAGTGACATATAGTTGGATACCTCCTACCAAATGCAAGTATTCCTATCCTCGGAAAAAAATATACATGAATCATCAAACTCGACATCATAAGATAATGCATAAAACCATAAGAAATAAAATTAGGTAGAGCTTTTAAAGTAGAAAACAAAACTTAAAGCTAAAAATAACTTTCAAAGCATAATCTAAAAAATAAAATTAGAAATAGTTTTCAAAGCATAAAATAAAACCAACATAGCAATTTAAAACCATACATCAAACCATATGAGGTCATTTCACAACTGATAACTCTAAAATATTGAGAGTTAATTCCTCTCTTTTCGTATTCGTTTTACCATATTTTCTCCCATTTTGTCCCTTCCCCCCCTTCGTTTGGTCTAGTTGTTCAAACATTGTGATGAAATCTCAAGAATGCAAAAATTGCGGTTTTACTAACTTTTTGTGCAGAAGGTGGCCACCTTGCCACCACGTTGGGAAGATGGCTGAAATTTAATGGATAAAATCTAGCCATTCTTGAAAAGATTGCCTTTTGAAGAAATGAAAAGAATTTTCTGCTTTTTCACAAGAATAATCAAGGAAGAGGACAAGAGATGTAAGTCAGGAAGGTGCTATACTCTTCCTTAAAGACTACTTTTTATGTTTGGTCACATCAACATTTCTTCTTCCTTGGGCTATAAATTGGGGCTTGGAGGAACCATTTGAGCATCAACAACTTCCAAGAGCATTCAATACCCTAGAGCTTAGCATTTAATTTCTAGTCTCTCTTTAAAGCTTGTAATTTAGTTGCATTTAATTTTAATTTCCTTGTAATAGATGTTGCCAAAGTGGCCACCTTGTCACCACATTGGCAGCAGCCCTTTAAGTTATTTATGCACTTTATGTTTATGTTTTCTCCTTCTTCTCTCATGTCTTTTACTGTTATTATGAGCAAAACACCCCTTTGGGTGTGGGTGTGAGCCAAGGCTAAGACTAGTAGGCAACACTTGGGTGTTGCCATCTTTGCTAACTCTTAGACTTGGTCACTCGAGTCGGGACTTCAACTCAACGCGGTGATAGCGGAAAATCGTATAGGTCCACAAAGTGGCCACTATGTTGCCACAGTGGCGGTGCAAGTGCACACCGGACACTATGATCGCTACAAGTAATAAAGTGGTAGAGTACCGAGATCGTTTCCACAGGGACTAGTCAACTAAGAATCAGAGACGTTTTCATGAACTTCTAGTGCTTGGTTGATTTTTGAGAACAATATCAATATTTTGTGGGTTTTAAGCGAATTAAACAACGATTAACGAAATTAACAGTATTAAAGATAGGATGCGGGTACAACCATTGACTAAGACTGATGTAGTAACAACTTGGTTAGAAACAAAATGACACACGACAGCCGTAAAACCCTTTTCTCTCGAAAATGAGCTTCCTCGGAACGTGGCCACCTTGTCCCCACTTTGTCACCACGTTGGCCAACTCTAGACTTGCCAGACTTAACTAAGTAAACCTCTAAGGATTTCAGTTCCACCAGTATAGATATGGACGCCCAAATCTCTTTGTGACACCCATATCAATCGACATTTGAACCTTAGTTAAAGTCATGCAAAAACCCATATCTCTACGTGGTTATAAAAGACTTTCTCAAATCTTCTTTGCATCACCCAAGCCGTATTTCAGATATGCCCCTCTCGAGGTCTAAGATCTAATATTAACACTAACAAGTGATCGTCTTGTCCGCGTTGAGTTGAAGTCCCGACTCAAGTGACCAAGTCTAAGAGTTAGCAACGATAGCTACACCCAAGTGTTGCCTACTAGTCTTAGCTTTGGCTCATACCCACACCCAAGGGGGTGTTTAGCTCATAATAACAGCAAAAGACATGGGAGAAGAAGGAGAAAACATAAACATAACTTTCATAAATAACTAAAGAGTTGCTGCCAAGGTGGTGACAAGGTGGCCACTTGGCAACAACTTTTACAAGGAAATTAAAACTTACAAAAATTAAATGCAATTAAACTACAAGCTTTAAAGAGAGACTAAAACTTAAATGCTAAGATCCAGAAGTGTTGAATGCTCCTAGAAGTTGTTGTTTTTCAAATGGTTCCTCCAAGCCCTCATTTATAGCCCAAGGAAGAGAAAAGTGTTGATGTGACTATTCCTCAAAAGTAGCTTTTAAGGAAGAGTGTTGAACTTTCCTTGGACCTCCACTTTTTGTCTTCTTCCTTGAATATTCTAGTGAAAGATCAAAAAGCTCTTTTCATTTCCTCAAAAGTCAATCTTTCCCAAAATGGTTAAATCTTATCAACAAATTTTCAGCCCACGTCCAACGTGGCGACAAGGTGCCAGCAAGGTGGCCACTTTCTGCACAAAAGTTAGTGAAACCGAAATTTTTGCATTCTTGAGACTTCATCATCATGTTTGAACACTTAAGACCAAATGAAGGAGATGAGAGACAAAAAGGGTGAAAATGTGGTAAAACGAATATAAAAAGAGAGGAATTAACTCTCAATATTTGAGAGTTATCACACCCCCAAACTTGAGCAATTACTTGTCCTCAAGTAAAAAGAAAAGAATGAACAAAAAGGACTTGAATGAAAAAAATTGGTTGCTTACGTTTGATGAATGGAATACTCATACCGAATACTTTGATGTTTCTTGATTGAGCGAAGCACTTTGTTTGAAAAAGGTACCGCTTCTTTTCATGCATCCCAAAAAATTGACTTTAATCAATAGGGCTTGAATTGGGTTTGTGTTTTTGGGTTTTCAAATTAACTGCTCGATATGACCCCCAAACTTTTCTTTTTGCATGACGCCAATTTTCTTTGGTTTGACTATTTATTCTTTGCATCGCCTTGACCATTTGACCCCCAACCTTGACCGATTCCCAATTTATTTTTCATTTTTTCATTCAAATTTTTTTTTCTGCCAAAGTGGTGACAACGTGGCGACAAAGTGGCCACTTTGGCTTTGGGTCATCGGAACAACGGTTTGTTTCTACTTTTGCAGCAGCCCCCATCCCCCAAACGGAATCCTTCAATGTCCTCATTAAAAAAGGAAAGATATGTCGATAATGTTACGGTAAAAGGCTAGGTTTCAATTTGGAAAGTGTTTGGGCTTAACATCCAGGAAAGAAAGGCCTATATCACGTCATCAGTCAAAAATTGGTAGCAATCCAAGGAGCAGACCTGCAAAAGAAATGAGCGCAAAACAAAAGTACTAGAAATAACCAAAGAGACGGTATACGAGTTCGATGATAAGAGCAAGCATACAACCAACATAGAATGAGTCAGAGAAACAACAAAATACCACAAAACAGAAAAGTATTAACGAGACAAAGTTCGAACATGGATGATGATGAACCAAGAATACTCACGGCTTACCCACGTCGGCAGAAGGGCCAGCCTCGGCGACCGTAGATGCAGTTGGCTCGGAGGCAGATGGTGGAGGGACCGGGCTGCGCTGGTGAGGTGCGATAGGGATAATAACTTGGGGCGAACAGAGACCGGGAGGGAATCGGGGTAGCTTTGCGGCGCGAACTGAGTCGTTCTTGTGATAGAAACCTTTAATGACCCGATTCCAATCCCGCTGGTAGGCCCAAAAAAGTTCATTTTTGGCCTGAAGTTCATTGAGGACGGCTGCATTGGCTTTAAGCTGTTCCGACTGTTCTTTTTGAAGCGCCAGTAGTTCCTTCAAGAGTACGGTCTGTTCCTCGCATTGTTCAGCGAGGACATGCATCCAATCAGAGGAACCATAGACGGAACCGGAGGCAGATGGATGCTTTGGGATGTCATCGTGTGGAGTATGTACAGAAGGTTGCGGCCCAGTCTCAGCTGCAAAATGGCCCGAGCGCATAATGCGCTGGACAGTTCCTTGATCAATGCGAGAGGAACTTTTGCAGGTCTCGTCACTCTTTCTTGAGAGGACCCCTGTGGTACTCAACAATCTGGTGAGCAATATCGGGAAAACAAGCCAGGAACCCAAGCGGGAAGCGGCGTACCGGATGGCATTAAAGGCCACGAGTCCAAAATCGAAGGGTAATTCTTTCACAATGCAAAATAGAAGGACGCATTTTTCCTTCGACAGAGATGTATCATGAGAAGCCGGCAATAAATTGTGCCGGAGGAATTGGAACCAAAGGCTTGCTTCCAAAGTCAACTGTTCGGATGGTATGGACAGCTTTGTCACATCAAAATTTGCCAAAAATTGGGGCATCAACAAGGTAGTGGCGATCTCTCGGGTAGTGTCTAAATCAAGCGAGGCCAAAATGCAAATAAACTGGCAGGTTGATGGCACTGCCATGCCGAACACACGGGACAAGGATTGAGCCCCAAAATCTATAGTCTTACCCCGAACCACAACAGTAGTGCCTCCAGCGGCCGCAATGGCCGTATATAACTCATGCAACCAGGTGGCATTGGCGTGACCGGGAAAAGGGATTGCCTTTTCCCATTTATATGCACTCAACCTTTGTTTGATGTGCGTATAGGTACTGATCAACAGGGGATCGAAATCACGCTCCATAAGCAATTTGGAGGGGTTTGGTGAAGTATACCTGATTTCCGGTGGTGGGTGGACAGCAGAGCGCGTGCGGGGCTTCTTGGCAGTGGAGGACGATGCGCGTGTCGGCCTTCGCTTTGGCCTGGTGACTGATGTAGTCCGGGCCCGCTTCTTGGGACGCTCGATTTCCGGATCCGGTGTATACTCGTGATCAGAAGATGAGGCAGGTTGTTTACCTTGATCGTCGACAATGCGTGAGGGGGATGGTGTATCCGGACTGGCCTTGCAAAAGAAGACCCAGAAGCGGAGTTTGACGTGGCCACCTTCTGGCCACTTTGACTAGGGCTGTTGACATGGGGGTTTATTGTTGGAGACGGTGGAGGATCAATCGGAGTGGTGACTTGGGGACTGACTTGATTTAGGTCGAATGCATTGGCGGGATGCTCCGGACCAAAAAGGGGGTTAAGGTAGTCGCCCGATTCTCCAATCCGAGGTTGAGGGTTAAAGAGGGGCGAAGCATCGCGGGTCCTCCTAAGTTGAAGCAAAATGGTTGGTACGGTAGATTCTGGTGTGGTTGCGGTGGTTGTTGGGTCCGCCAGGGGTGATTCGGTGGTGGTTTCGGGAGGGTTAGAGGAAGCGACAGTGGAGAAGTGGGGGACCTCGGGCACGGATTGGGGAATGAGAATAGAGAGAAGGGGGCGACTAACCATCGGCGAGGGTAGTGGCGATGGTCTATCAGTGGTTAGGGTCTCTGCCGACGGGGAGTTGGGTTCATCGATGGGGTTACTCACCGGCGGAGAGGGTGGTAGGTTGATGGTCTGATTAGTGACTACGGCGTGCGACTCCTCATAGTGGACGGTGAAGACGGGTGGCATAGCGGCGGCTATACCCTCCGCAGGGGACGATGGTGCGGTAGAAACAGGGGGGTCGTCCGCTGGAGAGGTGGAACTACCAGCGGCGGCCGTCCGGGGGTGTCTCCGACGATTGAGGAAACGGTGCACGAGGTGCTTCATTCGTGCCATGGCGGGGGAGAAAATCGGTCGAGATGGCGACGGGGAGTGACGGTGGTGTGGTGGTCGGAGTACTGAGAGAGAGAGAGAGAGTTTTGAGGGGTTGTGTGAGAGAGAGAGAGAGGGAGTTGATGGGTTGATATGTCAGGGAATGATGATTCTTGGGTTTGTAAAGGGTGAAATGATGTTTACTTTTTCAAAAACCCACTTTTTTTGAAAAATAACCCTTATAACTTCCAGACTCTTGGCACATTTCTGAATGGGATCTGCACAAGGAGCCAACAGTAGAGGTTAAAACAAATAATAAAGGACAAGGCTTTTTAAGAAACAAAAGACCAATCGTGGGCACAGATTAAACCATGATACTTTAACTTGCATGGAAAAACCAGTGGACAAAAGGAATATTTAAGCCATGCATAAAAATTTGAAAATCTGTCTGGACATCAACTTTCAGACTCTTCACAAAGCTAAGCCCCCAAAGTGGCCGCAAGGTGGCCACCTTGGTCTAAAAACAAAAGAACAGTTATGTGCACTATTTACAAAAGACGTTCGAGACTTTCTCAAGGGGACATTTCCGAGGGTTTGGGCACCTCTTCGGGAAGATAGTGCTTGACCCTATGTCCATTGACTTTGAAGGTACTACCGTCTTGTGGATTCAACAAATCCACGGTCCCAAAATGACTGATTTTTACAATGGTAAAAGGCCCGGACCAACGAGATTTGAGTTTTCCAGGAAATAATTTTAGCCGCGAGTTGAAGAGTAACACCTGTTGTCCAACATCAAAACTTCTTTGATTTATTCGACGATCATGCCACATTTTGGTTTTATCTTTGTATAATTTGGCATTCTCGTAAGCGTGAAATCTCAACTCTTCTAACTCGGCTAATTGAAGCTTTCTTTTATTTCCTGCGGAGTCCTCACTTAAATTCAACTCTTTTGTGGCCCAAAAAACTTTATATTCTAATTCTAGCGGTAAGTGGCAAGCTTTTCCGAACACAATGCGGTAAGGAGACATTCCCAAAGGGGTTTTAAAGGCCGTACGATATGCCCATAACGCATCATCCAACTTGAGTGACCAATCCTTTCTATTAGGTTTAACCACTTTTTCCAAAATATTTTTAATTTCCCTATTAGAAAGTTCGGCAAGACCATTAGTTTGAGGATGGTATGTCGTGGCCACTCGATGTTGGATGTTGTATTTATCAAGAACGATGCTCAACATTTTATTCACAAAATGAGTCCCTTCATCGCTTATCAATGCTCGGGGTGTTCCAAAATGGACAAAAATGTTTTTGTGCAAGAAATCAATCACCGTTTTTGCATCATTCCTCGGGCATGCCTTAGCTTCAACCCACTTTGAAACATAATCGACCGCAACCAAAATATATTGGTTGTTGAACGACATGGGAAATGGTCCCATAAAATCGATGCCCCAAATATCAAAAAGTTCCACTTCCAAAATATTGTTCAAGGACATCTCATTGCGTTGAGATAAATTTCCCATTCGTTGACATTGATCACACTTTTTCACAAATTCGAATGCATCTTTAAAAAGAGTTGGCCAAAAGAAGCCACTTTGCAAAATCTTGGTCGCCGTACGTTGGCCACCAAAGTGGCCACCATACGGTGAGGCGTGACATTCTTTTAAAATCCCCACCATTTTCGCCTCCGGAATACATCTTCTCAAAACTTGGTCCGCACCCATTTTAAAAAGAAATGGGTCGTCCCAAAAATATTGTTTGCTATCATGAAGAAATTTTTTCCATTGTTGCCCTTGAAGATGGTACGGCTTTAGCCCACATGCAAGATAGTTGGCTAAATCCGCATACCATGGCGGTTGTTCTTTATGATGATGTATGACCAAAACATGCTCGTCCGGAAAAATCTCTTTAATTTCATGATCACCCCCACTAGATACCATTCCTTCTATGCGAGAAAGATGATCGGCCACTTGGTTATCGGTGCCTTTTCTATCAACAATTTCGACATCAAATTCTTGCAAAAGAAGAACCCATATAATAAGCCTAGGTTTAGCATCGGCTTTATTAAATAAGTATTTGATGGCGGAATGATCGGTATGAATGATAACCTTGGTGCCAATCAAGTATGAACGAAAGCGATCGAAAGAAAATACTACCGCAAGCAATTCTTTTTCGGTTGTTGTATAATTAATTTGTGCTTCAACAAGAGTTTTGCTTGCGTAGTATATTGGGTGAAAATTTTTGTTTCGTTTTTGACCAAGAACCATACCCACGACCCAATCGCTTGCATCGCACATTACTTCAAATGGTAAATTCCAATCGGGGGCAATCACAATGGGTGCCGAAACGAGAGCATTTTTAATTGTTTCAAAAGCCTTTTTACATTCGGAGGTAAATTCAAAGGGTTGGTCAATATGCAAAAGATTGCAAAGGGGTTTTGCGATTTTTGAAAAATCTTTAATAAATCTCCTATAAAATCCCGCATGCCCCAAAAAACTCCTAATGCTCTTAACCGAGGTGGGCTCGGGTAATTGCATTATTACCTCAAGTTTGGCTTTATCAACTTCCAATCCTTTCTTTGAAATCATGTGACCCAAGACTATCCCTTCTTGTACCATAAAATGGCATTTTTCCCAATTTAAAGTCAAGTCATGGGCTTCACATCTTTGCAAACTTTTTTCATGGTTTTTTAAACAATTTTCAAAAGATGTTCCTGTTACCGAAAAATCATCCATGAAAACTTCCATGGTGTCTTCAATCATATCCGAAAAAATTGACATCATGCATCTTTGAAAAGTTGCGGGTGCATTACACAACCCAAATGGCATACGCCGAAAAGCAAAGGTTCCAAAGGGACAAGTGAAGGTAGTCTTCTCTTGATCTTCAGGTGCTATATAAATTTGGTTGTATCCCGAATATCCGTCCAAGAAACAATAGAATTCTTTCCCGGCCAACCTATCAAGCATTTGGTCTATGAATGGTAGAGGGAAATGGTCTTTCTTGGTGGCGAGAGTTAATTGCCTATAATCCATACAAATCCTCCATCCCGTCACGGTCCTAGTCGGTATGAGCTCGTTTTTGTCATTTGTGATCACCGTGGTGCCACCTTTCTTTGGTACGCATTGTACCGGGCTCACCCATCTACTACTAGAAATGGGGTAAATGATCCCCGCATCCAACCATTTTAAAACTTCTTTTTTTACAACATCTTTCATGATAGGATTAAGTCTTCTTTGCGGTTGCACTTTGCCAATGCTATTATCTTCCAAAAGTATCTTATGTTGGCAAACCGTCGGACTTATACCCTTAATATCGGCTATGGTCCAACCTAAGGTCTTCTTATGTTTCCTCAACAACTCAATCAAACTTAATTCTTGCTCTTGGGTCAATTTGGAAGAGATAATGACGAGCAATTTTTCTTCCTCGACGAGGTAAGCATACTTAAGATGATCGGGTAAGGGCTTTAAGTCTAGCTTAGGTGGTTCAATGATGGATGGTTGCTGGATCGTTCTGTCCGTGAAATCTAACTGTTCAAACGCTGCTATGGTCTCCTCAATTTCCTCCTCGCTCATAAAGTCTAAATCCTCCAAATATTCTGCACTGAAGTGGCCACCTTAGTGACCAACGTGGCCACCTTCAACAGTGTCGATGCCAACCTCTCTTTCTAAGGTGTCTAAGGCCGAACAATCTTCTATTTCCCCATGAAACTTAAGTGATTTGAAAACGTTAAACGTCACTTGTTGGTCATTCACTCTCATGGTTAGTTCTCCCTTGTGGACATCAATTAAGGTTATACCCGTTGCTAAAAATGGTCGCCCTAGGATGATTGGGACATTCCTATCGGCTTCATAGTCCAAAACTAAAAAGTCGGCCGGGAAGATGAATTTGTCAACTTGAACCAAAATGTCTTCAATTTTTCCTTTGGGATACGCCAACGATCGATCCGCTAATTGTAAAGTAACGGTCGTGGGTCGGACTTCTCCAATTCCTAATTTATTAAAAACTGAAAGTGGCATGAGATTTATGCTTGCCCCGAGGTCACAAAGAGCATGACCCACCTCTTTTCCCCCAATTGAACACGGGATGGTGAAACATCCCGGGTCTTTGAGTTTGGGAGGAATTTTACATGTGAGCAAAGCACTACATTCTTTTGTTAAAGCCACTGTTTCGTACTCACTTAACCTCCTTTTCTTGTTGAGAATGTCCTTTAAAAATTTAACATAACTTGGCATTTGCTCGAGAGCTTCAACCAAAGGTATGTTAATGTGCAATTGTTTGAAAACGTCCAAAAAAATTTTAAATTGCACATCCTCATTTTTGTTCTTCATTCTACCGGGAAAAGGGAGGTCTCGCAAGTCCAAATTTGCTTGGTTTGAATTTGCCCTTATGGGCTGTGAAGTGGGCACCTGCTCACCACCTTGGAGAGGCTGATCTGATGGCAAAGCAGTCCGTGAAGGACCTGCAACATTCTATCCCGAAGGTGGGCACGTTCCAGCCACGTTGGCTGGAAACAAGGATGGGAATTTTTCTTTGTCGAAAGCATGTGTGGTGTCTTCTTGCACAATGGTATCAACTAAGACTTCCTCACTGGGTTTGGATGCTCTAGTCTCACTTCTTAAAGTCACGGCCTTAACATGTTCTTTACCCTTAGGGGTCTCGGTGTCACTAGGTAAAGTGACCACTTGTCTCCCTTTCAACTTGACAGCGAATTATCCTAATTGAGTCTCAAAACCCCTCAAAGTTGCATTGGTTTGGTTTATAAAACCTTTGAGTAGAGATTCAAGCGAACCATTACTCTTCGATGCATTTTGTTGTCTCGGTACATACGGTTGTGAGGATTGCCTACTTTGGTACGTATGAGACGGCCCTTGTTGAAATCCCGGGGGATTTGGTGGTCGGTTTGGAATTTGATGAACCCCGGGGGGTTGAAGTCCTTGATTTCCCGACCATGAGAAGTTCGGGTGATTTCTCCAATTTGGGTTGTAAGTTGGAGAAAATGGTCTATTCCTAGAATGGTTTCCTACATAGTTAACCGAGGCGGGATTACCGGGACAACACTCAAAAGCATGATTCTCACCACAAAACACACAAGATTCATTTATGGCTTGGACTTGGTTCTTTTCTCCCTTTAAGCTCATGTTATTTTTTACCAAGTTAGTTAAAGCTACAATTTGTGCGTTTAAGGCGGTGATGGCATCAATTTCGTGAACACCCGATGCATTCTTAGGAGCAAGAGCGCGTGGGTTTGACCAATCGGTGTTATTGTTGGCCACTTTCTCCAAAATGTCATATCCTTCGTTATAAGTTTTAGAGGTGAAAGCGCCACCGGCCGTAGCATCAAGAATAATTTTAGCGGAATTAGTGAGTCCATTATAAAATGTCTCTAATTGGATGCAATGAGGTATTCCATGATGAGGACATTTTCTAATTAAGTCTTTGAATCTCTCCCATGCATCCGAAACCGCCTCATCCTCCTCTTGTCGAAACATCAAAATTTCGTTTCTAAACTTCACATTTCTAGTTGGAGGAAAATATTTTTTTAGAAATTTTTCGGCCAAACTTGTCCAACTATCAATGGAGTGAGGAGGTTGAGAATTTAGCCAAGCTTTTGGTCTATCTCTCAATGTGTAAGAGAAGAGCGTAAGCCGTAAGGCTTCTGTCGTAACACCTTGAATGCGAAAATGATCCGTCATTTCTAAAAATGATCCGTCATTTCTAAAAATGATCCGTCATTTCTAAAAATGATTTTAAATGCGAGTGCGGATCTTCCGATGGTAATCCTCCAAATTGACCCATTGCTTGGATCATTTGGAACATTACCGGTTTTAATTCAAAAGTTTGTGCTACCATGTTGGGCCTAAGAATACCCGATTTTAATTGATCAAATTCGGGTGTTTCATAGTCCCGTATTCCCCGTTCTTTATCGTCGGCAATTCTTATGGTTGTTTCATTGGGTGGTGGTGGAGGATCTCCACCATTTCCAGCCATGTTTTGATTTTGCCGACCTCTTCTACCTCTTCTTCGTCTTCTAACGGTTCTTTCAATTTCGGGGTCAAGAGGTACAAGTTCACCGTGTTGTAGCCTTGGCATACAACACAGAAAATACTAAAAATAAAAAGACACAAGCAACTCAGGCTCGAATGAAAAGTCAATATCTTAGGATTTAAAATCGGTCTAGTCCCCGGCAACGGCGCCAAAAACTTGATAGCGGAAAATCGTATAGGTCCACAAAGTGGCCACTATGTTGCCACAGTGGCGGTGCAAGTGCACACCGGACACTATGATCGCTACAAGTAATAAAGTGGTAGAGTACCGAGATCGTTTCCACAGGGACTAGTCAACTAAGAATCAGAGACGTTTTCATGAACTTCTAGTGCTTGGTTGATTTTTGAGAACAATATCAATATTTTGTAGGTTTTAAGCGAATTAAACAACGATTAACAGAATTAACAGTATTAAAGATAGGATGTGGGTACAAGCATTGACTAAGACTGATGTAGTAACAACTTGGTTAGAAACAAAATGACACACGACAGCCGTAAAACCCTTTTCTCCCGAAAATGAGCTTCCTCGGAACGTGGCCACCTTGTCCCCACTTTGTCACCACGTTGGCCAACTCTAGACTTGCCGACTTAACTAAGTAAACCTCTAAGGATTTCAGTTCCACCAGTATAGATATGAACGCCCAAATCTCTTTGTGACACCCATATCAACCGACATTTGAACCTTAGTTAAAGTCATGCAAAAACCCGTATCTCTACGTGGTTATAAAAGACTTTCTCAAATCTTCTTTGCATCACCCAAGCCGTATTTCAGATCTGCCCCTCTCGAGGTCTAAGATCTAATATTAACACTAACAAGTGATCGGCTTGTCCGTGTTGAGTTGAAGTCCCGACTCAAGTGACCAAGTCTAAGAGCTAGCAACGATAGCTACACCCAAGTGTTGCCTACTAGTCTTAGCTTTGGCTCATACCCACACCCAAGGGGGTGTTTAGCTCATAATAACAGCAAAAGACATGGGAGAAGAAGGAGAAAACATAAACATAACTTTCATAAATAACTAAAGAGTTGCTGCCAAGGTGGTGACAAGGTGGCCACTTGGCAACAACTTTTACAAGGAAATTAAAACTTACAAAAATTAAATGCAATTAAACTACAAGCTTTAAAGAGAGACTAAAACTTAAATGCTAAGATCCAGAAGTGTTGAATGCTCCTGTAAGTTGTTGTTTTTCAAATGGTTCCTCCAAGCCCTCATTTATAGCCCAAGGAAGAGAAAAGTGTTGATATGACTATTCCTCAAAAGTAGCTTTTAAGGAAGAGTGTTGAACTTTCCTTGGACCTCCACTTTTTGTCCTCTTCCTTGAATATTCTAGTGAAAGATCATAAAGCTCTTTTCATTTCCTCAAAAGTCAATCTTTCCCAAAATGGCTAAATCTTATCAACAAATTTTCAGCCCACGTCCAACGTGGCGACAAGGTGCCAGCAAGGTGGCCACTTTCTGCACAAAAGTTAGTGAAACCGAAATTTTTGCATTCTTGAGACTTCATCATCATGTTTGAACACTTAAGACCAAATGAAGGAGATGAGAGACAAAAAGGGTGAAAATGTGGTAAAACGAATATAAAAAGAGAGGAATTAACTCTCAATATTTGAGAGTTATCACGCGGACAAGTCGATCACTTGTTAGTGTTAATATTAGACCTTAGACCTCAAGAGGGGTAGATCTAAAATACGGCTTGAGTGATGCAAAGAAAATTTGAGAAAGTCTTTTATAACCACGTAGAGATACGAGTTTTTGCATGATTTTAACTAAGGTTCAAATGTCGATCGATATGGGTGTCACAAAGAGATTTGGGCTTCTATATCTATACTGGTGGAACTGAAATCCTTAGAGGTTTACTTAGTTAAGTCGGCAAGTCTTGAGTTGGCCAACGTGGTGACAAAGTGGGTGCAACGTGGCCACATTCCGAGGAAACTTATTTTCGAGAGAAAAAGGTTTTTAAGGCTGTTGTGTGTCATTTTGTTTCTGACCAAGTTGTTACTACATCAGTCTTAGTTAATGCTTGTACCCACATCATGCCTTTAATACTGTCAATTCCATTTAATCGTTGTTTAGTTGCTTAAAACCCACAAATATTGATTTTGTTCTCAAAACTCAACCAAGCACTAGAAGTTCATGAAAAAGTCTCTGATTCTTAGTTGACTAGTCCCTGTGAAAACGATCTCGGTACTCTACCACTTTATTACTTGTAGCGATCATAGTGTCCGGTGTGCACTTGAACCGCCACTATGGCAACATAATGGCCACTTTGTGGACCTATACGATTTTCCGCTATCAAGTTTTTGGCGCCGTTGCCGGGGACTAGCGCGATTTTAAATCCTTAGATATTGAATTTTCATTCGAGCCTGAGTTGCTTGTGTCTCTTATTTTTGTATTTTCCGTGTTGTATGCCAAGGCTACAACACGGTGACCTTGTACATCTTGACCCCAAAATTGAAAGAACCGTTAGAAGACGAAGAAGAGGTAGAAGAGGTCGGCAAAATCAAAACATGGCTGGAAATGGTGGAGATCCTCCACCACCACCTAATGAAACACCCATAAGAATTACCGACGATAAAGAACGGGGAATACGGGACTACACAACACCTGAATTTGATCAATTAAAATCGGGTATTCTTACGCCCAACATGGTAGCACAAACTTTTGAACTAAAACCGGTAATGTTTCAAATGATCCAAGCAATGGGTCAATTTGGAGGGTTACCGTCGGAAGATCCGCACTCACATTTAAAATCATTTTTAGAAATGACAGATCATTTTCGCATTCAAGGTGTTACGACAGAAGCCTTACGGCTTACGCTCTTCTCTTACACATTGAGAGATAGAGCAAAATCTTGGCTAAATTCTCAACCTCCTCACTCCATTGATAGTTGGACAAGTTTGGCCGAAAAATTTCTAAAAAAATATTTTCCTCCAACTAGAAATGTGAAGTTTAGAAATGAAATCTTGATGTTTCGACAAGAGGAGGAAGAAGCGGTTTTGGATGCATGGGAGAGATTCAAAGACTTAATTAGAAAATGTCCTCATCATGGAATCCCTCATTGCATCCAATTAGAGACATTTTATAATGGACTCACTAATTCCGCTAAAATTATTCTTGATGCTACGGCCGGTGGCGCTTTCACCTCTAAAACTTATAACGAAGGATATGACATTTTGGAGAAAGTGGCCAACAATAACACCGATTGGTCAAACCCACGCGCTCTTGCTCCTAAGAATGCATCGGGTGTTCACGAAATTGATGTCATCACCGCCTTAAACGCACAAATTGTAGCTTTAACTAACTTGGTAAAAAATAACATGAGCTTAAAGGGAGAAAAGAACCAAGTCCAAGCCATAAATGAATCTTGTGTGTTTTGTGGTGAGAATCATGCTTTTGAGTGTTGTCCCGGTAATCCCGCCTCGGTTAATTATGTAGGAAATCATTTTAGGAATAGCCCATTTTCTCCAACTTATAACCCAAATTGGAGAAATCACCCGAACTTCTCATGGTCGGGAAACCAAGGACTTCAAGTTCCAAACCGACCACCAAATCCCCCGGGATTTCAACAAGGACCGTCTCATACGTACCAAAATGGGCAATCCTCACAACCGTATGTACTGAGACAACAAAATGCATCGGAGAGTAATGGTTCACTTGAATCTTTACTCAAAGGTTTTATAAACCAAACCAATGAAACTTTGAGAGGTTTTGAGACTCAATTGGGGCAATTTGCCGCTGAATTGAAGGGAAGACAAATGGGCACCTTACCGAGTGACACCGAAACCCCTAAGGGTAATCACAAGGAACACGTTAAGGTCGTAACTTTAAGAAGTGAGACTAAAGCATCTAAACCTAACGACGAAATTTTAATTGATGCCGTTGTGCAAGATGAGACAACACATGCTTTTGATAAAGAAAACTTTCCGCCACTTTTTCCATCCAACGTGGCTGGAACGTGCCCACCTTCGGGACAAAATGCAGCAACCCCTTCACGGACTGTTTTGCCATCAGATCAGCCTCACCAAAGTGGTGAGACAGTGCCCATTTCACAACACAACCGGATCTAGACTTAAGAGACCTCCCTTTTCCCGGTAGGATGAAGAATAAAAATGTCGATAATCATTTCAAAAAGTTTTTGGATATTTTTAAACAATTCCATATTAACATACCTTTGGTAGAAGATCTCGAGCAAATGCCAAGCTATGTTAAATTTTTGAAAGACATCCTTAACAAAAAGAAAAGGTTGAGTGAATTTGAAATGGTAGTTTTGACAAAAGAGAGTAGTGCCCTCCTCACTTGTAAAATTCCACCTAAGCTAAAGGACCCGGGTAGTTTCATCATCCCTTGTTCGATAGGAGGTAAGGAAGTTGGTCATGCCTTGTGTGACTTAGGAGCAAGCATAAACCTCATGCCGTTGTCCATCTTCAAGAAGTTAGGAATAGGAGAAGTTCGACCCACCACCGTGACCTTGCAATTAGCGGATAGATCTTTGGCACATCCCAAGGGTAAGATTGAGGATATTTTGGTCCAAGTTGACAAATTCATTTTCCCGCCCGACTTTTTAGTTTTAGACTATGAAGCCGATAAGAACGTCCCCATCATTTTAGGACGACCATTTCTTGCCACGGGTAGAATTTTGATCGACGTCCAAAAGGGTGAGTTAACTATGAGGGTAAATGACCAACAAGTGACATTTAATGTTTTCAAGTCCCTTAAGTTCCATGATGAAGTGGAAGATTGTTCGGCCATAAATTTGTTGAGTGAGGACCTAGGTGTAGATATTGAAATGTGTGGTGAAAATTTTGGAGAAGAGAGCGAAAATGAGCTTCAGTTTGAGAGTCCAAAGAAAATCCAACCACCAATAAGAGGGAAACCGTGTTTGAAAGAAATGAGATTAAGCCACCATAAACACAAGAAAAAACATTTTTTGTCTAATGGTATGTCGTTATCCTCCAAAACCTCTTGTTGAGTATCAAGAAGGCTAAAAATAGCCTTTTAATAAAATGTTTTTTTCCCAGTCCTTTTTAGTTTTAACCATTTCAATTTTTGTTGCAAAAAAAAATTTTGAAAATTTTCGGAGTTGTGCAAAGTGACCACTTTGTGGCCACGTTGGGACTGAGCTGTTAAAAAAGTTTCTGAAATTTAATTTTCAGATCTGTTTTCAATTTTTTTTTTTTTGCATGGATGGAAAAACTTCATTTTGTCAACTAGTCAACTCATGCATCTCTCAAAATTCACAGCTTAGTCCTTGTCCTCTTTTACCTTTTGTCTAATTTTTTAGTTTTGTCCTTTTTGTTTATTTATTTATTTTAACTTGTGCAGGTGGTGTTTTTTTTCCAGAGTTAATGAAAGTAATCTGCAGTTAAGAGGGTTCTCTCTTACACAAAGTAGTTTTCCAAGAAAGGTGGTAGACTTTTCATTTCTCAAAAAAAAAAAAAGAGAGAGAGAGAGAGAGAGAGAGAGAGAAAGGAGAGCCTCCTTGTTGTCCCATCACCTTTTTCAATCCATCACACCACATCCATTCACTTTTCCCCTAATCTCTACCCTTTCATCTTTACCTCCCCAAACCGTCAGTTGCCACCATTAAAAAAATAATAATATTGGTTCCCAAGAATCCAAAAAAAAAAAACAAATTTCAAGTATTGTTTTTTAGCCATCATCACCTTTGATACATTCACTCTCTCTAATCCCATCAACCCTTTTATCTTTCTTTTTACTCTCTTCTCCCACACTTCTATTTTTTTTTCTTTCAGATGTAACAAAAAAAAAGGAAAAAATGGTTTGCACCCTTTTCTGAATAGCCGGAGGAGTCACCGACAGTCGGCGGTGGAAGCTTCAACCACCACCATCGGTTTCCGCCGCCGATTTCTACCATAAGCACCACCGCCCCTTCATCTAGTCGTTCCGCTGCCAAAGCCGAAAATGCCGAAGCTGAGGCTGGCCCTTCTGTTGAGGTCGGTAAGCCGTGAACATTCTTGGTTCGTCATCACTTATGTTTGAACTTTTCGTTGATTATTTCTTTTGGGTTTTGTGGTATTTCTTTGTTCTAACTCGTACTTTATGGGTTGTGCACTTGTGCTAATCATCGTACTCTTGGATTACTTCATATTTGATGATTCCTTGTTTCTTGTATTCTTGGCGCTTGTGGTTCATCTCTTTTGCAGGACCGCTTACTGGATTGATACCATTTTTTTGACTTTAAAATGATTTAGGACTTTATTTCATTTAGCCCAAACACTTTTCCATTTGAAACCAAGCTTCTCCATTCTTACAAATCCTAATGTCTTACATTTTTTTCAATGAGGACATTGATGATTTCAGTTTGGGGGGTGGGGGTTGTTAAAAACTTTTTTCTGATAACCCAAAGCCAAAGTGGCCACCTTGTCACCACTTTGGCAGTAAGCAAAGAAAGAAAAATAAATCCAAATGGGATCAGTTAAAAGTTAAATGGTTAAGACAAAACAAAGAATAAATAGTCAAGAACCAAAGAAAATTTGGGTCGTACAAAAAAAGACAAGTTTGGGGGTCATTTCGAGAAATTTAAATTGAAAACCCAAATACACATGCCCAAAGCAAGCCCTATTGATTAAGGTCAAATTGATGGGAAGCATGAAAGAAGGCGGTATCCTTTTCAAACAAGAATATTTCATTCAAGTCAGGGAGCGTCGAATTTTGTTCGGTATGAGTTCTCCGTTCAAAAACAAGTTGTCAACCCTTTTTAGTCATCAGTCGAGTTGCTTTTTCTTTCATTTCTTTTCTTTTTACTTGAGGACAAGTAATTACTCAAGTTTGGGGGTGTGATAACTCTCAAATATTGAGAGTTAATTCCTCTCTTTTCGTATTCGTTTTACCATATTTTCTCCCATTTTGTCCCTTCCCCCCTTCGTTTGGTCTAGTTGTTCAAACATTGTGATGAAATCTCAAGAATGCAAAAATTGCGGTTTTACTAACTTTTTGTGCAGAAGGTGGCCACCTTGCCACCACGTTGGGAAGATGGCTGAAATTTAATGGATAAAATTTAGCCATTCTTGGAAAGATTGCCTTTTGAAGAAATGAAAAGAATTTTCTGCTCTCTCACAAGAATAATCACGGAAGAGGACAAGAGATGTAAGTCAAAGGAAGGTGCTATACTCTTCCTTAAAGGCTACTTTTTATGTTTGGTCACATCAACATTTCTTCTTCCTTGGGATATAAATTGGGGCTTGGAGGAACCATTTGAGCATCAACAACTTCCAGGAGCATTCACTACCCCTGGAGCTTAGCATTTAATTTCTAGTCTCTCTTTAAAGCTTGTAATTTAGTTGCATTTAATTTTAATTTCCTTGTAATAGATGTTGCCAAAGTGGCCACCTTGTCACCACGTTGGCAGCAGCCCTTTTAAGTTATTTATGCACTTTATGTTTATGTTTTCTCCTTCTTCTCTCATGTCTTTTACTGTTATTATAAGCTAAACACCCCTTTGGGTGTGGGTGTGAGCCAAGGCTAAGACTAGTAGGCAACACTTGGGTGTTGCCATCTTTGCTAACTCTTAGACTTGGTCACTCGAGTCGGGACTTCAACTCAACGCGGACAAGCCGATCACTTGTTAGTGTTAATATTAGATCTTAGACCTCGAGAGGGGCAGATCTGAAATACAGCTTGAGTGATGCAAAGAAGATTTGAGAAAGTCTTTTATAACCACGTAGAGATACGGGTTTTTGCATGATTTTAACTAAGGTTCAAATGTCGGTCGATATGGGTGTCACAAAGAGATTTGGGCTTCTATATCTATACTGGTGGAACTGAAATCCTTAGAGGTTTACTTAGTTAAGTCGGCAAGTCTTGAGTTGGCCAACGTGGTGACAAAGTGGGTGCAACGTGGCTACGTTCCGAGGAAACTTATTTTCGAGAGAAAAAGGTTTTTAAGGCTGTCGTGTGTCATTTTGTTTCTGACCAAGTTGTTACTACATCAGTCTTAGTTAATGCTTGTACCCACATCCTGCCTTTAATACTGTTAATTCCATTTAATCGTTGTTTAGTTGCTTAAAACCCACAAATATTGATTTTGTTCTCAAAACTCAACCAAGCACTAGAAGTTCATGAAAAAGTCTCTGATTCTTAGTTGACTAGTCCCTGTGGAAACGATCTCGGTACTCTACCACTTTATTACTTGTAGCGATCATAGTGTCCGGTGTGCACTTGCACCGCCACTATGGCAACATAGTGGCCACTTTGTGGACCTATACGATTTTCCGCTATCAACAACCTCTGTAACAACAACCATAAACCTTTAGCATAGTGATCCCCATAACAATTTACAACCATACATAAAACCAAAATGACAATCCCACAACCAGGATCAAAAACCACAAATCGGTTCCCATTATAGAAATATAACAACCAATCTATATTAAAAAACCAAGGCACCCCAACACTCCAAACTATAGGGTCAAGGTCATGAGATACACCCATGAAATCCTTGACATCAAGAAATTATTTAACGAGAGAGCATGTATTTATGTATGTGGAACATTTCTCAGAAAGCATACATGCAACATGTTCATAAGATGAGCCTGCAACATGTTCATAAGATGAGGCTGTCGTGTCTCCAATTGTAGTAATTGCCTCTAGATAGCCAACCGTAATTTTTTCAATAGAGCAACTTGTAATTTTTTCAAATAGATCGGTAGAGGTTGAAAGGAGCAAAGAGTGTACAGCATAATGCAATTAGTCTGAATGATGACTGGATATAATATTAGTCTGAATGTTTTCACAAGTGAGATCCTGGATAAAAAATAATGCAAAATAAAGAACAACGAACAAACCATTTTTACTTTAGTTCCATGAAATATTTGTTTGAGCTTTGGAACTGACAAATCAAAATTTGACAGACCAAAGCCAAACTCATTTCGGATTAGTTGATGAGTGTCTCATGGGTGTTATTATGTAACTAGAATCAAATAGATACAAAGTAAATTTATCATAAATATTTGTTAAACAAAACAAGCTCCAAAAAGATCAAATGAAAACATATATCAAATTCAAACCGACATACAAACATGAAACAACATTGAGATCAGGAACCCAAAATCCCCATAAATTATAAATAAAATACGATTTGTCTTTGTTTCACTTGGAGACAAAAAACAGTTATAGATGAAAGCGAAACATGCCCTTTTGACTATGTTATAGATGAAACCTTCAAAATGAAACTCAAATACAAGCATTGCAGTTCCAATTCCAACCAAGAACATATCTGCAACCCCAAAAACACTTTTGATCTCATATTTTAATGATATTGATATCGTTAGAGAGATCAATGTAGCTAAAACTGACTCTTCAATTAATATCATGCAAATCTATATTCATTAGGTTAAAGTGAAGGAACAAAATTTGTTACCAGGGCTATGTTGTTCTCCTTTGAGCAGATTAACTGCTTTGTATTCATAATCAAGTCCTGTTACGCATCCAGAAACAATACATGACAAAACAATTATGAATTATTTAACGATTTATTTATTAGTAGCATCAAAAATTAATAACCACATCAAAAATTAATAACGAGACTGTAACACCCTCAACCTCGGAAATAGCAACTAATTTAAAATTTTCTAAAATACATCGATAAATAATTTATCTACAAACACAATATAGGATTTAACCTCAATAAACACATTTATTCTCTACATACAGTCTAAAATAAGGACGGGTGCTACTAAACCCCAATAATAGTCACTATCTCCAACTGCGGAAGACTTCATCAATCTACTTACTCTCGTGTAAGTCTATAGCTCAACTCCTCAAAGCACTGCTAGAACCAAACCCCAACTGGAACCTGATGCACATGCCGACAAATAAAAGGTTAGGCTTAACGCCTAGTGAGCTCAAGAGTTTTCGTTAGAGATAAATAAAGCGATAACTTTAGGAATGTTATTTAAAATCATGATTTCCCAAAATGCAATACAACTAATTTGGAAACAACTAGAAATGAAATACATTAAATCTTAAAACAATCTCCTTTCATCATTCACCCCTTTCGTGATTAAAATCATAAAACACACGCCTCTTTAAATAAAGCCAAAACCCAAAGCGCACGTAAAACATAAATGATATTATAATGATCAAACGTTGAAAACATAGATAACTCAAACTTCCAAGACATCCCAATAACTCGAATGAGTTTCAATAACCGAAACCTTAAAACATAGATAAATACCCATACTCAAACGTCTCTGAAAACATGGATTATAAAACTCCATAACCAAAACCACACCTATTGGTGACGGGGAAGACCCGATTACATTGTACGTGACGGAACACAAAATACGTCACATAGTTATGTAGTAAATCAAAACATGTGGGTTACACATAAAACACCCACCGAGCTCAACTACTCTAAGTCTATTGCTCGAAAACATCAAGTCAACCACTCCAAGTCTATTCTTGAGAGTCCCTAAAACCGGGCAACTCGGGCACAATGGAATTACACCTTACTGTCCATGGGACGCTGCCCGACCGTATAGGCCCACACTCTACTTACCATGGAGCCCAATGCCTATTCCGTGCCAAATGGTGAACCAACTTCCCAAACGGGGACAGAGGAACACCGTGCCTATGGATCCATTGCACTAACTAAACCATTACATGATTCAAAACGAATGAACTAACGCGTTTAAAGTATGTAACTCTCAAATAAGATGCAATAAATGCAAATCATAACCAAACGCTCTACAATGAGCTATTAAAACGGACATGTGTCCTCAAAACCCAACAAAATCCAAACCGAGCCATAAGCTCGACAAACCCAAAGACCCAACGTTGAAAATCATAAAATGAAATCAAATATAAACAACCCGTGCTTATATAAACCCATGCTCCAAAACATGTGATTAATTCCAACGTAGTTTAGATTGGGACAATTCATTTTCCAAGTGAGTTTACAACATTTATTCTTTCAAAACGTCCCATAACATAAAACCATGTATTTCTCCAAAACACAAATTGAAACGCATTTATACTCAAAATCTACTTCCATAAAATAAATCATTAAAATACCAAAATAAATGATTTATTTATCATAATGCCCAAAATCCCAAAGATGTGTGCTAAATGAGTTTATAAAGTTAAACACCTTTAAAATAACCAACTTATCAGCAGTTAACAAAACTTATCAACAGTTAACAAAACTTATCAACAGTTAACAATTTCGTGTAAGGCACAAAACCCTTTAAAACAAACATTTTGGCATGTACACCGTTTTCACAAATCAACTTGAACTCACCTTGCTAGATTTAGGCTAAATCTAGATTTTACCCACTTAGAGCTCCTTTGAAGAAACTTGAATCCTCCAAGCCAAAAGTCTCCAAACACCTATATCCATACATTTCCAACCGTAAATAACCACATTCAACCATATAGAAACATTCCCCAAACATTACACATCAAAATCTCCATTTTGGTCCAAACCCAAATTTCGACCTAGATTTCTCCAAAACTATCAAACCCGAAATTGATAAGCCACACACTAGGATAATCATCAATGGAGCATTTATAACTTATTTTAAGGTTTAGAAATGGAAGAGATACACTTACCACTTAGGTTTTGATGAAAACCTAGAAAACCCAACAATGAGCTTGAGGTTGAAGATGAAGATGGAGATGATGAAACCTTGACCCTAGATTTCCATATTACCACTTGATGGTGTTTCCTCTTCAATAAAACACAAGGATTTGAGCCAAAATAGGCTAGGGTTTGAAGGGGGGAAGAAGGAGAATCGTTTGGGAGAGAGTGGAAGAAGTTTGGGTGAGAAGAAATGAGGAAAATGGCTGAAATTCGCGACTTAACAGCAGCTTGCCCTCTTTGGGCGACATTGCCATGCGACAATGCCCAGGGCATTGTCGCTGGTCATTGTCGCTAGTTCTCCCAGCTTTCTTCTCGTTTACTGTTTTGGCCATAACTTCTTCGTTATAGCTCCGTTTTCGCTCCGGAAAGGACCGTTGGACTCGTAATTGAATCCTTTATCCATCAAGACTATAAATATAGGATTCAAGTCCAAAATCATATATCTTATTTTTCCCTTAAAGTTAACGATTTATGTACTAGCTTGAAACGATACCTTTTCGAAATCAGGGTGTTACAGAGACAAAGATTGGTAGTAGGGAGAGATTTAAGATAACCTTTCATGTTTAAAGCGATTCGAACACGGAAGGAACAAAGTTGTAGCTTCTTCGAATCCTCCTAGCCACTACTCATTGTACCATCGAAGTATGATTCAACAGTGTGTGTGTGTGTGTGCAGGCATAAGATATACCATAATCTCCAGTCTTGTAAAAACATCAACCATGATGGCACTTCGTTGTTGGTAGTACAAACTGAAAACAAGTTTTATGTTAACGACTCACGCTGTCCCAAAGCAAGTATTTTCATTTTTTTCACGTCGATCTAATACCCAAGTATTAGAACTTCTTACAACCTCCATTACCTAATCGAAAACAGAACTTAGAAAAGGAAAAACCTTACTTGAATTTTGAGTTGCAGGAAAGAGTTCTTACAGCCTAGCAATTCCCTGACATCGCAAATCGATCTTCAAAACAAAACCAAAAATCTTGAGGACAAAAAACCCTGTATCTTGAAACTTCCAAAGCAGGTACATCTTCTCCCTGCATTGATGACCACCTACGTAAAGTAGAAGAGTTGAACAATTTTTAATAATACAAATGATAAATTTCACCGATTTAAATTTGGGATGGGAGGAGACATTTTAGGGTTTCGGAGCATGTTTAGAGGTTTAGGTGATTTTAATTTGGGATGGAGCTCTAAAATTTTATCTCATACCTTTTGATTGTTTTGAAATTTGAATTTTAGGGAAGTCCGGATCCGAAAAGTTGAAATAGTTTAGGAAACATAAACTATCTACTCCTAAAATGAAACTTTCTATCATACAAAGAGTATGCATTTCACATTTGTACATCATGCATTGTAGATTGTAAATTAAGAGATTTTAAGAATTTATGCATAAAATGGTGGTACTCCATGTTTTAAAAGTTGTAATTAAGAGTTTTTTATGTCTTTTTTATAATATAGTATAGATTATCACATGTGATAATTGTATATATTTTAGTTAATCATATGTGATTATGTATATTTATATTCATAGATCTTTTTGTGATATAAATATTATCACATGTAATTATGCGTCGCTTATATTCAGACATATATTATCATATGTGATATGTACAAAAATTCACCTAGTGGAATCACATGTGATACATAATAATATATTATATGTTAAACGAAGTTAATCACATGTGATTCAAAATGTAAATCCAAAAGATAGAGAAAAAATGGTGAAATTGATAATGAATTAATTGTGGATATCACTTTATGATATTTGGTGAAAATTATGAATTTTTTAATCAAAAGTGTATCTAAAAAATATATATAAATATGATAAAAAAAATTATATAAATTTGATAAAAAAAATTATGAATTTATTAAAAATTAAAAAATAAATAAATCTAAAAGATATAATGAGATTTTTAAAAATTTATTCAATTCAAAATTTTAATCCTAATTTTTAAAACTAGTTTTTTATTTTTTCTATATGGTATTTTTTTAATTAATATATTATGTGGCCCATATTCTTTCCCGTCTTCTCGCAAATTGACCACCTTCCCGTTTGAACCCGCCCCTATATAATGATGTGACATCCTAAGAATTGAGTATTCTATATTTTTTGAATGGAGGTTGAGTTTTGTCTATCTCACATTGATGGAGAGATGAAATATTGACAATTGATGGTAGGTATATAAAAGGAGGTTGAGATGTCTTTGTTTCAACTCATGGATTGGACCATCTTGGCTAATCCTCTAAACTCATTTTGTTGACTCGTGTTGACTAACCTTCCAAACTCATGGGGTTGGTTCTTTTAGTTAACCTTCTTTTTGCAAAAATATTAACCTATATAAAAAATCATCAATATATCAATATAAAATAAAGTTATAAAATAATGAGGTGGTACCATTAAAATTATGTATTATAAAATTCTTGCATTGTCGTTAGATTTTAGGTATCCTACATTGATGATATATTGATACGTCAATAGACGAAGATGGGTATATAAGAGAAGAATGAGCGGAAAACTTTATCCATATAAGATTTAATAGAAAACGAACCAAACAACCGATAATGTGGCACCCTAATAATTTACCATTCCCAAATTTCAACTATTGTTGGGTTTGGTTACCCACATTGATGGGCAGATGAAATATTAACAAATGATGTGTCACACTAAGAATCATGTATTCTCCAATCTTCTACTATTTTTTATACAAATCTTTATTTATATAAAATTAACAACCAAGAAGAATGATGTGGCCCTCTAAGAATTGTGAACTATTCATTTCTTGAATCAGGGTTGAGTTTTGTCTATCCCACATTGATGGAGAGATGAAAGATTGACAATGGACGGTGGGTATATGAAAAGAGGTTGAGATGTATTTGTGGCAACTCATGGGGTTGGATCTTCTTGGCCAAACCTCTAAATTCACGTCCTTGGCTCATTTTGGTCGATCATCAGAACTCATTGGTTGACTCATTTTGCCTATCTCTCTTTTTTGCAAAAAAAGTTAATCCATATAAAAATAATTATCTTTATATCTATATCTATCTCTATCTTTATATATATATATATATATATATAGAGAGAGAGAGAGAGAGAGGGAAGGAGAGGAATGTTCAAATGAGAACACTAACTATTTAAGAAAACAACAAATCATGTGCAAAATCATATATGGTTCGGCATTAACGGCAAAAAATGGACGCGGGGGACTTTGGTCGTGACTTAAGTCGCAAGCAAAGTTGCGTGAATCATATATGATTTTGTACGTGAATCATATATTATTTTGTATTGATTCATCCGTTCTCGTGTTTTCTTAAATAGATATTGTTCTCGTATGAACTCACCTCTCTCTCTCTCTATATATATATATATATGTGTGTGTGTGTGTGTGTGTGTGTGTAACACCCGTAATTTTCGGTAAGTAAAGGTCACCCCGGCATTTTCGGAACTTATAAGTGGCGGGACTTTTGTTGGAAAATCATTATTTAAATTCCCTTAGAGTATCAGGGGTATTAGCGTTGAAAAAGTCGAGTTTCGGGGCTTGGTTCGAGCACGGCTACAATGTCCGGCGACTATGATAGTGTCATAGTCGCACAGGTCATTGTCGCAACAAAAGTCAGTAGCCAGGGAGAGGTTGGCGACAATGCCCGGGTGCTGTTAAGTACGAATTTTCAGCCTTCTTTCCCATTTCTCTTCTCCAAAACTTCTCCATTCTCTCTCAAAACATTTCCCCTTCCTTCCCCTCAAACCCTAACTCATTTTGGGTTCAATCCTATGTTCTTGAAGTGTTCCATCATCAAGTGGTGAAGATTGGAAGCTAGAGTCAAGAGTTCACCATTGTCATCTTCAACCTCAAGCTTAATTTTTGGGTTTTCTAGGTGTTCATCAAAACCTAAGTGGTAAGTTTATCCCTTCCATTTCTAAACCTTAATATAAGATATAAATGCTCTCTTGATGATTCCCTAGTGTCCGGTTTCTCAAATTTCAGGTTTGATGGCTTTGGAGAAATTAGGTCAAAAATAAGGTTTTGGATAAATTGGAGATTTTGATGTAAAATATTTGGGGATTGTTTCTTAATGGTTGAATGAGTATATTCATGGTTAGAAACTTGTGAATATAGGTTTTGAAAGGTTTTGCTTGTAGATTCAAGTTCTTCAGGGAACTCAAATTTGGGGTAAAATATAGATTTAGCCTAAATCTAGCAAGGTGAGTTTAAGTTGATTTGTGAAAACGTTGTACATGCCAAAATGTTCATTTTAAAGTGTTTTGTGTTTTACATGAAATTGTTAACTGCTGATCACTTGATAAGTTTTGGTTATTTGGAAGTGTTTAACTTTATAAACTCATAAAACACCCACATTTGGGACTTTTGGGTATTTTGATAAATAAGTCATAAACGGAAGTGGGTTATTAACTTATTGCATGCATGAAGATTATTTGTTAAAAATGCATTGTTGTGTTGATTAGAAACATGCATAATTTGTGTTATTAGAGGTTTGAAAACATCATCGGATGAGTCCTTGGGTTTTGGCATTTCCGGCCTTGTGAACATTTTGGAAAACTTCAAAACTTTGTTTTGGGGAAAAGATGCATTTTAAGTATTTCAAAGAGTAAATTTCGAACAATTGAGCACGTGTCTATGGTATAACTTTGTTTGGGAAATGATCTATCCTATTCTAAATTGTGTTGGAGTTGGTCGTGTACTTTGGAGCACGTGTTTTCATAAATGGTGGTTGAGTGCGTTTTATTGCATTTTATTTCCTTTGACAATGAGTCATTTGGTTGTTTGAGCCTGTGGACTGGTATTTTATTATGATTGGGTTTTAGGACAATTGTCCAGTTTTGATAGCTCAACTTAGAGCTTTGGTTGTGATATTGGATGAGGGACTCAACGTAAGGACCTTTTATGGTTGAAGTTGATATCCCATGGGTGTACGTTTAAAGTTACCGAGCCTGACATCCTTTGTGCTTGGAATCATTATGTCCAATGATGGAATGCTAGTTTTCCACATTGAGGCACGTTTAGGCATTGGATTGGGCTATAAGTTATACGTGCTTGTACACGATATTGGATGAGGAACTCAACGTAAGGATCTTTTGCGGATGAAGTTGACATTTGGCATATATCTGATAATCTAACAACATCTGAATCTCATATGTACCATGAGACACTTGTCCAGGGAGAGGTTTATTTGAGAAATGATAAATATATGAGAAATAGAGAATGAATCTTAGTCATTCATCTGGTCAACATTTGCGGCTTTGACCGCGAAGCACCGGATAATTCCTTGTGTGGTCTATAGAAGGTAGAGGGGTAATTTCGTAAAATACACGGGATGAGTTCATATATGAATCTGTATGAATCACAAAGGTTCATATATGAATCAGTTGAACTAACAGATTCATATATGAACCTTTGTGATTCATATATGAATCTGTATGAATCACAAAGATTCATATATGAACCTTTGTGAATCACAAAGATTCATATATGAATCTGTATGAATCACAAAGATTCATAAATGAATCAGTTGAACTAATTAACAGATTCATATATGAATCTTTGTGATTCATACAGATTCATATATGAACTCATCCCGTGTATTTTACGAAATTACCTCTCTACCTTCTATAGACCACACAAGGAATTATCCGATGCTTCGCGGTCAAAGTCGCAAATGTTGACCAGATGAATGACTAAGATTCATTCTCTATTTCTCATATATTTACCATTTCTCAAATGAACCTCTCCCTATATATATATGTATATATATATAAGTAACTACGAAGAAGAATGATGTGACACTTTAAGAATTGAGTATTATTCATTTTTTGTATATCTCACATTAATGGAGAGATAAAAGATTGACAATGGATGGTGGGTGTATGAAAGCACGTTGAAATGTATTTGTGATAACTCATTGGGTTGGCTCCTCTTGGCCAATCCTCTAAACTCACGTCGTTGGCTCATTTTGTCCAACCCTTTTTTTTTCAAAATAAAAGTTAAAATATATAAAAAAAATCTTTTATTTTATAAAAGCAACAACCACAACCAATGATGTACCACCATGAGATTTGAGTGTTTCTCAAATATTTAATTCTGGTATTATTTGATTATCCCACATCGGTGGAAAGACGCTAGCTTGGAAGAAGGGGGTGAGTATATAAAAGAATGATGTGATGCTTTTACAAGTTTAAAAGAGTCTATAGCAACATATGGGGTTAGACTTTTTCGGCCGACCTCTTTTTGCAATAAATCATCTTATATCTTTTTCTATAATTATAAAAGACACAACCACTACCAATGAAGTGGCACCATAAGATTCAAGTATTCGCAAATCTTGAAATGTGGTGTTATTTGGTTATTCCATATCGGTGGATAAACAATTGATTTTAAGAAGGGCTTTAGTATATAAAGGAGGATGTGATGTCTTAATGACAACTTATTGTGTTGGTTTCTTTTCCCCGGCCGCTTTTGCAATACATCAATCCTTATAAAATATTAATATAAAATTGACATAAATGTCATAAAGTTGACAAATAAACTTTTATATGTTTATATCATAAAAGAACAAACAACTATAACCAATGATATGGCACCGTGAGATTGGGGTATTCTTAAATCTTCAATTGAGTTGTTATTTGATTACATCACATCGGTGAGAAAACGATAGATTGGAAGAAGGGCTAAGTATAAACATGATATAAATGGCATTAAGTTAATTTTTTTATACTATAAAATCAACAACCACAACTAATATTGTTGGGTCATTGACCAGCATCTTCCTAAATCGAAACGTGGCGCTGGCTGCTACGCTATAAGGAAATAAAGTTGCGCCTTCTCCATCAGCAATTGCTTTTGGCGTAGTGGTAAGCGCTTGATCCTAACATGTGGTATCAGAGCAGGTCACGGGTTCGAATCCCATGGAGTGCATTTAAATGCCAAAGGCATGCTGTGCAACCATTGACTTCTAGCGAAGATCTTGTTAGTGCTGGCAGATGCTGGGGGGGGGGGATTGTTGGGTCATTGACCAGCATCTTCCTAAATCGAAACGTGGCACTGGCTGCTACGCTATAAGGAAATAAAGTTGCACCTTCTCCATCAGCAATTGCTTTTGGCGTAGTGGTAAGCGCTTGATCCTAACAAATATAATGTGACACTATGAGATTTGAGTATTCTTAAATATTGAATTGTGGTGCTATTTGGTTATTCCACATCGGAGGGAAAATGATAGATAAAATAAAGATCGAGTGTACAAAAGGAGGATGAGATTGCCATGAGATTTAAGTATTCTTAAATCTTGAATTATAGTGTTATTTGGTTATCTCACATTGGTGCAAAGACGATAGATTGGAAGAAGGGGGTGGGTATATGAAAAGAGATGAGATGTCTTTCAAAGGTATCCCTTTCCCTTTTTATATCCATTACCTCTTCCAATATTTCACTTTCTTATCAATGTAAGATAACTAACACTTAACCACAATGCAAGATTTGAGTATTATATCACATCAAATTTCTTTGGTTGTTCCTTCAATATTTAGTGGTGTATGCTTATAACAATTAGTTGCGTAATTAATTTACGTTATTGTTTACTAAGCAAACAAACCGTACTTATTCTTCTGATATATCTCACGTTATTGCTTATAATTGAATCGTACAATTTATTCGTATTTAATATTACATTCTGTTAAACAATTAACAATATACTCTTATTTCATTTCATGTTGTTTAATTGTAGTATGACCTTAACTATTTAACTACACTTCTCATCATTGTCGTGACAATATGACTCATAATTTATAAACAACAATTGGTTATAATATATTGTTTTTTCAATGTCAATAATGTTCTCTATTTATATTTTTATATTATATTTCATCAATTGTCAATTAACAAAATATTTTTCAACATTTATTTATATAAACAAAGAAAAATTGCATTGAAATGGAATCAACTTTGGGTTGTTTCCTATTATGGGGAATAAACTTTTAAAATTATCATTTTAGTGTCTGAACCAAACTTTACGTTTATTTAAGGGTCTCTATTACCTGATTACCTAGCGATGACATAATACAAACTAAATTCCACGTCATACTAAAATTTAAAAAAATAACTCTAAAAATAATGACATGTATATGATTTTTTTAACAATCAAGGTCAAAATGTCCATCTTCACCATTGCTCTCCACCCACCACATACCTCTCTCATCCTTCTTCTACCTCTAATCTCCATCTTCACCATTGCTCTCCGGCTACAACCCACTGCTCCAACCACATCCTTCCTCAACCTCCCTCGCCATGTCAACCATCCACCATCGACCTCCACCCACCACATACCTCTCTCATCCTCTCTTGAATTGAACCCTCTGATCAACTCCGACCACCCTCAAATCGTTCCGTACAGAGGCGAGTCTCATCCGAGTCCAACCGAAACCCTAAATCATCCTTCCCCCTCTCTCTCCCTCTCGACGACCATAGTTTCGTCAATGACAAATCCTCAAGGTGGGTGTGTTGTGTGTGTAATATGTATATATGTGTTGGGGGTTAATGAAGGAAGTTGCATGTTTCAAAGAACCCAAAAAACTTCTTGAAAAAGTCGTCGGAGCAACGGTGGGGAGAGGGGCTATCGGACTTGGGGAAGAAAATCCATTATTTACTGTGGCAATGGGTAATGAAGGGGTTATTGTGGGGAATTAATGCCGGTCGCCGGAGAGGTGTGAAAATGGAGTGGTTTGGGAAGAGCGACGTTGCCGAAATGCATTAATGTGACACAAGGACAAATCTATAAAATTTTGTTTTGTAAAAAATTAGAAGCACCTTTTTCTAATATCCACGTAAGCATTTTGTTTTTTGTTTTTGTTTTATGCCACATCATTTAGAGGTAACCGGTTACTTGCTGATCAGGTAATCTAGACTCTTAAATAAATGAAAAGTTTGCTCCAAACCCTTAATTGATAGTTTTGAAATTTTGTTCCCTAAAATAGGAATCAATTTAAAGTTCGTTCTATTTTAATGCAATTTTCCCTATAAACAATATACAATTATTATCTAAATTAATTACGTTACCGCGTAACACACTATTCCCACACTTAGTTATTTGTTTAATTCTATCTAATTTTGTCTTATCAAAAAAACATATCCTATTATGTTATGACAATGTAATTTAGGGGCTGTTTGGTTGGTTTTCATTAAGTTCGATATGAATAAAGTTATCTGTCTGGATTAATCTGTCTCTATAGATTGAGAAAGTTTTTGTTTGAAAGGATTTTTTCATAAATGGAAGGAGCATGTTTTTTAATCAGGAGGAGTAGGTTTAGAAAAAATTTGGCTTTTTGCATAAAGTTTCCCCTATAAGCATATTGAATAAGTCATTTTTTATATCGGTAAGCCACTACTAAACAGTCATGTATGTATAACTCATGTAATAAACTATGAGTTCCGTTAAGCTGCTAAGAAACAGACACATTTGCTGAATGATTTGGTGCAAAATGATTAAGTGGTCAGATTGATTAAGATGCTCTTATGATATAGTACAAAATGAAATACAATTGTTTACTAAGGGGCTGTTTGACAGTTGTTGAATGATTTATTGCAGAATGATTAAGTGGTCTGAATGATTAAGAGGTTTTTATGATATAGTGTAAAATTAAATATAGTTGTTTGCTAATTGTTCATAATGAAATCAGAGCTCTTAATGGTTAAGGGAGGGCCAGGATACAAAACCATTAAGAGGATTTTGGAACCATTAAGAGGCAGTACTTTTTTTTGCCAAACAAGATTTACCTCTTAACGATTCAGAGGTTGCCTCTTAATGGAACCATTAAGAGGTAAACAAACAACCCCTAATTGTTCATAATGAAATTAGGGCTCTGAATGGTTAAGGGAGGACCAAGATACAAAATCATTCAGAGTATTTTGGAACCATTAAGAGACAAACAATTTATTTTGTCAATCAAAATTTACCTCTTAACGATTTAATCTCCTCAAAAAAAAAAAAAAAAAAAAAAAAACCCTTACCCTTTAAATTATTTAAAGTGTAAATTGTCGGCTCGTCCCGTGATCTGCTGATTCCGGGTAAAACCGGAAATGCACAAAATTTGATCATCAAATTACATTATCGGACTTGTGGAAACAGGAAGAGGTTTACAGTATCCAGGCAGATGTACACAACCAACCGAAACAGTAGTCTAAGTTTGACACACGCGAACAACTAGATCATTCAACGTAATTGGGTTTTGGCTAATTGGAATCCGTTGGTCGACGCTTTTCGTTGGAAATCTTTGCGCTTCACATCGACTGAGTTTCTAGTTAAAGATAACCTAATCGTATGACTTTGCACTTTCGAATTTGTAGGTTGTTGGTGTGGCGTATTATTTCAATTGTATGAGCCTGGATCTGGAGATTGCTGGAGTACTGCTTGTTTATCTTATGTGGGTTTTGATAGAATTTGGGGGATTTGTTGTTGGTTTATGCTTGATGAGATGAAAGAGGCGGGCAGATCTGAGCATCCAGGAACTGTGGTAAAGAAAAAAAGCTCTTCTGGGTGTTTGATTATTAAAAAGAAGGTAACAGATAGTGTGAGAGGGTCTAGTGGGTTTAGTGATTCATCTTCAAGGAATTTGTTCAAATCCTCAAAGAAGAAAAAGAGATGCCGAGTTGTTGGGAGTGATTCAGAGTCCATTGATAACCAATCGGAAACTATTCGCCAGAAAATTGATAAATTTCATAAGGGTTCGGTTGTTTACCAGGCGGCTTATTTGGAGGATGGAGAATTTGGGACCGAGAAAAGGGTAAGTAATGGATTAGATGTATTTGAATTTGACGAGTATGATGGGTTTGATGAGAGAAGGATTAGGAAGGATGTTAATGATGGTAGCTATAGGTGGAAGTTATATAGGCGAAGTGGTGTTCAAATGGAATCTGAAAATGGTGGTAGCGGGATGAGTGCTGATATAGGAAGTGACTTCCATTACGATAAGAAGAGTACCTTGTTTGGTACAGACAGTAGCAGGCCTACTTATGGTGCCACAAGTCGGCCTGAGATGGAGGATGATGAATCAGACCTACCGCTTTCGGTTTTGAGTAAGAAGTACCGATTATCTTCAAACAAACCTATTAGATTACAAGGGAAAAATGGTGTTTTGAAGGTAATGGTAAATAACAATAAGCAGATGGGTGTTTCAAGTAGAAGTTCGGATCATGCAGAAGCTGAAGATCAGAAAGAACCCACGCCTAGAGTTCTGCAAAAGAAAAAGTTGAATGTGTCCGTTAAAAGCAGCGATCATAGGGATGCTGAAGATGGACAGAGTTCCAGGTCTTACGATACTAACAAGGACAAAGCAGCAATAAAATCCTCATTTTACTCCAATTCTAAGTTTGCTGGAAAACCAGCCATGTCCAAGAGAAAGGAGAAAGGTGGGCTGAAATTTCTAAAATCAAAGCTGGCAAACTCCATTAAGGAGATCAATGAGAGTGATACACTAATGCAGTTGAAATCATGTAGCAGAGGGAAAGTGGTTAAAAATGATGGAATTATTAGCCCACCAACAGAGAATGCTACTCGAGTTAAGGGCAAGGAAAGCAAGGTTAAGATTGGTAGTGGGACTGAAAAGCAATTATTACGAGACAAGATTAAGAATATGCTTTTTGCTGCTGGCTGGACCATTGATTATAGGCCAAGAAGGAACAGAGACTACCTGGATGCTGTCTATATTAGTCCTGCTGGAACTGCTTATTGGTCTATAATCAAGGCTTATGAGGCCCTTCAAAAGGACGAGGAAGATAATTCTAAAGCTGGTGGGAATTTTACTCCTTTAGCTGATGAAATACTTGGTAAATTAACAAGGCAAACCCGGAAGAAGATAGAAAGCGAAATGAAAAAGAAGAGAAAAAGTGAAGGCAGCAGTAGGAATGCTAAAAGGGCTAAAGTGAATGAAGAAGCTGACAACGCAGACAGTAACCAGGAGGAAGAGAAACTGAATTCATATGTGAAGCATAGCCGTAAGTCGAAGAAAAGCAGACTAGAGGAAGCTAGTAAGAACAGTGATGATGATTCAAGTGAGAATTCATACGACGAAATACCCAAGAATGATAGGTCTGCAAAGACAACTGTTGGTACCAATTCTGACACAGCACGAAGAAAAAGTAGGAAAATTGGCAGATGTACTTTGTTGGTTCGCAGTTCTGACAAGGGGCCATATTCAGAATATGATGGGCTTGTCACCTATTCAGGAAAGCGGACCCTACTCTCCTGGTTAATCGACTCCGAAGTGGTGCATATGAGTCAACATGTGCAATATATGAACCGTAGAAGGACACAGATAATGCAAAAAGGCTGGATTACAAAAGATGGAATCCGTTGTGGCTGCTGTAGCAAAATTCTACCGGTGTTGAAGTTCGAGCTACATGCAAGAAGCAAACTTCGCCAGCCATTTCCAAACATTTATTTGCAGTCTGGAAAATCACTGATGCAGTGTCAGATTGATGCATGGAATAAACAAGGAGAGTTGGAGCAAAAGGGGTTTTACACTGTAGATGTTGACGGCGATGATCCTAATGATGATACCTGTGGTTTATGTGGCGATGGTGGGGATTTGATCTGTTGTGATGGTTGTCCATCTACCTTTCACCAGAGTTGCTTAGACATACAGGTACTATGAATACTGATGTTGCAAAACTCATGCACCCTTCAGTTCCTAAATTAAAAATGCTTTAATCACTTTTGTACTTTCATTCTGTTTAACTTCCTTTCAGTTACCAGTTCTGTCTGTTAGCTTCATATCTCAGTATGTCAGGATATAGCATGACATGTGTGCCATTGCAAACAAAACGTGTCAATCATGGTCTAGACCACAAGTTCTAACAATTGTGAGGATGAGTGGTATTTCCATGAATAGGACCAGCAGAAGAAGTTATCTGTTTCTATTTTCAGCCAGCATGGGTTCCTAGACTTGAGGGGAAAGGGTATTCACACAATATCATAGGATTTCTGAAACTTAGGGTGATAAATTGGACTTCTTTTGAAGGCCCACTTGTGAATGCATGTTGCTGTTGGAACACTCCCCAAGATTTTATGGAACATAAAATAGAGGTGATTCACGGAAAAAGTCATCAAGCTAAATATAGTCCGAATGTATGCGACTTATTGTTAACAGCCTTGGTGCCTGTAATTGCTAGGATAACGAAATGCTTCAGCCAGCTTTATGAGGAACTTTCAGGGTTCAGAATTTACATGTGTTATACTATTTGATTTGTGTTATTTTAAACATCACAATAAAAAACATTCTCTTTGTAGAGGGCTGAGGTGGTGAGGGGTGAGAAGTTGTGGTTCTGGAGTTTTGTTATGTTGTTAAACTTGTGCTGAGGATCATGAGGAAGAGGCTGGTGTAAGATTATATGTTGGAGTAAGAGTCAAGGAAGAACCTTATTAAGCTGTTGAGTGAGGTATGAATTCCTGGCGCATCTCCTATGACGAGGCAATAGTTGAAACGTTGGAAGTTGAAAGGATGAGTTTCAAAAGTTCGAAATTCAAATATACGTATGGGTTACATTTGGGGGAGATTCAATGTTCCAACATATAGTGCGGAGTTATCATAAAGTCCCTTTAGAGGTATTTTCTCATTTCTTTACAACTCCACATTGTCTTTTGAAAGGAAATAAAATTTATTTTGCTTTGAAGTCCGCCTCCTAACTTGCAGTCCTTGGTGTTTTTATTTATTCTTCAAATAACAGAGCTGCATCCAATTCATATGTAGCAAACACTTTATGTACGTACGGATAGTTACTTCATTTACCAAAGAGTTTTGGATTATTATGTGGTAAATGAAAAGTTGAGTGGCTATCTTGAACTTAGTAGAAAGCTTGAATACTATTTTGTAACTAACTACAATATAAAGGGTTTTCTTGCAACTATCTGAAACTTGTGCAGTGCTTCTGTCATTGAGCATTTTTGAAGTTGGCACTAATTACATGGTTCTTGAAAAATTCCGAGTCTAACTCGGACTCTTGCTTTGTCATTGGCTGCTTATTAGGGTCAAGATTTGGCATTTTTTTGGTTGTTATTTTTTATCGCACTCGAGTTGCCGTATTTTCTTTCACTCCTTACAATTACATGGTTCTTCTTTTACAATTCCAATTCCCATTCCAATTCCGACTCAAACTCTTACTTTGTCTTATACCCGGGTAGCATTTACTATTGACCGGACTTTGCCACTGCAAAAAATATTTATCCAATGGTTGAATTTCGATTAACATGAGTATTTGAGGCACCTTGACTTAGGATGGTATATTGCTTTAGAACATTAGATCCCCTAATTACTTCACAACCTAATACTTGTCTTTGCAGCCCTGTTTTGTTTTGTTCTGTTCTGATTCAGTTAAACCTTCAACAACCGTATTACCTTGTGTCAAGCACCCACATGTCTGTTTCACATATTACAGGAGAAAAGCCCAAAGTAAGAAGGCTGTGCTAGAAGTGGGAAGTCGGTAGTATGGTGGACGTGCGTAGTAGGGAATTTTTTCTTAAGGGTAGTAGTGGGAACTTTATGTTCTCTTTCGATTATGCTTATAGTTTATTTGGGGAAGGGTGTAGGTGGTTTGGGGTATCATAAATCATATCACTAGTTTTATGTTGGAGAGACTAGCCTCTCGAAAAGATAGGTGCTCTCTTTCTCTCTCTTTTCCCCTTTAATAATCAATACTCATATGAATTGTCCAATTTGGTTCCCCATTCCTTGAATCGATTTAGGTCATAACAAATTGGTATTAGAGCACCGATAACTGTAAAATTGGACAAATTGGTATCAGGTTTGGCGGTTCTTTTGCATTAAAATTGGGGATGGTCGTGATACTCATGCTTGGGAAGATAGGTGGCTTGCTATTGGCCCTCTTGCTCAGTTTCTCTCATATCGGGTTATTCATTCGAGTGGGTTTACCGACTCCTCCAGGGCTCGTGATGTCATTACGGATTTGCAAGGCGTTTGGCCATCTTCTTGGTCTCAACGAATACAAAGTTTGGATTCATGTACTTTTCCTCCTCTAGTTAATGATGCTTGTGACACGATTCTATGGGAAGGGGTGGGGCATACGCTTATTCCCTTCTCGGTTAAGGAGGCTTGGTGTTCCATGGAAGGGTCTTTTCCTATTGTGTCTTGGCATAAAGCGGTTTGGTTTCGGGCTAATGTGCCGAAACATGCTATGTATACATGGCTTGCATGCCGCCATCGACTACCTACTCAGGATCGGTTAGTGCTATGGAAGCATGATCCTCCGGACCCTCGGTGTGTGTTTTGTAACTCATGCTTAGACTCTCATAATCATTTGTTTTTCCAATGTGCTACCCCTTTGGAGGGCTGTTAAGAGTGAAGTAGGGTTGGAGGCCCTTTCAGAGTCGTGGGATGATATCTTAACAAACATTGCGAGTAATACTCGTCGCTTGAAAATCTCATGCAAAGGCTATCTCTGTCGGCTTCGGTGTACTTCATATGGCAAGAGAGGAACATAAGACTCTTTACCAACCAACGGAGATCGATGGCCCAGATTGTTAAAGAGATTAAAGACGTGGTGCTGCTTCGGGTAGCTTGGAAGTCTTCGCGGAGAATGACTATTAGCAAGGATGATGGATGATCTTTATGCTTGTGGTTTTTGCTTGTGGGTGTTGCATTGTGGTGGCTTCTTGTTTGACATGCTTTTATTTGTCTTTTCCCTTTGCTTTTTTTGGTTGTGTGTGTTGTGGTTGTTTCATATGGCCTTTGGGGCTGTTATTGGTGTTGGTTAGGCTTTTGCCTTGAACTCTTGTATCGCTTTTTCTGCTTTTATATATTGCCTGGTGTAAAATCATGGGTCCTCAGACGACTACTTAGAGGATGAAGGCTTTAGAGGAAGAGATGGCGGGGGTAAGAGAGACCATTACAAATCTCTAACAAACCTTACACCAACAATTCATCGACGAGATGAAGCTTATCACCCAGAGGCTAACGGAAAGGGTAGCAGGAAACGTCGTCCTTGCTCCTCAATATGGGAAGAGGTTTCGAGCAACCTCAATATGGGGCAGGGTAATGTCATGTACCCACCTTAGGCCCAAGCCCATCCATACTTGTTATTCTAGAAGGAGTTAGGAAGGGTATTTTGGGTACTTACAATAAATATAGTAAGGGATGATGTAGGTGGTGAAGGCATGCATAAAATATTGAGTTCTTTGGGAGATTTCTAGCCTCTCGAATGCTAGAGTTTACCTTTGTTTTCCGTTCAAGTAACCATCCACTTAATCTGTTTCCATCTTCATTTTTATTCATTAATGATTTGGATTCCAATTCATAACAATTGGTATCAAAGCAATACCAATTCCTTGGCTAGGGAATTGCAATTGTCTTAGTATTGTGTGTTGAAGCCATGACTAGTAATATGATTCCGCAGAAGGTTGATGATAAGACTGAATACAATCAAGGTTGGGCAACCCAACGAATGATTGAAGCTCTAATTCAGGAAGATCAATGAATGAATGACATTCGAGAAAGAAGAGCTAATTAACAAAGAGATAGAGACTTAACGGAGGAAGAAGATGCATATATTTCTGATGCCCCTTCAAGGGAATGCATTCTAAATATAAAGAGCAACACAAATAACATACTAAAGGAGATGCTGACACCTGTCATTGTAAAAGATCTACCATCCAATTTATTTCGACACAAATGTGCTGACGCACTGTGGTGCCCTGGTTACTTGTATCATTACCTCCCTCTAAGATGATCCTTGTCCCCAAGGATCAAACATTGGATAAGTTCTATACATAGTCACTGCATCTTCCCACGTAGCATCTTCAACACGACGGTCTTTTCATTTAACCAAACCAGTCATTGTTTATTCTGCCTTTTGATGGTTCTTTTATCAATCACCTTATCAGGGACCTTGTCTATAACACTTCCAGGTGCGATTGTTGGGATTATAGTTGTGGGTATCGGGCCATGGTGCTTTTTGAGTAAAGAAACGTGAAAGGTAGGATGAATGCTAGATCCTTGTGGTAGTTTAAGGGTGTAAGCAACGTGACCCACTTTAGCACAGATTTGATAAGGACCAAAGTACTTGGCTGACAACTTCATATTTGCTCTATCCACAACTCATGTCTGTCTATAAGGTCGTAACTTAAGATAGATCCAGTCTCCCACTTCAAATGTCCTTTAGACAGGTGTTTGTCTGCAGCCTGCTTCATTCTGTTATGTGCTTTATGCAAGTTATGTTTTAGCAGCTTAATGGCTTCCTCTCTTGCTGTTAAGCTCCGATCCACCGAATCAACCTTGCTTTCCCCCGGTAGATATGGCAAATGTAGAGGAGGTGGCTGCCCGTAGACCACCTCAAATGAGGTGTAGTTGATAGATGAGTGAACATTGGTATTGTTCCAATATTCAGCCAATGGAAGCCCACGTGCCTAATCTGTGGGTGCCTCATGACACATGCATCGTAGATAACCCTCCAAACACCTATTTAGAACTTTCGATTGGCCGTCTGATTGTGGTGGTAACTGCTGGACATGTTTTGATCTGTTCCTATAACACTAGCAATTAACGCCAAAAATTGCTAACAAATATCTTGTCCCTGTCCAAGACTATAGATTTTGGGAACCCATGTAACTTGTAAATGTTATCCATGAACACCCGTGCCACATCTATAACGGAAAAAGGGTGACTCAAAGCGATGAAGTGGGCATACTTGCTTAGTCGATCGATGACCACCAAGATAACGTCTTTACCTTGGGATTTGGGGAGGCTTTCAATGAAATCCATCGCTATGTCTTCCCACACACCATTCAGGAATGGGTAAAGGCTGCAATTCCTGATGTAGGCAGCCACATCCTTTTTCATTCTCGGCAAAAAAAAAAACTCTGTAGTCGCTTAAGAGTGGTTGTGATTCCAGAGTGACCTTGTGATGAATCATGCATCCACAACAGGATCTTCATTTGAAGATCCTTACTATTTCCAACTACCAGCTTACCGTTTCTTCTCAATTCTTGACCGTACCAACTGAACTTAGGATGTTTGCCACTCTTTTGCTGAATTTCAGAGATCATCTTTCTGAGATTAGAATCCTGATTCCATCCTTCCTTGATTAAATCATACAAATCATAATGGATGTCGGAGAGAACGACTTGTAGTTGTTCCCCATGTGTTGCTCTTGATAAAGCGTCTGCCACCTTATTCTCGACCCCTTGTTTGTAACAAATCTCATAATCATAGCCCAACAACTTTGATAGCCACCGTTGTTGAAAGGAGGTATTCACCTTGTTCTCCAACAAGTGCTTCAACAAAGTGTTTGCCTGGCAGATAACGACGCCACTTTTGCACTGCATGTATTACGGCTAGTAACTCTTTTTCATAAGTGGACAAAGTGGTGTGTCTAGGGGACAAAGCTTTGGTGATAAACACAATGGGGTGCCCTTTTTGCATAAGGAAAACCCCTATTCCTTGGTTAGATGCATCTGTCTCTATTACGAACGGTTCATTAAAGTTCGGTAAGGCCAAGACAAAGACAGCAGGATTGACCATGGCTTGTTTCAGTTCCAGGAACGCTGTATTGGCTGCCTCATCCCATTGGTAAGAATCCTTTTGTAACAGATGCGTGAACGGTTTTGCAAGCACCCCATACTCTTTAACAAACCGCCGATGATATCTAGTAAGCCCAAGGAATCCCCTTAGCTGTTTTAGAGTTTTTGGCACCGATCACTCCAAAATCTCCAAAATAGCAAATTGCAGGATCGGTGGCTACCCCTTCCTTAGATAGAACATGCCCCAAGTACTCTATCTGTGGCAACCCAAACACACATTTGCTGCGTTTCGCTAGCAAGGAATTAATCCTTAGAACATCCATCACTAACTTCAAATGGTGCATATGCTCATTCCAACTTGGACTGTAAAACAAGATGTCGTCGAAAAACACAAGTACAAACTTCCTTAGATAGGGTTGAAATAGCTTGTTCATTAAACTCTGAGTAAGGTGGAAGGCGTGTTGGTTAGCCCAAATGGCATAACAAAAAATTCGAAGCTCCCGCAATGTGTTTTAAAAGCCGTTTTGTGAACATCTTGGTTAGCAACTCGAATCTGATGGTACCCCGTCCTTAAGTCGATTTTAGAGAACCATTGAGTGCCATGTAATTCATCCATGGTTTCTTCAATTAACGGAATGGGGAATCTGTCCGGAATGGTCAACTTATTCAGGGCACGATAATCCACACACATTCTCCAGCTCCCGTCTTTCTTTTTAACCAACACGACTGGAGAAGCGAATGGACTGTTGCTGGTTCTGATCACTCCTTGGTTCAATAACTCTTGAGTAAGTTGTTCAATAACATCCTTTTGTAACAAAGGAAATCGATAAGTACACAAATTCACTGGATTGGAACCATCCCAGAGAGGTATCGCATGATCGAATCCCGGTCTAAAGGGGGTAAACCTGTGGGTTCTTTGAATATATCACTATAATCTTGTAACAACTGCAATAATTCAGGAGGTGAAGTCTCCTTTGATTGGGTTGCATTAACTTGGAAATTGGGCAACGGCTCATCAGATCGAACGCCATCAGTTGCATCATCGATAATTTTCCACCTTGTTGTAGCATCTTGTTCATCTTCATAGTACCGTTTTTACCCCTTTTCCCGTAGCCCCTCTCAACATAATCTTCGAGCCTTTGACTAAAAATTCAGTGGTGTGATTAACAAAGTCAAAGTGGACCTTACCCAATGATGTAAACCATTGGATGCCAGAACGACATCCTAACCTCCCAAGGATAACAAATATAGGTCTGTCGTGAATGTGATGGACTGCATTTTCCATTAAAACCCCTCAATCATTGCATCACAGCTAACCCGTCCACCATCAACAACTCTAACCTTCATTGGTGGTTTTGACACCAGCTTGCAACCCAATTTTTTTGCTACTGTCGTATCGATGAAATTGTGAGTGCTGCCCGTATCAAGCAACATCTGTAGAGCTTTCCCGGTTACTCTCATAGTCTGATAGTCAGTGATGCCGGACATAGCATTAAGTGAAATTTGCGAAAATTCATTGTCTGTGTCTTGTGATTCTTCCTCCTCACCCTCATTTCCCACATCGTCCCATTCCAAGTGGTACAACTGAGGCCTGAGGCCGTCACCGGTGTCCATATTCATACTTTTCATCACAAAAGAAACAGAGCCCCTTCGCTCGCTTCTCGTTCAATTCGGTTGGGGACAAGGTTTTTCGGTTTGGATTTGGTTTGAAGGGAGCTGTGGTTGGTTTTAGTGGGATGTTCACAGATTTGTTCGTGAAATTGGGGTTTTTTGTGGGTAGGGGTAGTATACCTGTTTTGCTTGAGGTACGAGTGGCTGGTGTGTTTGAATAGGGTAGTTTAGGTGCTGATTTTCCTTTGTTCAGGTTAGTCTCCTGAAGTTTGGCTAGAGCAAATGCCTGAGCTATCGTAGTAGGATTAAACATCCTAACTAAGCTTCTCAAATCCTCACTTTACCCTGTGATGAAATAACTCTAGGAATTTTCAGGTGATAATTGTAGCCGACTAATTATACCGTCGAATTCATCATGATAATCCTTGACAGTTTCTGTCTGTTTCAATTCCATAAGCTCTGCCATGGGATCATCAAACGGCTCTCCAAAACGTCCTGTGATGTCGGTTACGTACTGCTCCCATGAAGGATTTACATGATTTCGCCATTTCATGTACCCCTGATGCCATTGCACAGCCCTGCCTTCGAGATGAATGGAAGCCAAAGGAACCTTAGTGTTGTTTTTCACCATATCCAATTGAAAAAATTGGTTAACCTTGTATAACCAGGCTTTTAAATCATCCCCACTGAAATGAGGAAAATCAATCTTAGTTAACCGGGAAGAGTACTGATGAGGGTTCTCGATTACTTCTTCTAACTTTGGGCCTAAAATTGGGCTTGAAGGATTCTTATCTGACTGATTTACTTTTAGGGCCACCATTTACAAGGTTCTCAGGATGTTCTTTCAGAATTCGATCCACCATGAATTGATTCATTTGCAATGATAAAGCAGACAACATATCGCCAATTTCAGAAATAGCTCTGCATCGATCCTTATACTCTGTTGCTGATTATTGCACTCAATTCTTGCACCAAAATCAGCGAGAATAGTTTTAAGCAATACCTCAAAATTGGAAACACCTTCCTGGTCTGGGGGTCGAGTTTGGCTGTGGATGGATGAAGCCTCAGCAGAGCTGACTTGCCCTTGCTCTTGATTGTGCGTTCCCTGGTTCTGCGTCTTCGCCATCTCTCGTGTAATCGCAATGATCGGAAATCCCAGAGCCGAGAAGCTCTGATACCAATGATAAGACTGAATTCAATCAAGGTTGGGCAACCTAACGAATGATTGAAGCTCTAATTCAGGAAGATCAATGAATGAATGACATTCGAGAAAGAAGAGCTAATTAACAAAGAGATAGAGACTGAACAGAGGAAGAAGATGCATATGTTTCTGATGCCCCTTCAGCAGGGAAAGCATTCTTTAATATAAAGAGCAACAAAAATAACAGACTAAAGGAGATGCTGACACCTGTCATTGTAAAAGATCTACCATCCAATTTATTTTGACACCTAAATGTGCTGACCCACTGTGGTCCCTCTCTGGATACTTGTATCAGTTGAATGCACGAAGGAGGAGATTGAAATCCATTCCATTGTGGTCGGCAATCAACAACAGTTTCGAGACCATATGAAGGCCCTCAATCAGAAACTAACAGAGGTGCCAGAGAATATTCATGAAGATGTACCTAATTTTCGATCCAAATCAGGTTCTTTACCATGCAGATCACTTCGGGAGATTTCTTCTCAAGTGGTGAGGAGGCTGTTCAAAGTTCTGATTCGAGTCAGGGTAACCTCAACGTCGCGACATTGATTGGAAATGAGGAAGAGGCGTTCATGAACAGGTTTCTGAAATACACAAGGCAAGCTCATTCAGTTGTTCCTCGTTTAATTTCACCAGTGAAACAAAACCAATTCTAGCTTTCAGTGTGGTTATGATTGGAGAAGAGGGAGGAGAAATAAAGGAGAACAGAGGACTTACAGGAAGAGTAGGAGCAACAAGTTTTATATCCAACGTTGAAGGCTTGGAACCGATGAAGAATAATCATTCTGCCGATCAACCAGAATATGGAGATTTAGGGTTGTGTCCAGGTCCAAACCCAGAACCATCGGACGTGGATTCTTCGCCGCTTTCGATTGGTTCATCGAGTGATTCGACCATCGTCTCAAGTACGACGGAGAAAGGCCGGGGATTTGGACGGTTTTCTCGATCCCTTATTTCACTACCCAAAATCACAGAAACAAACGATGTCCTGGTACGGCCCAGCCCACAGACGGTGCATGTGATGGCCCAAAACAGCCTAAGCCCATTTGATTGGAAGGGACGATCAATTATGGCAACAAATTCTCACCTCGTCTCTTAGAAATTGATCTTGCCACTCAAATTTTAATCAGAACCGAATATGAGGGGTCCGCGTATGAAGGTTCTAGGGTTTGGAGAATGGAATTATCATATATGGATTGGGCTCGACGTAGGCAAGAAACGATAGAGCAAGGCGTATGGGGAAGTTGGTTGATGATCCTAACAACTTGTAAAAACAAATAGACTACCGGTGAATGAAATTGAAGAAACAAGGGGGCTATTAAGGGTCTTGGAAGGACAAATCATCAAGGACCAAAGTTTTCCGGACTCACTATTTGAAGAGAGTATTAGTTTAGAGTGGGGTGAGGCTAATTTTACTCAAACCCCCTTCAAGTTCCAACGGTATCCTAATGTGCAAAGAGAAACAACGTATATGGTATTCTAGCCATGACAGGTTTCTTTGGAATCATCAATGACAAATTCATTGAGAATATCGAGATATTAGTTGCTGGATTGCATGAGGGTCAGTCGTGGGAATTGGACAAAAATGCAGGAGAGGGGCTTCAATTTTTGTTTGGGCTGGCCTATCACCATGTTACCCATCAACCTAATGTTGCTATCAAGGAAATTTTTGAGAAGTTTGATGATGTTCTCGAGCCAAGCTGTCACTATGTGACTTGATTTTTGGAAGTTTGACTTCAATGGCCGTTGGTTGGGGAGATGTAACCGGGCAACCACAATTTCTCTATTTTTTCTACCCACCTTGAGGACAAGGTGGTTATTTGGGGGCGGGGTAATGTCATTTATCCATCTTAGGCCCAGGCCCATCCATACTTGTTGTTCTAAAGGGGTTAGAAAGGGTATTTTGGGCTTACCCCTAAATAAATTTAGTATAAAGAGGGATGATGTACATGGTGTAGGGCATGCAGAAAATAGTGTTTTCATTTGGGAGAGTTGTAGCCTCTCAAATGCTAGAGTTTACCTTTTTTTCCATTCAAGTAACCATCCAATTAATCTGTTTCCATCTTCATTTTTAGTTCGTTATTGATTTTGATTCCAGATCATAACACTTTAACACTCTTTTGGCTTGTCTGTTTGCATGTTTATGGTCCATGACCACACTAAACAGTTTAGGGCAGTCTTCTTTCCTTTATATTTTCACTTTGGCCCTAACTAAGGCAGACTTCTTATTTTGCTTAATTTATGGTTTCCCCGGATCATTCAACCTTCGGCACCAGCTTCTTTAGCTTCCTGGGGTTAGGTATATTATGAATCTTACTCTATTATTATTATTAACGATGACAGATAACTTTACCTAAGTCTGGTCTTGATGTTCGGCTTATGGATTAATGGTCTCCTTAGCTTCTGAAGCATGCTGAATTGCTGTAGGCTGTTGTCTCTATCCTCAAAATTGGTCAGTCTGCAACTCTCTAAGCCCTTCTTGTTTTAAGCATCATTGGACCTAATATTCTGAATGCTTTCCAAACTGCTCAACTATGAATGTGTAAAAGTTTTGGCAGTACAATGTATGTGGAACTTTGACATTAACTGGGTTTTACCTTGGCTCGATATTTAGTACTATCACCTAAGTTGATTGTTGGGACCTTCACCTAATTTGATAGTTGGCACTTTAAGCACACTCAAAATTTGGAAATTTCACGGTGTCTGTAACATTTCCTTGCCTACAGATGGTCTTTTTGAACCAATCATAGAATATGGAACATTTGTTGATTTGAATTTTCATAACCTTAGCTGGGCATGGAATTTTGAAGCTTCACTAGGCTTGAAATTTTGAAACCTTGAACTGGCTTGTAATTGGAATATTTACTAAATATGGAGGTTGGGTAGTAAGGAGCCTAAAAATAGGTGCTCCATTGTTGGATTATATATTTATCAAAAAAATTGGCTAAATGTGAATAATGTTATTTCATGCTGATGTTGCATTGTACTAGAATAGAATATATAGCTTAATAACAACATCAATTTCTCATCTTTCCTATCATTTCAGATGCTTCCCCAAGGAGATTGGCATTGTCCAAATTGTTCTTGCAAATATTGTGAAATAGATGGTGGGAATTGCACTGCAGCCTGCGATAAAAATGAAGCTCCACTTTTCGTGTGCTGCCTTTGTCAGAAGAAATGTATACTCTCACTTAGAATAGTATTTTAGTCTTTATTCGTTCTAGTATGTTTGTTATCTTGTACTCTTTAGAATTGTTGGTTGAATACAACTTCCTGATGTTGCAGATCATGAATCATGCAGGCCAGAGAAAGATCTCAACCCAATTGAATCCAATCATCTAAACTTGTTATTCTGTGAACATAAGTGCCAAGAGGTATTAAAATTCTCTATGATATTCTGAATTTTTTTTTGTGTATCACATCATTTAGGGAAGTAGAACCATGTTGGTGTTATTGTTGTTTCATCTTAAACCGTGTCACATGTATATAAATATGCACAAATATGTATAGCTTTATGTGTATGTATACTTATGTTATATGCATATGTGTGTTTGCATATATGTAAGAGGGAGGCAGGGTTCTACAATGCTTGTAGAGAGCATATAGCATATCTGTTAAGTGTATTTGACTCTTGGATTTATGAGATTTTTTGTACAATCTTGTAACTTGTCATTTTCCATTAAGCCATTGGAATTTGATATTTTTGTTTAATCTCTGGAATTTGATATCTTTTGTCATTTTTTTTTTTTTTTTTTTTTTTTTTGTGTGTGTGTGTGTGTGTAGGAGTGATCATGGGAACTAGGAATTGTTTAGGATGAGGCGATTAACTTGTTACGGTCATGGTAGGGATTACTTATTGATATGGCATGTGTTTTAGCACCACTACAAAGCTTAACTTAGTATGGTGCTTGTGTGGTTTAGTGCAGGGCATTTTGATTGCTAAGCAACTATGTTCATTTCCATAATTTGGATACTTCATGATTGTACAAAACATGTTTGTGACAACCCATCTTACTGAGGTAGAGAGTGAGATACGTATTGTGGGCTACCAATAACTTCCACCATGGTTTTAAGTTGATATGAAGGTTATTGGGGTAGTTTGTTGCTTGGGGCGTTACAAAGGGTATCAGAGCAATAGTCTCTTGAGGGTATCAGAGCAATAGTCTCTTGAGGGTATCAGAGCAATAGTCTCTTGAGGTGTAGGGAGTTAGGTTAGACTCATGCAGGGTATTGATTATGGTGTATAGGCCTGACGAGGATGTCGTGAATTTTAAGTGAGGAAATTCGTGACAAACTGTCCACATGATGAAAAGTGAAATTCATGAGCTCATTTAAGTAAGGTGTGAGTGCTGTGACAACCCGTCCTACTGTCCCACCTGAATAGAAAATGAGATGTGTGAGCTTCTTATAAGAATAAATTCCACCATGGTTAAGTTGATTTGAAGAGCCTGTTGCTTTGGGTTTGTGGCGTTACATATAGTATTAGATCCAATTATTGTACCATGTGTATGGTAGGATAAACCTCTTTGAGGACGACGAGTCCCTAATGGTAGTGTTTGTAGTCAATTCCACATTGCCGATGAACAAGCAGGATGTTGGGTAGACTTGGCAAGGACATTAGGAATTTAAGTAGGGGAATTTGTGACACATGTCCCACATGGAACATAGAGTGAGAGTTGTGAGCTCCTTTTAAGCCTTAAGTTGTGGGATACCAATAAGCTTCAACATGGTTATAAGTTGATTTGAAGGTTATTGTGTTAGGTTGCTGCTTTGGGTTTGGGGTGTTACAAAATAGTATTAGAGGTGATCCTTGTACCGTCGTGATGGTGGGGCAAATGTCATCGAGGACGATGAGCCCCTGGGGGGAGGTTGTATCATTATAGGCAAATCCCACATCGTTGATGAACAAAGAGGATGTTCGGTAGGCTTGACGAGGACGTCAGCGGTTTAAGTGGGGAAGTTTGTGATAACCCATCCCACATAGGTAGAGTGTGAGATTTTTGAGCTCCTTATAAGCCTTAAGTTGTGGGATACCAATAACTTCCACCATGTTTTTTAGTTGATTTACAGGTTAGTAGGTCAGTTACTTGCTTTGGGCATATGGCATTACAATACTGTATCTTTAACGGAGCTAGCTTCGTATGTTCTACTATTATAACATGCAAGCATGTGTCCATGGAGTAAAATGTCATGCCACCGAGAAAATGTTGCATGTTGTCAAGGATCTGAATAGGCTACGGCATTACTTGCACTTATATCATAGGGGGTGGTCTCTGGGATTGACACTTCAGTGATCAATTTAGAATGACGGACATGATAAATCTAGGAGAGAATATTTTTGCGTGTAACTCAATGATTGAAAAATATCTTTTTTTTTTGGGGGGGGGGGGGGGGTTCATATGGCAAGGTTTAGGGCCCTTATAGTTCGAGTGCAGATGTGAATTATACTTTCTATCCTAATCTGACCTGGATAAGGTTTAAGACAGTCTTAGAAATTTTACGTGTATACATTCTTCGGAAAGGGTACTCCAATCTCAATGCAAGAGGGCTTGTTAGGCTCCATTCTCTTTCTGTGTTAGAGGGCCAGAATTTCCTCCTGTAAGCTGTAAATGTTTTGAAAGGTGTTCTCAGAAGGCTTGTCGGAATCTGACTAGTAGGATGTTTACCATTGCACGAGACCTTGATTGGCTTATCACTGCTGTTTATGTGTCTCCTATCATTTGTCTAACACTAACTACTTCACATGACAATTATCTAATGTACCAAGTGTGTGCTTAATGGTCGTGCCTAGTCGTGTCTTTAGAACATGTATCTTGAGTGGTGCATCTGACACGATGGAGGGTCTTTTGAAGTTTGTACACCCAAGTTGGTTGGAATGGGTCATTTTATCTTTTAACAGTTTGGAATATGGTCTCTTATTTGTTTATTCTTGAGGATTCTCCAGAAGTATGCTTCAGATGCTATTGAGGAGAGGCTAGAAAGCTGAAGAGACTGGTGGTTGGGTTTTCACTCGGCTTCTTTGTTTTCCTTGATGGTACTTCATTGACAGTGGAAGGACTGGTTGAATAAGGGTGAAAGAGTTCCCCCTATATGGGCTTAGTGAAATTGTATATGGTCCTACGCGCAGTCACCCTCAAGCTGTCAAGATCTCTATGGTAGGGGCAAAGGAGAGGTGCAGACTGCCTTTCTGCTGCAAGCTTTGTGAAGCCACATACATGCTCAGTTTGGCTGTAGAATGAGCACTGTCAAGTGTCTGCATGAGGAGCTTGACAATTGTGTAGGCTGGAGAGAGTGGTAATAGGTTGGAGGTTTATAAGAATAGCCTGGAGGGTGCAGTTTTAGGGGATCCCTTGAAATGGCATTGATTTTTGGCTTTGATGTGGATTTTAGTAACATATTACACTGTTTTCTAGACTCCAATCCTTACTTTAATTGTCACTTGGCTTAGAGTACTGTTCGTAATCACAAGGCAGAGGTATAACACCTCTCCAGGTTGGGGTTGTGATATCTTATGGGCTTTGTTGATTTTCTCAAAGGCATTTTGACCTTCACATCTTCATTTGAAGCTCTTCATTCAGTTGAGGGTATTGTGAGGGAGAGAGTTGTTTCTAGCTTTGGACATGAACCTTCTTAATGCAGCAATCTTTCTGGTGACCTGTTTACACCTTCTTGGTGTTCCAAGGGGGTGTCATATTCATTGTGGCTTTAATCTTGTCTGGAATGGCTTCAATGCCTTTCATGGAAACTGTGAGCCCCATTAACTTGAAGGCGCCCTTGGCGGGATTTAAGCACATGCGGTAGCTCCTAGGACACATGTTAGTTGGCTGGAGGGCTTTTGGCCAACATGTTGTTGACATAGACCCTTACACTACATCTGTTCTCCTCTTGAATGGTGTGGTTGATGAGGAGCTGATATGTTGTACTAGTACAATTTAACCGAAATGCATGACCTTGCAACAATAGAGCCCATGGTCGGTGATGATGGTGGTCTTCCGTGCCAAGGTAAATTCTTGGCAAGGGGTAGGAGTTCTTGGGACGACATCATTGAGGTAAGCGAAGCCGCACATGCCCTTCACTTGTCAATGTGGCAAAATTTGTTTGAATGCCTGTAATCTAGGTTAGCATTGTGCTTGTATGGTTACCCAAGGAATGATGCCAGAGATGTTTTTGGTTTTTCATGCGAATAGGGTTTGTTCGATGTTGATCTTACAAAGGTATTGTTGGGTTTCTTCTTGTATGTAGTTTTTTTTGGGGTGGATCCTGATCTGAATACCCCTGTTTCTCCTTCTCATCTCTTATGTCTATAGGCTCATCCATGAGTACCTCTACCGGCTTTCACAATGTTAATCATGGGTTCTTGGCATTGAGTGGAATCAGTTGATGCATGGGAAGAAGTGGAGCTTCCGGAAGAATTGAACATGCTTAAGCCTTGTCAAGATGGTTTCGAACACACAACACATGGGTCCAGGGAGGTCCATGGAGGACGCGCCAAATGACGCCACTGAGGAACCTTTGTTTGTTACTGCTATTATTGCTAATCAAAACGGGCACAAGAACTGTACCTGCACATATCTTGGAGGGGGTGGTCTCCCTGGATTGAGAATCCGATGATCAAGCTAGAATAACAGAAAGAACTCAAGGAGATAGTATTTGTGTATGTAATTAATGAATGAAAAACATGCTGGAGGTCCTTATTGACTGAGGTTTTGGGCCCTTAGGAGCCGTTTCGTTCGCAGAATTCAGAGAATTTCAAGGGAATTGGAATGATCAATTCCTTTGAACAAATTCCAATTCATTTGTTTGGTTCACATATTGAAATGGATGGAGTCCTTCGAATTCCACAAATTAATGAATTCATCATTCCTAGTCATAAGTGAAGGAATTGAATTCCATCTTTGCATCCAATTTAACGAACATGGCCCATCCCCTCGCCCACCCCATGCCCCCACCATGACCATGCTACTACTACACCCCAACCCTAACCCCCCACCACCACACCACTGCTGTTGTCAACCACTACCCACCCCCACCCTACTCTAACCCCCAACCCACCAATGACCATCATGCCAAAACTGTAGTCGTCATAGCTGCCACCCCCACTCCCCTCCGCCACCCGACCACCATGCCACCATTGTCGTCGTCATAGCTACCACCCCGCCACCCACCCCCGCCTACCCCACCGACCACCGTGCCACTACTGTCGTCGTCACAACTACCCCCATCTCACGTAGGTGGTGGGGGTGGGGGGGGGCAGCACCACTACTATCACCATCACAGTTGCCACTCCCACCTCCGACCACCAATATCATCATGCCCCAAATGTCGGCGCCACAACTACCACCCCCACCCTCCCCTCAAATAAAGATGGAGATTTGAATTCTTTTAAGAGATTCCATACCAATTCCTACCAACCAAACGCGTGGTCAAATTCCATTCCAATTTCTTCAAAGTCAGATTCCTTTGGTGGATTCCAATTTCTTCAAAGTCAAATTCCTTCGATGGATTCCAATTCCACCAAATTCAATTCTTCGAACCGGATGCCCCCTTAGAGTTCGATTATGAATAGGACTCACATTCTTAATCTCAAGCGAAAGACGGATAAGATAGGGTTCTGCAATTTTAGGACTCTTTGGTGTATGCACACCTTTGGTGAGGCAGTATGTGCCAGGAGGACTCTCAATCCTAAATCTCAACTGAATGACACAGAATTTTTGGACTCATTCATTTATGCACGCTCTTTGGTGAGGTAGTATGTGCAAAAAATTTGGTGAGGCAGTATGTGCCAGGAGGACTCTCAATCCTAAATCTCAACTGAATGACACAGTTTTTGGACTCATTCATTTATGCACGCTCTTTGGTGAGGTAGTATGTGCCAAAAAGTCTTCCGTGACTCCATTTTTTTACCTGTCACATGGTCAGACAATGACCTCCTGCATAGGCCTTGAAAACGAAGCATCTGAACACTAATGTTGTTAACTGCAATCCAACCTTTGGGGTGTTCCAGGAATCAAAATCGGTACCAGCAGCTCAGTTATTTATCTCTGATTTACCACATCCACTGTAGAAGTTAAAACACAAATAAGATATGGAACATTCTCATGCTTTGTATACTAATACATCTTGGACTTGTCCATAAGAAGAAAAAGAACCACTAATATGTTAGGGCCCTATACCTAACTCTCGCAGAATTACTTGGATAGTACACAGAGATGCTTGATACAGACAATAACAGATGTAATGATGGTGTGTATGGTTCTGTATTTATGCATGCATTCATATAGCATGTGTGATGAAAGCTAAATTAGTAACACTATCACACATGTAACTGCCCAAGACCTGAGAAAGTTAACTAGATGAAGCGAATTACGAGTAATTTGTGGCACCCTTCTAAAAGTCTTGGACTATGAAAAAACTATGTGAATAGTTAGTTCAGAGCCATAGCCAATGGATTATGTCTAAGAGATTTGCAGTTGAAGATGGAAGTTCCAGTGAAATCTATTGTGATAACAAGGAAACTATTAGCATTGTTCATAATCCTGTGAAACACGATTGAACCAAGCATGTGGAAATCGATCGACACTTCTCAACAGAAAGTTGACATCTTTACAAAGGGTATATTCAAACCAGGTTTTGATTCTTGTATGAGCAAGTTGGGTTTGAAGCATATCATCAATCCAACTTGAGGGAGAGTTTTGAATAATGAAAAGTACGAGAATCCTTCTTAGTTTGGATTTTCCTATTCCAGGGAGATCTTCCTATAATATCTCTAAGGAAAGTTTCTGTAGTCAACAAGTTTTCTCTTTATTATAAGTAGCTGTAAACAGTTGCTCTTTAGGTTATTGTAAATCCTATAAAGTCAGTTGTAGTCTACCAAGTATTCTCAAAGAAGAAATTCATATTTTCCACAAAACACCACTTGTGCAAGTAATTATATCAAGTGGTCTCTACATACTTCTTGCATCACATCTGTATGATAATGTACCAAATTTTGTACAACTGGAAGGGTTTTTTTCTCTTTATTTTTAGAATTCAAATATATATGATGAGAAAAGTACCTTCAAATTTTGTATAGGATGCTGTTTGATAGTGTTTTCTTTACTCATGCATAATTTTGTTTTTTATTACCCTTCTCATGCTGTTTATTGGATGCTGTAGTTATCCTGATTAAGGCTGTTGATCATAACTACCTCTTAATTTTACAGTTACAGAGTCACTTGCAGAAGCTTTTTGGGGTCAAGCATGAACTGGATTCAGGATTCTCATGGTCTCTTATTCATCGATCTGATTTATTTACAGATGCGTCTTCTGTAGAACTTTCTCGCAGGGTGGAATGCAATTCTATGCTGGCTGTTGCAATGTCTGTTATGGATGAGTGTTTTTTACCTGTTGCTGAAAGGAGAAGCGGAACCAATTTAATTCGTAATGTAGTCTTCAATTGTGGGTAAGCTGTACACCGTACTTGTCTATATTGCTGATTATATATGCACAGAAAGAAATGAGAAGAAAATTAACAAAAAAGGAGTAAAGAGTGGGCTGCATTCATGTAGAAATGAAGTGATGCTTTGACTAGATTCTGCATGTTGTTAATTAACATTTTCCATAATGATGTTGATATTGCTCTCCCCTCTTGCGAGGCTTTTATTGGCATGTGTAGTGAATATTGATGCACCACATTAATCCTTTGGTGTGTTGAGGAACGAATAAGTGCTTTGCATTTATGGAAAGGATGGAAGGAACCAAAGATTTGGTCAAATAAAGTATGATACTGTTAGGTGGTTGGAATACGGGGTTGTTAAGTTGGGAGTTCAAGGAGCGAGTTGATACCTTAAGTAGAAAGAAGCAAATATTGCATGCATCTACAAAACTAAGCAGAAGATGAAAATCTAAAGAAAATTGAGGGCAAAATTTTATCTTGTGGTATTTCAGGATAGATAGCACGAGGAAGCTTTGGGCATCTTAGCAGACAAGATCATAACTATGATGTAACTGAATAAAAAGACAAGGATTACAACCCTATTAGTGAAACAAGTCTTCTGGAGGTGATTATAGATTTCATTAGTGCACATGTCCATGAATCTATGAGAAGGCTAAAATTAGTTAGAATTTTTGTATAGGGGATCTTAATGGTGATGTAGTTGGTAGATATAGAAGGGTTCCAAGTATTGCAGTAAGAATCAAGGAGGATAGAAGGGTTCCAAGTATTCTAGTAGGTTGTGATAAAAGTTTTTGGTTGTGAACACTTCCTTTTAGGGAAAGCGACTCGCCTATAAGTCTGTAGTAGTGATTAAACATTTTACCATGGAACCCTGTAAAAAAATAAGATCCATACCCGGTTATTGATGTCTTCTTTAGTACAAACTAGAGGTACACTTGTAATTTTTGTGCTAAATAATTGCTTTCTTTCTCCATTCCCTCCCACGACAACAGAAGTATCACGTTTTGATTTTATTTTTCCAGTTGTGTTAGGGACTATCAGTTGAGTGTTTTCCTTATGGGGCTTGATTGCTAACAAGTGTATCCCAGACTCTTAAGACAACAATATAGGACCCAAAATACTTGCATCTCATCCCCTATGTTTTGGTTGCTTTAACCGATCTACAATGCTCTTGAGGTTGTGTTATTGCTCAATCATGTTTGACTATTACCATGTTTGAGTTTTGCTGACTTATTACCAGAATAACTTTGTTATGTTATGTGCTGCGGATCACAGGTTCAACCTTTTTTCATAGCTCATAAGCATTGCTTTTAGTGTCAACATGCTCGAAGACACTATGACCAATATAATGGTCAAAGAATTTTTGGTTCATTAATAACCATTAGCATACATCATGAGCTTTTAGTATCTCTTTGGCGTGCTTTAACATTTCACTACATGTGATTTTGAAGCATTTATGAAACTTTGATGTATTTGAACTTAGGGGTGAGCATGGGACTAGTACCGTACCGAACCGGTACCGTACCGAAAATTTCCGATACCGAAAATGTGGAAGACTCGATACCGAATCCCGTACCGATTAGACCGGTTCGGTACCGGTACCGGTATTTCGGTACTAGTACCCCATCAGTCCAAATTTTGCACTTTACAACCTTCAAAACAAATATTACAATCACTCTAAACAAGAAGTTCTTCCATTCCAAAACAACGTATGAACTCTTAAACATCGATAGAAAACCAAAAAACAAAGTATGAACTCTCAAACAACGTAAACAATAAGTTCTTCCATTCCAAAAACAACGTATGAACGCTTAAACATCCATACCCATAGACATCTTCCTTTTTTCCTTTTCCATTATGATCACATAGCGCCTCTTCAATTTCTATATAAAAACCAAAAAAACAAACAAAGTTAGTATGTAATTTATAAACATGTTACAAATAAAAAAAATGTTGAAATTATTACCTATTGCAATATCATCATCATTTGAAATATCATGAACATCGTCTACAATCGGCTTCCTTGATTTTCTTACCCAATCTTAGGTGCAAACCAAAGCTTCGACTATCGGGGTTGCCAAGCTTGTTCGGTACGGAGCTAATACATGCCCGGTAGTGCTAAACGCTGACTCGGATGCCACCGTCGAAATTTGTATTGCCAAAATATCTATCAACACAAATATATAAAATTATAACTCGAAAAATTAAAAAAAAAGTAAACTGAATGAGGCAGTCACTTTTGTGTAAGAATTTTATGCAAAAGCTACATGTTGGATTCTAACAAAATTGTCAAGATTAAAAAGTAATATAGAAAGATGGTGTGGAAGGATCCCGATGGCAACATCTACTAGTGAGATGGCAACATCTGCTAGTGAGATTGTAGCCATTTATTCTTCTCAAGAGAATCAATAATTGTACCAAAGGATAGAGTTAAACTTACAAACATTACTATGACTACCAAGATGAGCGCACGATCAAACTTTGTACTAAGCCGCCAATTTGTCTTGCACCGAAACTGTTAGATATAAGGTCTTTTGACATTCAAACAATCAAACAATCGAACAAACTTACTCATCCATATTTTATAATATAGAACAATCAAACAAACAAACAACTTCATAAGCAAACAAACTTACTTGTGTATCTTCAATAGAAGGGGTTGATTTCTTGAAGTTAGACATTGAAGGGGTTGATCAATTGCAAAAATTGGAATTTTTTGAAGGTTTAGGGTTGGTATTTCATCACTATGGTAAGGAACCGATTCATAGTTTGGAATGGATTTGGATTTTGAAATAGGAATAGGAATGAATTTGTTTGGGATTTGTGAAAAAAGGGTGTCTTTTCGACTTTCGGTACCGGTTCGGTATTTTCGGTATTTATAGGGGACCCGGTACCGATATTACCGAATACCTATTATAGGAAAAACATGGAACCAATTACCGTACCGAAATACATGGTACGGTCCGCGATCGGTACGGTACCGGTTTGACATCGGGATTTAGGACTCCTTGCTCACCCCTATTTGAACTTGGTTTTTTTGACTTTATCTTTAGTCATTAAGATGAGCAATGAGAAAATATGAGGAAAAGATGAACAAGACATGATTTTTACTGTGGTAAACCATTCAAAGTGAAGGTAAAAAGTCGGTTATGAAATCATCCACTCAACGGCACTTGATGTGGATATGGATGCCTCTCACTTGGTTTCGATGATTCATTCACACTCGGTTCTTATAGTTTTCTGGATAAAAATTGATGTTTGGTTTTCTTCTTCATGGTGTGGAGTTCCAAAGTGCCCTATTCCTGTAAGGATTTCTGTCTTTTGTTGCTTGTCAACTTGTGGAAAATAGATATATTAACTTTCTGAGATGTACCAATTGTTCCTAACCGCTTGAGTAATGCCAGCTAACTAATGGAAGAAAATTTCAAGCAATATGGAAATTTTAGAGGGATCAAATGTTCAGAGAACAGTAATTTCATATCTGGAAATGTGTAGTGACACAAAAAAAGCTTATAGTGATAGACATTGTATTAGGCACGTCGTTAGATGATGCTCGGGTGTTAAACACGCCCTAAGACTAGGTAGTGGAACCTAAAAGGAGGCAATACACGTGTTTAATGATCGATGTTTAAAGAAAGTTGTTGGTACCCATGAGTAAGCTAAATACAATGCAGAGAGAGCTGGAATCATGCACTCAAATGAGGTGGTTGAAGATTGTAGAGAGAGTAAACATTAGGCTATAATCATATTTTGGTGTAAGGAGGAGGGAATGGGATGAAGGTTATCAAGGAGAAAAAAAGATGCTATAAACTTTTATATGGTTGCAAGAGTGTAGAGAACATATGGGCTGTTTACCAAACGCTTACCAGGCTTACCAGCAAGAGTCACCACTCTCATTTACTGGGGTAACATTCCCATCCATCAAATCACCCGGTAAGCGCTTAGCGGGTTAGAGTCATCACCCTCACTTAAGACTCTCGATCCTTGTCTTCCCTCTTATCGGGTAAGATTCTCGGTCCTTGTTATATGCACTTGGTAAGGTAATTGAACCAGTAAGCACTTGCCAAGGTAAGTGTTTAGTAAACGGCTCCGATTTCACCTGTTTCAGCTTGTGCTTTATAAATAGTTTCGGTCCAAATGGATTGGACTTGAGTCGGCTGAAAAAAGACATACAACCTTGGCAAGAACGTTGTTCCGCAGTTCCGTGAATAGCGGGACATTGAGGAATATCTAGAAAGGCATTTTGGGAATCGGTTTAGATAAGTATATACTAGCCAAGTCGGAAGCTAAGAAACTGATAAGGGAAGGTAGAGGTAAAAAAGAGAGAGAGAAAAAAAGAGCTATACAAGTTGGCTAAGGTAAGAGAATGGGGAAATATAGACATAAGTTATATCAAAACACATAGGGTGAGAGCCAACAAAAAGTTAATGCACAAGGAAGGGTTAATTTGATAACTGATGATACATCTAGGACTATATGTAGATTAAGATGGCTGGAGGTTAAGGAAGCATGTAGAATAAGGTGGTTGGAAGCCGGAAAAACACATTGGAAGCTATAATATAGTGCTGCGTATACGGTTTTTCCAATGACAGTATAGATCGAGGAGACTAGGTAAGGAGGTGATGTGAAGTTGGAGAAACACATTGGAAGCTACATCTTGTAGGTTCAGTTTGAAACTCTGAATATGATGTATTTCATCTTGAGTGGTGTTAATATGGAAACAGAAAATGCAGTAAGCATATCCCTGCAGGCGGCAAGTACTAGGCATGAAACTTACTTTTTAATTTAGGATAACTTTCTACAGAAGTATTGGTAGATTGATGAGGATGTTAGTCATAGGATAAAAGGGGAGAGTGGATGAAATGGCAACAAACTTCTAGAGCATTGTGTGGTGAGAAGATTCCATTGAAACTGAAAGTGTCAATTCTGTTGGTAAAACCTGCTATTGAGTTATTAAACACTCTCAATTGCTATGAAAGAACTTGTTCTGGTTTGTATGTTTGTCTGATGCTTGTACCATTAACCTTGTTTTTACCAAACAAGTTATCACAAACTTCTTGCTTTTCTCATGAATTATATGTTGCATTAGAGATTCTGATTGTAAACTGATATTTCATAATTTCCCTGTAGATCAAACCTTGGCCGGTTAAACTATAGTGGCTTCTTTACAGCTATTTTGGAGAGGGGGGATGAAGTTCTTTGTGCTGCATCCATCAGGTAGGGTGCTTATTTTGATCTGTTGTGTAGTTGAGTAAAAATGTAATGTGTGGATGCTGTTGGTCTTTGTTGGAACTTGTAACCAAGTTTTTTATCATACGCTCAGGATCCATGGAACCCAGCTAGCAGAGATGCCATTTATTGGGACTCGCCATATATATAGACGCCAAGGGATGTGCCGTCGGCTATTATCAGCTATTGAATCAGTAAGAAGATTGTTTATGGTTTCTTGCCATTTTTCATTGTTATGTTATATCCTGTGTATTTTGCAGTGAATAGCATTCCCAGAGTTCCATTTCTGGATTCTACTTCTTTTATACGCAACTGTACATACATCAGTTGCTTTTCAATTCAAAAGTTACCGAATGGATGTACATAGGTTGAAGCTATTACTATGCCCTTTAAGCTGCCATCTTTTCCCTACATAATTTATTGTTCTTTCTTTTCTTTACTTTGTGTGTGTCTGCATGCCTCTTTCGTAGCTTGTCTATTTGGGGTTGGCGGTTTTAAGTCGATTCAATCTATTTAGATTTTAAAACCATTGTTGTGTCATGCACTTCTTATGCAATCAAAGTGATATTAAAATCACCAGATAGCTAGGGAGCTCTTGGATAGAGTTGCAGTCTATTCAAGTAGTAGGCACCAACATCAATCAATTAAACCAATATAAGCCAATAAATTAAAATAAATGTATGAATTAATGAATTAAAACTGTTATGATATCGAGTTCACTTCCATGGTCAACTCTACCCCACAAGTGATACTCGATTCAAAGCAGATTAGGTTTCTTCGAGTAAAACTAGCAAAAGCAAAAAGTGATGATGAACCCTAGTCTGAGCACATATTATGCAATTTGTAACCGTTTTTCTTAGTACTTAATTTTGCTTTGCTCGACAAAAACAGGGAAATCACTATAAAATGTCGTGAATTTATATATAGAAATGTACATGCACATACATTCATACATGTATATGGATGCCTATGCCTATACATCTAAGTCTATTCGTACCTATACGCCTGGATGTGCACATCCTGATGCATCTACATCTATGCATACATATGTAGATGTATACATTCATAGATCTATGCATACGTCTATGCATGTATTTATAATATGTGCATGTATACCAGGGTTCTAAAAGGCGTCCCATGGTGGGCATCATGGCGCGCCATGGCGTAAGATGCGTCTCTGCTGTCATGATAAGGGCCATAGCATTTGTGTAAGGCGTGGCTCACGCCATGTTGACTTGAGGCGTGCCATGACTTGCATTTTTTTACAAGGCATGACCTTTTCCTTTTTTATTTCTTTTTAAACTTTCAATTTTGTTACCTTTTATGTTTTACACTTTTAGCTTTAGGCTTTACACTTTTACAGATATACTTAATTACCTCTCTGAAGGATTCATTGATTCACACCATGTCGCAGACACATGGTTCAAACGAAGATGTAAAACCCTTCCAAGTTATATTTTGAATCTTTAATTACAGACTCTATATATGACATCAATATATTTAACTTTTCTTCTAATATAATTTAAATTGTTTAATATTATTATCTCATTGAATAATAATAGAAAATATGTCTAATTATATACATGACATAAAAATTTGCCGCATTAGGTCATGTCTTGAAAAACGCCGCGTCCTGGCCGTGACGCATAAGGCTTGAGGCTTGACCTCGCCGCCATCCCTCACGCAATTTAGAACCTTGTTCTATACATGTATGTACTTCACCAGGTATGCACTTCATGTAAATAAGCAGAAGCTACTTGGGTCATGTAATAGCAATGAAAACAATCAAAAGATTGTTTAGTATTTATTAGTTTTCGTACAATTCCAATACCTATTGTATCTCTAATCTTCCCTTCTTCTCGTATACAATTCTTTTCTTTGTTCAGGCTCTTTCCTCCCTCAAAGTTGAGAAATTGATTATTCCTGCTATTGCCGAACACATGCATACATGGACTGATGTTTTTGGTTTTCATTCACTGGAGGAATCACACAAACAAGAATTAAGGTCTATGAATATGTTAGTGTTTCCTGGGACTGATATGTTACAAAAGCCACTAGTGAAGCGCATTCCCAAAAGTAAGATATATACTTTCAATTAGTTTAGACTTGTTTGCAGTTTTTTCTAATTAATTTATATTCTATGTATTTAGACTTGATTTTGTTTTGTCTAGGTAACAAAACGGCTGCTACAGATTCTGGTTATAAAGAATCTTGTGTTCCTTTGGAGGAGGGTTGTTCTATACCTGTACCCGTACCGGCAAACAAATCTGAACTGATTTCCAGTTCCTCTTGTGGTAACACAGATATGCAATGTCGCGATGGCAATACTGGACAATTTTCTCAACCTGATCCTAGCTGTAAAACTGCTGATGTTGATTCACATCCAGGTCAAGTCCCTGATATTGCATCACATGCTACTGTTTCTTCTGATATTCTTTGCGAACCTCAACTTCAACTTTCGGTGTCTTTTGACTATAATGTAGAAGAATCTACTGTAGACAAGATAACGACTCAAGTCCTTGCGGGTGATATTGTTTCCTTAGTTGTTCCTCGTGAACCCGAACTCCAGTTTTCCGGAAAGGAATCTGTTTCCATCCACGACCCCAATGTAGAAGAAATTGCTGTGCAGAATGGCGATGGGACTGATCTACTTTCAACACAAGTCCATGATCCTTCAGATGATAAAGTCCCCACTGATGCCCCATTCAGATCAGACCTCCAAGTCCACTTAGGGGAGTCTTTTTCTTCTGTGGAAGAAATTTATGTGCAGAATGGCTGTGAGACTACTAACAACACCACTGATGTCATTTCACTTGAAGACCAAGCTCCTAATGCACCTTCCAACAGTAGCATTTCTTCAGATACACCTTGTGAACATGAACTCCATTGCTCTGGACTGGAATCCCTTGGGAGTGGAAAACATGGTGTTAAAGACATGATTCAGATTTCTGGAGCCAAAGAAGGTTCATGTAAAAGTGAAATGAATACAAAAGAAAAGGGTAAGAGCAGCTTGTGATCCTGAAGGTTGAAAGGTGGATGTGGATGGGAGTAGGGTGCATTCAGGTGTTGTTGGAAGGGATGAAATGAAAATGCAGCTCCATGTTGCCTCATGCTCAGACTTCAGAAACTGAGCATATACAAAACCCATGTAGTACCTCAAGGGAGTTATAGTAACTTCATCACTCTTTTATCACTTGTAATGTTATATTCAGTTGAAAAGATATATTTAGTCGTTTCGTTGATTTAAATGTGTGCGGTCGATTTCCTCCCCTTGTACCAACAAAAAAAATGATGAGTTGAATAAGGAGAATTCTTATTCATTTGTATTTTGAAACAAAGGGTTACAAACAACTTAAATAGGCTGAAGCTATTCTAATATGAGGAAAGCACTACTTACAAAATTTTGGCTAGACATAAATAGAAGATTGGGAATTAATCTATTTACAAGAAAATATTTACCAAATAATTCTAAGATTATATGTTAACACTCACCCTCAAGTTGGATCATAGATATTGATATGCCCAACTTGCTAATCAAAAATTCAAATTTGTTGCTGAACAATCATTTGGTGAAGATATCTGTTGCTTGATGATAGGTAGGAATATGGATAATGCAAACTCTTACATAATCAATCTTTTCGTTGATAAAGTGTCTTATCAATCCCTACATGTTTTGTTCGTTCATAATGGACAGGGTTGTAAGCTATGTTTATAGCTGTTATCATAATACAGTCTCATAGGTAGAGATATCCATCTTGAGTACTTTAAGGAGTCTGAAAATCCATAGAAGTTCACATATACTTTGTGCTATAGCACGAAATTCAGCTTCTACATAACTTCTTGAAACAACTTCTACATAATGCAAACCTTTTGGATCGAGCAACTTTCATGCCAAGGAAGTATCTAAGAAGACCAAGATCTTTGATCTCAAATGTTTGAGCCAATGCCTTTTCACTTTATCAATCTCAACCGAGTTGCTACATGCGACAGTTATATCGTCAACATACACGATTAAGATTGTAATATCCCCCTTATTTGAATGCTTGTAGAACAATGTATGATCATATTGTCCTTGAACAAATTCTAGCTTCTTCATCGTCTCTTCGAACTTTGTTGGATCCCAAATTCTTGTCTAGAATGATTTAAACAAACAAACATATGACAATAATAATAGCGGAAGCAAATATTGTTTAAACCAAGTTGTTTGATTCGTACTCACAGTAAAGAAGATATATCCAAAGTAAAATAATGAACAAGCAAATATTCACTAGATAATAATGTAGATTATCAAGAACACCATAAATGTGGTGTAAATCTTACACAATCTTCTTGTACAATTCACAATACAAAAGAGTAATTCTTTTTACAAGTAGGTAAAAGAAATACACACTTTTGAGCAATGGGTTGCACGTCCTATTTATAGGACGAAAAAGGTGAACAATGTACTTTCCTGACATATAAGACATGATTGAATAGTAATCTACCTAAAAGGTAAATCTTATCACTATGTGACGTGTCTTCTGAGCTTGTGTCTTGACTAGAAATCTTCAGCTTGAACTTCAGAGAGAATGTCTTCAGAGCTATGATAGAGTGCCTCTGATGAAGCGATCTCTGAAGTCTTCTTTGTTGAATACTCTATCTCTTGAATTACTTCAGAGGAAGCTTGCTGTCTCTGATGGCTATATCTGGAAGTCCTCTGAAAAGGACTTAGAATATTTTCGATACTTTTACATTTCAGAATTGGGGCGAACAATCTCCCCCTAAGTATTGAAAATAAAAAATTATAAACTAGCAGAGACATTAATCCAGAAAGCAAAGAGGAGAAAGTTATCCTCTGTTAAATGTTACTTCTCACTAAATAGTTGAATTACATCACACGAGAAGTTATATAAAAAAACAAAAATAAACTAAAATATATTTCCAGAGCAGATTCTGTGGAACTTCATGATTAACTCTCTGAACTGGATCATGGAACCGATCTCTGAATATAGAAGTTCAAACAGATCTGCTGACAACTTGTCTTTCTTGATGTTCAGCAATCTCATCATCCTCTTTAGAGTCTCATCAGAATATTTCGCCACTTCAGAGGCCAAGAAGATCTTCTTTTCATTGAACACCCTGTATACAAATCCCAGAGGCTTTGCCACGATTGATCCAGTCTTGTACTTGTCCAAATTCTCTATAACTTCAATCGGAGCAGTGACCCCTAGCTTGTCAACTCCAAGATTCAGGGCGATCTGGAAGTCTATCTTTGCTCTGAGATTGATGTGGGCTTCCATGGCAAGTTTCACTTCGTACTCTCCCATTCTGTAGACTCTTCCTCTCTTTGACTTCGCAGAGCAGTACACACATAAATGAGGTAAGTCATAAGGATTTAGATTTACCAAGTCATTGTCATTGAACTGGTAAACCTTGTTGTCAGCGCGTATAACCTCATAATGTCGATAGATCAGTTTATCATAACTGAATTTCCTCTCTGAGATTTTGTGGACTTCAGTGATTGGCTCATTTGAGAAGACATCTCTGCGACTGCTAGTCTTATCTCTGACAAACCTCTTCTCAATTTCAGTCATTCCAGGCTTTAATCTTGGATTCATAGGATAAGATAGGCGATCTTCTGTATTGAACTCGCAGTATAAGTATCAAAATGTATCTTCTACTGATGCTCGTGCTTCTGTTGAGAGGAATTCTGGAGGTTGTACGAAAGTAGATGATGATGGTATGCCTATGATTGTCCTCTAAAGAGGTACCTCTGAGGTTATCTTTTAAGCTTCTGAAGGAGGACCTTGTTCAGATTCAATCATGATTTCATCAGCAGAAGACTGATTCACAGTTGTCTCTGGTTCAGTTATTTGGATTGAGGGAGATGGTGGTGGAGTCTCAGTTGTAGCAGAGGAAATCATTGCTTCAATCTGCTCTAGATTCTTTTCTTGATGCTCGACTTCTGATGTGATTGGTTGGTGAGGTTGAGGATGTTGATACGCGTATTCGCTATCTTCTGGTTCATCTCCAAACACATCCCTCATGATTATTGTTGGTCTTTCAGGAGAAGAGAAAACATCATCTGATGAGGCGCTGGAGTAGTCTACCAACTGTTCATCTTCAACATCAGCAGGGGGTTCAACAATGATGGTCTCTGGGATGATATTATCTGGAATAGCAGAAATCACTGGAACGAGTGAGATCTCTGGAGTTGTGGTTGCAAGAAGAATGACAAGAAGTGATGGCTTCAGAATTGTTGTGGATGGTTGGTCATCAGTAGAGGTGGAATGCCTCTCTGGTTCAAGTCTGTGTGTATCTGAAGTCTCTTGAGCATCTTCAGTTTGTTTTGGTACAGAAGAGGAGGAGGGAGCAGAGGCATTAGCTTCCTCTATTCTGATGGTTTCATCCCTGTTCTCCCCCTTTTGAGCATCTGACGACCCTTCTGGTATATCATCATCTTTGTCGTCGTTAGAATCCTCAAACCTAGCCTTCTTAGAGGCCTCTTCTGCACAGGAAGTGTTAGGGACCTTCCTCTTGAGTGAGGGTGCAACCTCTGCTTTCATAGTTGCTTTGCCAGGCTCCTTCAGCAGAGCCTCTTCAAGTAAGGCCTTCACAACCTTCATTGTCTCACCAGTTTTGGTCACAAACTTGCTTGATATAGTGACCATGCGATTTGTGACTTGCTTTGAGAACTCCTGGAGACCAGACTTTGTAACCAAGTCTTCTACAGTCCTTTGAGGTAGGAATTGAGCTGGAGGTGCTATAAAGACTAATATAGCTTTAATGGCTTCAGAGATCATTTTCATCATCTCGGACTTGAACTTGTCTAGGTCAGCAGGGGTAACGGTTGGTGCGGTAGAAGGTAATTCTGGAATCGCCTTGATGATCTCAGCATTGGTAGAAGTGAGTTCCTATGTGATTTTATCAGAACGTCCCTCGATAAGCTGTTCCAGCGCAGAGATTCTGTTATTGTTGACCGCCAGATGGTTCTTTAACTCAGAGACCTCTGAAGTTAGCTTTTGAACTTCAGAGTTTGAGGCAGAGGCCTCTGGGGTCTTCTCAAGTGTAAGTTTTTGATCATTCCAGGATCTTCTAATTTCATCACCAAAGACTTTGAACTCTTCTTTGGTAACGAATTCAGAAAGGGGAACCTTGGACCCAACACATGTGTCCAAGTTACCCTCAAGTTCATAGGGGACCTTCTGCAGAGGTGAGTTGAGGTTGCCTCTGGAGGGACTTCCACCAGATCCTTGAGAGTCCTTTGGAGGGGAATTCTCTACTGGTGTTTTGATCAGTGCATCCTCCTCTGACTCATATTCAGAGGAAAAGAACCTAATGTGATGGGAGGACTTGCTGTCTAGGCAAGTCAACTCTTGTGCAACTAAGTTTTTCCATTGTCCCTGAGTTGGGCAATCCCTACGCGAGATTCCAAAGATCTCTGGTACAAAGGGACGGTCTCCTAAGGAATAAGCCACAAAGGCATCATCTTGTGTGGAGTGTGGTGACGTACCCTGGGGTGATTGGGTACTTATCATTTCAATAGATAAGTCCTTTTGAGAGGAAAAATGTAGAATTGTGGTTTCCTCTTTGTGGTGAGCATTAGAGGCAGAAAGAAATGCCTTTATGCGGTTGGCTTGGGATGGGATCGAGGTGTGCACCTTTGCTTCAATGTTCTGTGGTGCTTAGACCACCTAGAACAGAATGTGTGCTTGCACTGGGAGTGGGGGTTTGAAATGCACATGTATGCCTCTTGGGGCATCTTTTGCTATCTCACCACCCTCGGCTCCTAAAGGTTTAGAAGTCTCTCTCTTTGGGATGCTCTCAGGCTCACTCTCCTCTTCTCTGGTAGAGCTAATCTCTTCACTAGAGACAGAGGCACTCTCTGATTTTTCCTCTTCAGAGCCACCCTTGGTTGCACTCTACGCTCATCCACAATAGCCTCAGAGTCCTCACTATCCGACTCGAGTTCAGGTTCAGAACCTAGATGTGTTAGGGATCCCATCATCGTCTCTAATGATTGGGCAACATTGCTAAGATAGAGATAGGTGGGGTGGGTCTCTGGAATGTAGATCTTCATGCTCTGAGGGAATCTCCTTTCGTATGGGTAAGGAGGCATGGTTGTGGGTTTGAATCTATTCATCACGAATAGTGGGGTTTTGGGCCCTTCCTCTGAGAGAGTATATTTTCTCATGGCTCCTCTGATTACCAATGAGATGAACCTTGGAAAGAGAACTGATACTGGTTGTTTGGCCTTGGCTAAACCCTTGTTCTTCCTGTCTACCACAGTGAATATCTCAGAGTAGATAAGTCCGACCATGTCTACGTTGCGGTTGAAGAATAGGGCATACATAATGGCTAACAGTGTAGGGTTGGCTTGATCTTGGCTTCCAACTTTACAAGTTAGTGTGTGGTTTAACACACTAAAACATAAAATTCCACACTGGTGGAAGGTGTTGTCTCCTAAACTCACTTAATCTGGATATCTCTTTATTATACCCTAAGTGGAAAAGAAACTGGAGAAGGGATTCTTGAGATGGGGGTTTTCCGAATCTGTCAATCCCTAGGTCAGTTGTTTTGAGGAGAAAGAGACGACGACGAAGAGTTTTTGGTGAAATACGAATGGAAACACCTTTTTCTCCTGCATCAACATAAGCTACCAGTCCTTTAGCTTCTTCATTGTACTCATTGGAGTACCACCATTATTGAACATAGTTGAGGGAGACATTGGAATCAAAGATGGTAATGGCGTATGAGAGTTCACATGTTCGGAAAAATTCCAGTACAGGTCGATATTGTTCTTCAAACTTGATAAGGTTGAGGTCCAGATGAAAGTTGTTTCCCTTTACAGGGATGTCGAACTGAGCGAGGTTTTAGTTTGGGTCAATCTTGCTGGAATCGTCTGAGCCATTTGGATTTTGAGCCATTGTTGCAGGTTTTGAAGTTCTCGAGCTTTTGAATGCTTAGAGAGAGAAGATGAAGTTTGAGAGGGAAATTCTATGAGCGTAAAGAAAAAAGGATGACTTGAAATGGGTTTTTATGGGCATGAGGCATGTGTGGGAGGTTATTGAAACGGCGTTTGTGAGTACCCATGTCAGAAATGTTCCATCATCCATCTATTCACAAAGTGACACGTGGAGAGGGCACCGTTTGAAAGGACGCATACGTCAGACAACAATCTTTTTGGAGTTGTTAGTGAAACATGACGGTCACCTAAGTCAAATAACCCGTACAAGTCAGTTTTACAAATATTTACACGTGTAAAAACTTTTCATAGAAAGAAATGAGCAGTCATAGCTTCTGAAGTTTTTGACAAATGTGTTTTAAACATTCAATCTTTTTTTTGCAGCTCAAATATCTCTAGTCTCTGAAGAGTAGTATCAGAGACTACATAATAGACTCTAGAATTCGTTCAAAAGTTGAATCAAGTTTAGGTTTCAGAAAGAAGAAAAATAAGAGTTAGGTATATACCTTCCCTTGTGAATTTGACAAACGACCTTTTATTGAAGATCAGAGGCTCGGATGTGAGTCTGCATTACCTACCATCTGTTTTAACTCCCCCTTGACAGATGAAGGTTCTTTTGTTCTCTCCCCCTTAAATAGTGCTTGGTTTACAAAATGAGATGTTTGTGAGCATGCTTTGTAATGCATGTATCAGAGGCTCTGAAAAATATGCTACCTTAGGATATTAGAGGCTCTGAAGTGATGTGTCAGAGGTTCTGATCTTTGTTTTAGATCAAGTAGTCATATTAAGCATACCCAACTTGCTGATCAAGAAATTGAACCTTCATTCATCTAAAGCTTTTTTGAAAATATTAGCAAGTTGAAGTTCAGTTGGGACAAAATACGTCTCTATGGTGCCTTTTTCAACATGATCCTTAAGGAAGTGATAGGACATCAATGTGCTTGGTCTTGGAATGTTGCACTGGATTAGCAGGGATGGCAATTGCACTTCTGGAGTCACTTAAGATGGGAATTTTGTCAAACTCAAGACCATAGTCTTTGCATTGAGTTTTCATCTAAATTACTTGTGAACAACAACTAGCAGCAACAACATATTCTGCTTCTGCTGTAGAGGTTGACACACATTTTTGCTTCTTAGATGAGCAACTCACTAACTTATTTCCCAGAAGTTGACAGCATCCAGAGGTACTTTCCTGTCTAATTTACATCCTGCATGATCTGCATCAGTGCAAGCAGTTAATTCAAAACCAGAGTGCTTTGGATACCAGAGACCAAGAGATGGTATGCCTCTGAGATATCTAAACACCCTTTTAACAGTAGATAAGTGCGATTCCTTGGGATTAGCTTGATATCTAGCACAGAGACATGTTGCAAACATTATATCAGGTCTGCTAGCAGTTAAGTATAAGAGTGACCCTATCATGCCTCTGTAGGTCTTGACATCCACAGGTTTACCTGAAGGATCAGAGTCAAGTTTAACTCTAGTGGCAATAGGAGTTTTCATTTGAGTTGAATCATTTAGTTTGTACTTTTTCAAAATGTTAGAAACATATTTGGCTTGATTAATGAATGTTCCTTCTGAAATTTGTTTTATTTGAAGTCCTAAGAAGAAGGTTAGTTCTCCCATAAGACTCATTTCAAATTCACTTTTCATCAACTCTGAGAACTTGTCACAATACTTTTGATTAGTAGACCCAAAAATAATATCATCAACATAGATCTGTACCAAAAGTAGCTCATTTTTGTACATTTTGATGAATAGAGTGGTGTCCACAGTTCCTTTTTCAAAACCATTTGCAATCAGAAAATTGGACAGAGTTGCATACCATGCTCTGGGTGCTTGTTTAAGGCCATACAGAGCTTTATCAAGGTAATATACATGGTCTGGGAACTCTGAACATTCAAATCCAGGTGGTTGCTGGACATATACTTCTTCATGGAGTTTACCATTAAGAAAGGCAGACTTGACATCCATTTGATATACTTTGAACCCTTTGTGTGTAACATAGGCTAAGAAGATTCTTATGGCTTCTAGTCTAGCCACATGTGCAAAAGTTTCATCATAATCAATTCCCTCTTCTTGGAAATATCCCTTAGCAACCAATCTGGCTTTGTTTCTGATTATGATTCCATCTTCATCCTTTTTGTTTCTGAATACCCATTTAGTTCCAAATGCAAATTTCCCTTTGGGAAGTGAAACCAGGGTCCAAACTTTGTTTCCCTCAAACACTTGAAGCTCTTCTTGCATGACATTAATCCAATTTGGATCATCAAGAGCTTCATTTACCTCCTTTGGCTCAATGATGCTTAAGAAATTTGCAAAGAAGCATTCATTGATTGTTGCAGATCTTGTCTTTACACCATCAGATGGAGAACATATGATTTGATCATGAGGATGATCCTTTTGTCTATCTTGTGATTGGATCATGAACATGTGGAGGAGTTTAAGCTTCAGAGATGGCAGGATGAGGTATCTCTGTTGTGCTTTGTACTGACTCTGAAGAGTGTTCCAGAGATGGTGAAGTTGGATCTAGAGTCTCTTCAATAGATGTATCTGGTTCTCCTTCTTCTTCAGAAGACACTTGTTCTTCTTCAACATTTAGTCTTGCTGAATCACTTGGACCTGCAATGTGTGTGTTATCAGAAGGCCTAGAAAGAGTTGTACCCAAGGTTTGAGGTTCTTCTGATTGTGCCCTTCAATTATCTCTGATTATAAATTCAGAGTTGTCTTCATCATCAAAGAAGTCTTCAAATATTCTATTTAGTCAAAGGCTTCTTTGGTCTTAGAATGAGAATTCTAAATGTTAGAGCTTCTGGATTCTTTCTCATCAAAAGAGACAATGATGCTTTCTTGAATGGTCCTTGTTCTGAGATTAAATACTCTGAAAGCCTTGGAGGTTAGGGAGTAGCCTATGAACTTTCCTTCATCAACCTTCTTGTCAAACTTTCCAAGTTGGTCTCTGTTATTCAAGATAAAGCACCTGCACCCAAAGACATGAAAGTATTTTACATTTGGTCTTCTGTTGTTAATGAGTTCATATGCAGTATTTTTGAATCTTTTGACTATGGTAGCTCTGTTTTGAGTAAAGCAGACAGTTGATACTACTTCAGCCCAAACATTTGTTGGTAGATCTGACCCTACAAGCATTGTTCTTGCAGCTTCAACTAATGTTCTGTTCTTTCTCTCAACAACACCATTTTGTTGAGGTATCCTGGCTACAAAGAAGTTTGGTGAAATGCCTTCTTCAGAGAGGTAAGAATTGATCTTTGCATTTCTGAATTCTGTACCATTATCACTTCTCAACTTTTGAACTTTGCAATTGAACATAACCTGTAATCTTTTCAACAAATTTATCAGAATCTCTTCCGGTTGGAGGTGAGCTAAAATGGAATGACGGGGATTGAATGGCCTGGAAAGCTGCTCTTGAAATATATAACATTCTTGATCCTTCCTTTTACTAGTCTTCTCGGCTGGAATAAAAAAAGATTCTCTGCTCTACTCCTACTCCTACTCCTACTCCTTCTTGTCCTTTAGGATAGGGTCGTCATTGGTCCTTTTTTGCACTAAAAAACTAGTCAGAGCAACTAACTGAACATCAGACTTTGCTCTGATGAACTCAATCCATATATATCTTGAATATTCATCAATGAGTACAAGTATATACTTCTTTCTAGACAGACTTTGCATAGAGATTGGACCACATAGGTCAACATGTAACATGTGCAGAGGTCTGGGACAATTATTATCACTTTTGGTTTTGTGTGATGCTCTTTTCAGTTTTCCCATCTTACAAGCAGAACAAAGATGGTCTTTGTCAAACTTCAGAGATGGTAGACCTTTAACCAAATTTAGCTTAACCAATTTATCAAGTGATGAAAAGTTAAGATGTGAGAACTTCTTATGCCAGAGCCAGGCATCTTCATTATTCAGAGATACTAAACAGAGTTTCTATGAATTAGTGTCTGTGTGCTTTGTGAAGTTCATGCGATACATATTACCTTTTCTGTCAGCTCTGAGCATTTCCTGACCTGTGTTTGAATGTAACAGAGAGCAATATTTCTTTTGGAATTTTACATCAAAGCCATGGTCATAGAGTTGACTTATGCTGAGTAAGTTGTGCTTTAATCCATCAACATATGCAACTTTTGAGACAGAAATATTTCCTCTAGATAACTCCCTATATCATCTAATCTGACCTTGCTTGTCATCCCCAAAAGTTACTGCTCCTCCAAGTTTTTCTTTGAATGAGGATAGTAACCTTTTATCCCCAGTCATATGTCTTGGGCATCCAAAATCAAGATACCAGATAGGCATATGCTGTTTCTGCAAGACAAATTAAAGGTTTTTAGGTACCCATCTCATAATGGGTCAAGTTATGTTAGGCTTTGAGGTTTTCTTTTCAATTCTTGGGTTTTCATCCTTTGATGATGTGCCAGATTGAGTTTTCTGATGCTTCAGAGACTTAGTCTATGAAGTTTTCTTCTTTTGAAACTTATGCATAAAGCAATGAGGACCAGAGAAATGATTCTTCAATTTGATCAAGAGATTGATACAATTGCAATTAATAGAACATGATGAAGTTTGTGCAAAGCTTTTGATTTCATTAATAACTTTGGGTACATGAGCCTTTTGAAATCTATTTGTTCTAGCTCTAGGAAGTTTACAAACTTTCCTATCTAGTTCAGATTTCTTGGAATTGAAATTTTGGCCTTCTTTTGATAATTGTTCTTGCTATTGGCCCAAAAAGTCTCCTTTTCCTTTTTGCTCACTGCACAATTAAGAACAGAATGGTTAATTGCTTTCCATTTTCCCTTTTGTTCAGGAGTGAACATGATGAGTTCATGGGCATGAGATTTAGAAGTATTGGTTTTACCCTTTTCTTTTTCTTTCATCTCCTTTTCCAATTCCAGAGAGTTTTTGGCTTTTCGACACATGTCCAGGAAATCAAGACATATTGGTAGTCTGGGTTTTTCTTTTGAAGCTACAACAGGTTTGTTTAAAATTCCAGAGCCAACAATCTGTTTGTTTTTGTGAATGACCTTCTCTGGAGTGAAAAAGATTTGTTCATCTACCTCTGAATCAGAATCAGAGTCAAGAAAATCCCTTTTGATTTTGTCAGAGGTGACTACTTCTGAAGTTTTGCCAGTATCTATAGATTTAGAAAATTTGATGATCTTTTTGGCACAAGATTTCTTTTTCAAATTAGATATGATATTTTCCTCAAATACTCTTCTAATGTCTTCTTCAAAGTATGCTTTGAGTTTTGATTTCAGAGGTACTTGCTTCAGAGACCTCTGGTTTTTGAACTATGAAAGAGTCGAATCTGAAAATTTCTTTAGGATCATTACTCAGAGTTTGTAAAGGAACTTATGAAGCTTCTCTTTTTGTTTTCAGGACATATTTTAAGTTTGCTTTTACTTCAGAGTAAGAAATATTTTTAAATTTCAGATTTTTGAGTCTTGATCCTTCAGAAGTTTTGGCTCTTTTGAAGACATTAGAGTTTTCCAGAGATGGGAAACCAGGCTTCTGAATTTTTCCAATACAGAAAGTAGAAGACAGAGATGTTTTCTTCTTTCCAGTAAATGGATCCATTTTTTTAGATATATATTGTATTCAAGATTAAAAGTGGGTCATAAATGTAAATGTGTAAAAGTGTGAGTGTTTACTTTGTATTTGAGTTGTAAAGTCAAAGTAGTTGACCTTAGTCTTAGACAAATTGGTCATGTTGACCATATAAATAAGAGGTCAAAGTCTTTGTATAGAAGACACACCTACGCATAACAGAGATCATTTACACACTGTAAAGAACACATACAGAGAGCTTGAGAGACTTACGCAACAAATAGGGATATGAATCTATGGAGCTGTTGTAATATTTTATCAATCAATAAAGAACAATTTCTACATTGATTGTGTGTGATTCTATTGAGTTAGGAACTGGAACAACAAGTGGTATTAGAGCTAAATTCGACAAAATCAACAAACCATGGCTTCACACCCTGTTTTTCTGTTTCTTGATTGATTTTTGAGTTGTGTACTATAATTGTATGAATTTTTGATTGTGTTTTGATCGATTAGCATCATAGAATCGAATTGTTTTGATTAGAAACACATTCACACTGAAATTCTCAATTGATTTTGAGTTTTTGTGATTTTTTTGAGTTCACGAGTTCTACACACTTTATAAACATTGAATTTTATGCTTGAGAGAATTTCCTTGTAATTCAGTATTTGTAATTGACTCCTGCAGTGGTCGTGGAACAATTGGTGAAGTTTTAGATCAAATTTTGAAGATTTGATAAGGTTTTGATCAATTTGAAGGGATTTTAGATCGAATGTTGAAGAACTCGCATGGAATTTTGAAGAACTCTCAAGATCTAAGAATCTCGCATAAAGAATTTGTAGATCCCAGTACAGTGCAATCAGCAGCAAGTTATATCAAAGATGAACAGAATATGAGTCACTGCAACTAGTCATATGATTGATATTGAATCAAAGGGTTACAGGTTTACAGAAAGGATTTCTGATCAGAGAGAGTAAACCTATAAGCTAGTTGTTTGTAAAAATAATGAGACTCAACTATAAATGAAAGCAAAACAACCTTTATATATACAGGCTTTACACAGATGGGCTTATGGGCTTTTAGGCCCAACAAGCTATTAGACTCTCAAACAATTACAAATTACACCCTGAACTTCTATTTAACATATAAGTTGCCCTAACAATCTCCCCCTTTAAATAGAAGTTGATAGTCGCGCCAGTTAGGAACAAAAATCTTTCGGAAACCAAAGCTGATCTCGAAATATCTCATTTGAGTCCTGTACTCCAGTCGCTTTTCAATTTCACCCAGTGCTTCAAGAACAAGTGACTTGTATTTAGGATCCAAAAGCTGAACCCCTTTTTCATCTTTATCAAGTGCACGCTTCAACATGTCTTTCAGCAACATTAACGTACCGTCACAGAATCTGGCAATCTGATTAAGACGAATGAACCGCATAATACCTTTGTTGTTCAAGTAGGTTATGCCGAATTTTGGAATCTTTATCACAGTGAATGCAGGTACACTTTGGGCATCAGACGGAATCTTCAAATCAGGCTTCAGCAGATTAATCTTTGGCTGGTCGCTTTCTAACCCAATCTGAAAGTCTTCCACCGAGGCAAGCTTCATTGCACACTTCATATATCTCTTTACTGTCTCGAGTGCATCAATAACTTCCCTGGGTTTGTTGGTTATGGTCTTTAAATCTTGAAGAATGAACAACAGATCTTGTGGTTCAAGACATGGAAAGTCAGCTTCAGAAAAACAATACTTCTGACCATCTTCTCTCGTTACCATGAAGTCTGAATACTTTACTTTCATGAAGAAGGCAAATTGAATCTGGTCAACTGATGTAATCCTGAACTTTGTCTTGGAGTGCTTGCCTTGAAACTTCTTATATACGAATACAAGCTCACGCTGTTTTTCCTTGTTTTTCACAGACTGTAGACCATGAAGTACAACTTCATCATACTTCCGAATCCAGTGGGCAAAGATCTTCTTTTGGCTTTCTTCAAGAAAAGGGACTTTGATTCTGACTCTTTCCCACTTGAATGGACGAACTGGTGGAGTACTTTCTGTTCCCATAACTGGTGACGCTGGAGGAGATCTGACGGGAATATCTGAACCAGGAAGATCAGGGTTAACAACAGAATAAGTCAAAAGTGGAACCGCAACAGAAGTCTGATCGTCTGACTGATAGTCCGGATGAAGAATCTCATCTATTTCGGCTTGCATGACTACCAGCGCTCGTTCAGTATTGGCACATTCTTCTGTCGGTTCAGAAACTTCATACGGGTCAAGAATTAACTCCCAGTCTTCAGGGACAATCGGAGAACCTTCATCAAATTCCTCAGGCTTTTCAACCCTTGGAATGTCATACAACACCAAATCCATACACTGTTCCCATGCCTGTCCCTGCCCTTCTGATCGAGAACCAGAACCCGAAATCTGTTCCGTTCCCACTTGAGCTGTTTCCACAGTCTGTATCTCTGGCTCTATTAGGCGTTGGCGCTTCTCCCCCTCATGGTGATCAGGATCATCCTGATCATCATGCCGGCGCTTGAGCCTGTCTGCCTGGCTTCGGCAGGTATCCTCCACGGCTGATAGGCGTTTAGTCAGTACAGCTACGGTTTGCTGCAAAGACTGAAGCATGGCTTGCTGTAGCTGGAAGGCTTCAGGAGATATAACGGGTTGGGGTGGTGGTGGGGTAGGAGTGGATGCTTGAGTACGAAGTAGCGATAGGAGATCGGCATCTCGGGAGGGTTCTGTTTGAGATTGGGCAAGAAGTTTGGCTAGGAGTATGGATTTGAGGTCCTCGATTGACATTTCGGTAGCAGGAATGAAAGGTGGTGGTGTAGGAGGTAGCGGTTCAGGCTCAGTCGCAGGACCTTTGCCTTTGATCATGCGTTTCAGTGAATCTACCTCCTCTCTCATCATGGTTTGGACAACCTTTAGGGCGCCGTCCAAATATTCCCTTGAGACGAACTCAGTTGGGGTAACTCCGAGGTCACTCAGACTTCCCGTTGTAGCTACGACTGTAGAAGTCGAGCCGCCTATGTTCACAGCTGGCGTGATGATAGCTGTGGTAGGACTTCCACCCAATCCTCGTAAGCCAACCGAAGTTGGAATTACTATGGATGTTCCGGCCGGGCCACTAAGGCGACTGGCAGTAGCCGAAAAAGGTAATTGTGTCCTAGGAATGGGAGATATTACATCAAATGGCTCTAGACACTGTACACCAAAAGAAGTCGAGAACGGGGGCGGCTGTTCTCTTGTTTCAATACCCGGTCTCTACAAGTGAGAGACGGGTAGTTTATGTGCTATGTCCCCGTGTGAACTTGAAACCACCATCTGTTGAGAGATGGCGGAGTGGCTGAGTGGGGTGTGCAATTGCGTCGCTAGGTCTACGACGTCTTCTTCAATACCCTGTATCAACACATGAGACTGGGTAGCAGATGTGGCTACCTGGGTGGATGTGGCTAGGGGGGGAACAACCGTTGATGGTTGCCCCGTCACTCGTGAACTCTCATCATGCATCTTTGTTCTCCTTTCCTTCTCTCTACTCACCTCTAAATTTTCAACTGAAACTCCCTCTGCTCTCCTTGTCTCTCCAGGTGAGGGCTGATTATCGTCACCATCGGAGTCAGAAGACTCTTCATTTGATTCCGATACGTTGGTGGGTGGGTCCGACTCACTGCCGGATTGATCTGCTGCCTCCTTAGAGTCTGTGGCAGCTTCCGACTGAGAGTCAAATGAACCTGATTCCGCCGCAGACTCGGATGTGGTTTCAGCGGTTGTTTCCTCTTCCGATGCATTAGCAGAGGAGGATTGAACATTTACGGATTCAGTAGCTGTTTCCTCTTCTACCACCGGAGATGTCGCCCGTGGTGGAGTAGGTGATCGTCGTGAAGTACTGGCTTGTCTCGATCCAACGGCACTGCCCTCTCCAGTTCCCCTCACAACGATTTCTCTCGACACACCCGGTCCGGAAGCCCCAGCTATCCGGACGCTGTCGCCTCTCGTTCGGGGACGCGGACCCTCACGCCTCCCAGGTCGTGCTCCCGGGGTAGGTCCTACCGGTTCTGGTTGGACCATAGGAGCTGGAAGATTGTGTGTGTGCCTATAAGCTATAACACTCAGTGCCGAAGGACGAGCATAGGCCAGCAACCCGATGGGGATTTGTCGGGCGATGATACCTTCGGGATCCGTACGGGCTGGAATTTTGCGGGTCGGATGATGCGGACAAGTAGGGTGCGTGGACCGGCGAGTTATCTCGGGATACAGATCCATGTAGCTTCGAATGATGAGCTGGAGAAACCTCATATAAGGAATGAAGGTCTGTCTTTTAGTTGCGTTCGATCGGACCTTCTGAACAAGGTCGTGCCATAGGAAGTCGGCGAAATCCGCGTGGCGATGGAGTGCCACCGAGTGGAATAGGCGGAGAATATTAATACTCGACTGGTCGATGCCTTTCGTGATAGCCGAAAGACAACGATTGAGGTACGTGAACATGGTGTACCAGATAGTGGAGAGGTACTTGCGGTTGAAAGCGGATGGAAGTCGTAGATCGGCGCCGTATCCGAGGGACACGATGTCAGCGCAAAGAGTAGCGTCTGATATGAGTGGGTCGAAGCTATTTCGCCCCTGGACTGAACCGGTGGTCGGCAGATTAAGAAATTGTCGGAAAAGATCACAAGTGAGGAGCACTGGTGTGTGATCAATCCGACCTTCCAGTTGGAATCCACCGTCGGCATCCAAGGCACGTAGAGATTTCCAGAATTGCTGTAAGTATAATAGCGGCACTTCCGCTGTCTCCGATAGAGCATATGATAGAGGATGCCCACCGAGGATCTCGATGATGACCTGATATTGAATGGCAGGTTGGGTTACATCGAGATGATAATTGTTGGTTGTAAGCTGAATGAACTGATGCTCGGGAATCAGTTCGGCATCTGCGATTGGATCAATCGTTGGAGGTGGATTTTGCGCCATAGTACCTGTTAAGAGGTAATCGGTGAGAATGGAGGTACATTGAAAACAAGAAAGCCGGTGGAGTTACATGGCCATGGTGTCAACCACAACCTGTACTAACTCCAGTTTATTGGAAAAACAAACCCAATTCGTGAAATAGGGTCTAACCAATTCGCGTACCACCACTTAAAATTGAAATCACCACAAGGTGCCGAAACTCGAACTCGCACAAACACCACATGCATAAACATGTATATGACAAGATATAAGCAATTAAAACACAAACCCCTTAAACCAAGATTACACAGGGAGTGCCAAAGGACCGGGATAGGGACAGGACCGGTACTGATTTCGACCGATATAAAACATTCGACCGGTAGGTCATTCGACCGATATTGGGGAAGACCGGTAAACATTCGACCGGTAGAACATTCGACCGGTAAAATCTAGGTCGAATAAACGACCGGGGAAATCGAATCGACATTACCCGAGTTAAAAATAGACCCGAAAGTCGAAATCTAAAATCTATGGATCGACCGAAAGCATGAAACCATATAGATACAGGGATAGGAGGGTCGAACCTGTGACCGAATGACGATAGCGAGAGAGAGAGCGACGAGATCGAGAAGATCAGCAGATTCCGGTCGAAAGATTAGAGGGAGATGAGAGAAAGGATCGATAGAGAGAAGATTGTTGGAGAAGAAAGGTGAAGACCGGGGTTTTAAATACCCCGGTCGAAAGGATTGGGTCGCCCGTAGATATCGATGGGCCGGGCCGAGAGAAAAAAATGGGCCGATTCCTGAAATCGGCCGGTCCACACAAAACTCTATAAAAAAACTTTAACCACTCAAAAAATATTTTTGGATTTTTCAAAAAAGATAAATACATAAATGACAATAGTTTTGAATTTTTCTGATTAAAAAAAAACTTAAAAAAAATGACTCCTAAGAAAAAAGAGAGAAAAAAAATAAAACCTAAGGAAAAAAAAATTACTCCCCCTCGAACATGGAAGGGATTACGAGAAACTTATCTGCTCCCCCTGGAACGGAGGACTATAGAACCTTGCCAAACATCGTTCGATCGTGCTCCCCCTGAACACAGAAACATCTTCTAATGATCACCACAAACGACTCACGCTTGCAGATGTCAACCGGAGAAACTGCAAAATAACCACGAAAGCACCACGAAGAAAAGAAAAACACACGAGAAAAAAATAGAAACAGACGAAATCTACTTTATTGATACAGAAGTTTGAAATGACACAGAACTTAGCGAGTAAGATGCAATAACCAAGGAGTGTGGATCGGAGCAACCAGAGACGAGTCACTGGGGCATTAGACACAGTCATTCGTTATTGAATGAAACCCGTTGAGGGCTGTGAGAGGATCAAACTTTCAGATTTAGCATACCTAGCTTGGACACAAAATAATTAAAGCGTTTTTCGTCCAAGGCTTTGGTGAACAGGTCTGCTAACTGATGCTCTGTATTAACAAAGTAGAGTTCGATGGTACCTCTTTCCACATGGTATTTGATGAAGTGATAACGCACATCGATGTGCTTTATCTTCGTGTGCTGTACTGGATTGCTGGAAATTGCAATGGCACTCTTGGAGTCACAGTAGATGGGGATCTGCGAGTAGTTGAAACCATAGTCTTTCAGCTGGGTGCGCATCCAAATTACTTGCGAGCAGCAACTGGCGGCTGCTACATACTCCGCCTCGGCGGTGGAGGTGGACACGCAATTTTGCTTCTTCGAAGCCCAGCTGACGAGACGATCTCTCAGGAACTGGACATGGCCGGATGTGCTTTTCCGGTCCAGCATGTTTCCAGCATGGTCAGCGTCGGAGTAGGCTGTCAATTCAAAACCTGTCTCTTTTGGGTACCACAAACCAAGATCAGCAGTACCTTTTAAATATCGGATTATACGCTTAACCACAGCTAAGTGAGACTCTTTAGGTTTCGACTGAAATCTTGCACATAAAAATGTCGAGAACATAATATCAGGCCGGCTAGCCGTCAAATACATCAGAGAGCCTATCACACCTCTATAAGTTGTAGCATTCACATCCTTTCCATCAGGATCAGAGTGGAGCTTTAAGCTAGTAGACATGGGGGTTTTCATAGGTGAAGAGTTTTCCATCTAGTATTTCCGAAGAATATCCGAGATGTACTTAGATTGATTAATGAAAATTCCTGTTGCTAATTGTTTTACTTGAAGACCCAGGAAAAAATTCATTTGCCCCATCATGCTCATTTGAAAATGTTTACTCATTAAGGCTGAAAAGTTCTGACAGTACTTGGGGTTTGTGGAGCCAAAGATTATGTCATCAACATAAATCTGTACAAGAATGATATCTTTCTTTTCTCTTTTAATAAACAAAGTAGTGTCAATTTTACCTTTAGAGAAACCCGATTTAATCAAGAAGGATGAGAGAGTGTCATACCATGCTCGTGGCGCTTGCTTAAGACCGTATAAGGCCTTGTCAAGAAAACAAACGTGATTCGGAGATTCAGAACTCATGAAGCCTTCGGGTTGCGAGACATACACTTCCTCTTTGAGAACGCTGTTCAAGAAAGCAGATTTCACATCCATTTGAAAGACGACGAAATTCTTGTGGGCGGCGTAGGCGAGGAACATGCGAATTGCTTCAATGCGGGCAACCGGTGCAAACGTCTCCTCATAATCTATTCCTTCTTGCTGGCGATATCCTTTAGCCACTAGACGCGCTTTGTTCCGGACAATTATTCCATTTTTGTCCTTCTTGTTCTTAAAAATCCATTTCGTCCCAATCACCGTCTGGTTCTTTGGCCGGGGAACTAGGCGCCACACTTTGAGGCTCTCAAATTGGTTGAGTTCCTCTTGCATAGCGATCACCCAGTTTGGATCGTTCAACGCTTCGGGGACGGTGGAAGGTTCGATACGGCTGAGGAACGAAGAAAATAAACAGTTGTTCGCAGTAGTAGATCGAGTTTGAACAGGCGTCTTGGGATCACCAATGATCTGATGTAGGGGGTGAGCTCGAGTCCACTTGGTGGTGTGTGGAAGAGGTTGATATGTCTGTTGAGAGGTATCGGGATCTACATAACCACCGGGGGGTAAATCCTGAACTGCTTCGAGTGAGGACGGCCTATGCGGTGGAAGTTCCTTAGTTGGAGTCGAGAATTCAGCAGAGGACGACTCAGCAGGAGATGCATTTAGAGCAGGATCCGGGAATGCCGGAATGGGAACTTCAGGAGGGCCGGCTACAGGTGTCGGTTTAGGAGGGCCTACTATTGCCCGTGCGACAGTAGGATCTTGGATAGGAGGAGGATCACTTGAGCTTGGGGATGCATAATCATTGTCAGTAGAAGAAGGAGCACCAGGCGAGGATGGGCCACCGGAGTCAGTTGGACCAGTGACTTGTGTCACTTCTGGTGCTTGAGCATCATTCCTGTTACAAGACATAGAATTAGACTTAATATTAAATAAGTCATCATAAAAAAACTCAAAAAGTAAATCCAAATCAGAAAGATGGGCTCTTGACGTAGACGCATGATTTGGATCTACTGGAGATTGTGTAGCTTCTGAACGAACTTGTCCAGACGCTAACACACCAGTTAATGCGGGTTCTGAACTGAGGTGTTCAGAAGCCGTATCAGCGGCCTCGTCAAAAGTCACGTTCACACTCTCAACAACGGTCTTCGTTCGTTTGATGTAGACACGGTAAGCTTTGGCTTGCTGGGAATATCCAATGAACACTCCTTCGTCCGCTTTGGGGCTGAATTTGCCGAGATCATCCCTGTCATTTAGTACGAAACATGTGCACCCGAATGCATGAAAATAGTTGATATTGGGGATGCGTTTGTTGATGATCTCGTACGGTGTCTTGTTGAACCGCTTGTTGATGATAGTGCAGTTTTGAGTGTAGCAAGCGGTAGCAACTGCTTAGGCCCATAAAAATAGCGGTAGCTTGGACTGAGATAACATCGTGCGAGCTGCTTCGACAAGAGTTCGGTTCCGGCGCTCTACTACCCCGTTTTGCTGAGGGGTGCGAGCAGCGGAGAAGGTATGCGTTATGCCCATTGAAGTCAAGTAACCGGAGAGCACTTGATTCTTGAACTCTGTGCCGTTATCCGTCCTTATGGTCTGGACTAACAGGTTGAGACTGACTTGAATACTCTTTAGGAGAGAAATGATCAATTCGGGAGTTTCATCCTTTGAACGGAGGAATCTAACCCACGTGTAGCGAGAAAAGTCGTCAACCATCACCAGGACATACTTCTTGTGATTAATGCTTTGAATGCGCATCGGTCCACATAAATCCATGTGAATGAGTTCAAGGGAACGTGAAGTACTAGGAGTGACTTTAGGCTTGTGAGACGCCTTTTTCATCTTGCCCATTTCGCAGGCAGCACATAAGTGATCTTTTTCGAACTTAAGATCAGGCATGCCCTTGACGTGTCCACCGAGCACCAACTTGTTGATAGTCTTGAAGTTCAGGTGCGAGAGTCGACGATGCCATAACCAACTTTGTTCGGCCGACGCTTTAGACATTAAACAAACTTCCTTGTCTGCTTTCAGGGACGAAAGGTCAATCGTATAAAGGTTTGTACGACGCGTTCCAGCTAATATTTCTTTACCGTCTTCAGTCCGAACGCTGCACCTTTTTGCTTTGAAGGTGACCTCTAGATCCTTGTCGCAGAATTGACCGATGCTGAAGAGATTGTGACCAAGTCCTTCGACGTAGGACACTTTATTAATCGTGATATTATCCTTGACGATATCTCCGTAACCCCTGATGGGAGAGTAGTGGTCGTTTCCAAAACGTACATTACCACAAAACTTCTCGGTGAAGTTTGTGAGTATCTCCTTTCTTCCGGTCATGTGCTTGGAGCAGCCTGAATCTAGATACCACACATGACCGTCCTGCAAAACAAGTTATTTCTTTTTAGGTACCCATTCGTAAATGGGTCCTTTGGGGTTAGAGATAACACCCATGTTGGATGCCCGTTTAGACTTGGGTCTTTTTCTATGACAGGTAATATCAAACAGAGACTGATAATGAGTAACATGATACGAGCCAAACCAATCAGATGCATAACGACGATCAACAAAATCATTCGATCCACAATAAGAGCAACAAATACAATCATGAGATAGTTGAAGTAAATGTGAAATAGAATAAACTTTTAAAGGTAAAGTTCCATTACATTCAACTAAACGTTTAGAATTAAAAACATCATGATTGTTATTGTTTTTCCTAGACTTTAAAACTGGATCAACTAATTCTGGTGTCGCCGGGCTTTCCTTTGACTTCTTAGCTACCCAAGCATATTTAACTTCTTTGCGCCGACCAAAAGTATCTGAAAGACCGTTAAACTGAAAGTCAGAAGATGTGAAACTTGAAGATTGTTGTCTTTTGGAGCGACCGATCTTTTTCTTCTTTTGTGAACGCTTTTTAGATTTAGACTTTGAAGAGTTGTTCACAGAAGGTTTTTGTGGGGCGGATGTGGAACATTCACCCTTATGAAATTGTACCGGAGGCTCACAAGAAGATTTTAGAAAATCAACATGACTTGGTAGAGACGGATTAAAATCAAATTGGGTCCAATCACTGTCTAAACAAACCTCGGAATTCAAGAATGCAGAGAATTCCATTTCCTCATCAGAAGGGACCTTATCGCTTGAGGAATTTAGGACATCGGAAGAATTAGTTTGAAGCGGATCATAGGTGGAAGCATTTTTAAAATCAGAACACTGATCCGATTTGAAAAGTTGAGGCTCTTTTCCTTTACTTGAAGAATTTGGTGACGAGTCACCCAAAAATGCTTTACAGGACGATGTGTCGGAGGCAGGATAAGAATTTTCAGACAGATGAGATATCTCTCTTTGGATAATTGAAGGCTTAGTTTGAGGCTCAGCCTTGTGAAGTTGCTCTTTCAGGCGATCTGCTGCCAAAGCAGCCAGTTGTGAACTTAACTTCTTTATTTCTGTCTGAAGGTATTCTTTCTCCTTGTCGGACACAGATTCCTCTTTATTGGAATGGAGGCATTCAATTTGGGATAAAAGTTCTTGTTTTTCCTTTTGATTTAACGTTTGTTGTGATTGCCCAAGTCTATAAAGCTTCTTTTCCATCTCCTTTAACTGATTAGATAATCTTTGTTTTTCATTTTTATAAGCCACGTTTTGAGACACAATATCGATTTTCTCATTCTCGGACATGCGTAGCTCATTGGTCAGATCATCTACTTTGGGTTTTAGCTCTCTTGAATCTTTTGAACAAATCTCACACTCTTCTTTTAAATTAGAAATTGTGCACAAGTTGCTTGAGATTTCTAAACTTTGATTTTCAATATATTCAGACTGTGTAGCAACTCTTTTTTCTAGAGATGAGATGAGTTGTTCTTTTTCTTTTATGAGTAGCTTAAAGGAGTCTAGTTTATTCATAGCAAGTTGCATCTGATCAATTAAAGCTTCTTGGTAAGGAGCACATACCTGGCATGTAGAATTACGATCTTCATCATCACTGTCAGACGATGATGAATGCTTCCCCATGAAACACAAGTGTGCTTCTGCATCTTCAGGTTCTTCATCAGATACTTGTAGCCAGTAGTCATCTTCAGCCATGAGAGCCTTACCAGCTTCCTTTTCTTTGGCCAGTAGTAGCTTGGCTCTATAATAATCAGCGTTGCGCACAACTGGCTTGCGACAATCCTTGGCAAAATGACCCACCCGACCACAGTTGTAGCATTTGATCGACTCCTCTTTTGGATTTTCTTCATGTCGCTTGTCAGACTTCTTCCCATCTTCTACACGTCTCTTACCTTCAAACTTCTCTTGATGATCACGGCGAGTGGAGAATCTTTGCTTGTTTGACGACTTGTTAAAAAACTTTCTCTTCTGAAAAGCTTGAGTCAGGTACACCATAGCTTCTTTCATCTTAGTGTATTCTGGATCCGAATCACTATCAGGATCTTCAGGTTCAGATTCACTTTGCACTGGCCGTTTTTCAGACGAACGGCTGACCGACTTACCTCTTTTCTCAGACACGAGTGCTAACGGATCAACTACCGGCTTTTCTTCAGCTGTCTGATTCCCCATTAGTTTCATAACTTCTTCTTCGTCCTGGAGCATCATTTCATAAAGTTCATGCAGATAAAGCTTCTCCAGGGTTTGAGTATGACGAATATGAGAGACGAACGGCTTCCATTCAGGTTGGAGGTTGTTCATGAACTTGATGTTGTTCTCGGTATTCGTCTTTGTGATCTTATTCTTCTGGAGATCATTCAGAAGAAAGTTGAACCTTTCATAGGTTTCTGTCAGTGTCTCGCCTTTTCTTGCTTTGAAGCCATCATATCTGGTGATGCAGTTTGTCACCTTCAGCTGATTGTTGATGTGACTCCCTATCATCATTTTCTCAATCTGGTCCCACATTTTCTTTGCAGACTCTTTATAACTGTCGATGCAGGAATAGATGTCATTTGGTAGACTTTGGAGAAGATATGACTTTGCTTGCTTCTCAGCCTCATACATAGCCTTTTCAGGATTTGTAAGGTCACAGATATTTTTCGGAACTGTACGCTCCGGTCGACCTCCGGCTAGGTCTCCAGGTATGACCTTCGTTGGCCATTCTTGTGGCCCCTCTGTCAGACACTTGTATATTGCTTCATAGTTTGATTTTGCTTCAATGAAGTTCATGAAGCGATCGTGCCACTGAGGATATTCTCCCCGGTAGAGCACCGGGGGCTTCTGATCCGACCCAATAGCTAAAGCATCTCTTGAATTCATCTTAAATCTCTTAACTTAAAAACACTGTAACGATCGTGAGACAAGCAGGATGATCCAAACACAATAATAAACAAAAATAAATAAGCAGAATAGGACAAGGACCCGGTCGAAACAAGGTCCGGTCGAGCTGAGTATAGGTCAAGCAAAAGACCGATATAGACAACGTACCGGTCGAGCAAAGGACCGGTATTCACAATGTACCGGTCGAGCAAAGAACCGGTATTGACAACGTACCGGTCGAACCAAAGGACCGGTATCAACAAAGTACCGGTCTAATCTTATTATCGGTCAAGACAAATCCGGTCAAACCAAAGGACCGGAATTGACAAAGTATTGGTCAAAGGACAACGACCGGTAATCAGGGTACCGATCGAATCAGAGATTTGGTCGAACAAAGGACCAATATCAACAACTTCCCGGTCGAACTCAAGGACCGGTAGATAAATATATCGGTCGAATAAAAGACTGGTAACAACAACGTTCCGGTCGAAGGTTATTGGGCTAATATCTATTGGTCGACTAAACTATCGGTCAAGATCTATTATCAGATAAGATCGATAAAAACAACAGATAAGGCCGATTAAATCGAAGAACACCGAAGAACACGATGAATACAGACCGATAATGATAACCTAGATATTCAATCAAGCCCAGAAATTAACTTCGACGAGCAAATAATCAGATTCAAACACATGCAGAATTCGACCGATAAATAGAAAATCAACAGTACACACCAAGACCGATAAACTTTTTCCAGAAAAACAATAGACCGATAATTCTTAGAGAAATCAACCCAGATCGATAGAAACCTTAGTACGATATTATGCACATAAACAGTAATCGATAAACAAAAATATCAATCGACCCAGATCAACCAAAAACTTAGCAGATAAAGCAGATAATCGAATAGGGTTTTTAGACAAACCTTTTTCTGGATCAAACCTTTAGTCTCTTTGCTCTGATACCAATTGTAGATCCCAGTACAGTGCAATCAACAGCAAGTTATATCAAAGATGAACAGAATATGAGTCACTGCAACTAGTCATATGATTGATATTGAATCAAAGGGTTACAGGTTTACAGAAAGGATTTCTGATCAGAGAGAGTAAACCTATAAGCTAGTTGTTTGTAAAAATAATGAGACTCAACTATAAATGAAAGCAAAATAACCTTTATATATACAGGCTTTACACAGATGGGCTTATGGGCTTTTAGGCCCAACAAGCTATTAGACTTTCAAACAATTACAAATTACACCCTGAACTTCTATTTAACATATAAGTTGCCCTAACAGAATTCGCATAACTCTTGATTTCTGAAAATGACAAGTGTGGAATTCGCATAGAGTTTGATACGAAAAGCACGAAATTCGCATAGGCCTATATACAAGAAGTTTAAGAATTCGCATCTGCTTGTGTACAAAAAGTTGAGTGAATTTTTTTAAGGGAAGATTTCGCATCCTGAAGGATACGAAAAGTGAAGAATTCACATAAGGACGCATAGGGATTTCTTAAATTCTCATCGTGCTATATACGAATTTCTCAGAACTCGCTTAGAACATCATACGAATTCTTGTACTTTCCGCATAGAAAATTAAAATATTTTCTAAGTACACAATTTGTATCGATACGGGAAGTTGAAGATCAAGAATTTTTCTAAGTGTAGAATTCGTATCTCCCTGTTGTGTGAAAAGTTCATGTGAAAAGTGTGAAGTTTGAGAAAAGTTTAAGGCAAGAATTCACATATAGTAGTGTGCGAATTGCTCAGAATTCGCACACAGTGTCGTACGAATTTCTAAGAATTCATATATCAGGTTGTGCGAATTCCTCTTGGTGTGTGAATTTTGGCTTTAGTGGTGTGCAAATTTCTCATTGCCTGCGAATTTTGGTAAATTTTTTTGGTGTGCGAATTGTTTGAAGCTACAGTGGTGTGAGGATTCTTACCTTAGAAATTTTTGGGAAGTTTTTCTGAAAATTTTCGAAGTGTTTTAATTGTTGATTATTTTTCGAACTAACGATCATTCGTAGCTCATTTTTAATAGATAGCAAAGATGCCGTACACTGACGAGAAGGGAAATACTGTCTTAACAAAAAGAGATTGTGCTATCGCTTATATGCCTGAGATACCAACTCTTGAAGCTGAAAATGAGAAGTTGAAAAGTCAAAATATATCTCTTCAAGATCAGATTGAGAAACTAAAAAAGAAATCTAATGTTTTAGAGAAAAATTTTATTTGCTCAGATTGCATTTATAACTCCAAAATTAATTTTGCAGGAATAATTGCATCGAAAGAGAAAGAGATTTCTAATATTCAAATCAAATTGAAGAAATTTGAAGAGGAATCAGAAAGATGGAAAGCAAATAGTTCAAACACTACATGGTCAAAGAAAGAGTTGATGCAAAGAGAGATTGATGATCTTAGGAAAAGAGCAAACATTGCTAGTAAAACCTGTGATGGACTAAGAAAGATAAACTTGCAAATCTTTTTTGAAAGAGATCAGTTGAGAGACAAGGTGTTTAGTCTTGAGGTTGAGATAAATATGTTGAAAGAAAGAGAAACTCAAGAGAAAGAAAATCCAAGTATCAGAGAGGAGATGAAGAAGATTGAAAGAAAAAGAAAGGATTTGGAAAAAGATAATACTGAGCTTCACAACAAGATTGCTGAACTGAAAGAACAAATCTTTCAAGATGAAAAGAAGTTAAAGAAAGAAAGAGAAGAGTTTGAAAGAGAAAGAAAATCTTTTGCACAAAAGGTTTCTGATTTCTCAAGGAAGTTTTTTGAAGAAAATAAGTTGGTTGAACTTAAATGTACAAAACTTTCTCAACAAGTACCAGATTTTGAGAAAGTTATCATCATGGAAAAATATAAAATTGAGAAAGAGAAGAAGAAAATTGAGCAAAAGAATGTTGGAGTCTTCAAAGAAATATCTGATCAGAGGATATCTGTGGAGAAAGATTGTGAAGAAGAAAGAAAACTTTCTGAGACTGAAATAAAGAAGCTGACAAAGAAACTATCTGAATTGTCAACTACTGTTCTAAAGGAGAAGAATGCGAAGTCTGAATTGCACAAGAAGTTTGATCTACTTTCAAAGGAAGGAAACAATTTATCTTCCAAGATCAAAGAACTTGAAGAGATTATGTTCAAGGTGAAGTTGACTGAGCAAAAGACGCCAAAATCAATTGTTCAATCACCGAGAGATGAACTAGCTGATTCAGAATGCTCATTCAAAACAGCTTCAAGTTCACATTTTGTGAATGTTTCTAATAATCCTTTGTTTGATTTAGATGATAATCATACTTCTAAACATAAAAATCAGATTCGTCCTTCTAACATTTTCTATGATAAACTTGTTGATGGTTCAGGTAAACATAAAAGGACAAATGAAAAAGAAAAATGGATTTGGAGAGTGAAAGGATCCTCAGATAAGAAGAAGGAACATAAATCATTTGTGCATGCATCCAATGCTAAAAGGAACAATGCTTCTTGTTGCGGATTTTCGTGGTTACACCTTTTCAAAATACAAGAAAAAGGATCTCGACGCAAGTATACATCTTGATCTACTGCCGTCTGTAACAAGTAATAATGGTACAAAGTACCGAGTATCGATCCCACAGGGAAGCGTGGAAAAGTTCTCCTTGAAAGTCGGGTCTGTAAAAGCGAGTCTCTGATGGCGAATTCGAAAACAATTACTGAAGATTTTAATTATAAAAAGAGCGCAGGGTATAAAGATCAGTTGGGACAAATTTAATAATTAAATAAAAGATGAGATCACATTCCATCGTTATCTCAAAGTCGATATTTTATGTAACTTAAAGAAGCCGTCATACAACGAACCAGTTGTCAGTTGATCAGTTGTAATCAGACATAAAATATAACTTTGATTTAAATAACGTTGGACAATCATGCGATACGGTGCACCTTTTATTTTCTTATCGGTCTCGGTCCCAATCATACTTTATACCCCGAACTGAGACGGTTAGCCCATAATCATTTTAGACTCTAATCTTAAAGATTGTAAAAACAATTAAAGAAAATGAGAAAATATATCAACTAGTCACTATTAATTTTAAAAGAGAACTTAACGAACTACACACGTAACTAAAGTATTTAGACGAACTAGAAAAGTTAAATTACTTAAATTAAAAGACTGTCGAATTAAGAACATAAAATAGAATGCATAAATTAAGTCACGAAAGGCAAAAGACAAAATTTAAAATTGCAGAAAGTAAAATTCTAAATTAAACTATAGTAAAGAAAAATGCATAAATTGATTTGCGTTAAATAAATGACAATAAAGTAAAGCAGGAATTATAAAACTAGAAATTAACGACGTTAAGAGAAAATTGCATGGAAAATCTTGTTTTAAATGTGGAATTCAATTTTTTATTACTTGAAGTTCCCATGGGATTTTAATACTTTAGAGTATCGGGATAACTTAATGGAAACTATTAAACATACAAGTGATTTTTATAGAATTGGAAACATAAAACGGATTTAATAAGCTACAACAAACCGTGAACCAACAAGAGTTGGGAATCCGAAATGATTATCCGGACTTCCAGTTTGTAATAGAATTAAAGCCGAAATGAGACTAAAATAAAAATCAATGTAACAAACCAATGGGAGTCGTGATGCGAGAATAACTTGAGACGTTTACGAGATATTTTAACTTGAAACGAAAGGAACTAAATAATACTGAAACATATATTACGTAAAAACCCGGTTTGATTTGTGAGCAAAAGCTTCCAACCGTTAGCTTTTTGCTCAATTTCTCAAACCAATTACACATATGCCATCCACCATAATTATTAGAAGAAAATAACTAGATTCAACGAATCTAGTGGAAAGAGCCAAAATGAAGGATGCAAAATGTGCAGGTGGTTTTATATTTTGTTTTTGTGATGATCCCCTTTTTGCCTTCTTCCTGATATCCTATATATAGCCAACAAATTTGAAGCAAAGCCATGGGCTTCTAAAAGGTAAGGGTTTTAGTCTACATAAATCCCACAAAAGGAATTCATCATAAGCCCAACAAAAATCGGCCCATGTAATAATTCAACAACCCGCAAAATCTCAGCCCCTGTCAAAAATCGGCTATTGAGCAAAAGTCGAGCCCGTTCCCAAATCGTAGCATCGCCCAAAAAGGAGAAGTCCGTCTTCGTTTCAGCGTCATAGGTAAATTTAGACTCCTCACGACCTCCTAACCGGTCCTAAAACAAACATATATAAAAATAAGATTTTCGCTACGTTTTCTTTCAAAACAAACATATAAATGACAAAAACGTAAATCATTTATTTAAATGAAAACACTAAAAATAGATAATAAAAAGACTCAATTGGGAAACTAAAATAGGGTAAATAAAATTACCCTATCACAACCCCAAACTTGAACGGTTGCTCGCCCTCGAGCAACTTTTATTAGAAAATTAGAAATAACAAGAGGATCTTTCTGCATCAATCATCATACACACACCCACAATCTATTTTGACAAATTCATAACAAATGTGGTGATAGCCCTTCACAAATGATTTTTTCTCAACTAGATTGAAATACAATCAACCATAAGCTAGCCAAACAATTATTTGCCTAATTATGATCAACAATGCAACATAGGGTATGAATTTGGTTTTTCATGCTTTTGATTTAATGCATTTCCTTTTTCCAAGCTTTCTATTTATCTCTCTTTATGGTACCATTTTTCTACCATCTTCTCATTTTTGAGGAATGAAATTTGGACACATTGGTCTCTTTGTGTCTTTGACACTTTCATGATTGCACTGAAAACAAGAGTAGAGCTTTGCTCATTTTTGCATGGGTGTTTTCATTTTTGTGCAATTTTTTTTTCGATGTATGTTATGCATTTTGCAAAGAGATATATGAGCTAAGAATGATATGGTTATGAATACGAATGAGTGTCCATATCATCCTCTCCCCAAAACTTTGAATGGTTCAACACCCTCATTGAACGTTTGATGGGTGTAATGGAAATATCAAGAAAGGTGGAGAAAGTGTATGTGTTGCGTTGACCCTAACAAAAATTGATGAAAGCAAACAATATTGAGGCTAGTTCTAGTGATATGTAAAAAAAATCCAAATGAGAGAAATGTACATTTGTTGTGGCTATCATACAATGTAATAGAACTTGTTGTCAACAACTTGTGAACCGTATCCATGATGAGAGAACAAGAAAACTAGAACTCTTCGTAACAAACAAGACAATCCCAGACTCATAGGCACAAAATTAAAGGAAAGTAAAATGCAAAGGTGATAGAAAATGGAACCTGGCCTACTCGGTAAGAGTAGGTGAACGCTCCGCCGGTTCCCATAAAAGATGTAGTGGGAATGGTGCCATGCGCGACATAACCTCGGGATGCTCCTTTTCTAAAATCATACGGTTTGCATCATCCCGGGACTTCTCAAATTTCATCCAACCAAGCATTATAGTGTGTAAACTTTTCACCGTCTTCTATAAAGCCGCAACCTCACCTCTCAAATCCATAACTTGTCTATCAATCTGTTTTGACATGAGTGTACGGTGACTATTCAATGTGGCCTTAAATTCCCCACGAAGAGACTTTAATTTTGCTTCGCCAAGAACAAAGTTGTCCGGATCATTTCTTGTTTTCGATCGTGTGTTATTTCGTAAAAATCTTTTCACGTCTTTATTTTCTATTATCATTTTTTTCATTCGAAATTCGATCCGTGGTTAACTTGGTAACACCCGCAGTTGTCATTAAAGTGTGAATGACCGTGAGGAAAATAAGCCGTAACTTGGATTTTTCCACTCCTTTTCTAAGAAGTGAAGAAATAAGATACCCCACATTGACTTTCAAACCGGCCATGATGCAATAAATTAAAAACACCCGATCCATACGAAGAGTAGAGTCATGCGTTGAGGGGTGTAAACTGTGGTGTACAAAAAAAACCACACATTCGCGATGGGTTTTAGACATGATGTCTTTAGGACACGTGAACGCCCTTTAAAATCCCATTCCGACCCCGCATGTGCAATGGTGTTTAAAACAGTTTTCAACTCCTCGTCACTAGCAGTTTGGGATAATCTGTGAAAATCGCAGTGCATGGGTGGTTCGAGGCCTAAAACATTGTTTATGTGAGTGGTGTTAAAACACACCGGTGTGCCTCGAACAATGACTTTCAGACCCTGAGTGACGGATACCTCAGTGAAAAATTCAGTCACCCAATCACTATTATACGGATTTGGTGTCATGCAAAATAAATCCCATCCTAATGCATTCAAGGCTATAAGGAATTGTGGGTGTGTGCGTAAAGTTTCCATAGGAAACCCACGTGACGGCTGACAAATCTTTTGCCTAAAGAGTGGATATTTATGCGCCGCTTCGTTACAACTAAAGTATGCAAGAGAGGAGAATGAGAATACCGATTCGTTAATCATTTTGGCTTTTCCTTTACGGTCGGATTGGCGATTTATTTCGTTTGAACCTGCGTCATCGATGATGTTATCATCACCGCCTTTTCCCAAAATGACCGAAAGTTTGCATTTCTTTTGTGGCGTTACCCCTCGAGATGCAACCGTTTCGTATTTACGTGGGGTGTTCGTTTTTGGTGGTCGTGCATAGGAGGGGTTGCATTATGTAGGTTTAGGGATAAGTCGAGTGTAGGTGGTGGGTGAAAAGGTGTAGGTTGAGGTAGGTTTCGATCGACCGTTGGTACACGGTTTGTTGTGGGGTTTGGTTGATGGTTAAATGGAATGGGTTACGGTGATTGTTGGTAATGATGGAAAGCCATAGTTGGGTGTGGTTCTATTGGTTTCCCTTAACGGTCCAGTACTACCGCGTGTGCGGCCGCTGGTTGGTATCGAAAATGGGTCTGTTGAAACCTCGGTGGCTTTGTGTAGTGTATCGGGAGAATCGATGAAGACGATGGCCGATCGTACCTTTTAAAAAAATCGATCGTGGTGGCGTAGGTACGATCCAAAGCAACGTCATTTCGGGTTTTGTTTTCCGGTGATGGGGGTGCATCGTCAATAGGTTGGACGATGGCAGCAGCGGCGGCAAGAGTGTGGAGAGTAGCGATCGGCGGCGTTGGTGTGGAGGTCGTCACTTGCTTCGGTGGAGTGGAGGTGGTGATCACCATTTGGAAAGGTGGTCGATGGTGGTGAGACGTGTGTGGGCGACGAGGAGGGTTGATGGTGATAGGTGCGTCGGCAATGGCAGCGAAGGAGTGCAGCGGAGCGAACGGCGGTTGCGATGGTGGTTTCATTCTCCGGTGCGATGGTGTGATAGTGAAACGAAAAGAAGATGGAGATGCTTAGGTTTGATGGTGATAAAAAGAGGATGGAGATGCGTTGGGTTTTCCTTTAATAATTTTTTTTATTAGATAAAGATGCTTTGGTTATTTAAAAGAAACATAATTTTTTTTATAGAAAATGGAGAAGTATGACGACGGATTTGCAGAAGAAATCTTGAGACTGTCAATTCTCTGCAAACTTTTCTGCAAAATATGATATTTAGATATTAAATTAAGATATTAAAAATATTTACATTCTTAAAATTACTATTATTATTATTCTAGATATCTCTCTCTCTTTTTATTAGTTATTTTAAAACAACTTTGGCCCAATTAAATTAACTCTCTCTCTCTCTCTCTCTCTATATATATATATACAAAATTTATTTTTATCTATCTATATATGTATATATATATAAGTTTTTTTTACATAGAATTACTTGGACCAAATTAAAACGAAAATTCACCCAACGAGACTTTTATGTTTTTTTTTATTAATAAAAATGTTGTCTTTTGAAAGAGTATATACTTAGTCTTGAGTTTAGATAAACTCCAGAATTCTCACTACCTTTTCTATTCTTGGAGGTGGACAACTTAGACAGGTTGTTGCATTAATGTTGACGGTGGAAGAAAAGGTTTTACCCTCTGTCCGTTTACTTTAAAAGTGGTACCCCTTTCTTGATCGATTAACTCAACTACTCCGTATGGGTACACTTTTGCGATTTGATACGGTCCCGTCCATCTAGAGTTTAATTTCCCAGGGAACAACCTGAGTCTAGAATTAAAAAGCAGGACCTGTTGACCTTTGGTGAATTCTTTTGGTATAATTTTCTTATCATGCCATTTCTTTGTGTTTTCTTTATATAATTTAGCATTTTCATAAGAAAATTTTATGTGTTCCTCCAATTCACACAACTGTAAAGATCTTTTATTTCCTGCGTCATCCAGACTCATGATGAGTTCCTTGATAGCCCAGTAGGCTTTGTGCTCTAACTCGAAAGGTAAGTGACAAGCTTTTCCAAAAACTAGCTTGTAAGGAGACATGCCAATAGGGGTTTTGTAAGCAGTCCGGTAGGCCCACAAGGCATCATCCAATTTGGAGGCCCAGTCTTTTCGGTGTGGCTTGACTACCTTAGTTAAAATTCCTTTGATCTCCCTATTGGACAATTCAGCCAAACCATTTGTTTGTGGGTGGTAAGCAGTTGCCACCCTATGCTGAATGTTGTATTTCTCCAGTACATCCTCCAATACTTTATTTATGAAGTGTGTGCCTTCATCACTAATCAAAGCACGAGGCGTGCCAAATCTAGTGAATACATGCTTTTGTAGGAATTTAACAATTGTTTTAGCATCATTTGAGTGGCAGGCCATAGCCTCCACCCATTTGGACACGTAGTCTACAGCAACCAGGATATAGGTACAATTATTGGAGAGTGGAAATGATCCCATAAAGTCAATGCCCCAAACGTCAAATAATTCTACTTCTAAAATTCCATTTAAAGGCATTTCATTCCTCTGAGATATATTTCCACTCCGCTGACACTCATTGCAACTTTTTGCAAAGTAATGAGCATCACTGTTTAAATTAGGCCAGTATAGGCCTGACTGCAAAACTTTTGCTGCTGTCCTATCTCCACCAAAGTGTCCACCAATTGGTCCACTATGGCAATGATGTAAAACAAATGTTACTTCCTCTTTTGGAATACATCTTCTTATTACCTGGTCTGCACAAATTTTAAAGAGAAATGGATCATCCCACAGAAACTTTTTGGAGTCAAAAATGAGTTTCTTTCTTTGATGTTTGTTAAATTCTTTGGGAATGATTTCACATGCCAAATAATTCACAATGTCTGCAAACCAAGGTGTTGCAGCTTGTTGTATGGCTAAAATTCTTTCATCAGGAAATACCTCACAGATGCCATCACTGTGTTCTTTCTCACATTGTTTTTCCAGTCTTGACAAGTGGTCAGCTACTTGATTATTTATGCCCTTCCTGTCAATGATTTCCAAATCAAATTCTTGCAACAGCAAGACCCACCTGATTAGCCTAGGTTTTGCATCCTTTTTGGAAATAAGATACTTGATGGCAGCATGATCAGTGTGCACAATTACTTTAGCACCCATCAAGTATGATCTGAATTTTTCAAAGACAAACACCACAGCTAATAATTCTTTTTCAGTGGTAGTGTAATTGATTTGGGCTTCATTGAGGGTTTTACTCGCATAGTAAATAGAATGAAAAATTTTATTTTTCTTCTGTCCTAGAACTGCTCCTACTGCCTAGTCACTTGCATCACTCATTATTTCAAAAGGTAAGGACCAATTTGGTGTCACTATTACAGGTGCAGTGACCAATGCATCTTTTAAAATTTTAAAAGCCTTTTTACAACCCTCATCAAAATTAAAAACATGGTCATGTTGTAATAGTGAACACAGAGGTTTGGATATTTTAGAAAAATCTTTTATAAACCTCCGATAAAAACCTGCATGTCCGAGAAAACTTCTGATACCTTTTACAGTAGTTGGTTCAGGCAACTTTGCAATTACTTCCAACTTTGCTTTATCAACCTCAATGCCTCTATTTGAAATGAGATGCCCTAACACAATGCCCTATTTAACCAAAAAGTGACATTTTTCCCAGTTTAAAACCAAATCTGTTTCTTCACATATTTTAAGACTTTTTTCAAGGTTTTGTAAACACAGATCATATGATGTCCCATAAACAGAAAAATCATCCATGAAAATTTCCATGGATTGTTCAAGTATATCAGAGAAAATGGACATCATACATCTTTGGAAAGTGGCAAGAGCATTACAAAGTCCAAAGGGCATTCTTCTAAATGCAAAGGTCCCATAAGAACAAGTAAAAGTTGTTTTCTCTTGATCCTATGGTGCAATGGCAATTTGATTGTAACCAGAATAACCGTCCAAGAAAAAATAAAACTCTTTCCCTGCTAGTCTGTCCAACATCTGGTCAATGAAGGGTAATGGAAAATGGTCTTTTTGGGTAGCTTGGTTAAGCTTCCGGTAGTCCATACATATCCTCCAACCTGATACAATCCTAGTGGGTATTAATTCATTTTTCTCATTGGTTACCACAGTAACTCCACCCTTTTTGGGTACACACTGCACTGGACTGACACATGTACTACTAGCAATAGGATAGATTATGTACTTCTTTCATCATAGGGTTGAGTCTTCTTTGAGGCTCAACTGAGGTGAAATCTTTGTTTTCTAAAATGATCTTATGCTGACAAATGGTAGGGCTTATGCCTTTTAAATCAGCAATGGTCCATCCTATGCCCTTGGTGTGTGCTTTCAACATGGCAATCAATTTTTCCTCTTGATCAGATTCTAAAGATGCTGAAATAATGACTGGCAACTTCCTTGGATCTCCTAAAAAGGCATATTTCAAATGTGAGGGAAGTTGTTTCAATTCTAAGTCTGGAGCACATTCTATGGAAGGAACAAGAGTTTTCCTATCCTCACTTCCTAAGACTTCAACAACAGAGATAACCTGTATGTCTTCTAACTCCTCAAACTCTGCTATATATTCCTCACTATCAGACTCATCAATTCCCATGACCTCCCCCAAACTTTGGTCTTGACACCAAGATTCAATCAAACTTAATGTAGAGCATTTCTCCTTCTATTCAGGATATCTAATGGACTCCAAAACATTGAAAGTCACTTGTTGGTCTTGAACTCTCATGGTGAGTTCACCCCTTTGGACATCTATTAAAGTTCTTCCTGTTGCAAGGAATGGTCTCCCTAAGATAATGGGGATGTCTTTGTCAGCTTCAAAATCTAAGATGATAAAGTCTGCTGGAAAAATAAATTTATCAACTTGGACAATGACATCCTCAATCTTACCTTTTGGCCAAGCTATGGACTTGTCTGCTAACAATAGTGAAACAGTGGTAGGTCTAGCCTCACCTATACCTAAAGTGTTGAAAACAGATAAAGGCATAAGGTTTCTGCTGGCACCTAAGTCACATAGGGATTTTCCTACTTCCTTTCCTCCTATGGAACATGGGATTGTGAAAGTCCCAGGATCTTTCAGCTTCGGAGGGATTTTGCTAGACAACATAGCACTGCACTCTTCTGTCAGAGCTACAGTCTCATACTCATTCAACTTTTTCTTTTTGCTTAAAATGTCTTTTAAAAACTTTGCATAATTTGGCATTTGTTCAATGGATTCCACCAAAGGTATGTTAATATGCAACTGTTTAAAAACATCCAAAAACTTTTTAAATTGCAGCTCATCTCTTTGATTCCTTAATCTCTGGGGATAAGGAATATAGAGAGGAACTGGAGTAGGAGATGTAGTCTTTTGAGGAGCAGGTGTTGGGATAGTTGGTGAGATTTTATCTACCTTAGTGGATGGTGTAACTTTAACTTGTTCTACAGGTCTGTTTTCACAAGGAATTTTGGGACTGTCACCAGATTGTGACACATCCAAAACAGTCTGTTCTTTTTTCCTTTTGATCTTTCTTGGGTTCATTTGGGAATAGTGTAGGAAAGTCTGGTTTCTGTGGAATAGGTGTGGTGTCCATGGGCCCAACAGTGTTTCCGGGCCTAGTGCTCACACTGGGTTGAGTGGAATCTAAGACTGTGTTTTTCTTTTCAGGTTCTGCTGTGTCTGTCTTTTTTAGTTCTTTTTGAATATTTTCTGGTAACTCCTATCCACTTCTCAATGTTACTCTTTCACATGTTCTTTTCCAATTCTCTGAGGTATTTCTGTGTCACTAGGGAGAGAACCTGAAGGACGTTTCCTTATTTCCAAAGCCATTTGACCCACCTGGGTCTCCAGATTTTTAATTGATGCATGTGTTTGGGTCATGAATGCTTTCATCATTGCTTCCAAGGAAGTAGATGATTCGGCATGCTGGTTTGACTTTTGTTGATAACCAGGTTGATTATTTTGAAAATTTCCATGATGGTTATTTTGAGGTCTGTGATGCAGCTGTTGGTGAAAATTGGGTTGTCCTTGCAACTTTGGTGGTGGTGGATTTTGGGCAGGAATGTGCCAAGAAAAGTTTGGATGGTTTCTCCATTCAGGATTGTAAGTTTGAGAAAAAGGCCCACCCTTGTTGTTACTGCTGACATAATTGACTCTTTCGGGATTTCCGGGACAATGTTCAAAGTGATGACCCTCTCCACAGTAGGTACACTGTATAGACTGCACAATAGGGGTAGGTGCCACAGTATTAACTTGCACAACATTAAGATTTTTTATTAATGATGCCATGTCGGTCAGCTGTGAAGATAACAATGCATAAGCATCTGTGTCTTGTACCCCTGTTGCCTTTCTAGGTAAAGCACGTGGATTAGCCCATTGACCATTATTGTTTGAAATTCTTTCAAGGATTTCATATCCTTCATTATAGGTACAAGTTGTGAATGCTCCGTGTGCAGTAGCATCGAGCATTTGTTTAGCATCATTATTTAAACCACTGTAAAACGTCTCTAGCTGAATGCAGTACGAAATGCCATGATGAGGGCATTTTCTCAGTAGCTCCTTGTACCTATCCCATGCATCAGGAACTGCTTCATCGTCCATTTGTCTAAAAGTACAGATTTCGTTTCTAGACTTAGCATTCCTCGTGGGTGGAAAATATTTTTTCAAAAACTTTTCTGCCATTTGGGTCCATGTAATTATAGAATCTGGTTTCAACGAGTTGTACCAAGACCTTGCTCTATCTCTTAAAGAGTATGGAAAAACTTTTAATTTTAGAGCATCGTCTTGTACACCAGGCAGTTTAAAAGAATCTGTAATTTCCATGAAAGACCGGAGGTGAGAATGAGGATCTTTAGCTAGCAAACCAGCATACTGGCCGTTAGTTTGCAACATCTGAAACATTATCGGTTTTAATTCAAAATGGTGGGTTTGCAAAGTTGGTTTAAGAATTCCTGTATGTAACTGGGTTAAAACAGGAACAGCGTAAGACATAATGCCACCATTTTTGGAATTTGCTAGCCGAAAAATGTGTTGTTCCTCATCATCATTATTTATATTCTCTTCATTTGGTTCTTCGCGATCATCGAAATTTTCGCGGTCATTGGGAATTTCCCTATCACGATTTCTTCGGTTATTATTATTTTCTCGATCATTATTATGATCATTTAGATTTACCTCGGGCATCGTTTCCTCATCCGTCATATATTCACGTTCAGACATTTCGGAAGGATTTAAGACTAGATTAGCCTTTTGGATTCTTCTTCGTTGTCTAAATGTTCGTTCAATATCAGGATCAAATTGGAAAAAATCACCGTGTGGCAATCTTGGCATTCACTTTTTTCTTTGAATATTGTTTTTTACTTTTTTTTTCTTTTCAAAATAGATGGCAGAAAAACTTGCTTTTATAAACCTTACTTAAAAAGAAAAACTTCTAGCGTGCTTCCCCGGCAACGGCGCCAAAAACTTGTTGCGGCTTTTCGTGTTTACACCTTTTCAAAATGCAAGAAAATGGATCTCGACGCAAGTATACATCTTGATCTACTGCCGTCTGTAAAAAGTAATAATGGTACAAAGTACCGAGTATCGATCCCACAGGGAAGCGTGGAAAAGTTCTCCTTGAAAGTCGGGTCTGTAAAAGCGAGTCTCTGATGGCGAATTCGAAAACAATATTTTGATTTGGAGTTTTGAGTAACAATTACTGAAGATTTTAATTATAAAAAGAGCGCAGGGTATAAAGATCAGTTGGAACAAATTTAATAATTAAATAAAAGATGAGATCACATTCCATCGTTATCTCAAAGTCGATATTTTATGTAACTTAAAGAAGCCGTCATACAACGAACCAGTTGTCAGTTGATCAGTTGTAATCAGACATAAAATATAACTTTGATTTAAATAACGTTGGACAATCATGCGATACGGTGCACCTTTTATTTTCTTATCGGTCTCGATCCCAATCTTACTTTATACCCCGAACTGAGACGGTTAGCCCATCATCATTTTAGACTCTAATCTTAAAGATTGTAAAAACAATTAAAGAAAATGAGAAAATATATCAACTAGTCACTATTAATTTTAAAAGAGAACTTAATGAACTACACACGTAACTAAAGTAGTTAGACGAACTAGAAAAGTTAAATTACTTAAATTAAAAGACTGTCGAATTAAGAACATAAAATAGAATGCATAAATTAAGTCACGAAAGGCAAAAGACAAAATTTAAAATTGCAGAAAGTAAAATTCTAAATTAAACGATAGTAAAGAAAAATGCATAAATTGATTTGCGTTAAATAAATGACAATAAAGTAAAGCAGGAATTATAAAACTAGAAATTAACGACGTTAAGAGAAATTGCATGGAAAATCTTGTTTTAAATGTGGAATTCAATTTTTTGTTACTTGAAGTTCCCATGGGATTTTAATACCTTAGAGTATCGGGATAGCTTAATGGAAACTATTAAACGTACAAGTGATTTTTATAGAATTGGAAACATAAAACGGATTTAATAAGCTACAACAAACCGTGAACCAACAAGAGTTGGGAATCCGAAATGATTATCCGGACTTCCAGTTTGTAATAGAATTAAAGCCGAAATGAGACCAAAATAAAAATCAATGTAACAAACCAATGGGAGTCGTGATGCGAGAATAACTTGAGACATTTACGAGATATTTTAACTTGAAACGAAAGGAACTAAATAATACTGAAACATATATTACGTAAAAACCCGGTTTGATTTGTGAGCAAAAGCTTCCAACCGTTAGCTTTTTACTCAATTTCTCAAACCAATTACACATATGCCATCCACCATAATTATTAGAAGAAAATAACTAGATTCAACGAATCTAGTGGAAAGAGCCAAAAGGAAGGATGCAAAATGTGCAGGTGGTTTTATATTTTGTTTTTGTGATGATCCCCTTTTTGCCTTCTTCCTGATATCCTATATATAGCCAACAAATTTGAAGCAAAGCCATGGGTTTCTAAAAGGTAAGGGTTTTAGTCTACATAAAGCCCACAAAAAGAATTCATCATAAGCCCAACAAAAATAGGCCCATGTAATAATTCAACAGCCCGCAAAATCTCAGCCCCTATCAAAAATCGGCTATTGAGCAAAAGTCGAGCCCGTTCACAAATCGTAGCATCGCCCAAAAAGGAGAAGTCCGTCTTCGTTTCAGCGTCATAGGTAAATTTAGACTCCTCACGACCTCCTAACCGGTTCTAAAACAAACATATATAAAAATAAGATTTTCGCTACGTTTTCTTTCAAAACAAACATATAAATGACAAAAACGTAAATCATTTATTTAAATGAAAACACTAAAAATAGATAATAAAAAGACTCAATTAGGAAACTAAAAATTTCTCAGAATTATAAAAAGTGAGTTAAAATAGGGTAAATAAAATTACCCTATCACTTCTAAAGGTAAAACTTTTGGCAAACCTGATCTTGTTTATAATGTTAATCAATTGATCAGGTTAGCACAAAAGAAAATTAATTGTTCTTACTATGGTACAAATGATTTTGTTAGCAAAAAATATATGAATTATTGGTATGGTTCTTACTACATCTCTCCTAATAGAACTGCAACTAACAAACCAGGACCCAAATACCAGTGGGTAGCAAAAGCTAAATCTATGTTGCAGGTACCTAAAGACTAAGAGGAGATAGATGAATGGATTCTAAACACTACAGTTTAGAACCCATATCTAAAAGATCAAAGTAGACTTTTGAATACAACAGTTCAGAACTCGTACTTCAACGAATGTTGGTTTCTGATTACACCAGATCAGAACCCGGTCTTCAATGATAAAGATGGGGACTTTGACTTTTGAATTTACTTCAATCCTAGTAATTCAGAACTCGGTTTAATGATTAAGGATTTTGCAAATATTAAGGGGGAGCTTATATGTTTTATATTTTTACTGATACATTTTTTGATTTTTCAGGAGGAGATTAAAAGATAACTTGACTGTTACATTTGGGGGAGTTACTATTCTCACTGGAGAATATGTGACGATGGCTTATGGATATTTATGTTCAGAACCCGAACTTAAATGTTTTTTTTAAGGATGCCGAAATGATACATTTTTTTAAGAAGTTTTTACTATTTCTTTGACGGGGAGTTTGTTTAAAGTTTTCATTGTCATATTTTTTTTTATGGGGAAATAGAAGAAAAGAGAAATGAGGTTAATTGTTATATTCATATTGTTCTCTGCTAATAACTTGATTTTTTTTACAGATACAGTGGAGGAGTATCTGATGTTTTTGTCAAAGGGAGCTTAAAAGATAAATATTTATTTTAAGGGGAGTTAAGATTTCTAAATTGAAGGTATATCATTCTAAATCTTAATCTCTTACATATCTTGAAAGATGAACGACTTTCGGGTATGAAAAATGTTTTCTTAAATGTTCAAACCACTTCGTGTTCTCAAATGATTTTATGAATCTCGAAGTGTGATTTTAAATGTTTTTCATATCGGTACTTTAATGATTAACTAACCGTGTGTTTCCAAAAGATTAATACTTGTGTATTGTCTTTTCATATACTGTCAAGTATTCTTACATACATCGGTTTAGTACATCTTTTATTGACTTTGTTATTACCATGTCTTTAAAAGATAAATCTTTCGATGGTAATACTCCCGTTTGAATTCTCAATTGTTTGAAATCAGATTTCATTTCTTTATAATGAGCTTTCATTGTCAAATTGTTTATATCTTGTTCATATAAACAAATATTCGGTCTTTGATATCCCAATATATATTTTTCTTCATGATATTTGATCTGATCAAATCATTGTCAGATTCTCAAAACACTTCACTTGAATTCGTTTCATTCATTCAATTTCACTGTTTTGAGAGATCTTAAATGTTCAAAATGCTCAAATCTCATTCTTATTTTTAATGAACATACATTTTCTGATAATGATATCTTGTGCTTATATGTCAAGATAACTGTTGAGCAACAAATAATTTTTAGGACAAATTACATGGGATTCAGTGTGAGTGCTTAAAAGACTTCCATGGATTCACGATAACCAGTGTTTCCTACCCCGGAAGTTATCCTGAGTGATTGAGGGGAGAGGGGTCAAAAGAATTGAGAGTGGGTGTATGCTGAGGTAAAATGTAAAAGAGAGGTTGGTCAGAAGCGAGCTCAAATGTTTAAAAGAAAGAGGGTGAGAGATCAGAGTAAAAGAATATCAAACTCTGTACCAAACTTTTTCTGAGACGGGCAACCACATTATCTGTTGTTTCACATTTCTTTCGTGAACTTCATTGAAAAAGGCAACTAGCCCATGCCAACTCTTGTATATAACCCCACCAACTACTCATTCTTTTCTCAACAAAAGAATGTTTCAAATTTTAAAGGGGAAGCAACACATAATCTATCAGATCTTCATTTGGAAGATGTTGATATTGAAAAAGAAGGAACGTTTCCCCACCTTCAAACCTCATTTATGCACATTGAGTCTATGTAATATCTGTTGCTGTCTCAACGGTTTACATATTTTGAGCCTGTTTAAGCTTTAAATGCTTCAATCATTGCTACACTTGTACGAACACACAAGGAATAAGTTTTCTTGTCTTAACATTCATAGAAAATTCCTTTGTGGTTTTTCAATGATTGAATGGAAGTCCTGGGGAGTGAACATCAAAAAGCTCCTTTCCAATGTACATTTGTTGTATAAAGTGGCTTTGAGCTACTGACAGGCATCTTAACTGTTTCACCTGATGATTCAGGGTTACTGTTAGTGTATAAATTGTATCCAAGATTTAATGTTGAAAAGTCAAAGTCTGTAAAGTCAACAATGTCAATCTTTGTGATATGAGAGTTTAGCATTGTTAGTGTTTAGTGATATAAGAGAAGTTATCTTGAGAGAACCTGTGTTGTGAGAGAAGTGTCTTAGTATATATAGGCCTTGTATTGTAAGGGTTGTAAGCAACCAAGCATTGTACGCATATTCATTGTCACATATCAATATACATATGACTTGACTGTTTCTCTCTCTAGAACATATAATTGTCAAATTCTTGATTTGAATTGTGCTTGAATATTGGAAAATTACATTTTTAATTGGTATCAGAGCGAGACCAAATCATATTCAGAAAGATCACATCACAAAATCTTGATCAGATTGATTTCTTGAAAAATTTTCAAGAACACGTATAAACGCATCACTTTGTTCACTGTTTGATCGAATTCAAATTAGTTAGTGGATTTTTGTGTTAGAAAACGATTTGAATGTGTTCGATTGTTGTCCTAGATCTTTTATTGTTCACATAATTCACGAATTTCACACTTAATCATATTCAATTTTTGAATTTTTGGTTTTCTTGGAAAAATAGTCACGAACATTGTAAATCTTGTCAAATTGCACTGAGTTTTGTGTTTATAATCATAATGTTTGCTAAGAAAGTGTTCTTGTTTGTATTTCGATCATATTGGTGCATTTTTAAGAATTAATTTGCAGGTTTACCATGATTTGAATCGAATCCGTGAATATTAAGTGTCAAACGCGCAAGATCTACGCTTCACGCTAAGGAAGAACATGCAAAATCGATAAACGCGCAAGATGGAGTCTTTCATGTTTTCTGCGAGTTCTAGTTAGTTCGCGCATAGTACTTTTAGCGAGAAGCTGGTTCGTGCACAACACATTCAGCGAGAAATGCATTGAACAGTGACATGCGAGTTGCTTAGACGTGCGAGTTTACATTTAGCGAGAAGTAGATTGTCAAAATTTTTCTAAGTATGGAACGCGCAAGGATCTTTTGACTTGCGAGTTTGTATTTTTTTGCGAGAAGTTCAGAGTTCTAAATTTTTCTAAGTGTGGTTCGCGAATAACACACCTTGCGAGAAGATACTTCGCGCATAACACGTTTAGCGAGTTCCACATTTTGCGCAAGTAGTGGTTTGCGAGTTTCAAATTCGTGCATAAGGCATCTAGAGAGAATTCCAGTGAATAGTGACTTGCGTGTTTCAGAGTTAGAATTTTTCTGAGATTATTTTTCAAGTGGTGATCTGATTTTGACTTTCAGTAAAATTTTTCTGAATTGTTTGGGAACGATCATTCAAGCTAACATTACATTCAAGATGTCTACAATTCTGTTAGGGAGAGACCGTGCGATTATGTACATGTCTGAGATACCGGCAATAGAAGTTGAAAGAGATAAACTGAAGATTCAAAAATCAGCTCTTCTTAATCAGATTCAGGAGCTTAAATTTAATTTGTCAAACTCTGATAAAACTCATGACTGTATAAAATGTGCTAATCATGCTAAATCTGATTTTGCAGGTATTATCAGAGCAAGAGAGAAACAGATTAAAGAGAAAGAGAAAATTGTTGCTTTAAAAGAGAATACTATTCAAACATGTGAGAAAGAGTTAAAACTCAAAGAGAGAAAGATTGCAAATCTTCAAAGCCAACTGAAGACAACTGAACAAAAATCATCAGAACGACAAGCTAAATCAATTGAGCTTCAACAAAAGTTTACGGCTTTTGAAGAAAAGATATTTGCTTTGGAAGTCAAAAATGCTGAACTACTGAAAAGTCTCCAAGCAGATAAAGTCAAATCAAATCTAGAGAATGCTTCTACTCAACAGCTGTCTGATCTTTCAAAGAAAACTTTACAAGAGAAAAAGGATCTTGAGCTTAGATGCATTTAAACTCTCAAAGCAAGTATCCGAGTTTGAAAAGATTATTATAACTGAAAGGGATACTTTTGCAAAGGAGAGAAGAGTTCTTGAAGATAAAGTACTTGAATTTCCTAAACAGATCTCTACATTACAAGACCTACTTGAGAAAGAAAGAAAATGTTTTCAAGAAAATAAAAGGTCTTATGATGTTGAAAAGAAAAATGATGAAAAGAGAAATACTGGGATTTTCAAGGAAATATCTGAAAAGACCAAGAACGTGGAAAAAGATTTTGAACTAGAATGTTTAAATTTTGAATCTGAAATATCTAAGCTCATATCCAAAATATCTGTTCTGTCATCAGATGTCCAAAAAGAACAGATGGCAAAATCTGATTTGAAACAAAAGTTTGACACACTTATTGCTAAAAGAAATATTTTATTAAAAAAGATAAAGGAATTAGAAGCTGCAAATGTTGATTTGTCTGAAAAAGTTTGTGCTGATGTGATTAATCAATCACCTCTTGACAATTCAACAGAATCAGTCTGTTCTTTCAAAACAGCTTCTAGTTCTATACATGAGAAAAATGTTTTTAAAAAGAAAAATGTCAAATCAAACATTGTCAAATCAAATCAGATTCGACCATCTAATCTGTTCTATGACAAGTCTGTTGATAGTCCAGTGAGTTTCTATGTCAAATCTCTTGGAAAGTATTTAAAGAAAGAACAGATGGTATGGAGAGTTAAAGGTTCTTCAGATGAAAAGAAGAAAGACAAAGCATCTGCATCCACATCCAAAGCCAAAAAGAACAGTGCACACAAAGGTAAATCTTTAGGTAAACCTGATATGTTTTATTCTACTAATCATTTGATCAGGATTGCTCAAAAGAAGATTTGTTGTTCTTACTGTGGAGCAAATGACTTTGTAAGTAATAATTTTGTTAATTACTGGTATGGTTCTTATTACGTTACCCCCACAAGAACTGCAATTAACACATCAGGACCCAAATACCAGTGGGTACCAAAAGCTAAATCTGTGTTGCAGGCACCCAAGGTTTAAGGGGGAGCAAGAACTACGACTTCTGATTATGTATAGATCAGGACTCGTTCTTCAAATTTAAAGAATTAAGGTTTTTGAACAAAACAGTTCAAGACCCGCACCTCAATGTCATGAGTATGGCTTCTGATTACAACAAATCAGGACCCGGTCTTAAATGTTAAAGGACTATGATTTCTAAACACATTAGTTTAGGACTCGATTTTCAACGTTTAAAGACAAGGATATTTTGCAAATATCCAGGGGGAGTTTATCAGAATATAAATCATTGTATCATGATTTGAGGGGGAGCTAAATTGTAAGTATCTTTTGATCTAGATCTCTGATTGTTTGAAAGAAGAACAACTTTCGAACATGAAAAACGTTTTCTGAAATGTTCAAACCACTTCTTTATTCTCAAAAGATTTCAAGAATTAAGAAGTGTGATTTTAAATGTTTTTCATTATGGAGTTTTAATAATTAACTGACCGTGTGTTTCCAAAGATCAATACTTGTGTATTATCTTGTCTATATACTGCCAAGTATTCACACACACCGGTTCAATACTTCATATTGAATTTGTTATTACCATGTATCAAACGTTTAATATTTCTAAGGTAATACTCCCGTTTGTTATTCATTATTGTTTGAATCAGACATCATTTCATCATTACATGTGCTTTCATTGAAATATGTTTATATATTGTTCATATAAACATCTTACGTCTTTGATTTCCCGAAATATTATTCTTCACGAATTTTGATCTGATCTTAATCATTGTCAGATTCTCAAAACATTTCTATTCTTTCATGATTATTCATTCATACAAAGTTTTGAGAAATCTTAAATGCTTAATATGCTCAAAATATCATTCTTATCTTTATGAGCATACACATACACATACACTAACAAATGATTTCTTATGCTTCAATTTCAAGAAAATCATTGAGATACATTCTTTTAGGACAAATACATGGGATTCGATGTGAGTGCTTAAAAGAACTTCCATGGATTCACGTAAACCAATGTTTCCTACCCTGGAAGTAATCCTTTAAGTAATTGAGGGGATAAGGGTCAAAAGATTGAGTGTTGGTGTGTGATGAGGTAAAATGGAAAAGAGAGATTGGTTAGAAGTGAGCTTAAAAGATTAAAATAAAGAGGGTGTGAGAACAGAGTAAAAGAATATCAAACTCTACACCAAATCTTTCTGAGCCGGGTAGCCACATAAACTGTTGTTTCACAATTCTTCGTGAACGACATTGAAAAAGGCACCTAGCCCATGCCATCTCTTGCATACAACCCCACCAGCCACTCATTCTTTTCTCAAAAAAAGAATGTTTCACATTTTCTGGGGAAGCAACACATACGCTATTGGTTCTTCATTTGGAAGATACTGCTATTGAAAAAGAAGGAAAGTTGTGCCACCTTCGACCCTTCATCATGCACGTTGAGTCTATGTATAATCATTGTTGTCTCAATGGTTTACATACTTTGAGCCTTATGAAACACAATCATTGTGCAAATTCTTTCATAACACAAGCACGAGCACACATAAAATATGTTTTTCTGTCAGAACATTCATAGAAAATACCTTGTGTTTTTCAATGATTGAATGGAAGTCCTGGGGAGTCAACATTAAACCAGCTCCTTAAATTGTACATTTGTTGTACACAGTAACTTTGTGTTACTGACAGATATTCCTAACTGTTTCATGTGTTGATTCAGGGTTACAACTCCCAATTTATCTGAATTTGAAAAGATTCGGATAAATACATTCATGAATTGACGGCTCATAATCAGATCACTTGGGGGAGAATGTTCAGATCATAAAGATTGTTCTACATTGTTTAAAAAGGAGAGAAGTTTCAAAGACTGAGCTGAAATTGAAATGAGTTTTGATGATTTTGATTCTCACAGTTCATCAAAAAGGGGGAGAAATTTACAAAGTTCAATTTCAAAGTCATAAAGTGGAAAAGACTTGGGGAGAAATTTTGAAAGTTCAAGTCAAATGAAGATTAAGTGACAATTCAAGTCTGATGAAAAGAAATCATTCCGAGATGATTCAAAGACAAGTCAAGATGATTTGAGAAAGTTTGTTTTTCTGAAGACGATTCAGAGATTACAGAGATGAAGATACAAGATCAAAGATTCCTCAGTCAATAATTCAAAGATTAAAGTTTCAAAGATTTCCGTGGTTTAAAAGTTCAGAGATTTCAAAAAGACTTGATGACTATTCAAAGATTTGGAAGACTTTTCAAGATTATTCAAAAGCTGATCGGTTGAAGAATGCAAAAGCTTCAAAGTTCAAAGCTGACAGAGTCAAAGTTTGAAGAATCAAGCGCTGAAGATGATTGTCAATTTTTTATTAAATCTTGAATACAAAGGGGGAGAATGTTAGTGTATAAATTGTATCCAAGATTTAATGTTGAAAAGTCAAAGTTTGTAAAGTCAACAATGTCAATCTTTGTGATATGAGAGTTTAGCATTGTAAGTGTTTAGTGATATGAGAGAAGTTATCTTGAGAGAACCTGTGTTGTGAGAGAAGTGTCTTAGTATATATAGGCCTTGTATTGTAAGGGTTGTAAGCAACAAAGCATTGTACGCATATTCATATTCACATTCAATATACATATGACTTGACTGTTTCTCTCTCTAGAACATATAATTGTCAAATTCTTGATTTGAATTGTGCTTGAATATTGGAAAATTACATTTTCAATTCCACTCATAATTTGTCTGAGTTTGAAAAGATTTAGATGAATACTTTTATGAATTGACGGCATAATATTCTTATCAGATCAGACGGAGATCATATTTTCTTTGAGGGAGATTGTTCATATTTTTCAAAAGGGAGAGAATATCTTTGTTTCTCATGAAGACTGTGCTTATTTTGCTATTTGGGGGGAGATATTTCAAAGACAGAGCTGACGTTGAAATGTTTTGATGATTCTGATTTCTCATCATTCATCCAAAAGGGGGAGATAGTTCAAGATTTCAAAGTCAGGTTCATGATTTTCAAAAAAGTAAATTCTAATGACGAGATTATCTGAAATTGCATTTTTGTAATCAAAGGGGTAGATTGAAGAAAGTGTTAAAGTTTTGAAGACTTCAAAGATTGCAAAGATTGTCAAAACTATTCAAGATTTGAAGATGTTAAAGATTCATTGTTGAAGTTTTTTCAAGAGAAAGAAGACCTGAAGATTAGTGTCAAAAAAATTTTAATCTTGAATCCAAAGGGGGAGATTGTTAGATATATATTCTATTTGTAGGGTTTTAAATAACATTGTAACCGATAAAACGTAGCGGAAATTAAAATAATTTTGGTTACAACGTAACAAAACTTTTCTAAAAAATTAAAACCCAAACGGATCCAATGATGTATTTAATCAAAACCAAAACCACACCATAGGGTGTTTAGAGATGTACCTTTCAAATTTGTTGTGGTTGAACGAGCTGAGCACTTAGAAATCAAACGAGGTTTCGTCTAACGGTATCCACACACGAACACGTGAAATTCCACCGGGTGCTAGCCCAATAACCCTAGATCTATATGTGTTTTACAGAAAAGAAAATGGTTTATTTTCTGTATTTCTCTGAAAGGCTATTCTGATTCAATTGTATATCAAATGGTTTAGCCTAACCCCTTATTTATACCAGAAGAATTATAGTTAGACTATAATTCAATTAATGATTAAATAAGGTTTAGTAATTATCTGTAATATTCAAATTCAAATTCAAATTCAAATATATATATATATATATATAATTATCTTTTAAACTTTAAATATAATTATATATATATATATATAATTATCTTCACGATATTTTATTTTGAACTTAAGGCATAGATCTATCTCATCATTTATAGTTCAAAGATTGTGTTTCTCGATCCCAACATATTTGATTATACAAGTGTCATTAGTCCAACTAATCCACTTGTTCATGCATGTAAATCAAACTATGTAATCGAGGGCCCCAGAAATATCTCTCTCATCTTGAGAGGAGCAAATCCCATATTGCATGTACACGACTAACTACACAATTCATGTTATAACTAATATAGCCCTTATGATTACCTGGTTAAGGGTAACGTTAGACTATATCAAAGTATAACACTCCTTGTGCATTAGATCCCAATGCACATCTCAGGTCTGAGGATAAATAGTGTTGTACTATTTCAAGACTCACCTTATGACGCTGATCTATGAGGTGATCTTGACCGTGGGTCTTGTCCAACGCCTTGTGCTCCGACAAGCGCATGTGACTCTGGTTGCACCTAGTGCACTTCCAACTTGGACTATGACCAGACTTCACAATGATCTTGATTTATTACTAGTCCCCTAGTAATAAGTGATCAAGGACAGTTGTTAAGTCTGATTTTATAGTAATCATTGTATTTATAGGCTTGGTCTTATACTGTGCTTTGATAGGTTTTATCTGTTGTATCTGACCAGGGTATTTAAGTCCCTTTGGTCCTTGTTCCTTGTAAGACATTCACGCACTTCAATCATAGTTTACTCTTTGCGCTTCATATTGCTCTCTCTACTTTCTCTCTCTAGGATTTAGAGATCTTGGATTAACGATTGGTATCAGAGCCAATGTAGATCTTGAGAGAATTGAGAGATTTGTTTTTTGGTTCTGAATTTGTAGTTTAATCTGAAAATTTGATTGATTTTCTTGATTTTTTCAAGAAAACCTCGTTTTTTAGATTTTTCATCAAATTTGGGCTTGATTTTGAACGTTTTTTTGTGAAAACCGGTGTGTTGGATTCGATTTTGATTGTTAAATACTTTTAATTCACATCGATTTTCAAGAAAATCAAGTTTGGGTATTCAATTTTGAAGATTTTCGATTTCTGGAAAAATTTGTTTTTACGTTCTGTTTGTTTTTCGAATTTTTGAAATTGTGATTTTTAATCGAAAAGTTTGATTAAAAAGTGTTAAAATTGTGTTTTCGTTCATACATGTGTTTAGAATTCTCAATTTTTTTGTATCTGTAATCAATTTTGTCAATTTTTCATGTTTTTCAGCAGGTTTGCGCCAGATCTCATCTTTGCGCGAGTTCATCAAGCTTTGCGCGAGTTCTTCATTCTTTGCGCCAATTCATCTTAGTTCAGAGTTCATAGAGCATTCACATCTTGCGCCACCTCTTATCCACGCAAAGTCTATTTTGCGTCTCGTGAGTGTCACCGAAAGTTAGTTTTGCGTCTCCTTCAGATCATGAAAAGTTAAGTTCTCGTCTTCAGTAGCTCGAGTAAAGTTATGTTTGCGTCTTCAGTGTATCACGCAAAGTGAAGTTCTCATAATTCAAGTCTCACGCAAAGCTCTTTTTGAGTTATCTTCATATCACGCAAACTCAAGTTTGAGTTGGTCTTCTCACGAAAAATCAGTTTGCGCCTTCAGTTGCTCACACAAAGAGTGTTTTGCGCTTCCTCTTACTCACGCAAATCTAAGTTTGCGTCTCCAGCATCTAACGAGAAGTTTCAGTTTACGTCTTGCTCTTCTAACGCAAAGCCCAGTTTGCGCTTCTTGCCTCTCACGCAAACCTCAAGTTTGCGCCAGTTCTCAGTCCAGATTTAGAATTTTTCTGAGTTTCTGAAATATGGATTCTGCGAAGTTTGCTTTCCAAGTTCAGTTTTACAAGAATGATCTGATAATGCAATTAGGCACAGAAACTCGTCCTCCAGTTCTAGTTGACGAAAACGAATTCACTCAATGGCAAGATAGGTTCCTGAACTTCATCGAGCGTCAAGCAAATGGAGAGAACATGATGAAATCTCTAACTGAAGGACCTTTCATAAAGCTTAATAAAGAGACTCCTGCAACAACTGAAGAGGCTTTGCGAATGAAAGCTGATCGAAAATTAAAAGCTAATCTGATGTTAGCTTTACCAAACTCTGTCTACAACCGGGTTGATCATTGCAAGGATTATCCAAATCTGTTGTGGGCACAATTGGAAAAGATCATGCTTGGTTCATCAGTCGCAACTCAACTCCGCCATACACGTTATATGAACAATTTTGAGGAGTTTAAAGCCAAGGAATCTGAGTCTCTAAAGAGTGTTTTCGACAAATTCTGTACAGTGCTGAATGATCTGCGAAAGATAAATGTGAACAAGACAGAGCTTGAGACGAATCTGAAATTTTTCAATGCTCTTCAGCCTGAATGGAATAAATCTTGTCACAGACTGAGGAACGATGTTCGGATGTCTACTATGCAGATTCAAGAATTATATGAGATTCTGATGACTGATGAGAGCTTGGTGCTAGAGAAGAAAGCCAAACTGGATAAGAACAACAAGAAATCAGTGGACCCAGTTGCACTCCTCACGAGCCAACTGGCTGAACAAGCGTTGTCTGATAATGCTTACAACGGGGTCACTGATGATGATGGAGAGGCATTAGAGAAAGCTATGATCCTTCTCTCTCAGCATTATCAGAAAAAGTTCCATTATCGGTCGGGTTCAAACAATCTTCGCTTCACTTCCGGTTCAAGAGTTAAAGTGCCTGAGGCTAAGAAAGTTGATGCTTGTTTTAATTGTGGAAAGCCGGGGCACATTTCAAAGGAGTGTCTAGCAAAGGTGGTTCGGGATTCGGCATACTACAGAAAGAAATTAGAGCTAGCAGAAAAGAGAGAGAATGGAACTGCTCTACTTGCTGAAGAGGAGTACTGGCTGGATCACTCCGACAATGAAGCTGACAAAGTTGAAACTGGTACTTTATGCTTTGTTGGAGATGATCAATCTGACGATGATGACGACTCCTCAACCGATGCTGATGAGGTACCTTCTGAATTTGATTATAAATTCATTTCTTCTCAGATGGATGTTATAATTACTGCTTTGCATGATCTTCGTTTAAAGTTATTATCTGAAAAGAACTTAAATGATGAAAAGTCAGATTTAATTGACAAATTGAAGATTTCTTTGAAAGATGAAAAATTTATTCTGGAAAATACAAAAGACATCTTTCAAAAAAAATTGGATGATTTGGAAAATTCAAATAAGACTTATCTTGAATCTTTGACTGAAATGACAAATTTAAAACACAGTCTTTCGGATAAAATAAATAAATTAGAAGAAAAGTTATATCGAAGAAATCAATCTGAACAAACAATTTTTATGAATAAACCACGGAGTGAGGAAGCTTTAAAAGAAAAATGGGGACTTGGTTTTAAAAATCCACATTGTTTAAACAATGCGATTGAAAAATCCCCTACTTTATATAAATACGATTATCTAACTTTTGCTCAATATGCTCCTCAATTTAAAATTGATTGGATGAATGAGAAGCAAGTTTTAGAAATCGAAAATGAGAAAATGACAAATAACAAGAAAAATGAAATTCCTTTTGCTTATACGTTTGAAAATGCAAAATATTTTCCTGACAAATCTAGAAGAGGCAGAAAAGGTTTAAATGATATATCTCCCATCAAATCTTCAGTATCCGATGATTTTGTTGATATTTTTGCTATTAAATCTGATAAGGAAAATATTTCTCCAATCATCTATGATTCGAAGAAATATACTTCTTCTTTAGTATTAGAAAGCAAAATCATTGATCTTGAAGATAAGATGGAAGATCAAAATATTCTTAAAGAAATTGAATCTGATATTATTCTTTCTTTCTTGACTTCTAGTCTTGAAGAAAATTTATTTTCTCAAAAACAAGATTCTATTTCTAGCCTTTCTTCTGATTGTCAAGTAAACAGAATGGAAGTTTCTAAATCTGATATCTTTTCTCAAAATAATTCTGACTCCGAGGTAAGTTCAGATTTATTGTTTGATCAGATTGGTTGCTTAGGTAAAAATTATTTATTCTGATTTAAATATTAATTCGGAAATTCTTGATGAATCTTTTACGCTAAATGATCAGTATTATAAACCTAAACGTAAAAGAAGACGGTCAAAGAAGTCGAAGAAACAAGTTAATGTCATTTCTGACAGTTCTAATTCTTCTGATTCTAATCTTTCAGATAGGACTTTGAGCAAGTCAAAGAAGCAGATTTGGAGAGCGAAGCGGAGATCGGATGAATTTCATATTGATGGGGATAGATGTATAGACAAACTTTATAAAAGTGATTCATTTGCTACTTGTAATAAAATTTCAAAATACTCTAGAAAGCAAATGATTCGAATTTCCAAACATGTCTCATCTTCTTCCTCTGATTCTAGTTCAGATGATTATGCTTTGTATTCATCTGATGAATGTGCTTATTTTTCTGATAATCTTTCTCGTGCTTCTCGTGTTAAATCTAATCATTATTTCCCCATAAGAACTGCAACTAACAAACATGGGCCCAAATTCAAGTGGCTACCAAAATCTTAATCTGATTCTAAGTTGCAGGCACCACATGTCAAGGGGGAGTAAGAGAAAGAATGACTTTTAAACACAACAGTTTAAAACCTGCACCTCAATGTCAAGACTATGGCTCTTGAATAACACAGTTCAAGACCCGCACTTCAATGTCAAGATTTTGGTTTCTGAGTATTTCAGCTCAGAACCCGTGCTTCAAAGACTATGACTTCTAGACATGTCAGTCTAGGACTCGTTCTTTAATGCTTTAAGCTTCTGACTAATGAGAAACTGTGAGTACACCTACTTAATTTCCGCTGCATTTATCTCTGATAATGATGTTGTTCCAGTTTTCTCAAATTGTTTTAAAAGAATCTGAGCATTTCAATTCATCTCCTGATTTTGTTCAACCCAATTTTTTCAAATGAGACACATATTCTTTATATCTTGTGTGGAAGATAATATTATTGAATTATATTTTGTTTCAACTGAATATAGACTTGCCAATCAAATATTTTTATTTTTAAATCTTGGCATGTTGAATTTAAAAGTTTAAACCTTTACAAATTTTATTCTATAAAGTAAAAGTTTTACAATTTTTCTTTCTTTTGAATAAAATGTGTGTCTAGGATAAATTTTCAAGTTGCTTTGTTTATATCAAAGTCTTATATGTTCAACTTTCAAGTCTATCAAAAGTCGAAAAGTCAGCAACATGTTTGTAGCTTTTGATATTGCTTTAAAGTTGTGTGATTCGGAATATTTATAGTTTACAATGCTTAGAAAACCTAAAAAGTTGGAATTTTGGATCGTAATGAAAATATGGGCTAAGCACTTAGACGTAAAACCTACTGTTTGAGATGATTATTAAATTCTTATAAATCAGAAATCTCTAAGTTTAAAAGTTTGTACCTGTGACCTTTCTGGTTTGAGAAAGTAAGTTCTGTGGGATGCTTGTCATCTGGTCCCCTAAGGTCATTTGATCTGGGAGTGATCGAACCCAAATCCTTCAATAGAATCAGATCGAAAGTCATGTTCTACTGGTATGAATGGGTTTAGGATGTGTCGATGTAGCCTTTCTGATATGGGAAAGTAAGTTCTAAGGGGTGCTTGACACCTAGTCCCCCTAAGGTCAACTGGTCTGGGAGCGGCTGACCCAAATCCTACAATAAGGTCAGATAGAAAGTTACGTTTACGACATGTTCTTTACTTACCGAACTTTTTGATTAAAAGATGCCAATGTGCACAAGCTTAAAAGATGCCAAAGAGGACACTCATGTAAAGATGTCATAGTGCACAATGCTAAAAGATGCCAATGAGCACACATCTCATGATAGTTGGTGATATTTCTAAGTTGCAATAAACCAGTAATTTTGTGAAAGTCTGAATTTTTGATGGATTAGTGTGATTACATGCAAAGTTCTCTATTATGTTTTTAGAATTGCATTTTCTTGAAGCTAATCGAAGTTCACATGCGAGCACACTGAATATGTCTTAACTTGATATGCAATAAAACTTGTTTCTATATCCAAAAGCATACATTAGATTTCATCTGATGGATTTTATTGTGATATTTTTACTGATTAGAACTTTATTTGTTTATGTTTAAATTTTTATATATTTAGTCGTTTCAAAATATATATTCAGTATTTTTTTCTTTCTACATTGATGTTTTCATTCATTGTGTTCTCATATGTCTTTACAAATGGGTTTTAGCATTATTCAAGGGGGAGTGAAAAAGGAGATTTTTTCTTAATGATCATATCTATTTTTGAGGGGGAGTATCTGATTCTCTATATGAATGCTAACTTGAATTGTCAAATTTAGTGCATTTGTGTAGGGGGAGTCAAAGAGCTTAACAGGTAAAATTTCTCCGACTCTAAGTCAGATTTGCGTCACCAGTTGGTAGAGCAAAGTTTAATTTGCGCTTTCTTCTGTTAGCGCAAACCTTACTTTGCCCCACTAATGGTTAGCGCAAACCTCTCCTGTTTTCTTCGTTTCATTTGATTTTGCAGATCTTAAGTTGTCTCGTCTCCAACATTTGCATGACCAAGTTGATCCCGATCATCAAGGTCATGAGGGGGAGAAGTTAAGGAGATGATAAAGAGACAAATGGTTCAAAAGTTTATCTGTTGATCAAGATTCGCTCAAGATTCTAATTTCTTCAACAATATTTGTCTTCTTGTTGTTCAAGCTCCGATCACCACAAATTCTTCAAGTTCATTTAAAAGAGGTGTATCGTATAGAGCACAAGCTGTTGAACCAATTGTTCCTTCAAGCTTATTCAAACTGGTCCAGTCTTGTCAAGACAGCAAAGACAACTCAATCTGAAAAATGCTGATAAGAAATTTGTTTTAAAAGTCAGAAAGCTTTGCAAAGTCGCTTAATTGGTCCGTGATGTTTTAGAAGATTGTTTTTGAAGACCACAGCGCCAATGATTACTAAGGGGGAGATTGTTAAGTCTGATTTTATAGTAATCATTGTATTTATAGGCTTGGTCTTATACTGTGCTTTGATAGGTTTTATCTGTTGTATCTGACCAGGGTATTTAAGTCCCTTTGGTCCTTGTTCCTTGTAAGACATTCACGCACTTCAATCATAGTTTACTCTTTGCGCTTCATATTGCTCTCTCTACTTTCTCTCTCTAGGATTTAGAGATCTTGGATTAACAACAGTTCTAAATAATATGATCATCATATTTATTTAAGGATACTTAAACATGCTAAAACGAACACAAAGATGTTTAATTAAATACTCATATCCAATATGCCATAAACTGTAAAACATAACCGTTTTAATATTTACAAAGTAAAAGATTACTAAAATTTTACAAATCTGACTAAATTATTACAAAACCTCAAGCCTATTGAGCTAATGTGAGCATCATGCTTGCTTTGACTCAAAGGCTTGGTAAGAGGATCTGCTGGATTGTCTTCTGATCGAACTTTACATATCTTTATGTCACCTCTTTCAATAATCTCTCGAATTAGGTGATATCTCCTCATGATATGCTTGGAGCGCTGATGTGACCTTGGTTCCTTTGCCTGAGCAATGGCACCCTCATTGTCACAATAGATCTCGACAGGGTCACATATGTTAGGGACTACTCCCAGATTTGTGATGAATTTCTTCATCCAAACAGCTTCCTTTGCGGCGTCCGACGCTGCAATGTACTCCGATTCTGTAGTTGAATCCGCTATTGTTCTTTGTTTGTAGCTCTTCCAGCTCACAGCACCCTCGTTTAACACAAACACGTATCCCGACTGTGATTTATAGTCATCTCGGTCGGTTTGGAAACTAGCATCTGTGTATCCTTGAATACACAAATCTCTTTCTTGACCGCCGTACAGTAAGAACATTTCTTTGGTTCTTCTTAGATACTTTAGAATATTCTTTACTGCTACCCAATGAGCATCACCTGGGTTTGACTGATACCTGCTCGTCATGCTTAGGGAATACGAGACATCTGGTCTAGTACATAACATGGCATACATAATTGAGACAATGGCCGAAGCATAGGGAACACCCTTCATGCGGTTCATATCCTCTTTAGATATAGGACTCTGAGTTTTGCTCAGATGTACACCATGTACCATTGGAAAGTTTCCTCTCTTAGAACCCTCCATCTTGAAGCGTCTTAAGATCTTGTCAAAATATGTACTTTGGCTTAATCCAATTAAGCGTTTCGATCTATCATGATAGATCTTTATACCAAGGATATAAGCTGCTTCTCCTAGATCCTTCATCGCGAAACACTTCCCTAACCAGGCTTTTACACCTTTAAGGGTAGGGATGTCATTTCCAATGATCAATATATCGTCGACATATAGGATCATGAATACTACTATGCTCCCACTGACTTTCTTGTATACACAAGGTTCATCTTCGTTCTTTAAGAAACCAAATTCTTTAATCTTATCATCAAAACGAAGATTCCAACTACGAGATGCTTGCTTCAGTCCATAAATGGACTTTTGTAATTTACATACCTTTTCAGGAAAATTTGGATGTTTAAAACCTTCTGGTTGTACCATGTACACATCCTCGCTTAAAGTTCCGTTAAGGAACGTGGTTTTAACATTCATTTGCCATATTTCATAGTCATGAAATGCAGTTATGGCAAGAAGTATCCTGATGGATTTAATCATGGCTACCGGAGAAAAAGTTTCATCATAATCTACTCCATGAGTCTGAGTGAAACCTTTAGCTACCAACCTAGCCTTATAGGTATGAACAATGCCATCCATGTCAGTTTTCTTTTTAAATACCCACTTGCACCCTACGACTTTGCAGCCGGTAGGTGCATCTACCAAGTTCCAAACTTGGTTATCTGACATGGATTGTATTTTAGCCTTCATGGCATCTTGCCATTTATCAGATTCTAAACCTGATACAGCTTCCTGGTAGGTTACGGGTTCATCATGAACCGTATCATCACTGCCAATGAGATAACCATATCTATCAGGCTCTTGACGACTCCTACTCGATCTTCGGATTGTTTGTATCTCATCATTACATTCAACAACTTGTTGAGGCTCAACATCATGTTGATTGTCTCAACAAGTTGTTGATTGTCAGTATCAACCATTGTTTCATCTTGTGGTTCTTGAATTTTTTTCAAGATCTACTGTATCCCCCGTTGTGGTTCTCGATAGAAAATCATTTTCTAAGAACTCACCGCGACGCGCAACAAAAACTTTGTTCTCGCTGGGTTTGTAGAAATAATATCCAACCGTCTCTTTTGGATATCCTACAAAGATGCATTTTCAGACTTTGAATCAAGCTTCCCAGAAGCTTCTCTCTGAACATAAGCTTCACAGCCCCATATTCTCATATATGACAGTTTTGGGATCTTCCCAGTCCATAGTTCGAAAGGGGTTTTATCGGTCTTCTTGGTTGGCGCATTATTTAGTATTCGGGCAGCTGTTTCTAGGGCATAACCCCAGAAACTTTTAGGAAGATTGGTACGACTCATCATAGAGCGAACTATGTCCAACAAAGTTCTATTCCTTCTTTCGGACACACCGTTATGTTGCGGTGTTCCGGGAGGAGTTAATTGGGATACTATCCCGTTATCTCTTAGATGGTCAATAAACTCTTGGCTTAGATATTCTCGACCCCGGTCCGATCGAAGTGTCTTTATCTTTTTGCCAAGTTGATTCTCTACTTCATTCTGAAACTCTTTAAAAAACTCAAAGCTTTCAGATTTGTTTTTCATTAGGTAAACATACCCGTATCTACTGAAGTCATCAGTAAAAGTAATGAAGTAGCGATGACCATCTCTTGTGGTTGAACTAAAGGGCCCACAGACATCAGTATGTATAATCCCTAATAGTTCTGTTGCCCTTTCGGGTTTGCCTTTAAAAAGCGCCTTTGTCATCTTGCCCATTAAGCAAGATTCGCATACATCATATGAATCATCACACGATTCCAACACTCCGTCCGCCTGGAGTTTGGCTATGCGTTTCTTGTTTATGTGTCCAAGACGACAATGCCACAAATAGCTCTGGTTTAAGCCTCGCTTAATTCGTTTATTGTTTACATTATACATTGATTCATAATTACAACTATTTTGCATATCAATTTCATAAATACCATTGTGTGGTTTGACCACAAAATACAAAACATTGTTAAGATAAGCTGAAATTGAATTACTACTGAAGTAAACATAAATCCAGTTTGTTGTAACCGAGAAAAAGAAACGATATTCCTAGTAATGCTAGGTACATATAAACACTTGCTAAGTGCTAAAATAAGACCGTTTAGCAGCTTCATGTCATAAGTCCCCTGAGCAATAGCAGCTACCTTAGCTCCATTCCCCATTCGAAGCTCCATCTGGCCTGGATTCATTTTCTCTTCACTTCTTAGTTCTTGAAAAGTAGTACAAATGTGAGTACCACATCCAATATCCAATACCCAGGAATCAGAGTCAGAAGTGAATAAATCAATGGTAAACATACCTGAAGGTCCGACTCCATTAGCCTTCTGCTTCTTCATTTCTGCCAATAGGGCAGGGCAGTTTCTCTTCCAGTGTCCCTTTTGGTTGCATTTGAAGCAAACTGCTTCCTCAGGAATCTTTCCCTTGCCCTTTTCCTTGTTGAAGCTTCCAACTTTTCTTTTACCCTTGGTAACCACCCTTTTCTTCTTGTTTATCCCACCTTTAGGTTTGATCATCAACACCTGTTTTGGTTTGGATAAATCCAACTTGGATTTCATATTTCTCTCAGCAGTTTTAAGCATGTCGTGAAGCTCTGTGAGAGTTTTCTCCAAACCATTCATATTGTAGTTCAGAACGAACTGGTCATATGACTTAGATAAAGATTGAGAACCATGTCGGTTGCCCATTCTTGTCCCAGTGGGTAACCAAGACAGGTTAATCAGTCAATATACCCTTTCATTCTTAAAACGTGGGTACTGACTGATGAACCCTCAGTCATCATACAGGCATGCAATGCCCTGACTGTATCGAACCTCTCTTGCCTTGCTTGTAACTGAAACATGGATTTCAGAGAGTGTAGATCCCAGTACAGTGCAATCACGAACAATAATATCAATGAAGAACAGTTAATGAATCACAACCTCTAGTCATATGATTAATATTCAAGAAAGGTTTAGGTTTACAAAGAGAATATCTGATAAGCAAAGTAAACCTATTGACTAGAGAATTATGAATGAGATCTAAACTTGAATAATGAAACTAAACAAGCCTTTATATATGAGGCGTACAATCATAATGGGCTTAATGGGCTTTGGGCCTAACTAACAAATAAACTTTAGAATAATTACAATTTGAACCCTTATAAATGCGTTATACAACTTTCAACGCACTAGGACTTTCAGTCCTAACAATCTCCCCCTAAAGTTGAATAAGGTGTTTATCTTCTTGAAAACTTCAGGCATTGATCTTCTTTCCCTCTTGAATCTTTGAAGAACGTTGGTGTTGCTTGTCTTCATGTCTTTCCAAACTCCCCCTTGAATAAAGCTCTTGGTCTTCATAGTTTCAACTTTGCAACCAGATTCAATGTACAGTAGCCTCGACTGAACGCACTATCAAACAACTTTCAACTGTAGAAACTCAACACATCGGATCAACACACAAGAAAGATAACGTGCGAGTTACTTGACATTCCATGGTGCATCTTCAGTTTAATAACAATGAATCTGTCTTTGAACCACGAGTTGAATAGACTTTCAGCTTAAGAACTTGTAGAACCAATATGCTCGTAGGAGGTACAAACTTGTAGCAGACACCACATGATTTGGGATAGAAGAACCAATAAAATCTTTTCTGCTTCAATAAAATCTTCTTTTCAACCTCAGATTTAAGATTTGACTTTGAAATTGAACTTTGTAAATCTCTCCCCCTTTTTGATGATTGTGAACATCATGATCACCAAAACTCTTCAATTTCAACACATTCTTTGATCTCCTCCTTTGTGATGAACTAACAATCTCCCCTTTATGATAATTTGACATTCTCCGCCCTTTGATTTGAGTATCCGTCAATTCATGAAATGTATATATCCGAATATTTTCAAATTCAGATATAATAGGAATTGTAAACCTGAATCAACAAATGATACAGTTAGTATGCCTGTAAGTAGCACAGAGCCACTTTGTACAACAGATGTACTTTGGAAAGAAGCTTTTGTGATATTCACTCCCCAGGGCTTCCATTCAATCATCGAAAAACCACAAAAGAATTTTCTATGAATGTTATGACAAGAAAACGCATTCCTTGTGTGTACGTGCAAGTGTAGAATGATTGAAGCTACTTAGCTTTCTCAGGCTCAAAAATGTGTAAATCGTTGAGACAACAACAGATATTACACGGACTCAATGTGCATGAAAGAGGTGCGAAGGTGGGGAAACTTTCCTTCTTTTTCAATATCTAAATCTTCTGATTGAAGACTAGATAGCAGATATGTTGTGTCCCCAAAGAAAATGAAACATTTCTTTGTTAAGAAAGAAACGAGTGGTTGGTGGGGTAAAAACAAGAGTTGGCATGGGCTCACTTCCTATTTCAATGATGGTCACCAAAGAATGTGAACCAATCAGTAGATGTGGTTGCCCGGCTCAGAAAGTGTTTGGTGCAGAGTTTTCATATTCTTTTAACTCTGTTCTCACACCCTCTTTCTTTTTGTCATTAAAGCTCACTTCTAACCAAACTCTCATTTACATTTTACCGCTCAGCACAATGAGAAAAACTCAACCGGATGAGTTATCTCCCCCACTCTTTGATTTAAGACCCCTCACCCCTCAATCACTCAAGGATAACTTCCGGGCTAGGAAACACTGGTTAACGTGAATCCATGGAAGTTCTGTTTAAGTTCTCACACAAATCTCATGTAAGTCCTAAAAAGAATAGTTGCTCAACAGTTTAACTAAACAGTTAAGTACAAAGTGTACGATAACACTGTCAAAATGTATGCTCAAAAGATTTGATCAATTTAACTTTGAAGATTTCTCAAAACAAAGATATTGAATGAAAGAAATGAAATCAAAAGAATTGTTTTGAGAATCTGACAATGTATCAATCAGATCAAATGAAATGGTTAGGGTATCAAAGAATTGGATATTTTGTTTATATGAACGAATATAAACAATTTTGCAATGAAAGCACAAGATTAGAAATTATGATTGATGCTCAACAACATTGAATTTCAAACGGGGGTATTACCATCGAAAAATTGGTTCGTTATGAGACATGGTAATAACAATTTCAAATAAAATACTGAACCGGTGTGTATGAATACTTGACAGTATATGGACAAGATAATACGCAAGTATTGATCTTTGGAAACACACGGTCAGTTAAACATTAAAGCTCAAAATTTGAAAAACATTTAAAAGACACACTTCTAAATTCTTAAAATCTTATGAGAACTAGAAGTGGTTTGAACATTTCAGAAAACGTTTTTCATGTTCGAAAGTTGTTCTTCTTTCAAACAATCAAGGTTCTAGATCAGAAGATATTTACCTTTAAGTTCCTCCTCAAATCATGATGTAATGATTTATACTCTGATAAGCTCCCCCTGGATATTTGCAATATATCCATACTTCTTAACTTTGAAAAAGTCAGCTGCAGAAAAACAGTTAAAAATCCGAGTGCTGATTTGAATTAGTCAGAAGTCATAATAAATTTACTTCCCCTGAAATTATGCATCAGTAGATCTATCAGTGTAAAGGTACAGGATAGAGATCCACAATTCCTTCTGGAATGTAGTCCATCATATCTCTCTAATGCATATTTCAGAATATATAAGTACTCCCCCTTGAAGGTTGATCTTCTCATTTCAGCTCGGGAGTATCTTTTCTGTAAGCATTGAAGCACGGGTCCTGATCTGTCATGTGATCAGAAGCCAAACTCCGTTGAACTACGGGTTCTAAGCTGATTTACTTAGAAGCCTTAGTTCTTCTACTCCCCCTTGAAAGTAGGTGCTTGCAACACAGAATCAATTTTAGGCTTTGGAACCCACTGGTATTTGGGTCCATGAATGTTAGTTGCAGTTCGAATGGGAGTAATGGAATAAGAACCATACCAGTAATGATTACTAGTCTTGTGAATAAGATCATGTGTACGGCAATAAGAACAATAGTATTTCTTACCTGACAACCTGATTAATTGATCTCTCGAATAGATATGATCAGGTTTACCTTTACACGCATTGTTCTTTTTGGCTTTGTGTGTATGTACACATAATTTCTTTCCTTTCAGCTCATCTTTCTTCTCATCTTCAACTGGTTTCGTTCTCCAGACCAATTCTTCTTCTTTGTATCTCCTTCTTCTTCGTTGTGTACCTAATCCATCTATATTTCTATCATATAAAAGGTTAGTACTACGAATCTGATCAGAAGATTTAACTGACCTCTTAAAAGAAACAGTTTTCTGATTTGAACTTGATACAGTCTTTTCAAGCTCTTTAATCTTTGAAGTAAATCTGTCTCTCTCTCTGACAAGAAGGTCAATCTTCGTCTCGCATTCAGACTTTATTTTCTTCTCTTTCAGCACACTTTTAGATAGTTCAGATAACTTGATAGTAAGCTTTTTGATCTCGGCCTCAAACATGCTTCTTTCTTCTTCAAATCCCTTTTCAACATCCTTTCTCTGACCTGATATTTCCTTACAGAGTTCAACGTTCTTCTGTTCAATTTTCTTCTTCTCCTTGACAAACTTTTCTCTTTCCAAGATTATTACTTTCTCAAAATCAGAAACTTTCTGAGAAAGCTTGATACATTTCAGCTCAACTGCTTTTTTTTCTTCACAACTATTTCTGGAAAAAGCTAAGAACTTCTTTGCAAATGATTTCTCTTTAGTCTCAAAATCGGATTTGTCTTTTGCAATCTTTTGCTCCAAATCAGATATTTTCTTTTGAAGCTTAGCATTAGTATCCTCCAGACTCTTAGTCTTCTCATCATACTTTTCAACAGATACTGCTTGCTGGATTTGCACAATCTGATATTCACCATCAGAGATCTTTCTTTTCAGCTCAGAGTTCTCAGATTCCAATTCTCTTCCTTTTAAAATCACATTTGGCCCTAACATCAACCATTCAGTACAATCCCACAACTCTTTTCCTTTCATTTTGTAAGTATTTATTTGAGCATAAATTTCACTAAAAATGTCACGAAAAAGGTCACAAGAAATACTATTTGTCATAAAATATCGAGGTATATTATTAGCCCTCTGTCTTTTCTCTTGTTCCTCAGAAGAAGCTTCTGTTGGAATTGGGATTGCATCTCTCCTTCAGTCAATGATAACCTGATATAATAACCCACCTCATGTGCATCCACAAAATTCAAAAAATTAACTTTCCACTCTTCATATTTTTCTTTGAACAGCAACCTTGGTGGGTTCATCCTTTTTGATCGTATCGAATAGAATTAATTCGATCCGGCTCTTGAAAAGCTTGATATCCAGAGACTGAACTTGACAAGAGATGAAACTCTTAACTGCACTATAGCGATCGTGAGACAAACAAGATGATCCAAAAACAATAAATATATATAATAATCAAGCAAGGACCCGGTCGAGACGAGAGTCCGGTCGAGACAAGTCCGGTCAACAGGACACCGGGCGCAAGTACCGGTCAACAAGGTACCGGTCGCGGTACCGGTCGAGACACGAGTCCGGTCAGCGTACCGGTCACAAAGATCCGGTCGCAGAACACCGGTCAACAAGAGACCGGTCGATGAGTCCGGTCGAAGGAACGGGTCCGATCGCAGAAACCGGTCAACAAGGAACCGGTCAGGCACCGGTCAAGACAGGACACCGGGGGAACCGGTCGTATGAGTTCGGTCAAGTGGATCCGGTCAAGAGGATCCGGTCGAGAGGGTCCGGTCGAATATCAATAACAGATAAACACTTCGATAAACAGATAAGCGATCGATAACAGATAATCACCGAAAAAATCGATGAATCTGGAAATCGATTGTAATCAAACAATCGACCCAGAAACAATCAAACCCAGAAAATCAAATAATCGATCAAACAAAAAATTGGACACAGTAATCAATCGACCAGAAATCAACTTAAATCAGAAAATCCAAGAAATCAATCTTACTGAAACTTAAGATTTAATCTAAATTGAGACGACCTAACTTAACCCAGATTGAACACATATCAACTAATCTCAACCCAGAAATCGATTTCAATAGGAAAAAAAATATGCAAACTTCTTAGCTCAGCTAAACAAGATAACAAGATTTAGCAGAAATCGATTTATGCAGAACTTTCAAACTTAACCCAGAAATCGATCAGTGTAAACCCAATTAATCTTAGTTAAGAACATATATCAATCCAAGAAAAAAATATCGACAGGAATCCAAAACTCAGATAGATCAGAATAACGATTGAGAGTTTTAGACAAACCTTTTTGGATCAAACCTTCTGTCTCTTTGCTCTTATACCAATTGTAGATCCCAGTACAGTGCAATCACGAACAATAATATCAATGAAGAATAGTTAATGAATCACAACCTCTAGTCATATGATTAATATTCAAGAAAGGTTTAGGTTTAAAGAGAGAATATCTGATAAGCAAAGTAAACCTATTGACTAGAGAATTATGAATGAGATCTAAACTTGAATAATGAAACTAAACAAGCCTTTATATATGAGGCGTACAATCATAATGGGCTTAATGGGCTTTGGGCCCAACTAACAAATAAACTTTAGAATAATTAAAATTTGAACCCTTATAAATGCGTTATACAACTTTCAACGCACTAGGACTTTCAATCCTAACAGAGAGGATATCATATCCCAAGCATTCATGTCTTCATGTTCCCTCAGTAGCTCGGGAGTCATGGATGCTAGCATCAGACAACTAACATCTAGTAGGTCATTGAGATGCTTATCATAAGCAGCCCTGACCTCAGCTGAAGCATTTCTGGCAGGAGGGCTTGGAGGGGGTGTTCGAGAACGTACAACTTCTTTTCGTGCTTAAGGACAACCCTCAAGAAACGAAACCAGTCCACGAAGTTCGTACCATTAAGTTTATCCTTATCAAGGATTGATCGTAATGTAAATTGGGATAAGCCGTTTGTGCATACAGTTTGGTTGGAGGCGTTAGCGGCCATCTACAAAATAAGTTCAATTTTTAGTAAATGGCCAAGCAACTGTTTACGGAACTAGATTATATAGGTAGGAATCATCCAGTTATGTTCAACATAACTCTTAGATATCGTGGGATTTCTATTAATATATCATATGTTAAAAAGCATGTTTAATCCCACTACAACGCCTTGAAAGTACTCATAGATGGCTAAGCACTGTCTATGATATTTTCAAGTAAACTAACCATACTAAGATATCATGATCCCACCTAAAGTCTTAACTTAGGGTTTATTGGGATCAATCATCCAAAATACGACTATTTAAGTGAATGGCCAAGCAACTGTCCACTTAAATCTCGTTATCCTGGCGCCTTGTCTTGCACTACAATCATCTGATATGATTGGCTAAGCACTGACCATACCGAACTCTTGTAAGCTTAACAAGTATCTTAAATGGATGGCGCATAGTTTACATTTGTGAAAGGTTTAAATTTTAGATATCTCTTTTCTTTTAAAACGTTTGAATTTATCTCTAAAAATCTTGTTTTAAAAGTTTATTTTGTTAAATCGGTTTGAGTTTGATAAACATATCAATTTAAAATATCATATTTTATTTACCGATTTAAAATTGTTTTGCGTTTGATTTTTTTTAAGCGTTTGCAATTATCATAACAATAATAAACTAATAAATAAAACCAAACACAAAACAAACAACCAAAATAATATATGGATTTACCCCTAATGTGGTGTTATGAGCCAACACAATAACCACGGTCAATACTAAGGACATCTTCAATCTCCCACTGGCCTCGCCATCTTGGTGAACTCCAGAGTCTCCGTCTTGATTTCTTGAAACTCCGTCTTCGTGTAAAATAGAAAAATACAACAAATTCTATCTATTTACATTTGTCCCTATCTAGAAAATTAAATTAAAAATTACATCTCATTCAATTAATACATTTTAATTTTCCAAAATAATAAAATAAAACAACCACGGGTCTTATCGGGGCAATCCATATATTACACAATATTTTAAAAATAAAATAGAACATTCAGCCGAAGTAAGTAACATAATTAAAAGACCGATTGATGGAACAAATTTTCATATGGCAAAATTAAAATTATTGACCTAATTTAGTTGTAGGTTAACAAATCATGAACCAAAACCCTTTTGGACGTAAGCTTAAATCAAAAATTTTGGGTAACGACCAAAAATAAAATAAGTTGAAACCCGTTTGAAAAAGCCCAAGACTTACGATATGCCCAAAATTTTCTTCCGGGCCCAAAACACATCCCAGTCGTTTTAGGGCACCGATCAAAATCACTTGGTGCAACTAATGCTAACCGGACCATCGGAAATAAAAAAAATGAGGGAGAACAAGACACAACCGAAGCCGGTAACGGAAAAACGGTAACAACTCTATGAAACGAACAACCACTGGTTTGCACAATCAATAGAGAAAACGATGTAGTTCAAAAACATCGACGACGATGGCTAGCGGTAAGCATCCCGCTTCCAGCCGCTCACAGCGGTGGTCGGGAAAGTAGACCAGCGGCAGCAGCACCGGGATTCCGGTGACATCCGGTTACAAGGAAAGAAAAAACAATAATAATACCACCAACCATGAAGGGCGGTGGCCTGGAAGAAACAGATGGCCACGATCCCAGCCGCAAACGGCGGCGATCCTCCGATTGAGATGAGGCTCCGGCGAAAAAGGAAAAAGGTGGAAAAAAGAACAGCAGCCTTTCTGTGACTTTAGATAGAGATGCAATTTTTTTTTAATTTAATGTGAAGCCAATCGATGAAGATTTAGGGTCTAAAACCCTTGTAATTCTTTATTATCTTTGGGCTTTGCATCAAGTTGAAACAAAAAGGCCCATCTTGTTTTTTTTTGGTCCAACTAGTATTTAGGGTACAATCATCTTTTATTTTGTCATATGAATTTTACTTCCTTTTTTTTAATTAAATACGATCATAGTGACTCTGATTCCACTGTAGGGTTTTAAATAACATTGTAACCGATAAAACGCAACGGAAATTAAAATAATTTTGGTTACAACGTAAAAAAACTTTTCTAAACAATTAAAACCCAAACAGATCCAATGACGTATTTAATCAAAACCAAAACCACACCATAGGGTGTTTAGAGATGTACCTTTCAGATTTGTTGTGGTTGAACGAGCTGAGCACTTAGAAATCAAACGAGGTTTCCTCTAACGGTATCCACACACGAACACGCGAAATTCCACCGAGTGCTAGCCCAATAACCCTAGATCTATATGTGTTTTACAGAAAAGAAAATGGTTTCTTTTCTGTATTTCTCTGAAAGGCTATTCTGATTCAATTGTATATCAAATGGTTTAGCCTAACCCTTATTTATACCAGAAGAATTATAGTTAGACTATAATTCAATTAATGATTAAATAAGGTTTAGTAATTATCTGTAATATTCAAATTCAAATTCAAATTCAAATTCAAATATATATATATATATATATATATAATTACAGATAATTTCTCGTAATTAACATAATTACGTTTTCACCCTGTAATTATCATAATTACAGTTTAACACATATTTTCATAATTATCCTTTAAGAATAATTATTTTCTTAATCAACTTGATTTAATCCGGGTTTCTAAAGATGGAAACAAACGTATTCTTTGTGTGCGACCCTATAGGTTTACATACTCCTCAGCAGTATCTCTGTGTGACATGTGTCGTGGGCATATAATAACTTACATTATTCAAGATTAAAGTGGGTCATAAATGTAAATGTGTAAAAGTGTGAGTGTTTACTTTGTATTTGAGTTGTAAAGTCAAAGTAGTTGACCTTAGTCTTAGTTAGACAAATTGGTCATGTTGACCATATAAATAGGAGGTCAAAGTCTTTGTATAGAAGACACACACGCGCATAACAGAGATCATTTACACACTGTAAAGAACACACACAGAGAGCTTGAGAGACTTACGCAAAAAATAGGGATATGAATCTATGAAGCTGTTGTAATCTTTGATCAATCAATAAAGAACAATTTCTACATTGATTGTGTGTGATTCTATTGAGTTAGGAACTGGAACAACACATTTCATTGAATCCTAAGCCCTGAGTATCCATCTGAGAATTTATCTTGATATGCACATCTTGAGCATCCTGATAACTTCTGATTTGCAATTCTTTTCTTTCCAGAGATTGGTGTAAAACCTCTCTTTTTTTGAATTTTTTTTTTTGTTAAAGCAACAGATTTGAGTCTCTCATACTCAGATCTTTTTACTTCTTCTTTTGCCTTTAAAACTTTTTCAAGTTCTTTGTATTTTATAGATTTTTTTCTTTTGTTCTCTAATATCTTTCAAGCTCTGATTTTTCATCACAAATTTCTTTCTTTTCAGATTCCAAAAGATCTTTTTCTCTTTTGTAAAAATTCAAGTCTTTTAGAACTTGTTTTCTCTTTTCCTTTTCTTCAGAGAGCTTTTGTTTTAAGTTCTGAAATTCATCAGTGAGTTTAAGCACATCCATTTCAAGTTCATATTCTGATGTGGATGGGGAATGTACCTTTTCAGAAATGTCCTGAGATGATCCATCTGATTGATCATCATCTACTACCTCCATTCCACAGAGGTTGGATGGGTCTGATTCTCCATCTAAGGTTGAGTTAGAGGGCCAATCTTCTATCTCTGCTATAAGTATCCTTTTCTTCACATTGTATTTGTATTTGTTTTTGTAGTAGTTTTGATCAATCTACCTTTGCAGTTAGCAGAGAAGTGGCCTGGTTTGCCACATTTGAAGCATCTTCCATCATTTTGGTTTGTTGTAAGAGCAGCACCTTCTTGTTTCTGAGATGACTGTTGAAAGAATCTCTAAGGTTGTTGGAACTGTTGTTGTGGTCTTTGATTTTGGACAGGTTCTTGGTAGTTGTACTGAATGGCCTTCTGATCACTAAACAGAGTTGATCTTGGCTCTAAATGGTGTTCTTCCTTCTGGAACCTTCTTCTGTCACCTCTGCTATCTCCTTCTTCTCTTCTCTTCTCAAATACTTTCTTGCCAAATCTCTTATTAAATTGATGAGTGATTAAAGCAAGAGATTGAGGAAAAGCATTGATGTCTTCATATTCTGTTTCAGATTCTTTGGATTTATCTGCAATCATGGCTCTTTTTGATTTCCTTTTTGACTCTTTTTCAGAAAACTTTTCCTTTGATCCTTTTGATCTTTTGACTTTACTTTCTCTTGAACTTTCTTCAGAAATGCTTGTCTTTGGACATCAAAGCAAGAGGTCCACCCAAAGAAGTTATGCTCTTTTGTTTGACAACCTCCTTTTCTTGAGCAACAAGAGTACCATAAATGTCTGTAAGTGTCCATGATTCAAGATTTTGATTTTCTTGAAGTGACATAGACAATTGCAACCATTCATCATTTAAGCTCTTCAAGAAAAGTACATTGTTTTCCTCTTTGGATCTTATGACCCCACACTTTCTGCATTTATTGGTCAAGACATTAAACTTGGAATATGTTTGTTGTAAAGTTTATTCAGGTAGAACTTTAAAGTCATGATATTCATTAATGCACTGTGTCCTTCTATTCTTTTGTGTTTTAATGCCACCTTCTAGTTGATTTAACAAATGATCCCATATTTCTTTTGCAATGACACATGAGTCAAGTTCTTGAAAGATGTCATTTGGGATGGCCATGATTAAAAGTCTGACAACTTTTGAGTCATCCTCCATTTTTATCAGTTCTTCATCAGTAAATCCAGTTGTCTTTTTCTCAAAATAAGCAGGAATTTCTATAGTTCTTGCTGTAGCAGGAACTCTTGGAACCAAAACCATTGGTTGGAAAGATCCATGAGTGAAAGATCTCATAAGATCTTTGTCCATTCCTTCAAGAAAATTAACCATCCTAATCTTCCATTGAGGATATTCATCTCTCAGAAGAGTAAGATGTTTTGTTAAAGATCCAGCCGTATAAATGGCACTAATACTTGAGTTTGCCATTTTTTAAAAAAATGAATATAGTTTTGAAAGAGATGAAGCTTGAGATTTTGAAGCTAAAGTTGCTAACTTCCAACAAGATAAAGTACTATGAGTAGCTTTCAAACTTGGAGCATATAATGTTCTCGAGTAAACAATAGTTTAAATGAACATGCACAGAAATGAAAACTGAATCATAAGACAAGAATCAATCCGAGTAAACCAGATTTGATCTTATTTGTTTTAAGAAAAACAAAGAAGCTCTGATATCAATTGTTGGATCCCAGATTCTTGTCTAGAATGATTTAAACAAACAAACATATGACAATAATAATAGCGAGGGGATGTGCCACAGAGGCATCATCTTGTGTGGACTTATCTGTCGTACTCCGTGGCAAGAGAGCACTTATCTTTTCAATGGCAAAGCCCTTTTGGGAGGGCTTGTCTAGAAGTGAGGTTTCCTCTGGTTTGTGTACTTCATAGGTGGAAAGAGGTACCTCTGAAGTGGCTGGCTGGTTTGGGTTCGAGGTGTGCACCTCTGATTCAATAGCCTTAGCATCTAGATCATGCTGGCTAGATGGTATGGTGGCACTAGAGGTTGGCGATGGGGTCCTAAAGTGAATGTGCCCGGAGGCAACTTTTTCTACCCTTACCAATCTCTCGGCTTCTAGTATGGTAGAACTCTCTGTAATCTCACAGTCCAGAGGGGACTCTCTCCTCTCAGAATCCTCAGAGCTACTCTCTAAAGACTCTTTCTCACCTTCTTCCGAGCTAGAAGAGCTACTCTCTTATCTAGATTCTGAAGATAACCCAACTTCCTCAAAGACAGCCTCCTCAGATGCTCTATCGTTTATCTCGACTTTGACTTCTCTGAAAAGGATACCCTCTGGTTCCTCCCTTAGAGTGCTATGAACTTCAGGGTCCTTGGAAGAAATTGCAGGTTAAGCCATGGTGAAAGTCTTGGTGAAGAAGATGAAGTCTAGAGAGAGAAAAATGAACTCGATAGAAGTTGTGCATGTGAGAAATGAAAATCCGGATATAAAATTGATTTTATACCCCAATTTAGAAAAATAGCACTCGAGTGTAAAAAAGGTGAAACTGCGAGGATTATACCTTTTAGGTTGAGGACGTTTTACCTTACTCTTCCCCATATGGTGACACGTGTTTTTGGTAACTGTAGCACATAAGTGTTTAGTTGCCAAAAAATCGGAGTGGTTGCCAGATTGGTAAATATTTAAATTTAAAAGACCACTCATGCTGACTAGACAAACCTTTCATATTATCCTTTGAAAGAATCTTTTATTTAAGAGTAATCTAAAATATCACAATGTATAATGGTTCAGAGGTTCTGAGATCCTGGAAACATATGATAAAAGAAATTGCTCTGAATAAAATAAAAAAATGCTTCTGACTTTGATGTCTAGATCTTTTGGATATAAATATCAAAGGAAAGTTCAGATATTCTGATTTTATTATCAGAGGTTCTGATGTTTGATGTTGTGACCACTCATCATTTGCTTGCTCCCCCTTGACAAATGATGGTTTCTTTTCTACTCTCCCTCTTGAATTATGCTTTGGTGTACTAATTGAGATAAATTTAAACATGCTTTAGAAAGTCAGAGGCACTGAAGAATGTATCAGAGACCCCATTATTCAAAATATGCTACTGCAACATGTTAGAGACTCTGAAGTAGATATCAGAGGCTCTGAAGCATTTTGAAATCAAGTAGACATATTTAGCATGCCCAACTTGCTAATCAAGAAATTGAACCTTCGTTTATCTAAAGCTTTTGTGAATATATCAGCAAGTTGTAGATCAGTTGGAACCAAATACATCTCAATTGTGCCCTTTCCAACATGATCTTTAAGGAAATGATACCTAACATCAATATGCTTTTTCTTGGAATGTTGAACTGGATTTGCAGAGATGGCAATAGCACTTCTGGAGTCACAAAGAATGGGAATTCTATCAAACTCAAGACAATAGTCTCTGAGTTGAGTTCTCATCCAAATAACTTGTGAACAACAATGTTAGATCACAGATTTATTAGATTCAAGATCATCCAATCTGAAGACTGGAATCTGAAGCTAAAGCTGAAAAGCCACTCTCGATATTAGTCTAATGTTAAGTTTGTAATAAATTTCAAAGTTAATTATTGTGTTAATTATAGTATTTTATATTATTCCTAAATATCTAATTAATAGATATTTAGGATATAAGATATTTAGTTTACTTTAGGATAATATCTTGTTTAGATATTATGTTGGTTGTTGTTAGGTGAGATACTAACATATCTCAGATCACACTCAACACACAGCTAACAATCCTATCATCACCATCATCCAATCTAGAGAGAAACAGTGAGAGAGCTTAACAGAGAAGAACATCAACCTTGTAATCCATTGTTTTGTATTCAAACAGGTTGGTTTATCTATATCTTTGTGATTTGTATCGTCTGGTTAAGATCGTGTTCAAATATATAGGGTCGACAATTGGTATCAGTGTTATACCAGATATAAATCAAATTTTTAAAACTCTCTGTGTTCTTCATCTTCAAGAACACTGTACCATCGAGCAAAATTGTCAAACAGTGTTTGTTTTTGAAATCAAAAGGTTGTAAGTTGTTGTAGTTGATAAGTCGATCATCTTGTCAAATTTTACAGCTGTAAAACGACTTCTAGATTGGTGTATTTCAGTGTTTACAAAGCAGATTATCGAAGAAGAAACACACACCGATCGACAACGGTTACACGCACTCCGGTCAGAACACACCGGTCTCAACACCGGTCGAAGACTCTACACCGGTCACACTCACATCTCCAATACGGTCGAACAACACCGGTCGTAGACACCGGTCACCACAACATACAGGTCGATCATCCGGTCGAAGGTAACATCGGTCGAAGGTAATACCGGTCGAAGGTAGCACCGGTCGACAACTCTCCGGTCGAAGTAGACACCGGTCGTAGGTCCGGTCAAGCATCATACCGGTCAAGGCTCCGGTCGAGCATCACTCCGGTCAGCAGGACCCCGGTCGAAACAATCCACACTCACTTTCCGCCATCAACGTCTCGCACAAAAGTTCTTTCGCGCGACCAACTGCTCACGTAATCTTCAAAACGCGCGACCTACTTCTCACGCAAACTTTATCAATGCGCCAACCTCTACTCGCGCAAAACCCCTTTTGCGCCAACCACTACTCGCGCAAACATCAGTTCTCTCGACCTTCCCCTCGCGCAAAACTCTCTTTTGCTCCAGCTTCTTCTAACGCAAAGTTGACTTTTGCGCCACCTTCAAGTAGCGCAAATTAAGCTTTTTGCGCCAGTTCCAGACTCAGTCTTATTCTTCAGTGTTTATCTGATTTTATCTGGACTAACATTCAGTATAAGTTCTTATTGCGCATTATTCGAACAGGATGACTTCAAGAGAAGCTCTAGCTATCGGAACTGACACAAAGCCACCAGTACTCTTCAGGGGAGAGTATGAACAGTGGAAAGATCGGTTCATGGACTTCATAGAAAGACATGATTTGGGTGTTTTAATCAGGAAATCCTTAGAGGAAGGAGTTATGGCACCTGTTTGGAGGACTCGTACAGAGGGAACTGATGAGCAACCATATCAACTTAAGTTTGATGATCTCGAAGGGTATGAACTAAAGAGAGAAAGAGCTGATAGATTAGCAAAGTCTTTCATTCTTCAAGGCAATACTAATGAAATATACGTGAAGATTAACAGCTACAAAGCTACAGGCAAACAGATGTGGAATCAACTAGAGAAAATGATGCTTGGTTCAAAAGTTGGAAACCAGCTCAAGATATCCAACTGCCTCAACAACTATGAAGAATTCAAAGGTAGAGTTGGAGAATCTCTAGCAGAAACATACGACAGATTTGTGACCTTGCTGAATGAGTTAAGCAAGAACAAGGTCAATAAATCACAGATAGAGCTGAATGTCAAATTTCTCAGCATCCTCCAGCCTGAATGGAAAAGATTTACAAGGCAGATGAAGCAAATCAAGGATCTCAACGATATTCCACTTCACGAGGTCTATGAAACCCTCAAGAAGAATGAGGAAGAGGTGGATGAGATCATGGATGAAAGAGACAGACTGGGAAGACTATTGATGATTCAATTGCTCTTGTTGTGAAGAAGAAGAAGAAAAAGATGATTATGTCTGAATCAGAAGAGGTTGAAGCTGAAGCGAACTCTGACTCTGACGACTGTGAACAACTAAAGTAGGCTATGCTTATGTTGACTAAGGCTTTTCAAAAGAAGTTCTACAAAAATCCTAGCTCGAACAGTCAGAGGTATTCATCTGGTCCAAGCAACTATGTTCACAAGGAGAGGTTTGAAGGAAAAAGATTCGAAGGAAAGAGGTTAGAGGAAAGGAAGCCAGAAGAGCAAAGGTTTAAAGCAGTAGAGATCAATCAACCAGAACCTCCAAAGTGCTACAACTGTGGTAGACTTGGACATTTTTCCAAAGACTGCCGAAGACCCAAAGTCCAGAACTCCGACTACTACAAGAACAAAATGTTGCTTGCCAAACAATAGGAAGCTGGAAAGGCATCGATGGCAGAAGATGAGTTCTGGCTTGATCAATCAGACCAAGAAGATGAGAATGAAGAGAAGGACGAGATAGCACACCTATGCTTTATGGGAAAGCTGGAAATAGGAGCTGAAGCTGATTCCGATAAAGAGGACAACGAAGAGGTATGTGATTTATCTGAATCAAATTTCTTAAATCAAATGCATGCCATGATGATAAAACTCCAAGAATTAGAGTCGAAACTCAAGCGTGAAACGGGTGTTATTACTGACAAAGACCAGTCAATACAGAAACTTAGCAATGACCTTGCTGAGAAGAAAGTATTGATTGAGGTTTTGCATAAATACATTGACACCAACGCAAAAGAAAAGACCATAGTTCTTAAAGAGATTGCTGAAACAAATTCTAAATTGAGAACGTCTGTGTTTGATTTCAAAGAGCTTAAGAAAATGTATTCTTCGTGTACCGAAGAAAACAAATCTTTACTTGCAAAATTAAATGCTTTGGAAAATAAGTTATACTCATTGGGTCAAACTGAACAAACCATTCATCTAAACAAACCCAAAGAGAATAAAGAAAGTTGGGGAATTGGATACGAGAATCCTCACTACCTTAAAAAAGGTATATCTGAAGTGCATGCACTTTATAATTTTACTTTTATGAAACTTTCTCGACGATACCCAGAACTTAAAGTTTTCTGGACTGGACTGTCTAAAGAGGATGAAGCCAAGGAAACTGAAAAACGAAAGAACTTATCTAAAGTTCACCTTCCATTTTATTATGCGAAGCTGAATAATAGTTATGATTCTGTTCAATCAAAATCTCTTTCAAATGACTTCTTTCAGAGTTATTCTGTCAAAGAAATGGAGGCGAAGCCTATTAAGGGTAAACTTTACGTCCCTCCTCTCATTTTGGAAAGTAAAATTTTTGAACTTGAGAAATCTTTAGCAGATGAAAGACTTTTGATTGATAATGAACAAAAAGTGTTTTCAACTGTGCTTAAAAATGATGTTCTTTCTAAATTAACTAAGGCTTCAAAATCCAAAGACATGTTTGGTTCAACTGATGGAGGGTTTGATTTTCTAAACTCTGATGGTGTTTTAGATGATTGTATTGATCAATTTGATTTTAGTGCCAAACTTCCTAATCATTCGTCTTTTGTTGTGAATTCCTTTGGATTATCCAGTAAGTGTGTGAAAGGTAAATCACCAACGAAAGTTGATGAAACAGTTTCTGTGAAAACTAAGAATGCGAAAGGTAAGAAGAAATCTCAGCATTCACAGAAACCGATCACTACTGATAAGGCAAAGACGAAGCATTTATTTGTTGCTCAACAGTCTAACTCAAAAGTTTCAAATGTTTCAGATCTGGGCAAGAAAAGGCTAGGAGTTAAATCTCAATGGAAACCAAAACAGGAGATTAACGAGACTGCTAAATCTTTTCTAGTGTTGATTGTAATAAGACTACGACTAGTAAAGATGTTTTGATTGTTGATGTTGCTATTTTGAAACCAAAACTTGTCGTTTCTCGCAAGAAATACTCTATGAAGCAATTATTCCAGTTATCTTTATCTGCTAGAAAGTCTTCATATTATGATAAACATGTTTATGCTTCTTGTCAAGATTCTGATATTTGGTTTGGCACATATCATGTTCACTCTTATCATTCTAATTCTTAATTTGATTCTCAAAAGCAAAGAGGACCCAAATTTCAATGGGTACCAAAATCATGTGCTAACACTGTGGGTCCCATTTATAAGTGGGTACCTAAAACTGTTGTTTCGTAATTTCTCTTATGCAGACCTGTCATATGTAGTACTTGGATAACGGGTGTTCCAAGCATATGACAGGACAGAAAGGTATGTTGACCAACTATACAGAGAAGTACTGCGGAACAGTTCGATTCGGTAATGATCAGTTTTCACCTATTCTGGGATATGGTGATATGGTACATGACAAAGTCACGATCAAGAAGGTGAGCTATGTAGAAGGCTTAGGACACAACCTGTTCAGTATAGGCCAGTTTTGTGACAAAGGCATAGAGGTAAATTTCAAGGCCAAGAGGTGTTCTGTTCGCACTGAAGAAGGCAAGGAACTCTTGGTCGGCACTCGAAAGTCCGACCTCTACACAATTAATTTGTCAAACGTCTAGACTGACAAGCAGGTGTGTCTACTCTCAAAAGCCTCGATGCAACAAAGCTGGTTATGGCATCAACGACTCTCTCACCTCAATTTTTGGTACATCAACAAACTGGTCAGTGGGAAGTTAGTGAAAGGACTTCCTGAGCTAAAGTATGTCCAAGAACATATGTGTGCAGCGTGTGAAAAAGGTAAGATGAAGAGAGCTCCGTACAAACCAAAGCCTGAACCGAGTACCAGCTCTCTGTTAGAGTTGTTGCATATGGATCTCTGTGGTCCGATGAGAATGCAAAGCTTAGGCGGGAAGAAGTACATATTAGTTATCGTGGACGATTATTCGCGATACACGTGGGTCAAATTTCTATGTTCAAAAGATGAGACGCCTGATGTACTCATCACATTTCTAAAGACGACCCAGGTGAATCTGTAGAAACCAGTCAAGGTTCTCAGAATTGACAACGGCACAGAGTTCAAGAACAAAACAGTTGCAGAATATCTCGAATCAGTCGGGATTTCACATCAATACTCTGATGCACGTACGCCTCAACAGAATGGAGTGGTCGAAAGGAGAAACCGTACGCTAGTCGAGGCCGTTCGAACTATGCTAAGACAATCTGACTTACCTCTATTTCTATGGGCCGAAGCTGTATCGACTGCGTGCTACACTCAGAATCGTTCCATAATACACCGCAGATTTAAGAAGACTCCGTATTCGTTAATCAACAACCGAACACCGACAATCAAATATTTTCATATATTTGGGTGTAAGTGTTATGTTCTAAACGACAGAGAGAGTCTGAACAAGTTCAGCGCTAAGGTGGATGAGGGCATCTTTATTGGCTATTCTTCTACATCAACTGCATACCGTGTATACTTGAAGAAGTCAAAGACTGTTGTCGAAAGCGTCAACGTTACATTTGATGAAGAGATGGCTTCTGAACAAGTCTGTTCAGAACCCGTGATAACAGGAGTACTAGCTTCTGGGTAAATCAATCCAGAACATGTGTCTCAAGCAAACAAATCAGATGGGGCATCAACGTCTACTAATCATTTATCTGATTTAGATTTATTATTTGAACTATTTTATGATGAGCTTCTTGGAACTAAAGTGACTAAATTTGTTGTGGTTGACAGGATGGAAGACTCAATGACTACTCATCCAATCATTTCAGATATCTCTACTGAATCCGTCTCCACGATTCAACAAGAAGTTCAAGTTCAAATACCTACTCTGACAGTTGAAGCTGTGATCAATAATGAAGAGACATAAGTTGCTGACCAAGCTGTACCTACTGAGACTTCTGCACCTACTACTTCAACTGAACCCCCCATTCCTACTGAACAACCTGAAGAAGATAACAGTGGATTCATATATGATGATATTGATCTCACTACATATAATCCACTCCGTCATGAACACAAATGGACCAAAGCGCACCCGATAAGTCAAATCATTGGAGATCCAACAAAACCGGTGCAAACTAGGTCTGCTTCAATGAATATGTGTATGCATGAATCCTTTCTGAGCAAGATTGAGCCTACTCGCGTATCTGAGGCCCTTGCTGATTCAGACTGGGTGACTACAATGCAAGAAGAGCTGAATCAGTTTGAAGCACTTAAAGTCTGGAGACTCGTACCTAAACCTCAAGGTAAAACTATTATAGGTACGAAATGGGTTTTCAAAATCAAGAAAGATGAAGATGGTACTGTTATCAGAAATAAAGCAAGACTTGTTGCCAAGGGATATAGGCAAGAGGAAGGAATAGATTACGACGAGACTTATGCTCCAGTGGTGCGTTTAGAGGCAATTCGGATGTTTCTGGCCTACGCAGCCCACAAGAACTTCACGGTCTTTCAAATGGACGTGAAGACAACCTTTCTAAATGGCATACTCAAGGAGGAAGTCTACGTCTCTCAGCCAGAAGGATTTGTCAATCAAGAGAAACCGACTTATTTATACATTCTCGACAAAGCACTTTATGGACTGAAACAAGCTCATCGCGCCTGGTATGAGGTATTATCTAAGTTTTTGGTCAAGTCAGGTTTTACAAAAGGTACTGTCGATACCACTTTATTCATCAAAAAGGAAAAAGGTGATATCATGCTAATTCAAATATATGTGGATGATATTATTTTTGGCTCTACAAATCCTAAATACTATAAGAATTTTTCAAACCTTATGGTGTCACGTTTTCAGATGAGTATGATGGGAGAGTTAACTTTCTTTCTCGGATTACAAGTCAAACAATTTTCAATGGGGATTTTTATCAATCAATCTAAATACATTCTTGATATTCTTCGGAAGTTCAAAATGGAAAATTGCAAACCGATTGGTACCCCAATGGCACCAGGTACTAAGATTGGCACCGATCCTTCGGGAAAGGCTGTTGATGCTAGGACTTATAGAGGAATGATAGGTTCTTTAATGTATCTTACTTCCAGATATAATGTTTTCAACATCTTTATGTGCTAGATATCAGGCTAATCCTAAAGAATCCCATGTGTCTGCTGTTAAGCGCATTTTTAGGTATCTGAAGGGGACTGCAGATCTTGGTCTGTGGTATCCTAAAGATACTAGTTTTGAACTAACAGCATATACAAACGCAGATCATGCTGGTTGCATGCTAGACAGGAAGAGCACGTCAGGTCATATACAGTTCCTCGGTGATAAACTCGTCAGTTGGGCATCGAAGAAGCAATTATGTGTCTCAACTTCAACGACCGAAGCAGAATATGTGGCTACTGCTAGCTGCTGTTCTCAGGTCTTGTGGATGAAAACTCAACTGCGCGACTATGGTTTTCACTTCAACAACATCCCGATCTACTGTGACTCGAAGAGCGCTATCGCGATAACAACTAATCCTGTTCAGCATACAAAGACCAAACACATCGATGTCAGGTATCATTTTATAAAAGATAATGTCGAAAAAGGAACAATTGAACTTTACTTTGTAAAAACTGATTATCAGCTTGCAGATTTGTTTACCAAACCCTTGGACGAAAAGAGATTCAATTTTCTTGTCTCTAAGCTTGGTATGCTAAATCTTAAGACCTAATCGGTGGTTACCTATTAAAGTTTTTTATTGTAAATTTTTCATCATTTCTTTATTTCCGCAAGATATCTGTTCTTTAATATTCTGTTCATGATCTAAGGGGGAGTGTGAGAAGAAACTCCATTGATGATCATTGTTATTTTGAGGGGGAGCTTATATAATTTCTGCATTTACCTTTTACGTCAAATTTTTGTAATGCATGGTTTTAGGGGGAGCTCTTCAAGTCAAAGGAGTATGGATATGACTTCTGATTATTTCTGATCATAACTCGTACTTTCATTGTTTTACTGCTTTTTGTCTTTTTAATTTCAGTGAATAAATTTGCTTTGACTATGACATAAGACTTTTGAAGTTTGAGAGATGCTTATAAGATCATATCTATATGACTTTAAGCTTGACTTCATGAGATGTAAGATTTCACTCAAAATGTATAATTCCTTATCTTCATCTCATATATGGTTGAAATATGGACATCTTTCAATCATAGAAAACATTATTCTTAAATGTTCAAACCACTTCCCGATTCTCAAACCGATTCCATGAATTGGAAGTGTGATTTTACATGTTTTCAAGATCTACTTTGTGCTTTAACTAATATAGTTAAACCATTTTGAGCATCATATGCTTTAGGAAAACATTGGATTTCATTGTGCTAGGACTTAACACAACTTCTACGGAATCACGTTAACCAGTGATTTCTACCCAAGAAGCTAATCCATAGTGGTTGAGTATGAGGAGTCAAAAGAAATGAGTGTGGATTGAGTGATGAGGTATACAGAAAAAGAGATTTTGGTTAGAGTAAGCTAAATGTTTAAAAGAAATAGGGTGTGAGAAAAGAGTTAAAAGAATATCAGAACTCTGCACCAACTTTTTCTGAGTCGGGCAGCCACAATTCTAATGTTTCACAACTCTTTGGTGAACATTATTGAAACAGGCAACTAGCCCATGCCAACTCTTGATCAAACCTCACCATCCACTCATTTTCTACTCAAATAGAAAGTGTTTCACATTTTCAAAGGGGGCGCATCACATTTGCTATCTGATTTTCATTTGGAAAATCTGGATATTGAAAAGAAGGAAGTTTGCCCCACCTTCGAACTTCAATCATGCACATTGAGTCTGTGTTTAACTTACTGTTGTCTCAGTGGTTTACACAATTTTGAGCCTATAAGCAATCATCCGTGCTTAATTCTTTCTATCACATGCACGAACACACAAGGAATTTGTTTCTTTGTCATAACGTTCATAGAAATTTCCTTTGTGGTGTTTCGATGATTGAATGGAAGCCCTGGGGGAGTGAACATCAAAAAGCTCCTTTCCATTGTGTATTTGTTACACACAGTGACTTAGTGTTACTGACAGGCATGTTAACTGATTCATTTGTTGATTCAGGTGTTACACGATTATTTTGTCTAGATTTGCAAAGATCTGGATGAATATCTTTTGAATTGACGGATCAGAAGCTCCTGATGAAAGACATTTCTTGCTAAATATTTTGATGAATTCGTTGCTCTTTTCATCAAAAAGGGGGAGAAGAGCCAACCAAGAAATGTGAAAGATCAAAAGTTTAGAGAATTCTTCAAACTATTCTGAAGAAATGGGAGAAGAGCTAACCAAGAAATGCGAGAGATCAAAGTATTCTGAAGACATGCTGATTTGAGAGAAACTTTCTTTGAAGATACTTTGCTAAAGCATTCTGAGCTAAAACTGGAGATTATTACATTTTGAAGACAAAAAAAGAGATTGCATCTTCTGAGCTGAAAGAGAAGACTGAATTGCTAAATCATTTTAGTAATGATCTTGATCCAAAGGGGGAGATTGTTAGATCACAGATTTATTGGATTCAAGATAATCCAATCTGAAGACTGGAATCTGAAGCTAAAGCTGAAAAGCCACTCTCGATATTAGTCTAATGTTAAGTTTGTAATAAATGTCAAAGTTAATTATTGTGTTAATTATAGTATTTTATATTATTCCTAAATATCTAATTAATAGATATTTAGGATATTAGATATTTAGTTTACTTTAGGATAATATCTTGTTTAGATATTATGTTGGTTGTTGTTAGGTGAGATACTAACATATCTCATATCACACTCAACACACAACTAACAATCCTATCATCGCCATCATCCAATCTAGAGAGAAAAGAGAGAAACAGTGAGAGAGCTTAATAGAGAAGAACATCAACCTTGTAATCCATTGTTTTGTATTCAAACAGGTTGGTTTATCTATATCTTTGTGATTTGTATCATCTGGTTAAGACCGTGTTCAAATATATAGGACCGACAAATAACTAGCAGTAGCAACATATTCTGCTGTAGAAGTTGATACACAAATTTTCTTCTTTGATGACCAACTCACAAGCTTGTTTCCCAAGAGTTGACAACATCCAGAGGTACTCTTCCTGTCTAACTTCCATCCTGCATGATCTGCATCATTGTAAGCTGTTAGTTCAAAACCAGAGAGTTTTGGATACCAGAGACCAAGTGATGGTGTGCCTCTGAGATATCTAAACATTCTCTTGACTGCAGATAAGTGAGATTCCTTTGGATTGGCTTGATATTTAGCATAGAGACATGTTGAAAACATTATATCAGGCCTACTTGCAGTTAAGTATAAAAGTGAACCTATGTTAGGTCCATGATCATAATTAAATCAATGTAAGAAGATAAACAAAGTTGAATTGGGATGGAATCATATTGTTTATTCACACATCTAGAGAGAGCAAAATGTTTCTCTCTCTAGAACACTTAGAACACGTACAGGCTACATTGTGAAAATGAACATTACAAACAAAGTTACAATACAATTCCTATTTATACCCTAACATCCTTGTTTACAATTAAGCCCAAACCCAATGCTAAATACAAGGCCCAAAATATGACATAATGATGACTTCACAAAACTTATAAACATAGAACATTTTATGTTCTAACATTCTCCCCCTATGTTTTGTAAAGGAGTCATCCTCTTTAACTTCAGCTCTTCTCCCCCTTGATTTCTTTAGAAAACTTAGCGTTGCTTAAACTTCAAAACAACTCCGGCTCCCCCTTGAAAGTAGCTCTTATCCTTTGAAGTTTGAACTTTAATACCAGATTTGATGTAGACAATAACCTCGACTGAGTGTACAAAAGACAACTTTTTATCTCTAGTGAATTCAATACATTTGTCATGCCCACAAGAAAGAAATGTGTGAATTATGACATGACAACTAAAGTGCATCTTCAGTTTATAACACCGAATTTGTCTTTAACCGCGACTTGAATAGGAATTCACCTTAAGAACTTAATCTGATCAACTTGCAGGAGGAAGCAACAGGTAGAAAAACTACCCGGTTAGCGGGTGGGGTCAAGGGGCAACGCCCTTGCGGGGTTGAGGGGAAGTGCCCCTAGAGAATTATTTTTGACAATTAAATCTCATAAGGCAACTTGTCGCAAGATGGGTTGAACAGTCACTTTTCGCATACCACATGAACAAACTTTTCGCATAACAACAATTCATAGATCATTAAACATTTAAGGTCACAATTCGCATGAGGAATGAGCCGAATCCTCAACTTTTCGCATAAGCTTGCGTGCAAATTTCTACTTTTCGCATACGCCTACATGTGAATTCCTCGCTTTTCGCATATAACAACATGCGAATTTTGGCTTTTCGTAGGGTACATCATACGAATTCTCAGCTTTTCACATACCCTTTCATGCAAAATCTATACTTCGAAAATTTTCACCATCAAAGCTTTTTGTATCGATGCGAATTCTATACTTAGAAAATATTTTCATCCTGGAAGCCACTTCTCACACATAACATTATGCGAATTTATGACTTTTCGCATCAAGTGGCTTGCGAATTCTTCACAATTCGCACATAACTAAGCACAGTAGCATGCGAATTCTTCACTTTTCGCACACAACTACTTGCAAAATCCTCACTTAGCAAAAATTGTTATGTCCAAGGATGATGTGTCTTGCGAATTCGTCGATACTGAGCCATGCGATTTCTTCATAATCATGCGAATTTTGTGGATTTGACGAATAAAGTTGACTGGAAATCCAAAAAATCTTCAAATTCTCCTTTGATACATCGAATTTCGAGGCCAAACTTTGTACATATGTTCAAAATCAACATTGGAGCACTTTTGTAGTTGATGATCATTAACAAAAACGCCTCTAAATTGAAAATTGATTATCACACAGTAAAATAAGTATTTCGAACCAAAAATCCTCAAAATCGATCAATTCTTCCAATCAGATTGAAATTAAACATTGTAATTGATACACTATGATTAGACTATGTCCTCTGAATCAATTTAACATCATAGCTCGAACAAATTATCATCCAAATGAAAAAATCAAAAACTTCCAGAATATTGTTCATGCGTAGGTGAACTGTTCCATTGATAAAACTATGATCTCGATCGTATCGATGAATTGATCATCGATTTAGGCTCTGATACCACTTGTTAGGTCTATGATCATAATTAAATCAATGTAAGAATATAAACAAAGATGAATTGGGATGGAATCATATTGTTTATTCACACATCTAGAGAGAGAAAAATGTTTCTCTCTCTAGAACACTTAGAACACGTACAGGCTACATTGTGAAAATGAACATTACAAACAAAGTTACAATACATTCCTATTTATAACCTAACATCCTTGTTTACAATTAAGCCCAAACCCAATGCTAAATACAAGGCCCAAAATACAACTTAATGATGACTTTACAAAACTTCTAAACATAGAACATTTTATGTTCTAACAACCTATCATGCCTCTGTAAGTTTTAACATCCACATATTTTCCTGAAGGATTGTGAATTCCAGTGATATAGGTTTGATTGATTAAGAAAAGGATTAACAAGAGATTGGGAGGAATCTGTTTGTTTATTCACAAGGTCTAGAGAGAGTCACAAGCTTTCTCTCTGTAGAAAACACATACAATGCGTACGACTACATTTTGAATGATTACCTACAAAACACTTACAAACATATTGTTAGAACATAATTTATGTTCTTATTAGAAGTTTTGTAATGTAATCAACCTTAGTGTATATTGGGCTTTGTAATGGGTTTGGGCTTAATTGTACACAAGGGATGTGGGGTATAAATAGGAATCTTTAGCTCATTTGTTTGTAAGTTTTTCACAATGTAATCGTACGAGTTCTTTGCTTTCAGTAGTTGTAGCTTTATATTTCTGTTATCAATAAATCTACAGATTTCATCCCTAATCTCTTGTCAATCTATCTTTGTTAATTCAATCTATGATCTCAGGACCTCACAAGTGGTGTAATCTTTCTTATATGACTATAAACTAACAACAAGATACAAGACCTTATTGCCAAAACCATGATATATGTCTTAAAGAAATTATGTGCTTATATATAGCAACTAATCAAACAATATTTGACACAATTAAATTCTCTTAGAATCAATCACACACCAACCTTAAAAAATTCAAGGGTTCTTCATTTTAATCCTCAATTTTCTAGCAATTTGTGTTGCTTTTGGATGAACTGGTCTCTTACTACAATCACATTGTTCAACTTCAACCCAATTAATCACCTTCAATATAAGCAATTGCAGAACTTTCTTCGCATCCGAATCCACGTTCCCTTTCTATTTCTTCATACCCTTCTCCAACGCCTTCTCTACTCACCCTTTCCGACGCCGTCTTCACATCGCCGGTGTGATTCCTTCCCGCCGACCATGAATTCAGTCATCGGAATTTCTCACACACTTCAATCGATCACCTGCAGATCTGCGTTGGCAATGGATATACCATCACGTCAGTTATTCATCGATGGCGAGTGGAAAGAACCTGTTAAGAAGAATCGCATTCCTATAATTAATCCAGCTACCAAGCAGATAATCGGGGATATTCGAGCTGTTACAGCAGAAGATGTTGACGTTGTTGTGGAAGCTGCTCGCAAAGCTCTTAAACGTAATGGAGGGAAGGAGTGGGCGTCAGCTTCAAGAGCGCATCGTGCTAAGTATTTGCGGGCTATTGCCTCAAAGATAAACTTGAAGAACAAAAATACTCAAAAATCGATCAATTCGTCCATAATTGATGAAATTAAACACTGTAATCGATTCCATTTAGTTCGACTATGAGCACAGAATCGATTTAACACCAAAGAACATCAAGAATAACATCAATTAACGAATTAAAAAATTCCAACAGTGACTGTTCTTTTTCAATCAAAACTGATCTCGATCGTGCAGAAAATGATTTTTCTGTTTAGCTCTGATACCACTTGAAAGTGTATTATCCAGATTCAATCAAGCAATTTAACAAGATTTGACAATATTAAGATCCTAGAGAGAGAGTAGAAAGAGAGACAATCACAAGTATATTGATATGAAAGTTACACGTACTATACTTGGTTACAAGATTACTAACAACTCTTACAAGGCTAAAGGTATTTATACCACAACTACTTCTCTTACAAGCTTAAACTCTCTAAACAGAGAAACTCTCAAGACACTAATGTTGACTATTTTGACTTTACAACACTTTGACTTTTCCTATTAAGTATTGGATACAATTATACACTAACACATATTCCTATTTACACCCCAATACCCTTGTGTACATTTTAAGCCCAAACCCGAAGTACAAGTACCAACTACAAATATAAATATTACTTTACAAAACTTCTAAATAGAACATTTATGTTCTAACATTCTCCCCCTAAGTTTTGTAAAGTATTCATCCTTTTCAGCTTCAACTCTCTCCCCCTTGATTTCTTTAAAAAACTTAGCATTGCTTAAACATCAAAGCTCCTCTGGCTCCCCCTTGAAAGTAGCACTTATCCTTAAAGTTTCAACTTTAATACCAGATCTGATGTAGACAATAACCTCGACTGAGTGCACATAAAGATAACTTTTAACTCTTGTAAATCCAACACATTCGTTATGCCCACAAGAAAGAAATGCGTGAATTATGGCATGACAACCAAAGTGCATCTTCAGTTTATAACACCAGATCTGTCTTTGAACCACGAGTTGAATAGGAATCCAACTTAAGAACTTATTCTGATCAGCTTGCAGGAGGAAACATCTTGTAGCAAACACCACAATGCAAGGGTTAGAAGACAATTCTGATAATTGTTCAACAACTGACGAAGGACACTCATTTTCTAACTGCTTTTCAGAACACTGAACGAATGAACGAACTCAGAACTTCTTTCTTCACGAATCAGTTGGATGATTATAAGCACTCAAGATTCTGAATCACAACCAAAGCATCAGAACAATGATTGCAGTCACTCACACTTCTAATTGATCAAGCCAGAAGAATGATTAAGAGCACTCAATGTTAGTCCCAATTCTATCAAGTTCTCAATGTAAAAACATAATTCAAGATTAAAATCGTAATCAGAAGTCTTTGATTAAATCTCAAACAATTACAATCTCAACTTTCTCTCTCTACTTTCTCACTCTAGAATGATGTTCTAATTGACTCTTCTCTAATCTGCTCACTCTATTTCTGATTGATACTTCACATCTAAATTCTACTTACATAATACAAGGACAAATGCTATTTATACCCACAACACTTACAAGGAAAATAAAAATACAAAACAATAAACTTTGACTTTATTAACAAAAGACTTTGACTTTTTACTTGAGAGTTGACTTTCTCATCTTTGACTTCTTGAACTTTGGTCTTCAATCTTTATGATCTTGAATCCAATAAATCTGTGCTCTAATAATCTCCCCCTTTGGATCAATATCATAGCTAAAAAGATTTAGCAATGCGATCTTCTCTTTTTAAGCTCGATTGAAATAACTCCCCTTTGATCAACCTTTATCTTCTGTTGTAATCTCCCCTTTGATACAAACATGATTTACAAACTCCCCCTTAACACTACGAAACTTCTCTTTGATGAGCTCAGAAAATTCTCTCCCAAGGTTATGAAACCTTTTTCACAAAATAAAGTTTCAGCAAAATCTTCAAAATCTTTCAGTTCAATCAAATCTTGAACATCTCTCCCATATCTTGAATTAAACTTTCCTTTTCAAATATCTCTTGAAACAAAACTTGTAATGGACATTTCTTCAAATCTTTATCTTCTCCCCCTTTTTGATGAATAGAGCATCTATATCATCAAAATTTTCTCCAAGAAATGTCTTTATATAAACTGAATTGACCATTGATCTTTCAAGAGCCTCTGATTCACCGTCAATCCGCCAAGATATTCATCTAGATCTTTTCAAATCCAGACAAATTAGGAAGGTAACACCTGAATCAACAAATGAATCAGTTAAAATGCCTGTCAGTAACACGAAGCCACTGAGTGTAACAAATACACATAGGAAAGGAGCTTTTTGATGTTCACTCCCCCAGGGCTTCCATTCAATCATCGAAACACCACAAAGAAAATTTCTATGAATGTTATGACAAGAAAACAAATTCCTTGTGTGTTCGTGCAAGTGTAGAAAGAATTAAGCACGTGATGATTGCTTTTAATAAGGCTCAATATTGTGTAAACCACTTAGACAACAGTAGATAAACACAGACTCAATGTGCAGGATTGAAGTGCGAAGGTGGGGTAGACTTCCTTCTTTTTCAATATTCAGATTTTCCAAATGAAAATCAGATAGATTATATGCTGTGTCCCCAGAAAAATATGAAACATTTCTTGTTAAGAAGCAAATGAGTAGCTAGTGGGGTATTGTCAAGAGTTGGCATGGGCTAGTTGCCTGTTTCAATAATGTTCACCAAGAATTGTGAAACATTAGTAATGTGGTTGCCCGACTCAGAAAATAGTTGGTACATAGTTTGATATTCTTTTACTCTGATCTCACACCCTCTTTCTTTTAATCATTAAGCTCACATCTAACCAAACTCTCTTTTCCATTTTACCTCAACACATAACCCACACTCATTTCTTTTAGACTCCTCACACTCAATCACTATGGATTAACTTCTTGGGAAGAAATCATTGTTTAACGTTATTCCATAGAAGTTCATTTAAGACCTAGCACAAATAGCCCATATTGTCCTAGAAAACATGTGTTGCTCAGATGATTTAACTTTATCAGTTAAAGCTCATATACAGATGTCAGATGTTAATATGCTCAGAGATATAATCATGAATATATGAGAATTTTTAGACATTGAAGTATTTTCAAACAAGTATATTGAATGAATAATCATGAATGCAAAAGACTTGTTTGAAAATCTGACATTATATGAAAATGATCAGAAATGAAATGATGTATCAATCAAGGCTTATGGTCAAGAATAATGGATATTGTCTATATGAAACAAAATATAGACATATCATACCATACCAATTCTATCAATTCTATAAATTGTTAGTCCCAATTCTATCAAGTTCTCAATGTAAAAACATAATTCAAGATTAAAATTGTAATCACAAGTCTTTGATTAAATCTCAAACAATTACAATCTCAACTTTCTCTCTCTACTTTCTCACTCTAGAATGATGTTCTAATTGACTCTTCTCTAATCTGCTCACTCTATTTCTGATTGATACTTCACATCTGAATTCTACTTACAGAATACAAGGACAAATGCTATTTATACCCACAACACTTACAAGGAAACTAAAAATACAAAACAATAAACTTTGACGTTATTAACAAAAGACTTTGACTTTTTACTTGAGAGTTGACTTTCTCAGCTTTGACTTCTTGAACTTTGGTCTTCAATCGTTATGATCTTGAATCCAATAAATATGTGCTCTAACACTCAACGGTCTAACAACATAGATAAGTACTCCAGACTGATGATTACAGATACTCAGGCTGCTAATCCAATCCAATCCAATTAGAGACTAAATCCAAACATCCAGTATCTAAAAATCTTGACAAGCATGAGCACTCGTGAAAATTTAGATCAGTTGCTAAAAATATGTGACCAACGGAAGATAGGAATGATGTCACATATGCATTGCACGGAAAATCTCACGAACAGGGAAAACTTGTAGCAAAATGGGTTCAGAACAGTCACTTTTAGCAAAGAATCAAAAACTTTTTGCATAACCTTCACAATTTGAAGATCACTATTCATTCAAAGCACAATTCGCATGAGGCTTAGCCGAAATCCTCACAATTCGCATAGGCTTGTATGCGAATTCCTGCTTCTCGCATACACCTATGTGCGAATTCCTACATTTCGCATATGACTCCATACGAATTATGTACTTCGAATTTATTTTAGACTCAAAGAATTCGTATCGATGCGAACTCTGAACATCTCGCACATCACTGTCAAGCGAATTCTAGACTTAGAAAAAAATATTGTCCATAGATATTTTATGCGAATTCCTCATCATTTTCATCATGTGAATTCCTTCATGTGAGTTCTCCCATGCGAGTTCTTCAATAATCATGCGAATTCTTTGGAGCTACGATTGATTTCCCAAAAATCTTTGAATTAAGCTTTAATACTTTGAATTTTGAGATAAGATTTAGTGAGCAGGTTCGAAATCAACATTTGAACAACTTTGTAGTTGATGATCTTGTCTAAAAACATCTCTGTAACACCATTCGATCTCAACACAGTGAAAAATATATTTCGAATTTTTTTTCTCAAAATCGATCAATTCTTCCACCTAGAGTGAAATTACAACTTGTAATTGATTCAATGTAGATCTTCTTTGTCCTTTGAATCAATTTGTCATCAAAGCTCGATCAATTTAACATCAAAAACCAAGAATTCGAATTTCACAGAAACCGAATATGCGAACGTGAACTGTTCCATCAATCAACTATGAACTCGATCGTTCCGTAGAAAAATTTCTTCGTTTGGGTCTGATACCACTTGTGAATTCCAGTGATCAAGGTTTGATTGATTAAGAAAAGGATTAACAAGAGATTGGGAGGAATTTGTTTGTTTATTCACAAGGTCTAGAGAGAGTCACAAGCTTTTTCTCTCTAGAAAACACATACAATGCGTACGGCTACATTTTGAATGATTACCTACAAAACACTTACAAACATATTCCTATTTATACCCCAATACCTTTGTGTACATTTTAAGCCCAAACCCAAAGTACAAGGCCCAACTACAAATATAAAATTGAACTTCTATGGATTCACGATAACAAGTGTTTCCTACCCAAGAATGTTAGACTGTAATTGTATTCAAGATTAAATGAGGGTCATTGTTGTAATTAGTGTTTGGATGTGAGTTGTAATGAGATTAGAAGGTTTGACCTTGCTTGGTCATGTTGACCTATATATAAGAAAGTCTTTGTTTTGTTTCTAGTAGACGTGCAAGAGAGTAAGTGTGTAAAAGTGAAGGTGTAATATTGGTGGTAGTTGAGAGAGAGTAAGAACACACACAAAGAACACACACATACGTGAGATCTGTGAATAGATGTTAGATCTGTGATTAATTGTAATTCATGTGATTGATCTAATAAAAGTGTTTGTGTCAATCTAAATGTGTTAATGCTAGTAATCACTAGGCCACAATTGGTATCAGAGCCAAATCCGTTTGAAAATCAAGAAAATATTTTGAGTCGACACTGTTCACGTTACTGTTCACGAAGTCAAAATCTATTTTGATTTTTAGTGGAATTTTCGAGTTGAAATTGATCAGGTTATGATCATATTGTGAAATCGATCGAGTCTGTATGTTTTGATTTTTGAATAGCATGTGAATTGATCATCAATTTTGAAGATTTGTTGTTTTTCGAGTTCACGAGTTCACTGTACTGTTCTTGAATCAAATTGTCATTTTAAGTGTTTTTAATCGAAATTCTTTGTCAGAATTAGATTCGAGATGTTTAGGTGAGTGAATTGTCAAATTTTCAGATCGAAATTTGAAGTCTAGATGAGTTTTTGGTATGATTGTGATCGAGTTTAGAGGTTTGCGTGTGTTCATCAGAGTTTGCGGGTGTTCATATTGGTTTGCGCGTGTTCATCTTGGTTTGCGTTTCATTCATCGTGATTTTCTTAGAATTTGATCTGAACTTTACGGGTTCTACTTGAATCGCAAAGTGTGGTTTCAAAAGTTTCAGTGTATTTTGCGTATCATTTCACAAACGCAAAGTATTGTTTGCGTTTCACTCATGAGAATATCTCACAAGGTTTGCGCATCACGGCACAAACGCAAGTTAAGGTTTGCGCTTCAAATCACAAACGCAAACTGAGTTTTGCGTTCCACGTCACAAACGCAAAGTAATATTTGTGTTCCTTAGCAAATACGCAAAGTGAGTCTTGCGCTTCATAGCAAAAACGCAAAGTATCTTTTGCGTGTCTCAGCACAAACGCAAAGTAGCGTTTGCGCTTCACACTGCAAACGCAAAGCAAGGTTTGCGTTCCACACTACAAACGCAAAGTAGTGTTTGCGTTCCACAGCACACACGCAAAGCTTGGTTTACTTGGATTTTTTTCTGAGAATTTTTCAAAACTGTAATATGGCCTTTTATAGTGAAAAAATTTTCTCTAGGGGCGCTGCCCCTCGACCCCGCAAGGGCGTTGCCCCTTGACCTCACCCGTTAACCGGGTAGCGGGACCCCCGTGCTAAGTCTGCGGAGGGGAACATAGGTCTGATTGTGATCAAATTTTTTTTAATTCTTATTTCAAGATTTTCATATTTCTTGTGATTTCATTTGGACTAACGATCATTTCTAGCATACTTTTATAGATTTCAAGATGTATCAGGATAGCATTTATGATCTTGAAGAGATGATACGAGAGCTTGATGATTGTAGAAGACGAGCAAATATTGCCAGTGAGACAGCTGATGCATTTAAACAGATGAATTCTCAAATTTTTGCGAAAAGAGATAAGCTGAAAAATCAAGTTTTTAGTCTTGAGGTTGAGCTAAATATGTTGAAAGAAAAAGACAACCCAAAAGACAAAGAGGACACGAAGAAGGCTGAGAAGAAAAGAAAAGATTTAGAGAATGAAAATGCTGAGCTGAAGAAGAACAAATTTGAATTAGAAGCTCAAATTTAAAAAGAGAAGAATGAAAGGGAAAGTTATGAAAAGAAAAGAAAAGAGTTTGAAAATGAGAATGCTAAATTGAAAAAGAAAATATCTGAATTTGAGAAAGAAAGAAAAGATTTTGCAAAGAAGTTTTCTAATTTCTCCAGAAAGGCATTTGAAGAAAAGAAAGTTGTAGAGATGAAATGCATTAAACTTTCTCAAAAAGTTTCAGACTTTGAGAAAGTAATCATACTGGAAAGAGAGAAATTTGAGAAAGAGAAGAAGAAGACAGTTGAGTCAAAGACTGTAAAGAAAGATTTTACTGAAGAGAAGATTGTGTTTGAGACTGAGATTGCTAAGCTTACAAAGAAGCTATTTGAACTGTCATCAACAATACTGAAGGAGAAGAATGCAAGCGCTGAGTTGCATAAGAAGTTTGACATATTGTCAAAGGAGAGAAACTGTTTGACTTCAAAGATCAAAGAACTTGAGGAGATCATGTTCATGGTGAAGCTGACTGAGAACAAAACGCCAGAATCTATTGCTCAATCACCAAGAGATGATCAAGTTGGTTCAGAATGCTCATTCAAAACAGCTTCTAGTTTAAATTTTATGAATGTTTCTCATAATCCTTTATTTGATTCAGATGATAGTCATACTTCTGCACTTAAAGACAAAATTTGTCCTTCTAACTTGTTTTATGACAAAAATGTTGTTGGTTCAGGTAACATCCAGAAGAAAGAATCTCAGAAGAAAATGACATGGAGAAAGAAAGATGAGAAAGATAAAGATAATTGGTATTGGAGAGTGAAAGGATCTTCGGAGGAGAAAAAGAAAGAAGAAATATCATTTGGATATACATTTAAAGCTCAAAGGAACAATTCTCCTAAAGGTAAAACTTTTGGTAAACCTGAATTAATCAATTGATAAGGTTAGCTCAAAAGAAAATAAATTGTTCCTACTGTGGTTCAAATGATTTTGTTAGTAAAAATTTTGAAAATTACTGGTATGGTTCTTACTATATTTCTCCCATTCGAACTGCAACTAACACATATGGACCCAAATACCAGTGGGTACCAAAGCCGAAAAATGATTCTGTGTTGCAGGCACCTATAGTCAAGAGGGAGTAAGAGAACTATGGCTTCTAAGTACGTCAGCTTAGAACCCGTAATTCAATGAAGAATGGCTTTTGGACAATTAAGTTCAAAACCCGTATTCAAATGTTTTCTTCTGAAGGATGCTTTCAAGATTACATCTTATCAGGAAGTTTTTCGTTTGAAAGGGAGTTTAGATATAATATTGCTATATCTTTTATAATAATATTTCTAAAAAGATTGATGTTTTACAGATATCAAGGGGGAGGATATCTAGTCAAGGATACTTTAATTGATATATTCATTTCAGGGGGAGTTAAGGATTTTAATCCACAGGTATAACATTCAAAACCTTATACTCTAACACTTGTGAAAGAAGAACAACTTTTACTTGTGAAAAATGTTTTAAAATGTTCAAACCACTTCACGTTCTTAAACTGTTTTCTTGGACTGAGAAGTGTGAATTTTAAATGATTTTTGGATACTTAATTGTATATCTGACCGTGTGTTCTTTAAAGAATAATACTTGTGTATTTTCTTTTCTATACACTTTCTCAAGTATTCATACACACGCTGCTTCAGTATTTTCAATTTGATTATGTTATTACCATGTATCAAATGATATATCTTTCTATCTTTCTATGGTAATACTCCCGTTTGGTATTCACAGTTGTTTGAATCAAACGTCATTTCACTTTAATGTGCTTTCATTGATCATATGTTTATATCTTGTTCATATAAACAACATACGTCTTTGAATTCCCAAATATTTTTCTTCATGATAATTTGATCTGATCTTAATCATTGTCAGATTCTCAAAACATTTCTATTCTTTTCATTCATATAAAGTTTTGAGATATCTTAAATGTTTAAAATGCTCAAATTTCATTTCTGATTTTTAAATGAGCATACAAACACTGACATATGATTTCTTGTATTTTACATGTCAAGAAAATCATTGAACAACATGTACTTTTAGGAACATGGGATTCAGTGTGAGTGCTTAATAGATCTTCCATGGATTCACGATAACCAGTGTTTCCTACCCCGAAAGAAATCATTTGAGTGATTGAGGGGAGAGGGGTCTAAAAGAATTGAGTGTGGGAGTGCGCTGAGATAAAATGGAAATGAGAGATTGGTTAGATGTGAACTTAAATGTTTAAAAGAAAGAGGGTGAGAGAACAGAGTTAAAAGAATATTAGAACTCTGCACCAAACATCTTTCTGAGCCGGGCAGCCACATTACTGATTGGTTCACATTCCTTTCGTGACCATCATTGAAATAGGCAAATAGCCCATGCCATCTCTTGCATACAACCCCACTAGCTACTCATTCTTTTCTTAAAAAGAGAATGTTTCACATTTTCTGGGGAAGCAGCACATAATCTATCGGATCTTCACTTGGAAGATGATGATATTGAAAAAGAAGAAAAGTTGCCCCACCTTCGACCCTTTCTCATGCACGTTGAGTCCATGTATAATCATTGTTGTCTCAGTGATTTACATACTTTGAGCCTTATGAAACATAATCATTGTGCTAATTCTTTCAAAACACAAGCACGAGCACACAGAGAATTTGTTTTTCTGTCAGAACATTCATAGAATTACCTTGTGTTTTTCAATGATTGAATGGAAGTCCTGGGGAGTCAACATCAAACCAGCTCCTTATATTGTACATTCGTTGTACACAGTAACTTCGTGTTACTGACAGGCATTTCTAACTGTTTCATATGTTGATTCAGGGTTACAACTTTTATTTCGTTTGAATTTGAAAAGATTCAGATGAATACATTTATGGTTCAACGGCTCTTTCAGATCAGATGACAGATTTTATCACATCATGTTTTGGAGATTTATAATTTTCCTATATGGGGGAGATTGTCTATTATTAAAAGGAGGAGATGAAAGTTCATGAAGAATGTGCTTATAAGATGATGGGAAGTTCATTCAATGATGAATCTGACCTTGAAGTGTTTTAATGATTTTGATTCTTACAAATCATTAAAAAGGGGGAGAATAATCAAAAGTTCAAGATCAGATTAAAGGTTTAAAGATTTCAGAGGAGATAAAGTTTTCAGATGTTTAAAGTCAAAGGTTAAAGAAAGCTTATCAAAGAGAAAGTCAGAGTTTATGCAAAAGCTATTTCAAAGGGAGAGATAATTTTGAAGAATTGTCAAAGTTTTCGAGATGTCAAAGCCAGAAAAGATTTGAAGTTGAAGTTAATTCTGAAGATATGAAGACCTGAAGATTATTGCCAAAAAAATTTTAATCTTGAATCCAAAGGGGGAGATTGTTAGACTGTAATTGTATTCAAGATTAAATGAGGGTCATTGTTGTAATTAGTGTTTGGATGTGAGTTGTAATGAGCTTAGAAGGTTTGACCTTGCTTGGTCATGTTGACCTACATATAAACAAGTCTTTGTTTTGTTTCTAGTAGACATGCAAGAGAGTAAGTGTGTAAAAGTGAAGGTGTAATATTGGTGGTAGTTGAGAGAGAGTAAGAACACACACAAAGAACACACACATACGTGAGATCTGTGAATAGATGTTAGATCTGTGATTAATTGTAATTCATGTGATTGATCTAATAAAAGTGTTTGTGTCAATCTAAATGTGTTAATGCTAGTAATCACTGGGCCACAAAGAAGTTATCTTTGAGTGATCGAGAGGCGAGGGGTCAATATCTGAGTGTGGGTGTGTGTTGAGATAAAATGAAAAGAGAGTTTGGTTAGACGTGAGCTCAATGTTTAAAAAGAAAGAGGGTGAGAGATCAGAGTAAAAGAATATCAAACTCTGCACCAACTTTTTATGAGTCGGGCAGCCACATTACTGTTGATTCACGATTCTTTTGTGAACTTCATTGAAACAGGCAACTAGCCCATGCCAACTCTTGATTTAAACCCCACTAGATACTCATTTCTATCAACAAAGAGATGTCTCAGTTTTTTCTGGGAAAGTAGCACATAATCTATCTCGTCTTCATTTGGAAGATGTGGATATTGAAAAAGAAGGAAAGTTGTCCCACCTTCGCACTTCGATCATGCACATTTGAGTATGTGTATTACTGTTGTTGTCTCAATGGTTTACACAATTTTGAGTCTAATTGATAAAGCAATCATCATGCTTAATTCTTTCATACACAAGCACATTCACACATAAAATGTGTTTTTCTATCTAAACGTTCATGGTTTAACCTTGTGTTATTCGATGATTGAATGGAAGACCTGGGGGAGTGAACATCAAAAAGCTCATTTCCAATGTGTATTTGTTACACACAGTGGCTTCGTGCTACTGACAGGCATTATTAGCTTATTCATTTTTTGATTCAGGTGTTACATTCATATTTGTCTGAATTTGAAAAGATTCGGATGAATACATTATGAATTGACGGAATTGGTTCGAACAGATCATGGTCAGAGATTATAATTAACATTTCTTGAAGAAGTTTTGATGATTTCTATGCTCTACATCATCAAAAAGGGGGAGAAATTAATTTCAAGAAATGTTGTTTAAAGAAAAGTTTGTAACAGTTATGACGAGTTGATCAAGAATTGACAGAGATGGAATGTTATATTTTTTTAGAGTCTGGAAAGAATGTTCAGAATGAAAGAGAAAGGTCAAAGAGTTCAGAATATTTGCTGAAGATTTCAGAAAGTTTATTTGAAGATTATTTGCTAAAGCAAACTGAGCTAAACCTGAAGATATTTTCATTTCCGAAGTCTGAAAGAGGTTTCTACAACTCTGGAAGAGATTGTTATGTTTCAATCTGAAGGGGAAGATTGTTTTTATTCATATAAAAAGGGGAGATTGTTCTTTGATTTGAATCAAGAGAAGAGACAAATGCTTATCTTTCTAAAGATGATTCTTGTTGGAAGAAGTTTACAAGGGGGAGATTGTATTGCATATCTTTGTAAAGATGATCTTGAATCCAAAGGGGGAGATTGTTAGAGCATAAAATTTGTATCTAAGATCATCAAAGGATGGAAAGTCAAAGTTCCTTATGCAAAGTCAAAGTCAACTAGTTAATTGTTTAGTTTGTCCGTGTAACTTTGTTTTTGTAAGTAGAGAGTTCCCACTTTATCACATAGTAATATACATTCATTGTTACGTTGTTCTAGAGAGAGAGTGTGAGAGAGTAAGCATCCTATTCATACAAAATTTGTAACTGTGGAATTGGATTGAATCATATGAGATTTTGATTTGATAATCTTGATTGTGATTGATAATTCTTAATTAGAACTTGTTATGGTGGGACACACAGATGGTGAGATCGGAATTTGAAGGGTTAACCGAGTTGTATAAAGAGGAGAAGAGGAGAAGAACATAAAGAGGTTGAGGCGTGATTTTGATCTTCTCGGAAATGTAAATTCTTATAATAAAAGAGCATGCGTTGATGATTTGTACATTAGGCTTTAAATCTTGTACATTATGCCTAAGGTCTTAAAAGTCCCAAACTACCTGCATTAGAAAGTAGTACCCTATGTTCAAATGTTGTTTTTAAATTATATATATATTTAAAAAATTATATCCGATGAAAAAATTTACTATAGTTTTGACGAAGCAGAAGACGATAAGAATAATTTATATCCGATGGAATTCTTAAACTCACTGACTGTTAGCGGGTTGCCCCCTCATTACCTCCGGCTTAAAATCGGATGCCCAATAATACTATTCCAGAATATCGACCCTTCAAATGGATTGTGTAACGGCACAAGGTTTATATGTAGAGGTTTTCAGTCGAACGTCATCGATGTAGAAATAGTTGTTGGTTAGCATACTGGTAAGAGGGTATTTTTACCAATAATCCCTCTATGTCCGTCTGAAGATGACATGTTCCCGTTCAAACTGAAGAGAAAACAGTTTCCCATTCGACTTTGTTTTGCTATGACAATCAATAAAGCTCAATGGCAAACAATTCCTGTGGTAGGTGTTTATCTACCAGAACCGGTATTCTCGCATGGGCAACATTATGTGGCATTGTCGAGAGGTATATCATGTGGCACTACAAAGGTATTAGTGAAGCCTACCAAAAAGTTCAAACTGGACGGAGTCTACACATCAAATGTGGTTTATCGAGAAGTTTTGAGTGATGATTGTATATATGATTAAAGCATGATTGTAATTTCTATTTTGTTTAAACATAACTTTTAGACTTTTTGGATAAGAAATTACATTAAGTTTTCATTTTCTAATTTACGATATATCTCGTCGCATTGTGTAAAACTCTTAATACAACATGCGAACCACCAAATATTTTGCAAAATTTGATGTTTAACACTTAAATGTATCTTGATAGAACTTTAACATCACCGCCGCATTGCGCGGGTATTCAACTAGTTAGCCATACGAACTAGATTGTTAGAACCATGAATTGTTTATCTTTCAACTATTTGGATTTATTCTAAATGTTAATTTATGTATACTTATAGCCACAAAATTTTCATATCAACCATAGCTAAATAACGACTTATAGTTACGTACAATTTTAACTGTTGTATGAGTCACCTTTTGGTCACACAAAATAATAGAAACCATGGTCATTTCATGACATATAGTTACATTTATTTAGAAACGTGACTATTGGTTACCTTTTCGTCACACAAGATGACGAAAAATTGTGGTCATAAACTACTTATTTGTCATACGAACTGAATTGATAGAAGCGTGACTTTGGACATGTTTGGTAATGGTCATGAGTTAAATCATGGCTAAAACAATACTCCATCTTTAATTATGACTTTTAGCCACAGTTCTAAACCTAACCGTGGCTAACATGTATTTCCAGAAATGTGGCAAAAAGTCAATTTTTTACTAATAATTTGCTTTAATCTATTTTGAATTAAATAATAATTTTAGTTTATATACAATTTGTCATGTTTAATGGATAATACATTTTGTTAAATATATTTATATCAATATATTGATATAAAGGAATGCTATAATATATTAAGGTGAGTAAATGAGAGTTTAGTTGCATTGAAACATTGCATTGTTGTCAAGTCTCGAAGATACATTGAAAAGAGATGGATTCATTAAAAACCCCTAGGTTTTGGGTATCCCACATTAAAAAGAGATCAATATATTTATATAGAATAAAGCTAGAAAATATTGAAGTGAAGATCATGAGAGTTAAACATTTTGAAATCAAGCGTTGTTAGGTTTTGGGTATCACATGTTGAAAAAAAAAATGGATACATTAGTAGATATAGATGAGTATATAAGACAAACATGAGATCCTTTAATTTTGAAAATGAAACAGAATCATTTGGCTATATGGTATGAAAAGATTGGTTAGCTAAAAAGAAATAACCACACCAATGATGTGTGACACTCTAAAAATTGAGTATTTTTCGATTTTGAATTGTGGTTGGATTTAGAAATACCTGAAGTCTAACCGTAATTGCTAATCTCACAAGGCCTACCCCTCCTATCTCTTTCCATCGTCACACTTTCTATTCTCCAGAACACCATCGGTCTCTGACCAAACCACCTCAATCTCCCCTCCCACAACACAACTATATGAGGATGGATTTGAACTTTGAGCTAACCAATCAATCTCAAGTTTAGCATATTGAATACCAACATGTTATACTTAACAAGTCCAAGAAAACTAATAAATAGGCACATAAATTGCTAAATACATATAACATGATTGCAAAACCTCCCTATTATACAACCCAAATAACAACCATACCAACTTCTCTTTTGTGGGTGACTGCCAAATATCTAAAACCATCAACCCCTCAAATATATATATATATATAATACACTCGTTCCTACTCCTGTCCAGTAGCAGTCAAAAAGTCAATAAATATCCTGTTGGTGAGGAAAGAAACCTACATCACTCTACTGGTTATGATGGATGTTACTATTACAAGTGAGCCAATGAAAGGGCGCAGATTGTTGGATACAGATGCTGTGTTCATCAGTGGAGGGCTTGCCCCAAAAGCACCTAGTCCTGTGCCTGTTGGATCAGGGTTTCCTAAGCTAAACCCTGGTGGAGGAGATTGTGTCCTGTAAAATCAAGATATAGCTCAGAAAAATGCTGATTTTGCCTCTTTATTATTATTATAATAAATGTTAGCAAGAGCAGGTAATGTTACCCTGGTACAGTTGACCCCGGAGATGATGATGTGGTAGGTGTAGGCAAAGACGTTGGATTAATAGGTGCTTGCGTGATTGGTGATGTGGGTGTTGTAGAAGAAGATGAAGATGATGATGATGATGATGATGATGATGGGAAGACACACGAACCTGTACCTGTTGTTAAATCGGATAAAGTCAACATCATAAATCAGATACAATCTTTAATTGAAATGAAGAAAGGGGAGGTTATTAGATTAGAAATATATGTTACTTGGATTGTTAGTTGTTACAACAGCAGCGCCTCCAAAATCACAACTTGTTGGGACTGGGTTCTTCTGGTAGTAACTGTTAAAAGCATATGAAGCATGATTCTGAAGTGTGGGAGGATCATAACAGCTTGCACCCTGCTGAATCGTCGAACAATCAGCTCCCCCAATCCCACATGCATAATCAAGGGCTGACTGCACTGCTGCCTGCGACGCTCCATTCTTTACTATGCACCAGCGACCTCCTCCTCCTCCTGATGTCGTTGGAGGTGACATTATGCCGCCTCCAGATGGCGGTGATGGTGTTGGATTTGTACTTGGGGTTGTAACTGGATTGGTGACAGGTGTATTTATTGGATTGGTGGTGGTTGGAACGGGTCCAACAGGATTGGTACCTGGCACCGTCACAATTCCTGGTGCAGAATTAACTGGAGGGGTGGTCACTGCCGGGGCAGTCACTGGATTCATTATTGGGGCTGAAGGTAAGGCTGTGGTTGGGGGATCAATCGAGTCAAATTCGGTCAATTTATAGTGAAAATATTCCATGAGTGCTCTATGAATAGAAGGGAATAACTCTTCTTTCTCCCTATCAACCTCCCTTGTCTCAAATTCATGCGAGCCTTTGACATTTGGAACGTCTGACCCCTTGACTGTCAAAACCAGTAGTACACTAGTAAAAGGAGAGTAAAAACATTGATGGTGTAGATCATTTCCTTATCTCACAAAATCATTTATCATGCTCAAATTTCAATTATCATAGTCCTCAACATATGAAATATCAAAAAGAAATCTTGACATGGGACGCTCTACTGTCATGGGTAGAGGTCAAGTTTGTGTCCATCCTATTGCTCCTGGTGGGATATACTAGGCTTGTTTTGGTTTGGTTTTAGGTTTAAGTTAAAACTAAAAAGTAAAAAAGGTAAGGTGGATCTAAAGTTGCAATAAAACTCAATAAGGTTATCAATTCAATTTGAAAGTTAAGTAAGGTTTAAGGAAAACAGAGTTCACCAAACTATGATAAGATGCATTACAAAACCACCATAAGTAGCAGGCTAACGGAACTTTAATCAATAATCCGTTGTTTTTGTTGAACATGGGTAATTCAGTTATAAAAAGGCTTTCTGTTTGCTCAATTGGCAATCAATTAAGGATTAGAAATTGATCCTCGGGTTTGAATAAAAATTTTCATTTGAACTTTGACTTGAGGATTTAATAATCACTTGTGTACAAGTGGAAATCGTGGAACATGAATGATTTTGGCAAATTGAATGCTATCAGCAATATATTTACTTCAAAATCAAAGGGAAATTGAATCTTTTACGGTGAATTAAAAAAAAAAAAAACAGAAAATACCAACCATGTGATGTGAGTTATTGATGTTCATGGCCCAAACAGTGTTATTGTCTGATGCCACCACTCCCTAGTCGTATTCTAAACTAAAACCCTGCTTATTAAACGTTAAAAAGGCTAAAACCCTAATCTCAGATCTCAAGCATACCAACAGATCCAAAAAGAACTTCAATCCGAAGAGCTTTTAATCATATGAAACCGATAACAAGTTACACACAAGGAATTAAGATTGTTTCATACATCAACAGTTTAAGCAGTCAGAATGTCTACATCGAAATTCAATGAATCAAATGAGCAATTCAAGCACTTACCTGAATTGCCTAGAAACAGAACCAAGTGCAAGAAAAAGAATAAGAAGAAGTAGCAGCAGCAGCAGCAATGAGATGAAGGTCCTTTAGCCATGGTTGCTTAGATTCAGTAGATGTTGATTGTTTGATGAGATATGGAGGAGAGGTGCATGGATTTGAGTGGGAAATGGAAAATGGGGTTTGTATAAAAGATAGTGATGGTACAGAGAAAGCCATTGGAGATGTGTGAAAAAGGCGACGATGATGAAAAAAGTGGAAAAAGGGGGAAGAAAGCAAAAGGAAAGAATATTATCGTGTTGGTATTGAATGTGGAGAGTTATGACAAGGAAGTAGTAAAGTTATTACTTTGGAATGAAGACTAAGGGGGTGTTTGGGATTGCTTATTTAAAACAACTTATGCTTATATTGATAAGTGTAGCGTTAAACCGGAGTTTTTAAAAAGGTGTTTGGATTAGCTTATTCTGGTATCAAAACGTAATAAGCTAATAAGTTATTGTTTAAAGGTGTTTGGGATTGCTTATACATATAAAGTAACCTAAAAAGTGATAAACACTTTTGAAATAAGCTAATAAGTTAATACAAAGTGACTTATGAAAAAGTGCTTATCTGCTGTTTGACACCGCTATAAGTACTTTCATTTTCTTTCCATCCAAACACTAGAAAGTGCTTATCTGCGGTGTCAAACCGCAATAAGCTAAAATTCACTTTAAATAAGCAATCCCAAACACCCCCTAAATAAGCAATCCCAAACACCCCCTAAACCTTAACTTTTATTATTTTTCATTTGAATTTGATAATCATCTTAAGAACAATGTCGCTTAATTATTATTTTAAATAACATATCTATATTTTAGTATCAAATATTTGATACAAAAATTCTTGAAAATAAAAGTAAATTTTACTTTTGTTTCATATGGTTGTCAATAACTATCAAGTTTAGTTTTTACTTTAAAACTAAGGGCCGTTTATTTAAATACTTACCCAGGAAGCACTTACTAATAAAACTCGATACACTAACTTACTCTACCGGATAAGATTGTAATCATCACAATGGTATCAATATACAACAGTTTATCCGGTAAGCTCTTACTTGGGTAATAGTTGTCACTCTCACTTACCGGGTAAGACTCTCCATCCTTATTATCGCTCTTACAGGGTAAGATTCTTTGTTTTTACCATGTTCATCGGATAAGGTAAATGCACTGGTAGGGGTTTTGTAAACGACCCCTAAGAGTTAGTTATAGATTTGGTCCCTGTGATTTTTACAAAATTACTCTTTAAATTTAATTTATTATAGAAGAGGACTCGTCGTATATTGTTTTGTAATGAGTTGGTCCCTCACTCTAACAACCATCCAATTCCTCCGTTAATGTGAGAGCATTTTCATTCTTTTTTTCTTTTCTTATCTTTTTTTAAGAGACGAATTTCGTAAAAATCACATAAATCAAATGGACCAAATCTATAACTCTAAAGCTATATCTATACTCTATTATAAAGCACGGATAAAAACTCTTAAATACAAATTATTAGGCACAAGGTACCATCATTTTATGCAAGATTTTAAAAAATCTCTTAATTTACCAGTATCAAAACACAAGATACATATTACTACTGCAGACTTCAAACACCCACCAATTTGGTATGTGCAGGGTCTTCCTTTTATGCAAACATTTCCATATATCACTATTAATTAATATATTATATTACTATAATTTTGTTTTAATTATATTATTAAATATGTAATTGGTTATTTTTTCTAGATGTCATTAAAATATATAAGATAATCATCTAGTTCTAACAAAATACTTAATTTTTTTATATAAAAAACATTATATTATTAAGCCTAAATTAAACAAATTTATAAAAAAAAACATTATCACTTTCTCAAAATCGTACTGTAAATCGACAAAAAAATAAAACGAAACATTAAAATCCTGATGTATCTCGTTGCATTGCGCGAGTACGCTTCTAGTATATATATATATATATATTTTATAAGGTAAGGGATATAATATGAAGAACTCTAAAAGGATTGAAGGATCAAACTAGGAAGATGGGAAGAGAGGTGTTTAGCAACTCATGACTACTAATCCTAGATGTGCAAAAAATTTCCCTGGTTGTTTTATCTTTTGTATTGTTTCAGAAAAATATCTTTTCTTGGCCTAGAAATAGGGAATGGAAAGATAGAATTACAATCACATATTTCTACAAAAATTTATATATATATATATATATATATATAAAGAGAGAGAGAGAGAGGGCCCTTCTTTTGTTAAACAAGGATTTTGTGTTAACCTTGTTAACTAATATGGACCCTTAATCTTGAAAATTAATGGGTGTGATTAAAACAGTTTTTTAAATTAAAAAAGGGGGAAAATGGGTTCAATTTTGATGTTCCTATATGAACAAGGGTAAAAAGGTAAAATTGTATTTGTTGATAATCAAGGAAAGGTATCAAATCCCAAAATATTCGGAATCACGTCTTCTACTCTCTATGGTGTTGGCGTAATTTGCTATGTGCATATATGGAGGATTATTGGTGTACATATATGAAGATTGGATGTCCATTAATGTGTATAAATGTACTATGTGAAGGGTGGGTTTATTGTTCATATATATGAATGTTTTTGAAGGGTGGGTTAAGGGTTTATTGTTCATATAAGAAACAGAAGATTTTTGTTTACTGTTTAGAATTTGAATATAAGAAAAATAAGGAGTTGCATATGTAATTTGCTATGTGCATATATGCACGATTATTGGTGTGCATATATGAAGATTAGATGTCCATTATTGTGCATAAATGCACTTTGTGAAGGGTGGGTTTATTGTTCATATATGTGAATGTTTTTGAAGGGTGGATTAGGGTTTATTATTCATATAAGAAACATAAGATTTTTGTTTACTGTTTAGAATTTGAATATAAGAAAATTAAGGAGTTGTATATGTAATTTGCTATGTGCATATATGCACGATTATTGGTGTGCATATATGAAGACTGTGTATCCATTAATGTGCATAAATGCACTTGGTGATTGCATATATATGAGACGATTATTGAACACAGTGAAAGAATGAAAATTAAAAAAAAAAGAATCAAAGTTATGATAAGAAGATTGGGATAAACAATTAAAAAAACAAATCAATTCCATAATTATCTCAAATCCCATAAAAATCTCATAATGTGATTATGATATAATATAATATTAATTAAATTTAAAATTCCTAATTCCTAATTTACCCTTGCTAAAAAACGGTTACATATAATAAACCTAAAAAATCTTTGAAATCCTATTGGTCTAAAATGGTTAACAAAGTTAACACAAAATCCTTGGTTAACAAAAGAAGGGGACCCTATATATATATATATATATATATATACTAGTTGTGTACCCGTGCAATACGGCGGGAGCTATAAAATGTAAACTATTTGAAATTTTGCTGGTTTTGTTAGAGGAAATTTTAAGGATGATAAATTTACACTTATGAGACGTTTACCAAAACGCTTACTCAGCCTAAATGGATCGATATATGTAAATTATTGAACTACTCCTTACATGTCGGAAGTCAATTTAAGTAAATAAACAACAAAACAAATGATTAACAACCTGCCAGATACACAACTCAATATATAGATGATTGCCTTATTGTTAAACCACATAGACTTAAATAGCAAATATAAGGGAAGGTGTTGGTCCCGAAGGTGCTTAACAAGTTTGTAGAAGGGGGGGGGGGGGGGGGGTTGAATACAAACACAGAATTTAAAGTTTAATAAATTGTTTATTGATAAATCAAAATACAATTTACAAGTTTGTTGCGGAATAAGATTAAGACAGACTCAATCTAAACAAACTTAAGAAACACTAAGATGGTTGCACAAGAAATTCAGAGAATGGGGAATTTTTAGAGAGATAGAAAACAAGGGTTTCTATTTTTGGAGTTCAAGGATTGAGCACACTTTCAGATGAAGGGGTGAGCTTCCTATTTATACCCTATGCATTAAATGCATGGCAGGATACTTTACACGTGGCATTCATAGATTGGCTTTGGTAGTCTCACTTTTGGAGACATGCTTTTGGCCGCTTTATGAACAGTGTAGTTGACAGAGTTGGTGTACGATTTGTGGCAGAGACGTGTCCGTTCTGACACATCGTACTGGTTGTGCAAGGTAAGACAAAAGAAAACTTGAGGCATAAGCTTTGTGATCGTTGATCGCTGAGTATCTCTTCTTCCAGAGATAAAGAAGTTCAGCTATCGCTGAAGCTTTTCCTCAGGCTTCTTCGCGTAAGTAGATGTCTGATCTTCGCTGATATCCGCATCAGGTCACTAGTAGACTTATCTATTTTTCAGTGGCTTCGTCTTCGATTCAGCTATGAACTATGTTGACGCGAGACTTGTCTTCAGGGATTACGTTAACTGTGTTACATAGGAAACGATCAGTGATGACTGAACAGACTCAGTTTGATCGCTGAAAGTGAAACACATACATATTAATGTTTACAAAAAGGTCATCAGCGATAACTGAACAGACTCAGTCTGATTGCTGATGATGAAACACTAATACATATAATAACGTAATTTTCACTAAGTATAAAAGAGGGTCGTTATCAAATCACTGAGAGAGTTTGGATCAACAATCTCCCCCTATTTGATAATGACAAAGTAACAAAAGAAAATTACTTTGATTCAAAATATAGGAATAAAAAGGACTCATAGAATGCATGTCCCAATTACTATTTTGAGGGATCTTTTACAGTACTGATAGGGTTAAGTACATCACTGCTATTTTCATTTAATTCAGGGATGGAATTACAAGATATGAAAAACATTACAAGTGAGTAACTAACTACTGTAAGTACAACTAACAGATTACAGAGAAGAAAACTAATCTATCAGCTATTAAAAGAAGATTTAGGAAGATTGATCATATACTCAGGTATTTCTTCTCCTTTCTGTCTTCTTTCCAAAGATCCACTTGTTGACTATCGACTGAAAAAAAATATGCAGACTTGCGCGTTTTGAAATGATCAAATAAAAACTAAGTAACAGAACTCGCAATGACATTGCGTGTTTCAGGTCTGTGTGTTTTGCTAAACTCGCAAATCAAAGGTTGTCAATTGAAACTCGCAAGTTGTTGTTACGTGGTCTGCGTGTTCTGTGAAACTCGCAGAACAAAGAAACGAATTTAACCCTGTGGCTTGCGTGTTTTGTAAACTCGCATGATTTGGTTTGAGTGTTTGCCAAACTCGCAAAGCGCTGTGTGCGCGTTTCTTCCTTAGAAAAAAAAATTTAACTCAATTGATATGAAACTCGCAAGATGATTGAAGATAGAACTCGCACAGGCTTTGAATTCTCAGAACTTGCAGAATTAATTCACCGACTCACAAATTCCTTCCAATTGAAGCACACAGATTGAATCTAAAAACTCGCAGAACACATTAGAACTTGCAGATCCATGGTTGTCTGCGTGTTCTGTGAAAATTCTCAAACTGCAGAAAAATGAAACTCGCACAGTGCCTTGTGTGTTCTTCATGGACACTTGCGTGTTCTTGATGGAATCCATAGGATCGATCCAAGAAATTCAAATATGTAAAATTGATTCTTTATATTACATCAATACAACTGAAAATCAATCCCAAACACTTTCTTATCACTCTAAAGTATTGAAATCGCAGAATTATGGTGCAATGGATTAAGAACAATGTTCGATGACTTTTGTCAACAAGATCCAAAAGAAAATTCCAAAAATATGAATCTGATCTTGTTGATAATTCGTGAGATTGTGAACAAAAAATGATTCTACAACATCAAATGTGTCCAATGGAATCAGATTTACACTCTAATCACAGCCAATGAATGCGAATCCAAATCAAATTGAACATATAAAATCAACTGTGTGTTCTTGAAGATTTTGAAATTTTCCATATTTAATCCAATCATTCAATCCAATCTGTTTAATCAATGGATTTGTGATTAAATCACAACAATTCACAATCAATGAATTAGTCAATTAAATCTCAAATCAAGAAAATTCAACAGTTTGTTCCAAAATTCCAGAAAATCAATTAATTTTCTGTGCAAATCTCTTCTAAATCTGTTTGGTATAGCTCTGATACCAATTGAAATTGTATTCCCCAAACACAATCAAGCTATTCTACAATCTTACTCAAGATCTGACAATGTTTATTGTAGAGAGAAAGAGTAGAGAGAGAAATATTGTGATATTACAATGTAAGCTCTTACAACAATTACAAGTAAAAAACCTATTTATACCAAGAGTAAAGCTCTCAAGTAATCCAACTAAACTCTCAAGTAACTTGAATAAGGTATCCACACAAACTCTCAAGTACTTAAACTCTCAAGAACTTAAGCACCCTCTAAAACTAATGTTGACTTTCTCACAATATGACTTTCATTGACTACTCAAATACAAAGGCTTTTTACAAGACTTTCCTAATTAAATCTTGTATACAATTAATGCACTAACATTGTGACCTAACAGAGATTGTCTATTTTTCCAAAGAAGGAGAAGACTATCTTTGTTTCTCATGAAGAATGTGCTTACATTGCTATTTGGGGGAGATAATTTCAAAGACAGCGCTGACGTTGAAATGTTTTGATGATTCTGATTCTTATAACTCATCAAAAAGGGGGAGAATTTCAAGATTTCAAAGTCAAATTAGTTTCGAAGCGAAAGCAAAGTCAAGTAAGATGTGATAAAGGGGGAGAAAGTAAAGTTAGAATTGTTGATTATTCAAACGGAAGAGAAATTTGTCAAAGTAATGATTCTGAGAAGAAATTAAAGTCAAGAGAAAGTTGAAAAGCTGAAGATGTTTGTACTTCAAAGATTGTTGTGTTAAAGAGATTTTCTGAAAGAGATTATTGCATTTTGTAATCAAAGGGAGAGATTGAAGAAAGTGTAAAAGTTTTAAAGACTTCAACGTTTTGCGAAGATTGCCAAAAGTGATTAAGAAATCCAAAGGGGGAGATTTACTTAAGAGTGCTATCAAAGATCAATCAAAGTTGTTCAAGATTTGAAGTTGTTAAAGATTATTTTTTTTGAAGATTTTTCTAAAGAAAGAAGACCTGAAGATTAGTGTCAATTTTTTTTAATCTTGAATCCAAAGGGGGAGATTGTTAGAGTTAAATTATATTCAAGATTAAAAGAGGGTCTTGTATTGTAATTGTTGTAAAGTGTGAGTGTGTACTTGTATGTGTAGTGTGTTGACCAAGTGATAAGAGGTCATGATGACCATATATATAGTAGGTCAAAGTGTTGTAAGTAATACGGAACATATAACACACACGCGCATGCTGAGAGTTTACACCTTGAGAAACACACACACAGAGCTTACTGTAATACGCACGAAATAGGTATATGGCTTTATGTAGATTGTGTGATTGATGTTAAATCAATAAAGAAGTGTTTCTAAATCAATTGTGTGTTAATTGTAAGTTAGAATCTGGAACAACACGAGACTCGATATGTTCTCGATTCGTCTCGATGGATGTTGGGTTACGGTGATGAAGAACATGATACCTTACAACGTTGAAGAAGGTGATGTCGAGTTATGGACTTACGCTGTCGAGGTGTTGTACACACTTGAACGTACATAAATATTAATAATGAATATAACACATATATAGCATTCCACGTAAAATCGATTAAAACAACAAAAAAACTATATCAAGATGGATGTCATATCGAAGAGCACTGTTGATCCAAACTCTCTCAGTGATTTGATGACGACCCTTTGAAATACTTAGTGAAAATTACATTTAACATATGTATATATAAGTGTTTCACCATCAGTGAATAAATACTGAGTATGTTCAGTATCGCTGATGATCTCTCTATTATCAGTTAGACGTAATCCCTAAAGACAAGTTTCGCGACAAAGATGTTCACTATTGAATCGAAGACAAAGCTACTGAACAAACGACATGTCTACTCATGATCTGACGCGAATACGAGTGAAACCAAGACAAGTCAGCAACACGTGAAGAAACCTGAAGAAAAGCTTCAGCGATCACTGAACTTCCTTTTATCTCAATGAAGGAAGAGATATTCAGCGACTGAAGATCACATAGCTTATGCTCCAAGTTTCTTTTGTCTTACCTTTGCACACATAATACAAATGTCAGAAGAGACATACCTCTGCGACAAATCGTACAACAACTCTTAAGAATACATTGTTCACCATTCGGCCAAAAGCATGTCTCCAAAAGTCAGAGGCATGCAACCAACCAAAGGGTGACACGTATAAAGTACCCTACCATGCATTTAATGCATAGGGTATAAATAGAAAGGTTGAGTCTCTTTCTAAAAATCCCCTGCAATCCTTCTCTTCTAAACCCTAATATAGAAACTCTTGCTTTCTATAATTCTTCAACCTTTATTCTCTAGTTCTTGTGCAAAAATTTGTGTGTTTCTTTAGTTTGTTTAGATTATGTTTTACTTAATTTTATTCCGCAATAAGTTGTAAATTGTGATTTGATTCATCAATAAACAATTTATTAAACCAAGTTTTTTTTATGTTTGTATTCAACACCCCCCCCCCCCCCTCTACAAACTTGTTAAGCACCTTCGGGACCAACAAGCACGAAATTCTCGTTTTTTTGATGTAATTTGTTTGATTAAAATATTTGTAATTTTTAAAATAATTTATTTTAAACTTTAAGTGCGTAAAATTTTTTAATTAAAAAAGAAAATAAAAAGTCAAATATGGTATACGTGAGTTTAAATTATCTTCCATTTTTACCCTAATCGTCTTAAAATTAAAAACTCTATTTAATATGAGTTGTTAGATCAATAGAGATGGAGTGGTCGAGATTCGTCTTCACGTGCACAATGAAAATTGAGTTTTCATTTGAATTTTAGGGTAAAAATGGAAGATAATTTAAACTCACGTCTACCATATTTGACTTTTTATTTTCTTTTCATTAAAAACTTTTACTCGCTTAAAGTTTAAAATAAATTATCTTAAAAATTACAAATATTTTAATCAAACAAATTATATAAAAAACGAGAATTTCGTGTTCTTCGATATGACATCCATCTCGAAATAGTTTTTTTTGTTATTTTTAATCGTTTTTTACTTGAAATATTATATATGTGTTATATTCATTATGAATATTTATGTACGTTCAAGTGTATACAATACCTCGACATCATATGTCCATAACTCAACTTCACCTTCTTCATCACTTTCTTCAATGTCGTAAGGCATCGCGTTCTTCATCACCGTAACCTAACACCCATGGAAACGAATTGAGAACCTATCGAGTTTCGATTGTGAACCGGGGAAAAAAAGAGAGAGTGTCACGTCTCCGCACTTTCACGGGTCATTCATGTATTATTCATCATGAATAATATATCATTCAGGATGAATGATACAGCATCAAGGTGAATAATACACGATTCATGAATTCGTGTATTATTCATCATGAATGTTGTATAATTCATCCTGAATATTGTATTATTTATCATGAATAATGAATGAACGTTCACATTTGTTATTCATACTGAATGTGGGACACCCCGGGATGCCCATACATATTCATAATGAATTAAACCAAATTTCGGTTGTGAATTGTGAAACAAAAGAGAGTGCGCCATGTGTCCACACCTTCATGGGTTATTCATATATTATTCATCATGAATAATCATTCAGGATGAGTAATACAACATTTAGGGTGAATAATACACGATTCATGATGAATAATACATGAATCATGAATTCATGTATTATTCCTCCTGAATATTGTATTATTTATCCTGAATACGGCATTATTCATCATGAATAGTGAATGAACGTTCACCTTTGTTATTCATACTGAATGTGGACACCCGGGGACGTGCATACGTATTCATAATAAATATAACACATATATAACATTTCACATAAAAAACGATTAGAATAAAAAAAACTAGATCGAGATGGATGTCATATCGAATAGCACGAAATTCTCGTTTTTTGATGTAATTTGTTTGATTAAAATATTAGTAATTTTTAAGATAAATTATTTTAAACTTTAAGAAGGTAAAAGTTTTTTAATTAAAAAAAAATCAAACAAGGTAGGCACTGATTCAAATTTCCAGTTTTGTCCTTAATCACTTCTCAATTAATCTTATTATGTTTTAACCATTGATTAGTTTTCTAAGTTTTGATCAATGGCTAAGATTGGTCCTCACGTACACAAAAAAAAAGTTTTCTTTTAAACCCAACCATATATATCATATATATATATATATATATATATATATATATATATATGGTTGGGTTCCGGTGAGAAGTTGAGTTAATGGTGAGAAATGTGAGAAGTGGTTATCGACCATAGATTGAGAAATGGACGTACATTAGGATAAGATGCACCAAGATGTACCAGATCAATTCCCTTCTAAGCCGCAATTCAATGGGAGGGCATGAGATTAAAAGAGATCAATGATTCAGATCCACTTCTCACACGATCCTTCGTGTCTCTCTCTCTATATATATATAAACACATATGTATGTGAGAGAAACTACACTCATTTTTTTAGTATTATAAAGCATTAGCTCAAAGTTTGAAAAATAATTTATTAAGCATAATGTAGTGTATATCAATGTATAAACTTTTAAATTTACAAATACTTAATTACATTCATGCAGACGCACGACCAGGAAGTATGGAAGCCACTCCACCTTCCTGATCAATACCCGCCTTCTTGTACCTCTCCTTGTCATGCTTAGTTAGTTTGCATTGCTCCTTCTTCTGGTCTTGCTTTCTTGCCTTATAGAACTGACCTTGCCTTACCACCATTTCAGAGTCAAGCCTCCTTTTATGATAGAGGGGCGCCCCTTTAGAGAAGAGATAGGGGCGAGTACTACACGAGGCTCGTAAGTAAAGTACGGAACGAGCCTTGTTGTCTTTGTGAAATAACTCCGATGAGAAGAAAAAAGAAGGCGTTAAGAGACCCTCCTGGCCCTCTTCATTGCTATTGATTCAATGATTCCGATAGGACGTGAATTTTTAAATTTTTAACCTTTCAACTCTATAAAATTAACTAATAATATGTCTAAATATAAATAAGTATTAAATCATATTAATACGAAACTATATTTGATTAATAAAACTAAGTTAAATTAAATCAATATTTTTTAAATATAAATTATTATAAAATAACTTTGAATTAAATAAATCATAACAAAAAATAATAATTTTATAATATTTAATTTGACACGTATTTTTTGAGTTTTTTTTTTAATTGAGTTTTCAAATTAGAAAAGTTCAACCATAAGTTATGATATCTATTTTCTTTAAACAAAGTTTTTAAATTATTTAATAATACTTTGCATTAGCCTTTTTCCCGGTTTATAACAAAATTTTAGATGCTAATTAATATAGAATAAATTTGGAGCTCGTTCATGTATATCCTCAATCTAACAACCCACCAACCAACCAACTGGTTGGGTTTTGGATACGTTTTTTTAATAATAGATTAGTTACTTTCTTCATAAATGCATACCAATAAACTCTCATTGCATGTTTGACATCAATTTATTATTAAAATAAATATCTTCGTTTTTGGAAAATTGAAATTTTTAACTCCTATTATTTCTAAAAATAATAATTTATTTGGAATATAAGAAATCAATGACTTAAAAAAACGTCTAATGAAAATTGAAAACCTGACCTTTTCCCACAAAATGAGATACGTTAAGGAATCCACGTAGATCAACTTTTGATGGTAATGTTCCCCTTAAAGAATAGCTATTTCTTCATAAATTTCATGATTAAGTATCAGGCATTTACCTTACTGGATAAACATGACAATAGCAGAAGAACTTGTCGGTAAGAGCGAAGATAAGGATGAATAGTCTTACCCGATAAGTGAAAATGATAACTCTTACTCGGGTAGGAGCTTACCGGGTAAATTGTTGTATACGATACCATTGTGATAATTACAATCTTACCCGGTAAAGTAAGTTAGTGGGTTGAATTTTATCGGTAAGCGCTTAACAAAAAGCATTTGGGTAAACGACCCCTAAAAGTTTAAATTACCTTGTTAATAATAAAAATAATACCACTAAACATAAAAATAAAACACACTGTACTAATATTTTTTTTATTATAACAATATAAACAGTTTTTAAAAACCTTATTTAAAAATGTAATAAAGGTGAATATAAACTAGTTATAACTGCTTCGATCAGAAAAGAAAAAAACATACGACATAACCAGTCACAATATAATTTGTGCCTAACCCATCCCAAAGTATGTAACCAGTTTCCTAAGGATCCATTTAAGTTGATACCAAAATTTTCTAACTTTTAACACAATTTGACTGCACATTTACTTGTTCTATTAAAAAAAAAATAGTTGTAACAATTTCTTTATTTAACCCATCCCTAAAAATTACCACCGATTAAAATGTTACGATTGAGATCTAGGAATAATTTTTAACTTTTTCTTTATCCAAACATTTTAATTTAAACCCAAAAAAGCATTATTGATATGTTTATCTAATATTTTGAAACAAAAGAAAAAGTAAAGATAAGATGATGATGCATGAAATGACAATTTACAACAAAAAAGAAGGGTTTTGTTTGCAACTAAATAAATTCATTCTTTCTTTCTTTCTTGAATTTAATAAAACAAAATATTAATTAATTAATTAATTAATTTAAAACAAGTAGGTCGGTGAAGAAAGGATCAGCAACTGCTTCTTTTGCTGACTCATACCCATTTAAACGCTTCTTTAGAGAACGCAACTCCCTCTCGTCTCTAGAAGTTCGATCCTGTCCAATAAAATTAAACAACCTTTAATTAAATTCCAATTAATTCCTAACTTAAAATAAAATAATTACCCAATCCTAACTTTAAAAATAATAATAATAATAATAATAGCATAAAGAAAGGACTTACGTATACTTTTTTCAGCAGCAAAATGTCAACCAGGTATTGCAACCACAACACATTCGTCTTGGGGAAACTGTATCATCATGCATGCACACATACATTTCGGTTGTTATAAACATGGTGGATTATATTATACAGAATCAGTAAATTCCCATACCTTCCTTCCCAGCAATCCTCCGTAACTTCTTTCATTTTCCTGTAAGTCTCCGACTGCACAGAATTTGAAAACAACTAGTTAACAGATATCAATAATTTCTGTTTCCTGAACCAAACCATTTTTCTTTTGTGTTTGATTTCTGCATTAGGTTTCCTTCTACACATTTCAGTTTCTCCATCACTCTCTAGGTTTGACCTTTCTCCTATGCCTCTTACATTTGTGTTTTTTTTACTCCTTTCCATCTCTTTCTTGTTTACTTACAGATCTGGCTTTCTCCATTGCGTTTCACCTTTGACCTCAGTCTTCTAACTTTTTCTTTTGGTTTTTTAATGTTTTCCTCTTCATTTTGTGCTTTTATTCATTGATTTTCTTACACCGTTTCTATATTTATCAACATGAACAGGTATGTTTATCAAGATCCTTCAAATACCAAACAAGAAACAGGGACAATGATATTTTGTGGTTATGAAAACCACAGGGGCTGCTCCTTGATGTTTTGGAGTTTGAATTAAAGCATATATTGTTGTTGGATCCTTGATGAATGAATAAAAATATAACCTTTTCCATCGATCTATGGCATTTTTTATAAGGAAAGTTCCTTTGCAATGGTGTTTTTCCGAAATGGAGTAATGATAACCCATTAGGAGACATTTCAATGTGTTAATATCATACCGTTCAAAATAGTTCCTAACTTGATGTATTTAAAACTATTTTCTTTTTCTTTTTACTGCAGGCATCTCCAACGTATTCGGGTTCCGTGGGCACAATTATGTGATTGCATTCACTCTTTTTAATTGTTGAACAAGTTTCAGTCCTTAGATTAGAGTTGTTCCTACATCAGATTATAGATTAGTTTGTTTATTCCTTTTTCAATCATAAAATTTGGAAAGGCTTTGAATTGAAATTTTGAATTTAAACTGCATTTTAGTTTGCACCATTTCCCTTCTAATTTGCATTGTAGTCTTGCATCATATTAGTGTTGTTCCTTCAATATGTCAGTTTGCATTTTAACCTTCAACACGAGAGTTGTTCCTACTTTAGTTTCTGCATATATGATTCTAATTTGCATTTTAGTTTCTGCATAATTAGATTTATGCAATTCAGCTTTTGCATTTTGGTTTTTGCATAATTAGGCATTATGGTGGGATAAAACATGCTACCGGAAGTAGTTTATCAATTTTGCACTTCATGTTATCAAAATCAATTTTCACTTCACAGTTGATATTTCTTTTATGATCATTCTAATTTATATGGCTTTGGTGATAGATGTTAATATTTATAGCTTCGTCTAATGGGCCGCTTACCGTACACTTACTAACTAAGAGGTTAATGAGTCAATTACCTTACAGGGTGAGCATAGTAAGAATTGAGATTCTTACCCGGTAAGTGATAGTGGTGACTCTTACCTGAAAATTTGTATATGAATTTAACAAATCTCTTAACAATTTTAGGCGGCATGGTTGTATTTTTTTTCCTGTACATTCATTGTTCTAATCTGGAATTATGCGGGTTTCATGTTGACTTCTTTATAGAAACATGTTTCCTTATGCTCAGGATGTTAACTTGACAAGGAACTTGAGAATTATCTCTGCTAACCTATTATATGAGATGGGTTTTTACATAAACTTGTAGAGTTGAGTTTCATGTGTATCCATATCATGTTTGTTTGTGATGAAATCTTATTGTTAGTTTGTTACTTCTTTGGTATTTTGAAGTTGAATGCAGATGGTTCTTCAAGAATGGCAGCTGTAAATCCTTTACTATAACTCTTGTAGACCTTTTTTTATTGCAATTTTTTTACAAGATAAAATAGATGCAATTAATTTGAATATAATGTTCTTTTGCAATCTAACTAATTTCATTGTTGTTTTGCACACTAGCAAATTAAGCTTTGTGACGGTTGTTACACTATAGGAAATCTGATTGTTACATTAGCTACAAAATCTTATTCTTCCTAATTGTTTTCAGGCCCTTGTCATTGGGTTTTTGTTGTATGATTCACTTGATTAGATTATAAATTGTTATATAGTTTTTCGTCAAACGACTGTAATTAGAATCATAACTCTTATTTATTCAAACCCTATTAACATGTAAAGACCAAGGATCATTTACACTACCGGATAAACATCGGTAAGGATTGAGTCTTACCCGGTAATCGCTTAATGGTAATTGTATCATACGATATCGTTTTGATGAGCTACAATCTTATCCGGTAAAGTAACTTATAGTGTTAAATCTTACCGGTATGTGCTTACTGTCAGGTAAACAACCCCTAAGTAGAAATATATCATCATTAAAATCTCTTCTAACAAAACCACAAAAGGTTCAAAATCGTTTATGTCTACGGCTCCCGCCGCATTGCGCAGGTACACAACTAGTTTTAAATTATTTATTTTTAAATTGAGATGTTTATCATGTTTTGATTATGTTTATCAGTTAGTTATGAATTCAACATATAGCTTTAGAAATTTGTACTTATGCATCATGACTTGTAATCTTGAATTTTAAGTAATGTGCATCATAAAAGCTTGTTATTAAGAGTTTCTTCGATAGTTTAATAATAATGTAATTTATTTTAGGTTTTATAATATAATGTTTTTTTATAAAATAAACATTAAATATTTTGTTAGATTTTCTTAATTATATTTTAGATTTTTTATATTTAAATTTTGATTTTTATCCTGTATTTAATTATGCGGGGAGTGATTTTAGGGGAGTTAAAGTGGTTAGAGATAAGAATTGAAAGTTAATAAATAGCATTAAATGTAGTACATAAAACTTTAATGGTTGTATTTAAGAGATTTTAAGTAATTAGCATTAAATAGCGGTACATTAAGCTTTAGCAATTGTTTTTAAAAGTTTTTTATAAATGCTTTATAATATAGTATAGATAATGTAATAAAAAACAATGATTCCCATTTTACTTATTCAATATCAATCCCTTTTTCATTCCTTGAAACGAACCAGACGCCCCCTAAGCTATCTAACAAATATTTTTTGTTACCTGTTTATCTCCTTTAGGGCCTTCAAAGAGTCCCAGGTCCAATGATAGATCCAAAAAAAGAATATCTTCACCTGCGAAAATGAAATAGTTGTTCAGAAAGAGTTGGACTTCAAGCAAGCATTGTGGAAAATTGTGATATGAAACAAGAAATGCAAAACAAAAGGTTTTGGGTTTTCTGGCATGACCACACCTTATGATAAGCATGGGCAAGCGTAGTTAGGCATGGGAATGGGCCCCGACCCGACGGGGAACCCGGTCCACCCGCCCCGGTCGGGGGATAGGGATCCCCGTTTGTCTCAAACCAGGGATGGGGACGGGTATCGCACTCCCCGCCCCGCCCCATCCCCATTCCCATTATATATTTTAATTAATAATTTAATATATATTTATTTATTTAAACTAAATCAGTAATTCATAATTTTCTATTAAAATTGTTATTTTTTAGATGTTAGTATGTATTTTGGATGTCAAATCAAAATACAATTACTCAATATGGTTTTGGATATTACTCGATATCTTTCAGTACGCGTGACGTTAATTTTTTTTTTCCGATTAGGTTGAATTTCTTTTGATTTTAGGTTATTAATTATTATATGATGTTGTATTTTATTTGTATTAAATTAACTTTTCTTTCGTTTTTAGGTTTATTGGAAATATGTGAGATTTAAACATGTGTGGTGTCTCATATATTTTATTTAAATAGCTTTCATAAACAGGGGAAAAATCCCCGTTTCCCGTCGGGGATCCCTGTTCCCCGTTGGGGATGGGGATGTGATCATATTCCACGACGAGGACGGGGACGGGGACAGGGATGAAGATGAGGGATTAGGGAGGGGATTGAGGTCCCCGCCTCATTCCCATGCATAAGCATAGTGGTATTTAGTAAACAAAATCTTTTCGATTTTTTAGCACATTCGCACCTTGATCAAGCACGGGTGGGCGTAGTGGTATTTAATAAACATAATCTTTTGGGTTTTCAGGCATGTCCGCAACTTATAATCAAGCCTGATCGTGTACGACGATAATTCTGAATTTCCTAGTTTTTAGCGTTGGGATCGACTTGGTATTCCACCTATGGATTAGTATATATACCCCCTCGAGTTCCCATCAGTGAGAACAAAATTGAGAGCTTAGAAACCTTAGTTTGAAGTTGAGAAAATATTAAGAGAGATTAAACACAATTTAGTGTTTCGGTTTATAACTTCTCTTCGGTGTTTGGATGTTCTTCATCAATAAACATTCCTCCTCTTTTCTTTGGTTGATTGTTTTGATAGTCATGCTTAAAACGTATGCTTTCGATCCTACTTTGTTTTCCACATAGGTTGTTGGTTGACATCATATATTTGATTGTCGTTGAATAAACTTCATTAATTTATTTGTTTTTTGGACCTTTGTGGTGTTCAAAACCCCAACAAGCATTATAAAACAAAATGTACCAGTATTAATCCTCGAAAGCGTAAAATCGATGATTGATGCCACCACTCCATATGTCTTCACATGCATTTTCTTCCCATCAAGAATGAACTGCAACGTCTCACAACATTTACGGCTTAAGAGGATATTCCCCCTACATGTGTAAACAATTGATCAAAACTCAACGGGCAACCAAAAACTATAACTAAAAGCAGATTAAATATGAGGGTAAGTAACTAAACCAGTGCAAATCCCTGTGTTCAAACTCAAAAGCAGCTTCAGCCACTGCCAGAGCAACGGTGACCTGAAAACATGATGGATTACCCTCTAGAACAAATACAGAGACTATGGTCACTAGAGATGCACAAGGCTCGGATCATCCAAACTCGTTTTGCCAAGCAGGATTTTAGGTTTGAAAATGATTCGGATCGTGCTTTTGTGGGGGGCTTTAACTAGCCCTTAAGGGGGAAAATTAGGCTTGATCGGGCTTTAAAGTATGTGCTAGGCCCAGGATAGGCCTAAGCTTAGGCCAGGCTTCAGGCTTGATTTTTTTGTGCATCTCTAGTCATTACCACCATATAGCGGCCACGCCGCCAGGAGGTTGAGGGTTAAAAGAAAAGTCTATATAAACATACTTGAACCAGCAAACTTCGTACTTCATTGAAGCTCAGAAGCACAAAACTCTCCAGATCCTGCCCACCGTGTTCTTGAACAAACACAACAAAACACTAAGGCAATGCATAGGATTATTAGATTTGAAGCAGCATGATAGATTTCAAAATAGTAAACAAATCGTTATAATCTACAACCTGCTTCTCAGTAAATTCCATAGGATGATCATTCTCTGAAAGATGCTTCTTGTCCCATTGTTCCCATGCCCTTATCATGGCATCATCATAAGCACCCACGCATACACTTAATCTGCAGAATGGGACAGCAAAAGGAGGGGACGAAATGCATGCAATTATCAGTTTGAATGTAAGCCATAATCATTGCAATTGCATAGTTTACACAAGATAGATCATCCAAGTTTCTAGGACAGACAAGTGAGACCGAAAGAAAAGCACCCGGAAACGCTACGCAATCCCATAACTAAATAATATAAGTCATGCCGTGGCTTAATAACTAGGACTGTCTAGTCATACAATACCATATCAACCTAAATTTAGTGGTTATTTACTGATCAAATTACAAAACAACAATAAATAGATCAAAGCATCCATTCACCTATTACATATATAAAAGATGATCAGGAACGCTATAATATGTGCTTTCGCCCACTTACACTTTCTAAACATAAATATCCAAAAAGAAAAGGGAATTCGTTGGAGAAAATTTGTGATCTTCCCTTTCTTCTGCTCTTCTGCCTCACACCCTTTCGGCTTTTATAAAACCTCTTACGTAGTTTATACAGTTCTCAACTCTCAGGTGCATCTCCATGATGGCCGACTAAAGATCCATGTGAGGGTGCAAAGTGCAATTCTGAGTACATCCCTTTTCATTTTTAAGCATCAACTGATCGTTAGACTTGTCTTGCATCCCATCCCCAGCTCTTGGCCTGGGTCTAGAATCCTTGTGCAAGAAAATGCATGGATCATTGGCATAGGCATGGGATCCTTTGGCTTCTGCTCTTTGCTTTTTATGGGGGTAAAGTATCTAAGTCATTGTCCTTTGCATTTGGTAACTATAATATGCATTCCTAAAGCCTTGTAAGAAATATAAACCCAAACATTCATTCAAGAAAATTAAAAACCCCTCTTGAGTTTCCTTATAATATTCCTCAATTTGTAATACCCCAATCAAATATTGGGAATGTTCTAAGCTTTCATGGTATTGTGTAGAAACAGTTTTTGTTCTTAAAAAGAAAGACTTATGGTGGATCAATGTCGAGAAGTGTCTCAATGTTGACGTAGACAAGTACAAGTTTGGTCAGTGTCAAGTATCTCTTTACCCTTTGTATTGTAGTTGAGCTTATATTATTAATCGTTCTATTCAACCGACTATTCGTCTTGTTCTTGCTTAAAAACAAAACAAAGGTTTCTATTAAAAACGATTACCCCCCCCCCGGCACAAGCTTGCAATGACTTAGTTGAAATAAAAGCATAAAAGCAAAAGAATTGGCCAAACATGACCATGTGACAGCTTCTACACCATAAATAAATGATGTAAAGGATGACTTACCTTAATGTCTCTATGAATGTAGGACAAACATTATGTATATGATCATCACGTCCCCTTAGTTGATTCAGGGTCAGAGAAAGCATAACCTCCTCAAGTAGTTCTTCACTTTTCTATCGCACATTAAAAAACAAGGCATCAAAAAAACGAATGCCAACCGCCAATTATAAGTTGTTATTATCCAATCAAAAACAACATTTATGTTCCCATTGATGTGCTATTCGAATTAACGAAGAAGACTATCAAGAAGTTGTATTAAAGCAACAACATCACCTTAGCACAGTTGCTTTAGTTCTCAAGTAGTCTTATTTGCTTTGCTGTTTCTTGCTAGTTGCTATGTGATATGTCATAATATTCCTTTAGACTTCACCTTTAAGTATTACACCGAATATGGATATATTGCTCCACAAGTCCAAAATTAACTACCTAAACAATGGAAGATAAGAGCTCCGAAAAGAAGTACCTTTTGAATTTCCCCATTTACTAACGAGTCACCATTAAATGGAACAACTTTACAAACTGCTTCACCAGCGATGAAAACTTCCCCATATGTACCTTCACCTACCTTGGTAATACTTTGGAGGTCACTGCATTCAACAAAATCCAATGGGTTAAATGGTATGTTCCAATAGGGAAAAAGAATAAATATATTTAGAGTAGGCTAATTAAATATATAGTAATTCCATCAGTTGCGTTGTAAAAGAAAACCAACCAATACTCAAATAGCACATCAGAAAATGTGGAAGGAGAAGACTGCCCACAAACTGCTAACAGTGACAATAATGGATCCCATCGTTGCTCATCCAATAATGAGTTTTGGGACGATAGGGAGAGAGTACGAATTGCAACTTCAATATCCTGAGAATCCTTCTCACTCGTGGTTTGTATTTCTTCGATTCTCTTTGTCGAAGAGGTATGCCTTTCAAGAACATCACCAATGAGACTCGAATTATATTTACTGTGGTTGGATTTCACACCTGCAGTGGCTCCAGAAGTTGTTTCAAAAGTTTTTAAGCTTGGAAATTCCAAAACATCATCATGTATAGAATCCCCCCTGGATAGCCCTGGAGTTTCCAGGATCCTGGAAAGCGAAGCAGAGGGTTCGCAACTGCAATTTAGCTTTTGGGTAAGTAACCACTTCTTCAACACCGACGACATGTGTGATGCAGCAATACTATTCTTGATGCCCATCACCCAGGTCTTGTTTTGGGGTGAGGGACTTTCCTCTAACAATTCAAAGGCATCAACCTCCTGAAAGTACGCACACTCCCTATCATAGTTTTGAGGTGGTACACCTTTTGCCTGGACAATTTCAGTTTGGAAGATAAGTATATCATGGATGAATATTAGTTGTTGATTGAAAAAAGGCAACATAATATTACCAAAAATTTCAAAGTTGAATACATGTAAACTAAAGCATAAAGAAGAATACAGTCGCAAGTAAAATAATCATACTCTAGCAAGGGGAGGCTTATGTTTTTTCAACCGCTTCTCCTTTTCAGGTCCATATTGAACACACGTGCCAACAGCAATACTTGTTCGCCCTCTGGAAATAGAATACTAAAGGTAAATGGTGCATATATATGTATATTGATTAACTTCATAGCTATATCCATTAAGCACCAGTATTTTATAATCATAATAGTTGAATGAACAAGGCACCCACCACTTCTAAGGATTTAAGCTTCCAAAAGAATGGAGTGAACCAGGCTACCATTAAACACACAAGCTTATATGTGCAACAGAATCCACCACCTATTTGGCCAAAGAAAGAGAGAAACCCGTATGAAATGAACTAGGAAGGATAAGTTACCTGGTGAAGAGAGAACGGTTCCAACTGATCCTTTTTTCTGGAACCAAACTCACTCGATTCTTCTGACTAGAACTCAGCTGCTTCCTGGTGAAGACTAAGTATTTTAAACGCAAACTTGTAACCAATTATTCTAGAGAAGATTGAAATTGCAACCCGCTTCCACATTTGAGTTTTGAATGTCAAAACTCGTAAATGTTTAACTTGAAAATTGATAATAACAGTTTGGTTGCTGGAAAAACAATTTCAACTCCATTAAACTGTAAAATAGGGCAGTACGACAGAATTATTTGTAGCAAAAACATTAAGTTCGATCCCCAAATTAGACTCCAATTGCTTGACAGAGACTCAGAGAGTATTATGACCAACTCACGTGGTTGGTGCACTTTCTTTTTGGGGTTTTTTGCGTCTGTAAACAATGGCAGTTTGCTGTTCCAGAGGTTGATCATTTGATTCAGTTGCTATGATCTGTGACCAGAGATCAACTCCCTTATCACCTAAAAGAAAGGTTAAATACATAAATTCCAGTAATCTGTAAGGTAAAATCAAAATGAAAAAGAACGAATTAGGGATTAGGGTTTCTCTTTTACCTGTAGGGGAACTCATGGAATTTGCAATCTGAACTTGAGGAACAGGAAGTGTCACTCGTCAGAAAAAGAAGAAGGCAGTTCAAAATAAGATTTGAAATTGAAAGAGGGAAGGATGGGCGGGAAGTATCTCTAAAAGCATGTCACGAAATAGGTTTTTTCGGTTGAAAGATTATAGTGATTGACAGGGAGGTTCCAATTTTTTGGAGGATGTATACACGAGAAAACAAAAGATACATATATACAAATTATAGAAAAGATTATAGGTTTTATTTTCTGATAGAAATTAGAGTAACACTGAAGGAGGCTATCTTTTGCATTCTTTGATGAAAAGCCCAAAAGATGTAAAAGTAGACCCTAAACTTTTGGGGGTCCTATTCAAAATCACATATTTAACATGCCAATGAACGGTCATGTGACAGAATATTTTTCTAGTATTATAATTTAATGTTTCATTTTCTTTGTAAATTCCTCCCTATTTAAAGAACTTATGATTAATGTGAATTAAATATTTCATTCTCTCTGTTTACCGTTGTTCTATTATGTTTTTTCTATAACACGTTATCAACACGTACGCTCTACGAAAATTATCAAATCCGGCACCAACATAAATCATTGATTTTGCTATGAGATGACAAGCATATTGGTCTTTCATGCTACTACTTAGAACGAAGTGATCGTGAAATCAAAGCTAAACTTCGATATTTGAGGTAACTTTTATATGTTTTAGCTATAGAATATCAATCATATTATGCTTTATGCTATGAAGAAATATGATGTTTTCATAGAAACATGATTTTCTATTATATGTTTAAATTATAAATATCATCTGACTATGTTTTATGTTATAAACGCAAAATATAATTTGTCAATCTCATGAAGTTCTAATTCATGTTTGTTTTTTTATGCTTTATAGAATATGATTATAAAAATAATTGTTTCTTTAAATTTATGATGAGAATAAATATATCCATTACTATAAAGATATAAATATAATTTTATTTTATTTGTTAATTGATGATGATAAATATTTTTATTTTTTGTTTCTCTATGTCGTTGAGTCTTTAAAAGAAAATTTCTTTTATTTTACTAATTAATCGGAAAAAAAAGGGATGAAGATTAATGTGTTTTTGTAATTATTTTAGTTCTATTAGAAAGAATTTTTTTTTTTTGCCATATGTCTCTAAACCAAATTACAACATTATTTTTAAATTTTATATTATATTTTATAATTATGATGCTAAGTTTATCATGTTATGAATTAATCAACATAAATCATTTACTAAATATAATCTTTGTGAGATTTGTATTATTTTTTATTAGGTAATAAATTTTAGAGTGAATTACACTGGTGGTCCTGTGGTTTGTCCAAATTTTGGATTTGGTCCCTAATGTAAAATATCTACGGTGGTAGTCCCTAACTTTTTAATTAACTTTCACTCAAGGTCCCTCTTCTCTAACGGTGTTAGTTAACTTCCATTAAGTTATTTAAAGTAAGGGCAAATCGGTCTTTTAATTAAAAAATATAATTCCCTTATTTTAATTAAAAAATCAACTTGATATCTTTAAGATATCAACGTGATCTTCCCTAATTCTTGTTTTCACCTATCGTCCCTCTAATCAGACTTCAACGTGATCATCTTCAAGATATGGACTTTCACTCATGTCCCTCTTCATCGGTCGTCCCTCTCGGCTCTCCTAAGCGAACGACAGAAACACGAACGTGAAAGATTGGTCCCAATCGATCGCCTACACCTAATTCGATTTCTTTTACCTATCGTTTTGCCAATCGATCGACTACAACTAATTCGATTTCTTTTACCTTTGTTTTCCCAATAGATCGACTACAACTAATTCGATTTCTTGTAAGGCTTATAATTGAAGACGTATGTGGGTGCAACTATGTTGATTACTATGTCCACACTGTCTATTATATTTTGTTGCATCCTCATGCTAGCTACCATTACATGTTAAAAGAAATGAAAGAATGTAATGCTCTTGACAGGACCTTGATTGTTTCTGATCATGCATACCTAATTAAAAATGAAATTCTTGCCCTTGAGACAGTAAAGAAAATTTTGGCAATCAAAGACAATTTGTGTGCTTACAAGACTAGAAGATATGCAGCATTTCAGGGAGCATGGTTCACAACTGCTTTTATTTTTGGAGAAGTAATACCTATGGTTCATTCTGATTCCTGCCATTTCTGGTTATCATCTTTGGCTCGATTTGCCTGTTTAGAAATGAAAATCCAGTATTGTAGTTACCCGAAAGAACAGTCAGTTTTGTTAAATTGGTTATAAACAATGTTTTAAAAACCGAGTCGGCCATGTCGGTTGAATCGCGACCCGGGGAAGAAGGCGGGTCAATTGTGACCGGGTTTATGGCAATTTATGGCCCAGAGTAAACCGGACGGTTTTATCGAAAAAATGGTTGAACCGTTATGTTTCAAGATCCATTTGGTTTGATCGTTATGTTTCGTTTTGATGTATTTTGATTGATGAAAAACTTATACTTATGTGTGTTTTTTAATGTATTTGGTTGACCCGGTGTGTGGGTCCAACAATATACTATATCAAGTTCTTAGATTAAACAACACATAAAGATTACCAACCTGTATTGATTATAACAAATGGTTACAAGGTTGACCGATTAAAGCTTTGATTATGTTCTCTGTGTATTCTCTCTTTTACACCTTTTAGTGTGTGTTTGCATGTGTTCTGATAATATCTGATGATGATTGTTGTTAGAGAGATACTAGAGATATCACAATATCTAATCTAGTGTGTCTTACACACTTCCTAACAACTTGCAACATATTAAACTAATAAACCTACATAATATCTAACAAATAGATATTATTTCTAACTAAGTTAATATAACTAACTAAACTAAAAACTAACTAAGTTAACTAATATCTAACAAACTAGATATTAATTTAACTATTACAATAACAAACAATTACATTGACATTTATTACAAACGACATAGACTTTAATATTGAGAGTCGACGTTTCGGCTTTAGCTTCAGATTGCGATCTTCAGATTAGATGATCTTGAATCCAATGAGACTGTGTCTTAACAATCTCCCCCTTTGGATCAAGATCATTACGAAAATGATTTTAGCAATTCAGTCTTCTTGTTCAGCTCGGAAGATGCAATCTCTTTCTCTAGCTCTTAAATCAGCATGTCTTCAGAATAATTGCTTTTGAAGATTTCAATCTTTGACGTGATTCTTGAAACATGTGATCTTTGCCATTTCTTGTGTAGTCATTCTCCCCCTTTTTGATGTTAAGTGCAACGACTTCATCAAAATTATTTGTAAGAAATGTCTATCTTGCGGTTAGAGCCCCTGATTCGTCAATTCATAAGATATTCATCCAGATCTTTGCAAATCTAGACAAAATAGTCGTGTAACACCTGAATCAACTAATGAATCGGTTAGAATGTCTGTCAGTAACACTAAGTCACTGTGTGTAACAAATACACATTGGAAAGGAGTTGTTTGATGTTGACTCCCCCAGGGCTTCCATTTAATCATCGAAACACCACAAAGGTTATTTCTATAAACGTTATGACAAAGAAACTAATTCCTTGTGTGTTCGTGCTTGTGATAGAAAGAATTAAGCACTTGATGATCGCTTATAGGCTCAAAATTGTGTAAACAACTGAGACAACAGTAAGTTAAACACAGACTCAATGTGCATGATTGAAGTGCGAAGGTGGGGCAGACTTCCTTCTTTTCAATATCCAGATTTTCCAAATGAAAATCAGATAGCAAATGTGTTGCATCCCCTTAGAAAATGTAAAAAACTTTCTATTTGAGAAGAAAATGAGTAGATGGTGAGGTTTGATCAAGAGTTGGCATGGGTTAGTTGTCTATTTCAATAATGTTCACCAAAGAATTGTGAAACACTAGTAATGTGGCTACCCGGCTCAGAAAAAGTTGGTGCAGAGTTGTGATATTCTTTTAACTCTGTTCTCACACTCTCTTTCTTTTAAACGTTTTGCTTTCTCTAATCACACTCATTTCTTTTCGCTTTGCACACTCAAACACTAAGGATTTAACTTCATGGGTAGAAATCACTGGTTAATGTGATTTCATAGAAGTTGTGTTAATTCCTAGCACAATGATTCTTGTTTTCCTATGATGCACGTGATGCTCAGATTGGTTTAACTATTTCAGTTAAAGCACAATTTAGATCATGAAAAACATTTAAAATACACTCCCAAAATATAAAATCTGTTGAAAAATCGGGAAGTGGTTTGAACATTAAAAACAATGTTTTCCAATGATTGAAAGTTGTCCTTCTTTCAACCATATATGAGATGAAGATTTAGAATTATACCTTTACGTACGATCTTTCAACTCATGAAGCTAAGCTTTAAGTCATAAACATATGAACTTGTAAGCTTCTCTCAAAAATTCTGCAAAAATCTTAAGTCAAAGTCAAAGTAAAATTTATTCACTTAAATTGAAAAGACAAAAAGCAGTAAAACTTTTTAAAGTACGAGTTCTGATCAGAAATAATCAGAAATCATATCCAAACTCCTTTGTCTTGAAGAGCTCCCCCTAAAATCTTGCATTACAAAAATTTGACATAAAAGGTAAATACATAAATCTTATGAGCTCCCCCTTAAAATAAGATTGACCACATGTCAATTTCTTCTCATACTCCCCCTTGGATCATGAACAGTATATAGAAGTGCAGATATCTTGCGGAAATGAAGAAATGATGAAAAAGTATACAATTAGAAAACTTTTATAGGTAACTACTGATTAGATTTTAAGATTTAGCATACCAAGCTTAGAGACAAGAAAGTTGAACCTCTTTTCGTCTAAGGGTTTGGTGAACAAATCGACAAGTTGATAATCAGTTTTTACAAAGAAAAGTTCAATTGTTCCTTTTTCAACATGATCTTTAATAAAATGATACCTGACATCTATGTGCTTGGTCTTGGTGTGTTGAACAGGATTCGCTGATATTGCGATGGCGCTCTTGGAGTCACAGTATATCGGGATCTTGTTGAAGTGGAAACCATCGCGCAATTGAGTTCTCATCCATAAGACCTGAGAACAGCAGCTAGCAGCAGCTACATATTCTGCTTCGGCCGTGGAGGTTGAAATACAAAGTTGCTTCTTCGATGCCCAACTGACTAGCTTGTCACCGAGGAACTGTACATGTCCCGACGTGCTCTTCCTGTCTAACATACAACCTGCATGATCTGCATCTGTGTAGGCTGTTAGTTCAAAACTAGTATCTTTAGGATACCACAGACCAAGATCTGCAGTGCCTTTAGATACCTAAATATGCGCTTCACAGCAGACATATGGATTTCTTTAGGATTGGCCTGATATCTTGCACATAAGCATGTTGAGAACATTATATCTGGCCTACTGGAAGTAAGATACATTAAAGAACCTATCATCCTTCGATAAGGCCTAACATCAACAGCCTTTCCCGAAGGATCGGTGCCAATCTTAGTACCTGGTGCCATTGGGGTACCAATCGGTTTTGAATTTTCCATTTGGAACTTCCGAAGAATATCCATAATGTATTTTGATTGATTGATAAAAATACCCAATGAAAATTGTTTTACTTGTAAACCGAGAAAGAAATTCATCTCTCCCATCAAATTCATCTGAAATCTAGACACCATAAGGTTTGCAAAATTCTTACAGTACTTAGTATTTGTAGAGCCAAAGATAATATCATCTACATAGATTTGAATTAAAATGATATCGCCTTTTTCCTTTTTGATAAACAAAGTGGTATCCATCGTTCCTTTTGAAAACCCAGACTTGACTAGAAAAGTGGAAAGGACATCATACCAGGCTCGAGGTGCTTGTTTCAGACCGTAGAGTGCTTTGTCGAGAATGTAAACGTGATTCGGATTCTCTTGATTGACAAAACCTTCTGGCTGAGAGATGTAGACTTCCTCCTTCAGAATTCCATTTAGGAATGCTGTCTTCACGTCCATTTGAAAGACCGTGAATTTCTTGTGGGCTGCGTAGGCTAGAAACATTCTGATTGCCTCTAATCGCACCACAGGAGCATATGTCTCATCATAGTCGATTCCTTCCTTTTGTCTGTATCCTTTGGTTACTAGTCTTGCCTTGTTTCGGATAATGGTACCATCTTCGTCTTTCTTTATCTTGAAAACCCACTTCGTACCTATAATTGTTTTACCTTTAGGCTTTGGTACGAGTCGCCAGACTTGAAGTGCATCGAACTGATTCAACTCTTCTTGCATTGAGATCACCCATTCTGGATCAGCAAGTGCCTCTGATACGCATGTTGTCTCGAACTTGCTCAGAAAGGAGTCATGCATGCACATGTTCATTGATGCTGACCTAGTTTGCACCGGTTTTGATAGATCACCAATAATCTGGCTTAGAGGGTGCTCTTTGGTCCATTTATGTTCATGAGGCAGTGGATTAGATGATTGTATGTCGGTTGTATCATCTACAAATCCACTTATACCTTCTTCTGTTTGTTCAGGAGGAATTATGATTTCAGTTGAAGGGGCAGGTTCAGAAGGCTCAGCAGGTACAACTTGATCTGGCTGTAGATTGATCTGAATAGTATCTCCTATTGTTTCAGCTACTTCTGTCTCTTTATTATTTGTTACTTCTTCAATTGTTGGAGTCGGCATTTGAATTGGAATCTCTTGTTGAATCGGGGCGTTGGATTCAATAGGAACATCTGAACTGGTTGGATGAGTAGTCGTTAAGTCTTCCATCTTGTCAACCACAACAGATTTCTTTACATTAGATCCAAGAAATTCATCATAAAACAATTCAAATAATAAATCTAAATCAGATAAATGGTTAGTAGAAGTTGATGCTTCATCTAATTTATTCTGTTGAGACGCAGGTTCTGGACTGATTTGCCCAGAAGCTAGTACTCCGGTTATAAAGGGTTCTGAACGTTGTTGCTCGGAATCCATTTCTTCATCAAACGAGACGTTGATGCTTTCAATCACCGTCTTTGACTTCTTTAGATAAACACGGAATGCAGTTGATGTCGAGGAATAACCAATGAAGATTCCTTCGTCCGCCTTAGCACTGAACTTATTTAGACTCTCCCTATCGTTTAGAACGAAACACTTACACCCAAATATATGGAAGTATTTGATTGTCGGTGTTCGGTTGTTGATTAACGCATAAGGAGTCTTCTTGAATCTTCGATGTACCATGGAGCGATTCTGTGTGTAGCATGCAGTCGATACAGCTTCAGCCCACAAAAATAGAGGTAAGTCTGATTGACTTAGCATAGTATGAGCAGCCTCGACTAGCGTACGATTTCTTCTTTCGACCACTCCATTTTGTTGAGGCGTACGAGCAGCAGAGTATTGATGTGAAATCCCGACAGATTCGAGATATTCTTCAACTTTATTGTTCTTGAACTCTGTGCCGTTGTCTGTTCGTAGAAACTTGACCAGTTTCTGCAGATTCACCTGGGTCGTCTTTAGGAATGTGATGAGAATATCAGGTGTATCATCCTTTGAACGTAGAAACTTGACCCATGTGTATCTCGAGTAATCGTCCACGATAACGAGTATGTACTTCTTTCCGCCTAGACTCTGAGTTCGCATCGGACCGCATAAGTCCATATGCAATAACTCTAACAGAGCGCTTGTACTTGGTTCAGACTTTGGTTTGAGGTGCCCTCTTCATCTTGCCCTTTTCACAAGCTGCACAAAGATGTTCTCTTTCATATTTGAGCTCTGGAAGTCCTTTGACGAGCTTTCCACTGACCAAATTGTTGATGTACCTGAAGTTGAGGTGAGAGAGCCTTCGTTGCCATAACCAACTTTGTTGCATCGAGGCTTTCGTTAGTAGACAAACTTGCTTGTCAGTCTGGACATTTGATAAATTGATTGTGTAGAGGTCTGATTCTCGAGTACCGACCAAGAGTTCTTCGCCTTCTTCATTGCAAACTGAACATCTCTTGGCTTTGAAGTTGACCTCTAAGTCTTTGTCACAGAACTGGCCTATACTGAACAAGTTGTGTCGTAAGCCTTCTACATAGCTCACCTTCTTGATCGTGACATTGTCATGTTGTACATCACCGTATCCCATGATTGGAGAAAACTGGTCATTGCCGAATCTGACTATTCCGCAATATTTGTCTTTAAAATTGGACATTATCTCTTTTTGCCCTGTCATGTGCTTGGAACATCCACTGTCCAAGAACCATGTATGACTAATCTGCATAAGAGAAATTACAAATTTAGATATTTATACGACAACTTTGGAATTTTCACTTTGATTATCGAAGTGCGGGTCTTGAACTGATTTGTTCAAAAGCCTATTTTGACTTTGATGTTCGGGGTTTGAACTGCATTATCCAAAAACCTATTTTGACATTAAAGAACGAGTTCTGATCTGTACATAATCAGAAGTCGAATTCTCTTCAAGCTTTGTGTGCCTGCAACACAAATTTAGCTTTAGGTACCCACTGGAATTTGGGTCCTGCTGTGTTAGCACAAGATTTTGGTACCCATTTCAAATTGGGTCCTCTTTTCTTTTGAAATGCATTGGAAGAATTAGTATGAGATGAATGCACATGGTAATTGCCAAACCAATCTCCAGAATCTTGACAAGAGATAGAAACATGTTTATCATAAATAGAAGACTTTCTAGCAGATAAAGATAACTGAAATAATTGTTTCATTGTATATTGTTTACGAGAAACAGCAAGTTTTGAGTTCAAAACAGCAATATCAACAGTTAGGACATCTTTACTAAGCGAAGTCTTATTACAATTAACACTACTAAACGATAAAACGGTCTTGTCAAGCTTCCGTTTGGGTTGCCATTGAGAATTTACTTCTGGCCTTTGCTTGCTCAGATCTGAAACATGTGAAACTGGTGAGTTAGACCTTTGAGCAACAAGCGATTGCTTCTTCTTCGGATTACCAGTAGTGTTCGGTTTCTGTGAATGCTGAGATATATTCTTACCTTTAGCAGTTTTAGTTTTCACAGAGACTGAGTTATCAACTTTCGTTGATTTTGCACTATTAACAGGCATACTGGTTTTGTTCAAAGATTTCTTAACAAAAGATGAATGGTTAGGAAGTTTTGCATTAAAATCAAATTGTTCAGAACAATCATCTAAACCACCGTTAGAGTTCAGAAAATCAAGCTCTTTATTAGCTAGACCAGACATGTCCTCAGAGTTTGAAGCTTTAGAAATAACAGAATTTGAAAACACAGTTGAAAAAACTTTTTGCTCAATATTCATCAAAAGTCTTTCATCTGATAAAGAATTCTCGAGTTCAGAAATTTTACTTTCTAAAACGAGAGGAGGGACATATAGTTTACCTATGATAGGCTTCGCCTCCATTTCCTTTTCAGTATAACTTTGAAAGAAATCACTTGAAAGAGTTTTCTTCTTTTGATATATTGGATTTTCATCATAACTATTATTCAATTTCGCATAATAAAATGGAAGATGAACTTTAGATGATTTCAAACGTTTTTCAGTTTCGTTGGCTTCATCCTTTTCAGATAGTTTAGTCCAGAAAGTTTTAAACTCAGGGATTCTGCGAGCTAATTGCATAGAAAGATGATCATAAAGTCCTGGCACTTCAAACATCCCTTTTTGTAGACAGTGAGGATTCTTATAACCGATTCCCCATCTCTCTATTTCATCTTTGGGTTTGTTCAGATGAATAGTCTGTTCAGTTTGACCCATTTTATATAACTTCTCTTCCAAACTTTTTAATTTTCCAAGTAAAGAAAAGTTTTCTTTGATACATGAAGAATGCAATTCTTTAAGCTCATATAAATCAATCCCACTTTTTAGCAGTTGAGACTTGAGTTCAGAATTCTCTTTTAGAATTATTGTCTTTTCCTTAGCGTTGGTGTCATTATCTTTATGTAAAACCTCAACCAATACTTTCTTCTCAGCAATTTCATTGCTAAGTTTCTGTATCAGTTGGTTTTTGTCAGTATTAACACCATTTTCTCGCTCAAGATTAGATTCTAACTCTTTTTGTTTTAAACTCATGGCATGCATTTTATTCATGAAATTTGAATCTGATAAATTACATACCTCCTCGTCTTCATTATCTGAATCAGCTTCAACATCTGATTCTATCTGTCCCATCAAACACATGTTGACGGCTTCATCTTTCTCTTCATCCTCTTCTTCATCATCTGAATGATCAAGCCAGTATTCATCTTCAGCCATCAGTACCTTACCAACCTTCTGTTGCTTTGCAAGAAGCATCTTGTTCTTGTAATAATCGGAGTTTTTGACTTTTGGCCTTCGACAGTCTCTGGCATAGTGACCTGTTTTGCCACAGTTGTAGCACGTTGGTGGTTCTGTCTGACTGGATCCTTCAGCTTTGAACTTTCTTTCTTCTTGTTTCCTCTCCTCTAATCTCTTCCCTTCAGACTGATATCTTCTCTCTTTAGGCTTTCTTTCCTATGTTCTTTTCCCTTCATATCTCTTTCCTTCATATCTACTTCCTTCAACCCTTTCCTTGTGGATGTAGTTGTTCGGACCAGAAGAATATCTCTGACTGTTTGAACTTGGCTTCGTGTAGAACTTTTTCTGAAAAGCATTTGACAGCAGAATCATTGCTTGTTTCAATTGTTCATTTTCCTCCATGTCAGAGTTTGCATAACCTTTATCTTCTTCTGATTCATACACAATCGTCTTGTTCTTGTTCTTCTTCCTTACTACAAGAGCGACTGTGTCGTCAACTGTCTTTCCTTTCTGTCTCTTTTCTTCTATAATTTCATCCACCTCTTCTTCATTTTGTCTGAGGGTTTCATACACCTCATGAAGTGGAATCTCATTCAGATCTTTGATCTGCTTCATCTGCCTAGCAAATCTTTTCCATTCCGGTTGAAGAATACTTAGGAATTTGACGTTCAGCTCAATTTGAGATTTGTGGACTTTGTTCTTGCTAAGTTCGTTCAGCAAAGTCACAAACCTGTCATAAGTTTCTTCTAATGTTTCTCCCACCCTGCCTCTAAATTCTTCATAATTATTTAGGCAGTTGGAGATTTTCAGTTGATTTCCAACCTTCGAACCCAGCATCATCTTTTCAAGCTGATCCCACATTTCTTTGCCGGAGGCTTTGTAGCTGTCAATCTTTACATATATTTCGTTTGGAATTCCTTGTAAAATGTATGACTTAGCTAATCTGTCGCCTTTAGCTCTTCTGAGGTTATCATCTCCTAGCTCATGAAACTTAAGTTCAACTTCAGTCGGCACATTTCCAACCAAGCGAGTCGTCGTGACTGGTTTCATAACCCCTTCTTCTATAGATTTCCTAATGAATTCACCCAGCTCATGTTTGTCAATAAAGTTCAGAAACCTATCTTTCCACTGTTCGTATTCTCCTTTAAAGAGAACTGGTGGCTTGGTGTCAGTTCCTATTGCAAGGGCTTCTCTGGATGTCATTTTGAAGAAGATTCTAAGTCTGGATTGGTGCAAATAGGTTTGCGTTTCAAGGTTTGCGTGTCAAGCACAGTGCGCAAAGTGAGGTTTGCGTTTCACGTGGGATGCGCAAAGTAAGGTTTGCGTTTCGAGAGGGATGCGCAAAGTAAGGTTTGCGTTTCACGTGGGAAGCGCAAAGTTGAGTTTGTGTTTCATGTAGGAAGCGCAAAGTTGAGTTTGCGTTTCACGTGGGAAGCGCAAAGTTGAGTTTGCGTTTCGAGAGGGTTGCGCAAACTTGACTTGATCTTTTCGAGAAGAGAGTAAACACGTGAACTGAGGTTTGCGTTTCTTACTTGTTGCGAGAAGTGAGGTCGAGGTTTGCGTATGCTCTTGGATCCGAGAAGTATGCTTTGCGTATGGCTTGAGATGCGCAAAGTTGAGCTTTGCGTTTCACTTGGGGAGCGCAAAGTGACCTTTGCGTATGATGTTGGACGCGCAAAGTTGGACTTTGCGTATGTTCGTCTTCTGGTTTGCGCAAGTTCGTCCTGTACTTCGAAAATTGTCTAAAAACTTGTTCCTGAAACGATTAGCAATACCAAACTCTACCCTTATGTCTAGAAACACTTCTAGAACTGAAAGTTGAGCACTCGATCTCAATAAAACACACTTTTTGAAGAAAAAAATGATCGTACAATACCTTTATGTTCTCGACTGTTTTTTCACTAAAATCACAAAATGGAACTCGATTAAAGCTTAAAAGTGAAATCAAACAACAACAACTCGATCTAGCATGCTAATCGATCACAACCTGATCGATTTTAACACCTAAAACACTTTAACACTCGAAATCACTTTTTCAAATAGAACACATAGTCGTTTTCTGAAAAACTTGATTTTGATCTTAATCAGACTCTGATACCAATTGTGGGTCCAACAATATACTATATCAAGTTCTTAGATTAAACAACACATAAAGATTACCAACCTGTATTGATTATAACAAATGGTTACAAGGTTGACCGATTAAAGCTTTGATTGTGTTCTCTGTGTATTCTCTCTTTTACACCTTTTAGTGTGTGTTTGTATGTGTTCTGATAATATCTGATGATGATTGTTGTTAGAGAGATACTAGAGATATCACAATATCTAATCTAGTGTGTCTTACACACTTCCTAACAACTTGCAACATATTAAACTAATAAACCTACATAATATCTAACAAATAGATATTATTTCTAACTAAGTTAATATAACTAACTAAACTAAAAACTAACTAAGTTAACTAATATCTAACAAACTAGATATTAATTTAACTATTACAATAACAAACAATTACATTGACATTTATTACAAACGACATAGACTTTAATATTGAGAGTCGACGTTTCGGCTTTAGCTTCAGATTGCGATCTTCAGATTGGATGATCTTGAATCCAATGAGACTGTGTCTTAACACGGTGGTTGACCCGGTTGAACCATGACCCGATCACCACACCGAGTCAACCAAAAAACCAGGTTTTAAAACATTGGTTAGGATCCAACAGATCTTCTACGTTATCAATTGTAGGAGGTATAGGTGAGGTAGGCAAAACGACAACCCAATAGATGAATTTTGCATCACTACATTGAATATCTTGATGAGGTGTGCAAAATTCTTCAGTTTTCAAAGGAACTATTGTGTGCCAATGGGGTCACGCCTAGTAGTCAACATTACATCCAGATCCAATTTTTGTCTTTAAGGGCAAATGTTATAAATTTTTTACTTCATGTCATTAAATTATTAGATACAGTTTCCTTTCAAGAACACAACATTAGGAACAATGGGCTAAAGAGAAGTATTGTCCAACCCCGCTAAAGCGGAAACACGAGATATGACAACACACGGTTTCATAGCATGAATTAATAGATAACACCAACCACAACATTAAATAAAATAGAACAAATATTGTTGTACAAGTCATAACCAAAAAGTTCTCAAAATAAACGGCAGTTACAAAAGTTGACCAAATACTTTAATGTTCTTGTAGTTGATGATGTCACACAGATGCACCTTATATGCCACCACTTATTTATCAGTACCTGAAAAGCATGGTAAAAGAAAAAGGGTCAACTACATTGAGTTGGTGAATTCACAGGTTTTCGTATGCACAAAAGTAATTTGAATGCAGAATTTTTTATTGTGAAACGTTCGTTCACAAGACGTTTAAGTAACTGACTGATCAATTATTTGCACGTGGTATACTGTATATAGTGATGCCATGACATTGAGCCACTACCAAACCTTTCGACAAACCAACGCCCCTTAAATTCCACGTCCTTACCTCAGCGGTGAAATAATTCCACATGTGTAAGAGTATTATTGTTATTGGTAAAGTGCACTTCTCGCTCGTCAGCCAATAGTGGGGTTGTCAATCCAAATAGCGCTACCCACAAATACCATCGGCTCATAAAGAGTTAATAGGTAATGTCTAACTAGTGGGGACTTTTTCATTTAAAACTTAAGCACATCATAAAGTATAGATACCATAGTGCACAAACAATTAAATTCAATGTTCAACAATTTCATAACATAAATCAACCAGATTGCAATTTAATATCATGCTTTTTCCCCAAATTGTAACAAAATGTTAAAAAGGGGCTGTTAATACTCACAATGTTCAGGAGGTTGTCCAGAAGTGGCCTCACGGTTGTACAAGACCCGGTGTTAAGTCCTTCCTATGAAAGTGAAACACACTATCATATTGGGACCTACTCTTAGAGTAAAAGTGTTACTTAGATCGCCATATCTTATAAAATGTGTTAGAGCATAAATATGTTGGATACAAGATCATAGAAGACTGAAGGTCAATGTTCAAGAAAGTCAAAGTTGAAAGTCAACTCTCTTAGTCAAATGTCAAAGTCAAAGTCTTAGTTGGTTGTTGTTTACTTTTTATAAGCGCATGTAGTTTTGTTATTTGTTTTAATAGACTTGTGGTTAACATACTTGGATCTAGAAAATTACTTGTAATTCGCAGAGATCATTGTAGAGAGAGAAAGCTAGAGAGAGAAAGTTTGTATACGAATTGTAAAATCAGATTTGTAATAACAGGTTGAGCTCTAATCTGATAATTCATCTTGTTTGATTATTTGAATGAGTAAGAACTTGAATCAGGGACATTAACAATTGGTATCAGAGCAGATCCAGATCGAAATCAAGAAAATATGTGTTCAACACTGTTTCATCGAGTTCAGATTCATTTTTGAGTTTGTGTTGATAATTTGAGTTGTAATTGATTGTTTTGTGTTCGAATTGAGTATTAGAATGAGTTTGTATAGGTTAATTTGAGTTTTGCACTGTAATTGAGATCAAATTTAGATTTTGTACGTGTTTGTATTCACGAGTTTTATCGCACAGTAATTGGATCATCTTGTAACCTGGAATGAATTTTTTTTGTAATTCAGTGTTAGGATTTGTTTCTAGTTGTATTAGAGAACATTGTGTCAAAATCTTATATCGAAATTCGAGGTATAGATAGGTTTTTGAGGAATCCAAAGGTGTTTTTCTTCGAAAGTTGAAGAACTCGCAGATTCAGTAGAACTCCCAGAAACTGTTGGATCATAATTGTATTCAAGATTAAAGGGTCTAAACTGTATTTGTTTGATAGTTAAAGTTAGAGGGTTTAAATTGTAATAGATTGATAGTTATTAGCTATTGGGCCCAAGCCCATTAGGCATTAGGCCTAAGTATAAATAGTTTTGGTTAATTAGGTTTTAGGGAGAATCCTCATAATTATTATCATAATCATATTAGAGAGGTAGATGTTATTCTTTGTATTCAAGGGTATCAAGAACACACAAGTTTAATCGTTTATTCAAAGGATTGATATGTTATTCTTAATCTTTATCTCTTGATTATTATTGTGTTCTGTGATTGTTAATCAACTAGATTAAACTGGGATAACAAGTGGTATCAGAGCCAAAAGAATCAATTTTTTTTTGAATTTACTATTCATCGATACTATTCACCGACCACTGTTCATCGAAATTTTTTTTACTGTTCATTTGATTTCATGTGCGTTTATGTTTAAGATTGATCTGACTAGGTGTGTTTTGCGTTATTGAACACTATCTGATTGATTAATTGCATTAGAAAGTATCAAGTGATTGAATTTGTGATTTTGAGTTTTCTGGGTTCAAATAGGAGTCGACACTGTGCTTATCAAATCGAATGCTTAAAAGTTGAAATTGATCTCTGAGTTTGATTGTATTGTGATTGGTTTATGCTTTGGAGCACAAAGGTATATTTTTCGCATTAAGTTTATGTGTTTTGTGCGATTTCTGTGTTAAATTTCTGGGCTGCTTATCGACATTCTGGGTTGGTCAAGAACATACCGGTCGAACATAGAGTATCGGTCGAAGAATCACTATACCGATCGAGCACTATATCGATCATATCACAATACCGGTCGAATTACCTAAGTCCACATCGGTCGAATAGTATATCGGTCGAAGCATCAACACTGGTCCACTCACCATCCCGGTCGAACGTTATACCGGTCTTTACAAGTTACCGGTCCTACATCTTACCGGTCATTGCAAGTTACCGTTCGAATTTACCGGTCGAAGAAAACACCGGTCAAGCACATCGGTCGAGCAAAATTTGTCTTTTTGCATACTTAGACAAAATTTTGCAAACTGTTATATGGACCCCCGTGCTAAGTCTGAGAAGGGGGACAAACGTTTTGTGCTTGATCAAAAATTTCCTAATTTCATTCTTCAGTATTATTTCTTTGTGCTTTATACTGTGCAAATTCTGCACTTAATTATTTTTTGGAAATTTATTTTTCTGAAAAAATTTTAGTGTGGTTTTTATTTTGATTCTAACGATCTCATCTAGTTGGTTGTCTTGGTACATAAAAGTTTGATTACTAACCATACAGCTATGATGTCGAATCAGCTAAATATGTCTGAAGGTTTCAGCCTTGATTTTAACAACATGCCTCTTTCTGAAGTAAAAGAAAAGACTAAATATCTTGCTAGACAGTTGTCAAGAAATAGAGACATGGTTGATGATTGTGAAAGGGAGATTACAAAGCTCAAATCCGAGATGTTACCTCTTGAAGCTGAGATTGAAAATCTAAAGATTCAGAACTCATCTCTTCTTATTCAGATTAATGCTTTAAAAGAAAATTCAATAGATTTTGATTCTATAATTGACCTTGCAGGAATAATTGCGTCTAAAGAAAAAGAGATCTTAGACCTCCAAGCAGAGCTGAAAAGATCTGAATCTAGCTCAACATGGTCAAAAAAAGATGCAATGCAAAGAGAACTTGAGGAGCTTAGAAGGAGTACAAGTGTTGCAAGAGATACTAGTGAAGGACTTAGAAAGATAAATTCTCAAGTCTTTGCGGAAAGAGATAAATTGAAAGATAAAGTTCTCAGTCTTGAGGTTGAGATTAAAACGTTGAAAGAAAAGGCAACTCAAGACAGAGACAATATAATAGCTCAAGATGAAATGTTGAAGATTGAAAAAGAAAGAAAAGAATTCGCTACGAAATTCTCTGACTTCTCCAGAAAAGCCTTTGAAGAAAAGAAATCATTAGAGCTTAGATGTGTTAAGATTTCTCAACAAGTTTCAGATTTTGAGAAGGTTATCATTCTAGAGAGAGAAAAGGCTGAGAATGAAAAGAAGAAAGCTGAGCTGAAGGATATAAATACAGACTTTTCTGAAGAAAAGAAAGTATTTGAGACCGAGATAGCTAAACTGACAGGAAAGTTATCTGAGTTGTCAACAAACATCTTGAAGGAGAAGAATGCAAAATCTGAGTTGCATAAGAAGTTTGATCTGATTGAAAAGGAAAGAAACAATTTGTCTTCAAAGATAAAGGAACTTGAAGAGATCGTATTCAAGGTGAAGCTGACTGAGCACAAGACGCCAGAGTCAATAGCTCAATCACCGAGAGATGATCTAGCTGATTCAGATAGTTCATTAAAAACAGCTTCAAGTTCACATGTTTCAAATGTTTTCTATAATCCTTTCTATGATTCAGATGATAGTCTTACTTCTAAATCTACTAATCAGATTCGTCCTTCTAACCTTTTCTATGACTAAAACGTTGATGGTTCAGGTAACTTCAAGAAGACTAAGTCTCAAAATAAAATCTTCTGGAGAAGGCATGATGAGAAAGAAAGAGGAAACTGGATCTGGAGAGTTAAAGGATCCTCGGAGGAGAAGAAGAAAGAAGAATCATTTGTGCATACATCAAATGCTAAATGGAACTATGCTACAAAAGGTAAAACTTTTGGCAAACCTGATCTGGTTTACACAATCCATCATTTGATCAGGTTAGCACAAAAGAAAATTAGTTGTTCCTACTGTGGCTCAAATGATTTTGTAAGAAAAGATTATGTGAATAACTGGTATGGTTCTTATTTCATCTCTCCCACTAGAACTGCAACTAACCCATTAGGACCCAAATACCAGTGGGTACCAAAAGCTAAATCTGTGTTGCAGGCAACCAATGTTTAAGGGGGAGAAAGAACAATGGCTTTTGAACAAAACAGTTCAAAACCCGGACTTCATCGTCAAAAAGGAAGGCTTGTAAGTAAATCAGCTTAGAACCCGTACCTCAACGGAGTATGGCTTCTAATCACATCAGATTCGGACCCGCACCTCAGTGCTTTACTTTATTTTTTCTGTTTTTTGTTAAAAAAAAACTTTAAATTTACATTAAGTTAAGGGGGAGAATATCTGTGATGCTAACAGATTTTTAGATACTTAAATGCTTATCTGACCATGTGTTCTTAAAGATAAATACTTGCATTTTATCTTGTCAATATACTTTGTCAAGTATTCATACACATAACGGTTCAGAACATTCTATTTGACTTTGTTATTACCATGTATCAAAAGTTAAATCTTTCTATGGTAATACTCACGTTATTTGTATTCACTGTTGATTGAATTAAACGTCATTTCATGTGCTTTCATTGAAAATATGTTTATATATTGTACATATAAACAACATTCGTTTTTGATTCTCCAAAATATTATTCTTCATGATAAAATGATATGAGCTTAATTGTCAAACACTTTTAGGTTGAGGGGGAGAATTGCATCGTCAAACACAACTGTTTTGACTTCTCCAAAATTTTTATGCTTCATGTAACAAGTGGTATTTGTGCTTACATGTACAAAACGCATGTTGAACAACATGTTCTTTTAGGAAAATACATGGGATTCAGTGTGAGAACTTAACAAAACTTCCATGGATTCATGATAACCAGTGTTTCCTACCCCGGAAGTATTCCCTGAGTGATTGAGGGGAGAGGGGTCAAAAAGATTTGAGTGTTGGTGTGTGAAGAGGTAAAATGGAAAAGAGAGATGGGTTAGAAATGAGAATTAAAAGAAAGAGGGTGAGCGATCAGAGTAAAAGAATATTAAACTCTGCACCAAAATTCTTTCTGAGACGGGCAACCACATTATCTGATTGGTTCACATTCTTTGGTGACCATCATTGAAATAGGCAACTAGCCCATGCCATCTCTTGCATACAACCCCACCCGCTACTCATTCTTTTCTCAAAAAGAGAATGTTTCACATTTTCTGGGGACGCAGCACATACGCTATTGGTTCGTCGTTTGGAAGTTACTAATATTGAAAAAGAAGGAAAGTTGCCCCACCTTCGAACCCTTTCTCATGCACATTGAGTCTTTGTATAATTTATTGTTGTCTCAACAAGTTTACATACCTTGAGCCTATACTGAAAAGCAATCATCTATGCTTAATTTCTTTCATACACATGCACGAACATACAGAAATTTGTTTTCTGTCAGAACGTTCATAGGTAACCATGTGTTATTCGATGATTGAATGGAAGACCTGGGGAGTCTATTTTAAACCAACTCCTTATATAGTAAAATTGTGTTACTCAGTGACTTTGTGTTATTGACAAACATTCTAACTGAGTCATTTGTTGATTCAGGGTTACACTTATTACCTGTTTGAATTTGAAAAGATTCGAATGGTTACTATTTTCTATTTTAATCTGAAAAGATTGAAATAATCACTTTCTCCATTTGGAGAGACTGCTCTTATTTCTTACAGGGCTCATTACATGAAGAAAGTGCTAAATTGAAGTCTATAAAGACAAAGGGGGAGATTTTTCAATAAAGGGGGAGATTGTTTTGACAAGTTTTAATGATGATGATTCTCACCACTCATCAAAAAGGGGGAGAATATATTAAGGGGGAGAACATAATCTGAAGATTTTCAAAGATTTGAAGATTATTTAAAGATATCAAGTTTTGAAGTTTTGAAGCTATCAACGTCATATCTGAAGTATTTAAGAAAAGAAAAGAAAAGTGAATACCTGAAAATTATTGTCAAAAAAATTTTAATCTTGAATCCAAAGGGGGAGATTGTTGGATCATAATTGTATTCAAGATTAAAGGGTCTAAACTGTATTTGTTTGATAGTTAAAGTTAGAGGGTTTAAATTGTAATAGATTGATAGTTATTAGCTATTGGGCCCAAGCCCATTAGGCATTAGGCCTAAGTATAAATAGTTTTGGTTAATTAGGTTTTAGGGAGAATCCTCATAATTATTATCATAATCATATTAGAGAGGTAACTGTTATTCTCTGTATTCAAGGGTATCAAGAACACACAAGGTTTAATCGTTTATTCAAGGGATTGGTATGTTATTCTTAATCTTTATCTATTGATTATTATTGTGTTCTGTGATTGTTAATCAACTAGATTAAACTGGGATAACAGAAACCTTGAAGAATTCGTAGAATTACATTAGTTTTCGCATAATTGATTGTTTATGAAAATCACAAGGATAGAATTTGCTGAGGGATATATTGTGAATTGTATAGGATTCTTAAGAATCCGTATAACTGTGTGTTACGAATTCTTAAGAATTCGTACTTGCCTTTCTAAAATTTGCCAAGGATTCGCATTATTGGTTTACGAAAGTTTGTGTGAAAATTGTTTTAAGGAAATAATTCGCAGGGAAGATTTCGTAGATCTTTTGTATTTGAAAAGTTAGAATTCGCAGGTGTTTATGTGCTAAAAGTTGTTGCAAAATTATTTCAAGGGAAGAATTCGCAGACATATAAGCTACGAATTCTTTGGATTTCGCAGAAGTGTAGTCTGCGAATTCTGAAGGATCTACGAATTCTTATTGGTTTTATTATTACTTGTGAATTCTGAAGTCTGTTTTCTTACGAATTATTGTGTTTGTTCGCATAAAAGTGTTTGAAATTTTCTCTAAGTATTGGATTCGTGAGTGTCTATCTTACGAATTATGATAGCTTTCGAATTTTGGATGCTTGCGAATTCTGAAGTGTTATGTACTTGTTTACGAAATTTGTGTGTATCCTTGTGCTTTTCAAATTCCTTGTGTACTTCATCATAGTGTGTGAATTCTATACTTGTAGATTTTTTGGAAATTTCATTTATGATTTTCTTTCAAGTTTTCTGTATTTTTATGATTTCAAATTGGACTAACGATCATTTTCAAGTTTCTTATTGAATATTTCTTATAACAGGATGACTTCTAGAGATGCTCTTTCGATTGGTACGGATGTCAAGCCTCCTGTTCTATTCAAGGGCGAATATGAACAGTGGAAGGACCGCTTTCTTGATTTTGTTGACCGACACGCAAACGGAGAGAACATTCTTGTGTCAATCACAAAAGGTCCTATGAAAATGCCTACTGTGGAAGTTCCTGATGCGAATATTGGATCGGATGATGATGGAGTTCAGAAAACAAAGACTGTCCCGAAAGAATTTCATCAGCTTTATGAACAACAGAATATCCGATATAAAGCTGACAAACAAGCCAGATCTCTACTTCTACAGAGCATTCCGAACGAAATCTATATCAAGGTTGACAGTTACCAAGCCTCTGCCAAGACAATGTGGGATCAACTCGAGAAAATGATGATGAGATCAATGGTTGGGAATCAAATGAAGGTAGCAAACTGTATAAACAGCTACATAGAGTTTAAGGCTAAGGAAGATGAGAGCCTTGAGGATACTTATGAACGTTTTGTGCTTCTATTGAATGAACTTTCAAAGAACAAAGTCACAAAGAAGCAGATTGAGAATAATGTCAAATTTCTGAGTATACTTCAACCCGAGTGGAAGAAGCACACTCGGAGAATGAAGCAAATGAAAGACTTGAGTGACATAACCCTCCATGAAGTTTATGAGACATTAAGGCAAAATGAAGAGGATGTAGAAAGAAAAGGGTTGAGAAGAAGAAATCTGAGAAACCAGCTGACCCCATTGCCCTGGTAGCTGTTAAGAAAGGGAAAGAGAATAAAAAGAAGAAGAAGATTGTGCTCCCTAGCTCAGATGATTCTGATTCTGAGTCTGATAGTGATGATGGGGAGAACCTCAAGCAAGCTATGTTGCTACTGACCCGAGCTTTTCAGAAAAAGTTCTACAAGAAACCGGGGTTAAATTCACAGAGGTATTCTTCTTCTGGATCAAAGAATTATGAATACAGGGAAATAGTTGAAGGTAGGAGATTCGAGGAAAAGAGATTTTGAGATAGAAATCCCGAAGAGAAGAAGAGATATGTGAATGAATATGGTAGTACTGAGAAAAAGTGTGAATAACTAATTAAGTGCTACAATTGCGGGAAGGTTGGCCACTTTGCAAAAGACTGTCGAAAGACAATTATCAGAAATGCTGAATATTACAAGCAAAAGATGTTGCTTGCTACACAAAAGGAAGCGGGGAAAGCCCTTATGGCGGAAGACGAGTTCTGGCTAGACCATTCTAAGGATGAACAAGAAGGGACATCACACATGTGCTTGATGGGCAGAGAGGTGAAAGATGATGAATCTGATGAAGAGACATCCGATGAGGTACTAAACATGTCTAAATCTGATTTCTTAACCAAAATGGAAACTATGATGGTCGAACTTCAAGATCTTCAATCTAAATTGAAAAGGAAAAGAGCAGAGTTGTCAAAAGAAATCAAAAGATTTTTGAACTCGATAAGGAACTTATTGGCAACAAAGATCTGCTTCATTCTCTAAACAAATTTGTTTCTGATTTTAAAATGCAAAAAGATTGTTTTGAAAGTAAGATTTCTGAATATGTTTCTAAGCTTTTAAAGTATGATTTAGAAAAACAAGAATGTGTACTAAAAGCTTTCAAATTGCAGATTGAGAACAAGAACTTAGAGAAAAAGTTAAATGGTTTGGAAGCTAAACTGTATGCACGAGGACAAGCAGATCACACTAGTTTCCTCAATACACCCAATGAGGAAACTGATTTTAAAGAGAAGTGGGGACTAGGCTATGATAACCCCCACTATTTAAAGAAAGCTATCAGAAAACAACCAACTTTGTATAATTTTGATTTTCTATATGTGGCTGCTAAATTTCCTCATTTGAAACCCAAATTTGTTACCAAATTATCGGATGAGGTTGAGGCAAAAGAAGATGAAAAGAGAAAGGATTTAAAGAAAATGCAATTACCATTCTGCTATCAAAAGCTGAATGATAGTTATCTTTCTGAAAAACCAAAATTTCTTTCAAATGATTATTTTGCTAGTTATTCTACGACTGAGATGGAGGTAAAACCCGTTAAAGCTAAGATCTATGTCCCTTCACTCATTCTAGAAAGCAAGATAGTTGATCTTGAAAATATTTTATCTGATGAAAGAATTTGAGTGATTTAGAACAAAATGTGTTTTCTACTGTATTGAAGCACACTGTTTTCAATACTGATTCTATTAAGTGTTCAACATCTTCTAAGGCACCTCAAACTTCAGAAGTTGATCTTGATGACTTATTTGCGTCTGCAAATGATTTTTTAAATTCTGATAAAGGGTGTGTTGATGAGATAGATATGTTTGATTTTAATACTCAACCTCCAGATCATTCTACTTTTGTTATAAATGGTCAAACTTTACCAAGTGTGCATGAAATTGGTGAATCATCAACTAAAGTTGGTGAACCAGTTTCTGTGAGTACTGATTACTATTAGTCAGGTAAGAAGAAAAAGAAACAGCTCTCACATAAACGGAAACACACTGGTAAACTAAAGAAAAGACATTCTTAGAAATCTGATTTTCCTAACAAATCTAAATCTTTTGTTTCAGATTTAAGAAAGTCAGAAGGTCGAACAGAATGGCGACCAAAACAGAAGATAGATGAGAGTGCAGAATCATGTCCTGATTTGGATTGTAATAGATTTACTAGTAATAATTCTGATGTAGTTGGTAGTATTGCTTCCAATAAACAAAACCTTGTAATTCCTTACAAGAGATATACAATAAAGCAATTACTCCAATTATCTCGATCTACTACTAAGTCATCTAATTATAGACGGAATGATTTTGTTCCTCACCAATATTCTGATGATTGGTTTGGAAATTATCATGTTTGTTCTTATAAGCCATATACATCAAAAGTTTTTCAAAAGTTCAGAGGATCCATATACAAATGGATACCAAAATCTTGTGCTAATCTGTTAGGACCCAATTTTAAATGGGTACCTAAAGTTATTCTTCCCTGATTTCTCTTATGCAGACCTGTCATATGTGGTACTTGGATAGCGGGTGTTCCAAGCATATGAGTGGGCAAAAGGATTTATTGTCTAATTATACAGAGAAATTCTGCGGGAATGTACGTTTTGGCAACGATCAATTTTCACCGATTCTAGGATACGGTGACATCATTCAAGATAATGTGACGATTACGAAGGTGAGTTATGTAGAAGGATTAGGGCATAACCTGTTCAGTATTGGCCAGTTCTGCGACAAAGATTTAGAGGTCAATTTCAAGGCCAAGAGGTGTTCTGTACGTACTGAAGATGGAAAAGAACTCTTGGTCGGTACTTGAAAGTCCAACCTCTACACCATTAATTTGTCAAAAGTCCACACTGACAATCAGGTTTGTCTACTATCAAAAGCCTCGCTGCAACAAAGTTGGTTATGGCACCGACGACTTTCTCACCTAAATTTTCGCTACATCAATAAACTGGTCGTGGGGTCGTGGGCAAACTCTTCAAAGGACTTCTTGAGCTGAAATATGAGAAAGAACATTTATGTGCAACATGTGAAAAAGGTAAAATGAAGAGAGCTGCTCACAAGTCTAAGCCTGAACAAAGTACAAGTTCTCCACTGGAATTACTTCACATTGATTTCTATGGTCCAATGAGAACGCAAAGCATAAGCGACAAGAAATATGACTTAGTTATTGTGGATGATTATTCCAGATATACATGGGTCAAATTTCTGAGATCAAAGGATGAGACACCCTAAGTCATCATCAGTTTCTTAAAGACTACCGAAGTAAATCTGCAAAAGCCAGTCAAGCTTCTTAGAACAGACAACGACACAGAGTTTAAGAACAAAACTGTTGAAGATTATCTCGAATCGGTCGGGATAACACATCAATTCTCTGCTGCTAGAACGCCAGAACAGAATAGAGTAGTAGAACGACGAAATCGAACGCTAGTCAAGGCCGCTCGTACTATACTGAGTCAATCTGATCTACCTCTGTTTTTGTGGGCAGAAGCTGTTTCGACTGCGTGTTATACACAGAATCGGTCCATGATATATCGCCGGTTTGGAAAAAATCCTTATGCTTTGATTAATAATCTTACACCTAATATCAAATACATTCATATCTTTGGATGTAGGTGTTTCGTACTTAATGACAGAGAGAACTTGAACAAGTTTGGACCGAAAGCTGATGAAGACATCTTCATTGGATATTCTCAATCATCTGTTGCATACCGGGTGTACTTGAAGAAGTCCAAGACTGTGATAGAAAGCGTTAATGTTACATTTGATGAGGAGGTGGCTTATGAACACCACAGTTCAGAACCCGTACTTATCGGAGTTTTAGCTTATGGACAGATCAGTCCAGAACCTGTGTCTAATGAGACTAATTTGGATAAAGCATCTACTTCTACATCTCACTTATCTAAATTAGATTTATTGTTTGAATTATTTTATGATGAGTTTCTTGGATCTAAACTTCCTAAATCTATTGTGATTGACAGGCCTGAAGAATCAAGTTGTCAACATCCAATCACTTCAGAAGTGTTAACTGAACTTGTTCCCCCGGTTCAGACAGAAACTCAGATTCAAACAAATACTCCTACAGTTGAAGATGTACAAGAAAATGTTGAACCAGAAGTCTCTACTTCAGTTGGATGCACTGTGATGAATAGTCAACAGACTGAACAAGCTGTCCCAACTGAAACTTTTGTACAAGAAACTTCAAATGTACCCCCAACAAATGCTGAACAAGAAGAAGCTGACAGTGGATACTTAGATGAGAACTATGATCAATATACATCGAATCCGCTCCTTCACGAAAATAAGTGGACCAAAGAGCACCCGATAAGCCAAATCATTGAAGATCTACCAAAACCGGTGCAAACTAGGTCTGCTACTTTGAACATGTGTATGCATGATTCCTTTCTGAGCAAGATAGAGCCCACTCACGTATCAGAAGCTCTAGCTGACTCAGATTGGGTTACTGCAATGCAAGAGGAGTTGAATCAGTTCGAAGCTTTAAAAGTCTGGAGACTTTTACCAAGACCTGAAGGTAAATACGTAATGGGTACAAAATGGGTATTCAACAATAAGAAGGACGAAGATGGTATCGTAGTCAGAAACAAAGCACGACTTGTCGCAAAAGGCTACCGGCAAGAGGAAGGCATTTATTATGACGAGACTTATGCTCCAGTGGCACGTATTGAAGCAATCAGAATGTTTCTTGCGTATGCTGCTCATAAAAACTTCACAGTCTATCAAATGGACGTGAAGACTGCCTTTCTAAACGGTATTCTTAAGGAGGAAGTCTATGTCTCACAACCTGAAGGCTTTGTCAATCAAGAGAAACCAGATTATGTCTACATTCTTGATAAAACACTTTACGATCGTAAACAAGCGCCTCGAGCCTGGTACGAGGTATTATCAATGTTTTTGGTCAAGTCGGGCTTTACAAAAGGTAAAATCGATACTACTTTGTTCATTAAAAAGGAAAAAGCCAATATTATTCTTATTCAGATATATGTGGATGACATCATATTTGGCTTTACAAATCCCAAATTTGGTAAGAACTTTTCTAACCTTATGGTGTCACGTTTTCAGATGAGTATGATGGGAGAGATGAATTTCTTTCTCGGATTACAAGTCAAGAAATTTTCAACGGGGATTTTTATAAATCAATCCAAGTACATTTTTGATATTCTAAGGAAATTCAAAATGGAAAATTGTACAACAATTGGAACCCCGATGGCACCGGGAACTAAGATCGGCATGGATCCTTCGGGAAAAGCTGTGATGTTAGAACCTATAGAGGGATGATTGGTTCTTTGATGTATTTAACTTCAAGTAGGCCAGATATTATGTTTTCTACATGTTTATGTGCTCGATATCAGGCTAATCCCAAAGAATCCCATTTATCCACGGTTAAACGGATCTTTCGATATCTGAAGGGGACTGTAGATCTTGGTTTGTGGTATCCTAAAGATACTGGTTTTGAACTGACAGCTTACTCAGATGCAGATCATGCAGGCTGTATGTTAGACAGGAAGAGTACATCGGGTCATATACAGTTTCTTGGAGATAAACTTGTAAGTTGGGCATCAAAGAAATAATTGTGTGTTTCCACATCAACGACTGAGGCGGAGTATGTCGCTGCAACAAGCTGTTGTTCTCAGGTGTTGTGGATGAGAACGCAACTGCGAGATTATGGCTTCAAAGTTGACAAAATCCCAATATATTGTGACTCTAAGAGTGCTATTGCAATATCAGCAAATCCTGTATAGCATACAAAGACCAAACACATAGATGTAAGATATCATTTTATAAAAGACAATGTCGAAAAAGGTACAATAGAACTTTATTTTGTAAACACTGATTATCAACTTAATGATTTGTTTAACAAGCCTTTCGATGAAAAGAGATTTAATTTTCTTATCTCGAAACTTGGTATGCTAAATCTTAAGACATAATCTGTGATTACCTACTAAAGTTTTCTTATTGTTATTTTTCTTCATTTCTTTATTTTTAATCTGAAAGATATCTGTACTTTAAGGTATGTTCATGATTTCAGGGGGAGTGAGAGATGATGAAAAGATGATCTACATCCAATTGAGGGGGAGTTTATAAATTCTGCATATGCTTATTACTGATAAATTTTCTGATGCATAAATGCAGGGGGAGTATGAATAAGGAGTAAGGAATATGACTTCTGATTACTTCAGATAAGAACTCGTACTTTCAATGTTTTACTACTTTTTGTCATTTCTTTTCAATAAAGTTGTGAATAAATTTTTCACTTTGACGACTTATGACTGTTTGCAGATTGAGAGGATGCTTACAAGATCATACCATTATGATGTTAAAGCTTGACTTCATGAGATTTAAGACAGAACGAAATGTTTATTTCTAATCTTAATCTCATCCATGTCTGAAAGATGGACAACTTTCTGATATGAAAACATTTTCTTAAATGTTCAAACCACTTCTGATTCCTAAACGATTTTATGAATATAGAAGTGTGATTTTAAATGTTTTCATTTTACTTGTGCTGAAATGTTTTACAAACCGTGTGTTTCCAAAGATTAATACTTAAGTATTATCTTCTCTATATACTTTCAAGTATTCACACACACCGATTTAATCTTTTGTTGAATATGTTCTTACCATGTCTCATAATTGCAACAAATTTTCGATGGTAAGACACCCCGATTGAACTTCAAAGAATTTGAATGTTGATTTCATTTCGAAACGTTCTTTCAAGAATGTCTATATCTTGATTCGTATAGACAAATTCCAATTTTTCCTGACCTAAGCCTTAATCGATAAACCTTTTCTATTATGATCTTTATCATACAATGTCAGATTTTCAAACAAGTTTCTTGTATTCATTTGATTCTTTCAATATACTTGTTTGAAATATCTTCAATGTTTAAAATGCTCAAATATTCATGATTATTTTATTGAGCATACAAATATCTGACTTATATTTTATATTTGTGCTTTAACTGATATAGTTAAACCATCTGAACAACATGTTCTTTTAGGACAACATGGGTTTATTGTGTGAGCTTAATTGAAACTTCTATGGATTCACGTTAACCAGTGTTTCCTAACTAAGAAGTTAATCCTTGAGTGATCGATTGTGTGAGGAGTCAAAAACAACTGAGTGTGGGTTGAGTGATAAGGTAAAATGTAAATGAGAGTTTGGTTAGAAGAGAGCTCAATGTTTAAAAGAAAGAGGGTGAGCGATTAGAGTAAAAGAATATCAAACTCCGCACCAACGTTTTTTGAGCCGAACAACCACATTACTAGTGTTTCATAATTCTTCGTGAACATTATTGAAATAGGCAACTAGCCCATGCCAACTCTTGATAACAACTAGCCCATGCCAACAAGAAAATGTTTCATATTTCAAGGGGATGCAACACATATATTATCTGGTTTTCATTTGAAAAATCTAGATATTGAAAAAGAAGGAAGTCTGCCCCACCTTCGCACTTCGATCATACACAATCGAGTCTGTGTTTAACTGTTGTTGTCTCAATCGTTTACACAATTTTGAGCCTTATATAAAAAGCAATCATCATGTGCTTAATTCTTTCTAACACTTGCACGAACACACAAGGAAATTTGTTTTTCTTGTCATAACGTTCATATAAATTCCTTTGTGGTGTTTCGATGATTGAATGGAAGACCTGGGGGAGTGAACATCACAAAAGCTCCTTTCCAATGTTTATTCCTTACACAGTGACTTTGTGTTACTGACAGGCATCTTAACCGATTCATTTGTTGATTCAGGTGTTACATTCTTATTTTGTCTGAATTTGCAAAGATTCGGATGAATATATTCTTTGTATCGGCAGATAATCAGAGGCTATTGGTAAAGATCAATGGTCAGAAAAGATTTCAGAGACATTTCTTGTAAAGAGTTTTGATGATTTCATGCTTCATTCATCAAAAAGGGGGAGACGAATTCAAGAAATGTATGATTCAGAAATGTTATAGATGGGGAGACAGTTTCAAGAAATGTCAATTTGAAGAAAGTTTGAAGAATGATTATTGAAAGATGAAAGAGAAAGTTCAAAGATTTCTGAAGATGAGCTGATTTTACAGAAATTTTCTTTGAAAATAAATTGAGCTGAAATTGAAGATAATTTCTTTCCAAATGTCTGAAAGAGGTTTATACCATCTTTGAGGAGAATGCTATTACTTTTGAAGACAAACTTTGGATAAGATAAAGTTGATCAAAGGGGAGATGATTCAAATTGAGCTTAAAGCGAGAAGATTGAATTGCAAAACTTTTTTAGAGATGATCTTGATCCAAAGGGGGAGATTGTTAGAGCATAAATATGTTGGATACAAGATCATAGAAGACTGAAAGTCAATGTTCAAGAAAGTCAAAGCTGAAAGTCAACTCTCTTAGTCAAATGTCAAAGTCATAGTCTTAGTTGGTTGTTGTTTACTTTTTATAAGCGCATGTAGTTTTGTTATTTGTTTTAATACACTTGTGGTTAACATACTTGGAATAAACAACCAGATTTAATCTCACAACAATGATATAAACAATAAGAGTAATAACAGCGGAAGCAATATAGTTTAATATCAAAGGAGATTCAAATATCACAGTTCATAAAGCAGATAATAGATAAAACAAGATATTCTTTGAATAAAATATTCAACTTATATTATCAGTTATAAGACTTCTTAAGCACACTTTGAACAATAAGGTGATGGTCCTATTTATAGGATCATAAAGTAAATAGTGTACTTATCTGACAAATAGAAGCATGCTTGAACAGTGTCTTACCTAAGAGGTAAGATCAAGACATGCTTGAACAGTGACATACTCTAGAAAGTAAATCTTATCACTTAGGTGACGTGTCATATGTTCTTCTTTGTCAAGAAATTCAGAGTGAACATCTTCAGAGCTCTGAGTTAGGATTTCTGATGAGGAGCTCTCTGATGTCTTTCCGTGAGACTGTCTCTGAACTGACTTCAGAGACAAACTTACTTTCTCCGAGACTGTCTCTGAACTTACTTCAGAGACAGACTTGCTTTCTTCAGACTAACTCTGAACTGACTTCAGAGACAGACTTGCTTTCTTCACTGTTGTCTCTTGAAAGTCTTTAGTTGAAGACGGAGCTATTTTCAATACTTTCATTGGTTCAAATTTGGGGCTAACAATCTCCCCCTAAGTACTGAAAATAAATAAAGAACACATAGAATATTCAACTAGAAAGCGAAGAGGAGAAAGTCATCCTCTGTAAATATTACTTCTCATAAGAATTTGGAATTACAAAAGAGAATAATATTCAAAAAACAATTAGAATCTATCACTTGAACATATCCTATGAAACTTCATGATTAACTCTCTGAAGTTAATCATTGAGCCAATTTCCAAGTCTAGTTTCGCCAGTAGGTCTGCTCTGTGCCGTTCTTGCTTTACATGAATCATCTTTTGTACGCCTTTCAAGGTTTCATCAGAATACTTCCCTACTTGCGAAGCTAGAAAGATTTTCTTCTCTTGGCTCACTCTGTAGATAAAACCCAGAGGTTCTTCAATGATTGATCCAGTCTTTTGTTTGTCCAGGTTTTCGATGGTTTCTACTGGTTCAGTCACTCTGAGCTTTTCTTCTCCCAAGTTTAGAGCTATCTGAAAGTCACGTTTGGCTCTGTGTTTGATGTAAGCTTCCATTGCCCGTCTTACTTCAACCATGCTCATTCTTATCTCCCTTCTTCTTGAATCGTATCTTGCAGAGCAATAGGCATATAGATGAGTGAGATCATATGGATTTAGATTTACGAGATCATTATCATTGAACTCGTAAATCTTCTGATTAGATCGAGTCACCACATAATGCCTATATATGATTTTGTTGAAGGCGAATGTTTTTTCAGTGATTTTCTCAACTTTTATTATGGGAGCTTCGTTGAGAACTGCCTTTCTTGGTGATGTCTTTGCCTGTATGAATCTTCGTTCGTAGTCTGGCATATCCTCTCTGATTCTTGGATTCAAAGGGATTACTTGAGTGTCTTCCATATTGAACTCACAATATATATGCCGAAAGTGATCTTCTATCGATGCTTCAGGAGTGGATTGATTCTAAGAATTTGGGAGGTTGAGTAAAGACCTTGGCTGGTAAACCGATGCTTGTTTTCTGAACAAGATTCTCTTGAGGATCCTGTTCATTAACAACCATGGTTTGTTTGTCCTTGGGCTGTGATTGTGTTATCTCTGAGGGCTGTTCAGAGATATATCCATCTATCTCTGGAGTTTCTCTTAATTCAGAAGCTGTTGAGGTATGATGAGGTTGAACGTGTTTGAAAACATACTCTTCGACATCAATTACTTCGATCTGATCTCCAACAGCTTCTTCCACTCTGTCAGAACCTGAGTTCTGTTCTTTCTCAGACTCTGAGTCAAAGGCATCTCTCATCACCATTGGTTGTCTTTCGGGTGATGAGAATGCATCTTCAGAGGATGTAGAGAAGTCTATTAGTTGTTCGTTTTCTTCCTCATCTAGAGCTCCAATTTTCTCTGGAGTTGCATCGGTAACTGGAGTGATTGGAACACCTGGTGTTGATGAGGCGAAAAGTATTACCGGTGCTGTGAATGTTTGCAAAGTTCGGTTGTCATCAGAAGAGGTGGTGTTCCTCTCTGGTTCCTTCTCTTGAACTGGTACAGAGGGAGCAGCTTTAGAGGTGTGCGCGGTTGTATCTCTGATCTCCCTATCTTGTGATTCAGAGTGCTCATCATCATCTGAATCCTCAAAATCCTCAAATCTGGCTTTCTTCACTGCTTCGCTACAAGTCCCACCAGAAAACTTGCGTTTGTATTTGGGAGAGTCTGGTTCAGCAATTCCTTTTCCTTTGGGATCAAGAAGAGCCTTCTGTATGGATTCAATTGCTTCTGAAGCCGCGACTCTGATTTCAGCAACCTGGTCCTCTGATTTATATTGATGAAGTTCCAGAGTAGCTTTGACCTGCTTCTGAGCAATTGTAGAGATCTTGGAAGAACAAGTTAGCATTCTGCTCATGATTGCGGATTTGAAAGAGGCCAGATCACTTTTGGTGATTAGGTCTTCAGTAGTCCGGGGTGGCGGCTGTGGTGTTGCTGATGGTGCGCTGACTGCTGGTACAGAGGCTTGAATTGTTGTTTTGATGAGGTCATAGATAGAGGCCATTTGATCTGTTGAGAGTGAAGATGATCTGTTGGCTACTACCTCGTCCCTTAGTTCTTGTAGAGCCTTCTGGACATCGATGGTTGTAGATGCTTGATTTTGAAGAGCAGCATTCTGAGCTTTAAGAGCGACTACCTCCAGGGATGATTCAGCCTTCTGTCTGAACAGTTTTTGTTCCAACTCTTGGATTCTGTTAGAGGAGTCCAATAGTTGGGACTTCAGAGTGGAAACCTCTGATCTGAGGTTGGTGTTTTCAGAGCGGAGAGCAGAGGTCTCTGAACCGTCAATTCGCTGAAAGTTATGCTCATTCATGGAGCCTCTAACTTCCTCACAGAATCTTTGGAACTCAGATTTTGTGAGAAGTTCAGAGAGGGGTACATTGGTTACAACACATGTAGCCAATTTTTCCTCGAGTTTAGAGGAGCCTTCGTTCAGAGCTGTCTTGATGTTATCTCTGGAAGGACTTCCACTCAATCCTTGATGTTCCGGAGAATCATCTCTGAGTGTTCTGTTCTCAACCAAGTCATCCTCCTCAGATTCAGAGGACTGGAAGTGAATGTGGGAGTTGAGCTTGCGATCCAGGCAAGTCAATCCTTGTTCTTGTAGGGCAAGCCATTGTCCTTGAGTTGGATAACTACTTCTGGATATCCTAAAGGGTGAGAGATGAGACACAGAGGCATCATTATGTGTAGGATTTCCTGATGTACTCTGAGGCAACTGAGTACTTAAAGTATTGGCTAAGTCCTGTGAAGAGGGCTTATCCAGAAATTGAGTTTCCTCAGTTATGTGAACTTCAGAGGTGGAAAAAGGTACCTCTGAAGTGGCTGGTTGGTTTGGGTTCGAGGTGTGCATCTCTGATTCAATAACAATTACCTCTGGATCAGGTATGTTAGATTGTGTGGTTGCACTGGGAGATGGGGTTGGTGTTCTAAAATAAATGTGCCTTGGGGCATCTTTTTGTGTGGAAGGGGAAGAACTCTCAGGTTTCTCTAAGTCCTTAGAAGACTTGCTCTCTTCTCTCTGAGAATCTTCAGAGATAGTCTCTGAAGATTCATCCTCACTTTCCTCAGAGCTAGTAGAGCTATTCTCTTCACTAGTAGATGAGGTTTCTTCCATAACTCCCTCATTGACAGCCCTTTCAAGTGCTCTGTCATCTCTCTCAACTTCGGTTTCTCTAGTTTAGGGTCCTCAGATCCCTCTGAAGCTGAGTTGATCTTACTCTCCATGCCAGGTTCAGGACCTAAGTGTGTTGGGGTTCCCAGAACTGGTTCTAGTCCTTGGGCAACACTGAGATAAGAAGCTAAGGCTAAAGATTAAGGATTTACCTGATTCAGCATGTGGTGAGGGATCCTCCTTGCTTCTGGATAGCCTTCAGATAGAATCGTTGGTTTGAAGCTGTTCATTATGTAGAAAGGAGTTTTGGGTTGTTCAGTGGCGATCAAAATATGAAGCTTCTCGATCGCCGCATGGATGATTAGAGACAGAAATCTAGGGAATGTTATTGAAGGAACTTTGGATGATTGGGTCGTTTGTTCAGGGTCCTTTGATAAGCATTTGTTCTTCTTCCCTATTGATGTCGGAATCATATCAAAAATTATGCCGGCCATGTCCAAGTTGCGATTGAAGAATAGGGCATACATGATTGATAGAATTTCGGGTGTTGCTTGATCCATGCTTCCCAGTTTGCAGGTGAGAGTGCGGTTTAATTCAGAGAACATGAAGTTCCAGATTGGTGGTAGATGTTGTCGTCGGAAGTTGCTCAATCTGGTGATTCCAGTGTTGTAACCTAGCATTCAAATGAACTGGAGGAGGGTTTCAGTAGTTGGACGTTTTTCAAAACGCGTGATTTGAAGTTCCTCAGCTGTTAGGAGTGGGAGAACTTCTCGTAGAACAGTAGGATTGATGAGTATTCGACATTTTACGACTTGAGATATGTCGAACTCACCGATTATTCCTTTATGTGCATAGCTGTAGTGACTGGAAGAATACCATTCTTGAACAAACGAGAGTGGACATTCATTGGTAAAAGCAGTTAGGGCTTGAGTCAGTTCACAGTTGGAGAAGAACTCGCAGATTACTCCGTATTGTTCCTCAAATTTGGGAGAATCAAGCTGAATCATGTGATTGTTGTCTTTGATTGGAAAACGATACAGTCTTGAAGGTTCGCAAGATTTGGGAAAAAGCTTACACCATTCATTTGAGGACGCCATAGTTGAGTTGTAGTGAAGAAGATGAAGTTCAAATTCTTTTTGGAGAGAGAGAGAGAGAGCTCGAGTGTAATTTGTAAAAATGAATATCCAGATGTAAAATTGTTTTTGTATCCAAATTTAGTAAAAGATACACTTGAGTGCATAAGGTGAAACGACAGTGATTTGACCCGTTTGATAAAGCCGTTTGGCCTTTCACTCAATCCTCTTGTGACACGTGGCCTTGAAAATTGTTGTACCTACGGATGTAGGTTCCAAGAAAATAGGAATGGGGCGCCATTTTTTAATATTAAATTGAATAACTTCTTTTTGCTGACTAGACAAACCTTTCGCCTTGAGAAGTAATTTAAGATATCACTTGTAATAAAAAGGTTCAGTTAATCTGAAATTTTAATTTCAAATGATATCAAAAATTGCTAATTAATTAAAAAGTTCTTGTTTGAGGAATGACTGGTCTGAAATTTGTTTACTCCCCCTTGACAGATGATTTGTATCAAAAATACTCAATTTCAGAGACTCTGAGATGAATTTCAGAGACTCTGAGATCAATTTCAGAGACTCTGAGATCAATTTCAGAGACTCTGAGATAAAATTCTGAGATAAAATTCAGAGATCAAATTCAGAGATCAAATTCAGAGATAAAAAGCTCAGAGACTCTGAGATGACATTTAAAAAGTTCTTTTTCTCCCCCTTTACAAAAGAACAACCATTTATTTTTCTCCCTTTGTCATGTGTTTGGAGAACATTCAGAGACTGATATTGACATATGCTACCTTGTTCAGAGGATCTGATAATTTGATCAGATACTCTGAGTTTCGTCCTTGTTAGGTAGACATATTCAACATTCCTAACTTGCTAATTAAAAAATTGAACCTTCGTTCATCTAAAGCTTTTGTTAAAATATCAGCAAGTTGGAGTTCAGTTGGTACAAAATACATTTCTATTGTTCCCCTTTCAACATGATCCTTTAAGAAATGATACCTTACATCTATGTGCTTTGTCTTTGAATGCTGTACTGGGTTGGCAGAGATGGCTATGACACTTTTTGAATCACAGAGAATGGGTATTCTTTCATATTGTTGGCCATAATCTCTGAGCTGAGTTTTCATCCCTATTACTTGAGAGCAACAACTAGCAGCAGCAACATATTCTGCCTCTGCAGTTGAAGTTGAAACACAATTTTGTTTCTTTGATGACCAACTTACCGCCCAATAACTGACAGCACCCATAGGTACTTTTTCTGTCAAGCTTACAACCTGCATGATCTGCATCAGTGTAAGCTGTTAGATCAAAACTAGAAAGTTTTGGATACCAGAGGCCTAATGAAGGTGACCCTCTCAGGTATCTGAAAATTCTTTTGACAGCAGATAAATGAGATTCTTTTGGATTTGCTTGATATCTAGCACAAAGACATGTTGCAAACATTATGTCAGGCCTACTTGCAGTTAAGTATAATAGTGAACCTATCATGCCTCTGTAGGTTTTTATATCCACAGATTGTCCTGAAGGATCAGAGTCAAGTTTGACTCTGGTGGCTAGAGGCGTTTTCATAGAAGTTGAATCATTGAGTTTGTATTTTTTTAAAATTTCAGAGACATATTTAGTTTGACTTATGAAAATACCTTCTGAAGTTTGTTTTACTTGTAAGCCCAGAAAGAAAGTTAATTCTCCCATGAGGCTCATCTCAAATTCACTCTTCATCAACTCTGAAAACTTGTCACAATACTTTTGATTTGTAGAGCCAAATATAATGTCATCAACATAAATTTGTACTAATAGCATCTCATTTTTGTACCTTTTGATGAATAAAGTTGTATCAATTGTGCCTTTGTCAAATCCATTTTTAATCAGAAAAGTGGACAAAGTTGCATACCAAGCTCTTGGAGCTTGTTTAAGTCCATACAGAGCCTTATCCAAATAACAAACATGATTAGGAAACTCTATACTTTCAAATCCAGGTGGTTGCTGGACATAAACTTCTTCATTTAATTTACCATGTAGAAAGGCAGATTTAACATCCATTTGATAAACTTTGAATCCTTTGTGTGCAGCATAGGCTAAGAAGATTCTTATTGCTTCTAGTCTAGCTACAGGTGTAAAGGTTTCATCATAATCAATACCTTCTTCTTGGCAATATCCTTTAGCAACCAATCTGACTTTGTTCCTGATTATTATTCCATCCTCATCCTTTTTGTTTCTGAAAACCCATTTTGTTCCAATTGCAAATTTTCCTTTGGGAAGGGGAACTAGGGTCCATACTTTGTTTCTTACAAACTCTTGAAGTTCATCCTGCATTGCAAAAATCCAATGAGGATCTTCAAGAGCTTATTTTACCTTCTTTGGTTCAATAATGCTCAAAAAATTTACGTAGAAGCATTCATTGATTGTTGCAGATCTTGTTTTAACTCCTTCTGATGAGGATCCAATTATTTGATCAATTGGATGATCTTTTGTCCATCTTGAGATTGGAGCAAAAATTTGGGGTGGAGTTTGAGCTTCAGAGATGACAGTCGGTGACATCTCTGTTGTGCTGTTCAGAGGCTCTGAAGTTGTTTCCCGAGATGGTGAAGCAGATTCTTGAATTTCTTCACTATTTGTTTCTGGAGTTACTTCAGACACTCCTTGATCATCCTCTTTTTGATCTTCAGCTTCTTCTGATTCACTTTGCTGATCTGAATTTGGTGAAGCAGAAGGTGTTAATTCAGAGGGTCCAGAAAGGGTTGTACCTGTTTCTTGGGGTCCTTCTGAATTCTCTCTTGGTCTATCTCTGAAGATAACTTCTGGGTTATCTTCATCAAAGAAATCTTCAAATATTCTGTTTAATTCAGATTCTCTTGATGATTCAGAGATAGGTGTTGAGAGACTTTCTTGTTGTTCAGAGCTTTTATTGTCATCAAAAGTGATATTGATGCTCTCTTGGATGGTCCTTGTTCTAAGATTAAACACTCTGAAAGCTTTTGAGGCTAATGAATATCCAATGAATTTGCCCTCATCAACTTTCTTGTCAAACTTTCCAAGAGATTCTCTATCGTTCAGAATGTAACATCTGCATCCAAAAACATGAAAATATTTAACATTAGGTTTCCTATTGTTAATTAGTTCATAGGATGTTTTCTGAAATCTCTTGACAATTGTAGCTCTATTCTGAGTAAAGCAGGCTGTTGCCACTGCTTCTACCCAAAAATTTGTTGAAAGATCAGATCCAGCAAGCATTGTTCTTGCAACTTCAACAAGTGTTCTGTTTTTTCTTTCAACTACTCCATTTTGCTGAGGGGTTCTTGCTGCAGAAAAGTTAGGAGTAATGCCTTCCTCTGATAGATAAGAATTGATTTTGGCATTTTTGAACTCAGTTCCATTATCACTTCTTAGTTTCTGAACTTTACTGCTGAACAGAACCTGTAATCTTTTCAACAATCTTATCAATATATCTGGTACATCAGATTTGACTCTGATGAATTCTATCCATGTGAATCTGGAAAATTCATCAATCAGAACCAGAATGTATTTCTTACCTGCTAGACTCTGTACAGAGATAGGACCACAGAGGTCCACATGAAGCATGTGCAGAGGTCTAGGACAATTGTTTTCACTTTTGGTTTTATGGGAAGATCTTTTCATTTTTCCCATTTCACAAGCAGAACAAAGATGATCTTTGTTAAACTTCAGAGATGGTAATCCCTTAACCAAATTAAGTTTAACTAATTTATCAAGTGAGGAAAAGTTTAGATGTGAAAACTTTTTATGCCAGAGCCAGACTTCCTCACTATTCAGAGATACAAGACAAAGTTTCTCTGAATCAGTGTCATTGATTTTGGTAAAATTCATTCTGTAGAGGTTACCTTTTCTGTCTGCTTTGAGTAATTCTTGACCTGATTCTGAGTGGAGAAGTGAAAAATATTTTCTTTGAAATTTCACATCAAAACCATGATCACAAAGTTGACTTATGCTGATCAGATTGTGTTTTAATCCATCCACATAAGCAACCTTTGATACTAAAACATTTCCTCTTGATAACTCACCATATCCTTTAATCTGTCCTTGCACATTGTCTCCAAAAGTAACTGCTCCTCCAGATTTTGCTTTGAATGAGGATAGCAGTTCCTTATCTCCAGTCATATGCCTTGAACATCCAGAATCTAAGTACCAGATTGGCATTGACTGATTCTGCAAGACAGATTATTGTTTCTTAGGTACCCATCTCATTATGGGTCCTTTTATGTTAGACTTTGGTGGATTTGTATGACTTTTTGGCATCTCATCTTTTGATGTCTTGCCGTTACTTGTCTTCTTTTGAAATTTTGTCTTTGAGATATTTTTCAGAGATTGATTCAGAAGACAATGTGATCCCTTGAAATGATTTTTCAATTTTATCAAGAGATGAATGCAGTTGCAATTAATAGAACAAGAAGAATTAGGAGCAAAGTTTTTCTTTTTATTAAAAGCATTTGTTACATTTTGACTTCTTTTGAAACTAGCACTAGGAATATTACATGTATCCCTAACTACTTCTTTCCTTTTTTTTTGAAAGACAGTCTTCTTATCAAGTTGCTTTTTCTTGATCAAAAACATCTTTTTTTCTTAGCTGCTTACTGCACAAACAGGATCAACATGGTTAATTTTTGTCCATTTGCCTTTTTGTTCAGGAGATAATTTTATTGTTTTATAGGTGTAAGATTTAGAAGTGTTTGTTTTATTCTTTGCCTTTTCTTGTAATTCTTTTTCAAGTTCCAGAGACGTTTTTGCTTGTAAACACATATTTGCAAAATCAGGACTTATTGGTATTCTGGTTTTGGTTTTCAAAATTGAAATTGGAACATTCAAAATACCAGAGCCAACAGTTTCTATCTTTTTGTGAATTACATTCTCTGGTTTACAAAAAATCTGTTCATCAATATCTTGATCAGATTCTGAATCAGAGTCAAGAAAGTCTCTCTTAGTTTCAATAGAGATAGCTACCTCTATTGGTTTTTCAAATTCTTTTGTTCTAGAGACTTTAATGATCCATTTCATGCTTTCTTTTCTTTTTAAGTCTTCCATGACATTTTCTTTCCATATCTTTTTAACATCATCTTCAAATGTAGTTCTTATGTTTTCATCTGACTTTGGTGAATACAGAGGGGCATTCGGATTAAGTGAACTCTGACATTCATTTTCAGAAGTACTTGTATCAGAGGTACTTGGTTCAGATGTCTCTGATTCATTTGAAATGAAAGCATCAAATCTGAAAATTTCTTTGGGATCATTGCTTTGAGGTTTTGTGAAGAGTACCTCTGAAGTTTCTCTTTTTATCTGTAACACAGACTTTTGAAAGTTTTTTACTTCAGAGTATGTAGTATTTTTGAAATTCAAAGCTCTTGTTTTTGATCCCTCTGATGTTTTCATTCTTTTGAAATTATTCAGAGATGTATCCTTAAAGCTTTGGACCTTTCCCATATGGAAAGTGGAAGAAAGTGAAGTTTTCTCCAATCCAGTGAATGAATTCAACTCATTGAATCCCATCCCTTGAGAGTCCATTTGAGTTTTTATTTTGTCGAAAACACCTTGTGCATTAACATAGCTTTTGATTTGAAGATTTTTTCTATCTAGAGATTGATGTAGGATTTCTCTTTCCTTTTGAAAAAATTTGGTTAAGGCAATAGAATTGAGACTTTCATACTCAGATTTCTTTACTTCTTCTTCTTTTCCTTTTAAAACTTTCTCAATTTTTCTTATTTCTTCTGAAAATGATTTTTCTTTTTGCTTGTGAGTTTCTTCAAGTTTGGTTTTTTCAAGAAAAATTTCTTTCTTTTCTGATTCCAGAAGATTCTTTTCTCTTTTGAAAAAGATGAGCTCTTTTGTCACTTGCTCTCTTTTCTTTTTCTCTTCAAGAAACTTTTGCTCTAGATCTTGAAGTTCATTAATTAGTTTAAAAGCATCTATTTCAGGATCACTGTCAGAGGTGTAAAGAGAGTTTACCTTTTCAGAGTTGTCTTCTGATGCTCCATCAGTTTGATTTCCATCTGAAAAAGCCATACCACAGAGATTGGTAGGCTCTTCCTCGCCGTCGCTTGTTGAGTCTGATAGCCAGTCTTCCATTTCTGCTACAAGAACTCTTTCTTTTACGTTGTACTTGTATTTGTTCTTGTAGTAATCTTGATCTTTGACAAGTTTTCCTCTGCAGTTTGCAGAGAAATGGCCTAGTTTTCCACTTCTGAAACATCTTCCATCATTTTGATTTTTTGGAAGAGTGGCAGTACTTGTCTCTGGCTTCTGTTCTTGAGGTTTGAAATATCTCTGTGGTTGTGGATACCTTGGTTGAAATGGTTGTTGAGGTCTTGATTGTTGAGTTGCATCATTGTTGTTGAAGTTTGTACCCTTTTGATCACTATATAGAGTGAATCTGGGTTCTTGTTGAAATCTGACACCTTCTTGTTGAAATCTTCTTTCAGGATTTCTTCTTTCTTCACTCTCTCTCCTTCCTTCAAATACTTTCTTGCCAAATTTCTTGTTAAATTGATGAGTGATTAATGCAAGAGATTTGGCGAAGGCATTGATTTCATCTTCCGAGTCTGAATCTGAATGATTTTCTTCTGCCATTAGGACCTTTTTGGATCTTCTTTTTGTTTCCAAACCTTTTTGTGACTCTTCACAGTTGTTTTCTTTCAAAATTTATTTTGAAACAAGTGCAAGGGGTCCACCTAAAGACAGTTTTGATTTTTGCTTCATAACTTCCTTTTCATGTGCAACAAGAGTGCCATAAATGTCAATTAATGACCATGACTCAAGATCTTGATTGGCTTGTATAGACATGGATAGTTGTGACCATTCTTCATTTAAGCTTTTCAAGAAAAGAACGTTGTTTTCCTCTTTTGTTCTTATCACTCCAAACTTTCTGCATTTGTTGATAAGAATGTTGAATCTTGAGTAAGTTTGGTGTAATATTTCTTCTGGTAGAGCATGAAAATCATGATATTCATTGATGCATAGATTTCTTCTATTCATGATATTCATTGATGCATAGATTTCTTCTTTTTTGCAGTTTTACAAGAATCAAGTTCTTGAAAGATATCATTGGGAATGACCATTATAAGTAATCTAACAGCTTTTGAGTCATTATCCATCATATTAGTTTCTTCATCAGCGAAGTTTGTGGTTTTCTTTTCATAATAAGCAGGTATTTCAGCAGTATCTGCTGTTGTAGGAACTCTTGGTACCAACACCATTGGAATGTGAGGTCCAACGTTCACTGATCTAAAAAGATCCTTGTCCATACCTTCTAAGAAATTTACCATCCTTATCTTCCATTGGGGATATTCATCCCTTAAAAGTGTAGGAGGTTTTGTTAATGACCCAGCTGTATAAATGGCACTTATGCTTGAGTTTGCCATTTTTGAAAGAAAAAATGAAGATTTGAAGAACTGATGCTTTTTGTATTTGAACAGTGATTTACTATCAAATCTTGAGCATATGGTGTTCTTTAATAAACCAGGTTTATATGAACATGCACAAATATTGAAAGTTAGAATCAATGAGATGTAAATCTATCCGAGTATGCAGATGCGATCTTTCTTTGTTTAGAAAACAAAGGAGGCTCTGATACCAATTGTTGGATCCCAGATTTAATCTCACAACAATGATATAAACAATAAGAGTAATAACAGCGGAAGCAATATAGTTTAATATCAAAGGAGATTCAAATATCACAGTTCATAAAACAGATAATAGATAAAACAAGATATTCTTTGAATAAAATATTCAACTTATATTATCAGTTATAAGACTTCTTAAGCACACTTTGAACAATAAGGTGATGGTCCTATTTATAGGATCATAAAGTAAATAGTGTACTTATCTGATAAATAGAAGCATGCTTGAACAGTGTCTTACCTAAGAGGTAAGATCAAGACATGCTTGAACAGTGACCTACTCTAGAAAGTAAATCTTATCACTTAGGTGACGTGTCATTTGTTCTTCTTTGTCAAGAAATTCAGAGTGAACATCTTCAGAGCTCTGAGTTAGGATCTCTGATGAGGAGCTCTCTGATGTCTTTCCGTGAGACTGTCTCTGAACTGACTTCAGAGACAGACTTGCTTTCTCCGAGACTGTCTCTGAACTTACTTCAGAGACAGACTTGCTTTCTTCAGACTGACTCTGAACTGACTTCAGAGACAGACTTGCTTTCTCCGAGACTGTCTCTGAACTTACTTCAGAGACAGACTTGCTTTCTTCAGACTGACTCTGAACTGACTTCAGAGACAGACTTGCTTTCTTCACTGTTGTCTCTTGAAAGTCTTTAGTTGAAGACTGAGTTATTTTCAATACTTTCATTGGTTCAGATTTGGGGCTAACACTTGTTCACCTTATATTTTAACCCAAGTTTAAAATTTACATGTATACATTATTATTTGGTGTTTTAGCAAAAATCCTAAATTTTACAAGCTTTACTCCTATAATAGTCCAAAAACCCACTTTTTATTAAAACTAGCCTTAAACTTTCAGCTGGCAGAATTTTGGGGTTTGATTATTAATGTATTTAGGTATTTTTCTTGATTATTTACACCACTATATTTTAATATGATAAAATTTAATGTTTTGGGGAACTTTTGAAATAAATAGCACCACTTTTATTGGTCATAGATAACAAAGCAGTCTACACACTCTGTTTGTCACGTCCATTTGAAGGGTCATATCTTAATATTTTTCGGTGATTCAAATTGGGTTTTAATCCGTACTCAATGATAAAACTTCAAGAAAATGATTCACCTCATTTGGATACGTATTGAGTGAGTTATGGTCCTTTTAAGTCATGAGTTCAAATCTGCTAGATTATGACTTATTGCACACTCAACTTGTTTTGAGTGGTTGAGAGCTCAAATCTCCATATTTTTGAGTGAGACCAATTTTTTTTGAATTCTAACTCATTAAAATTACTTCCAGAAGAAAAATCAAAAATTTTTATTCAATATTAAGAAGGTTATAGCTGTTTGAAATAGGGGTTTTGTCTGACAGATTCACTTTGTGCACTTAACTTAATAGGTGTGGTTGAGGGGTCAAATCTTCATTTTTTACATGAAACCAGTTGGGTTAGAAGGGTAACTCATTAAATAAAGTTCCAGAAGAAGATTCATGTCATTTGGTTAAATATTTGTCAATATATGACCGAAGGAAGTACATGCATGCAATCTGCCAGAAACTAAAAATGCATAAACATGGTAATATGAGTGTTTTGACCCTTGATTTCTCTCATAGGATGGGTTCTTTGCTTAAAAACGTTTTCACCAACATTTTTAACATAGGTTTTAGTTAAAAATCATCTTTTAACTAATGAAAAAGGAAAAAAACACATATGCATGATCTCTATCATCTTGGATTGTAAGAAAAATGGACATGCATGTCATCCAAACTTCATTTTCTTGAGTTTTAGAGGTATGGATCATGGGTTATCACCATTGCTTGACATTTAACATGCCTTTGGTGTATAACCTACCATTTTAAGACCTATGAAGGTCCTTTAATTCAGAAACTTCAAGAAGGTGAAGAAAAAGTGAAAGAAAATGCAAGAAAATGAAGGAGATGAGAAGGAGAATACAAGGGTAATGAACTTACCCACACTAGAGATGACTCTTACCTTCAAAGTTTGAATGTTGGGAGGCTTTTGTGGTTGATTTTCGGCCAAGAAGTGAGAGGGAGAGAGAATGAGAGATGAGAGCTTCACAAGTGGGAGGGATGGTTGCAAAAATGAAGAGGTTACTTGAAATTAGGGCCTTAACAATGAGTGTTTTGGGAAGGGAGAGGGAGGTGGCTGAATTTTGGGCTTCCTCTCTTTTTTTTTTACTAAATAATAATGTGTATATATATATATATAATATATATATATATAAGTAATTTTTTTTCATAAAAAGATTGGTTAAAGGTAGCTAAAACCTCATTTACCTACTTAAATTTTTGGTTTGGCTACTTAAAGTTTAAGATTTGTATTTGGGTAAGTAAAATTTTATATTTAATCCACTTATCATTATTGTAGATATAATAAAATGTTAATTGTTCCAATCGGCATTTTATAAGATAGCTTACACAGTTACGTGCGGTAACCGGATTTTCTAAGCACACTGCCGGGATTCTTAGGAAACTAAAACCCTTGCTAACATAATTTTGGTCATATTTGGTTTTCCTACACGTTAAGACATGTATCATATTATTCAGGTGCTAACTTGCATGTTCTGGTCTGACGGGCGTCACAAGCTCCCCTTGTTAGAAGAATTTAGCCCCGAAATTCAATGATTGCCATTCCCGGACTGACTCTTTGCAAAAAGGTGAGGGTATTTATGTTTCATGTAATCTTCTCACTCCCAAGTATACTCAGGTCCATGCCTCGAATTCCAACGGACTTTCAAGATTGGAATTTTACTATGCCTTAGTCGTTTGACTTCTCGGTCAAGGATTTCAATTGGTTCTTCTATGAAGTGCAACCGATCACTGATCTGAACGTCTTCTAGGGGTAGAACCAATGATTCATCAGTTAGGCATTTCTTAAGGTTTGACACATAAAATGTGTCGTGGATGGCATTTAGCTCTCTCGGTAATTTAAGTTTATATGCTACTGGACCAATCCTTTCAACTATTTCAAATGGGTCAATGTATCTCGGGCTCAACTTGCCTCTTTTTCCAAAGCGTACTAATCCTTTCCAAGGTGACACCTTTAGAAGTACTTTATCACCAACTTGGAACTCTAATGGATTTCGGCGGTTATCTGCATAACTCTTTTGACGATCTCTTGCAGCCTTGAGTTTATCCTTGATAATTGAGATCTTGTCTGTGGTCTCTTGTACAATGTCGGGCCTAGTCAACTGTTTGTCGCCAATCTCCAACCAACTGAGTGGGGATCTACACTTGCGTCCATATAAGGCCTCATACGGTGCACACCGAATGCTGGTGTGATAGCTGTTGTTATAGGAGAACTCAACTAATGGTAGGTGAGTATCCCAACTTCCACCAAAATCTATCACACAGGCATGCAACATATCTTCTAGTGTCTGAATAGTTCTTTTCGTTTGACCGTCCGTTTGAGGATGATAGGAAGTGCTCAAGTCCAAACGCGTACCCAACGCTTTCTAGAGTGATTGCCAAAACCGCGACGTAAAACGACTATCTCTATTCGAGATAATGGAAATAGGCACTCCATGAAGCGTAACGATTTCACTGATGTAAATTTGTGCAAGTTTTTCCATCTTGTAGTCTTCCCGAATAGGAAGGAAATGCGCAGATTTCGTAAGTCGATCCACTATAACCCAGATTGAGTCTTGCCCTTTTCGGTTCTGGGTAACTTGGTTACGAAATCCATAGTTATTTGTTCCCATTTCCATTGGGGAATCTCTGTTTGTTGTAGCAGACCAGATGGTTTCTGATGTTCGACCTTAACTTTTGCACAGGTTAAGCACTTGTTTACGTACAAGGCAATGTCTTTCTTCATTCCCGACCACCAGTAGTATTCTTTTAGATCTTTGTACATTTTATTAGCTCCTGGGTGAATCGAATATCTCGATTGATGGGCTTCATCCAAAATTGTTGATCGTAGGTCATTAACCTTTGGTATCCAAACCTTGTCTTCAAAGTAACGTACCCCATCTGACTTTGTTTTAAATCTATGTTCCCAGTGATGTAGGGTCTCGTCCTTCAAATTCTCTGCTTTCAATGCTTCTTCTTGAGCTTCAAGAATTCGTGTCTTTAGACTCGTCTGAACGATTGCAGCCAATGCTCGCACTCTTGACGGTTTCATTCTTTCCTTCCTTCTTAGTGCGTTGGCTACCACATTAGCTTTGCCTGGGTGGTATTTTATTTCACAATCATAGTCGCTAAGCAGTTCAACCCATCTTCTTTGCCTCATATTAAGCATCTTCAGATTAAGGATGTGTTGAAGACTTTTATGGTCGGTGTAGACGGTGCATTTCGTGCCGTAAAGATAATGTCTCCAAATCTTGAGTGCGAATACTATGACTCCTAACTCTAGATCATGAGTGGTATAGTTCTTCTCATGAATTTTAAGTTGCCTTGAAGCATATTCAATGACCTTGTCCTTTTGCATCAACCCCCCCAAACCTTGGTGTGATGCATCGCAGTAGACTACGAAATTCTCCGTGCCTTCTCGCAATGCTAGAATTGGTGCATTACATAACCTATGCTTAAGCGTTTGGAATGCTTCTTCTTGTTTCTCTCCCCAAATAAACTTCTTATCCTTTTGTGTTAATTCCGTTAGTAGTTGCACAGTTTTTGAGAAATTCGCAATGAATCGCCGATAATAGCCTGCTAAACCGAGAAATTGACGAATTTCTGTCGGGGTCTTCGGGGCTTCCCACTTCTTGATGCCTCAATTTTTGACGGATCTACATAAATTCCCTTCTCATTAATCACGTGGCCTAGAAAATGTACCTCACGAATCCAGAATTCGCATTTGGAGAACTTCGCATACAATTTCTGGTCTTTGAGCAGTTCTAGAATCAATTTTAGATGTCGTTCATGATCCTCCTTGCTTTGTGAATAAATTAGTATATCATCTATGAACACGATCATGAACTTATCCAAGTACAGTCTACAGACCCTGTTCATTAAGTCCATGAAGACAACTGGTGCGTTTGTTAGCCCGAAAGGCATAACTAGGAACTCGTAATGGCCGTAACGAGTCCTAAATGCCGTCTTGGGAATATCCTCCTCACGGACCCTCATTTGATGATATCCAGATCGAAGATCAATTTTTGAAAAGTAAGTAGCACCTTGGAGTTGATCGAACAGGTCGTCGATTCGAGGAAGAGGGTAACGGTTTTTGATGGTTAGCTTATTGAGTTCTCTATAATCGATGCACATTCGCAAGGATCCATCTTTCTTTTTAACGAAAAGAATTGGGGCTCCCCACGACGAAGAGCTGGGTCTTATGAATCCTTTGTCGAGCAACTCCTGGAGTTGTCCTGACAATTCTTGCATTTCTGATGAGGCCAAACGATAAGGTGATTTAGCCAATGGTGCAACTCCAGGAATTAAGTCGACGTGGAATTCGACTTGTCTTGGCGGAGGTAGTCCTGGTAGCTCGTCCGGAAACACCTCGGGAAAATCCCGAACTACAGGAAAATCCTGTATGCATTTCTCTCCGATTTCCGAGTCTATGACGTGAGCCAAAAACGCGATGCCTTCCTTTTTCAAGTACTTTCGCATCTTCATACACAACACTATCTTAAAATTCTTTCCGGACTTCTCTCCATGCATGATGAGTGTTTCACCTTCTGGCAGCGGAATTCGGATGATCTTTTCGGAACAACATATTTCAACTCGATTCTTGGATAGCCAATCCATGCCCACGACTATGTCAAAGCTTCCTAACTCAATTGGAATGAGGTCTATACTAAAGTTCTTATTAGCTAAGTTTAAGGTACAGTTCGGAATTATGTCCCTGGCATTAACTTCCTGCCCATTAGCAAATTCAATAGTGTAGACCTCTTTCAACTTTTGGGGTTTCAAATTAACTTTTGGTCTAAACTTTAGTGATACAAAGCTCCTATCCACTCCAGAATCAAATAGTACTGTTGCATAATGACTATTTAGAAGAAACGTACCTGTGACCACGTTCGGGTTTTCCCTTGCTTCATCTGTCCCAATCTCAAATAATCGACCTCGAGCCTGGCCTCCTTGGTTCCCCTGATTGGCTGGCCGTGCTTGATTAACGTTTGGTCCTCGGTTCAGTTTCTGGCTCGTGTTCCGAAGATGGTCTGGGCTTCCACACTCATGACATGTTCGTCTTCTTCCACTTCTGCAATCCTTGGCGAAATGGCCTCCCTTATTACATTTGAGACAAATGATGCATTTCCCACCGTGGCGGTGTTGCACTTATCACACTTAGGGTAGGTTTCCTTGCCTTTCTCCACCACCTGGGCTTGGACTCCAAAGTTTCCTATCATCTTTCGGTTCTTACCAGTCTTCCCGCCAGATTGCCTTTTTGAGGGTTCCTCCATCTTCCTTTTTACCAATGGCTTTTTCATTCGCGAACATTCCTGACCGGATGGCATTGTTGGTGATCCTAGTTTCTAAGGTTACCGCATCTTGGAGTGTTATTGGGTTTGCCAAGGTAACATCCCCGCGAATCTCAGGAGCTAAACCCCAGATATATCTGTCGATTCGGTTCTCCTCAGGTGTTACTAGTTGTGGCACCAACTTTGCTAGCTCGTGAAAATGGGCGGTGTAGGTGTCTATGTCTCTACCCACCATCTCGTGATTCCATAGCTCCGCTTCCAACTTCTGAATTTCACTCTTCGGGCAATACTCTCCCTTGAGTAGCTTTTTGAATTCCTCCCACGTCAGGCTTTTTGCAGCTTCTCGTCCACGGGTTTGCACCTGTGTGTTCCACCAAGTTAATGATCGACCTTGCAGCATACAGGCAACAAACTCTACCTTGTTTCCTTCAGTGCACTTACTAATATGGAGAACAGACTCCATACCCTCAATCCATGACAATAGCCCAACAACTCCTTCGGTTCCGTGGAATTCCTTAGGGTTACATGCCCTAAAAGCCTTGTATGTGAATTCCCTGTCTCCCGTTGCTCACGGTTATTTCCCTGGTTAGCGTTTAGGCCCGCCGCCACTTGGCTGACGATGTTTGGAAGTGCTGCGATGAGTTGTTCGGACACGAGCCGTGCTATCTCGGGGTCTTCTCTTCTAGGAGGCATAATTCTAAGGCATAATTCTAAGGCATAATTTGGTTTTATTTTTAATGTAGGTTCCACTAAACTAAGTTATGATTATAATACGGTACATATCTACCACAATCATTGACACACATAAATATAACAACGTACAATAATTTCAGAAGCATGCATATAAAGCACTTAATTCATAAAATCATAGGTTCAAAAATAACATAAGTTCAACAACCAACATAATTAATTTCCCAAAAATATCAAGTAGTTCAGAGTTTTAAATTGTGGCTACATGCCACCAAAAATAGATTCCCAAGTTTAGTCATCAAAGGTCATCAAAAGTTCTTTTACTAGTACTACTTCCGTGGAATCACATCTTCACGCCTACCCCTATTGCATCGTCACCCAGTACCACAATCCAACCATCATCATCATGAACACTCCTAACAACAAGCATATGTATAGCATCCTAATAGTCCTCCTAGCAGCATTGACGACCGTCGCAACTCTCATTAGGTGTTGGTTATGTGCGTCCAAGGTTTCAATCAAGTTTCCTAGGACATAGTGGTGCTGATCCAACCTGGATCGATGGGTATGCAACTCATGTGCCATGCCTTGGACCCATTGGCCCTCGGCTGGGGTCATGCCCTGAGTGAGTCTGGCCGAAATTCCTGTCACTACTGATGGTGTCCCGCTCGGTGCTGACTGCATAGATGTCTTTCCTTCGGTCCTTGATGGTCCTGCAAAAGTCACCCTGACAGGTAGGGGAACACTCTTCCTAGCAGTGGTCCTAGTCCTCAGTCCTTGCGGTGCAGGTGGAGGAATCACCGGTGGAGGTAGTACGGCTACAGGGGATCGGGTGGAACTCCCACTGTTTGCTTCATCCCCGGCCTCAGATGGGTCTTCATCTACATCAACTAGTGGATCCCTCCACGGTCGGCTAGTGATGTAGCTGGATTCATCAGCAGAGTACTCGGTAGGGGTGGATGAGGACGACATAGTGAATTGCGATATTAACAAACTTAATTACTAAGGGTGCTATTGAAAATACCTAAGATATGCAATGTTCATGCATCCACACACAAGAATCGTGCTCGACGTTTTTAAGTAGTAAAATTTTTTGTACTACTAATATAACCAGTCCAAGTCCCCCATTATGCATACCTAAATTAGGCAGAGGTGATCAGGCTTTGTCTATGTTATGGTATAATAATATGACACTCAACTTAGTTATACTAGAAATATGCTTCAGACTTTGAAAATAATTTCAAAAACCGTTTTGAAATTATATATATATATATATATTGTTATAGTTTGAGGTTTCCATAAGGAAACCAACATTCTCTATAACCTTAGGCTCTGATACCAAATCTGTCACACCCCGCTAAAGCGGAAACATGAGATATGACAGCACACAGTTTCATAGCATGAAGTAATAGATAACACCAACCACAACATTAAATAAAATAGAACAAATATTGTTGTACAAGTCATAACCAAAAAGTTCTCAAAATTAATAAACGGCAGTTACAAAAGTTGACCAAATATTTTAATGTTCTTGTAGTTGATGATGTCACACAGATGCATCCTATATGCCACAACTTACTTATCAGTACCTGAAAAGCAAGGTAAAAGAAAAAGGGTCAACTACATTGAGTTGACGAGTTCACAGGTTTTCGTATGCACAAAAGTAATTTGAATGCAAATTTTTTTATTGTGAAACGTTCGTTCACAAGACGTTTAAGTAACTGATTGATCAATTATTTGCACGTGATATACTGTATACAGTGATGCCATGACATTGAGCCACTACCAAACCTTTCGACAAACCAACACCCCTTAAATTCCACGTCCTTACCTCAACGGTGAAATAATTCCTCATGTGTAAGACTATTATTGTTATTGGTAAAGTGCACTCCTCGCTCGTCAGCCAAAAGTGGGGTTGTCAATCCAAATAGCGCTACCGACAAATACCATCGACTCGTAAAGAGTTAATAGGAAGTGTCTAACTAGTGGGGACTTTTTCATTTAAAACTCAAGCACATCATAAAGTATAGATACCATAGTGCACAAACAGTTAAATTCAATGTTCAACAATTTCATAACATAAATCAACCAGATTGCAATTCAATATCATGCTTTTTCCCCAAATTGTAACAAAATATTAAAAAGGGGATGTGAATACTCACAATGTTCAGCAGGTTGTCCAGAAGTGGCCTCACGGTTGTACAAGACCCGGTGTTAAGTCATTCTTATGAAAGTGAAACACACTATCAGATCGGGACCTACTCTTAGAGTTAAAGTGTTACTTAGATCGCCATATCTTATAAAATGCCTTAAGTGACCTTTAATCGGTTTTTAAGTAATATTTTACGTTGCAGATTACACGGAAATTTTGGATTTTATATGATTTGAGAACCTTACCATTTTAAAAATTGACATTGTGTGACTTACATATAAGAATTAATCCTTGAATTATGTCTTAAGAATGAATAGCGAGTACTTACATTATTTATGTTTATAAACGTGCATCTCTTCTTCACCTTATATTTTAACCCAAGTTTAAATTTTACATGTATACATTATTATTTGGTGTTTTAGCAAAAATTCTAAATTTTACTAGCTTTACTCCTATAATAGTCCAAAAACCCACTTTTTATTAAAACTAGCCTTAAACTTTCAGCTGACAGAATTTTGGGGTTTGATTATTAATGTATTTAGGTATTTTTCCTGATTATTTACACAACCATATTTTAATAAGATAAAATTTAATGTTTTGGGGAACTTTTGAAATAAATAGCACCACTTTTAGACGTGGTTAGGTATGCTAATCATTTCATTAAAATTTATTGGTCACAGATAACAAAGCAGTCTACACACTCTGTTTGTCACGTCCATTTGAAGGGTCATATCTTAATATTTTTCGGTGATTCAAATTGGGTTTTAATCCTTACTCAATTATAAAACTTCCATAAAATTATTCACCTCATTTGGATACGTATTGAGTGAGTTATGGTCCTTTTAAGTCATTAGTTCAAATCTGCCAGATTATGACTTATTGCACACTCAACTTGTTTTGAGTGGTTGAGAGCTCAAATCTCCATATTTTTGAGTGAGACCAATTTTGTTTGAATTCTAACTCATTAAAATTACTTACAGAAGAAAAATCAAAAATATTTATTCAATATTAAGAAGGTTATGGCTGTTTGAAATAGGGGTTTTGTTCTGACAGATTCACTTTGCGCACTTAAATAAATAGGTGTGGTTGAGGGGTCAAATCTTCATGTTTTTACATGAAACCAGTTGGGTTAGAAGGGTAACTCATTAAATAAAGTTACAGAAGAAGATTCATGTCATTTGGTTAAATATTTGTCAAGATATGGCCGAAGGAAGTACATGCATGCAATCTGCCAGAAACTAAAAATGCATAAACATGGTAATATGAGTGTTTTGACCCTTGATTTCTCTCATAGGATGGGTTCTTTGCTTAAAAACGTTTTCACCAACCTTTTTAACATAGGTTATAGTTAAAAATCATCTTTTAACTAATGAAAAAGGAAAAAAACACATATGCATGATCTCTATCATCTTGGATTGTAAGAAAAATGGACATGCATGTCATCCAAACTTCATTTTCTTGAGTTTTAGAGGTATGGATCATGGGTTATCACCATTGTTTGACATTTAACATGCATTTGGTGTATAACCAACCATTTTAAGACCTATGAAGGTCCTTTAATTCAGAAACTTCAAGAAGGTGAAGAAAAAGTGAAAGAAAATGCAAGAAAATGAAGGAGATGAGAAGGAGAATACAAGGGTAATGAACTTACCCACACTAGAGATGACTCTTACCTTCAAAGTTTGAATGTTGGGAGGCTTTTGGGGCTGATTTTCGGCCAAGAAGTGAGAGGGAGAGAGAGAGAGATGAGAGGTTCACAAGTGGGAGGGATGGTTGCAAAAATGAAGATGTTACTTGAAATTAGGACCTTAATAATGAGTGTTTTGGGAAGGGGGAGGGAGGTGGCCGAATTTTGGGTTCCTTTTTTTTTTTTACTAAATAATAATGTATATATATATATAAGTAATTTTTTTTTCATAAAAAGATTGGTTAAAGGTAGCTAAAACCTCATTTACCTACTTAAAATTTTGGTTTGGCTACTTAAAGTTTAAGATTTGTATTTGGGTAAGTAAAATTTTATATTTACTCCACTTATCATTATTGTAGATATAATAAAATGTTAATTGTTCCAATCGACATTTTATAAGATAGCTTACACAGTTACGTGCGGTAACCGGATTTTATAAGCACACTGCCGGGATTCTTAGGAAACTAAAACCCTTGCTGACATAATTTAGGTCATATTAGGTTTTCCTACACGTTAAGACATGTATCATATTATTCAGGTGCTAACCTGCATGTTCTGGTCTGACGGGCGTCACAAGTACTGTTTTACTTAAAATTAGGGAATTATATTTTTTAATTAAAAGACTGATTTGCCCTTACTTTAAATAACTTAATGGGAGTTAACTAACACCGTTAGAGAAGAGGGACCTTGACTGAAAGTTAATTAAAAGGTTAGGGACTACCACCGTAGATAGTTTACATTAGGGACCAAATCCAAAATTTGGGCAAACCACTAGGACCACCGGCGTAATTCACTCTAAATTTTATTTATTAGTCAAATATCATTTATTTATTTTTGATATATCTTTTATATTGGTTGATTTTTTTTGGTATGTATATCGTAGTCAACTATAAAATATTTTTATTGTTTATGATTTTCTTTCCTGAATATCATTCAATAAATTTATTATTATTCTTATCTCAAAGAATATATATATAGGGGAGCGATCAAATGGAAACCACTCTAATTTTGAAAATCGTGGAAACCCTCTATTTCATTGGTTAAGTTAATGAAATTGTTTAATGAAATTGTTTAATTTAATGAAATTGTTTCATATAATTCTTTTATTGACGAAATCGTTGCATATATTTGTGTTTTTTATACAAAAATGAAAAAATTTCATCAAACTGTGAAAATACCACTGTTCTAAAAAACTCGCTGTACAGCCGCCATGGCACGCCATGGCACCAAGGCTTGTGTGTCACGCCACGTTATGCCCATGGCACGCCATGGCCTAATGTGTAGTTATCGTAATGAGATATTTGATTTTTTTTACGTTTTTAATGTCTTATTTGCAAGTTTTTAATATATAACCTCATTTAACTTGCTTATTACTATTGATTAATTGAGTAACACTACAAAACATACGTTTTTATATATAATATTATATATGAATTAAAAATTTGACGCCATAAGTCACGCCTTGAAAACACCTTGGCTTCGCCATGGCTCCTAAGGCTTGAGGCTTGGTCTCGCCGCCACGCCACGCCTCACGCCATTTAGAACCTTGTAAAATACATGAAACAATTTCATCAGAATGAGAAAAATAGATGAAACTACATAAAAACACAAATATATGAAACAATTTCATTAACAAAAGAATTATATGAAACAACTTGATCATATTAAACAACTTTATGAACCAATTTCATTAATTTAACAAATGAAATTGACGATTTTCAAAGTTTCCAATCTAATATGGTTTTCAATTAAAACCACCTCTCTCTCTCTATAATATATATATATATATATATATTTCAAAATAGCATTTTTATTATGCATCAACTCATTTAGCAATTAGAACTAAAGTTATTGATTGATAATCATATTTGAATGAGAATATTTGACTATTTAATTATTGTATCTAAATGTTTATTAATTTAATCATGTATTACGTTTTGCATTGATTTATGTATACATTATTCAAATGTTTATTTAAATGTTGATTTTTTTAGGGATTTAGCATTTGATATTGATCTCCCACATAATATATTCAATGAATAACTTAATTATAAGTTCCTACTTATAATTCCAATCATATAATTAAGTTTTTAGAAGTTACACTTCTAACCCTCAGATATTTTGGTCTTTTACTAAAAACTCCAAAAATATTATTAGCATGTTAAAAGTTTGAATTTGACTTTATGTCAAAACCAATATTTATTTGTCTAATGACAAAATCTCCTAAAATACTATTAAGGTATTAAAACACTGAAATTGGCTTCATATGCCAAACTCATATTAATTTTGGCCTCATGCCAAAAGCTCTATATTTAACAATGTTATCTTCAAATTAAATAAATCGTAAAATATCGATTGAATTTTGTCAAACAGGTGTAAATAGCCCTAAGGTTTGTAGGGACTTAAGAAATCCATCTGATTCCCCTACTACCTGGAAATCCAATAGATTGAGTGATTTCTTTTCGCAAATCATCAATGAAGTATTATCAACAAAATATAAGCATACAATAATCCAATATTATTATGATAATGAAATTTCATACATAATATAATGATTATAGATCGTGATTCATTATTTTAGAAAATCATACATTATCCCTTATATACGTAAATGGTTGAAACAACCCATCCGTGATTCAATGTTCTAAACTCAAAAAACTTGAGTACAAATATGAATATCCAATGTAAAAACAACTTTTGTCGAAAAAGTATAAGAATATTGATATACCAAGATCTATCTAATCTTAGAGAGAGAAAGTAGAGAGACGCAGAATCTGAATGTTTTGAATATTAGCGCTAGTTCCTTACAACACAAAGGCCACAAAAGACTTAAATACCCTTGGCCAATACAAGATATAAAAGCTCTCAAACACAGTATTAGCAACAAGGCTATAAATACAATGATTACTATAAAATCTGACTTAACAATCTCCCCCTTAGTAATCATTGGGCTCCGGTCTTCAATGTAGGCTGTTACACCCACCTTCGAAAACAACCCAGACCTTCTAAACGACTTAGCGAAACTTCTTGACTAAAAAAAAAATTCTTCTCAGCATCTTTTAGTCTCTGTTGCCTTTGCTACCTTGACAAGACTGGACCAGTTTGTAATAATCAAGGAAGAACAATCGGTTCAGAAACAAGTACAACAACTTGTGCTCTATACGACACACCTCTTTCAAATGTACTCAAAGTAGCTGTGGTGGTCGGAGTTGGAACAACATAAGGACAAGTATAGTAGAAGAAATAGAATCTTGAACAAAGATAAACTTTGAACTCTTTGTCTCTTTAACTTCTCCTTAACTTCTCCGCCTCATGACCTTGATGATCTGAATCATCTTGGGCATGTCTATGTTGGAGAAGAGACATCTTCAGATCTGCAAGACTGAGTCGAAGAAGCTAGCAAGAAATCTATACTTGAAATGATTCAACTGTTGAGCTCTTTTTACTCCCCCTACACAAATGCACTGATCACTGTATTCAAATTATGTACTCCCCCTCGAAATGAGATATCATCAGCTATTCTTTCAGAAATTTCTTCTTATTCACTCCCCCTCGAAATATGCACAGACCCACTTACACAGATATGAGAACACAAGTATCAAAACATCAATGTAGAAAGAAAAATATACTGAATATGTATTTTGAAACAACTAAATATATAAAAACTTTAAACACTATACCAATTAAATTCTACTCAGTAAAATATCACAGAATAATCAATCAATTGAAATCAAGTGTGTGTTTTTGGATACAGATACAAGTTTTATTGCATAACAAGTTAATACATGTTCAGTTTCAAAAACTTTCATCAATATATTCAGTGAGCTAGCATGCAAACTTTGATTAGCTTCAAGTAAATGGAATTCTAAAAATATAATAGAAAACTTTGCCTTTACTCACACTAAGCCGTCAAAAATTAAGATTTTCACAAATTTATAGGTTTATCGCAACTCAAAAATATCACCAAGTATCATGAGATGTGTGCTCATTGGCATCTTTTAGTGTTGTGCACATTGGCATCTTCACATGATTGTGCTCTTTGGCATCTTTTAAGCTTGTGCACATTGGCATCTTTTAATCAAGAAGTTTTGTAAGTAAATAACATGTCGTAAACGTAACTTTCTATCTGATCATATTGCAGGATTTGGATCAGCCGCTCCCAGACCAGTTGGCCTTAGGGGACTAGGTGTCAAGCACCCCTTGGAACTTACTCTCCCAGACCAGAAAGGCTACATCGACACATTCTAAACCCATTCATACCAGTAGAACATGACTTTCGATCTGATTCTATAGAAGGATTTGGGTTCGATCACTCATAGACCAATTGACCTTAGGGGACCAGATGACAAGCATCCCACGGAACTTACTTTCCCAAACCCGAAAGGTCACAGGTACAAACTTTTAAACTTAGTCATTTCTGTATTTTATATATGTAATTTTTATCTCAATCACTCAGTTTTACATCTAAGTGCTTAGCCCATATTTTCATTATGATCCATAATTCTGACTTTTTAGGTTTTCTAAGCATTGTAAACTATAAATATTCCGAATCACATAACTTTAAAGCAGTATCAAAAGTTTCAAACATGTTGCTGACCTTTCGATTTTTGTAAGACTTGAAATTTGAACATATAAAACTTAGATATAAACAAAGCAACTTGAAAAATTTATCCTAGACACACATTTTATTCAAAAGAATGAAGAATTGTAAAAATTTTACTTTATAGAATAAAATTTGTGTAGGTTTAAACTTTTAAATTCAACATGCCAAGTTTTGAAAGCAGAAAATTAAATCGTTTTTCGTCTAAGGCTTTTGTAAAAATCGGGCAAGTTGATATTCAGTTGAAACAAAATATAACTCAATAGTACCTTCTTCCATATGATGTTTAATTAAGTAGTACCTCATATCAATGTGTTTGGTTTGCACTTATTGAGGTTCTGATCAAACTAGCTCAAATTCTTCAATAGCTTGATTTAACTGGAACAACATCATTGTCAGAGATAGATGCAGCGGAATTTGAAGTAGATGCGCTCACATTTTCTCATAAGTTCAGAAGCTTAAACACATTGAAGGGCGAGTCCTGAGATGCTTTACTCAGAAGTCATAAACCTTTGAAGAACGAGTCCTAAACTGATATGTTTAGAAGTCGAAGTTGAAGTACGGGTTCTAAGCTGATTTACTTAGAAGCCTTCGTTCTCTTACTCCCCCTTGACATTAGGTGCTTGCAGTTCAGAATAAATCTATGGTTTTGGTACCCACTTGTATTTGGGTCCATGTTTGTTAGTTGCAGTTCTAATGGGAGTAAATTTGTTAGATTTGACAAACAAAGCATGAGAAAGATTATCAGAGTAATGAACATAAACATCAGTAGAGGACGAAGCATAATCATCTGAACTAGAACCAGAGGAAGAATATGAGACATCTTTTGCAATTCGAATCATTTGCTTTATTGAATATTTGTAGTATTTATTACAAACAGCAAATGAATCACTATGACAAAGATTATCTACACATTTATCCTCTTGAATTTCAGATTCATTTGATTTCTGCTTGACCCTCCATATCTGCCTTGTAAAGGTCTTCAAAGTCCTATATTTTAGAATCACAAGAATTAGAATTTTCAGAAATGACATTAGCTTGCTTCTTTGACTTCCTTGACCTTCTTCTTTTACGCTTTGGTTTATAATAATCATCATTTACCGTAAAAGATTCATCAATAATTTGTGATTCAATATTTGAATTTGAAGAAGAGATTTTATCTAAGAAACCAAACTGATCATTCATCGATTTTGAACTAGCCTCGGAGTCATAATTTTCAGAAAAACACAAGTCTAGAGGAGATTTGGGCGACCCATTGGTGGCGTAAATCTTGTTTTGCGCTACCAGAGAATGGCACAAACTTTCATGTTGCGCTACCAATGGGTGGCGCAATTCTGCAAACTTTGGAACGTCTTGAGTATTTTCCTTAGAATCAGTAGAAAATCCAGAATTAATTTTGTCTTCAAAAACTTGTTTTTGAGAAATTAAATTTTCTTCAAAACTTGATTTCATAATGAAAAGAAGTAAATCGTTTTGAAGTTCATTTGGAAGACTTTGATCTTCCATTTTAACTTCAAGATCAACGATTTTGCCCTCTAACACTAATGGGGGAATATATCTCTTAGAATCATAAGAAACTGGAGATATATTTTCCTTATTAGCATTAATAGCATATATTTCGAAATAATCGTTTGGTAATGAAGTTTTATTGGAAGATTGGACATTTAAAACATAATTAGATCTTCTGGACTTCTTTGATTTTTCAAGAAAATATTTTTCATTTTCGCGAGTATACACAAAAGGAAGTCCCTTTTTTGTGTTGTTCATTCTTTTCTCATTTTCGATTTCTAAAACTTTCTTTTCATTCATCCAATCAATTTTAAATTGAGGGGCATATCTAGCAAGATTTAGATAATCGAGTTTATATAAAGTGGGGGATTTTTCTATAGCATTGTCTAAACAATGTGAATTTTCAAAACCAAGTCCCCATCTTTCCTTTATAGACTTATAACTCCTCGGTTTATGCATATATATTGTTTGTTCAGTTTGATCTCTCAAATATAATTTTTCTTCCAACTCATTTATTTTATCAGAAAAACTATATTTTAATTTGGTCATTTCCGTCAAAGAATCAAGATAAGTCTGATTTGAAATTTCTAAGTCATCTAATTTCTTTTGAAATATCTCTTTTGTATGAATCAAAATGGATTTTTCATCTTTCAAAGAAATTTGCAGTTTTTCAATCAAATTTGACTTTTCTTGATTAATATGTTTTTCAGATAAAAACTTTGAACGTAAGTCATGTAAAGCAGTTATAATGACGTTCATTTGAGATGAAATAAATTTGTAATCAAACTCGGAAGGTACCTCAGATTCATCAGTTGAAGAATCTTCATCATCATCATCATCACTGTCATCATCTCCGATAAAGCACATAGCTGCAGTTTCCTCATTTTCTGCTTCGTTATCAGAGTGATCTAGCCAGTATTCGTCTTCAGCTAGCAGAACGATTCCATTCTCTCTCTTTTCGGATAGTTCCATCTTCTTCCATCTTCCCTCTCTTTGCTATGTGACCCGACTTTCCACAGTTGAAGCAAACAGTAGCTTTCTTAGGCTCGGGCACTTTGGCAGACTCGTTCTTTTTAGACCCCGAAGAGAAGCTAAGGTTGTTGGAACCCGACCGATGGTGGAACTTCTTGTTGTAGTTCTGAGAGAGAAGAATCATTGCTTTTTCTAGTGCCTCGCCATCGTCATCAGTTGCCCCGTCATAAGCATTCTCAGACAATGCTTGTTCAGCCAATTTGCTCGCGAGAAGTGTAACCGGGTCCACTGTCTTTGGCTTATTCTTCTTATCAAGATTGGCTTTCTTCTCCTTGACAATGCTCTCATTTGTCATCAAGATCTCATAAAGCTCTTGTATTTGCATGGTAGAGACCCGGACATCATTCCTCAATCGGTGACATGATTTGTTCCATTCCGATTGAAGAGCGTTGAGGAACTTCAGATTAGTTTCTAACTTAGTCTTGGTCACTTTGATCTTTTGCAGATCGTTCAGCACTACCGTGAACCTATCAAAGACACTCTTCAGAGACTCACCATCTTTGGCTTTAAACTCCTCGAAATTGTTCATGAAGCGTGTCTGTCGTAGTTGTGTTGCAACAGCTGACCCAAGCATGATCTTTTCTAACTGGGTCCACATCATCATCGGATTTTGCTTGAAACAATCAATTCTATTGTAGATGGAATTAGGCAATGCTAGCATCAGATTAGACTTTGCTTCGCTATCGGCTCGCTCTCGCGAAAGTTCTTCGGCAGTGGCGGGAATATCGTTCATAGGCTTGACAAATGGTCCTTCAGTGAGTGACTTCATCATGTTTTCTCCGTTTTCTTGTCGCTCTATAAAGTTGATGAAACGATCTTGCCATTGCTGAAACTCGTTCTCGTTGACCAGGACCGGAGGACGAGTATCCGTTCCCAACGACATCATAATGTCGTTCTTGTAAAACTGAGCTTGAAGAGAGAATTTAGACATATCCATAAAGTCAAGAAAACCTTAGAAAAATGCCAAGTTTTGAAACAGAGAGGCTGACTGTGAATGCAAAATCCCTATTCAAATCAAGCAATCTCTAAACAAGATTTAACAATCAAGAACTAGAGAGAGAAAGTAGAGAGAGAAAACATTAGTCAATGATCCCACGTATGAATATTACAATAAGGTTCTTACCAATCTTACAAGGCACAACCCTATTTATACCATAACACAATACAAAGGCTTACAAGCAAAGGAACTAAACAATATTGACAACTTTGACTTTGACAATGTTGACTTTACATCTTTGACTTTCCTAATAAATCTTGGATACAATATTATGACCTAACAATCTCCCCCTTTGTATTCAAGATTTAATAAAATTTTGACACTAGTTTTCAGCTCTTGATTCTTCAGCTTTTGTCTCTGACAACTTTGAACATTGAAACTTTAACAATCTTCAGTCTTTCAGCCTTTGAAGAATCTTGAAAAGTCTTTTTCACTTTGTATCTTTGAAAGTCAACATGTCTTGAACACGAATAAGAAATCTTGAAACTTTTAAAACTTCAACTTTGAAACATCTTTGAAAAACTTCATCTTGGAACTTTGAAACAACTTTGAGGAATCTCTGATCTTGTATCTTCATCTCTTGTGATCTCTGGATTGTCTTCAGAAAAACAAACTTTCTCAATCATCTGTCTGAATTGTCTTTAAATCGTCTCGGAATGATTTCTTTTCATCTCACTTGAACTTTCTTGAACTTTGTAGATTTCTCCACAAGTCTTTTTCACTTTGAACTTTCTTTCTTTAAGACTTTGAAATTGAACTTTGTAAAATTCTCCCCCTTTTTGATGATTGTGAGCATCATGATCATCAAAACTTCATCAATTTCAACACTTTCTTTGATTTCCCCCTTTGTAATGACAAACAATCTCCCCTTCATGATAATTTGACATTCTCCGCCCTTTGATCTGATTATACGTCAATTCATGAGAAATGTATATATCCGAATCTTTTCAAATTCAGACATAATGAACAATGTAACCCTGAATCAACACATGATACAGTTATTATGCTTGTAAGTAGCACGAAGCCACTTTGTACAACGAATGTACATTGGAAAGGAGCTTTTATGATGTTCACTCCTCCAGGGCTTCCATTCAATCATCGGAAAACCACAAAGGAATTTTCTATGAATGTTATGACAAGAAAACATATTCCTTGTGTGTACGTGCAAGTGTATGAATGATTGAAGCTACTTAGCTTGATCAGGCTCAAATTGTGTAAATTGTTGAGACAATAACAACTATTACACGGACTCAATGTGCATGAAAGAGGTGCGAAGGTGGGGCAGCTTTCCTTCTTTTTCAATATCTAAATCTTCCGAGTGAAGATCAGATAGCATATGTGCTGCGTCCCCAATGAAAATGAAACATTTCTTTTTCGGGAAAGAAATGAGTGGCTGGTGGGGTAATAGCAAGAGTTGGCATGGGCTTACTACCTGTTTCAATGATGGTCACCAAAGAATGTGAACCAATCAGTAGATGTGGCTGCCCGACTCAGAAAGTGGTTGGTGCAGAGTTCTGATATTCTTTTAACTCTGTTCTCACACCCTCTTTCTTTTTATCATTAAAGCTCACTTCTAACCAAACTCTCTTTTCCATTTTTCCGCTCAGCACAATGAGAAAAACTCAACCGGATGAGTTATCTCCCCCACTCTTTGATTTATGACCCCTCACCCCTCAATCACTCTAGGATAACTTCCTGGGTAGGAAACACAGGTTTATGTGAATCCATGGAAGTTCTGTTTAAGCTCTCACACAAATCCCATGTAAATCCTAAAAAGAATGGTTGCTCAACAATTTATCTTGACAGTTAAGCACATATAAGATAACACTGTCAAAATGTATGCTCATGATATTTGAGCAATTGAACTTTGAAGATTTCTCAAAACAAAGATATTGAATGAATGAAATGAAATCAAGAGAATTGTTTTGAGAATCTGACAATGTATCAATCAAAGATCAGATAAAATGGTTAGGGTATCAAAGAATTGGATATTTTGTTTATATGAACAAATATAAACAATTTAGCAATGAAAGCACAAAATTAGAAATGATGATTGATGCTCAACAACATTGAATTTCAAACGAGGGTATTACTATCGAAAAATTGTTTCGTTATGAGACATGGTAATAACAAATTCAAATGAAGTACTGAACCGGTGTGTATGAATACATTACATTATATAGACAAGATAATACGCAAGTATTGATCTTTGGAAACACACGGTCAGTTAAACATTAAAGCTCAAAACTGAAAAACATTTAAAAGCACACTTCTAAATTCATAAAATCTTTTGAGAATAGAGAAGTGGTTTGAACATTTAAGAAAACGTTTTTCATGTTGAAAGTTGTTCTTCTTCCAAACAATCAGAGATCTAGATCAGAAGATACTTACTTTTAAGCTCCCCCTCAAATCATGATATAATGATTTAGGTCTTTTAAGCTCCCCCTGGATATGTGCAAAATATCCAAGTTTGAACATTGAAGAGCGGGTCCTGATCTGTTGTAATCAGAAGCCACCACCTTTACTCCCCATATAAATTATGCATCTAAAATATGTCAGTGAAAAAGCACAAGATAGAGATCAATACAACTCATGATGATTAGAATCATCCTGAGCATCATGTATCTTCAAAGACTAATCAGATGAGTAGTAAAAGATCAGATAAAGCGATTCAGTAACCAAGGGTAACAGCTAACACAGAAACACAATAGTAATTGTTATCACAACAATTAAAAATAATTGTATGGCCTATTTTCAGAGTTGGCAATGGGGTATCTCTGATAGGACTTCCAGTTATCACCAAAGTAAAATATGAAAAATTACTTCTCAAACTGTTCCGGCAATATCACAAAGATATACGATTGGAATCACAAAGATTCGTGCGTATGTGAAAGAGATATAAATATGTAACTTTTCGGCTCAAAGATTGATTCAACCTGGGACGCAGGTTAAGAAATCAATAGACACAGTGATTAGAATATGAAGTTCGAAGACCGGAGTTGATGTCCTCCTTTTTCAATATCTAAGTCCTCCGAGTGAGGAATAGATAGATTATGTGCTAAATCTTCGTGCATATATGAAACAAGTATCTTTTGTGAGATACTTGAGTGGCTGGGTGGGGTGACACGAGTTATCGACACTAGGTCCATGTCTGTTTCAATATCCATCTCCAAAGAACGAGAATGGATAGATTATTTGGTAACCCGGATAACTGACTCGATTTGGTAAGGACCAATAATTCTTTTAAGTCCTGTCACATCCTCACCATATTCTTTTCTGTGTGTCCCAATAATGTGTGATCAATCAAGATGAACAAATGATTTTCATTTCAATCGTCATATTTCATTGATGATCAAATCTAACATATTACAATGATGCTCTCTATATTTCTCTCTCTAAAATCTTGCTTCTCTCAAAGTGCTCTAGGTGCTTAATGCTTACAAGGAAAAGAAAACTATTTATACCAACAAGTTTACAAAGACAAAAACTAAACTAGTTGACTTTGACTTATTACAAAGACATTGACTTTTGCTTTAAGAGGCTTTGGCTTGAGCTTTGACTTTCAACTCCCATGATCTTGGATCCAACATATTTATGCACTAACAATCTCCCCCTTTGGATTCAAGATCATCTTAAAAAAGAATAAGCATTGAAACTCCCCCTTTGGATAAACAAAAGCAAATTTCAGCATTCACGAATAATCTTCTCCTTTATTTGATCTTTGACAAATTCAATCTCCCATTTTAAACTTCTTCACAAAGCTAAACATTTCATCTCCCCTTTCTTTGAACAAAACAATCAAAGTCAATTTCCCCCTTTCTTCTTTAACTCTCTCTCTATGTCTTGACCAACAATCTTCAGAATTACAGTATTCTCCCCCAAAGTCTGTGAAAGTCTTCTTCAAGAACTTTAACAATTTCCTCCAAGGTAAAAACAACCTCTTTCAGACTTCAGAAAAGAAATTATCTTCAGATTCAACTCACTTTTCTTCAGTAAATAATCTTCAAAGAAAATTTCAGCAAATTTCATCAAGTTTTCAGAATTCCTTGAACTTTCTCTATTATTATGACCATTCTCCCTATAATTCTGAAATATACCCTTCAAAACTGTCATCACTTGATCACTCTATCACCAGAATTTTCACAATCTGATCTTTAGACAACATTTGTTGAAATTATTTCTCCCATAACTTCTAATCCATTTCTTGACCATCTCATTTCTTGAAAATATTTCTCCCCCTTTTTGATGATGCAACATAGAAATCATCAAAACTTCTTCAAGAAATGTCATGAATCGTTTTCTGACTGTTAGCTCCAATCACATTGTATAGAAGTATTGAAAAATAGGCCAAGTATAGGAACCGCAAAAGTTTGTCACAAAACAACCAAGTGCACCACAGAAGATGCGATCCAGAAGACATCCATCGACACTCTACCAGAGGACAACACCTGATAATGATCTTCAGATCACAGAGCCTCTGTGATGGCTAACCTCTGGAGACAGTTCGAAGATTTATGCAAACTCCGTTCAAGACAAGATCACATGCAGATCACGTGATGCCTGCTGTACGAAGATTTCCATATCACCTTTAGTACGGCACACGATGGTTTCACTTTCAAGGTGGCATTCCGTTTATGGAATGTCAGTCTTTGTCTTGTACTAAGGGGTGAATCCTTCTTGTATATTATGGGAGCACCACCTTAGAGTTTTTAGGTGAGAATACGAGCACACACAAATAGCAGTCTGTATAATCCTTGAGCATATTAGCACACACTTGTGCGTGTTCTTGGTGTTCTACAGTAATCAATGAAACAATTCTTTGAGTAACTTTCTAGTAATACTTTACTTCTTGTTTATTGATTACTTGTGTGTTTACTACCTTGCATGTTCCACCTTTCTACACATCCTAAACGCTTCCGCACTCTGTTTAATTAATCTGTGTGTAGTGAAAGGTTAAATCAAGTTATAGAACATCGTGATTGGGATCAACAATTGGTATCAGAGCAGACTTTGATTCGTAATATCAAAGGATCCTGTTCTATACTTGATTCCCACGTTCCAGGTAGTAGTTTGAAGTCTGTTTATTCACCTTGAACAACACTCTGTTTTCTGGAGCTACATCAACCTGTTTGACGTAGATTCGAAAGCAAGTGTGCTTAAACCCTCGAAGACAGATTCAAAGCTCAGCTTAGCTAGTTGTTATCTTTCTCATACCAAGAAATCATCCCTGCTAAAAACATTTCCCATCTTTCTCAAAAAATCTCCTCATACTCTGTTTTACATTTTACTCAAAAATGGCAAACCCCATCAACTACTTCAGTGCAGGATCTCAGTCTAAACCTCCCACTCTACTGAGGGATGAATATCCTCAGTGGAAGATCAGGATGGTACACTTTCTCGAAGGTTTGGATCCTGGTCTGATTGAGTTTCTTCACAATCCTCCTTTCATCCCAATGATAACAGTTCCTCGTGTTCTCGCCAGTGCAAATACCCCTGAAATCCTTGAGTATCAACACCCCAAACCTGTCCTTGAATGGAGTGAAGAAGAAAAGGCACAACATGAACTTGCAAAGAAAGCCAAAAGATTGATCATTATGGCTATTCCAAACGATATCTTCCAGTCCCTTGATTCCTACGAAACATCGAAAGACTTATGGTTGGAGTTGGAGAAACAGCTTGAGGGTGGTGCCAAAACTCTTAAGAACAATAGAGCACTATGCATCAATGAGTATTTTGCATTCAAGGCTCTATCGTGTGAATCCAACCAAAGCACATACAACAAATACAACTCCTTACTGAACAAGTGCAAAAGGTATGGCATCCACAGAACCTCTGAAGAAAACAATGTCAGATTTCTTCAAAGTCTGAATGATGAATGGCTCCATCTAACCATGTCTATGCAAGCTACACTGGATCTCGATGTTTGGTCCATCTCAGACCTCTTCGGGACTTTGATAAGTCAAGAAAACAGGATATCAAAACTAATGACCCCTGTCGGTGGTCCTCTGGCATTGATGGGAAGCACCACAGAGGATCAGGAAAAAGGGAAAGAAAAAGCGACAGAGGATGTCCAAAAGAAGAAGAAGAAGAAGGTTCTAGTGGTAGAGAGCGAAAGTGAGGAAGAATCGGAAGAAGAGATTGATATGGCTGCTTTAGCCAAGACTCTTGCTCTAATGACCCGACAATTCAATCGTGGTCTCAAGAAAAAGCCTGAGTATAGAGGGAGAGAGGATTTGGTGAGGTAAGAAAGTATGGGAGAGAAGAATTCGAGGAGCAAAGACAAGACAAGAGGAGCGGACAAAGGCCAGACGGCAGAAGCGATGACAGAGCCTCAAAGCAAACTGAAGGCTGCTTTAAATGTGGAAAACCAGGCCACTATGCTGCAGAGTGTATGTCCTCTATCAACAAAGGGAAGCCGACTAGAGATGCTGCTTTCTACAAAAAGAAAGCATAATATTACACACAGAGGTCTCTGATGGCAGAGCAGCAAGACCTTGAGACTGATTGTTGGATCAAATAATTGTATTCAAGATTAAAGGGTCTAAACTGTATTTGTTTCATAGTTAAAGTTTGGGGTTTAAATTGTAATAGATTGATAGTTTAGTTACTATTGGGCCCAAGCCCATTAGAAAGCCCATTAAGCTTAAAGCCCATATGGCCTAGGTATTTAAAGTTTTGTTTAATTAGTTTTTAGGTTAAGAACCTTTCATAATTATTGTTTAGAGAGAGGTAGCCATTTTTTCTGTATTCAAGGTATCAAGAACACACAAGGTTTAACTGTTTATTTAAGGGATTGGTATGTTATTCTGAATCTATTATATCTCTTGATATTATTGTGTTCGTGTGTTTAATTATCAACTAGATTAAACTGGGATAACACTGATGAGTCCTCTGATGAAGGGGACAACAATGCTCTCTTCTGTGGAATGGCTGAAGTCCACTCTTCCGACAACAAAAGTGAGGTATCTACTTCTAACTCCAATGATTCTGACTCTGAGAACAAACTTCTTACAATACAAAATGAGTTTCTTGCCTAAAAAAACATGTGCTCTGAACTAGAGAAGAAATTGGCCTTCTTTGAGAGAGAAACAAGGCTTCTCACTCAAGAAAAGGACAAACTCTATCAAGAAAGAAAAACTCTTGTTTCTGAACACATCATCAAAAGGAAAGGATTAAAAGATAAAATTTCCAAACTTGATCAAGCCTTAAAAGACAAAGTAAAGGAACTAAAGAAATGTGAGAGTGATCGATTAAATGCCATTTCTTTGAAAAACTTTTTTCAAAAAGAAAGAGAAGTACTTCATCAAGATCTGTTTGACAGAGATCTCCAAATTAAGAGGTATCAGGATGCTCAAAAGGTCCATGAAAAGGTCAACACCCAGATTGGCAGAAGAGGAATAGGGTTTGAGGATATTGACCCTTACACAGGAAATAAAAGAAACAAATCTTTATCAAACATCTTCTGCCCTGGACAGTTTCTAAAACCAAGTCTTCCAAACCTATTATCCACATTCAAGAGGCGCAGAACCTCTGAGGGACCACATCCGAGGAAACCTCTCCAGATGACGAATGTATGGTATGAAAACAATGATTCAGCATCTGCACTCTCGTCAAAGAGAAAATCTATTCCAAAGAAATACCTATCTCAAAAATAGATAGGAATCTTCAGATTCGGTCACCCAGAAACTCAAACCCAAATGGCTTTCATGTGCCTGATGGTTCCTGAAAAGAAACTATCCTCTGATGCACCAGAGTTCGTTCCAGCCTCTGTGGAAGAAAAACTATTTAAATGGTTTTTGGAAAGCGACTTGAGAAGAACTTATGAAAATCATTTTCTCAACCATCCTGATTTAACCTCTGAAATAAGAGAAATCTTTGAGCAAGATCTGCAAGATTGTCTTAGTGTTCCTATGGTCATTCCTTATATTTCAAAAATTCTAAATACTTCAGAGGACACCAATGGACAAAGCAAGACACTTACAGAAGGTCAGGCTCTCATTCACAGAGACTTTCTCGATTCAGACTCTGAATCAGAATCTGAGTCCTCTATAGAACCTGACATGGTCTTCTGTGGTCCAGAGGATAATAAACTACCCTCTGGCATCCTTAACAGGACAATTGCTCCCAAAAGGAGAACCACAGGAATACCAATCTGTCCTGACTTCTTGGACATGTGTCTTCAAGCAAAGACTTCTCTTGAGCTTGAAAAGTTGAAAAATGAAAAGATCAAGATCACTCAAACTCCCACAGTTCCAAAACCTGTCTCCGTATCAAGACCTTTTCAAGAAAAGCTCACCTGGCAACAGAAAGCTAAATGGCCAAAAATTGACAAAATTGATGCTTCTGTGGCAGTGAATGCTCAAAGGAATGATCGTCGAGGGAGAGTACACAAAGAGATCAATTCAAGTGGAGTTTTTGACAAAAGACAACCTAGATTAGACAAAGTTTTCTGTAAAAAGAAACCCGAATCTAAAATGGGTTGTTATAAAAATTGCTCTGTACACTCCTTTGACAATTTTAATGAAATATTTAAGAAGTTTGCTTTTAAGGTTCCTCATTGCAAATGTTTTGATCTTATGCATGCATTAAATCAACATTTCTCAAGGTCCTCCTGTCTTGTATCTCACCCAAAGCCAATGAATGCCAAATTCAAGGGTAAGAAAGGACAAAATGGTACCTCCATTAAAGAGGATAAAGCCAAAATCAAAGATGTTAAGGCATCTTCAAAGACTTCTAACAAAGCTGGACCCATTTGGAAATGGGTACCTAAATCTTCTTGATCTGTCCGCAGAAGAAACAACATGTGCCTATTTGGTACCTAGACTCAGGGTGCTCAAGGCACATGACTGGCGACAGAGGGTTACTCTCCGCCTACAAAGAAAAATCTGGAGGTGGTTCAGTAACCTTCGGAGACAACAAGAAGGGACAAATCAAAGGCTATGGAGTCATTGCCAACGGAGACATCGATGTCAACAGAGTTCCATATGTGGATGGCCTTAAGCACAATCTGCTAAGTGTTAGTTAACTCTGTGATAATGGACTCGATGTGATGTTCAAGAAGAAACATTGTTCTTTGTTCAGGGAAGACACCACCACAGAGCTTCTGCGAGCCAAGAGACGAGGTGATCTATACCTCATGGACTTCAAGTCCATCAACAGAGATGAAAAGCTCTGTCTAGTCTCAAATAAGAACGAAGAAGCTTGGCTTTGGCACAACAGGTTCTGTCACTTAAACTTTCATTCTTTAGACAAACTTGTGAAGTTAGACCTAGTGAAGGGGCTACCAAATGTCAAATTCAACAGAGATCATCTATGCTCTGCATGTGAAATGGGCAAACTCAAAAGAGCTGCCCATAAGACCAAAACAGACATGTCTTGCACCAGACCTCTGCAAATGCTTCATGTAGACCTCTGTAGTCCTATATATGTGCAGAGTTTAGGTGGAAAGAAGTACATCCTTGTACTCATAGATGAATTCTCAAGATACACATGGGTAGAGTTCGTTCGAAAGAAATAAGATGTTCCTGAGGTACTAATCAATCTCCGTAAGAGGATACAAGTTCTTTATGATTGCAGGGTACAGAGAGTTCGAAGTGACAATGGGACGGAGTTCAAGAACTCGACAATAGAGGCCTATCTCACGACAGAGGGAATCTCACAGAACTTCTCTACTGCAAGGACTCCACAACAAAACGGTGTTGTTGAACGCAAGAACCGAACGCTTGTGGAAGCAGCAAGAACTATGCTCACTGCCTCAGGACTTCCAATTTCCTTTTGGGCAGAAGCCATCTCAACGGCATGCTTCACCCAAAATCGATCGTTGGTGGTGAAAAGACATGAAAAGGCCCCTTACCATCTACTCAATCAAAGAAAGCCAAACATCAAGTTCTTTCATGTCTTTGGCTGTAGATGCTTTGTATTGAACGACAGAGAGCAGATAGGGAAATTCAGTCCCAAAGCTGATGAGGCCAAATTTGTCGGCTACTCATCAAACTCCAAGGCTTATCGAGTCTATATGCTTAAATCAAAACATATACTTGAGAGTATAAATGTTTCATTTGATGACTCTTTCAGGTGACTTCTGAGCAAATCAACCCAGGACTCAAGCTCCAAGATAAGAAAACTGGTGACTCATCAAGAACAAATGAGCTGCATCACCTATTTGAAGAGATGTTCAGCGATGATGGACCCTCAGAGGATGACCACAGAGCCTCTGGAGCTGAAGCCTCTACAGAACAATCAGGTACCTCTCTGTCAGGTCCTAGCAATACTTCACCCTCTTCCAACACTTTTACAGGTGTAAATGTCGAGGGGGAGCACTCAGAGGGTAACATTGATCAAGGTTCCACACTCAATCAAGAACATGGTCAACTTCCACCTGGTCAACTTCCAAACATCTCTGAAGGGTCAACACTAGAGCAATCGGATAACTCTAAACAAGGCATGACAGAGCTCATGACATCGACTCAGAATGACCAAAGTCCAGTGACAAGTACAAATGATCTCCCTCCCACAGAGGAAGATCAGGTTCAAGAAAATGAACATGCTCCAGAAGTGTTCCAAGAAGGTTCAAATGATCACCTACCTCGAATGACCAGGTGGACCAGAAGTCACCCACAGAGTCAAATTATTGGTGACCCATCTGACAGAGTCCAAACTCGATCAAGTACTGCAAACTTTTGTTACTACACAAATTTTGTGAGTATCATCGAACCCAAAAAGATCTCTGAAGCTCTTGAAGACCCAAACTGGGTAGAAGCTATGCAAGATGCGCTTCTGCAGTTTGAAAGGAACGAAGTATGGACCCTAGTGCCTTTGCCGAGAGGAAAGACCGCAATAGGGACTAAATGGGTCTTTAGGAACAAAAAGGACAAGGATGGTGTGGTGATCAGGAACAAAGCAAGGATGGTGGCTAAGGGATACTGTCAAGAAGAAGGGATTGACTACGAAGAAACTTTTGCCCCTGTGGCCAGACTCGAAGCGATAAGGATATTTCTTGCCTTCACAGCCCACAGAGGTTTCAAAGTTTTTCAAATGGATGTTAAGTCAGCCTTTCTGAATGGCCAAATTCAAGAAGAAGTATATGTCCAACAACCACCAGGGTTTGAAAGCTCCAAGTACCCAAATCATGTATACTTCTTGGACAAGGCTCTGTACGGACTCAAGCAATCCCCCAGAGCCTGCTATGACAGACTTTCAAACTTCCTTCTTGCAAATGGTTTCGAAAGAGGTACAACTGATACAACTTTATTTTATAAGAAGAGAAAAGGTGAGATTCTACTTGTACAGATTTATGTTGATGACATTATTTTTGGGTCCACAAATGAATCATACTGCAAAAAGTTTGAGTCTTTGATGAAGAGTGAGTTTGAGATGAGCATGATGGGGGAACTTACCTTCTTCTTAGGATTGCAAGTCAAACAAACCAAAGAGGGTATTTTTATAAACCAATCTAAATATGTCTCTGACATACTTGAAAAATACAAGCTCTCTGACTCTTCACCAATGAAAACCCCTATGGCCACTGGATCTAAACTTTATGCAGACCCAGAAGGCAAATCTGTGGAGTGTAAACTCTACAGAGGTATGATAGGGTATCTGTTGTACTTAACCGCAAGTCGACCTGATATAATGTTCGCCACATGCCTCTGTGCAAGATTTCAAGCTAACCCCAAAGAATCTCATCTTCATGCTGTCAAGAGGATCTTCAGATACCTAAAAGGAACCAAGAATCTTGGACTTTGGTATCCGGAGAACTCTGGCTTTGATCTTGTGGCCTATACAGACTCAGATTACGGAGGATGCAAGCTCGACAGAAAAAGTACCTCTGGGAGTTGCCAATTCCTTGGAGGGAAATTAGTAAGTTGGACTTCCAAGAAGCAGAACTGTGTCTCGACCTCTACGGCAGAAGATGAATACGTTGTCGCTGCTAATTGTTGCTCGCAAGTTCTGTGGATGAGAACCCAACTCAGAGACTACGTATTTGACATCGAGAAAATCCCCATCCTCTGTGACTCCAAAAGTGCCATTGCGATCTCTGCCAATCCAGTTCGGCACTCTAAAACGAAGCATATCGATATCAGGTATCACTTTCTGAAACATCATGTGGAGCATGGGACAATTGAAATGTATTTTGTCCCCACAGATTACCAGCTTGCCGATATTTTCACGAAGGCATTAGACGAGAAAAGATTCACTTTTCTTATTGGCAAAATTGGCATGCTCAATATGAGTTGATTCACAGAGCCTCTGTAAGTTCATACTGTATCCTTGTAAAAAGCTTTTGTACATTCTCTTAGAAGCCTTTTTCAAAATAGCCTTTTTCAAAAACCCGGGCACAGTTCAAGGGGGAGCAAAGATAAAAGATTTTGACACTTCAAGGGGGAGCAAACATCTTCTGACAAACATGTTGCTCTGCCCCTCATCATTGCTCTCACAGCTATCGAGTGATCACCAAACACATCATTTCCTAAATTAGAAATTTTGAATCTCAGAACCTCTGAGGTCCTCCACAGAGTCTATGTGACCCTTCACAGAGCCTCTGTACCTAAATTGGAGCTGTGGTCGATCAACTTGTACGCCCTTTTAAGAATGTCGGTCATTTCAGATATCTTGAAACCTCATAATGATCACAGAAGCTCTTGTCTCACAGAGCTTCTGCCAAGTTTGACTTCAACACTTATTTACCATGGTCATTATGTGCGGGTTATTTACCAAAATCACTGTCATGTGGGAATAGTAACTGCCACGCGCGTGAGAATAGAGGGAGTCGCACGTACTCGATCGTGCACCGCCTATCCTGACGTGGCACACATCTATTGGTCCGTATTTGTAGCGTCGTTTTTTTGAAAACGGCTACTTATCCGTTAGCACTCATGACAGATTTCAAATATTTATTTTTTACCGCTAATTCCTTCTACCCCCCTTTCTGTATAAATAAACCCTTCTTTATCTTCCTTCTCTTTTTACCTGAAATTTTTGCTCTCAAGAACTCCCTTTGCAAAGAATTTCCTTTCTTCATCTCTCTCCATGGCTTCTCAATCTGCATCTTCAAAGAACTCCAATGGCTCCCACAACTCCATCAACTCCCATCACTCTACTGCTCAAAAGGCCGATTCGACCTCCATTGGACAAGAACAAGTGCTCACGAGCAGAATGCTCTCCTTTACCAGGCATGATTATCACATGCTTCAAATGAATAACAAACAAAACAATCACTTTGTGACTCTCAATCATTCTGGATTCCCTGCCGAAGCATCTCCCTTGCTCACCATCCTCAAGAACCATTTTCTGTTCAAAGCCCTAACCCTAAAACGTAATGACATCCCTGAATCCTACATTCAGCAGTTCTGGCTGAGTGCTCGCCATGCCAAAATGGAAAAATATGGACATTGCATCATTGGTTATGCAACCCATCCTTCGACAACAAAGATTCTGGACTTAGGCATCAACCGTAGAAAACTATATGAAGTTTTTGAACTTCCCACTAAGGCAGATCTCAACCTGCGCAAGTTCTCAGAAGAGCCCACAGAGGAAGAAATCCTGGAATTTCTAAGGTTCATTGGGTATGCAGTGCCGATCTCCAAACGAACAAACTTCAGAAGGCAAAACCTTCCCCCTATGGAACGTGCTCTTCTCAATTCTGAATCGTTGTCTGACGTCAAAGGTGGGGAGCCCAGACTAGTCTAGCCACACTATTCTGGCAATCATGTATGGGATCTATTATGATCTCCCATTAGACTATACAGGTCTAATATTCAGGGGAATCCAAAATGCTGTGATCTCCAAACAGCAAGATCAAGACAGGGGCACAGAGCCCAAAAATATAGTCTTTGGACGTTTCCTAGGCTTGCTTCTGGGAGATGACTTGATCGGGGAGGGTAAGCTGCCTGCAGAGGGGAAGACAATAAAGTTGCATGAGATGAAGTCTCACAAACCCACTAGTCTTCAAAAAGGTTACCCCTCTGCAAGGCCTCTGTCTGCTAGAATGTTGATCTACTTGGGTAGTGAAGAGGGTACTAGGGATTACATACGAGGGAACAGGACTCCTGAACCGAGTCCTGCAACCCCCCCTAGCGTAGGATTCCAAGTAGGAGATATAGTGATATACCTTAGGGATGAGGAACAATAGGGGACAGAAGTTGAAGCCGCAGAGGCTCAAGTGAGTGAGAAAGCGAGAGCGATAGTTAGAGGGGAGGGGAGTGAGAAAAAGGACAAGGATGGTGTGGTGATCAGGAACAAAGCAAGGATGGTGGCTAAGGGATACTGTCAAGAAGAAGGGATTGACTACGAAGAAACTTTTGTCCCTGTGGCCAGACTCGAAGCGATAAGGATATATCTTGCCTTCGCAGCCCACAGAGGTTTCAAAGTTTTTCAAATGGATGTTAAGTCGGCCTTTCTGAATGGCCAAATTCAAGAAGAAGTATATGTCCAGCAACCACCAGGGTTTGAAAGCTCCAAGTACCCAAATCATGTATACTTCTTGGACAAGGCTCTGTACGGACTCAAGCAAGCCCCCAAAGCCTGGTATGACAGACTTTCAAACTTCCTTCTTGCAAATGGTTTCGAAAGAGGTACAACTGATACAACTTTATTTTATAAGAAGAGAAAAGGTGAGATTCTACTTGTACAGATTTATGTTGATGACATTATTTTTGGGTCCACAAATGAATCATACTGCAAAAAGTTTGAGTCTTTGATGAAGAGTGAGTTTGAGATGAGCATGATGGGGGAACTTACCTTCTTCTTAGGATTGCAAGTCAAACAAACCAAAGAGGGTATTTTTATAAACCAATCTAAATATGTCTCTGACATACTTGAAAAATACAAGCTCTCTGACTCTTCACCAATGAAAACCCCTATGGCCACTGGATCTAAACTTTATGCAGACCCAGAGGGCAAATCTGTGGAGTGTAAACTCTACAGAGGTATGATAGGGTATCTGTTGTACTTAACCGCAAGTCGACCTGATATAATGTTCGCCACATGCCTCTGTGCAAGATTTCAAGCTAACCCCAAAGAATCTCATCTTCATGCTGTCAAGAGGATCTTCAGATACCTAAAAGGAACAGGACTCCTGAACCGAGGGAACAGTGAAGAGGGTACTAGGGATTACATACGAGGGAACAGGACTCCTGAACCGAGTCCTGCAACCCCCCCTCGCGTAGGATTCCAAGTAGGAGATATAGTGATATACCTTAGGGATGAGGAAGAATAGGGGACAGAAGTTGAAGCCGCAGAGGCTTAAGTAAGTGAGAAAGCGAGAGCGATAGTTAGAGGGGAGGGGAGTGAGAAAAAGGAGAAAAAGAAAAGCAAGAAAAAGAGAGCAGAATAAGTAGAGGCTCCAAAATCCTCTGAGAAAAGGAAATCCAAGAAGAGGACCACAGAAGAAGAGGTAAAAGAGAAAGCCAAAGAGACTACAGAGGTCAAGTCCTCTGAGCAGAAGAAAAAGAGAAAACTGCATACTCTGGCTGAAAAAGAAAAATCTGTGGAAGCCATCCAACAACGAAGGAAAGATCTGGTAGAGGATCTTATTGCTAGAACCGAACCTGCAGAGGGTGTGAAAAAACCTCTGCAGAAGACAAAAAGAAACCTAGTCTTCACAGAATCCCCTAAGGATAGACCTCAGAGCCCAATAAAATTAGCCACTGACATAGCTAGAGAGGTCTTTCTTAGGTACTCAGGAGACCTAGGCGAAACCATGGCCATAGAGATCAAAGATGTGACTGGTAAGTCACAGAGTGAGGAAGAACAAGAAGTAAAAGAAAAATCGGAGGAGGAGAGCAGTATAAAAGATGCCTTGGGCACACAACCTACACCAACTCCCTGTGCAACCCACATCACTACCTCTACAGTTCTAGTGCAGAAAGATATTGAAAAAGGACCGCACAATCCGATCCCAACCCCAGCCATCCGGACAGAGGATATCCCTTCATCCTTTGTACCACCATCCGGGGAAACCAAATCCATCTCACCCTTTCAAAGGGGTGAGAGTGTTGTTCTTCGTGTCCATTCGCCCCAGGACACTCTATCACACAGAGGCATTTGTTGCCTCTGTCACGCACACGAGTGGCCACAAAACTGCTTCAGAGCTGGCAGTGCGAGATCATACTGGTTCTGTGGTTCTAGAACAACCACAAAACCCAATCACTAAGGATCTTGGGGAAGCCTCTGAACCCTCCCCCAAGAAACTTGCTGACAGAACTTCCATAGATGCTTCCTCTGTGGAACATCGAGGATTGGAAGGAAATCCTCCAGAGCTCAACATAATCACAGGCTCTGAAGGTTCCAAAGACTTGTTGGCTAAATCTGGAACATGTGTTGTTCCAAAGGTTACCTCGGACACCTTTGTCACAAAGGGAGAGTTTAAAGCCTTTGTTGACATGGTATTCCAAAAATTTGACGAGTTGAAAAGCTCTGTCACAAGGGAATCACAAGCCCACTCTCAAATCCTTGCAGAGGCTCTCAAAGAAAATACAGAAGCTCTGAACGACCTTCACCAATCTTCAATTCAACAATCAGCGGTAATCACTAAGCTAACAACGAACTGTGAGACTCGAGATGATCTAAAGGCATTTGGTAAAACAATCATCGCACATTCCAATCAAATTCAGATTCTGGGGGATCTCTGCACAGACGAAATTCCAAAATTTTCTGCTCAAATAGTTCAGTCATATATGGATGACCTGACCAAACTTCGAGAAGAAATCAAGGATATAACTCGCAGTGTTATAGTCCCTTTCCAACCTCAGGCGTCCACCTCTGCACCCCCACCATCAACCTCTGCCACTGACCTCTTCGCCTTCGCAACAAAGAAAGAGTTAGAAACAATGGGGAAAATGGTTCTAAGCAACCTCAACCTCATTGGCTCTGACATCTCTCAACAGGGCAAAAAGGTGGTAGAAGATTTGAAGAAAACTGTAGCCACGATCAAGTTCAAATATGATCTGGAAGTCAATAGAATGTCGTTGGCTACAGAGGACGTTTTAAATAAGATCACGCGGCATGTCGACGAGCACCTCTACAAGCGAAGGAAGAGGAAGGCACCTGCGACTTGCCAAGCAGAGGCATCACAGAAGAGGGATAGGCATGAGGACCAGGATCCTGATGCCTCTGGTCCTCATGAGGGGGAGAACATGCCATCAGAAGTAGTAATCATTTCAGCAGCTGAACCCCTGAACCAAGTCCCTACAAGCTCAGAGCCTGGACCACAGAAGCCAGATCAGAAACAGGCCTCTGCAGCTCCATCATCCCTCAAAGTCTAAATCCCAAAAATCCAAACGAAAGCACCACCCACCTCAAAAGACAAAGGCAAAGCTATTGCCACAAAATATCTGAAAAAGAAGGCCCCTCCCAGCACAGAGAAACTCCTCCAAAGCTCTATGGATGCCATCAGAGGTGAGGCTCTGAGAGGAATTAAACCTGAAGAGGAAGACTGGGCTTTTGATCTACAACCCTTCTCTGAACTCCCCGTCTTTGACCCCATTGAAAAACCATCAGAGGACAGAGTGGCAGAGGTAATACAAGGCTTCGAGAGCTTGAGAAGACCCTTCCCCGTTCCTCAGAAAAAGAACCTAGAAGAAGACGTCTACAAGTATCTCTACAGTCGCGGGATCCATGATCAACCTTTGGTCAAGCTCTCAGAGGAAATCATCTCAGAAGAGAGGAGGAGATTCTACAAATATAAATTCAAACCAAGGGACCAAGTCTTCTCTATGTTCAAAATCATAGAGGTTCTGTTAATAAAGCTTAGCCACACCAAATGCAAAAACTTCTGGTTCTGCGCGTATGCCATGAAGAGAGAGGATGGGAATATATGTACATTCACAGATGCAGATCTGACAACTCTCCATCCCCACGTTCTCCCAGAGCTGCATAAATGGACAGAAGACAAGTATGGGTGGAAGAGGGAGTACCAAGAATCCCACCAAATGATCAAAAGAATTATGAGGGAAAAGCTACTCTTCTATAGCATGGTGGACTTTCAGGTGGCACTTGACCTTTGGGTCAAAAAGGTGAACTTTCCTGCACCAGAGGACAGTTTATCACCCTCTGCCACAATACTTCCAAACTCTATAATCAACTCACCTTCCTTTGGCTTTGTGTACATAAATACCAAGGGCGAAAAGAAGTTATTTATGGGGATTGAAAGCCACAAGTATTCTACTCAGTCTCTATTGCTCATCCAAGAGCTCATCATCAAGCACAGAGGAACACCACTCGTCCCCACAGAACCTGCAAACGTCCTTCTGGAGAACATACGGGCGACTCTTAACTTCAGGGACTTGTGCGTGTTCTATTATAGAGAGCTGAAGAAGGAAGGAGGTTTTGGAAGAAAGATAAACGACTTTCCAGACGCCAAAGTATAGGCTCTGAAGAATTGTATTTTCAATTTTACTTTCATTATTGTAATCAAATGTAATTGCCTTCTGCCATTTCTCTTAAATGAAAGTAAGTAGACAGAGGATGAGTTCCTTTCACCTCTTTGTGTTTCTAACTTGGCCAAATGCTCAATTTTCCATTTCTTTATTTTTCAATACTTAGGGGGAGATTGTTAGCTCCAATCACATTGTATAGAAGTATTGAAAAATAGGCCAAGTATAGGAACCGCAAAAGTTTGTCACAGAACAACCAAGTGCACCACAGAAGATGCGATCCAGAAGACATCCATCGACACTCTACCAGAGGACAACACCTGATAATGATCTTCAGATCACAGAGCCTCTGTGATCACTCACAGAGCCTCTGTGATGGCTAACCTCTGGAGACAGTTCGAAGATTTATGCAAACTCCGTTCAAGACAAGATCACATGCAGATCACGTGATGCCTGCTGTACGAAGATTTCCAGATCACCTTTAGTGCGACACACGATGGTTTCACTTTCCAGGTGGCATTCCGTTTATGGAATGTCAGTCTTTGTCTTGTACTAAGGGGTGAATCCTTCTTGTATATTATGGGAGCACCACCTTAGAGTTTTTAGGTGAGAATACGAGCACACACAAATAGCAGTCTGTATAATCCTTGAGCATATTAGCACACACTTGTGCATGTTCTTGGTGTTCTACAGTAATCAATGAAACAGTTCTTTGAGTAACTTTCTAGTAATACTTTACTTCTTGTTTATTGATTACTTGTGTGTTTACTACCTTGCATGTTCCACATTTCTACACATCCTAAACGCTTCTGCACTCTATTTAATTAATCTGTGTGTAGTGAAAGGTTAAATCAAGTTATAGAACATCGTGATTGGGATCAACGCTGATCTTTTGAAGATGAGCTATTGAACATCCGTCAATTCATAATGTATTCATCTGAATCTTTTCAAAATCAGACAAATAAGAATGTAACCCTGAAGCAACAAATGAATCAGTTAAAATGCCTGTAAGCAGCATGAAACTACTTAGTACAACAAATGTACTGTACAAGGAGTTTTATTGATGTTAACTCCCCAGGTCTTCCATTCAATCATCGAATAACACAAGATTATTCTATGAACCTTTTTCTGTGTGAATGTGCTTGTGTATGAAAGAATTAAAACATGAATGTTTTTATACAAGGCTCAAAATTTGTAAACCATTGAGACAACAATTGTTTTACACGGACTCAATTGTGCATGATCAAAGTGCAAAGGTGGGGAAAACTTCCTTCTTGTTCAATATCCACATCTTCCGAATGAAGACTAGATAGATTATGTGTTGCATCCCCAATAAAAATTTGAAACATCTATTTATTGAGAAAGAAATGAGCAGCTGATGAGGTTTAAAGCAAGAGTTGGCATGGGCTAGTTGCCTGTTTTAATGATGTTCACGAAAGAATTGTGAAATAACAGTAATGTGGCTGCCCGACTCAGAAAAAGTTGGTGCAGAGTTTGATATTCTTTTACTCTGATCTCTCACCCTCTTTCTTTTTATCATGTAAGCTCACTTCTAACCAATCTTTCTTTTCATTTTTATCTCAGCACACACCCACACTCAGATATTGACCCCTCACCTCTTGATCACTCAAGGATAACTTCTTGGGTAGGAAACACTGGTTAACATGAATCTATTGAAGTTCTTTTAATTTCTCACACTGACCCCATGTATATTGTCCTAAAAGCAAAATGTTGCTCAATTGGTAATATGTCCCTAATTATCAAGTTCTAATCACAATTACAATTAACAACAACAAGATGACAATAATTACTCAACCTGTTTATATGATTCAATTCACAGATTTCGTATACAATCTCTCTGACACTTTCTCTCTCTAGAACTCGGCGTACAATTTCAACTTCCAACTGTTACAACTGTTACAACCCTAACTAAACTAACTAGTCATATATCTATTAAAAAGAAAAACACACGCGCTTACAACAACACTTACAAAATTACAATAACCTTTGACTTTGACTTCATTACACTTTGACTTTGACTTTCACTTTCACTTTGAGAGTTGACTTTGAGCTTTGACTTGCTTGACTTTGACCTTCAATCTTTATGATCTTGTATCCAACATATTTATGCTCTAACAATCTCCCCCTTTGGATTCAAGATCATCTCTAAAAGATTTTGCAATACAATCTCCCCCTTTCGTTGCATTATTGAACTTTTAACAATTTATCTCTCCTTGTAAACTTCTTGTCAACTCAGATAATCTTCAGAAATAAACATTGACATTTGAGCAATCTCCCCAAAGTCTATCTTCAAGAATAATAACAATCTCCTTCAAGGTTGTAAAATCTCTTTCAGACACTGGAAAGAAATTATCTTCAGATTTAGCTCAGTTTGCTTCAGTAAATTGTCTTCAAAGAAAATTTCAGTAAAATCTGCTCATATTCTGAAATCTTTGAACTTTCTCTTTCAGCTATCAACAATCTCTCTTCAAAAACAACTGTCTTGACACAAATTTCTTCTTTCAGCTCCAACTTTTCTTTATCAAAACCACAATTCTTGATCCTCTCTCCCATATTCATTTCTTGATATTCTCCCCGTTTTTGATGATTAGAGCATGAAAATCATCAAAACATTCCCAAGAAATGTAACTGAAATTCTGATCTGACCACTGATCTTTCAAGAACACTGAGCCTCTGATTATTCATCGATCCAAAAGATATTGATCTGAATCTTTTCAAATCTAGACAAAATATGAGTGTAACACCTGAATCAACAAATGAATCAGTTAAAGTGTCTGTCAGTAACACGAAGTCATTGTGTGTAACTAATACACATTGGAAAGGAGCTTTTTGATGTTCACTCCCCAGGTCTTCCATTCAATCATCGAATAACACAAGTTTATTCTATGGACGTTTAGACAGAAAAACGAATTTCTTGTGTGTATGTGCTTGTGTTTGAAAGAATTAAGCATAGATGATTGCTTTTCATAGGCTAAAAATTGTGTAAACCATTGAGACAACAACAGTTAAACACAGACTCTATTGTGCATGATAGAAGTGCGAAGGTGGGGCAGACTTCCTTCTTTTTCAATATCCAGATTTTCCAAATGAAAACCAGATAACATATGTGCTGCATCCCCTTTTAAAATTGTAACATTTTCTTGTTGAGAAGAAAATGAGTAGCTGGTGGGGTTTTTATCAAGAGTTAGCATGGGCTAGTTGCCTGTTTCAATGATGTTCACGAAGAATTGTGAAACACCAGCAATGTGGTTGGCCGACTCAGAAAAAGTTGGTGCAAAGTTTGATATTATTTTACTCTGTTCTCTCACCCTCTTTATTTTTATCATTAAGCTCACTTCTAACCAAACTCTCATCTCCATTTTACCTCATCACTCAACCCACACTCAGTTGTTTTTGACTCCTCACACTCTCGATCACTAAGAATTAACTTCTTGGGTAGGAAACACTAGTTAACGTGAATCCATAGAAGTTTTGGTTAAGTTCTCACACAATGAACCCATGTAATCCTAAAAGTACAATGTTGCTCAAAATGGTTTAACTTTTCAGTTAAAGCACAAAATATACAAGTAAGATATCTGTATGCTCATGAAAATAATCATGAAGATTTGAGCATTTTAAACATTGAATATATTTCAAACAAGTGTATTGAATGAATGAAATGAGTACAAGAAACTTGTTTGAAAATCTGACATTGTATGAAAAAGATCAAAATATGAATGATTTATCAAGTAAAGCTTAGGTCAACAAAAATTGGAATTTGTCTATACGAATCAAAATATAGACAAGTCTTGAAAGAAACGTTTTGAAATGAAATCAACGCTCAAACATGGAATATCAAGCGGGGTGTATCACCATCGAAAATTTTGTTCGATTTGAGACATGGTGATAACATATTGAACAAAAATTTAAATCGGTGTGTGTGAATACTTGAAAGTATATGGAAAAGACAATACACAAGTATTTATCTTTGGAAACACACGATTTGTATATCATTTAAAGCACACAAAAATGAAAACATTTAAAATCACACTTCTATATTCATGATATCATTTAAAAAACAGAAGTGGTTTGAACCATGAAGAACATATTTTCATATCTGAAAGTTGTCCTTCTTTCAGACACATATGAGATTAAGATTAGAAATAAACCTTTTGCTCAGTCTTAAATCTCATCAAGTCAGCTCTAAGTCATATATGATATGATCTTGTAAACTCTCTCTCAATTCTATAAAAATCAAAAGTCATCAAAATACAAAGCTTTATTCACAAAATTTATTGAAAAGTAAATGACAAAAAGCAATAAAACGATTAAAATACGAGTTCTGATCAGATATAATCAGAAATCATATGCCTTACTCCTTACTCTTACTCCCCCTGAAATTATGCATCAGAAAAATTTATCAGTGATAAACATATGCAAAGTTTGTTAACTCCCTCTCAAATGTATGTAGATCATCTTTATTTCTTCTCTCACTCCCCTGAGATCATGAACAAACTTAAGTGCAGATATCTTTCAGAATAAAAATAAAGAAATGAAGAAAAACAACAATAGCAAAAACTTTAGTAGGTAATCACGGATTAAGTTTTGAGATTTAACATACCAAGTTTAGAAACGAGAAAATTAAATCTCTTTTCATCGAGCGATTTGGTAAATAAATCAGCAAGTTGGTAATCAGTGTTTACAAAATAAAGTTCGATTATACCTTTTTCCACATTATCTTTGATAAAATGATATCTTACGTCAATGTGTTTGGTCTTCGTATGTTGAACAGGATTCACAGATATTACAATTTCACTCTTTGAATCACAGTAAATCGGGATCTTGTTATATTTGAAGCCATAATCTCGGAGTTGTGTTCTCATCCACAACACTTGAGAACAGCAGCTTACCGCAACGACATACTCTGCCTCAGCTGTTGATGTGGAAATACAGAGTTGTTTCTTTGAAGCCTAACTCACGAGTTTATCACCCAGAAATTGTATGTGACCTAATGTACTTTTCCTGTCAAGCATACAACCTGCATGGTCTGCATCTGAATATGCTGTCAGTTCAAAACCTGTATCCTTAGGATACCACAGACCAAGATCTGCAGTGCCCTTTAGATATCTAAAAATTCTTTTAACTTCAGACAAATGGGATTCTTTTGGATTAGCCTGATATCTAGCACATAGACATGTAGAGAACATAATATCTGGCTTACTAGAAGTTAAATACATCAAAGAACCGATCACCCCTCTGTAGGTTCTAACATCGACAACTTTTCCCGAAGGATCAACACCGATCTTAGTTCCTGTTGCCATCGGGGTTCCAATAGGTGTACAATTTTCCATTTTGAATTTTCTAAGAATATCAAAAATGTACTTTGATTTATTAATGAAAATCCCCGTTGAAAATTGTTTGACTTGTAATTCGAGAAAAAAATTCATCTCTGCCATCATACTCGTCTGAAAATGTGACACCATGAGATTAGAAAAAATCTTACAGTATTTTGGATTTGTTGAGCTAAATATGATGTCATAAACATATATTTGAATCAATATGATATCGGCTTTTTCCTTTTTGATAAACAAAGTAGTATCGATCTTACCTTTAGAGAAGCCAGACTTGACTAGGAATTTAGATAGTACTTCATACCAGGCTCGAGGTGCTTGTTTCAGACCGTAAAGAGCTTTGTCCAAAATGTAAACGTGGTTCGGTTTCTCTGGATTGACAAAACCTTCAGGATGTGAGACGTAGACTTCCTCCTTTAAGATGTCGTTGAGAAAGGCAATCTTCACGTCCATTTGGTAGACTGTGAAGTTCTTGTGGGCGGCATATGCAAGAAACATCCTGATAGCCTCGATGCGCGCCACTAGAGCATATGTCTCGTCATAGTCAATAACTTCCTCTTTTCTTTAACCCTTACCCACTAGTCTTGCTTTATTTCTGATCACGATACCATCTTCGTCCTTCTTTTTTTTTGAACACCCATTTTGTGCCGATTATAGTCTTTCCTTCAGGCTTAGGCACAAGTCTCCAGACTTTGAGTGCTTCGAACTGATTTAGCTCATCTTGCATCGCAGTTACCCAATCTAAGTCAGCTAGAGCTTCAAATACGCGAGTTGGCTCTATCTTACTCAGAAATGAGTCATGCATACACATATTTAATGTAGCAGACTTAGTTTGCACCGTTTTAGATGGATCTCCAATGATCTGACTTATCGGGTGCTCTTTGGTCCACCTATGTTCAGGAGGGAGTGGATTCGATGTAGATTGATCATGATTTTCATCTAGAAATCCACTTTCAGCTTCATCAGTATGCTCAGGACTTGATAGGGGTGTAGTTGAAGTAGTTGGTACAGAAGTTTCAGTTGGTACACCATTATCTGGCTGTTGATTAGTCGTTACAGTACAACCAACTGACTCAACAACTTCTCGCTCTTCGTGAATATTCACAACTTGAACTGTTGGAGTAGGCATTTGAATTGGAATTTCTTGCTGAATCGGGGAATTAGATTCAACAGAAATATCTGAAGTGGTTGGTTGATTTCTTCGTGAATCTTCTGATCTGTCAACCACAACAGGTTTAGACACTTTAGTTCCAAGAAAAATCATCATAAAACAATTCAAACAAAAGATCTAAATCAGATAAATGAGATGTTGACGATGACGCTTTATCTGATTTCTTAGCAGTAGGCACAGGTTCTAGATTGATCTGCCCAGAAGCTAGTACACCAGTGATAACGGGTTCTGAACTGTCTTGAACAAAAGGCATCTCCTCATCAAATGTAACGTTTACGCTCTCTACTACAATCTTCGACTTCTTCAAATACACCCTGTAAGCTGCAGATGATTGAGAATAGCCGATAAAGATGCCTTCTTCTGCCTTAGGACTGAACTTGTTCAGGTTCTCCTTGTCATTTAATACAAAACACCTGCATCCAAAGACATGAAAGTTTTTAATGCTAGGTATTCTATTATTAACTAAAGCATATGGCGTTTTACTAAACCGACGGTGGATTATAGAACGATTTTGAGTGTAGCACGCAGTCGATACAACTTCAGCCCATAGAAACAGAGGCAGATCTGCTTGACTCAGCATAGTTAGAGTGGCCTCGACTAGCGTTCGGTTTCGTCTTTCTACGACTCCGTTTTGTTCAGGCGTTCTGGCAGCAGAATACTGATGTGTTATCCCGACCGATTCGAGATAATCTTCAACAATTTTGTTCTTGAATTTTGTGCCATTGTCTATTCGAATAAGCTTGACTTGCTTTTGTAGATTCACTTGGATAGTCTTTAGAAAATTGATGATGACTTCGGGCGTCTCATCCTTTGTTCTCAGAAATTTGACCCACGTGTACCGCGAGTAATCGTCCACAATCACTAGTACATACTTTTTGCCGTTTATGCTTTGTGTACGCATAGGACCACAGAGATCTATATGCAGAAGTTCCAAGGATGAACTTGTACTCGGCTCAGGTTTCGGCTTATGAGCGGCTCTCTTCATCTTGCCCATTCTCACATGCTACGCACAGATGTTCTTTCACATATTTAAGCTCAGGAAGTCCTTTCACTAACTTTCCCGTGACTAGTTTATTGATGTAACGAAAATTCAGGTGAGAAAGCCTTCGGTGCCATAACCAGCTTTGTTGCAACGAGGCTTTTGACAGTAGACACACCTCATTGTCAGTCTGAAATTTTGACAGATTAATCGTGTAGAGGTTTGACTCTCTAGTGCCGACCAAGAGTTCCTTACCATCTTCAGTACGCACAGAACATCTCTTGGCCTTGAAATTAACCTTTAGATCTTTGTCACAGAACTGACCAATGCTGAATAAGTTATGCCCTAAACCTTCAATGTAGCTCACCTTCTTGATCGTCACGTTCTCTTGAATCACATCAACATAGCCCATAATAGGTGAAAACTGATCATTTCCAAAACGCACTGTTCCGCAATATTTCTCTGTATAATTAGATAATAAATCTTTCTTCCCGGTCATATGCTTGGAGCAACCAGAATCCAAGTACCACATATGACGGGTCTACACAAGAGAAATAACGAAACAATAGATTTAGGTACCCATTTATAGATGGGTCCTACAGTGTTAGCACAAGATTTTGGCATCCATTTATATATGGACCCTTTGATCTTTTGAAAAACATTTGAAGCATTAGAATGATAAGCATATACATGATATGTGCCAAACCAAACATCGGAATATTTCCGAGAAGCATAATCATTTCTTTTATAATTAGAAGACTTTCTAGCAGACGGATATAATTGGAATAATTGCTTTATTGAATATTTCTTGTAAGAAGTTACAAGTTTTTGTTTATTTAAAGCAACATTCTCATTTACATCAGTTATACTATCAGTTCCTCTATTACAATCAGGATCAGAATATGATTTAGCATTCTCGTCAATCTTCTTCTTTTGTAGCCATTCTGATTTAACTCCAAATTTTCCTTTTCTCACATCTGAAAGATTTGAAACTTTAGAATTAGAACTGCGAGATTTGAAAGATTGATTTGTCTTTGGCTTACCAGTGGTTTTCTGTTTCTGTAAATGCCTAGATTTCTTCTTCTTACCTTTGGCATTATTGGTATTCACAGAAACTGGTTCATCAACTTTCGTTGATGTTTCACCCTTTTCATACACACTGGGTAATCCAAAAGAGTTTATTATAAATTATGAATGATCAGGAAGTTTAGCATTAAAATCAAATTGACCAACACAATCATCTAAATCACCTTCAGAGTTAAGAAAATCAAACTCTTCATCAAGTAGATCAGAAATATCATCAGATTTTGAAGCTTTGGAAGATTTAGAAAAACTAGAATTTAGAAGCACAGTAGAAAACACAGTTTGTTCTAAATCAATCAAAATCCTTTATTATGCTAGAGTATTCTCGAGTTCAGAAAATTTACTTTCTAACACGAGAGGAGGTACATAAATTTTACCCTCAATAGGCTTAGCCTCCAACTCCTTTGAAGAATAGCTTTCAAAATAGTCATTAAAAAGAAATTTTTATTTATCAGAACTATAACTATAATTCAACTTCTCATAACGAAATGGAAGTTGCATTTTAGTTGTGTTCTTCCTTTTCTCTTTTTCCTTAGCTTCATCCTCTTCAGACAGTTTAGTCAACTTAACTTTGAGTTCTGGGTATTGTGGTGCCAATTTTAAAAATCCAAAATCATAAAGCGCATGCACTTTAGAAATACCCTTTTTGAGGTAGTGTGGGTTCTCGTAACCAAGACCCCAACACTCACTACTCTCTTTAGGTTTATTTAGGTGAATGGTTTGTTCAGTTTGACCTAAATTGTAAAGTTTTTCTTCCAAAACATTCACCTTATCAGTTAAAACTTTGTTTTCTTTCTTTAAAGAACAATACTTTTTAGCAACTTCTTTCACTTCAAACTCACACATTCTGAATTTGGAAGTAGTTTCAGATAGTTCATTGTGAATTATAGTCTTCTCTTTCGCACTGGTACCAATGTTTTTATGCAAAGTCTCAATCAATACGCTCTTCTCAGCAATATCCTTGCTAAGTTTCAATATTGATTGGGTGTTTTCTTTTAGGGGTGTTCATTTAAACCGCCAAACCACACAAACCGCCCACACCGCACCGCAAAGCGCGATTTAGAACTTCCGCGGTGCGGTTTGCGGTTTACGTTTTTACCAAACCGCACTATGCGGTGCGTTTTGTGGTTTTGAGTTAGCAAACCGCGGTTCAAACCGCACCGCACCACACCACACTTTGTATATATGTATATATTTTTAATGTATATATTACACAAACACATATATGTATATATATAGAATAATTTCAATATTAATGTAATATGTATTTAGGAATAAGACATGTTGAATATTTTTAATTTTTGGACTATGGTCACGTTATCATGGATTTTAAAATGAAGTTATAATCTTATAATTATTGAATTGTAGGTGTAAAGTTCGTTAGGTACAAACGGCATAAACCTCACCGCACCACACCGCATTTCGCGGTGCGGTTTGGTGCATTGAGGTATATGCAGTGCGGTTTGCAGTTTTTCCCTAAACCGCACCAAACCGCACCACGAACACCCCTATTTTCTTTATTGATACCTCTTTTAGACTATAATTCTTGGAGTTTAATCATCATGACATGCATTTCATTAAGAAAATCTGATTCAGTCATATCACATACCTCTTCAGTGTCTTCACATTCTGAATCAGCTTCATCTTCATTCACTGTCTTACCCATAAACCACAAGTGGGCTTTTTCTTATTTCTCTTCTTCATCTTCTGAATGATCAAGCCAGAACTCATCATCATCCATAAGAGCCTTGCCAGCCTCCTTCTGCTTGGCCAATAGCATCTTATTTTTGTAGTATTCAGAATTTCGGACTTTAGGCTTTTGGCAGTCTTTCGCAAATGTCCGAGTTTTCTGCAGTTGTAGCACTTTGTTGGTTCTGGCTCTTTCTTGTCTTCACTTCTATATCTCTTCTCCTCATGCCTCTTTTCTTCAAATCTTTTTCCTTCAATCCGCTCTTTATGTTCGTAGTTCCTCGAACCCGAAGAATATCTCTGACTGTTCGAACCAGGCTTCTTATAAAATTTCTTCTGAAAAGCTTTTGTCAACATCAACATAGCCTGCTTCAAGTTCTCACATTCATCAGAATTAGAAGTTTCTTCACTATCCACCTCCTTGGATTCAGAAACTACTACTTTCTTTTTCTTCTTGAGGCTTAGTGACTTATTCTTAACAACCAGGGCAATCGGATCAACAACCATCTTCTCAGTCTTTTTCTTTTCATCTTTGATCTATTCGACCTCTTCTTCATTTTGTCTCAAGGTTTCATACACCTCGTGTAGTGGAATCTCATTCAGATCCTTCATTTGTTTCATTTGCCTGGTAAATCTCTTCCACTCAGGATGGAGGATGCTAAGAAATTTGACATTAAGTTCTATCTGAGACTTTCTTACTTTGTTCTTGCTGAGATCGTTTAGCAAAGTCACAAATCTATCATAAGTAGTCTCCATAGATTCACCCTCCTTGGCCTTGAACTCTTCGTAGTTGTTGAGGCAGTTGGAGACTTTGAGCTGGTTGCCTATCTTTGATCCAAGCAATCTTTTCTAATTGATCCCACATTTCCTTGCCCGTGGCGTTGTAACTGTCAATCTTGACGTAGATCTCATTAGGAATGCCTTGTAGAATGAAAGATCTAGCCAGTCTATCAGTTTTTACCCTTTTTCTCTGTTCATCAGTGTATTCATCCAAAGGTAGAGGGTATTCGTTGTTCACAATCTCTTCCTCATTCTCTCCCTCAGTGGATAAGATCTTTGTAGGAGGTTTCATAACACCTTACTTCAAAGATAATCTGATGTAGTCTCCCAAATCATTTCTATCTATAAAATCCAGAAAACGATCCTTCCACTGCTCGTATTCGCCTTTAAACAGTACTGGAGGTTTCACATCAGTTCCGATTGCGAGAGCTTCTCTGGAAGTCATTCTGTTTTTAAAGATATACAATAAGAACTTGACAAATGATCGTTAGTCCAAGTGAAATCAAGCAATACAGAAAAATCTTAGAAAAAAATTCATAAATTAAATTTCCAAAAATCTCCAAGTATGGAATTCGCACCATGTTAGGTCCAATGAGATCAAAGATTGAATTGATTATAAAAGATAACAAAGAATTAGGGAGGAAATATGTAGTTTATTTATTGAAAGTAAATCTACAACTACAGAGACTCAAGAACTCGTACGCTCTACATTTCTGAAAGTAAACTTACACTACAAATGAACTAACAGACTCCTTATATACTCCCATACCCCTTGTAAACTATTAAGCCCAAACCTAAGTACAAGGCCCAATACACATACATTGTAGATTACTTTACTAAACTTCTAAAGTGAACATATTTATGTTCTAACATTCTCCCCCTAAGTTTTGTAAAGTAATCATTCTCTGATCAGCTTCAGCTTCAGCTCCTCTCCCCCTTTGATTTCTTTATAAAACTTAGCGTTGCATAAACTTTAAAACTCCTCTAGCTCCCACTCGAAAGTAGCTCTTATCCTTGAAGTTTCAACTGAAATACCAGATCTGATGTAGACCATAACCTCGACTGAGTGCACATAAAGACAACTTTTGACTTTACTAAACCCAACACATTCCTTAACGCCCACAAGAATGATATGTGCGGATTATGGAGTGACAATCAAGTGCATCTTCAGTGTATAACATCTGATCTGTCTTTGAACCACGAGTTGAAATAGGAATTCAGCTTAAGAACTTCATCTGATAAGCTTACGGGCGGTAACATCTGGTAGCAACACTACAAGGCAAGGGTTAGAAGGCAAGCAATGTTCAACAACTGATGAAGGCTGCTTATTTTCTAACTACACTCCAGAAGACTAAATAATCAAACCCAAAACTCCTTTCTTCACGAATCAGCTGGATGATTATAAGCACTCAGGATTCTGAATCATAACTCAAGCATTAGAACAATGATTGCAGTCGCTCATACTACTGAGTGTTCAGTTCAGAAGAATGATAAAGTGCTCTCAACGGTCTAACCACAAAAGAATTTCTCCAGACTGATGATTGCAGATGCTCAGGCAGCTAACTCAATCCAAGCAGAGACCAAATCATCAAATCCAGAATCTGAAAATCTTGAAAAACATGAGCACTCGTGAAATGTAGATTAGTTGCTAGAAATATGTGACCAACGTATGATAGGAGTGATGTCACATACGCATTCCGCGTATAAAGCTCACGAACAGGGAAAACTTGTATCAAAATGGGTTCAGAACAGTCAAAGTTCTCAAAAAGATCGAAACTTTTCGCATAAGGCAACAATTCGCAGATCACTATAGCAAATCAGCACAATTCGCATGATAGACTAAGTTGAAAACCACAATTCACATAACTCTCTTCTGCGAATTCCTCGCATTTCGCATCATACTCACATGCGAATTTGTAACTTCTAGCATAAGCTTCGTACAAATTCTCACAATTCGCATAAGGTAGCATGCGAGTTCTCAACATTTCACATATGTCTACCTGCGAATTCTTCACTTAGAAATCTTGTTGACCACAGGAATTCGTATCGAGCTTTTCGTACATCACTAACATGTGAATTCTGCACTTTTCGCAATACACTGATATGCGAAATCCATACTTGGAAAGATTTTATATTCAAAGTCTATTGATGTGCGAATTCATAGCATGCAAAATCTTCAACAAATTAACTATTATGCGAATTCTTCTCATAACTTTGCGAGGTCTTCAATTTACGCGAGTTCTTCGATGAATCATGCGAATTCTATGGATCTCGAGTCGTTTTTCAACTTTTCCTCAAATTCAACCTCTATACATCGAATTTTGAGATGTACTTTTGAGCGTAGGTTCGAAAAACACTTTTGAGCACATTTGTAGTTGACAATTTCATCCAAATTCGACTCTAAGCATCAATTCGATCGAACCACAGTGAACACAGTTTTTCGAACAATAACTTCCCAAAATCGATCAATTCGTCCTCACATATTGAAATTGAACAAAGTACTCGATTCTATGATGATCGACTATAAGTATAGAATCGATTTATCATCAAAGAACAAACAATTAAGCACAAATTGACGAATTCGAATTTCTAACAGTGACTGTTCTTTTTCAATACAATCTGATCTCGATCGTCGTAGAATGATTCTGCGTTTGGCTTTGATACCATTTGTTAGGTCAAATGAGATCAAAGATTGAATTGATTATAAAAGATAACAAAAAATTAGGGAGGAAATCTGTAGTTTATTTATTGAAAGTAAATCTACAACTATAGAGACTCAAGAACTCGTACGCTCAACTTTCAGATTCGATTTTCGTCAAAAATTGAATGAGATATCATCGATTGAAGTTTTCGCCGGAGCTTCGCCGGAAAACCGGGTTTCGCCGGAATTCGTTTTTAAGCAATGGTTTTGTTGATTTAGCTTCATAATTGTGTTCCTTACTTGATTTTCATTGATTTTCAGGTGGTTACAGGCTTTAACAGATCGAAAAATAGTCGTCGGAAAATCAAATCTCGCCGGAAAATCGCATCGTCAGAACCGCTGAATGATCAAGATTTTTTCGTGGGAATCGATTAAGGATTGAACAAGGATCATTTTGAAACAAATTTCATGTATTTTGGTTAAGTATTGAAGGAGATATAAGGATTTGAAGTTTGATGATCGTATGAAGATGATGATGAATAGTAACTAACAGACCTCCGTTAAGTCCGTTAGTTTTCTAACATTTTTTGTCCTTGTTCGTTAAATAGTTAAATTCTATTACATTTTAGTCCAAAAGTCAGTTAGATGTTGTTAGTCTTGTTAAGTAGTTTAAAAAATTGTCAGTTTTGGTCCTTGTAGTTTTAGTTTTAAATTTTGTCCCTTTTAGTCCCTGCAGTTTAAGTTTTAGATTTTTACAGTTTTAGTCCCTATAGTTTGTAGTTTCATTCTTTGTCATTTTTAGTCCTTCTAGTTTTCTAACTTTCGTGTTTTTACACTTTTAGTCCCTAGACTTCATATTTTTGATTTTTTGACGTTTTTAGCTCTCGTTTTTCTTTGAGTCTTAGTATTTTTCACTTTTAGTCCTCGTTTTATATTTTGTCGGTTTTAGTCCCTATTTTCGTATTTTCTTTCATTTTTAGTCAATTTTTGTCATTTTTTTTAATTTTTAATTTTTGTCGTGTTTAGTCCCTGTTTTTCATTTTCTTTTCATTTCTAGTCCGTTTTGTGTCATTTTTGACTGTTTTTACTGTTTATGAGCTTAACTGATATAAATTTTTCATATTTTTTTACAGATTAAAGATTACAAGTCAAGATTTCGCGTTGATTTTCAGATTTAATTTTTGGAAGACAAATTTACACTTCGTTTTTCAGATTTTAATTTTCAGATTTTATTTTCGACTTTAATCTTGTTGTTCTTATATTTTAAGAGTGTGCACATAACTCAACTTCTAATCTAAGTTTCTCTTGACGATCACTCTATTAGGTAATTTTGTTTTATATTTTTTTTCCTTTTCTCTGATTTCCGTGTTTCATTTTTTTTTTGTATATCTTCAAGCTAACATTCTATTCAAGATGGCTACAGTACTAGCTGGAAGAGATGTTGCCATTCTATACATGCCTGAAATACCTGCGATAGAAGCTGAACGGGATAAACTGAAATATCAAAATTCAGATCTTCTAAAACAGATTCAGGAGTTTAAATCTAAATTGTTAAACTTTGATAAAACTTATGTATGTGCTAAATGTATGGATCATTCTAAATCTGATTATGCAGGTATCATCAGAGCAAGAGAGAAAAAAATTAAAGAGAAAGAGAAAGAAATTAAGCTGAAAGAGGATATGATTGTGACTATTGAGAAAGAAATCAAACCGAAAGAGAGAAAAATAACAAATCTTCAAAGCAAGGTGAAGACAACTGAACAACAGACATCAGAATTTAAAGTTGAATCAGTTGATCTGCACATCAAGTTTAAAGCTTTTGAAGATAAAATATCTACGTTAGAAACAAAGAATGTTGATTTGATGAAAAGACTTCAAGCAGATAAAAAAAAAACAAATCTGGAGAAAGATTCAACTCAAAAGTTTTCTGACTTTTCTAAGAAAGCTATCCAAGAGAAAAAGGATCTTGAGCTAAGATGTTTGAAACTCTCGAAGCAAGTGTCAGAGTTTGAAAAAATCTTAATTACAAAAAGAGAAACGCTTGCTAAAGAGAGAAAAGTTCTTGAAGACAAAACGATTGAACTTCCCAAACAAATCACAGTTCTGCAAGACTTACTTGAAAAAGAAAGAAAATCGTTTCAAGAAAAGAAGAAGTCTTTTGAGATAGAAAAGAAAAATGTTGAAAAGAGAAATACTGGGATTTTCAAAGAAATTTCTGAAAAACCAAGAACTTGGAAAAAGATTTTGAGCAAGAACGTTTAAACTTTGAATCTGAAATATCTAAGCTCATATCCAAGATATTTGTTCTATCATCAGATGTTCAAAAAAGGAGCTGAAACTGAAGCTGATCAGAGAATGATTACTTTACAAAACTTAGGGGGATAATGTTAGAACATAAATATGTTCACTTTAGAAGTTTAGTAAAGTAATCTACAATGTATGTGTATTGGGCCTTGTACTTGGGTTTGGGCTCAATAGTTTACAAGGGTGTGTGTCCTGAAATCACAATTCTTATTGAAAATACTCAAACAAACAAGATTGAATTAACTACCTGTTTTGATTCAATTCCAAAATCACACGATTACACAGTTCTTGACTTTCTCTCACTAGACTTCTTTCTCTCTCTAAAACTCTCTCTCTGAATACGTATCTGAAATTCCCAACCTCTCAAGTTACAACTAAAAACAGAAAAATAAAGCTATTTATACCTACATCTAAAATACAAGGAAACTAAGCAAAATACAAATACAATACACTTTGACTTTTATTACAAAATAGACTTTGACTTTAATGAGAGTTGACTTTTTCAGCTTTGACTTCTTAAACTTTGACCTTCAGTCTTCTTGATCTTGTATCCAACATATTTATGCTCTAACAATCTCCCCCTTTGGATTCAAGATCACTATTGAAAGATCTAGCAATTCAATCTTCTCTTTTAAGCTTTGTCAGTACAATCTCCCTTTTTCTTTTACGATATTCTTTCCAAAACTGTCTTCAAATGATTAACAATCTCCCCAAAACTTTCACAAAATACTTTCAGACTTTGGAAAGAAATTATCTTCAGAATCAGCTCGGATTGCTTTAGCAAAATAATCTTCAAAGAAAATTTCCTCAAAATCAGCACATCTTCAAAAATTCTTTGATCTTCTTCAAATGTTTACTCTGAATCTTCTGACATAGACATTTCTTTAAAATCATCTCCCCCTTTTTGATGATTGGAGCATCGATATCATCAAAACTTTCAGTAAGAAATGTCATTGACCATTCTGATCTGTCAAACTGAGCCTCTGATTCGTTGATCCGTAATCATGTATTTATCTAGATCTTTTCAAATCCAGACAAGTTAGAAATGTGTAACACCTGAATCAACAAATGAATCAGTTAATATGCCTGTCAGTAACACAAAGTCACTGTGTGTAACGAATACACATTGTAAAGGAGCTTTTTGATGTTCACTCCCCCAGGGCTTCCATCCAATCATCGAAACACCACAAAGGCAATTTCTATGAATGTTATGACAAGAAAACAAATTTCTTGTGTGTTCGTGTAAGTGTAGAAAGAATTAAGTCATCATATGCTTATAAAGGCTCAAAATTGTGTAAACCACTGAGACACAGTAGTATAAACACAGACTCAATGTGCATGATTGAAGTGCGAAGGTGGGGCAGACTTCCCTTTTTTTCAATATCCAGATTTTCAAAATGAAAATCAGATAGATTATATGCTGCATCCCCTTGAAAATATGAAACATTTTCTTTTTAAGAAGAAAATGAGTGGCTGGTGGGGTATTAGTCAAGATTTGGCATGGGCTAGTTGCCTGTTTAAATAACGTTCACCAAAAATTGTGAAACATTAGTAATGTGGCTACCCGGCTCAGAAAGTAGTTGGTGCAGAGTTTGATATTCTTTTACTCTGATCTCACACCCTCTTTCTTTTAAATCAATAAGCTCACATCTAACCAAACTCTCTTTTCCATTTTACCTCGACACACATCCCACACTCATTTCTTTTAGACTCCTCACACTCAATCACTATTGGATAACTTCTTGGGTAGACATCACTGGTTAACGTGATTCCATAGAAGTTCAGTTATTTCCTAGAACAAAGAACCAATATTGTCCTAGAAAGCATATGTTGCTCAGAAGATTTAACTTTATCAGTTAAAACTCATATACAAATGTCAGATGAATGTATGCTCAGATGATATAATCATGAAAATATGAGCATTTTTAAACATGGAAGTATTTTTAAACAAGTATATTGAATGAATAGATATGAATGCAAAAGACTTGTTTGAAAATCTGACATTGTATGAAAAATGATCAGATATGAAATGATATATTAGTTAAGGCTTATGGTCAAGAATAACGGATATTGTCTATATGAATCAAAATACAGACATTCTTGAAATGAACGTTTCGAAAAGAAATGACACTCAAATTTCTTTGAAATACAAACGGGGTGTCTTACAATCAAAATTATGTTTCATTATGAGACATGGTAAGAACAATTTGATCAAAAATTAAACCGATGTGTGTGAATACATGAAAGTATATAGAAAATACAATACACAAGTATATATCTTTGGAAACACACGGTTTGTTAACATTTCAGCACAAATAAAAATGAAAACATTTAAAAGCACATTTACGAACATGTTTTTCTATGATTGAAAGTTGTCCTTCTTTTAACCATATCTGAGATTAAGATAAGAAATGAACCTTTTTCGCTTCGTCTTAAATCTCATGAAGTCACGCTGTAAGTCATAAAGATATGATCTTGTAAGCATCTCTCATTCTGTACAAGTCTCAAAGTCATGTCAAAGCAAGTTTATTCACAAAATTTATTCAAAAGTAAAAGACATAAAGCAGTAAAACTATTAAAGTACGAGTTCTGATCTGAAATAATCAGAAATCATAATTCATACTCCTTTGACTTGTACACTCCCCCTAAATTCATGCATCACAAAAAATTTTCAGTTAAGTAAAATGCATAAATTAGATAAACTCCTCCTCAAAAGAATAATAACCATCTTTAATCTTCTCTTACTCACTCCCCCCGAGAACAACAACAACATGTTAAAGTGCAGGTATCCTTTCAGAATTAATGATAAAGAAATGATGAAAAAATTACAATAAAAGAAACTTTAATAGGTAATTACTGATTAGACTTTGAGATTTAGCATACCAAGCTTAGAAACAAGAAAATTAAATCTCTTTTCATCTAAAGCTTTAGTAAACAAATCTGCAAGAAATGTTCTAAAAAACTCGCCGCATAGCCGTCATGGCACGCCATGGCACCAAGGCTTATGTGTCACGCCACGTTAAGCCCATGACACGCCAAGGCCTAATGCGCAGTTATCATAATGATATATTTGATTTTTATTTACGTTTTTAATGTCTTATTTGCAAGTTTTTAGTATATAACCTAATTTAACTTGCTTATTACTATTGACTCATTGAATAACACTACAAAACATACGTTTTTATATATTATATTATATATGAATTAGAAATTTGACGCCATAAGTCACGCCTTGAAAACTCCATGGCTTCGTCGTGGCTCCTAAGGCTTGAGGCTTGGCCTCGCCGCCACGCCACGCCTCACGCCATTTAGAACCTTGTCTGCAAGTTGATAATCAGTCTTTACAAAATAAAGTTCTATTGTACCTTTTTCTACATTATCTTTGATAAAATGATACCTGACATCAATGTGTTTGGTTTTCGTATGCTGGACAGGATTAGCAGATATCGAGATTGAACTCTTCGAGTCACAATATATTGGAATTTTATCAAACTTGAATCCATAGTCTCGTAGTTGTGTTCGCATCCACAGGACTTGAGAGCAACAACTGGTAGCAGCTACATACTCTGCTTCAGCAGTTGATGTGGAAACGCATAATTGTTTCTTTGACGCCTAGCTAACGAGCTTGTCTCCAAGAAATTGAATGTGACTTGAAGTACTCTTTCTGTCCAACATGCAACCTGCATGATCTGCATCTGAATAGGCAGTCAGTTGAAAACCAGTATCCTTAGGATACCATAGACCAAGATCTGCAGTCCCCTTCAGATACCTAAAAATCCTTTTGACAGCAGCCAAATGGGATTCTTTAGGAGCAGCCTGATATCTAGAACATAAGCATGTTGAAAACATAATATCTGTCCTACTTGAAGTAAGATACATTAACGATCCTATCATACCTCTATAAGTCCTAACATCAACACTTTTACCCGAAGGATCAATGCTAATCTTAGTACCTGGTGCCATCGGGGTTCCAATTGGTTTACAATTTTCCATATTGAACTTCCGAAGAATATCCAAAATGTACTTAGATTGGTTAATGAAAATCCCCGTTGAAAATTGTTTTACTTGTAATCCGAGAAAGAAATTCATCTCTCCCATCATACTCATTTGAAAACGCGACACCATGAGGTTAGAAAAGTTTTTGCAGTATTTAGGATTTATAGAGCTAAATATTATATCATCAACATATATTTGAATAAGGATGATATCAACTTTTTCCTTTTTGATGAACAAAGTGGTATCAACTTTACCTTTGGAAAAACCGGACTTGACCAAGAATTTAGATAGAACATCATACCATGCGCGAGGGGCTTGTTTCAAACCATACAGGGTTTTGTCCAAGATGTAGACATGATCTGGCTTATCTGGATTCACGAACCCTTCTGGTTGAGACACGTAGACTTCCTCCTTAAGAATGCCATTCAGAAAGGCCGTTTTCACGTCCATCTGATAGACTGTGAAATTCTTGTGATCTGCGTAGGCTAGAAACATGCGGATTGCGTCTATACGCGCTACTGGAACATACGTCTCATCGTAGTCTATACCTTCCTCTTGTCGGTAACATTTGGCAACAAGTCTTGCTTTATTCCTTATGACAATACCATCTTCGTCCTTTTTATTTTTGATTACCCATTTAGTTCCTATCACAGATTTTCCTTCCGGTTTTGGAACTAATCTACAGACCTTCAGGGTTTCGAAATGATTTAATTCTTCTTGCATAGCAGACACCCAATCCGAATCAACAAGAGCTTCTGATACTTGAGTAGGCTCTATTTTTCTGAGGAATGAGTCATGCAGACATTGATTCAAGGTTGCTGACCTAGTTCGCACCGGCTTGTCTAAATCTCCAATAATTTGGTGTAAAGGGTGCTCTTTGGTCCAGCGATGCTCATGAAGGAGTGGAATAGATACATATTGATCATGATAATCATCTTGAAATCCACTATCAGGCCATTCAGTTTGAATAATTGGAGGGAGATTTGCAGTTGAAGTTTCAGGTGCAGAAGCATCAGTTGGAACATCAGAATCTGGCTGTTGAGTAGACAATGTATCACACCCAACTGACACAGTTACTTCTGGCTCAACAGTTACTTGTACATCTTCAACTGTAGGAGTAGATGTTGGAATGTGAGTTTCTGACTGAACGGGGGATATAGGTTCAGTTATAACTTCTGAAGTGACTGGATGATTGCAACTTGTGTCTTCAGACCTATCAGTCACAGCAGATTTAGGCAAATTAGATCCTAGAAACTCATCATAAAAGAATTCAAATAAAAAATCTAAATCAGATAAATGACTAGTAGATGTAGAAGCGTTATTCGAATTGTTCTCTATAGAAATAGGTTCTGGACTGATCTGCCAAGAAGCTAATACTCCAGTTATCACGGGTTCTGAACTAAGTTGTTCAGAAGCCATATCTTCATCGAATGTTACATTGACGCTCTCGACGACTGTTTTTGACTTCTTCAGATAAACACGATATGCTGCAGATGTGGAAGAGTAACCAATGAAGATGCCTTCGTCCGCCTTAGCACTGAATTTGTTCAGATTCTCTCTGTCGTTAAGCACGAAACACTTACACCCAAATATATGAAAATACTTGATTGTCGGTGTTCTGTTGTTGATCATCTCATATGGAGTCTTTTGGAAATGGCGGTGTATCATGGATCGATTTTGAGTATGACATGCAGTTGACATAGCTTCTGCTCATAGAAATAGAGGTAAGTTCGATTGGCTAAGCATAGTACGAGCGGCCTTGACTAGCGTCCGATTTCGCCTTTTGACTACTCCATTCTGTTCAGGTGTACGTGCAGCAGAGTATTGATGTGATATCCCGACCGATTCGAGATATTCTTCAACTGTTTTGTTTTTGAACTCTGTGCCGTTATCAGTTCGAAGGAACTTGACTTGTCTCTGCATATTCACCTGGGTCGTCTTTAAGAAAGTAATGAGAACTTCGGGTGTCTCATCTTTTGATCGTAGAAATTTGACCCACGTGTATCTTGAATAATCATCCACAATAACCAACACATATCTCTTTCCGCCTAAGCTTTGTGTTCTCATCGGACCGCAGAGATCCATATGTAACAACTCTAGTGGAGAACTGGTGCTTGGTTCAAGCTTCGGTTTATGTGCGGCTCTCTTCATCTTACCCTTTTCACATGCAGCACACAAGTGTTCTTTCTCATATCTCAACTCAGGAAGTCCTTTTACCAACTTATCTTTGACCAACTTATTGATATAACGAAAATTCAGGTGCGATAATCGTCTGTGCCAAAGCCAACTTTGCTGCATCGAAGCTTTTGTCAATAAGCAAAACATGACTGTCATTCTGAACCTTTGAAAGATTGATGGTGTAGAGATTTGTCTTTCGATTGCCAACTAAGAGTTTATTGCCGTCTTCAGTATGAACCGAACATCTCTTAGCTTTGAAGTTGACCTCTAACCCTTTGTCGCAGAATTTACCGATTCTAAACAAGTTGTGCCCTAAGCCTTCGACATAACTCGCCTTCCTAATCGTTATGTTGTCTTGAATGATATCACCATATCCTAAGATTGGTGAAACTTGGTCGTTCCCAAATCGAACATTGCCGCTGAATTTCTCTGTATAATTAGACAATAAAGCTTTCTGCCCGGTCATATGCTTGGAACAACCACTATCCAAGTACCACATATGCCGAGTCTGTAAGAGAAATCAGGAAATAACAATTTTAGGTACCCATTTAAAAACGGGTCCTAACAGATTAGCACAAGATTTTGGTATCCATTTGAAAATGGATCCTCCTTTTCTTTGAAAACTTTTGAAAACATTTGATCTTGAAGAATAAACATGATAAGATCCAAACCACTCATTAGAATTATGACGATAAGCAAAATCATTTCTCCGATAATGAAAAGATTTAGCAGTAGAAGGAGATAATTGAATAAATTGCTTTATTGAATAACACTTGTAAGAAGTTACAAGGTTTTGTTTAGGAGAAGCAAATTGACCAACTACATCAGTATCACTACTATCAGATCTATTACATGAGTTATCAGAAATTGATCCAGCTGTCTCATCACTCTTCCTTTTTGGTCGCCATTCAGATCTTGCTTTCGACCTTTTCTTTCTTATATCTGAAACAAAAGATTTAGATTGATTAGGAAAATCAAATTTATGAGACTGAGTGATCTTTTGTTTACCAGTGTTGATCCGTTTTTGTGATTGCTGTCTCTTATGTTTCTTACCCTTAGAATAATATTCAGCAGTCACAGAAACTGGATCACCAACCTTAGTTGATGATTCATCAGTCTTAAGAACACTTGGTAACACTTTTCCATTTATAAGACAAGTAAAATGATCAGGAAGAGAAGCATTGAAGTCAAACATATCAATTTCTTCTATGCACCCATCATCAGAATTAAGAAAGTCATTTGCAGACGCAAATAAGTCATCAAAATTATCAGACGAAGTTTGAGATGTCTTTGAAACTGTAGAACACTTTGTAGATTTAGATTGAAAAATGGTGTTCTTTAAAACTGTAGAAAACACACTTTGTTCAATATTTACCAAAAGTCTTTCATCAGAAACAACATTTTCAAGTTCGACTATTTTGCTTTCAAGAATAAGTGGAGGAACATAAACCTTTGCAATAGCAGGTTTTGCCTTCATCTCAGAAACAGAATAACTAGCAAAATAGTCGTTTGAAAGAACATTTGGTGTCTCTGAAAGATAACTATCATTTAACTTTGCATAGTTAAATGGTAGTTGCATTTTGTTAACATTCTTTCTATTTTCAGTTTCCTTGGCCTCAACTTCTTCTGGTAATTTGGTAACAAGTTTGGGTTTTAAATGAGTATGTTTACCAGCAACAACAAGAAAATCAAAATTATAAAGTGTTGGTTGTTTTCTGATGGCTTTATTTAAGTAATGGGGGTTTTCAAAACCAAGTCCCCATTTTTCTTTAACATCAGCCTGTTCGTTAGGTGCATTAAGAAAAATAGTTTGATCTGTTTGGCCTCTTGCATAGAGTTTGGCTTCCAGACCATTTAACTTCTTATTCAAAAGCTTGTTCTCAACCTGCAATTTATGAACAGTTAGTGCAGATTCTTTCTTCTCAAACTCAGATTTAGAGATTTTAACTTCAAAATCAGAAATCTTCTTTACAAAACAATCTACTTGAATTTTAGAATCAGAAGCAGACTTGCGTAAAGAATCAATTAGATCTTTGTTCCCAATAACGGACTTATTAAGCTCAAAGATCTTGTTGTTTCTTTTAGCAACTCTGTCTTTTTCCTTTTTCAGTTTAGTTTGTAAGTCTTGAAGCTCAATCATCATGGCGTCCATTTTGGTTATGAAATCTTTTTCATTTAAGTGCATTACCTCATCAACAGTTTCTTCTTCATCTGTCTCATCATATTTCACTTCTTTTCCCATTAAGCAAAGATGAACAGTTTCTTCTTTCTCTTCCTCTTCAACATCTGAATGATCCAGCCAAAATTTGTCTTCAACCATTAATGCTATGCCAGCTTCTTGTTGTTTGGCCAATAGCAGTTTGTTCTGATAGTACTGGGAGTTGCGAACCTTTGGCTTTCGACATTCTTTTGCATAATGTCCGAACTTGCCACAGTTGTAGCATTTGATCAGATCATTAGCAGTCTTCTTTTCAGTACTGGCGTAGTTATTCACAAACTTCTTCTTTTCTTCCGGCTTCCTTTCCACATACCGGTTCTCTTCATGTCTCTTTCCTTCAACTCTTTCTCTGTGCTCATGATTCTTAGAACTGGATGAAGAGTATCTCTGAGAATTTGATCCCGGCTTTTTGTAGAATTTCTTTTGGAATGCATGGGTCAGTAATAGCATAGCTTGTTTGAGACTTTCTCCATCATCACCATCAGATTCAGATTCTGATTCAGAACTGGTAATTACTTTCTTTTTTTTCTTCTTCTCTGCCTTTTCTTTCTTCTTCTCTCCGGCCACAAGTGCAATGGGATCTGTAACTTTTTCTGTTTTCTTCTTCTCACTCCTTTTCTCTTCTACTTCTTCTTCATTTTGTCGCAAAGTCTCGTTATACCTCATGCAATGGTATATCACTTAGATCCTTCATCTGTTTCATGCGACGAGTGTGTCTTTTCCACCCAGGTTGCAGAATGCTCAGAAACTTAACATTGTTCTCAAGCTGCTTCTTTTTCACTTTATTCTTTGACAACTCATTCAGAAGCAAGACAAAACGTTCATAAGTATCTTCCAAGCTTTCCTTCTTTTTGGCTTTAAACTCTTCATAACTGTTAATGAAGTTAGCCACTTTCATTTGATTCCCGACCTTGGATCCCATCATCATCTTTTGCAGTTGATCCCACATCTTCTTAGCATTTGCCTTGTAACTATCAATCTTGATGTATATTTCGTTCGGAATGCTTTGAAGAATTAAGGACCGTGCTTGTTTATCTGCTTTAAATCGGCTTTTCTGCTCTTTAGAATACTTGGCAAAATCCAATGGAACTGTTCTCATCTTTGTACTCTATCCTCATCTCCATCTTCACTGTCTGAGGATTCATCATCAGGGATTTGAATAGTAGGTGGAATCATTGGACCTTCTGTAATTGACAGTAGTATGTTCTCACCATTCGCATGTCTATCCACAAAATCCAGAAATCTGTCTTTCCACTATTCATATTCTCCTTTGAACAGTACTGGGGCTTGACATCGGTGCCAATAGAAAGAGCATCTTTAGAAGTCATCCTGTTTTGAAAAATATATGCAATAAGAAACAAGAACTGATCGTTAGTCCAAATATGAAATCACAAGAAAAAATCTTGAAGTATAGAAAAATCAGAAATTTTGAAAAATTTGACTAAGTGACAAAACTCGCAAGTCACTGTAGAACTCGCAAGTTACTATTGCTGAAAAACCCGCAGATTAAAGCTTGCGCATTTGTGAGACTTGTACGCAAAGACTTGCATGTTTTGATAAACTCACAGATAGCTGAAACTCGCAAGTGACTATTCTCGATGAAACTCGCTAATGCCTAAAATTGTGTGTCCTGAAATCACAATTCTTATTGCAAATACTCAAACAAACAAGATTGAATTAACTACCTGTTTTGATTCAATTCCTAAATCACACGATTACACAGTTCTTGACTTTCTCTCACTGGACTTCTTTCTCTCTCTAAAACTCTCTCTCTGAATACGTATCTGAAATTCCCAACCTCTCAAGTTACAACTAAAAACAGAAAAATAAAGCTATTTATACCTACATCTAAAATACAAGGAAACTAAGAAAAATACAAATACAATACACTTTGACTTTTATTACAAAATAGACTTTGACTTTAATGAGAGTTGACTTTTTCAGCTTTGACTTCTTAAACTTTGACCTTCAGTCTTCTTGATCTTGTATCCAACATATTTATGCTCTAACAAAGGGGTATAGGAGTATATAAGGAGTCTGTTAGTTCATTTGTAGTGTAAGTGTACTTTCAGAAATGTAGAGCGTACGAGTTCTTGAGTCTCTGTAGTTGTAGATTTACTTTCAATAAATAAACTACAGATTTCCTCCCTAAAACTTGTTAGGTCCAATGAGATCAAATATTGAATTGATTATAAAAGATAACAAAGAATTAGGGAGGAAATCTGTAGTTTATTTATTGAAAGTAAATCTACAACTACAGAGACTCAAGAACTCGTATGCTCTACATTTCTGAAAGTAAACTTACACTACAAATGAACTAACAGACTCCTTATATACTCCCATACCCCTTGTAAACTATTAAGCCCAAACCTAAGTACAAGGCCCAATACACATACATTGTAGATTACTTTACTAAACTTCTAAAGTGAACATATTTATGTTCTAACATTTGATACCACTTGTTAGGTCCAATGAGATCAAAGATTGAATTGATTATAAAAGATAACAAAGAATTAGGGAGGAAATATGTAGTTTATTTATTGAAAGTAAATCTACAACTACAGAGACTCAAGAACTCGTACACTCTACATTTCTGAAAGTAAACTTACACTACAAATGAACTAACAGACTGCTTATATACTCCCATACCCCTTGTAAACTATTAAGCCCAAACCCAAGTACAAGGCCCAATACACAAACATTGTAGATTACTTTACTAAACTTATAAAGTGAACATATTTATGTTCTAACACACCACATAGTGAAATACAAGGAATTCGTATGCAGAATTCGCATATAAGCTCAAACAACACAAAATTCGCACACTACTCACACTAACTTCAGAATTCCCACACTAAAAGAAATCAGAATTCACATATAACCTTATGCGAAAACTAAACTTAGAATAATTTGAAAATCAAACTTTTCGCACACTCACTTTTCACATAAAAACTTTTCGCACAACATGATCAAACGAATTCTATACTTGGGAAAAAAAATTCAAACTGAGCAATTCACATACACACTTATGCGAAATCAAAGAATTCGTATGTCACTCAGATGCGAAATCTTTACTTTTCGCACAATACTCAAATGCAAATTCTTTCCTTGGAAATTTTCAATTAAACTTTTTGTATCGAAAGCTCATGCAAATTCTGACAATTCTCATATAAACGCGTACGAATTCTGAAGAATTCTCAACATACACATATGCGAATCCTATGCATTTCACATCACACACATGTATGAATTCAACACTTTAAGAATTTTCAGAAACACAATATGCGAAATCTAGTTATTATGCAAAATCCAATGAGTCTGCGAGTTCTTGAGTATTTTGCGAGTTCTTCAGATCTTCGACCAAAATACCCTTTGATCTACTGAAAACCCAACAATTCTTCGAGTTTCGATCCGAAACTTTGACAATATGATCTCTAACACATCTAGAATCAATTACTACCAACGAATTTCAACAAAAAATCACTCAAAAATACAACTCGATCCAATACAGTGCTTACGAACTCGTGAACCTCCGAATGACCAAAATTTCAAAATTCACGAAAATTACAGTGCAAAGATTTAATAAACCTATACAAGATTTGTCTACTATACTATACACACACAATCTAACCAATTACAAACACAAATTCGCACAAAAACTCAAAATTCGATCAAGACTCAGAACTCAGTGCGAACTTTCCATATTTCGATTAATTTCAACTTGGATTTGCTCTGATACCAATTAATATGTCCCTAATTATCAAGTTCTAATCACAATTACAATTAACAACAACAAGATGGCAACAATTACTCAACCTGCTTATATGATTCAATTCACAGATTTCGTATACAATCTCTCTAACACTTTCTCTCTCTAGAACTCAACGTACAATTTCAACTTCCAACTGTTACAACTGTTACAAACCTAACTAAACTAACTAGTCATATATATATATATATATATATATATTAAAAAGAAAAACACACGCGCTTACAACAACACTTACAAAATTACAATAACCTTTGACTTTGACTTTATTACACTTTGACTTTGACTTTCACTTTGAGAGTTGACTTTGAGCTTTGACTTGCTTGACTTTGACCTTCAGTCTTCATGATTTTGTATCCAACATATTTATGCTCTAACAACTGGTTTAACTTTTTCAGTTAAATCACAGTACATATGTCAGATGAAAGTATGCTCAATAAGATAATCATGAAGATTTGAGCATTTCAAACATGGAAGATTTTCTGAAAAACAAGTATATTTGAATGAATGAAATGAATACAAACTGCTTATTTGAGAATCTGACAATGTATGAAAAAGATCAAATATAAATGATTTATCAATAAAAGCTTAGGTCATGAAAAAAAATGGATGTTGTCTATACGAATCAACTATAGGCATTATTGAAAGAAACGCTTTGAATGAAATAACGCTCAACAAACTTTGAATATCGAACAGGGTTTATTACCATCGAAAAATTGTTTCATTTTGAGACATGGTATGTTAGTGCACAAATATATTGGATCTAAGATCCTGAGAATCAAAGTCAAAGCTCAAGTCAAACCTTCAAGCAAAAGTCAAAGTCTTTTGTAATAAGTAGAAGTCAAAGTCAACTTGTTTGAGTTTTTGTCTTTGTATTGTAATGTAGTATAAATTGTTTTTCTTTCTTGTAAGCGCATGTAAGACTTGTGATATTTGAGAATCAGTGTACGTATCCAGAGAGAATCCTAGAGAGAGAAAGTAGAGAGAGAAATCATCATGTGTTCGTATCTTGTAAACTGTGAAATTCGATTAATGACATATGACGATTTGAACTGAGTTTCTTGTTGTTAATCTTGATTAGAACTTGTATTGTGGGACACACAATTGGTATCAGAGCCTAATTCGACAGAAATCAACAAGAAAATGCTTCGCACCCTGAGTTTCTGAGTTTCGATCAATTTGTGAATATCAGTGTGTAATTGAGTGAATTAGTGATAGATTTGTGTTCGATTAGCATTATAGAATCAATTTGTATAGATAAAAATCACTATTGCACTGTAATTTTGAATTTAATTTGAATTTTTGTGATTTTTCAGTCGAACACTGTTAATGTGCTGTGAAGTGATCAAATTCTTTGATCATGTTTGTTCTTGGAAGAATTGATGCCCAAGGGTTGTTCTCGATTGTATTGTGAGCAAAGTGTCAAATTTTGGTGGTTAAATTCCAAGATTTGAGTTGAAATCTGTAAATTCAGAGTCAAAAATCATCGAGATCTAAGGAATTCGTACAATCCTTAAAGAACTCGCACGAAGAACTCGCATAGTGAAGAATTTCGCTTAGCTTTTGTTTTTGAAAAAGACAAGTATGGAATTCGCATAAGAGTGGTGTACGAAAAGCACAGAATTTGCATACCGCTTTATATGAGAAGTGAAGAATTCGCATAACTCCTTTATACGAAAAGTTGGTGGAAAATGTTTCTAAGGACAGAATTCGCATAGGCCCTTATACGAAAGGTGGAGAATTCGCATAAGGAGGCATACAAATTTCGTAGAATTCGCATAAGTGTTTCATACGAATTCTTGAACTTTTCACATAGAAAATCAATAAATTTTTTCTAAGTGTTGAACTCGTATATCCCTGTTATACGAAAAGTTCATGTGAAGAGCTTAAACTTCAAAATTTTGTTCAAGTTCGCATAAAGTCATATGCGAATTGCTCAGAATTCGCATATAACGTCATGCGAATTCCTCAGATTTCGCTTATAGCGACGTGCAAATTGCATAGAATTCGTATATCAAATCGTGTGAATTGTCCCTTGTATGTGAATTGTGACCTAAGTAGTGTGCGAATTGCTCAGTTTATGCGAATTCTGGTGTTCATTTTTTGCGAATTGCTCTGTGGTGTGAAAATTCTTGACTTAGGAAATTTTTGGAAATTTATTTTCTGAAAATTTTTCTAAGATTTTTCTGATTACTTATTTCTTTCGAACTAATGATCATTTTAAGTTCTTATTTTACAGTTTATTTGTCAGGATGACTTCGAGGGATGCTCTTGCTATCGGAACCGATGTCAAACTACCAGTGTTGTTCAAAGGAGAATACGAACAGTGGAAAGATAGATTTCTGGACTTCATTGACAGAAATGAACTTGGTGATTACATTAGACTATCTTTGAAAGAAGGAGTGATGAAGCCTCCAACAAAGATTCATTCTACAGAAGCTGATGGAGAAGTGGTGGTGAACAAAGAATATCCAATGGACGTAGAGGAATATTCTGATGAACAGAAAAAGAGACACAAAGCTGACAGACTAGCTAGATCTTTTCTGCTCTAAGGCATTCCTAATGAGATCTATGTGAAGATAGATAGTTATAATGCTACTGGAAACAATTGTGGGATCAACTGGAGAAGATGATGTTAGGATCAAAGATTGGTGAAAATGTAATTTCCCAATATTCAAGCACAAATCAAATCAAGATTTGACAGTTATAGATCTAGAGAGAGAGTAGAGAGAGAAAGTCACAAGTCGTATTAATCTCTGTATGACAATTACAATACTTCTAGATTCAAAACACTTACAAAGCCTAAGATATTTATACTAACAACTAGAACACTCACAACAAAGGTTCTCTCACACAACATCAAAGTTGACTATTCTATGCTTTGACTTTACATACTTTGACTTAGACTTTTCACATTAAATCTTGGATACAATTTATACACTAACATTCTCCCCCTTTGTATTCAAGATTTAAAAAAATTTGGCACTAGTCTTCAGCTCTTGATTCTTCAAACTTTGACTCTGACAATCTTAAACTTTGAAGCTCTGATAATCTTTAAACTCTGATGCTTTTGAAGAATCTTGAAAATTCTTTCACTTTGTTTTTGAAAAGTCATCAAGTCTTGAACATTAAATCTTTGAAACTTGAAACTTCTTTGCAACTTTGAACTTTGATAAATCTTTCAATGCTTGTATCTTCATCTCTTTGATCTATGAACTATCTGTCTTTGAACAACGAATGTTCTGTCCAAATTCTATCCAATCTTGGCATATGGTCATTTTCAGCTAGTCTATTCTTTTCACTCTCCTCATGCTTGGCTTGCAACTTTTTTAAAACATCTTCTAAAGTAACATCTGAATACTTAGGAATCTTTGCATCTTTCATAAATCTTTTCTCCTTCTTGTCCACATTCTCATACATAACCCCAAGTTCTGGATATCTTAGAACTGTGTAGAGTGGAGTTTCTTCAAGAAGAGGATGATTCATGTCAGGCTTGAGCAAATTAATTCTTTTCTGATTTGTCTCTATGCCCAACTGAAAGTCATAAAGATAAGTTGTGTAGATATGCCTTCTGATAAATCTCTTAATAGTGTCTAGGGCAAACACTATTTCAGGATGTCTGATGGTTGTATCTCTGAAATCATGATACATGAATTAAATAACTCTGAAGTTCATATTGGCAAAATCAGCTTCATTGAAGGTATAAATCTTCAAATTCTTTCTCTGAACAATGAACTCAGGAAACCAAATCTTCTTGTATTGCTTCATAGTCACCCTGGTAACTTCCAGAATTTCAAATTTTCTTCTAACATCCTTGCATGTTCTACCCATAATTAGCAACATCCTGATATAATATTTTTGATACCTTGGAGACTTATCTTGAATCCCCAAGAGTTGAGCTTGATTAATCTGTCTAATATAGCTCACAAAGATCTTGACTCCCTCCTCAAGATATGGAACACGTAGATCTCGTCTGATTCTCTTGATCTCCTCAATGGTAGGACCAAAATCATCATAACCAGTATAAGGAGTAGAACCCACTACTGAAGTACCTGAAGGACCTGCTTCAGTTTCTGGAAACTCTGGCACAAGTAGTGGTTCTCTAACAAACTCCGTTTGATGTTTAGGACTTCTGGTATGGCAACTCTTCTTCAACAGTTGCATCAGCATTCAGATTTACATTTTGATCAGCATCATCAGGTTGAACAACATTGGGATCAGGAAACTCAAACTCTTCGAAAGATGGAACAGTTGGAACAACACTGGGTTCAGGTAGTTGTACATGAACAGTACTTAAATGAAGTTCTTCAGGAGTGCTCTGAGAAAACATTGCATTCAAAACATATGTGTCTCTGTCCTCAAACAAGTCATCCAGAACACTAGCCTCATGAGTTGGTATCTCCTCAGCTCTCTTTACAATCTCAATTACCTCCACTACTTCATCAACAGAAGCAACTTCAACAAAATCACTTTTCTTCCCTTCTTCCTTGATTTTCCAATACATCTCATATTTTTCATTAACTTCAGGAAAAGTATCATCTTCAAGAGCAATGATATCAGGATTAGTCAAACATGTTATCTCCAAAATTTCTTGCCTTGTTGCAATCTTAGGCTTTTCAACCCTTGATTCAACACTTTCTTTAGCATACATCACTAACTCCATCTGATCATTTTGCTTAGTACCTTGATCAGCTCCCCTTTCCATATTTTCAACATTTTCAGCTCTTTCCTCCACCAATACTATTTCACCAGAACCACCAGCAGCTGCTTGTTTCTCACTTATCTCCCCTGTCAGGATCGAAATTCGAAACAAGAATTTAAACTAAACACTCAGAAACTATGTTAAAGAAGTCGCGAAAAAACACTTTAACAATAAATCAATCAAACAGTGTATGAACTCAAATCACAAGTTATATTGATTTAACTTAATGATTACAAACAAAACCTCAATCTGTTGAACAGACTCAACAGACGTTCTATACTTCTCTAAAGAAAGGATTAAAACTAATCTTGAGGTTAATTCTCTCTAAACATATATGCAAAACTTGTAAAACTTGTTAAACTATCAAAAACTACTAGACTACATATACAGAATTGATTACAAGATAATTACTAAAGAAATATTGATCTTCAGCATCCATTCCATAATTATCTTCATCATTATCTTCAGCTCCTAGTCTTTCGTTCCAAGTCATCATTATCAACATCATCCTCATAAGCAGTATTAATCTTCAAGCAGTACTAACTACTAGCAGTACTAACTCTCGAAGCAGTACTAACTATTCTTCTAGCAGTACTAACTTTTCAAGCAGTAGTAATACTACTAGCAGTAGTAAAATCTTCAACTAGCAGTAGTAAAATCTTTAACACTTCAGCAACATTATCCAGACTTAGCTCATATCTGACCCAACAATCTCCCCTAACTTAACTTTTGAAATCCAGAAGTTAAGTTCTTCAAAAATGTGGTCTTCATGATGCTTTCAAAACTTCAGCTTAATTGCCCAGATTTGGATCTAGTCCCAGACTTTGATTAATGGTTCTTCTAACCACAATCCTTGCCATTTCAGAACCTGTAGGGCAGACCAACTTTGCGTTCAACATCCCTTGCAGCTTTTCCTTGCTGTGGTCATACACCTTATCCACCAAGAAGTACTCATGATAGCTTTTGTCTGTGGTTAGGACATATACTCCACATCTTTCAATGAGCATCCAATGATCAATCTTTTAAAATCCATTTTCATGATGCATATCTTTGATAATATGCTTCACTCTATCTGGATCAAACATCATGCACAAATACTCCATGGCTATCTTGTTTAGACTCATTTCTGTCCCTTTCAACACATTCTCATACAATTTTATCCCAACTTTGTACATTTCTTCCAAGTCAGCTCTGGAACATCTTCTGATTACTTTGCCCCAAGTTGAATAAACCTCAAACTGATCACCCATTCTCTTGATTCTGAAATATTCTCTTCTATTATCCTTCAGAGTATCCCAATGAATGATCTCTGGTGCTTTCATTGAGATAGGGTCAGCTTGCATAGGTTCTTCATTAGTCACAGTCATGTACAAATTCACCTGCTCATCAGATTGTTGATCAGACTGCTCTTGACTCTTCTTTTGAGTTTCAACCTGTTCACCCTGTTTCTGCTGCTCTGATGGTTTTGTTTCCATTTTCTCACTTTTCTGTTCTTTCTTTCCTTCTTCAGTTCTAGGCCTTTTTGCCTTTGGCTTGGAATCTATGGACTTCTTTCTTTTAATAGCTTCAATCTTTTGAGCTAAAGTTTCTTCTTGCTTCACTTCTGCCTTCTTCACTGTCAGGGAAGGGCTGTTGTATGTTGAGATCATGTCTTTCTTTCAACTTTCTTTCAACCTCAACCCTTTGAGAGAAATCCCCTTGTAGCTTGGCCATCTCCTTCTTATACAGTTCTTCTATTCTACCATAAGACATGTTGGTAAACATCCCTTCTTTGACTCCAACAGACCCTTTCAGGAAGTTGATCATCTTTCTTCTTTCTTGATTGGCCAGGAAGGTCTTTGAAGGCTGTCTTTGTCTTGTCTTTAATGGCAGTCTTTGCCTTGATGCCTTCTTTGTAACTTTCTTAGCATCACCAGCAATCTTCAAGCTCCTTTGAAATTCCTCATTAATATTAGTAGCCAATTCCAAAGCAATCTCTCTGTCTTTTGCAGATTGGATTTCTTCATCCTTTTCCAATTCCTCTTGCAATTTCTTAGCTATTTCTTCATCCAATTCTATCTTCCTTTGTTTCTTCAAAGCTTTCACAGGCTCTTCCACCTTTTCTTTCCCTTTCCTTTTGTCCTCTGCCACACTAGTCTCTTTTCTTTTCTTTTCTTTTCTTTTCTGGGCCTCCTTCTTTGATTACCACTCCCTTAGCCTTTGGAGTAGCTTTGGGAGTGTCATTCTTTGCCTTTACTAGTGTTTCAGCAATTTCAATCTCTTCCCTGGATAATTCTGTTTCTGCTGCTGCAGTTACTACTTCTTGTTCAGTTTCTGCTGCAGACTCAGTTACCGCTGCTTTCCCTATTCCTGCTGCTTTTGCAAAGGTTTCTGCTGCTTGTTCAGATACTGCTGCCTTTACACTTGTTTCTGCTTCTGCACCATCCTCCTTTTCTTTTTCAGCACCAGTCTCCCCCTCAAACTGAAATTCCATGCCCTTCTCACCCTCTGCTTCTTGATACTCCCCCTTTTTGAAAGCATCATGTGCACTTCCCCTCTTCTTCAGGATGAATTGTTTTCTCCCCTTTTTGTGCACCAGATTGAGCACCATTTTCTTCAATTTGACTATCTGTTCTTGTTGAGAGATAATCACCTTCCTCATCTCTTTTATTTCCAGATCTTGATTGTGAACTTCCAGACTAATTGTACCAAGTGTGTCCATCAATTCTTCGTAGTTATATTTGTCCTTACCTCCTTTAGGTGTTTTTACCACCCTTGAAGGATCCTTGGATCTTTTAGTAGAGGCCTTCTGCCTAGCAGAAGCACCTTCTACCCCCGTGGTTTCTTGGCACCTGGGACCTTTAGATGATTGCTCATCTAAAGTTTCCGTGGGGAAGGTCTTAGGTATGTTCACACTGTCCTGTCCTACACCTTGTGCAGAAGCATTAGTGTGAGCCTTGCTGCCCACATGCTCTTCCTTCTCCTTAGAGAGCACCTTCTTGGGGTTGGGAGACACCCCTGTGGTTTCCCTTTCGATATTCTCTGATGGAGAATGCTCCATCAGAGGGCTTGTAGGCTTTGGGGGTGAAGATACAAGAAGGGAAGGAACCTTCTCTACCTTTTTCCTTATATATATTTGTGTGATGGGCGATTTTGGCTTGACAATAGGGATATGAGGAGTATTAATTGAACTGAATGGTGTGGGTAGGTCATCAGTTGGGTTGTCAGGATCGAATTCAAAACAAGGATTATAAATACTCAGAAATAATATCAAAGAAGTTTGCGGAATAACACTTTGATATTTTAATGAAACAGTAAACAAACAGTAAATCTGATGAATAACTTGCAAACTTATATTGAATGATTGAAGTTACAAGATTACACACACAACCTCAATCTTTAAGAACAGACTCTTTCAAGACGAATTCTACTTCTCTAGAATTAGGAACTATGCCTTGAGGTTGATTCTCTCTAAAAACAAAAACTCAGCATTAAAGTTCTATCTAACTATTCTAAGCAATTATATATATACTGAATAATAAAAGATAATTACAAAACTTAAAAAGATCTTCAAGATAATCTTCATAATTATCTCCAAGCTTTCCATGTATATCTTCAGACGCGGTCTCTTCAATATTATCTTCAGTTTATCTCAGAAGCAGTATTAATTACCTTGGAAGTATTTACTGAATCTTGGCAGCATTAACTACTAAGCAGCACTAACCTCTAGCAGTACTAACTAGCTAAGCAGTACTAACTTTGATCAAGCAACACTAACTTTGACTAGCAGTAATAATTCTACTAGAAGTAGTAATACCTAGCAGTATTAATCTTTGAAATCCTCTGGCAGCACTAACTCTGAACTGGCAGCATTAATGACTTAGTCACATCTTCAGTTCCCAACAATCTCCCCCTAACTTGACTTTTAGAAGAGAAGTCAAGTTCTTCAGATGCTTCCAAAACCATCAATGATTCAGATTCCAGTGTTTGCATCTAACCCCAAACTCTGATTGATTGTTCTTTGGATCAAATACTTAGCCATTTCTGAATTTTCAACACATCCAAGCTTCTTCTTCAACATTGAATGAAGTTTCAATCTGCTATGGTTGTATACTTTATCCACTAGGAAGTATTCTATGTGATTTCTATCCAAAGTCACAGAATATACTCCACTAGTTTCATATAAAGTCCAACTGGTAACTGCTTGAAAAACATTCCTTATTATCTCCTTGACTTCATCAGATTTGAACATCATACACAGATACTCCATCACCAGTTTTGTAATTGAAATCCCTGGAGCTTTTAACTTATCTGTGTACAACTTCATCCCTATATCAAACATTTCTTCAATATTTGATCTTGAGCATGTTCTGACAATTTTAGCCCAAGTACTGTAGACTTCATATTTTTCATCTTTCCTCTTCAGCCTAATGTACTCTTTTCCATCTACCTCTAGTACATCCCAGTGAATAACTTCAGGAGGTTTAACTCCTACTGGTTCTGCTGAAATTGGTTCAGGCACTTTGTCCATCACAACCATGTACATCTTTACATCCTCAGTGCTCAACTGCTCTTTCTTTTCTGATGGTTCAGGTGCCTCTTCTTCTCCAGCAACCTTTTTATCTTCTTCTATTCTGGGCTTCTTTAAAGTTTTCTTTCTTCTAGCCATCATCTTAGTTCTTTTCAGAATCCTTTGACTTTGCCCTAGAGTAGCTTCCTTCTTCTTTTCTACCTTTTCTTTTGTAGGAGTTCCCTCTTCACTTTCAGGGAAGGGTTGATTGATATTCACATCATGTCTCTCCTTGGCTTTCTTTTCAAATTCCACTCTATCCTTTTCATTACTCTTCAGCTTTCCCATTTCTTTCTCATAGAGATCCTTGATTTGATCAAAAGTCATCTTCACAAACATTTCTTTCTTTACACCAATTGCACTCCTCAAGAAAGTTATCATCTTGTTTCTTTCCTGAGTTGCAAGGTAAGTTTGTGAAGGTCTTCTCTTCTTTGCACTTGATCTAGCCATCATAGCCTTTCTCATGCTTATAGCTCTTTGCTTTGCTTTTTCTGTTTCCAACCCTTTCTGAAAAGCTTCATTTAGTTCATTTGCAAGTGCTCTGGCTATTTCTCTGTCTTTCTCAACCTGCTCTTTTTCTGCTTGATCTATCTCTTCTTCCAGTTTCTTAGCTAATGCTTCATCTGACTCAACCATCTTTTGCTTTTTGGATGGTTGATTAGATTCTATCATCTTTTCTTTTCCCTTTTTCTTTGCATCTGCAGCCATTTCTTTCTTTTATGTTTTCTTTGCTCCCCCTTCATTTATGACCACTCCCTTTGATTTGGGAGTGTCATTCTTTGCTTTGACAAGCATTTCTGCTACTTCAATCTCTGCTGGTGTTAACCCTGTTACTGTTGCTTTTGAAGTTTCAGCAGCACTAACAGTTTCTGCTGCTGGGCGATTTTGGCTTGACAATAGGGATATGAGGAGTATTAATTGAACTGAATGGTGTGGGTAGGTCATCAGTTGGGTTGTCAGGATCGAATTCAAAACAAGGATTATAAATACTCAGAAACAATATCAAAGAAGTTTGCGGAATAACACTTTGATATTTTAATGACACAGTAAACAAACAGTAAATCTGATGAATAACTTGCAAACTTATATTGAATGATTGAAGTTACAAGATTACACACACAACCTCAATCTTTAAGAACAGACTCTTTCAAGACGAATTCTACTTCTCTAGAATTAGGAACTATGCCTTGAGGTTGATTCTCTCTAAAAACAAAAACTCAGCATTAAAGTTCTATCTAACTATTCTAAGCAATTATATATATACTGAATAATAAAAGATAATTACAAAACTTAAAAAGATCTTCAAGATAATCTTCATAATTATCTCCAAGCTTTCCATGTATATCTTCAGACGCGGTCTCTTCAATATTATCTTCAGTTTATCTCAGAAGCAGTATTAATTACCTTGGAAGTATTTACTGAATCTTGGCAGCATTAACTACTAAGCAGCACTAACCTCTAGCAGTACTAACTAGCTAAGCAGTACTAACTTTGATCAAGCAACACTAACTTTGACTAGCAGTAATAATTCTACTAGAAGTAGTAATACCTAGCAGTATTAATCTTTGAAATCCTCTGGCAGCACTAACTCTGAACTGGCAGCATTAATGACTTAGTCACATCTTCAGTTCCCAACAATCTCCCCCTAACTTGACTTTTAGAAGAGAAGTCAAGTTCTTCAGATGCTTCCAAAACCATCAATGATTCAGATTCCAGTGTTTGCATCCAACCCCAAAATCTGATTGATTGTTCTTTGGATCAAATACTTAGCCATTTCTGAATTTTCAACACATCCAAGCTTCTTCTTCAACATTGAATGAAGTTTCAATCTGCTATGGTTGTATACTTTATCCACTAGGAAGTATTCTATGTGATTTCTATCCAAAGTCACAGAATATACTCCACTAGTTTCATATAAAGTCCAACTGGTAACTGCTTGAAAAACATTCCTTATTATCTCCTTGACTTCATCAGATTTGAACATCATACACAGATACTCCATCACCAGTTTTGTAATTGAAATCCCTGGAGCTTTTAACTTATCTGTGTACAACTTCATCCCTATATCAAACATTTCTTCAATATTTGATCTTGAGCATGTTCTGACAATTTTAGCCCAAGTACTGTAGACTTCATATTTTTCATCTTTCCTCTTCAGCCTAATGTACTCTTTTCCATCTACCTCTAGTACATCCCAGTGAATAACTTCAGGAGGTTTAACTCCTACTGGTTCTGCTGAAATTGGTTCAGGCACTTTGTCCATCACAACCATGTACATCTTTACATCCTCAGTGCTCAACTGCTCTTTCTTTTCTGATGGTTCAGGTGCCTCTTCTTCTCCAGCAACCTTTTTATCTTCTTCTATTCTGGGCTTCTTTAAAGTTTTCTTTCTTCTAGCCATCATCTTAGTTCTTTTAAAAATCCTTTGACTTTGCCCTAGAGTAGCTTCCTTCTTCTTTTCTACCTTTTCTTTTGTAGGAGTTCCCTCTTCACTTTCAGGGAAGGGTTGATTGATATTCACATCATGTCTCTCCTTGGCTTTCTTTTCAAATTCCACTCTATCCTTTTCATTACTCTTCAGCTTTCCCATTTCTTTCTCATAGAGATCCTTGATTTGATCAAAAGTCATCTTCACAAACATTTCTTTCTTTACACCAATTGCACTCCTCAAGAAAGTTATCATCTTGTTTCTTTCCTGAGTTGCAAGGTAAGTTTGTGAAGGTCTTCTCTTCTTTGCACTTGATCTAGCCATCATAGCCTTTCTCATGCTTATAGCTCTTTGCTTTGCTTTTTCTGTTTCCAACCCTTTCTGAAAAGCTTCATTTAGTTCATTTGCAAGTGCTCTGGCTATTTCTCTGTCTTTCTCAACCTGCTCTTTTTCTGCTTGATCTATCTCTTCTTCCAGTTTCTTAGCTAATGCTTCATCTGACTCAACCATCTTTTGCTTTTTGGATGGTTGATTAGATTCTATCATCTTTTCTTTTCCCTTTTTCTTTGCATTTGCAGCCATTTCTTTCTTTTCTGTTTTCTTTGCTCCCCCTTCATTTATGACCACTCCCTTTGATTTGGGAGTGTCATTCTTTGCTTTGACAAGCATTTCTGCTACTTCAATCTCTGCTGGTGTTAACCCTGTTACTGTTGCTTTTGAAGTTTCAGCAGCACTAACAGTTTCTGCTGCTGGGCGATTTTGGCTTGACAATAGGGATATGAGGAGTATTAATTGAACTGAATGGTGTGGGTAGGTCATCAGTTGGGTTGTCAGGATCGAATTCAAAACAAGGATTATAAATACTCAGAAACAATATCAAAGAAGTTTGCGGAATAACACTTTGATATTTTAATGACACAGTAAACAAACAGTAAATCTGATGAATAACTTGCAAACTTATATTGAATGATTGAAGTTACAAGATTACACACACATCCTCAATCTTTAAGAACAGACACTTTCAAGACGAATTCTACTTCTCTAGAATTAGGAACTATGCCTTGAGGTTGATTCTCTCTAAAAACAAAAACTCAGCATTAAAGTTCTATCTAACTATTCTAAGCAATTATATATATACTGAATAATAAAAGATAATTACAAAACTTAAAAAGATCTTCAAGATAATCTTCATAATTATCTCCAAGCTTTCCATGTATATCTTCAGACGCGGTCTCTTCAATATTATCTTTAGTTTATCTCAGAAGCAGTATTAATTACCTTGGAAGTATTTACTGAATCTTGGCAGCATTAACTACTAAGCAGCACTAACCTCTAGCAGTACTAACTAGCTAAGCAGTACTAACTTTGATCAAGCAGCACTAACTTTGACTAGCAGTATTAATTCTACTAGAAGTAGTAATACCTAGCAGTATTAATCTTTAAAATCCTCTGGCAGCACTAACTCTGAACTGGCAGCATTAATGACTTAGTCACATCTTCAGTTCCCAACATGGGTGGTCAGATGTGGATTATGACCCTGATGCCTCACCATGGGAATGAGACACACCCATCATTGTAGAGAACAATAGAGTGTCTTGTCCAGAAAAGTCCTTGCTAGGCCTTTTCATGTTAGAGAACACCTTCCCTTTGGGAGGTTTTGGTACATACACCTCTTCAAAAGAGGGTAGATCCATCAATTCCTTTGGTAGAATCTCTTGTACAAACCTAGGATACATATAAAATTGTTTTGTTTTGGTTTTGGTATCCAGGTTTGACAGTAAATCACTTAAAATCATTTGTGAGAAATTAAACTTGCTGGAAGTTGCTAGGCAGACAAGAGCATAGGCTATTGTGCTGTTGAACTCACTCTAGCCAGTTGTTTTTCGTGAAATGCAGTGTTGTAGGGTATGAACAAAGAATCGCCACTGAGGTGAAAATCTGTTCTTGTAAAACTTGTATACATCAGTGGGACCTTCATACCCCATTCGACTAAGTACTTGGAAGAGATCTTCCTTAGGTAAAGAAGTAATACCTGAGGCATCATCTAAGCATAGATGAGTGCGTATGAAATCCTCTATGATGGTAATGGGTTTGTCACAAACTCTTGAGTGAATAACCTGGTTTCCTTCCACAGTCTGTATTGAGGCATTTGCCCAGAACTGTCGCAAGTGTTTCCACATAGATTGTGGGATTGACAGTGAGTGCGTAGGCAATGTGTGACGATTTGAGGAAATCCACTATAGCATGGAAACCCTCAGCTTGCTTGGGTTTCTGTAACATGGCGAGCTCGTTGTGTTCATCAAAGAAGTCGAGTCCTGCCATCTTCTTGATCGAAACTAGGGTTACGCACTGGTAAGTAAGAATTCGAGAGAAAGAGAGAGAAAGAACACTCGTAGGAAATTCAAAGAGCCGTTTGGATTTTGGCGGTCAAAGAGGGTATTTATATGATAATGGATTCAGTTAATAGCAGTACTATGTATCCTAGCAGTATTAACAAGCCCGCAGTACTAATCCATATACGCAGTAGGAACACATACCAGCAACATTAACACATATTAGCAGTAGTAACACATACCAGCAGCATTAACACATACTAGCAGTATTAACACTGTCTGGCAGTAGACATAAGGTAAGCAGTAGTAACTTTGCACTGGCAGTATAAACCACCTAGCAGTAGTAACCATACTTAAACCATATTTGAATTGTCAGAAGAAGTAATAGTGAGAGCAGTATTAACTTAACTAGAAGTACTAAGTATCCAATTCAGCAAAGTAATCTGAAACCATACCTTTGCCACTTATCTTACCTCCTGCTGGATTGTCATTAAAAGCAACATATCCTCCATCCCATCTTTTGAAATTTTGAAGGCAGTCCATGTTACCTGTCATGTGCCTAGAGCAACTACTATCTACATTCCAAATGCTCTTCTTCTTGAGCTGTTGGTTGCCTTGCACACTAGATAAAACAGTCAGTTTCTAGGGGGAACCCAAGCCAAAGTGGTCTTGGGTTTCCCTTTCTCATCAACATATTTATAATCAGTAATCTTAGTCTGGATGAGATGATCAGATTTAGGAATCTCATGGCTGGAATACTTTGTCAAAATTATGGGCTTGGCAATATTAACACTGGTAGCAGCACTATCCTTGTTAGCAGTACTGACTTGGTTAGCAGTACTAACTTGGTTAGCAGTACTAACTTGGTCAGCAGTAGTATTGCTACCAGCAACACTATTTCTGTTAGCAGTACTATTTGAGGTAGCAGTACTAACAGGTTTCTTGACTTTTGGAACCCAAATCTTGACAAAGTTGTTTGCTTTCTTGTTCTGTGAGTTACTCCTTGACTTGCTTGGAGTATTTTCTTTTGATTTAGCAAACTTATTCTGAGTATGAGATTTTGCAGTCCCAGTTTTCATTGGTACTGTTCTCATATTACCAACCATGTGATTTCTTGATTGCTTCCTATAACCAACTGAATTTTGTGTTTGTCTTTGAAAAGAAAATCTTTGGTTAATAGGATTGAAATAACAGTGTTTGGCTAGATGATTTAACTTGCCACAAATAAAACAAGGCTTTGGTCTATTGACTTTACTTAGATCAATTCCCTGTTTTTGAGCCCACTGATTATTTCTGTTTCTCTGATTTCCATTATTTTATCATGTTTATGGGTCTTGTTCTGTTGACAAGTATAGGGATTTACAACAGAGTTTTGCATGTAGTGAACTCCCTGTACCTTTTCTTTTCCTTTCCTGGAGGTCTCAACTTTCTCACTCTTAACAGTCTCTTTCTCTGTCTTGGACATCTCCACTTTATCACTCTTGATAAATGGTTTACCCCCTCTCTCATTTGTAAGAATGTGGTTTTCTAAGGGAATACCTTTATGGTCTTCCTTATTCTTACCCTCAGAGTTCTCTTCTTCAGAATCTGCCTCAACCACTACTTGGTCTAATGGATCTACTTCTGTGGCTTCTGCAGGTAATTCCTTCTTATCTTGTCTTTCTAAGAAGTCTGAGGTGGGTGGAATATAGTTGTTGTTGTAAGGTGGAGGGGTGGAGTTGTAGCCTATACCTCTTCTCAGTTTGTCATGAACTTAAGTTTTGAGTAAGGAGTCCATTACTTTAGAAGAATTGGAATATTTCTCAATGTCTAGTTTAGCCTTCTCAAATTCACTCCTAATTTTCTCACATTCCTCTTTAGAATTTTCTAGCTTAATCTCTAACTGATTCTTCTCCCACTTCCAGTAGTTTGTATCATATGAATGTTGAAGTTCATTGGCCTGGTATGCCTTAATTTGTTCTTCAAAATTCTCAACGATCAAAATATACTCTCTTCTATCTTTCTCCCACCTTTTAAGGTCATCACACATGCTCTTATTGTGATCCCTGTATTTTTTAACAGTTTCAAGACATGATTTAGAGCAAAGGTTAGATTTTACCTCAGTGGGGATTGCAGTACTTGAAGAGTCTGTAACCTCAGCCCTCAATGCTTGCCTCTGGATTCTGTTTATGATGATTATTGATTTCTGAGTTCCTTAAGCTCTGATACCACTTGTCAGGATCGAAATTCGAAACAAGAATTTAAACTAAACACTCAGAAACTATGTTAAAGAAGTCGCGGAAAAACACTTTAACAATAAATCAATCAAACAGTGTATGAACTCAAATCACAAGTTATATTGATTTAACTTAATGATTACAAACAAAACCTCATTCTGTTGAACAGACTCAACAGACGTTCTATACTTTTCTAAAGAAAGGATTAAAACTAATCTTGAGGTTAATTCTCTCTAAACATATATGCAAAACTTGTAAAACTTGTTAAACTATCAAAAACTACTAGACTATATATACATAATTGATTACAAGATAATTACTAAAGAAATATTGATCTTCAGCATCCATTCCATAATTATCTTCATCATTATCTTCAGCTCCTAGTCTTTCGTTCCAAGTCATCATTATCAACATCATCCTCATAAGCAGTATTAATCTTCAAGCAGTACTAACTACTAGCAGTACTAACTCTCGAAGCAGTACTAACTATTCTTCTAGTAGTACTAACTTTTCAAGCAGTAGTAATACTACTAGCAGTAGTAAAATATTCAACTAGCAGTAGTAAAATCTTTAACACTTCAGCGACATTATCCAGACTTAGCTCATATCTGACCCAACATCCCCCTCATGATCATTATCTGGATCATGATCATGCTCCTTTGTAGAAACAACTGCTTGGGCTTTACATGAAGTTTAAACTACCTGTTTAAGCTCAGATAGAGCAAACAAAATGTCAGATTTAAAAGAATTGAACTCTGAGGCACTAACCAAATCTGCTGGATTCACAGATTGTGGTGGTTGATTGTCATGGTGGGATTGCAGAAGGGTAAGAAGATTTGCATCTTGCTGAGTATCCGGAGCTTGGGATAAAAGTTTTACAAGCAGCGAAGACTTATGCTCATCAATGGATTGGTATCAGAGCCAATCTAAATCTGAGAGAATTGAGAGATTCGTTTTTCATAATCTGAATTTGTGATTTAATCTGAAAATTTGATCGATTTTCTTGAATTTTTCAAGAAAATCTCGTTTATGGATTTTTCATCAAATTCGGACTTGTTTGTGATCAAATTTCTTTGCAAATTGGTTTGTTGAATCCGTTTTTGGTTGTAAAATCTTTTGATTCACATCGATTTGGAAGAAAAACAAGTTTTAATTGTCGTTTTTGAGTTTTTTGAATTTTCTGGAAAAAGTATTTCACGATTCTGTTGACATCTCGATTTTTCGATTTTATGGTTTTTAATTGAAATTGTTTTGTCACAAAGTGTTAAAAAGGTGTTTTCAAACATTTTTGTGCAAGAAATTTTCATTAAAAATCAGTTTTGTAATCGATTCTTGGAAGAAATCTGAGTTTCTTATCGCTTTGCGCCAGATCTCATCTTTGCGCGAGTTCGTCCGTGGTTTGCGCGAGTTCATCTTATTTGCACCAGTTCGTCTTGCTAAGTTCAGAGTTAATCGAGCAAAGTCAAGTATTGCGTCTTCTTAGTCTAACGCAAAGAAAGCTTTGCGTCTCCAAAGCTTCACGCAAAGCAAGTCTTGCGTCTTCTAAGTATCGTGCAAAGTAAAGTTCTCGCCACCCAAGTCTCTCGCTAAGTCAGGTTTTCGTCATCAGTTCGAAGTGTGGAGTATAGTTCTCGCCAGTTTCTTCTCACGCAAACTCAAGTTTGCGCCATTAGTGTTTCACGCAAACTCAGTTTGCGCCATTGGCTTCTCACGCAAAACCTAGTTTGCGTCACCCACAGTTCACGCAAATCTTCATTTGCGCCAGCTAACTCTCACGCAAACCTCTAGTTTGCGGCAGTTCAGTCCAGACTTAGAAATTTTTTCTGTCTCCATGGATTCTGCCAAGTTTGCTTTTCAAGCTCAATTTTACAAGAGTGATCTCATGATGCAATTGGGAACAGATACTCGTCCACCAGTTTTAATCAATGAAGATGAGTTCACTCAGTGGCAAGATCGGTTCATTAATTTCATTGAGCATCAGGCTAACGGAGAAAATATGATGAAGTCATTTTCTGAAGGACCGTTCATCAGACCTAAAAATGACACTCCTTTGACTGCTGAAGAAATTACACGCGAAAAAGCCGATCGAGAAGCAAAGTCCAATTTGATGCTAGCACTACCTAACTCTATTTACAATCGAATTGATTGTTTCAAGCATGATCCAAATATGATGTGGACTCAATTAGAAAAGATCATGCTTGGGTCATCAGTTGCTACTCAAATACGCCAGACACGTTTCATGAATAATTTTGAGGAATTTAAGGCAAAGGACAATGAATCTCTGAAGGTTATCTTTGACAGATTTTGCACTGTGATTAATGATCTGAGAAAAACTAAAGTGGAAAAGACTGAGCTGGAAACAAATATGAAAAAGACTGAGCTGGAAACAAATATGAAATTCCTCAATGCACTTCAACCGGAATGGAACAAATCTTGTCATGGCTTGAGGAATGATGTCAGGATATCTTCAATGCAAATCCAAGAACTGTATGAGATTCTGATGACTGGTGAATGCATAGTCACTGAGAAAAAGGCCAAAATTGAAAAGAAGAATAAGAAGATAGTGGACCCGGTTGCACTTTTAACGAGCCAACTGGCTAATCAAGCATTGTCTGATAATACTTATGACGGGGCCACTGATGATGATGGTGAGGCTCTTCAGAAAGCAATGATCCTTCTCTCACAACATTATCAGAAAAAGTTCCAACCTCGATCGGGTTCCAACAATCTTCGCTTCACTTCTGGGTCTAAAGTCAAAGTGCCCGAGCCAAAGACAGCTGCTGCCTGTTACAACTGTGGTAAACCGGGTCATATAACTAAGGAGTGTAGAGTGAAGAAGGTTCGGGATTCGGCATACTATCGGAAGAAAATGGAACTTGCTGAGAAAAGAGAGAACAGAACAACTTTGCTAGTAGAAGAGGAATACTGGCTTGATCACTCCGATGATGAAGCTGACAATGTGGAGATTGCTCAAATGTGCTTAATCGAAGATGATCAGACTGATGATGATGATACTGATGAAGATGAGGTAATTTCTGAGTTTGATTACACTTTCATTTATTCACAGATGAATATCATAATTTCTACCTTAAATGATTTCCGCTCAAAGTTTATATCTGAAAAGCAATTAAATTCAGAAAAGTCAGATTTGATTGATAAATTACAAATTTCTTTGAAAGATGAAAAATCGATTTTAATTCATACAAAAGACATCTTTCAAAAGAAATTAGATGATTTAGAAAAATCAAATAAGTCTTATCTTGAATCTTTGACTGAGATGACTAATTTAAAAGATAACTTTTCGGCTAAAATAAATGAGTTAGAACAAAAATTATATCGACGGAATCAATCTGAGCAAACTATTTATTTGAACAAACCGAGGAGTTATGAGTCTATAAAAGAAAAATAGGGACTTGGTTTTGAAAATCCTCATTGTTTAAACAATGCGATTGAAAAATCCCCAACTTTATGTAAATACGATTATCTAACTCTTGCTCAATACGCTCCTCAATTTAAAATTGATTGGATGAATGAAAAGCAAGTGTTAGAAATCGAAAATGAGAAAAGAATGAATAATAAGAAAAAGGAAATTTCTTTTGTTTATACAAGCGAAAATGCTAAATATTTTCCTAACAAATCAAAGAGAGACAGAAAAGGTTTAAATAATATATCTCCCATTAAGTCTTCACTGTCTGATGATTTTGTTGATGTTTTTGCTACTAAATCTGATAAGAAAAATATCTCTCCAATTATTTATGATTCTAAGAGATATACTCCTCCATTAGTATTAGAAGGCAAAATCATTGATCTTGAAGATAAAATGGAAGATCAAAATATACAAAAACAAATTGAATCTGATGTTATTCTTTCTTTTATGACGTCGAGTCTTGAAGAAAAATTATTTTCTCAAAAACAAGATTCAGTTTCTCACCTTTCTTCTGATTTTCAAAATCACAAAAAGGAATTTCCAAAATCTGCAACCTTCTCTCAAAATTTTTCTGACTCCGAGGTAAGTTCAGATTTATTAGTTCATCAGTTGAATTTCTTAGGTAAAATTGCTTCTACTGATTCAAATATTAAGTCTAAAATTCTTGATGAATCTTTTACACTCAATGATGCTTATTATAAAACAAAGTGTAAAAGAAGACGGTCAAAGAAGTCAAAGAAACAAGATAAAGTCATTTCTGATAGTTCTAATTCTTCTGATTCTAATATTTCAGATAGGACTTTGAGCAAGTCTTTAAAGCAGATATGGAGAGTCAAGCGGACATCAGATGATTCTACGACTGATGAAGATAGATATGTAGACAAACATTATAAAAGTGATTCATTTGCTTCTTGTAATAAAATTTCAAAATATTCAATAAAGCAAATGATTCAAATTTCCAAAGATGTCTCATATTCTTCTTCTGATTCTAGTTCAGATGATTATGCTTTCTCTTCTGCTGATTCTTATGTTCATTTGTCTGACAATCTTTCTCATGCCTTGTATGTCAAGTCTTACAAATATTTCCCCATAAGAACTGCAACTAACAAACATGGGCCCAAATTCAAGTGGGTACCAAAATCTCAAATTGTTTTTAAGTTGCAGGCATCTAATGTCAAGGGGGAGTAAGATAAATGTTGGCTTCTGAGTAATTCAGCTCAGAACCCGTACTTCACAGACTTTGATTTCTAAACATGTTAGTTTAGGACTCGTTCTTCAATTCCGCTTCTGACTAATGAGAAATTGTGAGTACATCTACTTAATTCCGCTGCATTTTATCTCTGATTAATGATGTTCCAGTTTTTTCAAATGTTTTTCTTGAATTTGAGCTTTTCAAACTCTCTCCTGAATTTTGTTCAACCCAAAATTTTTCATTTGAAACACAAATTCAATTTACATTATGTGAAAGATGGTATTATTGAATTATATTTTGTTTCAACTGAATATAATCTTGCCGTTTAAAAAAAGAATAAAAAATAAATTTTTTTTTCTATTTTCAAAATTCGGCATGTTGATTTTAAAAGTTTAAACCTTTACAAATTTTATTCTATAAAGTAAAATTTTTACAATTTTCTTTCATTTGAATAAAATGTGTGTCTAGGATAAATTTTCAAGTTGCTTTGTTTATATTAAAGATTTTATATGTTCAAATTTCAACTCTAACAAAAGTCGAAAAGTCAGCAACATGTTTTTAGCTTTTGATATTGCTTTAAAGTTGTGTGATTCGGAATATTTATAGTCTACAATGCTTAGAAAACCTAAAAAGTCAGAATTATGGATTGTAGTGAAAATATAGGCTAAGCATTTAGATGTAAAACTGAGTGATTGAGATGTATTAAATTCTTATAAATCAGAAATCTCTAAGTTTAAAAGTTTGTACCTGTGACCTTTCTGGTTTGGGAAAGTAAGTTCCGTGGGATGCTTGTCATCTGGTCCCCTAAGGTCAATTGATCTGGGAGTGATCGAACCCAAATCCTTCTATAGAATCAGATCGAAAGTCATGTTCTACTGGTATGAATGGGTTTAGGATGTGTCGATGTAGCCTTTCTGATATGGGAAAGTAAATTCCAAGGGGTGCTTGACACCTAGTTCCCTAAGGCCAACTGGTCTGGGAGCGGCTGACCCAAATCCTGCAATAGGGTCAGATAGAAAGTTACGTTTACGGCATGTTCTTTACTTAATAAACTTCTTGATTCAAAAGATGCCATTGAGCACAATGCTAAAAGATGCCAATAAGCACACATCTCATGATACTTGGTGATATGTTTGAGTTGCAATAAACCTATAAATTTGTGAAAGTCTGAATTCTTGATGGCTTAGTGTGAATATTTGCAAAGTTCTCTATTATATTTTTAGAATTGCATTTTCTTGAAGCTAATCGGAGTTCACATGCGCGTACACTGAATAGATTGATGAAAGTTTTTGAAACTGAACATGTCTTAACTTGATATGCAATAAAACTTGTTTCTATATCCAAAAACATACATTTGATTTCATCTGATGGATTTTATTGTGATATTTTACTAAGTAGAATTTTATTTGTTTATGCTTAAATTTTTATATATTTAGTCGTTTCAAAATACATATTCAGTATATTTTCTTTCTACATTGATGTTTCAATTCTTGTGTTCTCATATCTTTTAAATGAGTTTATTCATTATTCAAGGGGGAGTGAATAAGGAGAATTTTCTGAATGATCATATCTGTTTTCAAGAGGGAATATCTTATTCTCTATGTGAATGCTATCTTGAATTATCATATTTTAGTGCATTTGTGTAGGGGGAGTCAAAGAGCTTATCAGGAAAAAATTTCTGAGTTTAAGTCAGTTTTGCGCCAACAGTTGGTAGCGCAAACCTCACTTTGCGCCACCTTCGTCTAGCGCAACACTAACTTTGCGCCACCAACGTATAGCGCATACCCTCTCCTTTGTCTCCTTTACTCTGATTTTGCAAATCTTAAGCTGTCTCGTCTCCAACATTTGCATGACCAAGTTGATCTAGTTCATCAAGGTCATGAGGAGGAGAAGTTAAGGAGAAGTTAAAGAGACAAAGATCTCCAACGTTTATCTGCTGATCAAAATTTGCTCAAGATTTAATTTCTTCAGCTATACTTGTCTTTTGCTTTTCTAGCTCCGATCACCACAGATTCTTCAAAATCTTTTAAAGGAGGTTTGTCATCTAGAGCACAAGCTGATGAACCGATTGTTCTTCCAAGCTTATTACAAACTGGTCCAGTCTTGTTAAGGCAACAAAGACAACTGTGTTTAAAAGATGTTGAGAAGAATTTTATTTTAAAAGTCAAGAAGCTGCTTCGCAAAGTCGCTTAGATGGTTCATGCTGATTTAGAAGATGGATATTGAAGACCACAGCGCCAATGATTACTAAGGGGGAGATTGTTAAGTCTGATTTTATAGTAATCATTGTATTTATAGGCTTGGTCTAATACTGTGTCTAGAGGTCTTAATCAGTATTGTATTAGCCAAGGGTATTTAATTCCCTTTGGGCTTTGGTTGTTGGAAGGTTTTTCATGCATTCTAATTAAGAAATCTTACTTTGCGCTTCTTTGATTCTCTCTCTAAGATTTAGAGGATTCTTGGATTATCAAGGTTGAGTGTTTGGAGTTTGCTGGCTTTGAGGTGTAGGTTCAGATTGAGATACTGGGTCTTTCCCTTTCAATAAACGTTTCACAGCTTTTATCTCCTCCTCTATCTTTTCAAACATACGGTTTTCAACATCCTTTAAGGCGCCGTCGAGAAATTCCTTAGACACGAAGTCTGGGTTACTAACACCGGTATCACTTAGATTAACCGTTTGCATGACAACTGAAGAATCAATTGCATGGCTTGTTCTCATTGTTGGCATAGATGTGGCAATGACAGGACTTCCATCCGGTCCTCGTAGTCCGGATTGCGGATCTACTCGGGATATTCCGATCGGGTCACTTAGACAACCAATGGTAGTCGATTCAATGAGTGTCCTAGGAATGACAATAGGTAATTGATATGGCACTAGACTCAATTGTGCATTCAAAGAAGTTGAGAACGGGGGTTGCTGTTCTGTTATTTCAATACCTTGATCCTTCGAATGAGAACCCGGTAGATTTTGAGCTTTATCCCCGTGAGAAGTTGAAACTATTTCTTGTTGAGAAGAAATAGAGTGGTTGGATTTGGTGTGCGATTGCATAAGTGGGTTACTTATGTCTTCACTTGCACGTAACACATGCGGCGAAGTGGTTGATGTGGTTGCCCTTTTGGATATGTAAGTCTGGGTAATCACACACTCACCATATTCTTTTGCTTCAATCTCACTCATTCTCTCAAAGTTTTCAACTAATTCTCCCTCAGTCCTCCTTATATCAACAACAACATCAGTAAGAACAACATCAGCATGAGCTTAATTATCCACTTCCATGGCATCAGTACCATAGAATGGTTCAAATAAATAAGCTTGATCCTCAGCTTGATCATCAGAATGAACATGAACTTGTTCAACATTATCATCATTTCCATCATCATCATTATCATCATCACCATCTGATCCACCATTGTCAGCTTCCTCAATATCAGTCTCCTCATCATCTTTAGAACTTGAAGCTGAAGGAATTTCACTTGTATCAGATTCATTGCCTGCCTGTTCTTGTGCTAGATCCAGTTCATTGTCAGATCCATGACCTTCATCAGCAGGAGGTGTCACTGAACGTGGGATATTTTCCCGTGACCCTGATGCCTCTAGTCGTGGTCTCCGACCCCCTCCAGAGCCCCTCTCAGTATTTTTTCTCTTCTCTCCCCATTTCTGTACCACCATGGTATCAGAAATCCTTACTGACTCCGCTCTCCTAGGGATTGAGCCTTGGGTAGGGATAGCCGGTTCTGGTCCCGGTTCTGGTCATCCCATAGACTCTCTATAGTCAACTACACTATCACTCTCTGGATCTGCATAGTCTAATAAACTTTCAGGCACAGGCATGGAGTATGGAAACTCTCTTTTCTGCTTCATCAGATACCGCATTTCACTAATTGGAGCATGAGGATAATTACCCCTCTTGGGTATCTGTTAGTTGGATCTCAAAATACTTATGACAATAAGCGTCATGAATCTCTGGTACGGTATGTGATTCGGTGCTTTTGAAGTCTTCTTAGAAACTACCTTTTCATAGAGCTCAGTCCAGAAGATACTGGCATAGTCAATGTGTAGGTCATGAACAATGGAGTAGAATAACTTCAAAATATGAATGCTGACATTATCTGTTCCGTAGATCTTTGCTGTCAGACATCTATTGATGACAGAGAATAAGGTATAGTAGAACAGTGGAAGATTATTCTTCTTAAAGTGACTGACTTGAGTCATCTAGCCAAGATACCCCATATGTCTAATTCTTTTGAATACTTCATTGTCTGATGCTAACTCATCATATGAAGTTTTGCCTTCTCTTCTAGTCTCAGCTGGTAGACTCAGAATGAATCTCAGTCTTTCTAGGGTCAAGACAGATGTGAAATGATCTATTTCTAGCTTGAAAACAGGTATTCTCTCTCCTTGCTCCTTAATGTGACTAAACCGGATTGTCTTCCAGGCTTGTTGTACATATAGTTCAGGAACAACTGCTACAGCTGTGAGAGCATTCCTGAGAGGATGGTTCCTCAGGATATCCAGTACCAAAGGATCAATTCGGATGCTAAATTGGAGATGATAATTGTTAGGTTGTTGGGGTTTCATCTCAGCAGGTGAAATCAGAAATAGATCAGGATCAGCATCATGTGGCACATGAAATTCTGATCTGGATGATGGCATTGGACACTGTTCAGAAACCTCATTTGGTGAATTCTCACCAGTCTGAACATTTTGTTCTACTGCTTGTTCTGCCATTGAACATGAAAAAGATTAACAAAGTTGGACAAGGTCCAAATGGTTAGTGAAAAATAAGGTTTGACATTGGAAAAACCACTTTTGAAAAAATATAAGTGTAGAATTCGCATGATAGAGGTATGTGAATTATGCACTTACGACATGAAAACCAACACATAATTCGTTTAAAGAATTCATATGACACACTTATACGAATTCCTTACTTGGAATTTAACAAAGACAAATCCAAGAATTCGTATGAAGGATATACGAATTGTACACTTCAAAATTTTGACACTGGAGTACCAGAATTTGTATGGAAGTCATAATCAAGAATTCGCAAGAACTTTAAATTTATTGAAAATTTCTAAGTGTTCATAAGAACTCCAAGAGCATTATGAACATCTTCAAATATTCAAACCAAACCCAGATTGTGAATTTTTTTTTAATTTTAACTTTTTGTAACACCCCGATTTTCGAAAGGTATCAATCCAAGTTAATACAGAAACCGATATATTAAGGAAAAATAAGATATTTGATTTTGGACTTGAATCCTATATTTTATAGTCTTGATGGATAAAGGATTCAATTACGAGTCCAACGGTTCTTTCCGGAGCAAAAACGGAGCTATAACGAAGAAGTTATGACCAAAACGATTTTTCGGGAAAATCATTGGCGGACTGGAGGGGGCACATGGGCCGTGCGCTTCCCCTTCACAAATACGCATGGGTCGTGCGCTGGGCAGAAGGCGCAGATCGGGTTAAAAACCTGATTCAACCTCATTTTCACCCAAAACTTCATTCCTTCATAACTTTTGCTCCACAACTCCGATTTTGATTATTCAAGTTGCTACGGTTTCGTTTTTGAGAGTTCTTCAAGGATCTAGCAAGATATTGGAAGTCTATTAGAGTATACAATAGTATTTTGTGGTGGTAAGCTCCTCATCTCTCCCACTTCATCTTCTTCACCAAAGTTTTATTGGTTTTCATCCACCCTTTGTTCTCCCTTTCATAGATTGGAGGTTTGTAACCATTTTGGTGAACTAGAGGTGTTTTGTTTGGTGGATTCAAGTTTGGGTTAAGGTAATCTTCTATTCCCTTCATTTATGGAAGTTAAGGTTTCGGTATCAGTTGAGGTATTCATGTATAAGGTTGGGAAACGATTCCTTGTGGTTGATTATGATTATTTATGGTGAAATATGTATATTTATGGTTGGAACCTTGTGGATCTAGGTTTTGGAAGATATGGTTTGAAGAATCAAGTTCTTCAAGGAAAGCTCTTAGTCGGTAAATCTAGATTTAGTCTAAATCTAGCAAAGTGAGTTCCTACTATCATTTTCTAAACTTTATACACATCAAAACATATATTTTGAACTCCTATACATATCCTTGGTTTTGGATCTACGAAAATTACATTTTTGATCTAACTTGAGTTTTTGGAGATTTTAGGGTTCTTGCTATATCTTGTGAAATGGAAGGGTTTCAATTGTTATTAAATAAAATGAAGTATTCCTTGTACCTACTTGGTGAATTACTTGGAAGAATGTATAAATCTCATTTTCATGGTTTTCATTCTTATCAGAAGTTAAACTTGAAAATGCATTTTGGTTATAAAATGTTATTGGAACGATATGATTATCTATGGTTAGTCACAAATGTAAATGTGACAAGTCTTGACTATTACTAGTGGATCCCTAGGTATTGAGTCGGCTTATACTATTGGGATGTTGTTTCCCCTTTCGTAGCTACGGATGCATTTTACCTCTTTTTGGCCTTTGGTACGGTTGCGCGAGATCGGTTACTAGCCATGGGTCAAATGTAGTCTTAGCGGATCCTTTTTGTAGCTACAGAATGCATTATTTCCCCTTTTTGGCCTTTGGTACGGTTATGTGAGATCAGTTACTAGCCATGGGTCATAATGTAGTCCTAGTGAGCGAGTATGACTTGGTTTCCTCGGGGGACCCCCTCACATCATCGTACGGACCGGCGTTGTTCGTGGCCATGGTTCCAAGTATTTAGCTCATAACTCGGATTGTGGTCTACTTTTGTGTTCCACTACAATCCTTGGTAAATCGGGTATCCCCCGTCATCGCAAGATGAATTTTATATGAAAGGCCCTTTTGTGGAAAACAGTTCAATTGTAAACATATTTTCTTGAAAAGAATTCCCTTCGTTACAATTGCATATATTTCTTCAATTTATAAATTGTATGTTCTCATTAGGCTTTAAGCCTAACACTTTTTCGAAAATGATGTGTATAACAGGTTCCTTTAGCGGCGGGTCGTCAAGGGGTGAGTGAAGAGTTTGGTCTTCTTGAGGAGTATTCTGAATGATAGTTATTTTGGGAGATATGATGTTTGAACCAATTTATTCTTTTGGTATTGGGTTGACAACCTATGTAAGCTAGATAGATTTGGTTTGGTTTGTTGTCACTTTTCCATACTCATTGGCAGGTTTTGTGAATTTTCACGCCTTGCCTAGTATTTGGATGGTTTGTTCTATTTATAGACGTTATATTGCCGAAATTTCAATTTTTAAATTACCCCAATTTTTAGGGTGTTATACTTTTAACCCAAGATTTATATTCTGTTAGGATCGATTTATGATTAAGAACCAATTTTATCCAAGAAATCTTAGATTAATCGACTAATTAACCTTTAATCTTGATTTTTCACCAAGAACACCAAGAACATATGAAAAGTCGAAAATTCAGATTCAAAGTTCAGTCCCAACAAAAATCGATTTAGATCAAAAATTTTAATTGATAGGGTTCGATTTGATTATGTTAACATCCTTGTGAGTTCAAATTAACATTCAGAAATTAATCAAGATCAAAGATCAGTTTAAAATATTCAAAATCTATACGAGTTCTTGGAAGATGAACAGTCCATCGATTCATAAACCTAAATCTAATTCAGTTAGGGTAACCTGCAAAAAAATCAAAAAAGGAACAATACAAACAAATTATAATCAATGATAGTCCCTGATTATCAATTTCTTATCGATTAAACAAACAAATAGAATGAATTAATCAGATTATCAATCATGCTGTTATCTTTGATTTCAATCAAATGATTCGTACAACTTTTCTCTCTCTACACTCTGCGTACTTCTCAAATCAGTTCTAGTTTCATGTATTACAAGAAGCTACAAGTCTATAAAACCAAAATTACACGCTTAAAACAAAACTTTACTAACAAATACTTTGACTTTTATTACATTGACTTTCACATTTTCACATGAGAGTTGACTAACAGCTTTGACTTCAATCTTCAATCTTCTATGATCTTGTATCCAACATATTTATGCTCTAACAATCTCCCCCTTTGGATTCTAGATCATTTCTCAGAAAAAATTAGCAAATCATTCTCCCCCTTTGGTAGACTTCTTTCAAATAAGATAATCTTCAGCAAAAATAATTGTTTGAGCAATCTCCCCTTTTTCTTAGTAACCTTCAAACATTCAGAAATCTCCCCAAAGCTTGTTCTCAAGAAATAACAACAATATGTAATCTTCCCAAAGTGTGTCTTTAAACAAATAACAATTTCCCTAACAATGGTAGAAATGCTTTTCAACAATCTCCCCAAGGTTATCTCAAAACCTCTTTCAGACTTCAGAAAAAAATTATCTTCAGTTTTAGCTCAGACTGCTTCAGCAAAATATCTTCAAAGAAAATTTCTGTAAACTTCAGCACATCTTCAATCTTTGCAATTCTCTAAACTTTTCTCCCATAAATTGATACACACTTTTCTTTTCTGACATTTCGTAAACTTTATCTTCTCCCCTCAACTGATATTAGCTTTTCTTTTCAACCAACATTTCTTGAACTCTTCTCCCCCTTTTTGAGGAGTAGAGCATAATGATCATCAAAACTTTCAACAAGAAATGTCTTTGAAATAATTTGAACTAACCATTGATCTTTCATACTGAGCCTCTGATTTACCGTCGATCCAAAAGATATTTATCCGAATCTTTTCAAATTCAGACAAATTATAAGTGTAACACCTGAATCAACAAATGAATCAGTTAGAAGTTCCTGTCAGTAACACGAAGTTACTGTGTGTAACGAATACACAATGGAAAGGAGCTTTTTGATGTTCACTCCCCCAGGGCTTCCATTCAATCATCGAAACACCACAAAGATATTTCTATGAATGTTATGACAAGAAAAACAAATTTCCTTGTGTGTTCGTGCAAGTGTTTGAAAGAATTAAGCACATGATGATTTCTTTTATAAAGCTAAAAAATTGCAGAAACCACTGAGACAACAGTAATTAAACACATACTCAATTGTGCATGATCGAAGTGCGAAGGTGGGGCCAACTTCCTTCTTTTTCAATATCCAAATTTTTCAAATGAAAAATCAGATAGAATATGTGTTGCGTCCCCTTGAAATATGAAACATTTTCTTTTTGAGAAGAAAATGAATGGCTGGTGGGGTTTTTATCAAGAGTTGGCATGGGCTAGTTGCCTGTTTCAATAATGTTCACGAAGAATTGTGAAACACTAGTAATGTGGCTGCCTGGCTCAGAAAAATTTGGTGCAGAGTTTGATATTCTTTTACTCTGATCTCACACCCTCTTTCTTTTTAAACATTGAATGCATATCTAACCAAACTCTCATTTACATTTTACCACTTCACACAACCCACACTCATTTCTTTTTGACTCCTCACACTCGATCACTAAGGATTAACTTCTTGGGTAGGAAACACTGGTTAACGTGAATCCATAGAAGTTGCATTTAAGTCCTACACAATGAACCCATGTTGTCCTAAAAGAACAATGTTGCTCAAGAATGGTTTGACTTGGCATGAAGCACAAAATATATACAAGTCAGATGTCTGTATGCTCAATGAGATAATCATGAAGATTTGAGCATTTTGAAACAAGGAGGACTGTTCAAACAAGTATATTAAAAGAATGAAATGAGTACAAGAAACTTGTTTGAAAATCTAACATCGTATGATAAAGATCATAATCGAAATGAATTAACGATTAAGGCTTAGGTCAGCAAAAATTGGATTTAGTCTATACGAAACAAATATAGACAATCTTGAAATAACGTTTCGAAATGAATTCAACGCTCAAATTCTTTGAAGTTCAATCGGGGTGTCTTACCATCGAAAATTTGTTTCAATTTAGAGACATGGTAAGAACAAATTCAACAAAATAATAAACCGGTGTGTGTGAATACTTGACAGTATATGGAAAAGATAATACACAAGTATTAATCTTTGAAAACACACGGTTTATAAACATTTCAGCACAATTTAAAAAAATGAAAACATTTAAAAATCACACTTCTATATTCATGAAATCGTTTATGTTATTCCCTATTTTCTAGTTCCTAATCACAAACAAATCAACAAAACAAGATTCAATCAAATTACCTGTTTGATTCAAACTCCAAATCTCAAGATTACAAACTTTCTCTCTCTAGAACTCTCTCTCTCTCTACAGATTTCTCTCTCTCTAGACTTCGTACAACTGAATACCACTTCTTGTTTTTTAACTACAACAGAAATACAAAGCTATTTATACCTACAAGAATTACAAAGAAACTAAAATACAAATACAATACATTGACATTGACTTTTATTACAAAAGAACTTTGACTTTCACATGAGAGTTGACTTTCCTCAGCTTTGACTTCTTGAACTTTGACCTTCAGTCTTCTTGATCTTGTATCCAACATATTTATGCTCTAACAATCTCCCCCTTTGGATTCAAGATCACTGTTGAAATATCTAGCAATTCAGTCTTCACTTTTAAGCTCTGTCAGTACAATCTCCCCTTTTCCTTTGACGATATTCTTTCCAAAAACTGTCTTCAAACGATTAACAATCTCCCCAAAACTTTCACAAGATACTTTCAGACTTTGGAAAGAAATTATCTTCAGAATTAGCTCAAATTGCTTTATCAAATAATCTTCAAAGAAAATTTCCTCAAATCTTCAGAAATTCTTTGATCTTCTTCAAATCTTTATTTTGAATCTTCTGACTTGGACATTTCTTTAAAATCATCTCTCAAAACTTTATCATTTCCAGTGATAATGGGTTCTGAATTAGTTGTTCAGAAGCCATTTCTTCATCAAATGTATCATTAACGCTCTCGAAAACTGTCTTTGACTTCTTCAGATAAACACGATATGCTGCAGATGTTAAAGAATAGCCAATGAAGATGCCTTCATCCGCCTTAGCACTGAATTTATTCAGACTCTCTCTGTCGTTAAGCACGAAACATTTACACCCAAATATGTGAAAATACTTGATTGTTGGTGTTCTGTTGTTGATCAGCTCATATGGAGTCTTTTGAAAACGGCGGTGTATTATGGACCGATTTTGAGTATGACATGCAGTTGACACAGCTTCTGCCCACAGAAATAGAGGTAAGTCCGATTGGCTAAGCATAGTACGAGCAGCCTCGACTAGCGTCCGATTTCGCCTTTCGACTACTCCATTCTGTTCAGGTGTACGTGCAACAGAGTATTGATGTGATATCCCAACCGATTCGAGATATTCTTCAACTGTTTTGTTTTTGAACTCTGTGCCGTTGTCAGTTCGAAGAAGCTTGAATTGTCTCTGCATATTCACCTGGGTCGTCTTTAAGAAAGTAATGAGAACTTCGGGTGTCTCATCTTTTGATCGAAGAAATTTGACCCACGTGTATCTTGAATAATCGTCCACAATAACCAACACGTATTTCTTTCCACCTAAGCTTTGTGTTCTCATCGGACCACAGAGATCCATATGTAACAACTCTAGTGGAGAACTGGTGCTTGGTTCAGGCTTCGGTTTATGTGCGACTCTCTTCATCTTACCCTTTTCACATGCAACACACAAGTGTTCTTTCTCATATCTCAGCTTAGGAAGTCCTTTTACCAATTTTCCACTAACCAGCTTGTTGAGATAACGAAAATTCAGATGTGATACTCATCGGTGCCAAAGCCAACTTTGTTGCATCGAAGCTTTTGATAATAAGCAAACGTGACTGTCATTCTGAACCTTTGAAAGATTGATGGTGTAGAGATTTGTCTTTCGCTTGCCTGCTAAGAGTTCTGTGCCGTCTTCAGAATGAACCGAACATCTCTTAGCTTTGAAGTTGACCTCTAACCCTTTGTCGCATAATTTACCGATGCTAAACAAGTTGTGCCCTAAGCCTTCGACATAACTCACCTTCTTAATCGTTATGTTGTCTTGAATGATGTCACCATATCCTAAGATTGGTGAAAGCTGATCGTTTCCAAATCTGACATTTCCACTGAATTTCTCTGTATAATTAGACAATAAAGCTTTTTGCCCAGTCATATGCTTGGAACATCCACTGTCCAAGAACCACATATGTCGGGTCTGCAAGAGAAATCAGGAAACAATAGATTTAGGTACCCAATTAAAAACGGGTCCTAACAGATTAGAACATGATTTTGGTATCCATTTAAATATGGACCCTCCTTTTCTTTGAAAACTTTTAAAAACATTTGATCTTGAAGAATAAACATGATAAGATCCAAACCAATCAGAAGAATTATGAGAATAAGCAAAATCATTTCTCCGATAATGATAAGATTTAGTAGTAATAGGAGATAATTGAATCAATTGCTTTATTGAATACCTCTTGTAAGAAGTTACAAGGTTTTGTTTATGACAAACAAGTTGATCAACTACATCATCATCACTACTAACTGATCTATTACAAGAGTTATCAGAAACTGATTCAGCTATCTCATCATCCTTCCTTTTTGGTCGCCATTCGGTTCGAGCTTTCGACCTTTTCTTGCTTATATCTGAAACAAAAGATTTAGATTTATTAGGAAAAATAGATTTCTGAAAATGAGTTTTCTTTGGTTTACCAGTGTTAATCCATTTCTATGATTGTTGTTTCTTATGATTCTTACCTTTAGAATAATATTCAGCAGTCACAGAAACTGTAGATGATTCATCAGTTTTAAGAACACTTGGTAACACTTTTTCAGGTATAAGACAAGTAGAATGATCAGGAAGAGAAGCATTGAAGTCAAACATATCAATTTCTTCTATGCAACCACTATCAGAGTTAAGAAAGTCATTTGCAGACTCAAATAAGTCATCAAAAGTATCAGACGAAGTTTGAGGTGCCTTTGAAACTGTAGAACACTTTGTAGATTTAGATTGAAAAACAGTGTTCTTTAAAACTGTAGAAAACACACTTTGTTCAATATCTACCAAAAGTTTTTCATCAGATAAAACACTTTCAAGCTCAATTATTTTGCTTTCAAGAACGAGTGGAGGAACACAAACCTTTGCAATTGCAGGTTTTGCCTTCATCTCATAAACATAATAACTAGCAAAATAATCGTTTGAAAGAACTTTTGGTGTTTCTGAAAGATAACTATCATTTAACTTTGCATAGTTAAATGGTAGTTGTATTTTATTTACATTCTTTCTATTTTCAGTTTCTTTGGCCTCAACTTCTTCTGGTAATTTGGTAACAAATTTGGGTTTTAAATGAGTATGTTTACCAGCACAAGCAAGAAAATCAAAATTATAAAGTGCAGGTTGTTTTCTGATGGCTTTCTTTAAGTAATGGGGGTTTTGAAAACCAAGTCCCTATTTTTCCTTAACATCAGCCTCTTCGTTAGGTGCATTAAGAAAGATAGTTTGATCTGTTTGGCCTCTTGCATAAAGTTTGGCTTCCAGACCATTTACCTTCTTATTCAAAATCTTGTTCTCAACCTGCAGTTTATGAACAGTTAGTGCAGATTCTTTCTTCTCAAACTCATACTTAGATATTTTAACTTCAAAATCAGAAATCTTCTTTTCAAAACAATCTACTTGAAGTTTAGAATCAGAAGAAGACTTGCGTAAAGAATCAATTAGATCTTTGTTCCCAATAACAGACTTATTAAGCTCAAAGATCTTGTTGTTTCTTTTAGCAACTCTGTCTTTTTCTTTCTTCAGTTTTACTTGAAGATCATTAAGCTCAACCATCATAGCTTCCATTTTGGTTATGAAATCTTTTTCAGTTAAGTTTAATACCTCATCAGCTGTCTCCTCATCTGACTCGTCATATTTCACCTGTTTGCCCATTAAGCAGATATGAGCAGCTTCTTCTTTCTCTTCCTCTTCACCCTCTAAATGATCCAGCCAAAATTCGTCCTCAGCCATTAATGTTATGCCTGCTTCTTGCTGTTTGGCCAATAGCAGTTTGTTCTGATAATACTGAGAGTTTCGAACCTTCGGCTTTCGACAATCTTTAGCAAAATGTACAATCTTGCCACAGTTGTAGCATTTGATCAAATCATTAGCAGTCTTCTTTTCAGTACTTGCGTAGTCATTCACAAACTTCTTCTTTTCTTCCGGATTCCTTTCCACATACCGGTTCTCTTCATGTCGCTTTCCTTCAACTCTTTCTCGATGCTCATGATTCTTGGAACTGGATGAAGAGTATCTCTGAGAATTTGATCCCGGCTTTTTGTAGAATTTCTTTTGGAAAGCTCGGGTCAATAATAGCATAGCCTGTTTGAGGCTTTCTCCATCATCTCCATCTGATTCTGATTCTGATTTAGAACTTGTAATCACTTTCTTCTTTTTCTTCTTCTCTTTCTTTTCTATCTTCTTCTCTCCAGCTACCAATGCAATAGGTTCAGGAACTTTCTCTGCCTTCTTTTTCTCAGCTCTTTTCTCTTCTACTTCTTCCTCATTTTGCCTCAGAGTCTCATAAACCTCATGTAACGGTATGTCATTCAGATCCTTCATCTGTTTCATCCTACGCGTATGCTTCTTCCATTCTGGCTGTAGGATACTCAGAAATTTGACATTGTTCTCAAGCTGCTTCTTTTTGACTTTGTTCTTTGACAATTCATTTAACAGCAAGACAAACCGTTCATAGGTATCTTCTAAGCTCTCATTCTCTTTGGCATTGAATTCCTCGTAGCTATTGATGCAGTTAGCTAATTTCATCTGATTCCCTACTTTGGAACCCATCATCATTTTCTGCAACTGATCCCACATCTTCTTAGCATTTGCCTTGTAGCTGTCTATTTTGACGTAGATGTCATTCGGGATACTTTGAAGAAGAAGAGATCTTGCTTGCTTATCTACTTTATATCGACTTTTCTGTTCCTCTGAATATTGACTATATTCTACTGGAACTGTTTTCATCTTCTGTTCTCTTTCCTCAGTACCATCTTCACTATCAGATGAGTCATCATCAGGTATTTGAACTGTGATTGGTACCATAGGACCTTGCATGATGGATAGAAGAATATTTTCTCCATTTGTGTGCCGGTCCACAAAATCAAGGAATCTGTCTTTCCACTGTTCGTATTCTCCTTTGAACAGTACAGGAGGCTTGACATCAGTGCCAATGGAAAGAGCATCTTTAGAAGTCATCTTGATTAAACCTGTTTGAGAAATTTATGCAATAAGAAACTAGAACTGATCGTTAGTCCAAAATAGAAATCTCAAGAAAAATCACAGAAAAATTAGCTAAGTATGAAAAACACATAATGCATGAAACGATTGAAACTCAAGGACAAGTTTGCATTTTGCACATGTAACGCAAAGTAGACTTTGCGCGACGGGCGTCTTGCGCAAACCAAGACTTTGCGTGACGTGCTTCTTACGCAAACGATACTTTCCGTGACCCGAGACTAACGCAAACCACAGCTTTGCGTGACACACTACTTGCGCAAACCAGACTTTGCGTGTTGAACGGCTTACGCAAACCACACTTTGCATTTTGAGTAGCTAAAGCAAACCAAGTCTTGCATGTCGAGTAGCTTTGCGTGATGAGAGGCTGCCGCAAATCAAGCTTTGCGTGTCTTGAGGGTGACGCAAACCACACTTTGCGTGTCCTGAAGATGGCGCAAGACTAACTTCTCGTTACACCAAGCTGACGCAAGACGAACTTTGCGTGACACGAAGATAGCGCAAAGTACACTTTGCGTTTCCTGTTGATGACGCAAAGATCACTTTGCGTTTCCTACTGATGACGCAAACCTTAGAACGATCACTTGGCAAGTCTCTCGATGAACTGACGCAAACTATGATGAACTCGCGCAAACCTTGACGAACTAGCGCAAACTTTAGATCTCACGCAAACCTCTAAAATCGATCAAATTTTCATCAAAAACTCATCTAGACCTCGAATTCTAACATGAAATTTTAACAATTTGCTCGACTAATCAACTAGAACCCAATTCTAGCACTTAATTTCGATCAAAAACACAAATCAATACAAAAAGGATCGAATACAGTGCGTGACAACTCGTGAACTCCAAACTCAACAAAATTCAAAATTAACGATTGATTACAGTGCAATTCTTGAAAACAAACTATACAGACTCGATCGATTTCACTAAAAGAACAACCCTGATCGATTACAACTTCTAATTCGCACTAAAACTCGAATTTCGATCTTGCACCGTTGAACACAGAGTTGAACATTCTGTATTTTCTTGATTTTCGATTTGGATTTGCACTGATACCAATTGTTATTCCCTGTTTTCTAGTTCCTAATCACAAACAAATCAACAAAACAAGATTCAATCAAATTACCTGTTTGATTCAAACTCCAAATCTCAATATTACAAACTTTCTCTCTCTAGAACTCACTCTCTCTCTACAGATTTCTCTCTCTATAGACTTCGTACAACTAAATACCACTTCTTGTTTTTTAACTACAACAGAAATACAAAGCTATTTATACCTACAAGAATTACAAAGAAACTAAAATACAAATACAATACATTGACATTGACTTTTATTACAAAAGAACTTTGACTTTCACATGAGAGTTGACTTTCCTCAGCTTTAACTTCTTGAACTTTGACCTTCAGTCTTCTTGATCTTGTATCCAACATATTTATGCTCTAACAGTTTAAGAATCAGAAGTGGTTTGAACATTTAAGAACATGCTTTCTATGATTGAAAGTCTTCCTTCTTTTAACCATATATGAGATTAAGAATAGAAATAAACCTTTTCAATCTGTCTTAAATCCCATAAAGTCAGCTTAAAGTCATAAGGATATGATCTTGTAAGCATCCTCTCAAATCTGCATCAGTCAAAAAGTCTGTCAAAGTAACTTTATTCACAACTTTATTAAAAAATTAAATGACATAAAGCAGTAAAACATTCAATGTACGAGTTCTGATCTGAAGTAATCCGAAGTCATAATTCATACTCCTTACTCTTACTCTTACTCTTACTCTTACTCCCCCTGCATTTATGCATCAGAAAAATTTATCAGTGATAAGCATAAAACAAAAATATGAACTCCCCCTCAATTGGATGTAGATCATCTGTTCATCTACTCTTACTCCCCCTGAGATCATGAACACACGTTAAAGTGCAGATATCTTTTCAGAATAAAGATAAAGAAATGAAGAAAAATAACAATAATAAAAATTTTAATAGGTAATCACAGATTATGTCTTGAGATTGAGCATACCAAGTTTCGAAACAAGAAAATTAAATCTCTTTTCGTCGAGAGGCTTGGTAAACAAATCAGCAAGCTGATAATCAGTGTTTACAAAATAAAGTTCTATTATACCTTTTTCGACATTGTCTTTTATAAAATGATACCGTACATCTATGTGTTTGGTCTTAGTATGTTGTACAGGATTCACTGATATTGCAATGGCACTCTTAGAGTCACAATATATCGGAATCTTGTCAAATTTGAAGCCATAATCTCGTAGTTGCATCCTCATCCACAACACCTGAGAGCAGCAGCTTGCAGCAGCAACATACTCTGCCTCAGCCGTTGATGTGGAAACACAAAGTTGTTTCTTTGATGCCCAACTAACGAGTTTATCTCCAAGAAATTGTATATGGCCCGATGTGCTCTTCTTGTCTAAAATACAGCCAGCATGATCTGCATCTGAGTAAGTCGTCAGTTCAAAACCAGTATCTTTAGGATACCACAGACCAAGATTTACAGTCCCCTTCAGATATCTAAATATGCGCTTAACTGGAGACATATGGGATTCATTTGGATTAGCCTGATATCTTGCACCTAAACATGTAGAGAACATAATATCTGGCCTACTTGAAGTTAAATACATCAAAGAACCGATCATCCCTCTATAGGTTCTAACATCAACATGTTTTCCTAAAGGATCCATGCCGATCTTAGTTCCTGGTGCCATCGGGGTTCCAATTGGTTTACAAGTTTCCATTTTGAATTTCCGAAGAATATCAAAAATGTACTTAGCTTGGTTTATAAAAATCCCCGTTGAAAATTGCTTGACTTGTAATCCGAGAAAGAAATTCATCTCTCCCATCATACTCATTTGAAAACGTGACACCATAAGGTTAGAAAAGTTCTTACAAAATTTGGGATTTGTAGAGCCAAATATTATATCATCCACATATATTTGAATAAGAATGATATCGGCTTTTTCTTTCTTAATGAACAAAGTAGTGTCGATTTTACCTTTAGTGAAGCCCGACTTGACCAAAAACTTTGATAAAACATCGTACCAGGCTCGAGGCGCTTGTTTTAATCCATAAAGTGCTTTATCTATGATGTAGACATGATCTGGTTTATCTGGATTCACAAAGACTTCAGGTTGTGAGACATAGACTTCCTCCTAAAGAATGTCGTTTAGAAAGGCAGTCTTCACGTCCATCTGGTAGACGGTGAAGTTTTTTATGAGTGGCGTAAGTAAGGAACATCCTTATTGCTTCAATACGCACTACTAGAGCGTAAGTCTCATCATAATCAATGCCTTCCTCTTGCTGGTAGCCTTTTGCGACAAGTCGTGCTTTGTTTTGAATTACGATACCATCTTCATCCTTCTTGTTTTTGAATACCCATTTTGTACCAATTATAGATTTACCTTCAGGTCTTGGTACAAGTCTCCAGACTTTCAAGGCTTCAAACTGGTTCAGCTCCTCTTACATCGCAGTAACCCAATCTGAGTCAGCTAGAGCTTCTGATACGTGAGTAGGCTCTATCTTGCTCAGAAAGGAATCATGCATACATATGTTTAATGTCGCAGACCTAGTTTGCACCGGTTTTGATATATCTCCAATTATCTGGCTTATCGGGTGCTCTTTTGTCCACTTATGTTCGTGAGGGAGCAGATTCGATGTAGATTGATCATAGTTCTCATCTAAATATCCACTGTATGCTTCTTGTTCAGCAGTTGTTGGGGGTGTAGTTGAAGTTTCGTGTACAGAAGTATCAGTTGGGACAGCTTGTTCAGTCTGTTGATTATTCATCACAATGCAGCCAACTGAAGTAGGAACTTCTGGTTCAACATTTTCAGGTGCAACTTCAACCGTAGGAGTAATTGTTTGATCTGGAGTTTCTGTCTGAACCGGGGGACCTAGTTTAGTAGATACATCTGAAGTAGTTGGATGATTAGGCATTGAATTTTCTGACCTATCAACCACAACAGATTTAGGAAGTTTAGATCCTAGAAACTCATCATAGAAAAATTCAAACAATAAATCTAATTCAGATAAATGTGATGTAGAAGCTGAAGCTTTATCCGAATTAGTCTCAGTAGACACAGGTTCTGGACTAAATTGTCCAAAAGCTAAAACTCCTGTAATCACGGGTTCTGAACTGCTTTGTTCAGAAGCCACCTCCTCATCGAATGTAACATTGACGCTTTCTATAACTGTCTTTGACGTCTTCAGATAAATTATGTATGCAGCAGATGTCTGGGAATAACCAATGAAGATTCCTTCTTCAGCCTTTGGTTCGAACTTATTCAAGTTCTCTCTATCATTAAGCAGAAAACACCTTCAACCAAAAATATGAAAATGTTTAATGCTAGGTGTACGATTATTAATCAATGCATAAGGAGTTTTACCAAACCGTCTATGAATAATTGAGCAATTCTGCGTATAACATGCAGTAGAAACAACTTCTGCCCACAAAAATAGAGGTAGATCCGACTGGATGAGCATAGTTCAAGCGGCGTCGACTAGCATTCGATTGCGTCTTTCTACTACTCCATTCTGTTCTGGCGTCCTAGCAGCAGAGAATTAATGTGTTATCCCGACCGATTCGAGATAATCTTTAACAGTGTTGTTCTTAAACTCTGTGTCGTTATCCGTCCTTAGAAGCTTTATTGACCTCTGCAAGTTCACCTGGGTAGTCTTCAAAAAGTTGATGAATACTTCGGGCGTCTCATCTTTTGTCCTTAGAAACTTTACCCATGTGTAACACGAATAATCGTCCACTATTACCAAAACATACTTCTTTCCTCCTATGCTTTGAGTTCTCATCGGACCGCATAGATCCATGTGTAACAACTCAAGTGTAAAACTTGTACTCGGTTCGGGTTTTGGCTTCTGAGCTGCCCTCTTCATTTTACCCTTTTCACATGTTGCACACAAATGTTCTTTTTCATATTTCAGCTCAGGAAGACCTTTCACTAATCTGCCTTTGACCAATTTGTTTGTGTAACGAAAATTCAGGTGTGACAGTCTTCTGTGCCAAAGCCAACTTTGTTGCATCGAGGCTTTTGTCAGTAAGCAAACCTCATTATCAGTCTCGACCTTTGAAAGATTGATTGTGTAGAGGTTAAATTTTCTATTTCCGACCAAAAGTTCCTTGCCATCTTCAGTATGCACAGAGCAACTTTTGGCTTTAAAGTTCACCTCTAATCCTTTGTCGCAGAACTGGCCAATGCTAAACAGGTTGTGCCCTAATCCTTCTACGTAACTCACCTTCGTTATCGTCACATTATCTTGAATCACGTCACCATATCCTAAGATTGGTGAGAACTGGTCATTGCCAAAACGTACATTCCCACAGAATTTCTCTGTACAATTAGACAATAAATTTTTCTACCCAGTCATATGCTTGGAATACCCGCTATCCAAGTACCACATATGATGGGTCTGCATAAGAGAAATCAGGGAAGAACAACTTTAGGTACCCATTTAAAAGTGGGTCCTAACTGATTAGCACAAGATTTTGGCATCCATTTATATATAGATCCTCTGAACTTTTGAAAAACTTTTGAAACATATGGCTTATAAGAACAAACATGATAAGTACCAAACCAATCATCAGAATATCGGTGAGAGACAAAATCATTCCTTCTATAAGTAGATGACTTAGTAGTAAATTGAGATAATAGAGTAATTGCTTTATTGAATATCGCTTGTAAAGAATTACAAGGTTTTGTTTATTGGAAGCAACACTACCAACTACATCAGAAGAACTACTAGTATATCTATTACAATGCATATCAGGACATGATTCTGCACTCTCATCTATCTTCTATTTTGGTCGCCATTCTGTTCGACCTTCAGACCTTTTCTTTCTTAAATCTGAAATAAAAGATTTAGATTTGTTAGGAAAATCAGATTTCTGAGAATGTCTGTTCTTGAACTTACCAGTGTGGTTCCGTTTCTGTGATCGCTGTTTCTTTTGCTTTTTACCGTTTGCATAATAATCAACATTCACATAAACGGAACCACACCTTAGTTGATGATTCACCTATTTCATGCACACTTGGTAAAGCTTGACCATTAATGCCAAAAGTAAAATGATCTGGAAGTTTAGCATTAAAGTCAAACATATTAATATTTTCTACACACCCTTCATCAGAATTTAAAAAATCATTTGCAGATGCAAATAAGTCATCAAAATCAGGTTCAGAGGTTTGAGGGACTTTAGAAGATGTAGAACACTTTTGAGATTCAACTTTTAAAACTGTGTTCTTTATAACAATAGAAAATACATTTTGTTCAATATCAACCAAGATTCTTTCATTAGTTAAAACATTTTCAAGCTCAATTGTTTTGCTTTCTAGAATGAGTTAAGGAAAATAAATTTTAGCTTTAACAGGTTTTGCCTCCATCTCAGTAATAGAATAGCTAGCAAAATAATCATTTGAAAGAACCTTTGATTTTTCAGAAAGATAACTATCATTCAGCTTTTGATAACAGAATGGTAGTTGCATTTTCTTTAAATTCTTTCTTTTCTCATCTTCTTTAGCCTCAACCTCATCAGATGATTTGGTAACAAATTTGGGTTTCAAATGAGAATATTTACCAGCAACAAAAACAAAATCAAAATTATATAATGTTGGTTGTTTTTTGATGGCTTTCTTTAAGTAATGAGGATTATCGTAACCGAGTCCCAATTTCTCTTTAAAATCAGCCTCTTCGTTAGGTGTGTTTAGAAAAATAGTTTGATCTGTTTGGCCTCGTACATAAAGTTTGGCTTCCAGACCATTTACCTTTTTCTCTAAAGTCTTGTTTTCTACTTGCAAAATATGAGCTTTTAGAACACAATCATGCTTCTCTAAATCAGATTTAGAAAGTTTAGATTCAAAATCAGAAATCTTACTTTCAAAACAATCTTTTTCTTGTTTAAAAATAGAAGCAGATTTGTTCAGAGAATCAATCAGATCTTTGTTCCCAACAAGTCTCTTGTTAACTTCAAAGATCTTTTGATTTTTCTTCACAACTCTGTTCTTTTCCTTTTTCAATTTGATTTGTAGGTCTTGAAGTTCAATCATCATAGCTTCCATTTTACTCATAAAATCAGATTCAGATAGATTTAGTACCTCATCAGCTGTTTCCTCATCAGAATCATCATATTTCACTGTGATACCCATCAAACACATGTGAGCAGTTTCTTCTCTTTCCTCTTCATCTGAATGATCTAACCAGAACTCATCTTCATCCATGAGTGTCTGTCCAGCTTCTTGCTGCTTAGCCAGAAGCATCTTGTTCTTGTAGTATTCAGAATTTCTGACTTTGGGCTTCCGACAGTCCTTTGCATAATGACCGACCTTACCACAGTTGTAGCATTTAATCAGGTCATTTGTCTTCTTTTCAGCACCAGCATAGTCATTCAGATACTTTTTCTTCTTTTCCGGCTTTCTGTCCGCATATCTTTTCTCCTCAAATCTTTTACCTTCAACTCTTTCCTTGTGTTCATGATTTTTTGAAGCAGACGAAGAATACCTCTGTGAGTTCGAACACGGTTTCTTGTAGAATTTCTTCTAAAATGCACGGGTCAAAAGAAGCATAGCTTGCTTTAGGTTTTCTCCGTCGTCACTATCAGATTCAGAATTAGAATCATAACTGGGAATCACAATCTTCTTCTTTTTCTTCTTCTCTTTCTTTTCCTTCTTTTCCTTCTCTTTCTCACCAGCTACTAAGGCAATTGGATCTGACACTTTCTCAGTTTTCTTCTTCTCAGACCTTTTCTCTTCAACTTCTTCTTCATTCTGTCTCAGTGTCTCATAAACCTCATGGAGGGGTATGTAACTCAAGTCCTTCATTTGCTTCATCCGACGGGTATGCTTCTTCCATTCAGGCTGCAGAACACTGAGAAACTTTACATTATTCTCGATCTTCTTCTTCTTGACTTTGTTCTTTGATAGTTCATTTAGTAGAAGCACGAATCTCTCATATGTTTCTTCCAGACTCTCATTTTCCTTGGCTTTAAACTCCTCGTAGCTATTTATACAGTTAGCTACTTTCATCTGGTTTTCCACCTTGGATCCCATCATCATCTTTTGTAACTGATCCTACATCTTTTTCGCGTTCGCTTTGTAACTGTCGATCTTAATATAGATCTCATTTTGGATACTCTGAAGTAGAAGAGATCTGGCTTGTTTATCAGCTTTGAATATGCTCTTCTGTTCATCTGTATACTGAGAAAAATCCTTGGCAACAGTCTTTGTCTTTCTCACCCTGTCCTCATCTCCATCCTCACTATCAGAAGAATCTTCATCTGGTATCTCAATAGTGGAGGAATCATTGGACCTTCAGTAATTGACAGCAGAATATTTTCCCCATTCGCGTGTCGATCAACAATGTCAAGAAATTTGTCTTTCCACTGCTCGTATTATGCCTTGAATAGAACAGGAGGTTTGACATCAGTGCCAATTGAAAGAGCGTCTTTAGAAGTCATCCTGTTATCGAAATATTCAATAAGAAACTTGACAAACTGATTGTTAGTCCAAAAGAAATCAAGTAAAGCAGAAAAACTTAGACAGAAAATCAGAATTGAAATTTCTAAAATTCTTCAAGTATAGAATTCGCAGCCTACACTGAAGTACAAAGAATTCGCAACTCACAGAATTCATACACAAGTGAATGAAACAGAATTCGTATACAAAAATATACCAACTTCAGAATTCGCAACACAAGAATTCGTAAGCTTCATAGAATTCGCAAGCAAGTTTAAAACAGAATTCGTATGATAGAGACATACGAATCCAACACTTATAAAATTTTAAACCCTTTTCATAAGAACAACAAGAATTCGTAGACTACTCTTCTGCGAAATCCAAGGAATTCGTAGAACTGTCTTATGCGAATTCTAATACCTGCGAATCTGTTAAGTCAGATTTTATAGTAATCATTGTATTTATAGGCTTGGTATAATACTGTGTTTAGAGTGCTATTCTGTGTTGTATTTGCCAAGGGTATTTAAGTCCCTTGTGGCTTTGTGTCTTGTAAGGTTTCACGCTCATTCTAATATAATTTACTATTCTGCGCTTCAAACTCTCTCTCTCTAAGATTTAGTCGATCTTGGATTATCAATTGGTATCAGAGCCATTCTAAATCTGAGAGAATTGAGAGAATCGATTCTTAAAACTGAATTTGTAAACAATTCAGAAAATTTGATTGATTTTCTTGATTTCGATCAAGAAAATCTCGTTTTCTGAATTTTCACAAATTCTTGTTGTTTTGTGAACGAATTTTCTTGAAATCTGGTTTGTTGGATCTGATTTTAGTAGCTAAATACTTTTGATTCACATCGATTTGCAAGAATTTCTCATTTTGATCTTCAATTTTGAGATTTATCGAGTTTTCTGGAAAAACATTTTTTCGTACTGTTCTGTTCAAGATTTTACGATTTTACGATTTTTGATCGAATTAGTTGTTTGAAAGTGTTTAGAAATCAGTTTTCGACCTCTTCTGTGTGAGAAAAATTCATCATTGTCGAATTTGTAATCCTTTTTGGATGTTTTTCTTGATTTTCTCACGTTTTGCGCCAGATTTGGATTTTGCGCGAGTTCATCAAGATTTTGCGCGAGTTCATCAATTGGTTTGCGCGAGTTCATCAGATTTGCGTCAGTTCATCTGAAGGTTTTCTTCCATCTCAAGTCTTCACGAAAAGTTCAAGTTCTCTCTATCTGCATTTCGCGCAAGTTTGCGCCACCTTGGTATCACGCAAAGTTAAGTTTGTGCTACTGGCTTCTCGCGCAAAACATATTTGCGCCATCTCAGTATCACGCAAAGTCTACTTTGCGCCATCTACATCTCGCGCAAAGCTCAGTTTGCGCCATTATCGTCTAACGCAAATCTTTATTTGTGCATCCTCGTCTCGTGCAAAGTAGTCCACAAGTCAGAATATCACGTAAAGTTGTTTTAGCGCCACCAACGTTTCGTGCAAAGTAAAGCTTGTGCCAGCTTCTTCTCAAGAAAAATTCAAGTTTGCGCCATCCTCTGTTCACGCAAATCTCAATTTGCGCCAGTCACTGTTCGCGCAAAACTCAGTTTGCGCTAGACTCTCTGTTTCAGACTTAGCATATTCTGAAGTTTTTCTCTATGGATTCTGAAAAGTTTGTGTTCCAAGCTTAGTTCTACAAAAACGACCTCATGATGTCATTGGGCACAGAAACTCGTCCTCCGGTTCTGATTAATGAGAATGAGTTTACTCAATGGCAGGATCGGTTTCTTAATTTCATCGAGCGTCAAAAGAATGGAGATGACATGATGAAGATTCTAAATGACGGACCTTTTGAAAAACCCACATTGGCTTCTGGGTTGTCAAAGCCTACCGTCGATTACACACCCGATGAGTCAGTGCAATATAAAGTCGATCGTGATATAAAGGCTAATCTGATGCTAGCTTTGCCAAATTCTATCTACAACAGGATTGATTGTTTCAAAAACAATCCCAAACTAATGTGGGCACAACTAGAGAAGATTATGCTTGGGTCTACAGTTGCAACACAACTTCGACATACGCGTTTCATGAACAATTTTGAAGAGTTCAAAGCCAAAGACGTGGAATCTCTGAAAAGTGTTTTTGACAGGTTCTATGCAGTGATAAATGATCTGCGAAAGATTAAAGTGACCAAGACTGAGCTAGAGACCAATCTGAAATTCCTCAACTCTCTTCAACCAGAATGGAATAAATATTGCCACCTTTTGAGGAATGATGTTCGGATCTCTACAATGCAAATCCAAGAGATGTATGAGATTTTGCTGACAGATGAGTGCATAGTCAAGGATAAGAAGGCCAAACTTGACAAGAAGAATAAGAAGACAGTGGACCCGGTTGCACTTCTCACGAGTCAATTAGTTGAACAAGCATTGTCTGATAATGCTTATGACGGGGCCACTGATGACTATGGTCAAGCTCTTCAGAAAGCGATGATTCTTCTATCTCAACACTACAACAAAAAGTTCCAACCTCGTTCAGGTTCCAACAACCTTCGCTTCACTTCAGGGTCTAAGAAGATCGAACCTGATAAAGTGCCCGAGACTAATAAAGCTTCTGCATGCTTCAACTATGGAAAGCCGGGTCACATTGCCAAGGAGTGTCGAGTGAAGGTAGTTCGGGATTCTGCGTATTATCGGAAGAAACTGGAACTAGCTGAGAAAAGAGAGAATGGAACTGCTTTGCTGGTCGAAGAAGAATTCTGGCTAGATCACTCCGACAATGAAGCTGACAATGTGGAAACAACTCATATGTGCTTCATAGGAGATGATCAGACTGATGATGATGATGAAGATGAGGTACCTTCTGAATTCGATTTCAAATTTATTTCTTCACAGATGAATATTATTATAACTGCTTTACATGATTTACGTTCAAAGTTATTATCTGAAAAACAATTAAATAAAGAAAAGTCAGATTTGATTGACAAATTGCAAATTTTCTTTGAAAGATGAAAAATCTATTTTGATTCATACAAAAGAAATCTTTCAAAATAAATTGGATGATTTGGAAATTTCAAATAAGACTTATCTTGATTCTTTGACGGAAATGACCAAATTAAAAGAAAGTTTTTCGGATAAAATAAATAAGTTGGAAGAAAAGTTATATAGAAGGAATCAAACTGAGCAAACAATTTACATGAATAAACCAAGGAGTGATGAGGCTATAAAAGAAAATTGGGGACTTGGTTTTGAAAATCCACATTGTTTAGATAAAGTTAAATCAGAAGTTCCCACTTTATATGAATACGATTATCTAACTCTAGCAAAATATGCTCCCCAGTTTAAATTTATTGGACAAGTGAAAAGCAAGTTTTAGAAATCGAAAATGAGAAACGAATGAAAAACACGCACAAGGAAATTCCTTTTGTTTACACGAGCGAAAATGCCAAATATTTTCCTGAAGAATCAAAGAAGGGCAGAAAAAGTTTAAATGACATATCTCCCATCAAGTCTTCAGTGTCTGATGATTATGTTGATATATATGCCACTAACTCTGATAAGGAAAATATCTCTCCAATCTTTTATGATTCTAAGAGATATACTCCTCCATTAGTATTAGAAGGCAAAATCATTGACCTTGAAGATAAAATGGAAGAACAAAATATTGAAAGAGAAATTGAAAAAGATGTAATTTTTACTTTCTTGACGTCAAGTCTTGAAGAAAAATTAATTTATCAAAAACAAGATTTAATTTCTATTTCTGGCCTTTCTTCTGATTTTAAAGAAAACAAAAAGGACTTTCTAAATTCTGAAAACTTTTCTCAAAAATTTTCTGACTCCGAGGCAAGCTCAGGTTTATTGTTTGATCAGATTGGATTTTTAGATAAAATTGTTTCTTCAGATTCAAAACTTAATTCGAAAATTCTTGATGAATCTTTTACGCTAAATGATGATTAATATAAACCAAAGCGTAAAAGAAGAAGGTCAAAGAAGTCAAAGAAAAAAGAGTCAGTCATTTCTGATAGTTCTAATTCTTGTGATTCAAATATTTCAGATAAGACTTTGAGCACTTCTTCAAGGCAGATATGGAGGATCAAGCGGACATCTGATGAATCTGTGACTGATGAGGATAGATATGTAGACAAAATCTATAAAAGTGATTCATTTGCTGTTTGTAATAAAATTTCAAAATACTCAATAAAGCAAATGATTCGAATTTCAAAAGATGTCTCATATTTTTCCTCTGATTCTAGTTCTGATGATTATGCCTTGTCTTCTAATGATGGCTATGTTCATTATTCTGATACTTTTTCTCATGTTGTGTTCGTCAAGTCTCACAAATTTTCTCCCTTTAGAACTGCAACTAACAAATATGTACCCAAATACAAGTGGGTACCAAAATCGAAGATTGATTCTAAGTTGCAGGCACCTAATGTCAAGGGGGAGTAAGAGAACAATGGCTTATGAGTAATTCAGCTTAGAACCCGTTCTTCAACAGACTTTGACTTCTAAACATATCAGTTTAGGACTCGTTCTTAAAATAAGGACTCACTCTTCTCGGTGTTTCGCTTCTGCACATTTTCGAAACTGTGAGCGCATCTACTACAAATTCCGCTGCACCTATCTCTGACAATGATGTTGTTCCAGTTATATCAAACCCTGAAAGATATGCATTTCCATCACATTGAAATGAGACACAAATTTATTATACATTATGTGGAAGAAGGTATTATTGAATTATATTTTGTTCCAACTGAATATAAACTTGCCGATTTTATTTTAACAAATGTTTCTATTTTCAAAACTCGACATGTTGAATTTAAAAGTTTAAACCTTCATAAATTTTATTCTATAAAGTAAAATTTTTACAATTTTTCTTTCTTTTGAATAAAATGTGTGTCTAGGATAAATTTTCAAGTTGCTTTGTTTATATTGAAGTTTTTATATGTTCAACTTTCAAGACTAACAAAGATCAAAAGGTCAGCAAAACATGTTTGAAATTTTGAGAATGCTTTAAAGTTGTGTTATTCGGAATATTTATAGTTTACAATGCTTAGAAAACCTAAAAAGTCAGAATTATGGATTGTAATGAAAATATAGGTTATGCACTTAGATGTAAAACTGAGTGATTGAGATGATCATCAAATATATATAAAATACAGAAATATCTAAGTTTAAAAGTTTGTACCTGTGACCTTTCTGGTTTGGGAAAGTAAGTTTTGTGGGATGCTTGTCATCTGGTCCCCTAAGGTCAATTGATCTGGGAGTGATCGAACCCAAATCCTTCTATAAAATCAGATCGAAAGTCATGTTCTACTGGTATGAATGGGTTTAGGATGTGTCGATGTAGCCTTTCTGATCTGGGAGAGTAAGTTCCAAGGGGTGGTTGACACCTAGTCCCCTAAGGCCAACTGGTCTGGGAGCGGCTGACCCAAATCCTGCAATAGGGTTAGATAGAAAGTTACGTTTACGATATGTTCTTTACTTACCAAACTTCTTGATTAAAAGATGCCAATGTGCACAAGCTTAAAAGATGCCAAAGAGCACAAAGCTAAAAGATGCCAATGAGCACACATCTCATGATACTTGGTGATATGTTTGAGTTGCGATAAACCTATAAATTTGTGAAAGTCTAAATTTTGGATGGCTTAGTGTGAGTAAAGGCAAAGTTCTCTATTATATTTTTAGAATTGCATTTTCTTGAAGCTAATTGAAGTTCGCATGCTAGCACACTGAATAGATTGATGAAAGTTTTTGAAACTGAACATGTTTTAACTTGATATGCAATAAAACTTGTTTCTGTATCCAAACACATACATTTGATTTCATCTGATGGATTCTATTGTGATATTTTACTGAGTAGAATTTAATTTGTATATTGTTTAAATTTTTATATATTTAGTCGTTTCAAAATACATATTCAGTATATTTTTCTTTCTGCATTGATGTTTCGATTCTTGTGTTCTCAAATATGTGTAAGTGGTTTATGCATATTTCAAGGGGGAGTGAAACATGAGAATATTCTGAAAAGAACATCTGATATTATCTCATTTCGAGGGGGAGTGAAGTCATTTGTGTAGGGGGAGTTAAAAAGAACTCATTGTAAATCATTTAGACGTGTGAAGATTCAAGATCTACTTTCTCTCTCTACTTTATCTCTCTAGTTCTTAAATTGCTTAATCTTGATGAGAATTGCTTGATTGTTTGGGATTTTACATTCATAGAATCCTTTCCTTAAGAAAATTTTCCACACAACACTTTTCGTAAACCAACAATACGAATTCTGAACAATTCGCAAGAAACACAGATACGAATTCTGTCCTTGTAAAATGTTCAAGAAAAAACTTTTCGTAAACCAGACTTATGCGAATACTTAGCAATTCGCAGAAAAGCCAATGTGAATTCTAAAGAATCCTTAACACACTGAAATACGAATTCTACGTGATTCGCATGAGACACACTTGTGAATTCTATACTTGTGATTTTTCAAAGAAAACAAATATTCGAATTCTAATTATAAATCTACGAAATATTCAATCTTTCTGCGAATTCTATCAAATATGCGAGTTCTTCAGGGTTTTTGCGAGTTCTTGAGCATGTCTGCGAGTTCTTGAGATCTTGAATGAAAACATACACTGATTCGATCAAAAACCTATCTAAACATCGAATTTTAACCTGAAACTTTGACAAATCAATCACCTATACTACTAGATCCTTTTTCTATCAAAGAATTCCAACAAGAATCACTAACAATTACAAATTTGATTCAATACAGTGCAACAAAAACTCGTGAACTTTCAGCTCTAAAATTCAACAATTTGATTCCAAATACAGTGCAAGATTCTAATTATCCTATACAAGATCATTCTAAAACATAATTCGAACAGTTTGAACCAATTACAACTCGAAATTACACTCAAAATCTCAAAATCAAATCTAGACACGATGAAACAGTGTCGAAAAACTCATTTTCTTGATTTCTTGATTGGATCTGCTTTAATACCAATTTATAGTCCCTGATTATCAATTTCTTATCGATTAAATAAACAAACAGAATAAATTAATCAGATTAACAATCAACCTGTTATCTTTGATTTCAATCAAACGATTCGTACAACTTTTCTCTCTCTAGCTTTCTCTCTCTACACTCTGCGTACTTCTCAAATCAGTTCTAGTTTCATGTATTACAAAAAGCTACAAGTCTATAAAATCAAAACTACACGCTTAAAACAAAACTTTACTAACAAATACTTTGACTTTTATTACATTGACTTTGACATTTTCACATGAGAGTTGACTAACTGCTTTTACTTCAATCTTCAATCTTCTATGATCTTGTATCCAACATATTTATGCTCTAACAATCAAAAATACAAATAAAAAGAACAGATGAACACCTTTGAATCAAAGAAATCGAGAAGAAAAGAAGATGAAACTTAGAAATCGCAAGGTAGGGTTTTGTGCTCTGAAAAGGATTCGTACACTCAAGAATTTGGAAAAAGTGAGGGTTTCGTATGACAACAGTCCTATTTATACTCAAGAGTGAATAAGACACGTGGCACGATTTAATTGGACCTCTCACTTTTCGCAGATGACACGTATGCGAATTGTCTAGAAGAATAGACAATGAGTGTGTGAGAATTCGCACAATACAAGATGCGAATTCTGTGTGAAACATAAGAATTCGTATGACAGTCTTATGCGAATTATTCACTTCTCGCATAAAGGCTTATGCGAAATGCTAGAATTTGTATGAGACACACATGCGAATTCCAAGAATTCGTGTAACACACACATGCGAATTCTGAGGATTTCGCATGACAGTGTTATGCGAATTATGGACTTAAAGTTTCTATCTTTTGAAAAACATTCTAAACTTAGAAACTTGCTATTTTTAGAAGCTTTTTCAAAACTTGCCAAAAATAGAAACTTTCGTAAATGGAAATTTTCCAAAAATGACATTTTTCACTTAATTTTAAGTTTTAAAAGCATGTACACACTTCACACTTACAACCCTTTTTCAGATTTGTCTATTGAGCTCCCCCTTGACTTAATGTCTGTTTCTTCTGATTCTTGTCATGATTTGTTCTTTCATGATGTATCTTGCAGTGTTTTCTTTGCTAGCTCCCCCTTGACATGTTGTGGATCTTTTCTCAATGTATTGATATGCTCCCCCTTCATATCTGTATACATATAAAATGATATAACAATGAATCTCTCTTTTCTAAACACTCTTCCCCTAAATAAGATATAACATTAACATTCTCTCAACTTCAATTGATAACAATTTTAAGAAAAACTCTTTGTTATGATTTGACATTCAAGGATCTTATCAGAATCTTGACATTGAAGTCTGAGTCCTAGACTGCTTTGTCTAGAAGTCATTATCTTGAACATTGAAGATTGGGTCCTAAACTGTAGTGCTTAGAAGCAATTGTCCTTCACTCCTTCTTGAGTTCAGGTTCCTGCATCACAGGTTTAACAAGTTTTGGTACCCAGATGTATGTGGGTCCAGTCTGGTTAGTATGTGAAAATTTCTTTGAGCGGTTTCCACCTTTGTGATATGCAGTATCATTAAACTTCTTATGAGAATAATACCTTTTATGAATATATGCTTTGTGTACAAAATCATCATTGCCGCAATAAGAACAACAAAGTTTGCTTCTAGCTAACATGATCAGATGCTTGGTAGACTTGACAGCATCAGGTGTAATAGCTTTACCTTTTTGAGCTATGTTCTTCTTTCTCTGTTCAACTTGTGCAGATGATTTCTGATATTTTACTGACTCAGGAGATCCTTTAACAACCCAAATCATCTTCTCTTTCTTAGAATCTTTGAGTCCAGAATAAGCAACATATTTATCAGCAGATTTAGCATAAAATTGATTAGAAGGTTTAATCTGATCTGTTTTCAAGATTTTATGTTTGACAATTTGTTTCTTGAAAACCATTTTCTGAAACAAGCTAGATACTGATTGAAATGAGCAAACTGATTCACATGCATCATCATCATAAAAAGATAATACAGATGTTTCAGATGCTAACTTATCAGATAGATCAACATTAGCTTTCTCAAGTTGATTGATCTTCTCGTTCAACTTGGATTTATCATTACAAAGTTTATCAAATTTACTCTGCAGATCAGATTTACTCTTCAGTCTCTTCTGTACATCTGAAGATAAAGATAGCTAACTTGTCAGTGAGTTTAGAAATTTCATTCTCAAAATGTTTTCTTTCAGTCTCAAACTCTTTTTCTAGGTTCTGATTTTTTCAGAAATCTCTTTGAACAGTAAAGAATTTTTCTTTTCAGCACTTTTCTTTTCTTTATCAAAGACATCTCTTTCAGTAATTACAATTTTCTCAAAATCAGAAACTTGTTTAAACAGTTTAGCACATTTAATTTCTAACTCTTTCTTCTCAGACTCGGCTTTCTTTGAAAGTTCAGATAACTTCCGGTTGAAAGATTTCTGAAGTTCAGCTTTCTCATTTTTGTGTTTCTCATCTACTTTCATCAGTCATTCTTTTCCTTTAGCTTGATATGTTGATACTTGTGTTTCAGCCTTTGTGAGTTTGACATTTAGAGTATCAATTTCTGCTTTTAGATTTGAATTTTGAACTTTGAGCTTTTCAAGTTCAGCTTCCATTTTGGGTATCTCTGGCATATAAGACAATGCACAGTCTCTGTTTGTGAGAAACAGATTTCCCTTCTCATCTGTGTAAGGCATGATTAGATTTTATATGAAAAAATATAGCTTGAAAAGATCATTAGTCAGAAAATCAGAAAAATCACTCAAAAATGATTACAAGTCTAGAATTCGTATGATACTCACAACACACAATTCACATGCACTAAGAATTCATATAAGGAACACAATTCGCAAGAACTCACAAGTAAGAATTCGTATAGACACAATTCGCATGAAAAGTATACTAAAAAGGATACGAAATCTGAGCTTTTCGCATATACTTATGTGCAAATTCTGAACTTCTCGCATAACCTTGTATGCGAATTCCTCCCTTTGGAATTTTTCTAACACTCAGATGCGAATTCCACACAATTCGTATGTGTCTCTCTTGCGAATTCTATACTTCTCGTATATGTCTCTTGTGCGAATTCCTCAACTCTGCGAATTCTATCCTTAGTAACAATAAAATCAATCAATCTGTGAATTCCTTTGCCCTGCGAGTTCTTTGTGAGAGTTCTTCATTATGTATGCGAATTCTTTAGATCTTGAAAAAAAATTCACAAAAAATCCACAGAAAACCACCCAAATCTTCAAACTTGACTCTGAAAATTTGTAGAATCACTCACTTTGACATCGAGAGCAACCCTGTGAAGTGAATTTTTCAAACCAATAACCATAGTTGTGGAAATTGAATCTTGACAGTCCGTGAATGGAAACCTTCTAAAACTAGAAAGATTGATCAAATTTCATCAATCTGTTGGTCAATTTGATTTATGTTTCAAACAAGAATTGTTCCCCTACTATGTGCGATCACTGTAATACCAAATTTACATAAAAAATACAATGAAATCAAAATCTTGATTTCATTGGAATAGTGACTTTCCAAAATTGGAAATTTGTATCTTTCTGCTTCAAATCATGGTGTTAATCTTTCTGAGTTTTCTGATCTAGCTCTGATACCAATTGTGATCCCAGGTTTCAAGCAAACATATCAAACAAATAACAATCAAAGATCAAAGATGAGATTTAGAGAGAAATAGTCACAAGATTAGTCGTATTCATATGTCTAACAAGGAATGGTTACAAATGACAAGTGTAGACAAAAGCTTACAAAACAAGACTATATATAGGGTCAAACAAGCCTTGACCTCTATACAAGCATACATGATAAAAGTCAATATTACAAAGAAACTTACTTAACAAATTGACTCAAAACTATGATCTAACATTAACTATCGCATGCCCTTTCTGCGATAGTGTACTGTTCATCCTCAATATCGCACAAGGCATGTATGATAGATGAAACTATCGCACAACACTATGCGATATTTTGCAAGTACCGCACAACCCTTGTATGATAGATCAAACTATCACACAGCTCTTGTGCGATGATATAAACTATCTCACAACAAAGGTGCAATATTTTGATCTATCTCACAATTGTTTGTGATATTTTGAAAAAAAATTTGACATTTTAAGATACTTCAAAGATTTCTAAAAATTTACCACATTAAAAGATGTCTCACTTTTAACTGGTTCAAGCTCAATATTCTTCAAAAGTATTTTTACTCACCTAAAATGATGCAAAAGATTTAAAATTAGTTTTCATCACTTAGGGTTAGCAGCAAAAACGTTTATAGTTTTAATACTTACCATCAACTCCCCTTGAAATATGCATAGTATTTACCTGTCTCACAAAAAAAATTATGTCAAGTAAAAAATTGTGACAACTCCCCATGGAATTATGATCAGATAAAATTCCACAGTCCCCCTGAAATCATGAGCAACCATTAACAAGCAAGTATCATATTAAACAGATATTCACATGTAGAAACACTGAATGACACCTTGAAAATACAGATTTTTTTAAATAGATGAATTAAATATAAATAAAATCCAAATATGATGAAAATTATACTTGAATGAAAACTAAAATTTTCAACATATTGAATAAATTTTATATAAAAGACATATACTTGAAAAAAATCAAGTTTTCAGATTGAACAAGCCAAGCTTAGAGATTAGAAAATTAAATATTTTTTCATCCAACGGTTTTGTAAATAAGTCAGCAAGTTGAAATTATGTATTAACAAAATACAATTCAATAGTACCTTTTTCTACATGATCTTTAATAAAATGGTACCAGATGTCAATGTGCTTTGTTTTAGTATGTTGGACCGTGTTGGAAGATATTGCTATGGCACTATTAGAGTCATTGTAAATGGGATTTTGTTGTAGTTCAAGGCATAGTTTCTCAGTTGAGTGTACTTCCATAATACTTGTGAGCAGCAGCTAGCAGCAGTCACATACTCAACTTCAGTAGTTGAAGTAGAAACATAGTTCTATTTCTTGGATGTCCAACTTACCAACTTATCTCCCAAGAATTGTACATGTGCAGATGTGCTCTTTCTGGAAAATGAAACCGAAGATTCAAGTTCCAAATGTAAAGATTGAGATCAAGATGTGAAATCCAAATGTCATATTCTTTGATATTGTAGTGAGAGAATTTTTACATTGAGAGCTCATTCAGTTTAGCACACTATTGAATGAATGACTTTGACGTAGAAGCAAGATTTGGATTAACTTGGTTTTGTACAGGTTCTGAAAGGAGTTGTTCATAAGCTATTACACCCGTTAATACGGGTTCTGAACTGATTTGTTCAAAATCCAAGTCTCTAATTCATCAAATGTAACGTTTACTTTCTCCGACACAGATTTAGTCCTTCGATTGTATACTCTATATGTTGTTGATTCCGAAGAATAACCAATAAAGATTGCTTCATCTACTTTTGGACTGAATTTGCCAAGATCCTATTTGTCATTAAGAATAAAACATTTGTATCCAAAAGCATGAAAGTATTTGATGTTAGGTATTCTATTTTTAATCAACTCATAAGGTGTTTTACCGAATCACTTGTGTATGATTGAACGATTATGAGTGTAACATGCTGTAGCAAAGAGAGGTAGATTGGATTGACTCAACATTGTGCACGCATCTTCAACTAATGTTTTGTTGTGACTTTCTACCACCTTATTCTGTTATGGAGTCCGAGTTGTGGAGAAAGTATGCTTGATTCCAACAGATTCTAAGTATGAGCCTAAGACCTTGTTCTTGAATTTCGTGTCATTGTCAGTACGAATAGATTAAACTGAATTCTGACTTGTACACTTTTGATGAATGATATGATTAGTTCTGGGGCTTCGTCTTTCGTCTGTGAAACTTAAGCCATGTGTACCGATAGAAATTATCAACCATCACAAGTACATATTTCTTTCCATTTATACTTTGTACGCACATCGGCCCGCAAATATCCATGTGGATTAGTTGTAGAGGACTCTGTTGCAAACAAAACCTTCTGTTTGTGTGAATCTCTCTTCATTTTACCTTTTCACATGTAGCACATAGATGCTCCTTCTCAAATTTTAAATCTGGTAAGCCTGTAACTAACCCTCCCTTCACAAGCTTGTTGATGTTCTTAAAGTTCAGATGGGAAAGTTGTCTATGCTACAGCCAATTATGTTGCATAGAGGCTTTGGATAGCAGACAAACAACTTTCTCGGTCTTTAAGATGGACAAATCAATCGTGTAGAGGTTTGACTTTCAAGTCCCAGCTAAGATTTCTTTTCCTTCTTCAATCAGAACAACACACCTCTTAGCTTTAAAATTTACCTATAAATTCTTATCACATAATTGTCCAATACTAAACAAGTTATGTCCGAGACCTTCAATATAAGAAACTTTCTTTATCGTCAAATTGTCCTGTACCACATCATTGTGCCCTAGGATGGGAGAAAAATGGTCATTTTCGAATCTAAAGGTGTGAGACAGAGGAGAGTGAAATTTCGTGTGTAGGGGTGAAATCCGTAAATATACGAAGGAACGCCAAAAGCGAAGGCAACTCTCTGGGTCCCTACCGATTTTGGGGTCCCACCGTATTTGTTAGTGTAGTTGGTGAGAATCTCCTTCCTTCCAGTAATATGTTTAGAACATCCAAAGTCGAGGTACCATACATGACTGGTCTGCAAACACAATTACTAGGCAGTTTTAGGTGCCCATATGAAAATGGGTCCTTTAGGGTTAGTTGATGATTTTAATTTTGGCACCCATTTGAAAATAGGTCCTCTATGTTATTGAAGTACAAAAACATTTTCCTTAGGATGAGACATATGATAAGAAACAAAATACTCGGACATAAAATCTTTGTTAACAAAATCATTCACATGACAAGCAGAATAACAAATTTTATCACGAGCAATATGAATCAATTGTTTTATTGAGTACACTTTACACGGAAAAACAACATCCTTTTCAACATAAGCAATATCATCAACTACAGCATGAGTAAAATTGTTTTTCTTAACAATAATATTTGATGTGAAAGATTTTGATGTGTCTACTTCAAATTCAGACTTCTTGATGCGCCAAATCTGCTTAACACCAACCTTTTTCAAAGAATTATCTGAAAAATCAAACAAATGATAGTCAAAAGAATTAGAACGATGAATACGTCGCTTTTGAGACTTACCGGTCTTTCTGCGTTTTTGTGAAGACCTTTTTGATTAGCTTTTGGAATAGTAGGCACTCACAGGAACTTTATCAAATTTAGAATTTGAAGATTTACCCTTTTCAAATTATATTGGTGTCTCCTTTTCATTTCCTTTATTAAGAAATTCTTCATGACTTGGATCCAACAATTTTTCCTGCTCCTCAAAAGCCCACAAGAACGAAGTGCAACGAGAAAAAAAATGAGCAGATTTGACTCGGCCGACAACTTTAGAAGCCTCGGTGCCAAGTCAAACTTATCCATTTCTTCATCCAAACATTCATCAGTGCAAAAAATCAAGCTCAGATAAATTATCCTCATCTAACTCAGTTGATTTACAGGAAAATTTTCAGAAGAAAAAATCATTGAACTTTTTATCACAATCTTTTTCATAGTCATATTTATCAAAATATTCTGAATTTCCTTTAAAAAGAAGATTTCCCACGAAAGGTTTGCACAAAGAAGCATCTAAATCAGTAAAATTATTTTCACTTGAAGTTTCATTGATTCAGGAATGTCTTCAAGCTTTACAGGAATCTTTGATTCAAGTTCTTTGATTTTGGATAATAATGGAACTTTCTCCTCTTTAAAAATTGTCAGGATCGAGATTCTAAACAAGAATTTAATAAAACACTCAGAAACTTTGTTAAAGAAGTTGCGGAATAACACTTTAACAAGGAATCAATGAAACAGTATATGAATCAAATCACAAGTTATATTGAATTAACTTAATGATTACAACCAAAGCCTCAATCTGTTGAACAGGCTCAATAGACGTTCAATACTTCTCTAATGAAAGGATCACTAACAATCTTGAGGCTAATTCTCTCTAAAAACAAAAATGTATGTATCTTTGTATGTCTATGTATCTAATACATCTACACTATATATATAAAACAGATTACAGGATAATTATGAAAACATCGTTTATCTTCAGCATCCATTCCATAATTATCTTCATCTCCTAGTCTTTCGCTTCAAGTCATCTTTATCAACATAAGCAGCATTAATCCTTCTAGCAGTATCTTCATCCTCAGCAGTACTAACATACTAGCAGTATTTCCATCTTGCAGTACTAACTCTTCAAGCAGTACTAACTTTTCTTCTAGCAGTACTAACCTTTCAAGCAGTATTAATACTACTAGCAGTAGTAATTTCTTCAAGTAGCAGTACTAATTTCTTCAGCAGTATTAATCTTTAATTCTCAGCAGCACTATCCAGACTTAGCATATTTCAGACCCAATAATCTCCCCCTAACTTAACTTTTAAAAACAAGAAGTTAAGTTCTTCAGCATAAAGGTCTTCATGATGCTTTCAAAATAACTTCTTAATTTTCCAGATTAGGATCTAATCTTACACTTTGATTAATGGTTCTTCTGATCACAATTCTTGCCATTTCTGAACCTTTAGGGCAGACCAACTTTGCTTTCAGCATCCTCTACAACTTTTCTTTGTTGTGGTCATACACCTTATCAACCAGATAATACTCATGAAAGCTTTTGTCAATGGTTATGACATAGACTCCAGATCTTTCAAAAAGCATCCAGTGATCAATACTTTTAAATCCATTTTTGTGATGCACATCTTTGATAAGATTTTTGACTCTATCAGGGTCAAACATCATGCATAGAAACTCCAAAGCCATCTTTGTTAGGCTTATCCCTGCTCCTTTCAGCAAGTCACCATATAAGTTCAAACCAACTTTGTACATTTCTTCCAAATCAACTCTGGTACAACTTCTGATGATCTTTCCCCAAGTTGAATAGACTTCATACTTGTCATCCATTCTTTTGATTCTGAAGTATTCTGTTCTTTTATCCACCAAAGTATCCCAATGAATAATTTCTGGAGGTTTCAATAAGATAGGATCAGCTTTCACTGGTTCTTCATCAGTCACTGTCATATACAGATCAAACTGCTCATCAGATTGTCTTGGCTGTTTTGAAGATTGTTGACTAGATTGCCCTTGAACATGCTCTGCTTGTTTCAGCTGCTCTGCAGGAGGTGCAACAGTAGGATTTGATGGTTCAGCTTCCATTCTTTCACTTTCCTGCTCTTTCTCATCTTCCTCAGTTCTTGGCCTTTTTGCCTTTTTCTTTGAAGCAATTGACTTCATTCTTTTCAGAGCTCCAATCTTCTGAGCTAAAGTCTCTTTCTTCTTGACTTCTATCTTCTGTTTTGTAGGAGTGCCTTCTTCAATGTCAGGGAAAGGCTGTTGAATATTCAAATCATGTCTTTCTTTCATCTTTCTTTCAAATTCAACCCTCTGATTGAAGTCTCCTTGAAGCTTGGCCATCTCCTTCTTGTATAAGTCTTCTATTCTGCCAAAAGACATTTTGGTAAACATCCCTTCAGGAACTCCAATAGACCCTTTCAAGAAGTTTATCATTTTTCTTCTTTCTTGCGTATCTTGAAATGTCTTTGAAGGCTTCCTTTGTTTTGTGGCTTTCATTGTAAACCTCTTTACAACAGTTTTCAAGCTCTTCTGATATTCTTCATTGAGCCTTTTTGCCAAATCTAATGCAAGCTTTCTGTCTTTGGCTTTTTGGATTTCATTCTCCTTTTCAAGTTCCTTCTCAAACTGTACATTTAACTCTTTTGCCAATTCTTCATCCATCTCAATTTGCTTCTTCTTCTTCAATGTTTTCACAGGCTCAACCATCTTCTCTTTGCCTTTCTTCTTGGCCTCTGACATACTTACCTCTTTCTTTTTCTTCTCTAAGACTCCTTCTTTGATCACCACTCCCTTAGCCTTTTGAGTGGCCTTAGGAGTCTCATGCTTTGCCTTCATCAGAGTTTCTGCAATCTCTATTTCTTCTCTAGACATTCCAGTTTCTGTTTCTGCTGCTTTCACTATTTCTGCTGCTTTTACAAATGTTTCTGCTGCTTTCACTGTTTCTGCTGCTTTTTCTGTTTCTGCTGCAACCTTCTTTTTAGCTTCACCACTTATCTCCCCCTCAAACTGAAATTCCATGCCCACTAAGCTTTCCTTCTCACATTCAGCTTCTTGATTCTCCCCCTTTTTGGAAGCATCATGAGCACTTCTTTTTTTTTTAAGGCAAATTGCTTTCTCCTCTTTTTGTGCACCAAGTTTAGTACCATCTTCTTGAGTTTGGCTATCTGATCCTGTTGAGAGATAATCACCTTTTGCATTGCCTTTATTTCCAAACCCTGATTGACTACATCCAAGTTCACGTTGCCAATGGTTTCCATCAATTCATCATAGTTATATATGTCCTCGCCTCCTTTAGGTGTGTTGAGCACCCTTGAAGGATCCTTGGATCTTTTAGTAGAGGCCTTCTGCCTAGCAGAAACACCTACTACCCCCTTGGTTTCTTGGCATCTGGGACCCTTAGATGATTGCTCATCCAAAGTTGTCGTGGGGAAGGTCTTAGTGACGTTCACACTGTCCTGATCCACACCTTGTGCAGAATCAGTAGTGTGAGCCTTACTGCCCACATGCTCATCCTTCTCCTTATAGAGCACCTTCTTGGGGTTGGGAGACACCCCTGTGGATTCCCTTTGGATATTCTCTGATGGAGAATGCTCCATCAGAGGGCTTGTAGGCTTTTGGGGTGTAGATACATGAAGGGAAGGAACCTTATGTACCTTTTTCCTTACATAGGTTTGAGTGATTGGGGGAATTGGCTTATCAACAAGGATCTGAGGAGGATCATTTGAAATGAATGGTGTGGGTAGGTCATCAGTGGGTTGGTCAGATATGGGTTGCGACCCTGATGCCTCACCATGGGAATGAGACACAACCATCATTGTAGAGAACAATGGTGTGTCTGTTCCAGAGAAGTCCTTACTAGGCCTTCTCATGTTGGAAAATACCTTCCCTTTGGGAGGTTTAGGTACATACACCTCTTGAAAAGAGGGTAAATCCATCAATTCCTTGTTCAGTACTTCTTGTACAAACCTTGGATACATATAAAATCTTTTGGTTTTGGTTTTGGTATCCAAGTTTGGCATCAAATCATTTAGAACCATTTGAGAAAAATTGAACTTTCTGGAGGTAGCTAAGCAGACAAGAGCATAAGCTATTGTACTGCTAAACTCACTCCATCCAGTTGTCTTGCGAGATAAACAATGCTGAAGAGTATGAACAAAGAATCTCCACTTAGGTGAAAATTTTCTTTTGAAAAACTTGTAAACCTCAATAGGACCTTCATACCCCATTCTGCCAATTTCTTGGAAGAGATCTTCCTTTGAAAGAGTAGTAATACCTGAGGCATCATCTAGACGTAGATGAGTGCGAATGCAGGCTTCTATGATTGTGAAAGGTTTATCGCAAACCCTTGATTTAATGACCTGATTGCCATCAACATTCTGAATGGATGCATTTGCCCAGAACTGTCGCATGTGCTCCACATAGATGGTAGGATTCACCGTTAGCGCATAGGCAATATGTGATTGTGATAAGAAATCCACAATTTCATGAAAACCCTCAGCTTGTTTGGGTTTCTGCAGCATTGCAAGTTCATTGTGGTCATCAACGAAATCCAGTCCTGCCATTGTTTTGATCGAGTCTTGGTTCGAATCAACACTAGGGTTTACGCACTGGGAAGCAAGAATTCTAGAGAGAGAGGGGATGAAAACTCGCTGGAAATTCAAAGAGCCATTTGGGTTTTGGTGGTCAGAGAGGGTATTTATAGGTTAAGGGTTCAGTTAAAAGCAGTACTAAGTACCCTAGCAGTATTAATAACCCCGCAGTATTAACCCATATAAGCAGTAGTAACACATACCAGAAGTATTAACACAGACTAGCAGTATTAACACATACCAGCAGTATTAACACAGACTAGCAGTATTAACACATACCAGCAGTATTAAAACTGTCTGGCAGTAGAAATAAGGCAAACAGTAGTAACTTTGCACTGGCAGTATAAACCACCTAGCAGTAGTAACCATACTTAACCATATTTGAACTGTCAGCAGGAGTAATAGAGAGAGCAGTATTAACTTAACCAGAAGTACCAAGTATCTAATCAGCAAAGCAATCTGAAACACTTAAACACAAATGGTTAGCAGCACCATGCACAATGAAATATGAGAAAGTAAGCATTAAAGAATCTATATAGAAATGATACATAAAGAAAATCAAAAGAGGCTTATTCAGTGTTTATCATGCCTACACTTGTGACCAAGAATGTGAATCTACCCACATCAAAAGCTTTGGTGAATAGATCAGCAAATTGGTTACTTGTATGTACATTCAAAACCTGAATTAACTTCTTTTCATTGCAATCTCTAATAAAATGGTACCTGATTTCTATATGCTTGGTTTTTGAGTGCTTGACTGGATTATTAACAATGCTTATAGCACTGTTGTTATCAATGAATATGGGAGTGTGAAGCAAAGTAATGCCATAGTCCAACATCTGATTCTGAATCCATAGCACCTGTGAGCAGCAGCTTGCAGCAGCTATATACTCTGCTTCTGTTGTAGAGGTGGACACTGTGGTTTGCTTTTTACACTGCCATGAAACTAGTCTTGCACCCAAAAACTGACATCCTCCTGATGTAGACTTTCTATCCAAGTTTGCACCACCCAAATCACTATCAGAATATGCAAGCAGATCAAATGGTGAGTCATGAGGATACCAAAGGCCCAACCTAGGTTGTCCTTTGAGATATCTGAAGATCCTTTTCACTGCTTGAAAGTGAGATTGCTTAGGCCTCCCTTGAAATCTGGCACACACACAGACATCAAACATAATGTCTGGTCTTGAAGCTATTAGATACATGATGGAGCCTATCATAGATCTATAATGATGAACATCCACATCCTCCCCCTCAAGATCTGCAGTAATCTGTTTGTGTGTTTCCATAGGTGTGCTTGCAGGCTTTGCTTCTGAAAATCCAAACTTTGTAAGTATATCCTGCACATACTTGGATTGACTTATGAAAATGCCATCTTTCTTCTGTTTAACCTGTAGCCCAAGGAAGAATGTGAGTTCACCCATAGAGCTCATCTTGAATCTTTTGTGCATCAACTCCTCAAATTCCTTGCACATATAATCTTTTGTGGATCCAAAGATGATATCATACACATAGATTTGAACAAGCAAGATGTCCTTCTTCTTCCTTTTAATGAAAAGGGTCATGTCAATGATTCCCCTTTCAAAACCATTTTCCAAGAGATAGGTAGACAGAGTGTCATACCATACTATTGGTGCTTGATGTAGCCCATAGAGTGCCTTCTTTAGTTTGTATACTTTGTCAGGAAAGTTAGGATTCTCAAACCCTAGAGGCTGACAAACATACACTTCTTCATTGATTTTCCCATATAGAAATGCACTCTTAACATTCATCTGAAATACTCTGAACCTCATGAAAGAAGCTTAGGCTAGAAACAGCCTAATTGCCTCAATTCTAGATACTGGTGCAAACACTTCTTCATAATCTATCCCCTTTTCTTGTGTATACCCTTGTGCCACAAGTCTGGCCTTATTCTTTATCACTATTCCTCTCTCATCTTTCTGATTCCTGAAAACCCATTTAGTTCCAATTGCCCTTTGTCCTTGAGGAAGGTCAACCAGATCCCACACATTTTGCAGCTCAAACTGCAGCAGCTCCTCTTGCATTGCTTCTATCCAGCTTGGGTCTTTCATTGCATCATAGGCCTTCTTGGGTTCAATCTGAGATAGAAAACAAGATAACAAACCTGACTGCAAGTCTTTCAATCCTTCTAACTTACTTTGATGCCTTGTGATCCTGGGGGAATTGATATCACCAATCACCAACTGAGGAGGATGATTCTTCTGATATCTTGTTTGATGGGAAGCCTCCTCATTAATATCTGCATCCAGATTAGAATCATTCTTTTCAGGAGTGTTTCCACCAAATACTGAAGAATTCTCTTCATCAGTATCATCTTCTAACAATGTGGGCATTTCAGGATCTGTGTTTCCTGAACCTGAAGGATGAGCATCCTCTTTATCACCTTTATCCTCTTCATCACCTTTATCCTCTTCATCACCTTTATCATCTTCAACCTATTCTGGTTCACAATCCTCTATTTCTGAATCATCCTTCTTTTCTTGTTGACAAAATTCAACAGGATCAACTGTAGGTGTAGGGAACAACACAAACTCTGGTTTCTGTGCTTGTACCTTTTCTGAACTTGTTCCTGCAATTTGTACATTACTAAAACCCAAAGAATTAGTTAGTGAATCAATGTCAAACAGCCAATCAGGACCAGTACCAATCAGATTTGGTGTGTTCTCATTGCATTTGACATTGTCACTTTCCTCTATAATCCTGGAAGAACTGTTGAATACTCTATATGCCTTACTCTGAGAGGAGTATCCAACAAGAAAACCATCCTCAGCTTTTCTTTCAAACTTGCCTAAATAAGATTTGGTGTTGAGAATTGTGCAAGGACACTCAAAAGGTTTGAAAAATCCAATAAAAGGTTTCTTCTTTTTGAAAAGTTCATAAGGTGTCTTTCCTTGGGATTTGACTACTAGAACTCTATTTTGGACATAGCAGTATTAACTGCTTCTGCCCAAAAAGTAATGGGTAGCTTTAAATCTGCCAACAGATATCTAGTAGCCTCAATCAATGTCCTATTTCTCCTCTCAGCAACACCATTCTGGTGAGGAGTCCTAGGAGCACTGTATTGTCTCTCAATACCTTTAGTCTCACAAAAGCTGTTTAAGTCATTGTTTTTAAACTCAGTTCCATTATCAGATCTGATGAATTTAACTTTTAGATTTGTTTGATTTTCAATCCTAAGAACAAAGGATTTGATCAGTCCACTTGTCTCATCCTTAGTCCTCAGAAAATATACCCAAGTAAATCTAGAGAAATCATCAACAATGACCAAGCAATAGGATTTCTTACCAATACTCATCACATTTGTAGGACCAAAAAGATCCATATGCAATAACTGAAGAGGTGAAGAGATTGTGTTTATTTCTTTGGACTTATGAGAAGTTTTGTGTTGCTTGCCTTTAAGACATGCAACACAATGATCATCACATGAAAACACTTTTTGAGGCAAACCTCTCACAAGGTTGTTTTTCACAAGTTTATTCATAGTTTTAAAATTCATGTGACACATCCTTCTGTGCCAAAGAGATGATTCATCTATAGAAGCTTTTGAAAACAGACAATTTAGTGATGAATTAGATGGAACACTCTCTAAGTCCAAACAGTAAACATTATCCTTTCTAGGAGTTCTAAGTAGTATCATATTTTCATCAACTACCTTGAATCCTAGAGCAAGGATAATACATTCAGTATCACTAAATAATATACTATGTTTCTTGTCACAAACCTGTGATACACTTAACAGGTTGTATCTCAATTGTTCAACATAGTAAACATCTTCAAAAGTCATCTTACCTTTTGATACCATACCTTAGCCACTTATCTTACCTCCTTCTGGATTGTCACCAAAAGCAACACGTCCTCCATCAAACCTTTTGAAATTTTGAAGGCAGTCCATGTTACCTGTCATGTGCCTAGAGCAACCACTATCTACATGCCAAATGCTCTTCCTCTTGAGTTGTTGGTTGCCCTGCACATAAGATAAAACAGTTAATGTTTTGAGGGAATCCAAGCCAAAGTGGTCTTGGGTTGCCCTTTCTCATCAACATACTCATACTCATTAAGCTTAGTCTTGATGAGATGATCAGAGTCAGGAATCTCATGGATGGAATACTTTGTCTTCATTATTGGCTTGTCAGTATTAACACTGATAGCAGTACTATCCTTGTTAGCAGTATTAACTTGGTCAGCAGTAGTATTGCTATCACCAACACTTTTTCTGTTAGCAGTACTATTTGAGGTAGCAGTGCTAACAGGTTTAGTTTCTTTTGGAACCCAAATTTTGACAAAGTTGTTTGCTTTCTTATTCTTTGAGTTACTCCTTGATTTGCTTGGAGTATTTTCCTTTGTTTTAACAAACTTATTCTGAATATGAGATTTTGCAGTACCAGTTTTCATTGGTGTTGTTCTCACATTATCAGCCATGTGCTTCCTTGATTGTTTTGATTTCTTCCTATAACCAACAGAATTTAGTGTTTGTCTTTGAAAAGTAATTCTTTGGTTAACAGGATTGAAATAACAGTGTTTGGCTAAATGATTCAACTTGCCACAAATAAAACAGGGCTTTGGTCTATTGATTTTGCTTAGATCAATTCCTTGTTTTTGAGCCCACTGGTTATTTCTGTTTCTCTGATTTCCCCTTATTTAATCATGTTGATGGGGCTTGATCTGTTGACAAGTACAAGGATTTACAACAGTAGTTTGCATATAGTGATCTCCCTGTACCTTTTCCTTCCCTTTTCTGGAGGTCTCAACTTTCTCACTCTTAACAGTCTCTTCCCCAATCTTAGACTTCTCCACTTTCTCACTCTTGACAAATGGTTTACCCCCCCCCCCCTTCATTTGTAAGAATATGGTTTTCTAGGGGAATTTCTTTCTGGTCTTCTTTATTCTTATCCTCAGTGTTCTCTTCTTCAGATTCTGCCTCAACCACTACTTTGTCTAATGGATCTACTTCTGTGGCTCCTGCAGGTAAGTCATTCCTATCTTGCCTTTCTAAGAGGTCTGAGGTGGGTGGAATATAGTTGTTATTGTAAGGTGGAGGAGTGTTGTTATAGCCTATACCTCTCTTCAGTTTGACATGAACTTGAGATTTGAGTAAAGTGTCCATTGCTTTAGAAGCATTGGAAAATTTCTCAATATCTAATTTGGCCTTCTTAAATTCACTCCTAACTTTCTCACATTCTTCTCTAGCCTTCTCTAGCTTAATCTCTAACTCCTTCTTCTCCCACTTCCAATAGTTTTGATCATATGAATGTTGAAGTTCATTGGCCTGATATGCCTTAATTTGTTCTTCAAAATTCACAATGATCAAATTAGACTCTCTCCTATGTTTCTCCAACCTTTTAAGATCATCACACATGCTATGATTGTGATCCCTATACTTCTTAACAGTTTCAAGACATGCTTTAGAGCAAAGTTTAGATTTTACCTCTATGGGAATTGCAGTGCTTGAAGACTCTGAAATCTCATCCATCAATGCTTGATTCTGAATTGCCTCATCTGCTTGATCACTCCAATCAAATCCCATTTCATCTTGTGAGACAAGAGCTTGAGATGAGTTCTTGTTGTTGTTGTAGTTTGTGGACTTTGATTGTTGATTATTGCTCCCATGCTGTTGAGAAATTCCTCCTCTGGATTCCCTTGCAAAGTGCCCTAGTTTATGACACTTGTAGCATTCCACTTTGGATTTGTCAAATCCATCACCATCTTCTCTTCTCATGGCAAAGTTGTTTCTTCTTGTTCTTTTAATGAATCTTTTGACTCTCATGGTGAGCTTTGCCATTTGCCACTTGATATCCATCTCTTCAAAATCATCAATCCTAAAGAATCCCATTTGTCTGCTGTTAAGCGGATTTTTAGGTATCTGAAGGGGACTGCAGATCTTGGTCTGTGGTATCCTAAAGATACTAGCTTTGAACTAACAGCTTATTCAGACGCAGATCATGCTGGTTGCATGTTAGACAGGAAGAGCACCTCGGGTCATATCCAATTCCTCGGAGATAAACTCGTCAGTTGGGCTTCGAAGAAGCAATTATGTGTCTCCACATCAACGGCCGAAGCAGAATATGTAGTTGTTTTTCTCAAGTCTTGTAGATGAGAACTCAACTGCGAGATTATGGGTTTCATTTAAATAGAATTCCGATCTATTGTGATTCGAAGAGCGCTATTGCGATTACCGCTAACCCTGTTCAGCATACTAAGACCAAACACATAGATGTCAGGTATCATTTTATAAAAGACAATGTAGAAAAGGGAACAATTGAACTTTACTCTGTAAAAAACGATTATCAGCTTGCAGATTTGTTTACCAAACCTTTAGACAAAAAGCGATTTAATTTTCTTGTCTCTAGGCTTGGTATGCTAAATCTTAAGACATAATCTGTGGTTACCTATTAAAGTTTCTTGTTGTGTCTTTTCATCATTTCTTTATCATTAATTCCGCATGATACCTGCTCTTTAATAGTTTGTTCATGATCTTAGGGGGAGTGTGAGAAGTATCTTATAGATGGTCACTGTTATTTTGAGGGGGATCATAATGCATTGTACTTACTGATAAATTGTTAGTGATGCATGATTTTAGGGGGAGCATACAAGTAAAGAGTATGGCAATGACTTCTGATTATTTCTGATCAGAACTCGTACATTAATTGTTTTACTGCTTTATGTCATTTAAATTTCAGTGAATAAAGTTTCTTTGACTAGACTTTTAGACTTTTGTAGGTTGAGAGATGCTTCAAAGATCATATCTTTATGACTTTAAGCTTAACTTCGTGAGATGTAAGACTACACTCAAAAGGTATAATTCCTTATCTTCATCTCATCTATGGTTGAAAGAAGGACAACTTTCAATCATAAGAAAACATGTTCTTAACTGTTCAAACCACTTCCCGATTCTCAAACAGATTTCTTGAATTGGAAGTGTGCTTTTAAATGTTTTTTGATTCATCATTGAGCTTTAACTGATCAAGTTAAATCACCTGGGCATCATATGCTTCATAGGATAACATGGGATCAGTGTGCTAGGACTTATCTGAACTTCTATGGATTCACGTTAACCAGTGTTTCCTACCCAAGAAGTTAATCCTTTAGTGATTGAATGTGAGGAGTCAAAAGAAATGAGTGTGGGATGTGTGATGAGAGAAATTGTTAAAAGAGAGTTTGGTTAGCTGTAAGCTTAATGATAAAAGAAAGAGGGTGTGAGATCAGAGTAAAAGAATTTTTAAACTCTGCACCAACTACTTTCTGAGTCGGGCAGCCACATTTCTAATGCTTCACATCTCTTTGGTGAACATTATTGAAACAGGCAACTAACCCATGTCAACTCTTGACATTACCCCACTTACCACTCATTTTCTTCTCAACAAGGAAATGTTTCATTTTCAAAGGGGATGCAACACATATGCTATCTGATTTTCATTTGGAAAATCTGGATATTGAAAAGAAGGAAGTCTGCCCCACCTTCACACTTCACTAATGCACATTGAGTCCGTGTTCCACCAACTGTTGTCTCAGTGGTTTACACTTTTTGAGCCTTTTTAAGCAATCATCATATGCTTCATTTATTCTATCACTTGCACGAACACACAAAGAATTTTTTTTCTTTGTCATAACGTTCATAGAAATTGCCTTTGTGGTGTTTCGATGATTGACTGGAAGCCCTGGGGGAGTGAACATCACAAAAGCTCCTTTATATTGTGTATTCGTTACACACAGTGACTTTGTGTTACTGACAGGCACTTTTAACTGATTCATTTGTTGATTCAGGTGTTACACTTCATTTTCTATTTTGTCTGGATTTGCAAAGATCTGGATACACATCTTTATGAATTGACGGATAATCAGTGGTTCTGTTGGCAAGATAAGTGGTGGACATCATTTCTTGAAGACAAGTTTTGATGATCTCTTTGCTCTTTTCATCAAAAAGGGGGAGAAGCGTCAACCAAGAAATGCGGAGATCAAAAGTTTTTGAAAGAATTTCTGAAGATATTATGAAGATATGTTGCATTGAAGAAATTTTCTTTGAAGATGATTTGCTGAAGCATTCCGAGCTGAAACTAGAGATAATTTCTTTCCAAGAGATATTCTCATCGATTGGGGAGATTGCTACAAAAAAAAGGAAGATTGCATCGTCTGTGCTTTCAAGAGAAGATTAAGCTGCTAAATCTTTTTAGTAATGATCTTGATCCAAAGGGGGAGATTGTTAAATCACAGTTTTATTGGATTCAATATCATCATTATCTGAAGATGGAAAACTGAAGTCAAAGCTGATAAAGTCGTCTCAACAAATAGTCTAGGGTCCTTTTGTAATAAATAGTCAAAGTATGTTTTTCGTATTTTCTTTATTTGTCTTTTAATTTAGTTAATAGTTGTTTTTAGTTGTTGGGCCCAAGCCTAGCCAAGCCCATTAGGCTAATAAGGCCTGAGTATAAATTAGATTAGTTTTGAGTTAGTTAGGTTAGAGAGAGCTAATTGAGAAATTATTATTGAGAGGCTAGCTGTGGTTTGCGCCGTGGATACAGAGAGAGATAGAAGCAGAGATAGTTCAATTTCATCATCAAGAACAATCGTAATCGCTCAATTCGTTTGATTAATCAATACCAGGTTTGCTTAATTGTGTTGATTATATGTTTGCTTGATTGAATAGTTAACACTGGGACACACAACTTCCATTGCCATTTATCTAATTTCTCATAATTTTGATTTTTTTCTTTAAAATGTTGTCTTTGTTAAGAGATGGAAGATTGGTATTGCTTAGGTTGTCTCACATTGGTAGAAGATGAAAAATTAGGTAATGAAAATGTGTATATAAAGGGCTGATTGATGTTGAAAAATGTGAAATGGTGTTTGACAAAATATAGTTAATCTCAAGTTTAATGATTAAGTTAAATTTTTTTTTTGGTTTATTTTAAAATGATTTTAACATCAATATATAAATTAAATAATTAAACAACCAATATATACATCTAATTGTTTTTGTTTTTTTGGTAAACTAACAATCTTTATATATATAAAAGCAAAACCTTAGGAGGATGACATGACACAATGAGAAGTTTCCATTGCTATTTATCTAATTTCTCAAACCTTTGATTTTTTTTCTTTAAAATGTTGTATTTGTTAAGGGATGGAACATTGGTATTGTTTAGGTTGTCCCACATTGGTAGAAGATGGAAAATTATATAATGAAGATGTGTATATAAAGGGTTGATTGATGTTGTTGAAAAATGTAAAATGGTGTTTGACAAAATATAGTTAAACCCAAGTTTAATGATTAAGTTAAATCTTTTTTGGTTTATTTTAAAATGATTTGCACCAAAATTTAATTATTTTAACATCAATATATAAATTAAATAATTAAACAACCAATATATACATCTAATTGTTTTTTTTTTGGTAAACTAAGAATGCTTATAAATCAATGAATCTTTATATAAAAGCAAAATCTTAGAAGGATGACATGGCACAATGAGAAACTTCCATTGCTATTTATCTAATTTCTCATAATTTTGATTTTTTTTTCTTTAAAATGTTGTCTTTGTTAAGAGATGGAATATTGGTATTGCTTAGGTTGTCCCACATTGGTAGAAGATGAAAAATTAGGTAATGAAGATGTGTATATAAAAGGCTGATTGATGTTGTTGAAAAATGTGAAATGGTGTTTGACAAAATATAGTTAATCCCAAGTTTAATGATTAAGTTAAATTTTTTTTTGGTTTATTTTAAAATGATTTAAACCAAAGTTTAATGATTTTAACATCAATATATAAATTAAATAATTAAACAACCAATATATACATCTAATTGTTTTTGTTTTTTTGGTAAACTAACAATGCTTATAAATCAATGAATATATAAATAAAAACTACAAGGTATTAACATGAATAATAAAAACTCAGTATGCTCAAATCATGAGTTGTGGTTGAGTTTGGGTTATTCCACGTTGATGAGAAAGAGAAATATTAGAAAAAATATAGTTGTGTATATGAAAGGAGGGCGATAGCTTGAAAATCAATATCACTATAAATATATAAAGGAAGGCTATGAGATACTAAAATGCCACAATGAGAATTTAGCAATCTCAAATAATGAATTTTCGTTGAGTTTGGGTTATCCTACATTGATAAGAAAAATATAAATCTACGAATGAAGTCTATAATGTATTAACATTACGGTGAGAATTTAGTATTCTCAAATTGTGGTTGAATTTGGTTACTAATATTGATAAGAAGGAAAAATATTGGAAAATATAGTTCAATATATAAAAGGAGGGGGTATGACTTGAAAATTGATATCAATATAAATATATAAAGGAACCTTACGAAACTTTCGTTATTGGGTTAGCCTTACACTTCATGTATTTCCGGTGCTTCACATGGCATCATCAAATGGTACAAATATTGGAAGCAGGTAATGACATATATGAAAGGAGGGGGAATGCTTTGAAGATTAAAAAAGTTTGTGAGCTAAAAATGCGACATTTGCCATCCAATTTTTGGATTAAAATGTAATTTTAAAGCAATGTGATAAGAATATTTTATTAAAAAAATACACATTTCACTTTCATTAAATGTAAAATGTTCATTAGAATCGAATCAATACAATCACGAATATAAATATAAATACAATGAAAATCAATATGAAATAAGTGTTAGCCAGAAGTTATTGACATGACAAAAAGAGAATTCAATATTTTTTTGAAATAACGAATTGTAGTTGAGTTTTGTTTATCCCACATTAATGATAAACTGAAATATTGAAATAGACAGTTGAGTATATGAAAGAGAGACGTCTTCAAGTACTGGAAGAGTATTGACAAATGTAGAATGAAAATTTAGTATTCTCGAGATAACATCATAACTTTTCTACAACTTACTTAACATATGTTCTGATGTTGCGCGATGTCAAACACTAGTTCTATATAAAGATGATTGTTATTTTAGAGAGTATCTCCAACAACTTTCCTATAATTTTTTCTAAAATAGAGAATCAAATGTGAAAATCTCTAAAATGTATTACATTCAACTCCAACAGATTTGCTATTTTAGAAATTTTAAAACAACTTATATTACTATAATATTTTCTAATTTATCATCCCAATACACTTTTAAAAAAATAACTTAATATAAAATGATAAAAATTGAATCTCATTGGTGGAATGGAATAAAATAATATTTCTCTCTACTATTTAGAGAATTATAGAGATTTCTCTATATTTAGAGATTTTTCCATGATTTTTTATTTAGCAAACAATATAGCAATGCTGTCGGTTTCTCATTTGTCTTATAATATTCTCTATTCTCCCATGTCCCTTCCTCAATTACATACAATGTTATTTCATGCCTCCTATTTCACTCATAGACAAATCAATAACAACCATTAAAAAAAACATCTATATAAAGATGGTTATGAAAGTTAAAAACACTAACATTAAAAATTAACAAATCAATAATAAATTTTGAATCCACACCGTCTAACAAAATAAAATTAAAAATTAAGATTTAACGTCAAAAAAGAATAAAAGATAAATAATTTGTTCAAATTTAAAGATAAGTTGTTGGTTTATTTATTATAAGACAAATGTCAAAATATAATGAAAAATAAATTAATAGATAATATAATTAAAAAAATTAAGCGCATATTTAGTTTTTTCGCACAGGGCCTCCAAAATCTCAGGACCAGCCCTGACATCATATAAACATGTTTTAGAAACATGCGTGAAACAACTTCCAGTCAAGTAACAGACTCATTCCGGCGATCAACAGAAATTTTCCGGCGAATAACCAATTTTTCCGGCAAGCCTCCTCTAACAGCTCAAAAACTTCGGTTTTATGCTGAAAAATCGATGTAAATAACTTGCAACATGATCAAAATGATGAAACAACCAGATCTGAATCGATTTACAGCAGTATTCCGGCGAAACAGAATGTTTCCGGCCAAGGGCGGAGCTACCATTGGCCCTGGATGCTCTCAAGCTCACCCTCACCTTTTGATAAAAACCATTTTTATTTATGTTATCCATACAATGTTCCATTATCTTTATTTTTTTATAATATTTAATAAATATTATAGTATTTCCTTTTTAAACAAAGTTTTGTCTAACAAAGTTTTTCTTTAATTTATTGAAACTCAATACCTAGGTATAAATTATCTCACTAACTATTTTCATTTTATTAATTTACTTGATTGTTTTGTCAAAAAAAAATCTAATGAGTAAATAGTTTCTCTAATTTATTTACATGATTTGTAACCTTTTCATCTTTCTATGTTGAAGTAAAGTTGTGTAAACATTTGATTCTTAACAACCACACAATTTTAACTATATTCTTATATTTATGTATCTTTTTATAATGTTCTAGTCTTTGTCATTCTTGAAGTTTTGTTATTCATGTTTTTGTTCTGAAATTTTAATATTCACATTTAAGATTTAAAATATGTGTATCTTCTTACTTAATAATTATTCTAATTTCTTATAATTATGGATAAATATTTAACAAAGAGAAAAATGATTATAGATTAGTCAGATAAGACTTATACGAACTTCACATAAACCCTAGATTGTTGATTAGATTTTTTTATATATTTATATTTTTTTATCTTATCTAATTATTTGTGTAATAACAATAAAAGGATCACCCTGAAATCAAATTCTAGCTCCGCCCGTGTTTCCGGCCACCGGTCGTTTTTCCGACGAAGATATTAACACGGACCATAGATCTCGAGTTTTATGCTTCAAATCACATAATAAACTTGCAAATGTGATCAATATTAACATACAATCAGATCTGGATGAGTATATGACAGAATAATAGCATAGTCCCGTTTTTCCGGCGTGAACAGTAACATCTCCGGCGAAAACGTTTTTCCTGCGAGGTGTGTTCACAGATCAAACTTTTTCGAATTTGTTGCTCAAAAATAGATCAAACAATCGAGCTAAACATTTAGAACAGATCTTGTACGAAGATTTGACAGTGTTTAAGCTCAAACCTCAGATTCCGGCAAGATTCCGGTCAGATCTAAATTTTCCGGCGAACGATCTTTCGAACTTCATATCTAGCTCGTTTTTCATAATATTTCGATTCTAAAAATTGTAGAATGCTCGAAATTCGATAACGAACAGATCTATGCAAATCAAATCACCTCATGCAAGAAAAATTTCGGATCTAAAAATAGATGCGAAGAACACCGAAAATTTCGAACGAAAATTCGAAAAATTCTCAAAACTCAACGAAATTCGAATCCAAAAATTGTAGTAGATCTGGAATCTAATCAAGAACAAATCTTCAAGAGGATATGAGTTTTGAACAAACTTACTTGTAGATCGGGCTAAAAAACACGAAATGACGAGATCCGATAATCCTTTCGATAAGAATTTTATCGTTTGGCTCAGATACCACATGTTAGGTCTGAGATCTGGATCATTTCATGTTTGTAACTAGGTAGGATAGGAGAGGACTTTATTATTTATTGAGAGAAAATATAAAACTAATCTAGAGAGAGAGAGAATTGATTAAGGGCTACATTTTGTATTAATGAAATATGTGAATTATTACAAGCTAAGACTCCTATTTATAGTCCAACACCTACACTCCCTTGTTACAACATTAAGCCCAAGCCCATTTAATCACTAAAGCTCAATAGGCCCAAGGCCTTTTACAAATTATTTACTTTCCAACACTTTCTACATAAAATATTACACTAACATTCTCCTTAAACCTCTTCTCTTCAAACTTCTGCTTACCTTCATACTTGTCTTTATGCTCATAGTTCCTGGACCTAGATCAATACCTCTGACTGTTTGACCCTGGCTTCTTGTAGAACTTCTTTTAGAATGCCCTGGTCAATAAGATCATTGTCTGCTTCAGCTCCTCTCCATCATCTGATCACTTCTTTCTTTCTCTCTTCTATAACCTCTTGAGGAATGTTTCTCTCTCTTGTCAACCACCAGAGCTAAAGGATCTTCCTTTAGTTTCTCAGATTTCTTCTTCACATAAAGCATCTCTAACACTTCATCTTCATTCTGTTTAAGTGTTTCATACACTTCATGAAGTCCAATCTGATCCAAATCTCTATTGTGCTTAATGTAAGAAGCAAACCTCTTCCACTCTGGTTATAGATTGCTCAAAAACTTGACATTATTCTCAATGGTAGTCTTCTTGATACCATTCTTACTCAATTCATTTAACAACCCAGAAAATCTATCATTAGTGTTTTCCAAGGTTTCTCCCTCTTTGGTTTTAAAGTCCTCATAACTTGTAATGCAATTGGTCTTCTTAAGTTGTGTACCCATCATCATCAGTTGTTGAATTTGTTCCCACATACCTTTGGTTGTGTCTTTATAACTGTCAATGCTTGTATATATCTCATTTGTCATACCCTAAAGTAGGAATGACTTAGCCAACTGATCACCTTTCAGCCTATTTAACTCTTTCGTTGTAAACTTAAACTTTGGTTTTGGAACAATTTGATTTGATGTTCCATCAGGAGGTATAGTAGGAACTTCCATATCTGGCCACTTCATTGGACCATCTTTCAAAGAAGCTTTCATCTCATCACAACGATCAAGTCTTTCTATAAAGTCCAAAAATCTATCTTTCCATTAAGGAAAGTCGCCTTTGAAGAGTACTGGTGGTTTAATGTCGGTCCCAATTTCCAAAGCATCCTTTAACGACAATTTTACAAACTTGGAAGATTTTAAGAATTTTTTTTGAAAAGATCAAACTTTGAAAGTCAACCCTTGAAGAAGTCAACTATCGCAGATCAAAAGTCAACTATCACAGATCAAAAGTCAACTATCGCAGAGTAAGTAGTCAACTATCTCACAACAAATGAGTCAACTATCTCAGAATACACTATCGCTTACCACAACCAACTATTGCTGATAGTTATATGCGATACTTCCAACTATCGCACCAATATCGTGCAATATATGACACTATCGCAACTATTATGTGAGATATACTCTATTATCGCACACTTTTTATGCGATACTTCACTCTAACGCAACCTCTTTATGTGATATAATCCAATATCGCACACTGAATTGTGCGATACTTAGCTTTGTGCGATAAAAGGCTATCTTCATATCCTGCGATATACTGAAGAACATGCAATATACTCAGATCTGCAACAAAATCTAAAGTTAAAGTTTAAATCTCAACCAAATTCAATGAAATTTCGTAATGATGGTCGAATTATGTTTACGAACACAATTAATGAAAGCCTTGATACCAAAATACCCAATAAGAAGGCCAATTTCACAAAAAAAAACTCTCAGAGAAGCCAAGAACTGCCATTCGAAAAATTCAAAAAAATCTTCAAAAATTGTTGATCAAACTTCAAATTCTATGGAACAAACTAATTCAGATCACTTCCATAGATGAAGATGAACCAATTAGTATGAGAATTGAATACAAAATCTTCAAAATCACTAATTCTTGATCAAGAAAGTGTTGACCACAATAACCTTCAATCAAAGCTTCAAAACTTCTTCAAAATCTTCAATAATTGATTCAAACAATATGTCTTTTCTGATACCAATTGTAATTCACATTAACAAGTTTGTATAAGAAAAGCTTGAAGGAAATCAGCAATGGAGTCACAAGTCTAATTGTATTGAGAGAGAAAAACTGTTACAAGCAAGTTCACAGTTACAAGTTCTTGGAATGATATGAAAGACAATACAAAAAGAAACTATTTATACCCTAAGGTAATTACAAAACAGACCCTCAACTTGAAATTACAATACAAAATAAGTCCAAACATCCATAGTTATCACATGAATGTGCTTTTGTGTCAAAGTCAACATGTCATACAATTAGTGGACAGATCATGCTTCAAAGACTTGCTAAAAGTAGATTTATGAACATTTGAATCAAAAGTATTGTTTTTATTACAATGAGTCAACAACTTTCTTTTTCAACTATTACAGGATTTGGTTTTTGTATATCTATACTTTTGGATTAGACTCCTTTTGGATTTAACATCTAGAACAGAGAAAGATTTTGTGTTAGTAGGGGGTTTAAAAATACTTTTTCCTTTTTCAGCTCTCGTGAATCTTTTTGTGTATGCCTTAGGCTTAACACCAGAAGATTCATCTTTCTCTTTAAGCTTATGTTCTATATTTAGAACCTCAATTGTTTTTTATTTTATATTTAGCTCCACAAGCTATGGATTTGAATGGATTTTCCAAATATTTTCATTTGAAGTACTTGGTTTGTTAAAAAATTCCTTGAGTATTTGGAATTTGATAAGATTTATTTTTTAAGAAGACAGGACAAAATACTCCTTCAGAAGATGTATTCTCTTTCTTTTCAGATTTCAAAACATCACCATCTTCCAAAATTTCCAGAGTCTTGAAGACTAAATATCCATCCTTATTTCTTACAGCATGAGTTTAAGTCCTCTACATCTGTATCAGAATCAGAATCACTAGCATTCGTGATTTCATTAAAAACATATTCTGAGATTTTATTGATCAAGCTAGATTGATTCCTTTTTATCATCATCACAAGAATCATTTCATTTGAAAACATTATTTGATTCCGTGGATAAATGCTCAGAAATAGATGCAGAACAATCTCTGGATTCAGAAGTTTGATCCTTAGAATCAGAGTTAGAGTTAATAGAGTTAGACATCTTGTTGCAAAGCCCACAACTCTGACTTAGAGGATCGGAGTTAGGACTTATATTTTTTTTGGCTCCATCTGAGTAATAGAATCATATTTACATTTAATGGAGTCAGACATCTAATTACACTGTTCAAAACTATAACTTAAAGACTCAGAGTTAGAATATATGTTTTCAAATTTTATCTGAACTGTACAATCAGACTTATTATTTTGAACATTATCTTATGAAATGTAATGTAATTTCATATTCATGACATGAATAATATGACTTTCTACTTTCATAACTTTTATTTAACTTGAAGTAATCAAAAGCCACATTATTATATTTGCAACCTTTAACATCACATTCAGAAGTCTGATCAGCATAGTTAGATTTCTGATTAGAACAATCAAATTTCTGACTAAACTCAATTTCTCCTTTCCTTTGGAACCAAATTTCTGAACTATAGGTTCAGACTTAACAAAAACCACTTTTCCATTGATAGGAATCCTTTCCACTAGATTTTCAGTCGTAGGCTTGGAGCTTTTCTTAACATTGTTTGTTCATACATTCCAAGACCATGCTTAGATTGTAGTAGAATCTAGTGTCTTTAGGATTACTTGTGAGCAAATTCAAGGTCTGCTCAATCTGTCCCCTTTTAATATTTAAATCCTCAAGTTGCTTGATTTTTCTATACAAATCTATTCTTTCTTTTAACAAAAATTCATTTTTTTTGTCTAAAATCTTTATTCTCATCTCCAACCTAAACAGAATCCTTTTCTAATTTAGATACTTTAGCTTGAAATTCCAAATTTTCTTTTTCAAAAATCTCTCTATTCTTTTAATCATTCAAACTTGGTCTTAAAGATTTCCTTTTCAATGTTAAATCTATTAACCATGTTTCTCTAAGCTTTCAGTTTATTTTTAACATCAATGTAATCATCATTCATCTTAGCAATAGTATCTCTAAATTCAGATTCCAGAGACTGATGTACCTCTGATTCAGAGTTTGATGTCTCTAAAGCTGAATGTTCAGAGTTGAAAGATGCATTGGATCCAGCTTTAGTTGTGGAACCCATGAGGCAGAAATGGGCTTCATCTTCATCCAACCAATTCTCTTGCTCTGCTATTAAGCTGTGACTCTCTGTTCCTTTTTCTTTGCAAGTTGCATCTTCCTGGAATAATATTATCAATTCTTGACTTTCTTTGGTCTACACTCTTTGGCATAATTTCCTGGCTTGCCACAGTTGTAGCATTCAGAGACCTCAACTTCATGTTTCTTTTCTTCTTCTTTCTCATCCCTCTTCTCATCCTTCTCGTGATTCCTTGAGCTATCCTTTTTGTATTTGTCAAAATAAGACTTCTTTGCAAATCTTTTATTGAAGGCTTTGGTCAGCAAGGCCAAATTCCCAGCAAGCTTCTTTAACTCAACATCAGAATCACTATTCTCTGAGTCTGAGCTTGGAATCTTTGAAAGTTCAACCACTTCTGCGATAGATCTTGTGATTTTAACACTTGATTTGTGTTTCTCTTCAGACACCAATGTTAAGGACTCAGTCTTTATAGCTGCCTTCTTCTCATCCATTCTTTCTTTAACACGATCTTCATGCTGATTAACAGTACCAAAAAATATCATGGATGTCCTTTTTGTTTAGATTTTTGGTAATCTGAAGGCTCTCTGAAAAGTTGTCCCATTCTGGTCTCAAGTTTCTCTAGAATTTTATATTAATTTCATTATTGGTTTTATGAACTCCATTCCTTATAAGATCATTTAATATGTCATTAAACCACTTATAAGATTCATAAAGAAATTCAGACTCCTTGGCCTTAAACGCCTCATAATCCCCAATATGATTATCCAATTTATTCTACAAAGCTTTCGGTCCTCCTTGCATTTGAGCCTCGACTTCATCCCACATTTCTTTCACTGATTTCAAACTGTCATCCATGTTGAATATTTCATTTGGAAGGGCCATAGTAAAAAAAGTCAAAGCTCTTTTATCCGCCGCAACTTTCTCCTTTTCCATATCTGAATAGTCCTTTTTGTCTTTCTTGATACCGGAGGCTGGGATCTCAGGAGTGTGATCAGTGTGTGGTACAGTAGGAATATTAACAAAAGCTTCAAAGGGACCATTGGTGATAGATCTCATCAAATCCTCATCAATATTGTCTAAGAAATGCACACAATTATGATACGCCATTGATGGTATTCCCCATATAATAGAGTGGGAGGTTTAGTCTCTGAACCATTGCTTACAACGTACTTAGACATCTTTTCTTTAGATCTACGCACGTAATCGACTCAATTTGAACAAAAACTTCAAGAAATTGATCATGATTGATCAAAACAGAACAGATCTCAAGGTTCTTCAAAAATTGATCAAGTTTGATCGCAAGAATAGATCGTAAGAATCTTCAAAAAAAAATTAACAAAATCAATCACAAATTAATTGCAATTTCTCCCAAATCTTCAATCCTTGGTTCTGATACCAATTAACAATGATAAAATCCCAGAGATCTAAAAATATAGTAATTCACAGAATTTACAATGATAAAATCAATCAAGAATAGTAGAATTAGGCAGGGAAGTCATATGTCATTGATACTAAAAAGTTAGTTACAAGTTTAGAGAGAGAAAGATTTAGAGAGAGAAAGATCTAGAGAGAGAATTTCTCTAAAGTATAGGTAGGATTTCATTAAAGCATAGAAAGAATTATGACAAATAAGTGTTTAGGACTCTAGAATCTACTAAACTATATACAAAAAATTCAGAAGACAGGCTAATACAACATGACTGTTACAATACAGACAAATAAAGAAGGCACATGTATCCTTGGGTCTTCTAAATTTGTCCCTCCTTCAAATCTTGTAGAGTACAGAATAGACAGGATAAGATCTTCTTTCGAGTCTTCATCGAGTACCCAAGTCTGAGTAAGCCAACTCAGACTTGCTCTTCCAAACTCTGACTCTTGTTAGTTCTAACTCTGACTCTTCTGAGCCAGACTTCAACGCTTAGCTTTCTCGGATAACTTCAACTCTGATCCATACACTTAGATATCTGATTCTATACACACAAATATCTGAGTCTTCTTCAAGACTTAGCATATTTACATATATCACTTCTCTGATCCAACATACAGAAATCTGACTTTACAAGTTTGAGTAGCATGTCTTAAAGTCTCCTGTGTTTATACTGTTGATATTGGTTTTGCATTAGGATATGCAGAAGCTTCTATGATTCTCTTATTGATTAGAAATGAGATCATATATAAGTTGATTGGATGTGTCGAGACTTCTCTATAAACTTTCGAACATGGCACATAGGTTGTTGAAGTTAGAAGTTGAAGGCCTAAAGGTTGAAGCTTGAGTTGAGGATTCAATGCGCTCTTTGACGATGTCAGATAATTTAGAGAGCTTTGTAGAGTGGGCATCTGATGAATTTTTTAGAGCAAACACTGAGTCTTTGAGAACTATGAGATCTTCAGAGGATGTAGAGGAATAAGGTCGTGAGGCAATTTGGCATCCAAGGAACTTCTAATAGAGTTTACAAAAGAGATGATCTCTTCTTTTAAAACCCCCTAAGAATTGGTAACTTTCCCAAAAGCAACACATGATTTTGGTTGTACATCAAGTTCAGAGTTGTCTTCATTCAAAGTTGTGCTAATGTTCTCTCTGGAAGAACTTCTTACCTATCCTTGCACAATCAGTGATTATGCTTTGGTAGTTCTGTTTAGGTTTTCAAAGCTCTATTTGTCTGAGTCAGAGATTTGAAACCTAATGTGATGGCCTTTTGCCATATCCAACACATAAATGGTGGCCTATGCCTATGCGAAATTAAGTGGTCCTTTAGATTGACTAGTGAAGGCTCAAATAAATCATCAAAGGGGACACCTCCCTCTGGTTGTGAAAACAACAAACTAATATCATGAAGAGGAGATACACTTGTTTCAATGATCATTTTTTTAGAAGAAGTGATGAGATTATGTTGTTCTTTGTGTGTCAATCAAACAGTTCCTTGTTGAGAAGGAATCAAGTGGATGGCTAGGTTATGAACAAGTGGGCTGAGTGGAGGACCTATTTTAATATCAATTGATATTTGAGCATCATAAGTTGAATTTGTGGCATCTCTGGTTGGACTCAGTTAAGGTCTCTCATTTGTTCCTTCTTGTATGCAATATTGTCCTAAATCTCATCATTTTTCCTCTCTGCTATAGACTCACAAATGCTCGAGGTGGCTCTCTTATTCTTTTTCAACTCTTTGACTCCTTACTTGATATGTACATTTCGTCGGGGTATAGGGCCTTGGTTATGAGGTCCTGATGGACTCTAAATAAAAAGAGAGAAGGGTTGAGTTTTCAGGTACGTAGAGAAGCATTACCTGAGATAGTGGTTGTTAACAGGGATACCATTCTGGAATTTGAGTGGATTTGTGCGAGTTCATAATGAAGATCGGGGTTTTAGCAGCATTCACTAGCAATTCATGCTTTCTTGTTTCCCTTCTTATGAACATCGACCAGAACCTCTGATATAAAATGGACTTCTCTTCTGGGCTGCAATAATTTTGGCTCTGATGATAGTTATCATCTTGTACTAGATGAGGAAAGAAAAATCAATATGGAGATTAAAGTACATTGTATAGAAGATAATGAGGATGATGATGCTTCCTTGATCTTGACTCCCAATTTTTCCAGTTAAACATTGATTGATGACACTCAATAGGAGATTCTAGATAGGAGGTATGAACTTTCTCTTGAACTTACTTAAGGCCTTGAGATCACCGTTGTAGCCAATGAACTTTAGATTTGATTATTTGATCCGAGGTAGGCAACTCTTCATATTTCTTTAGAGGGGGATCAAATTTCTTTGGAATTGAAAGGTGAATTATAGATTAGAGGTTGTCTTTGTCCATTCAAGCTGGAATATTTCCATTAATTATACCTTTGTGTTTTTTTCTTCATTATCGAGATAATAGGAATTCCAAAGCTGTTGAACATACTTCTCTGGTACGTTGTCTATTGTTTCAGTTAGAGCATGTTCAGTATAATGGTTCTTCAAATATTCAACCATTATATGGTATTGTGCGTCGTAGTGTTTTGTTTCCAACAATATCATGTAGTTGTTAGGTTGAATGAGAATGGAAATGAGAACATCATATTCTACTACTGTAGATCGAACGACACCGAGTAGGTTTCCAAATTCATTGGAATGCTCTTGAGAGGCCATTGTTACATGTTACCAATGGTTAAGAATAGGAGAGTTCAAGAAAATTCTGAGAGCATAAAAGATGAGAATGAGATGGATTGTGCTTTTTATAACAAAAATACACTTAAGAGTTCTCTCCAAACGGCGCTGATTTGATAGGAGGCAAGAAAGGTTTATTTTGTCAAGAGTGTTAGGGTTGCAACACACGGCATGTGATTTCCAAGAAAATAGACACGACGTAAAATCATTACCAAAGGAATATTTTGGAGACATGACTATCACTTTGGTATACGGCATGCATCCTTATCAATAGAATGAAAAACACACAAGTGCGTTTGGTCAGAGGAGGAGACAAGTAAATGTATCCTCTAGATATTGATAGATTCCCCTACTAAACTTTTGTTTTCGGAGATAGTAACCAGAAATGATTGAAATGCAACTTCGATTAAGTAAGGGTTCTATTAACCTCTGAAATTTCTCTCAGAAGCTCTGGATACTATAGCCAGAGGCTTTGGTTATGAAAAATCAAAAGTTTACGAAACTTCTAAAAGAAGTTGTAATCAGTAGTCGTCTTCTTTTGAAATTCAGAGTTACTTCATTATACCTATGCCATTAGGAAGCATACCTTTGTGATTATGGAATAAACTCAGAGGATTAAATATAGAATTACTCCCCCTTAACAAAATAACATTGATCCCCCTTGAAATATGCTTGATAGAATTATCAAAGATAAGATCATGAGCATGAACAAGGTAAGTCAGAAAAAAAAAAGATATGTTCTTTAAAGAATTTCAGAGGCTCTGATTAGTATAACCAAAGGCTCTAATGATATGAAAGATATGCTACTTTGAGAATTCCAAAGGCTCTAGTTGGTATAGTTAGAGGCTCTGAGATTAACTTTACAAGTGATTCGAGAGGCTCTTGACAAAACAATTAGATACTTTGACTTGTCTTTGAGAGACCAAATAGACATACTGGACATACCCAACTTTCTAATAAGAAAATTGAAGCTTGTTTAGAGAAAAGTTCAGAAGATATAGAATCCCATGTCTTTCAACTTTTAGTACTTCTTGACCGGTCTTTGCTTGAATTGTGCAATGCTCTTTATGAAATTTCACATCATATCCCTTATCACAAAATTGACTTATGTTGAAAAGATTATGCTTGAGAGCCATCTACATAAGCGACTTTGGATATGGATACTTTTCCATTTGTAATGACACCATGTCCCATTATTGTGCCCTTGTTGTTGTCTCTAAAAGTCATAGAACCTCCAATTTTATCTTTGTATCAACTCAGAAGACTTTTGTCACCGGTCATGTGCTTTGAGCATCCAGAGCCCAAGTACTAAATTTGCACAGACTGGTCTTGCGAGACAATTAAAGAGATTTAGATACCCATTTCATAATAGGTCCTTTATGGTAAAATTTACATGGTAATTTTGAGCCTTTTGATTTTTCAGTTTTGACTCCTTTTGTGATTTCTGAGTTTTAAGATTTCTATGCTTGTACAAGAACACAGAGGCACCGCACTTCTTACATGAGAAGTGCTTCTGTAATTGAGCTAAGAGTAATGAACCTTTGCATTTTAAAGGACCATAAATGATTGTTCATGAACTCTTTTGGATTTAGTTGCAATAGAAGTGCAAGCCTTATTTTTAACCTATGCATTAGCATTAGAGGTTTCTACAAACTTCCTTTCTAATTCAAGAGATTTATTCTTTGAGTCTTTGGCTTTCTTCTCTTGTAAAGAAGTCTAAGGGGCAGTTTGGTTCATGGAATTGGAAGGAATTTGAAGGAATTGGAATGACCAATTCCATTGACCAAATTCCAAGCCCATGTTTGGTTCACGGAATGAAAACGATGGGATCCTTCCAATTCCATTGAATTCCACAATTTAAGGAATTCTTCATTCCTTGCCTTAAGTGAAGGAATTGAATTCCTACCAACCAAAAGCGTGGTCAAATTCCTTCAAATTCCATTCCAATTCCTTCCAAGTCAAATTTCTTCAAAGGATTCTAATTCCATCAAATTCCATTATGTGAACCAAACGCCCCCTAAGCAAATGGTGAACCATTATTAGCAAAAAAAAAAAAAATAGGTGTCTAAGATGGAGACTGGAGAATTGTGGCAACGAGCTTGGAGATGGTGATGGAGATGGAATTTCTTGGCTCAAGTTGGTGTTCGGAGAAGTCGCCAGAGGGAGTAGGAGAAGAAGGGACATACATGAGGCATAAGTCTAGTGGATACCTTAGTTTTTTTTAACTTTTTAATTAGAAAGTTGGAGAAATGTTTAAAAAGATGAAATGTCCCTTGAGTTAACTAACTTAACAAATTCGCTTTAACGAAGTTTGAGGGAGGGGCCAAGGGGTTAAAAATGTAAACCGCAAGGAGATTTTCCATTATTAACTCATTTTAGAGATGCACATTGTTAAAACATGTAAACACGTTGACCAAACAAGTAATTCACTCTATTAAATGTTATTACAAAAACTGTACTCATAAAATAATAGCGATATAGAGGTTGTAAGTATTTGAACATATTTTGTGCCACGTTTGACTCATTTTATCCATTTATTTCTAGCTACTTTTTCATTTTACCCTAGTAACATGTTACAAATAAACCGAACCAAATCAAACCAACTCAGTATACAAAGACGGGGGTCTGGGATGGATGCATGCAAATGTGAACTCTACCCAAAAGAGTAGAATTAAAATATATGCAAAATATAGGTTCTCTTGATATATAATTGCACGTTATTTATTGAATCTCATACCCTCAGTCTTTACGCTTTACCATGTACATCATACGCCTTTACATGATGTGGTCTAATTCCTAAATTGCAACAAAATTGATTAAGAGAAACAAAACACACCGTTCCAAGATGCTTGTAGGAATTTCAACAAAAAAAAAAAAAAACACCAACAAATAGACAGGAAAGCAATGGCATATGTTGGTTCCAGATGGTTGCCATTGTTCCCCTGTTGTGATGTAGATGGCTTGCTGGTGGGTGGTCTTACCGGTCGAGATGCATTTTTGGCAGTACTCGTTACGGAGGTTGTTGACGGTGGCGGAGGGGCATTAGAACCTGCAATATCATTGGTGCTTGACGTTAACATAATTAAAATAATGAACTAAGGGGTGGTTGCCCCGACGGTACACCCATTAATGTTAGATCCCAATTTCAAAGCTCGCCTGAGTGTGTTTGAGTTTTTAAAGTATATATGATTATTATGTACTTCCACTAACTGAAAGAATGAGCCTCATTAGCAGCAGATGCATAATATGTTTGGTCGATGATGGTATGATGTCGAAAATCATAACTAAATCACATATCATCCATTAAAGCATCTCCAAACAGATTTTACAAAATTGAAAAGTAAGGGAAATATGATAAACTTCTCCAAATTTGGAGAACTAGCTAAATTAACGACTTCCAAAACGTGTGTTGTCCATGGGATTAAGTTTCTTGGGTAACATTTCAAATCGAAGTTTTATACTGTCTACACATTTTAATGCCAATATGTATTATACATGGATTAAGAAGCTAGTAGGTAGTGTTTTTATAAACCACAAACCCTAGACCAGTTTAGGGGATAAGGTTCTGCCGTTAATTGGGATTGATAAAACCAAGATTCGTGAATAAATGATTAGAATATTTTGGGGGAATAAAATTTCCAAAAGAAACCTGAATGGGGCTTGTTCTTCGTGCTCAGGAGAGGAGGCAGAGTTGGTGAGCCTGAAGCAATGATGCATTAAGATCAGCGATAAGTCCATGATAATAGCAGCATAACATAAAAGCCATTGGAATTCGACCAAGATACAAACTACGTTGGATTTTTCTTAACACCAAAAAATTCATTCTGACAAGAAAACGACTGAATATATATATAGGCCAAAATCCAAACAATACTGACATGAAACAAACAATTTTGTTTTATTGGATGTTAAGATCACCTAATCACTATCTAAATTTCATACCATTTTCAATAAATTTATTTAAAATTCATCGTGATCATACTTGTGCTTGTTTCTTTCAGTCCCCAGACAAGAAATTGAGCCACACAACAATATGCTTTATGAATTCGTTACAACATTTTCCTGATCTGAACCAAAATCCCCCTACCTTGCCCTAATCGTTATAACGTTACAAAACCTAGGCTCAAAATTTCCCAATTTTTATTCTACGATCAAACAGTCATTGTTTCTACTTTTGATTTTGACTCCTTGAAACTGGAGAAATTTCCAGGAATAAAATATAATTAAGAAATCCGACAGAATCCAAAGAAGGAAGATATGCGAACCTGAACAGATGGACTGTAGAGAGAGATCCGTATTATTCGCCTGGCTATTGTTATTCAGTGAACAGAGATCTGATAAGGAAAGCAGCTTGGAGGCGTTAATTGGAAAACCGAGGAGCGTGCTCTGACGAACAAGGTAACAGAGACATTCAGCCTCGCCGGAATCAAAGGCTCCATTAAAGATGTCGCAGCATTGAGATGAAGGATCATCGGAGAGGTCATTTGGCGGGGCAGATATGTAGGGAAGGCAAGGCGAAAAGGAGATAACGGAGTCGGCACAGCCTCCAGGCGCCGGCGAAGATGGAGGCGGCGTAACGTGGGTGGCGGTGGTTATTAGAAGAAAGCTGGAAGCCAGTAGGATCGGCGACAAATACTGGATTAGGCTTGCAGTGCTCATGGTTGACGACGGTTATTTCTGTTAGAATGTGAAGGATTGATGGATACAAAAATGTAAGGTTTATAAATAAATGGTTATAAGCTGCGACTTATCAAGTTTAATTTCATTATTCTGATTTCTATTAAAGACATTAAGGATATATAACATTTTATTTATTTCGTAAATATCATTTATTTAAATATATTTGTAACAAGTTTTTTTTTTTTTTTTTGAAACGTAGGGGTTTGTTTGTTTACTGAACACGTATTAGGTAAGTGTTTAACAATATCTCTTACCTTATTGATTGATCATAGGGAGAATCAAGAATTTTACCCGGTAAGACTTAGCAAGGACTGAACGTCTTACCTGATAAGTAGGGATGGGAAAAAAAACCACACCCGATGGGAAACCCGATACCCGACTCCGGTTTGACCGGAGAATCCCCAAGTTGACCGGGATGGGGAATCCTCGAATCTATAAACTGGAGATGGGTCGGGGATGGGATACCCTTCAACCCCGATCACGAACCCGAGTATTAATTATACGTTTATATGTATGTGTATAAATATATATACTCACTAAGTATAATAATGTAGCGAGAAACCCAATGAGTAAATAGAATGTATAAATATAATCAATCTTCCATTATGAAAACTTGTAAAAAGAATTACATCATTTATTTGATTGTTAACTTTTATTGATACAACGACATGGTTATATAAAATTTTAATAATTGAATAATTGTAATTGATATATTTGTGTTTGAACTACGTTTTTATGTTACTCTTATACAAACGCAACAATCAAAATTTTGGTGATTAATATTTTAGCATTAGATGTCAGTTAACCATAAAATTGACATTTATATACATAATAGATTAAAACATTACGTAAAAAAATAAACCGGGTATATGGGAAAAAGTCCTCGATTACCCGATGGGGATGGGGATGGGGAGGGGATGAAATCTTATTCCCCGACCAGGATGGGGATGGAGATGCCCCGGCCCCGTTGCTATCTCTGCTAGTAAGTGAGGGAAAATACTCTAACCCGGTAAGCGCTTACCGGGTTTAAGATGCTTAACAACAATCAATTTTTGATGGTCAAGAATGTTACACGACAAGGTAAGTAAGGTAATGTCTCTTGACGATAAATACTCACTTACCAAGCGTTTGGTAAACGACTCCACAGACAATCAAAGAATTTTGGTAATCGGATAAACCTTTTCTTTTATCAATATATGTTTTAATATACAAATTCTCATTTTAGATGTTGTAGTTTTTCAAAATTAAAACATTCAAACATATTTTTATTTTTCTTCATTTTAGGACGTCTTATTCTTTTTCTCCATTTTTTGAATATCCATTTGTACATTAAAAATAGACAAAACTAATAACTTATAAGTTTTAAGATAAATATAAAGATAATAAAATAGAGTAAATTACGATTTTCGTCCCTGTGGTTGTATTTTATAACGACTTTCGTCCCTGATCTTTAAATTTTGATTTTTTCGTCCCTGTGATTTCTTTTTATTTCTTTTTTCGTCCCTAAAGCAAATGGCGTTAAAAAAGTGTGTTAAGTTAAGGGTAATCTTGTCTATTTACATTTAAATATTAAACACATGTCGCTATACACACATCGAGATGAAACATGATAACACATCAACCCCGCCGACTGCAGGCCTCCCCCCGCCTTCTCTCTTCCATCTCCATGTAACTTCGGAGCTCCGGATCCACCATGTCCGCCGACAACCACACGTCTTACCTTAGAAATGGGTTGACCGCCGCCATCATCGCAATACGTGAGCTTTTCAACATCGCCGACGAAACAAGACTTAGATCTTCGGAGTAATAATATTCCGATGGGTGTTGGTGCTGCTTCTAGTTACATGATGCAATCGAGTTCAGGTTCGATTCCAGCGAGTAGTTAATACCAGCACCAATCGAGTTCTAATGTTAATAGCAGCACCAATTCCGGCGATCCGACGTGGAATTTTCCATCGGGAAGTAACCACAATTCCAGCAATGATAATAGTAACGATGATCATAATGTACTCTCTCAACCCACCCTACTCTCACCAGAGAACCGCATTGGTCTGCTGGTCTCCCTTCCTCTCCGCTTACGACCTTTTCGTTTTGCTCCCGGATTAGGTTTGAATATTTAGTTTTCAAGAAAGTACTTTTCTAATCACTAACAAAACTTAAGACGATCGGATCATCGGATAATAGAGAGGCGTTGATGAAAGATTATATGTGAATGGAATTACCTCGACCCATGTAAGTTTCAAGTAAACAGTTGGTGTAGAGAACAAGTGTTCTAAACAAAAACCAAATAGCAGTGACCTAGTTTCCTTAAAAAGCAGACCATTCTTGATCTTTTTCACAAGAAAGAAAAGAAAAAACAACTCTGGTGAGAAAGTTGGATAAAAAAGAAACCCTAGTGTTTTATTTTTTTTCTTGTTAATGTTTGCAAAGAAAAAAGCAAGAGGCTTTTAAGCAGGAAAATGGATAAAAATAACATACCTGGGGAGAGGCTAAGAGGCGAGGGTGATAAAAGGATTGTTGCATCAATGCTTGTTGTTGTTGCCTTATCCTCTGATGCTACTGCTGTTGCATATTCCAATAGAAATATGTGTATATAGGTAGATGAAATAGATCTATAGAAAGGGAATTTAGGGTTTTTGTTGAAAGAAGAAAAAAGAGAAAGGAAAAAAGAAAAAAAGGGAAATGAAAGAGAAGGAGAGGATGAATGATCCAGTTCCAATCGAAACGAAAGAGACGAGATTATTAGTAAGTCGTGTGTGGTTTGACCTCTTTATAAACAATCCCACATTGCCACCTCATCTGCTGTCCATGGAATTGGAATTGGAATTGTATTACCAGACAAAAGGGAATGAGTAAGGGTTGCGCAGGAAGTCTCTGGGCAAAGAAGAAGGTCGGTGTCGGTGAGTGGGTTTTGTACACGTGTAGAATAAAAAATTGTTCAATAAAAATAATAGAAAAAATAAATAAAAGGATAAATGACTAAAAAGTCCCTGAGTTAACGTACTTTTTTAACAGAGTTAGTCTTAGGGACAAAAACGAAATGAATTAAAAACCACAGGGACGAAAAAAGCAGTTTTTAAAGACCAGGGACGAAAATTGTTATAAACTACAAACCATAGGGACGAAAATCTTAGTTTACTCTATAAAATATAAAGATAATTGTCAGGATCGAAATTCGAAATAAGAATTAAACTTAAACACTTAGAAACTATGTTAAAGAAGTTTTCGGAATAACACTTTAACAGTAAATCAATGGAACAATATATGAGATCAAATCACAAGTTATATTGAATTAACTTAATGATTACAACCAAAGGCTCAATCTGTTGAACAAGCTCAATAGACGTTCAATACTTCTCTAAAGAAAGGATTACTAACAATCTTGAGGCTAATTCTCTCTAGAACAAAAACGTGTTCTCTGTATATCTGTGTCTCTATGATCTAAGACTTCTATACTATATATACAAAACAGAATACAAGATAATTACAAAAATAATATTGATCTTCAACATCCAGTCCATAATTATCTTCAACATTATCTTCAACTCCTAGTCTTTCGCTTTAAGCAATCAATCCATCTTTATCTTCATGAGCAACATTAATCTTCAGCAATACTAACATGCTAGCAGTAGTATCTCTGTTGGCAGTACTAACTCTCCAAGCAGTACTAACTTATCTTCTAGCAGTACTAACTCTTCAAGCAATACTAACTTTTCTTCTAGCAGTACTAACTCTTCAAGCAGTAGTAATATTCAAGTAGTAGTACTAAAATCTTCAGCACTTAGCAGTACTAACTGGACTTAACACATTTGAGACCCAACAATCTCCCCCTAACTTAACTTTTCAATTTAAGAAGTTAAGTTCTTCAGAATGCGGTCTTCATGATGCTTTCAAAAATAACTTCTCAATTCCCCAGATTAGGATCCAATCCTACACTTTGATTGATGGTTCTTCTGATCACTATTCTTGCCATTTCTAAACCTTTAGGGCAGACCAACTTTGCTTTCAGCATCCTTTCCAACTTTATTTTGCTGTGGTCATACACCTTATCAACCAAGTAGTATTCATGGGAACTTTTGTCTATTTTTATAACATAAACTCCACATCTTTCAAAAAGCATCCAGTTGTCAATACTTTTGAAACCATTTTCATGATGCACATCTTTGACAATATGTTCAACCTTGACAGGGTCAAACATCATGCATAAGTACTCCATAGCCATCTTTATTAGACTCATCCCAACTCCTTTCAACACTTAACCATATAAACTCAACCCAACTTTGTATATTTCTTCTATATCAGCTCTGGTACAGCTTCTGATTATCTTTCCCTAAGTTGAATATACCTCAAATTTGTCACCCATTCTCTTTATTCTGAAGTATTCTGTCCTTTTATCCAACAGAGTATCCCAATGAATGATTTCTGGAGCATTCACTGAGATAGGATCAACTTTCAGAGGTTCTTCATCAGTCACTGTCATGTACAAATCAAACTGCTCAGGTTGTCTTGGTTGTGCTGGACCCTTCTCTTGATTTTCAACATGCTCAGCTTGTTTCTGTTGCTCTACATGAGGTGCAGAAATAGGTCTTGATGATTTGGCTTCCATGCTTTCACTTTCCTTCTCTTTCTCAACTTCCTCAATCCTTGGCCTTTTTGCCTGTTTCTTTGAAGCAATAGACTTCATTCTCTTGACAGCTCTGATCTTCTGGGCTAAATTTCTTCTTTCTTTACTTCTGCCTTTTCTTTTGTAGGAGTGCCTTCTTCATTGTCAGGAAAGGGTTGCTGAATGTTCAGATCATGTCTTTCTTTCATTTTCCTTTGAAACTCAACCCTCTGACTGAAGTCTCCTTGAAGTTTGGCCATCTCCTTCTTGTATAATTACTCTATTCTACCAAATGACATGTTGGTAAACATTCCTTCAAGAACTCCAATGGATCCTTTCAGGAAGTTTATCATTTTTCTTCTTTCCTGATTGGCTAGGAAGGTCTGTGAAGGTTGTCTTTTCTTTGAAGGTTGTATTTTCTTTGAAGCTTTCATAGTAACCATCTTTGCAGCCAGTTTCAAGCTCTTTTGATACTCTTCATTGAGCCTTTTTGCCAAATCCAATGCAATCTTTCTGTCTTTGGCAATTTGAATCTCATTCTCTTTTTCAAGCTCTTCTTGCAGCTTCTTTGCCAACTCTGCATCCAAGTCAATTTGCCTATGCTTTTTCACTGGTTTCTCAGGCTCAACCATTTTCTCTTTTCCTTTCTTCTTTGCATCTAGCACACTGACCTTTGTCTTTTTCTTCTCTGATTCTCCTTCTTTGATCACCACTCCCTTAGCCTTTTGAGTGGCTTTAGGAGTGTCATGCTTTGTCTTAACCAAAGTTTCTGCAATCTCTATCTCTTCTCTGGACATTTCAGTTTCTGCTGCTGGTAGGGGTGTAAATGAGACGAGACAACTCGCGAGCTACTCGAGATCGACTCGGTCAAAACTCGGTCAACACTCGACTCGAATAGACTCGACTCGAACTCGACTCGACATACTAACGAGTCGAGTCGAGCGCACCTGATACTCGACTCGATAAGCTCGTGAGATACTCGAATATATTTTATATATAATTAATTTTATATTGTAATTATAAAATATAATGTAATTTTTTTAATAATAGTAAGAATTAATCGAGAGATAAAAATAATTAGCGTTTGTTTCATGAATCAAAACCAAGGAAAATCACCTAAAAATTGTAATAAACAAATTCCATAGATTAAACTCAAGTAGATAAAAAAAGAGAGGGACCTTTCTTTCAAAAAGAAAAAAAAAGAGAGGGACAAAAAATAAAGTTAACTCAAAAATTATATGCATTTGGTGAATGATTAAAAAAAACCCCAAAGGACCATTATACAACTTACTACTTACTGAGAGTTTGTGGTTAGGTGTTGAGCATCCTTCATCCCACATCTCTAGCTAAGAGCTCTTTTGCTTCATTTGATGGTTATATATACAACCCTTCTCCCCTCAAAACTTAATTGCTTTTCCATCAATTATGGTATTAGCCTAGTGATTTGAGCCTATTGGCTTGAATTCAATCTTTTGAGTTTATTTGGGCTTAGTGACTTGAGCCTATTAGCTTGATTTAATAACTTTTTGTTATACATTAAATGAGTTTGAGCTTGAAACGAGCTCGAGTTCGAGCTTGAAACGAGTTCGAGCTTGTTTCGAGCTTGAAACGAGTTCGCGCTTGTTTCGATCTTGAAACGAGTTCGAGCTTGTTTCGATCTTGAAACGAGTTCGAGCTTGAAACGAGTTCGAGCTTGTTTCGAGCTTAAAACGAGTTCGAGTCGAGTTTGAGCTTGGGAATTGGCTTTCGAGTTCGAGTCGAGTTTGGATTTTTACTACTCGTGAGTTTTCGAGTCGAGTTCGAGCTTGAGAATTAGCTTTCGAGTTCGAGTCGAGTATTATGATACTCGAGCTCGACTCGCATCATTTACACCCCTAGCTGCTGGTTTATCTGTTTCTACTGTTGGTTCATCTGTTTCTACTGCTGGTTCAGTTACTACTTCTTGTTCATTTGTTACTGATGCTTCCACAGTTTCTGCTGCTGCAACCTTCTTTTCAGCTTTACTATTAAACTCCCCCTCAACTTGAAATTTCATAGCCTCTGAACTCTCCCCCTTTTTGGAAGCATCATGTGCAGTTCCCCTTTTCTTCAAGACAAACTGGGTTCTCTTCTTTTTGTGCACTAATTTCAACACCAACTTCTTGAGTTTGGATATCTGATCTTGTTGAGAGATTATCACCTATTTCATCTCCTTTATCTCCTTACCCTGACTGATGACATCCAGATTGACATTTCCAATTGTTTCCATCAATTCACCATAGTTATATCTGTCCTCACCTCCTTTAGGTGGTTTTACCACCCTTGAAGGATCCTTGGATCTTTTAGTAGAGGCCTTCTGCCTAGAAGAAGCACCTTCTACCCCCTTGGTTTCTTGGCACCTGGGACCCTTAGATGATTTCTCATCTAAAGTTGCCGTGGGGAAGGTCTTAGATATGTTCACACTATCCTGGCCTACATCTTGTGCAAAATCAGTAGTGTGAGCCTTGTTGCCCACATGCTCTTCCTTCTCCTTAGAGAGCACCTTCTTGGGGTTGGGAGACACCCCTGTGGTTTCCCTTTGGATATTCTCTAATGGATACTGCTCCATCAGAGGGCTTGCAGGCTTTTGGGGTGAAGATACAAGAAGGGAAGGAACCTTCTGTACCTTTTTCCTTACATATGTTTTAGTGATGGGGGAAAGGGGCTTTTCAACTAAAATCAGAGGAGGATCATTTGAAATGAATGGTGTGGGTAGGTCATCAGTGGGTTGGTCAGATGTGGGCTTTGACCCTGATGCCTCACCATGGGAATGAGACACAACCATCATTGTAGAGAACAATGGTGTGTCTTTACCAGAAAAGTCCTTACTAGGCCTTTTCATGTTGGAAAACACCTTCCCTTTGGAAGGTTTAGGTACATACACCTCTTGAAAAGGGGGTAAATCCGTCAATTCCTGGTTTAGTACAACTTGTACAAACCTGGGATACATATAAAATCTTTTTGTTTTGGTTTTGGTATCCAGGTTTGACAGTAAATCATTTAAAATCATTTGTGAAAAATTAAACTTTCTGGAGGTAGCTAAGCAGACAAGAGCATACGCTATGGTACTGCTGAACTCACTCCATCTAGTTATTTTGCGAGAAATACAATGCTGAAGGGTATGAACAAAGAATCTCCACTGAGGTGAAAATTTGCTCTTGAAGAACTTATAAACCTCAGTAGGACCTTCATACCCCATTCTACCAATTTCTTGGAAGAGATCATCCTTAGGAAGAGTAGTAATACCTGAGGCATCATCTAGACGTAGATGAGTGCGAATGCAGCCTTCTGAGACTGTGATAGGTTTATCACAGACCCTTGATTGGATGACCTGATTGCCATCAATAGTCTGTATGGAGGCATTGGCCCAGAACTGTTGCATATGAGTCACATAGATGGTGGGATTTACCTTTAGCGCATACGCAATGTGTGATTGTGATAGAAAATCCACAATTTCATGAAAACCCTCAGCTTGTTTGGGTTTCTGCAGCATTTCAAGCTCATTATGATCGTCAACAAACTCCAGTCCTGCCATCGTTCTTGGGTTCGAATAAACACTAGGGTTTACGCACTGGGAAACAAGAATTCGAGAGAGAGAGAGAGAGAGGATGGAACACTCGTAGGAAATTCAAAGAGCCGTTTGGATTTTGGCGGTCAGAGAGGGTATTTATAGGTGGAGGGTTTCAGTTAAAAGCAGTACTAAGTACCCTAGCAGCATTAACAAGCCCGCAGTACTAACCCATATAAGCAGTAGTAACACATACTGGCAGCATTAACACAGACTAGCAGTATTAACACAAACTAGCAGCATTAACACTGTCTGGCAGTAGAAATAAGGTAAGCAGTAGTAACTTTGCACTGGCAGTATAAACCACCAAGCAGTATTAACCATACTAAACTATATTTGAACTGTCAGCAGGATTAATAGTGAGAGCAGTATTAACTTAACTAGAAGTACTAAGTTTCTAATCAACAAGGTAATCTGAAACACTTAAATACACATAGTTAGCAGCACCATGCACAATACAATATGAGAAAGTAAGCATGAGGGAATCTATACAGAAATGGTACATAAAGAGAATCAAAAGAGGCTTATTCAGTGTTTATCATGCCTACACTTGTGACCAAGAATGTGAATCTGCCTACATCAAAAGCTTTGGTGAATAGATCAGCAAATTGGTTACTTGTGTGTACTTTCAAAACCTGAATTAACTTCTTTTCATTGCAATCTCTAATAAAATGGTACCTTATTTCTATATGCTTGGTTTTAGAGTGCTTGACTGGATTATTAACAATGCTTATAGCACTGTTGTTATCAATGAAGATTGTAGTGTGAAGAAAAGTAACACCATAGTCCAACATCTGATTCTGAATCCATAGCACTTGTGAGCAGCAGCTTGCAGCAGCTATATACTCTGCTTCTGTTGTAGAGGTGGACACTGTGGTTTGCTTTTTACACTGCCATGAAACTAGTCTTGCACCCAAAAACTGACATCCTCCTGATGTAGACTTTCTATCCAAGTTTGCACCACCCAAATCACTATCTGAATATGCAATTAGATCAAATGGTGAGTCATGAGGATACCAAAGACCCAACCTAGGTTGTCCTTTGAGATATCTGAATATCTTTTTGACTGCTTGAAAGTGAGACTGCTTAGGCCTCACTTGAAATCTTGCACATACACATACATCAAACATAATATCTGGCCTTGAAGCTGTTAGATACATGAGGGAGCCTATTATTGATCTATAATGATGAACATCTACATCCTCCCCCTCAAGATCTGCAGTGATCTGTTTGTGTGTTTCCATAGGTGTGCTTGCAGACTTTGAATCTGAAAATCCAAACTTTGTAAGGATATCCTGCACATACTTGGATTGGCTTATGAAAATGCCATCTGTCTTCTGTTTAATCTGTAGCCCAAGGAAAAATGTGAGTTCACCCATAGAGCTCATCTTGAATCGTTTGTGCATCAGCTCCTCAAACTCCTTGCACATTTGATCTTTTGTGGAGCCAAAGATGATATCATCCACATATATTTGGACAAGCAGGATGTCCTTCTTCTTCATTTTGATGAACAGAGTCTTGTCAATGATGCCTCTTTCAAAACCATTTTCCAAGAGATAGGTGGACAGAGTATCATACCATGCTCTTGGTGCTTGATGTAGCCCATAGAGTGCCTTCTTTAATTTGTATACTTTGTCAGGAAAGGTAGGATTTTCAAACCCTGGAGGCTGACAAACATACACTTCTTCATCAATTGTCCCATATAGAAATGCACTCTTAACATCCATCTGATAAACTATGAACTTCATGAAAGAAGCATAGGCTAGAAACAGCCTAATTGTCTCAATTCTGGCTACTGGTGCAAATACCTCTTCATAGTCTATTCCCTCTTTTTGTGTGTACCCTTGTGCCACAAGTCTGGCCTTATTCTTTATCACTATCCCTCTCTCCTCTTTCTTATTCCCGAATACCCATTTATTTCCAATTGCCCTTTGTCCTTGTGGAAGGTCAACCAGATCCCATACATCTTGCAGCACAAACTGCAGCAACTCCTCTTGCATTGCTTCTATCCAGCTTGGGTCTTTCATTGCATCATAAGCCTTCTTTGGCTTAATCTGGGATAGAAAACAAGATAACAGCCATGACTGCAAGTCTTTCAATCCTCCTAACTTACTTTGATGCCTTGTGATTCTTGGAGAATTGATATCACCAATCACCAATTGAGGAGGATGATTCTTCTGAGTTCTTGTTTGATGGGCAACCTCCTTATTAATATTTACATCCAGATTAGAGTCATTCTTTTCAAGAGTGCTTCCACCAAATACTGAAGAATGAGTGTTCTCTTTATCACCTTTATCCTCTTCATCACCTTTAACATCTATATTCTGATCTGGTTCAGAATCCTTTGTTTCTGGATCATCTTTCTTTTCTTGTTGGCAGAATTCAGCAGGATCAACTATAGGGATTGGGAACAACACAAACTCTGGTTTCAGTGCTTGTACCTGTTCTGAACTTGTTCCTGCAATTTTCACATGACTAAAACTCAAAGAATTAGTTAGTGAGTTAATGTCAAACATCCAATCAGGACCTGTACCAATCTGATTTGGTGTGTTCTCATTGCATTTGACATTTTCACTTTCCTCTATAATTCTGGTAGAACTATTGAAAACTCTATATGCCTTACTCTGAGAGGAATATCCAACAAGAAATCCATCCTCAACTTTGCTTTCAAACTTGCCTAAGTGAGATTTGGTGTTGAGAATTGTGCAAGGACACCCAAAAGGTTTGAAAAATCCAATAAAAGGTTTCTTCTTTTTGAAAAGTTCATAAGGTGTCTTGCCTTGAGATTTGACTACTAGAACTCTGTTTTGAACATAACAAGCAGTATTAACTGCTTCTGCCCAAAAAGTAATGGGTATCTTTGAATCTGCCAACAGAGATCTAGCAGCCTCAATCAATGTCCTATTTCTCCTCTCAGCAACACCATTCTGTTGAGGAGTTCTAGGAGCACTGTATTGTCTCTCAATACCTTTAGTCTCACAAAAGCTGTTTAAGTCGCTGTTTTTAAATTCAGTTCCATTATCAGATCTGATGACTTTAACTCTTAGATTTGTTTGGTTTTCAATCCTAAGAACAAAGGATTTGATCAGTCCACTTGTCTCATCCTTAGTCCTCAGAAAATATACCCAAGTAAACCTAGAGAAATCATCAACAATGACTAAGCAGTAGGATTTCTTACCAATACTCATCACATTTGTAGGACCAAAAAGATCCATATGCAATAACTGAAGAGGTGATGAGATTGTGTTTATTTCTTTGGACTTATGAGAAGTTTTGTGCTGCTTGCCTTTAAGACATGCAACACAATGATCATCACATGAAAACACTTTTTGAGGCAAACCTCTTACAAGGTTGTTTTTCACAAGTTTGTTCATAGTTTTAAAATTCATGTGACACATCCTTCTGTGCCAAAGAGATGATTCATCTAAAGAAGCTTTTGAAAACAAACAGTTTAGTGATGAATCAGATGAAACACTCTCTAAGTCCAAACAATAAACATTATCCTTTCTAGGAGTTCTAAGTAGTATCATATTTTCATCAACTACCTTGAATCCTGTAGCAAGGATAATACATTTAGTATCAGTAAATAATATACTATGTTTCTTGTCACAAACCTGTGTTACACTTAACAGGTTGTATCTCAATTGCTCAACATAGTAAACATCTTCAAAGGTCATCTTACCTTTTGAAACCATACCTTTGCCACTTATCTTACCTCCTGTTGGATTGTCACCAAAAGCAACACGTCCTCCATCAAACCTTTTGAAATTTTGAAGGCATGACATGTTACCTGTCATGTGCCTAGAGCAACCACTATCTATATGCCAAATGCTCTTCCCCTTGAGCTGTTGGTTACCCTGCACATAAGATAAAACAGTTAGTTTCTTGGGGGAACCCAAGCCAAAGTAGTCTTGGGTTGCCCTTTCTCATCAACATACTCATATTCATTAAGCTTAGTCTTGATGAGATGATCAAAGTCAGGAATCTCATGGCTGGAATACTTTGTCTTTATTATAGGCCTGTCAGAATTAACACTGATAGCATTACTATCCTTGTTAGCAGTATTAACTTGGTCAATAGCACTAACTTTGTTAGCAGTACTATTCTCATTAGCAGTACTAACTTGGTCAGCAGTACTAACTTTATTAACAGTACTAACTTGGTCAGCAGTAGTATTGCTATCAGCAGCAGTATTTCTATTAGCAGTACTATTTGAGGTAGCGGTACTAACAGGTTTAGTTTCTTTTGGGACCCAAATTAAGACATATTTGTTTGCTTTCCTATTCTTTGAGTTACTCCTTGCTTTGCTTGGAGTGTTTTCTTTTTCTTTAGCAAACTTATTCTGAATATGAGATTTTGCAGTCCCAATTTTCATTGATGCTGTTCTCACATTAGCAGCCATGTGGTTCCTTGATTGCTTCCTATAACCAACAGAATTTTATGTTTGTCTTTGAAAAGTAATTCTTTGGTTAACAGGATTGAAATAACAGTGTTTGGCTAAATGATTCAACTTGCCACAAATAAAACAAGGCTTTGGTCTATTGATTTTGCTTAGATCAATTCCCTGTTTTTGAGCCCACTAGTTATTTCTGTTTCTTTGATTTCCCCTTATTTTATCATGTTGATGGGGTTTTTTCTATTGACAAGTATAGGGATTTACAACAGTAGTTTGCATATAGTGATCTTCCTGTACCTTCTCCTTCCCTTTCCTGGAGGTCTCAGCTTTCCCACTTTTAACAGTCTCTTCTCCAATTTTAGACTTCTCCACTTTCTCACTCTTGACAAATGGTTTACCCCCCACCCTTTCATTTGTCAGAATATTGTTTTCTAGGGGAATTACTTTCTGGTCTTCCTTATTGTTATCCTCAGTGTTCTCTTCTTCAGAGTCTGCCTCAACCACTACTCTGTCTAGTGGATCTACTTCAGTGGCTCCTGCAGGTAAGTCCTTCTTCTCTTGTCTTTATAAGAGGTCTGAGGTAGGTGGAATGTAGTTGTTATTGTAAGGTGGAGGGGTGTTGTTGTAGCCTATACCTCTCTTTAGTTTGTCATGAACTTGAGATTTGAGTAAAGAGTCCATTGCTTTAGAAGCATTGGAAAATTTCTCAATATCTAATTTGGCCTTCTCAAATTCACTCCTTATTCTCTCACATTCCTCTTAGCTTTTTCTAGCTTAATATCTAACTCATTCTTCTCCCACGTCCAATAGTTTTGATCATATGAATGTTGAAGTTCATTGTCTTGATATGCCTTAATTTGTTCTTCAAAATTCACAATGATCAAATTAGACTCTCTCCTGTGTTGCTCCAACCTTTTAAGATCATCACACATGCTCTGATTGTGATCCCTGTACTTCTTAACAGTTTCAAGACAGGCTTTAGAGCAAAGTTTAGATTTTACCTCTGTGGGGATTGCAGTGCTTGAAGACTCTGAAACCTCAGCCATCAAAGCTTGATTCTGGATTGCCTCATCTGCTTGATCACTCCAATCAAATCCCATTCCATCTTGTGAAACAAGTGCTTGAGATGAGATCCTGTTGTTTGATTGTTGATTGCTGCTCCCATGTTGTTGAGTGATTCCTCCTCTGCATTCTCTTGCAAAGTGTCCCAGTTTATGACACTTGTAGCATTCCACCTTGGATTTGTCAAATCCAGCACCATCTTCTCTTCTCATGGCAAAATTGTTTCTTCCAGTCCTTTTAACGAATCTTTTGATTCTCATGGTAAGCATTGCCATTTGCCACTTGATGTCCATCTCTTCAAGATCATCAACATTGATCTGCTCCAGATCATCATTAATAAGATAAGTTTGGCATGACTAGCAAGGAAGGCTTCCAAAACAGAATCATTGAGACCATCCTGTTTTGAGCCATAAGCAGCACTAACTGATTCTGTATTTGCAGTAGAATCAGTAGTAGATGATAAGAGAGCAGCATTGTGAGAGTATCCAGATGGCTTCTTCTTTGATTCAACCTCTGCTTCAAACACCCTGAGGTCATTGTAGAGATCATCAAGTTCCTTATCCTCCAGATTATCATTCTGCCTGAAGGATACTGTATACATTACCCATTCTTCACCAAGAGATCTTAGAAACTATCTGTTGACATCATCCTGGTCCATCTTGACACCAACAGTGGCCAATTCTCCAATCAACTTGTTGAATCTATCAAATGTTTGAGTCATAGACTCGTTCTTTGTAGACATGAAATTCTCATATTGTTGCTTGAGAATTGCTTTCTGATTTCTCTTAGTGCTTTTGGTACCTGAAAATCTCTTTTCCAGAGCATTCCACAGGATTCTGGCATCAGCACAGTTGCAAAACTGATGTTGGTATTCATTAGGAATTGCCAAGAGCAGAGTGCTCAAGGCTTTCATCTCAGTCTGCCTCATCTTTCTTTCTCCATCAGTCTTTGGTGGAGGTCTCTTGCCATCTGCTCCGATCTCTCCTTCACTTGAGGGACCATTCTCAATGATATCCCACATTGAGTAGTCTGTAAGAAGAATGTACTGCCTGATCCTGATTTTCCATATGTCAAACTCATTAGGCTTGAGCATGGGTACCTTTGAAACCAGAACACTGTCGCTTGATCCGTCCATGATGATTATTGATTTCTGAGTTCCTCTGCTTTGATACCACTTGTTAGGATCGAAATTCGAAACAAGAATTAAACTTAAACACTCAGAAACCATGTTAAAGAAGTTTGCGGAATAACACTTTGACAGTAAATCAATGGAACAGTATATGAGATCAAATCACAAGTTATATTGAATTAACTTAATGATTACAACCAAAGCCTCAATCTGTTGAACAAGCTCAACAGACGTTCAATACTTCTCTAAAGAAAGGATTACTAACAATCTTGAGGCTAATTCTCTCTAGAACAAAAACGTATTCTCTGTATATCTGTGTCTCTATGATCTAAGACTTCTATACTATATATACAAAACAGAATACAAGATAATTACAAAAATAATATTGATCTTCAACATCCAGTCCATAATTATCTTCAACATTATCTTCAGCTCCTAGTCTTTCGCTTTAAGAAATCAATCCATCTTTATCTTCATGAGCAACATTAATCTTCAGCAGTACTAACATGCTAGCAGTAGTATCTCTGTTGGCAGTACTAACACTCCAAGCAGTACTAACTTATCTTCTAGCAGTACTAACTCTTCAAGCAGTACTAACTTTTCTTCTAGCAGTACTAACTCTTCAAGCAGTAGTAATATTCAAGTAGCAGTACTAAAATCTTCAGCACTTAGCAGTACTAACTAGACTTAACACATTTTAGACCCAACAATAATAATATAATATCTTATTCGGTTTAATTCGAAACCATACAAAGATAATCGAAAATAGAACAAAAAAAAATACGCATAGATAATTTATAATCAAACTGAAAATAATTGGAAACCAAATAACCCGAACAATTTAACTCAAATTTCATTCGATTTGAATAGGTTATTCGGTTTCGGTTTTCTTCAAGACCCTATTATTAGGGCATGACTATTATTTGTTGCAACTTGCTTTAATTATCAAATTTTAATACAATACAACAAATAAAATTCATTATCAATAGAAGAAAATAAAAATAAAATGCTACATCTTGTATAGAAAAGGTGTTAGTGCACAAATACGTTGGATCCAAGATCATGAGAATTAAAGTCAAAGCTCAAGTCAAACCTTCAAGCAAAGTCAAAGTCTTTGTAATAAGTCAAAGTCAAAGTGTTAGTTAATTGTTTTTAGTTTTGTCTTGTATTTGTAAGGTAGTATAAATAGTTTTTGTTTGTCTTTCTTGTAAGTTTGTAAGTAGTCCTTGTAAGTGTAAGTGGTACGCGGACAGAGAGAATCTTAGAGAGAGAAAGTAGAGAGAGAAAGCATCATGTGAGAGAATTTGTAAACTGTGAATTGAGATCAATGAAATATGATGATTGGAATTGAATTTCTTGTCGTGGATTTTGATTAGAACTGTTATTGTGTGACACACAATTGGTATCAGAGTAGAGTTCGATTGAAATTTTTCAAGAAAAGTTCTTCACACCATGGTTACTGTGTCTTGATCGATTTTTGTATTTTAGATTGAAATTGTGAGTTTAATTGAGTGTATAGTGTTCGTATGATGTATTAGAAAGATCTTGTATTGGTTTGTATCAAATTTACACTGTAAATTTTGATCAATTTGATGTTTTTGTGATTTTTTGGTCGCACGTAGTTTGAAGCACTGTTCTTGACTTGAAATTGTATTTTGATTGTTTTTGATCGAAATTGAGTCATAGAATTTTGTTCAGATTGTGTACGTGACTGAATTGGCAAAGTTTCAGACTCAGAATCGAAGAAACAATGAGTTTTTGGATCGATTGAAGTGTTTTTGCGTCGAATCTTGAAGAACTCGCATGATTTTTTAAGAACTCGCAAGATCTAAGGATTTCATACGAGGAACTCGCATGATGACCTTATTTGCATAGGATTTCGCATAAATCTGATTTGTTGAAAAAAATTAAGGGAAGAATTCGCATAAGACTTGTGTGCGAATTGTATAGATTTCGGAATATTAATTTTCTAAGGACAAATTTCGCATCACGCTACTTGCGAAAAGTAAGGATTTCGCATATAGTAACATACGAATTCCTTGAATTCGCATAGGGTTTCTTGCGAATTCTTAGGATTTCACATAGATATACGAATTGTTTGAAGTTAAAATAGTTTCTAAGTATAGAATTCGTATATCCCTCTTGTGCGAAAAGCTCATGCGAAAAGTTGGTGATCTAGATTTTTCTAAGTGTAAAATTCGCATATAGTTGCTTGTGCATTCCTCAGAATTCGCGTATAGCAGCGTGAGAATTCCTAGAATTCGCATCTCTTTATGTGCGAATTATGTGGTGTGCGAATTCCTTCAGCATGCGAATTGTGGAAGGTTTGCGAATTCAGTGGTATTGTGTAGCTACTGTGGTGTGAGGATTCTTGACTTAGGAAATTTTTGGAAATTTATTTTCTAAATTTTATTCTAAGTTTTCCTGATTACTGATTTCTTTGGAACTAACGATCATTTTAAGTTCTTATTTTTACAGTTTACTTGTCAGGATGACTTCAAGGGATGCACTCTCTATCGGAACCGATGTCAAACCACCCGTTCAATTCAAGGGTGAGTACGAACAATGGAAGGATCGATTTCTAAGACTTCATTGACAGACATGCTAATGGTGACCACATCAAGATGTCTATTGAAGAAGGTTTAATGATTCCTCTTACTATGGAAATTCCCGATGATGAATCATCTGATAGTGAAGATGGAAATCAGCCGGGAGAACAGAGGACTAAGAGGGTTCCAATGGACATTTCTAGATATTCTGCTGAAGAGAAAGAAAGGTACAAAGCTGACAAGCAGGCTAGATCTCTACTCCTTCAAAGCATACTGAATGAGATCTACATTAAGATAGACATCTACAAGGCAACGACCAAAAAGATGTGGGATCAACTAGAGAAGATGATGATGGGATCCAAAGTTGGCAATCAGATGAAAGTGTCCAACTGCATAAACAACTATGAGGAGTTTAAAGCTAAAGATGGAGAAAGTTTAGAGGAAACTTATGAGAGGTTTGTGTCTCTGCTGAATGAGCTGTCAAAGAATAAGGTAAAAAAGAAGCAGATAGAGAACAACGTAAAGTTTCTGAGCATTCTTCAACCTGAATGGAAGAAGCATACCAGAAGAATGAAGCAGATGAAAGACCTCAGTGACATACCTCTACATGAAGTATATGAAACCCTCCGTCAGAATGAAGAGGAAGGTGAAGAGAAAAAAGGAGAGAAGAAAAAGAATGAGAAGGTAGCTGATCCTATTGCCTTGGTTGTGAAGAAGAAAGAGAAAGAGAAGAAGGATAAGAAGAAGAAGAAGATAATTGTTTCTGATTCTGATGATACTAAAAGTGCTGATTCTGATTCCGACGACGGTGAAAACCTTAAGCAAGCTATGCTTTTGCTAACCCGAGCTTTTCAGAAGAAATTTTACAAGAAACCGGGTTCAAACAGTCAGAGGTACTCTTCAGGATCTAGAAACTATGAACATAAGGAGAGAGTGGAAGGTAGAAGGTATGATGACAGGAGATCTAATTGTAAGAGTTATGGTGAAAAGAAGCAGGAAGAGAGAAAATATGTGAATGATTATGAGCCAAAGAAGGTGGAAGATCCTATCAAATGCTACAACTGTGGGAAAATCGGTCACTTTGCCAAAGACTGTCGAAAGCCCAAAGTTCGCAATTCTGAATATTACAAGAACAAAATGCTTCTGGCCAAGCCAGAAGAAGCAGGCAAAGCTTTAATGGCCGAAGATGATTATTGGTTGGATCATTCTGAGCCTTAAGATGACAAAGAGGAGACAACCTACATGTGCTTGATGGGAAAAGAAGTCAGATATGATGAGTCGGATGATGAGACTTCTGAAGAGGTACTAAATTTTTCTGAATCTGATTTTTTAACAAAAATGGAAACCATGATGGTTGAGCTTCAAGACTTATAAGCTAAGCTCAAAAAGGAGAAAAGTAGAGTTGCAAAGAAGCGTCAAACAATTTTTGATCTCAACAAAGAACTTGCTGGGAACAAAAACTTGATTGATTCTTTAAACAATTCTGCTACTGTTTTTGAAAAACAAAAGAGCTTGTTTTGAAACTCAAATTTCTGAAACAGTTTGAAAGTTTAATACATCTGAACGTGAGAAACACTAAGCCTGACACTTTTTCTTATCGACATGTATATCAGGTCTTAGGTGGATCTGAGAGGCGATCGGAGCTTGGTAGAAGTTCCGGTATGATGGCTTAGTGACGTCATCCAGTTTTGAGAAGATAGCAGATTTGGTGGTTTTAGTAGCACCCGTTAGACTTTGTTCCCATTTGTAGGACTAGATAGTTCCGTTTGAACTCTGATACATGTTGTGGTATTTATTTCCCTTGTAACTTTAGATATTTGTTATTTCAAGTATTAAATTTATGGGATTTTTGGAAGTTTTAAACTATCTGCTAATTTCAAATTTAGGGGTGTTACAAGTTGGTATCTGTGACATCTGTCAACCAGAACCTTCAGGTTAGCAACTGAGTAGCGTAACACATGTCTTAACATGTAGAATTATTCATGATAACTTAATTATGGTGGCTAAGGTTTAGTTTCCTAAGATTCCCGGCAGTACGCTTAGAATATCCGGTTACCGCACGTAACGGGATACACTGTCTTATAAAATGACAGTCCGATAAAATTAACATTTTATTTTAATAATAATAATAATGAGTGGGTTAAATATAAAATTTAATTAACCAAATATAAATTCTAAACTTTAAGCAATCAAACCAAAAATTTAAGCAAATAATCGAGAATTTACCTACCCTTAACCTATCTTTTTATAAAAACTACATTATATATATATATATATATATATATATAAATCTTAAATAAATTTTTTTTTTAAAAACAAGGCCCTATGGCCGCCCCCCTCTCTCTCCACCCTCACTTTTTCACTCTTCAAAACAAGATTCACTCCATCACTTTCTCTAATTTCTCTCATCCCTCTCTCTCTCTCTCTAGCTTCAATACTCTCTTCTTTTCTCTCTATTCTCCAGCCCCAAATCACCTTCCAAATCATACCTTTGAAGATTAAAACAACTCCTCATCATCAAGGTAACATTATACTCACGTATTTCATGAATCCTACCTTTAAATCTTCATAAAAATCAAGTTTTCTTGCATTTTCTTCACCTTTTTCTTCACTTCTTGAAGTTTTTGAAAAGAAGGACCTTCATAGGCCTTCAAATGGTAGGTTAGACACCAAAGACATGTTAAATGTCAAGAAATGGTGATAACCCATGATCCATGTAACCAAAACTCAAGAAAATGGAGCTTAGAAGACATGCATGGCTATTTTCTCATCATCTAAGATGGTAGAGTTCATGCATGTGTATCTCCTTCTTTGTATATCTAAAGGATGCATGAAATCATTTCTTTAATCTTCATGATTTGGTTTAAACACTTCATCTTTTGTAGCAAAAATCAAGTTAAAAGTTGGGTTTGAACAAATCTCACAAAAGATCAAGAAAATCAATTTTTGAAAAGGTTTTGACAAAGACAACTTGTCTAGCATGCTTGCATGTAGTTTATGTTTGAAAAAGGGAGTTTTTAGGCCTGAGAATATTTACTTGATCTTGCCAAAAACATGTCTAAGCAAAAGGAAAAAGTCATAAAAAAAGGCCAATGGAAAAGATTGCAAAATTTTAAAAGGCTTACTTCTAACAGCATGCTGTCAGATTTTTCCACTCACTTTGCAAGGCCATATCTCACTCAAAAATGATCCAAATAAGGTGCAACGTTTTCTGGAATTTAATATTGTGTGTTACGATTCTACCCCAACTAGTTTCACTCAAAAATATTGAGTTTTGACCCCTCAACCTCACCTATAAAGTTAAGTGCGCAGAATGAATCCGTCTAGACAAAAACCTCCATTCAAACAACCATAACCATATTTTAAATCCATAAACAAATTATGATTTTTCTTCAGAAAGTAACTTTAATGAGTTAGAATTCAAACAAAATTGGTTTCAATTAAAAATATGAAGATTTGGGTGTTCAACCACTTATGACAAATTTAGTGTGCAAAACATCATATTCTGGCAGATTGGAACTCTTGACATAAAAGGACCATAATTCACTCATTACGTATCCAAATGAGGTGAATCTTTTTCTTGAAGTTTCATAATTGAGTTAGGTTTATAACCCAATTTGAATCACCGAAAAACAATAAGTTGTTACCCGTCAAATTGATGTGACAAAAAGAGTGTGCAGGCTGCCTTGATAACTGTGACACTTAAACTTGAATGTAATGATTATGTTACCTAAGCACCTATAAAAATGGTGATTTTTATGTCAAAAGTTCCATAAGAAACTAAATTTAAATGTATAAAAATTTGGTTAAATAATAAATTTGGGAAAATACTTAAATATTCGAATAAGTGAACCTAAATTTCTGCCAGCAGAAAAGTAAAACTCTAGTTCTAGAAAAAAATAAGTTTTGGGTTGTTAAAAATAATAATAGGCTTATAAGTTATAGTCTTTGTTAAAATATCAAATAATATGTATATATATACACTTGTATTTAAAAATGTTATCCTTATAAATAAGAGATTTATAAAAATTCGAACTCGGGTTAAATCATGATTCAAGGAATTATCTGCTAAGCGTATAACTCGTAAATTTAATTTTCTAACAGTAAACTTCCAATAACTTCATAAAACCAATAATCTTCATATATTCAACAATGCAATATAATATTTAAACCGAGTACCTAACCCATAAGGCATTTTATAAGATACGTTGATCTAAGCATAGCTTTAGACCAAAATGTTAGGCCCAAAACTGATAGTGTGTTTCACTTCCATAGGAAGGACCTAGAACCGGGCATTTGAGCAACTGTGCAACAACTCTTGGAATCTTTGCCGAACATTGTGAGTATTCACAACCCCTCTTTTACCGTTTTTATACGTTTTGGGGTGAAAAGCATGTGAATTTACAAATTGTTTCTACTGAATGATTGTTCGTTAAAATTGTCGAATTTTGAATTAAATTGTTTATGCACTATGGTATGTATACTTTACGCTGCAAGTGAGTATTCACAACCCCTCTTTTATCGTTTTACGTATTTTGGGGTGAAAAGCATGTTACAATTGCAACTTGTTTCTACTCTTAAATGATTGTTCATTACAAATTGTTGAATCTTGAAATTAAATATTTATGCACTATGGTATGTATACTTGACGATGCAATTGAGTATTAAATGAATAAGTCCCCACTGTTGGACACTACCTATTAGCCCGAACTGGGGCCGGTGGTATTAGTGGATAGCGCTATTAGGGTTGACAACCTCACTTTTAGCCGTTAAGCTAGAGTTGCACTTTGCCATTAACGTTACTTGACTCAAAAGGAGTCGGTGACATTTTGCCTTACACATGTGGAGTTAGTCCACCGTTGTGGTATGATGCGGTTCTTTTTAAGGGGCGTTGAATTGTCGAAAGGTTTGGTAGTGGCTCAATGCTACAGCATTGCCGTATACATGATAACCCGTGCATATATTAGAACAATCATTTCATAAATATTTCGTGAACAAATGTTTCACAAAAGTTTCTAAACTTTACATACAACTACTTTTATGCATATGAAAACCTGTGTACTCACCAACTCAATGTAGTTGACCTTTTCTTTTATATGCTTTTCAGGTGCAAATAAGTAAGTGATGGAACTTAGGGTGCACTCATGTGTGACATCATCAACCGATATGGCATTGACAAACTTTTATCAACTTTTGTAACAACCGTTATTTTGAGAATTTTTTTTGGGTTGTATAACAATATTCACACTATTTTGTTGAATGTTATGGTTGGTGTTGTTTATTACTTTATGTTATGAAACCGTGTGCTGTTATATCTTGTGTTTCCGCTTTGGCGGGGTGTGACAGTATCAGAGCTCTAGTTTAAGCAAACTAGGTATGAATCATAGATGCCTAGACTTAAGTTGAGACTTTAATTTATGACTGGTTCGTTATGAGTATAACTTTTAAGGTAAGAGTAGGTTGTAGTGGTCGACAAAAGTGCACTAATTAAGAGTCGTGACTATGGTGACGAGGATTCTTATGTAGGTTATGTTCATAATTTCACTTAGCTACTGCTATTATGAATATGATGCTACATGAGCATGCCTGATTGCACCATTATTACAATACTTGGTATGTGCAATAATACGTCTTCGTTGTTAATCTAGTGTTGGTGTAATCTCTTAACCCCCTTCTCATGTGTCAGACAAAATTGTCAGATGAGCGGAGAGAAGTACAAGCTCAAGGGTACGAGTACGACATGGGTATGGCGGCTCCAAGTCAAGCTGTGGGAGTCAACCGTGAGTTACCTCCTCCGTTACTGCCATTGTCAAATGATGGACCATAACACGCACAAAGAGTGAGTTTAAATCTCACGAACCCAAATGTTCAAGAAGGAAACCCTCACTCTGGATTGTTGACTAGCGTGGTTCAACTAATGAATTCAGCTATGGAGCGACAATAAGAAAGGTTAATGAAATTGCTAGAAGACAGAAATGCCAATGTTTGGAGGCATGAAGCAGTCGCTGGACATGAAGTAAGGGGTCCCGGAGACACCAAAAATATAATCTGGATGGAGGACATGATTGCTGCTAATATGAGACATGGTGGGATAACCTGCTCATACAAGAATTTTCTGTGCAGCAAGCCACCAGAGTTTTCAGGAACTAACAGCTCGGTGGTGTGCATGAATTGGATCCAAGAGATGGAACAAGCCTTTGACGCTAGAGAGTGTGAGGAGGGACAAAAGGTGAAATTCGCCTCCCACATGATGAGGGGTCGAGCTCTTACCTGGTGGAACGTCACCAAGACCACTCTTGGAACTGCTATCGCTTTGTCACTAACATGGGATGTTTTCAAAAAGAAAGTGTTAGATGAATATTGCAACGACAGGTCGATCGACATAATAGAAGAGGAGTTCTAAGCCCTCAAGAAGGGAAACATGTCAGTGAGAGAATACTCCAACCTCTTCATGGAGAAACTGGATCTAGTGGGACATGTCGTCCCGAGTGACAAGGACAGAGTCAAGGCGTATCTGAAAGGGATGCCGACCAATATGAAGGCGATGGTCCGAATTCTAAAGTCTCCACCCTCTGAGAATCAATAGAAGAATCACAATTCATGAAAGATGTTTATACTAGGAGTAATGAAAAAGAGGCAGAGATTAAAGAAAAGAGGAAATGGGAGGACCAGTTTAGTCCACCCTAAGGAAAAAATGATCATGGAGATGGAAAAGAAGTTGGCCACCGTAGGAAGTCAAAGTGGTCTGTGAGTGCCGAGTCAAACGTGCAGGTAGGTGCAATCCCAACCCTTTGACATGTCTCAAGTGTGGGATGTTGGGTCACTCCCACCGTGATTGTTCCATCAAGGGCACAATCTGCTTTGTGTGTAAGGAACCAGACCACGTTAAAAAGGATTGCCCACATGCAGGAGCTGGTGAAGGGTCGGAGAACAGGCATAACATGCCAAGGAGAGACTGACATGCTGGTAACTACAGGTACGTTTCCGGTTGATTACATTCTGATTGTTAGTGCTGATGGTTGTGTACGAGTTATGGTCAGTGTCATTTGTCGCTACCTCGATTAATGATAGAAATACCATCATCTTCTAGGAATTGATGCTAGAGATCGATGTTGTTAGTGTTCCGAGGGATCTTAGAGATTCCGGTAAGAAACCTTGGGAGTCAAGTCGTGAGATCAGAGTTAGAAGTAATATTAGGCAACATTGGGATTTATTCTTAAAAGACAATTTTCGGAGATTGGTGAATGATCGATGTTGTCTGTTTTAGCTTGAGAGTTCAATATGAGAATTGTAAATTGATGAATTTTGATAATCGATGTTAGGAGAGTGTTGGTGCGTCTTAAAGAAGGTTTCATGAAACAAGTCGGGTATGTTTAAGGGAAACAAAGGAACGTTTTCCACCTGTGGCCGTTAAGGGAATTGTGAGAGGTTTGGTATCGGGTGTTGTTGACACCCTGACTTTTGTATTCGACCGCCAAGAAAATTGTTGTGCCTTCCCAAGGAGATATTAAGAATATGGTAGGGGATGATTTGTTGTGCCTCTCAAAAAGAGATTTAGATGTCACTTTGGAGGCTTTCGATGATAGAGATTCCTTGTAATGTCTATAAATCAATCAACTCGAGATTATTGTGATGTTGCAGATCCAACCAAATCCTAGGCTTAAGATTTTGACGTAATGGAAGAAGAGACATCCTAAAGCGTGATGAGTTTGAACCATTTCTTAAGCGGAACCAATGCTCGTTCGGGTATGACCAAGTAAATGGGTTGGTGTGCAGTCGACTAAGAGCCTAGTATGACCTTCTAGGCCAGAGCTTGGGACTAAGGTTGTAGATGTCGTAACTATTGTTGACTCTAAGAAGAATTGGAAGACCCCCAGTGTTTTTGTCAATGTTTTGCGTAGAGGATTCTGCCTTAAGTTTGTGAAAGTGTAAGATTCCAAATCAAATCAAGCAATTCAAACAAAGATTCAAGATATAACAGTGTATAGATCTAGAGAGATAGTAGAGAGAGAAAGTGACTCTGTCGTATATATCACAGACTGAATATTACAATGAAGGTTACTTCTCTTTAAAACTAACAAGTCATATCCCTATTTATACCAAGGATATAAAACTCTCAAATGCCTAAACTCTTAAGACACAGAAACTCTCATAACAAAGCTTTTCTCAAACCACTAAGATTGACTTTGTTGACTTACTTAGACTTAGACTTTTCACATTAAATCTTGGATATAATTTTGTACACTAACATTCTCCCCCTTTGTATTCAAGGTTTAATAAAAATTTGACAATCGTCTTCAGCTCTAGAATTCTTTAAACTTTGTCTTTGACAGCTTTGAACTTTGAAGCTCTGACAGTCTTCAATCTCGAAAACTTTGAAAAATCTGGAAAAGTCTTTCACATATAGAATCTTGAAACTTTTGAAACTTCTTTAATTCTCTGAACCTTTTGAAACTTCAGAAATCTTTCAACTTTTGAGGAATCTTTGATCTCGTGTCTTCATCTCTCTGATCTCTGGATTGTCTTCAGAAAACCAACTTTCTCGAAACATCTTTACTTATCTTTGAATCATCTCAGAATGATTTCTTTTCATCAATCTTGAATAAATTGAACTTTCCGAATTTCTCCACAAGTCTTTTTCACTTTGAACTTTCTTCCTTTATCTTTGAAATTGAACTTTATAAATTTCTCCCCCTTTTTGATGATTGTGAACATCATGTTCATCAAAATTTCTTCAATTTCATCACTGTCTTTGATTCTCCCCCCTTTATGAAAAACTAACAATCTCCGCCCTTTGATCTGAGTATCCGTCAATTCATGTAATGTATATACCCGAATCTTTGCAAATTCAGATATAATGAACGTTGTAACCCTGAATCAACAAATGATACAGTTAGTATTGCCTGTAAGTAGCACAGAGCCACTTTGTACAACGGATGTACATTGGAAAGGAGCTTTTGTGATGATCACTCCCCCAGGGCTTCCATTCAATCATCGAAAAATCACAAAGGAATTTTCTATGAATGTTATGAAAAGAAAACTCATTCCTTGTGTGTACGTGCAAGTGTAGAATGATTGAAGCTACTTAAGCTTTTTCAAGCTTAAATTGTGTAAACTGTTGAGACAGCAACAAGTATTACACAGACTCAATGTGCATGAAAGAGGTGCGAAGGTGGGGAAACTTTCCTTCTTTTTCAATATCTAAATCTTCCGAGTGAAGACTAGATAGCAGATATGCTGCATCCCTAAGAAAATGAAACATTTCTTTGTCGGGAAATAAATGAGTGGCTGGTGGGGTAAAAACAAGAGTTGGCATGGGCTCACTGCCTATTTCAATGATGGTCACCAAAGAATGTGAACCAATCAGTAGATGTGACTGCCCGATTCAGAAAGTGGTTGGTGCAGAGTTTTGATATTCTTTTAACTCTGATCTCACACCCTCTTTCTTTTGAACATATAAGCTCACTTCTAACCAAACTCTCTTTTCCACTTTTCCGCTCCACACATTGAGAAAAACTCAATCAGATGAGTTATCTCCCCCACTCTTTGATTTAAAACCCCTCATCCCTCAATCACTCTAGGATTACTTCTTGGGTAGAAAACACAGGTTTATGTGAATCCATGGAAGTTCTGTTTAAGCTCACATATGAATCCCATGTAAGTCCTAAAAAGAATGGTTGCTCAACAATTTAACTTGAACAATTAAGCTCAAAATATGATAACATTGTCAAAATGTTTGCTCATCAAATATATGAATGATATTTGAGCATTTTAACTTTGATGATATCTCAATACAAGATATTGAATGAATGAAATGAAATCAAGATAATTGTTTTGAGAATCTGACAATGTATCAATGACATCAAATAAAATGGTTAGGGTATCAAAGAAATTGATGGTTTGTTTATATGAACGAATATAAACAATTATAGCAATGAAAGCACAAGATTAGAAATGATGATTGATGCTCAACAATATTTGAATGCAAACGAGAGTATTACCATCGAAAAATTGGTTCGTTATGAGACATGGTAATAACAAATTCAAATGAAATATTGAATCGATGTGTGTGAATACTTTACAGTATATAGACAAGATAATACACAAGTATTAATTCTTAGGAAACACACGGTCCGTTAATCATTGAAGCTCAAAATTGAAAAACATTTAAAATCACACGTCTAAATTCATGAAACTTTTTGAGAACCAGAAGTGGTTTGAACATTTCAGAAAACGGTTTTCATGTTCGAAAGTTGTTCTTCTTTCAAACAATCAGAGATCAAGATTAGAATATACTTACATTTAAGCTCCCCCTCAAATCATGATACAATGATTTAGGTCAGATAAGCTCCCCTTGGATATTTGCAAAATATTCTTATCTGAACATTGAAGAATGGGTCCTGATCTGTTGTAATCAGAAGCCACAATCCTTTACATTAAAGTTCAGGTTCTAAACTGAAGTGTTTAGAAACCATAAATCTTTGACTTTAAGGTCCGGGTTTTGAACTGTTGTGTTCAAAAGCCATACTTTTTGACTTTGAAGTCCGAGTCCTGAGTTGATTTACTCAGAAGTCAAACATCTTGCTCCCCTAAAACTTGTGGTACCTGCGAAACAGATTTAACAGGTTTTGGTACCCACTGGTATTTGGGTCCTGGTATGTTATATTTAGGAATCCACTTCTCATTAGACTTATATCTTTTAAATCCAGAATTCTGAGAAGTAATTCTGTAAGAACCGTACCAGTTATGAGCAGTTTCTCTCTAAACGAAGTCATTCTCTCCACAGTAAGAACAACATATTTTCTTTTGAGCAATCCTGATCAAATGATTAGTCGAGTAATATATGTCAGAATTACCAAAAGATTTACCTTTATATGCACTGTTCTTTTTGGCGTTTGTTGTGGATTTGAATGATCTTGCATTCATCTTCTCATCATCTGAAGAACTCTTCACTCTCCATACCATCTGATTTTCTTAGAATTCTTTCCAAGAGTTTTAACATAGAAGCTCGCTGGACCATCAATAGATTTGTAATAAAATAGATTAGATGGTCGAATCTGATTTGAGTTGAGAATTTTAGATTGGACACGATTCTTTTTGAAAACATTTTCATGTATAGAAGTTGAAGATGTTTTGAAAGAACAAACTGATTCTGTTGAATTATCAACAGGTGATTGATCAATCACATCAGCTGTAATCTTTTCTGACAGTTCACTGTTTGCAGCTTCCAAGTTCTTTATCTTTTTAGATAAAATGTTTCTTTCAGAAGTCAATGTGTCAAACTTTATTTTCAAATCAGATTTGGCCTTCTTTTCTTTTTGGACATCTGATGATAGAGCAATTATTTTGGATGCGAGCTTAGATATTTCTAATTCAAAATGTATACGTTCTTGCTCAAAATCCTTTTCCAAGTTCTTGGTTTTCTCAGAAATATCTTTGAAAATCCCATTATTTCTATTTTCAGTAATTTTCTTTTCAAGCTCATAAGACTTTTTCTTTTCTTTAAAAATTTGTCTTTCTTTTTCGAGTAAGTCTTGTAAAACTGAGATTTGCTTGGGAAATTCAATTACTTTCTCATCAAGAACTTTCCTTTCCTTTGCAAATGTGTCTCTTTCTGTAATTAATATTTTCTCAAACTCAGACACTTGCTTGGAAAGTTTTAAACATCTGTGCTCTAAGTCTTTCTTTTCTTGGAGAGCCTTCTTGGAAAAATCAGACAGTTTCTGATTGTAAAGTTTCTCCAGACTAGCTTTTTCTTCAAAATTCTCCTTTTCTTTCTCTGCCGGAAGACTTTTCATTAAATCAGTATTATTTGCTTCCATGGCAGAAATCTTCTCTTCAAACTCTTTTATCTTGTTGAGTAGAGCAACTGATTCATCTTTAGCTCTGATACCAATTGAAAATGTATGATTCCCAATATCAAGCACAATTCAAGAATCAAAATTTGACAATGATAGTTCTAGAGAGATAGTAGAGAGAGAAAATCACAATCATATATCTCACAGAATGATTTACAATGTGTTACAAGCTTTTTCGAGCAAGTCTTGTAAAGTAGAAATTTGTTTGGGAAGTTCAGTAATTTTATCTTCAAGAACTTGTCTTTCTTTCGCAAAAGTGTCTCTTTCAATTATTACTATCTTTTCGAATTCTGACACTTGCTTAGAAAGTTTTGAACATCTCAGTTCCAAATCCTTTTTCTCTTGGAGAGTTTTCTTAGCAAGTTCAGATGACTGTTGAGTAGAAGAAGTCTACAGATTTGATTTAACTTTATCTGCTTGAATGCTTTTCATCAGATCAACATTTTTGGCTTCCAACACAAATATCTTTTCTTCAGAAGCCGTATACTTTTGTTGAAGCTCAACTGATTCAGCTTGTAGTGCAGATGATTTTTGTTCAGTTGTCTTCAGTTGGCTTTGAAGTTTTGTAATATTAGACTCTTTGAGCTTGATTACTTTCTCAAGAGTCTGAATGGTATTTGCTTTTATTGCAATCATTTTCTCTCTATCTTTAATCTCTTTCTCTTTTTCTTTAATTTCTTTCTCTCTTGCGCTGATGATACCTGCAAAATCAGATTTAACATTATCATTACATTTTGCACAAACAGGAGTTTTATCAGAATTTGACAAATTTGACTTCAACTCCTGATTTGGTTTTATAAGGACTGCATTCTGAATTCTCAGTTTGTCACATTCAGCCTCTATTTTTGGTATCTCAAGCATGTACAAGACATCCATATCTCTAGCTGAAAGTACAATATTTCCTCTCTCATCTGTAGTTGGCATCTTGAATGAGAAATCATCTTGAAATGAATGATCGTTCCCAAACAATTCAGAAAAGTTGACTGAAAGTCAAACTTAGATCACCACAAAAATAAAATAATCTCAGAAGAAATTTTTTTTTTGACTCTGGAACTCGCAAAGCAAGAGTTTGAGTGTTTACAGAACTCTCAGATAATGATTTGAGTGTTTCTGAAACTCTCAGACCATATGAACTGAAATTCGCAAATCAAATGAACTAGAACTCTCAAATCAAATGAATTAGAACTCTCAAGACACTTGAATTAGAACTTGCAGATTGTATGGATTGTAACTCGCAGATCACTTGGAATTGAAACTCGCAGATGCTTAGAATTAAAACTCGCAGATGCTTGGAATTGAAACTCGCAGATCAAGTAGATTAAAACTCGCATACCATATGAAGTTTCAACATTAGAATTTTCAGATTACTTGAACTTAAACTCGCAGATCTCATGAATCAGAACTCGCAGATCATGTGAATTAAAACCCGCAGATAACATAAATCAGAAACTTGCAAACCAAATGAATTTTGCAGCATGAAAACTCGCAGGCTATGTGAATTTGTAGCATTAGAACTCGCAGACTGCATGAAGTTTCAACATTAAAACTCGCAGACTGCATGGATTTTGAAACTCGCAGATCACACAGATTACTTGAACATGAATTCGCAGATCACATGGATTAAAACTCGCAAACCACATGAAGTTACAACATTAGAACTCTCAAATGCTTGTTTGCGTGTTTCTTATGAACTCGCAGGCTGTTTGTTGCGTGTTCTTCAACTTGGTTTCACAAATCGATCCAAGTAGATTCAAACCTGCAAATTGATTCTTGAAAGTACACCAATACAATCTAAAACCAATTCTAAACACATTTCTAAGCAACAAATTTATCTAAGAAATTCGAAATTACAGTGCAATTTGCAATTACAGTGTTCGACATTTTTTGTCAACAAAATCCAAAAATTCAAAAATTGAATCTGATCTTGTGGTTGATTTGTGAATTTTTGTGAATACAATGTGTTTCTAAACTAAAATCAATCACAACTTGATCATTTATACATTCAATCAACAATTATCAATTGCGAATTTGATTCAACAGTAAGTAACCAAAAACCGACTGCGTATTATTGACATTTCCAGAGATCAATCCACAACTTCAATTTAACCCGTTTCAAAGATTAAAACGTGATAGAATATGAATCAGAACAAATCTATTACAGAATACGAATCTAATGGAACCAATTTCACAATCAAAGAATCAATGATTCAATGCAAAATTTTATCCAACAGTGATCATTTTTGGGGTTCTTAAAATTTCCAGAATATTGATCCAATTTTATGTGATAATCTTTCTGAATTAGTTTGGTCTCGCTCTGATACCAATTGAAAATGTAAGATTCCAGATCAAATCAAGCAATTCAAACAAAGATTCAAGATATAACAGTGTATAGATCTAGAGAGATAGTAGTGAGAGAAAGTGACTCTATTGTATATATCACAGACTGAATATTACAATGAAGGTTACTTCTCTTTAAAACTAGCAAGTCATATCCCTATTTATACCAAGGATATAAAACTCTCACATGCCTAAACTCTTAAGACATAGAAACTCTCATAACAAAGCTTTTCTCAAACCACTAAGATTGACTTTGTTGACTTACTTGACTATTCCTTGTCCCTCAAGGTTTCCATGAAGGATCGTAGTCCTACCAAAATCAGAATCATACATAGGGTATTCCATTGGTCTCACCGACCTTAAGTGGACCCCTCGAGGCCATCGGCACAGAACTCCACGAACAAAGACCACTATACAAGAGGTTATTTCGGCTCAAGCAAGGCTTTTCCTCACAAGATTTCCAATCAAAACAAAACATAGGGATTGTTAGATCCCAATACAGAAAACAATTGAAGAACTCCATAAAATATACATATAAGAGAGAAATAAAGAAGAAGAATCATCATAAACTCATCTCATATGCTTTGATTGATGAACAATGGAGGGGATATTGGAAGAACACCACACTAGGAATTTAAACGACTCTCATGAGATTCACCTGATATGTGTGTGTGAAAAGTGTTCTCTCCAAAACCTAAATGAACAAATGAGCTATGGGCACCTATTAATAGGGCCCATTTACAATCAAAAGGCTCAAGCCCATACAACTAATTAAAAAGCCCAAAATACAATTCTTTATAAAACATTCAATTAAATTGGGGGCTAATTTAAGCTAACAGGGATATCTCCCAATTCTCTAGATTCATACTTAGAACAACTACTGATTTCGGCATAACTTTCACTCTGACAAGCTGCATGGAAGACTACTACACTAGCGTACAAACTTCAATTTCAAACTGTTAGTGTATAAAATTGTATCCAAGATTCGTCCCAACCTTTCGGGATAAAGACATTGCGAATTTTTGGGTAAGGTATGTGACTGAGGTAGATTTCTTCTTGTGGCCCTTAAATCGATGGTTATAAGGGGGTACCATACAAAATAAAAAGGGCGTGATGCCCTAAAACCGATGATCGCTTGTTGGTAAGGGATATCGATGATGAAGAGACTCATGTTAGTTGGCTAAGATGTCCAATTTATGTTATGGTAAGTTGATTATGGATTTGAACTTCTTCAGAAGTGTTCTACGCCTTGGGAAGTTTAGTGGATCACCCCCGAGTGGTATTCCCGGGTCAAGATTTCGAGGACGAAATCATTTTCAAGGTGGGGAGGATTGTAACATCCAAAAATTTTGGTAAGTAAAAGTCAATCGGTACCTTATTACATATTTTAAATAGTGGGTTTTATGTTAATTAATCATTTCATATGGTCTCTAAGAGTATCGGGAGTCTTGGTGTTGAAAAAGTCGGATTTCGGGGCTTGGTACGTGCCCGACTATAATTGTTTTGGGATTGTCCAATTTGACAAACTTTTTTCAATATCTGAGATATGAATTTCAGCAGAGTTCATATGAAGATCATTTTCTTCATTAATTTCGTTGGACTAAAAAATGCTCCCTCTGAATTTCAAAATATCATGATCTGTTTGATTTTGTTTTGGACAATTGGGTCTTGTAATTGGTTGCCCGACGACTATGACAGTGTTATAGTCGCTCATGGGAAAGTCGCAGGCAAGGGGCAGCTCACGGTACATCCTGAGCGCTATGCCATGCGACTTTGACATGTCATTGTCGCCTGGCAATGTCGACAGGTGTACCAGGCATGTTAAAGTCGCGAATTTCAACATTTGGCTCATTTCCACTCCTTCCCTTCAGTTGTATTCTCTCTCAAGAAACTCCCAAAACATCCCTACATTTATTGCTATTCTAGGTCATTTAAGACTCAAATCCTTGAGTATTTAAGTGTTGGATCATCTTCAAGTTAAGGGTGGAAACTAAGAAGTTAAGGCTCATCATCACTACCACCTTCTACAAGTTTTGCTAGAGAGTTTCTAGGTTTTTCTAACAAAACCTTATATGTGAGTTCATCTTTATTTCCAAAACTTTATACATGCCAAAATATGCATTTTAACCTTCTAAACATCCCCTACCTTTGTATCTTGATTTTGAGGAATTTGACCTTGTTTGCCCCAATTCTGAGTTGTAAAAGTATTGAAAATAGTCTAAGTCATATTTCAGAGGACTTCCAGAGATAGCCTTCAGAGAGCAGGCCTGCCTCTGAAGTACATTCTAGAGTTAGAGAAGTTCAGTGATACATCAGAGATAGCTTCATCAGAGGTACCTGCATCAGAGCTCTAAAGACATCCTCTCTGAAGATTATGTTGATGAATTCTACAAGTGTTGACAGAAGAACAGAAGACACATCACCGAGTGATTAGCTTACTTTTAAGATAGGTTACTATTCAAGCATGTCTTGAGTTTACATTTTAGGTAAGACACTGTTCAAGCATGCTTCTTATGTCAGGAAAGTACACTGTTCACTTTATGGTCCTATAAATAGAACCATCACCCCATTGCTTAAAGTGTGCTTTTCTGTATATCTTGTATTTGAATTATCTTTAATATACTGAAAAGTATTCTAAGAAGATCTTGTACGATTTATCCACCTTTTTGGTGTTCTTATTAATCTACCTGATTTATCCACTGAATATTAAGCTTGTTGTTATATTTACCTTATTGGATATCTTCTTATTAACCGTGATTTGAATCTGTTTTGATATTAAACTGTATTGCTTCCGCTGTCTTTATTATTATATGTTTATATCATTGTTATAAGATTAATTATGGGATACAACAATTGGTATCAGAGCTTTATTTGTTTTCTAAAACAAACAAGATCATATCTGCATACTCGGATAGATTTATATCTTTTTTATTCAAGCTTTCATAATATGTGAATATTCATATAAACTTTGGTTTATTTAAAGAACTTCATATGCTCCAGGTTTGAAAATCACTCACAATATTACTTGTTGGTAAAAGATATTCTTTGAAAGCATCGGTATTATCTTCATCTTTTCTTTACAAAAATGGCAAATTCCAGTATAAGTGTCATTTATACTGCTGGATCTTTGAGAAAACCTCCTATTCATCTGAGGGATGAATATCCCCAATGGAAGATCAGGATGGTCAACTTTTTGGAAGGTATGGACAGGGATCTAATGAGATATCTGTTAAACCCCAGATACTAGTTGATAGATTAACACACAACACAGTTAAGATCAAGAGATAATAAATCAGAATAACATACCACGATCCCTTGATTAATCAATGAAAACCTTGTGTGTGTTCTTGATACCTTGTGCGTTCAAACCAGAATACAACTACCTCTCTATGATTATGATGATTGAATTATGAGAGATTCACCCTAAAACCTAATAACTAAAAACTATAAATACTTAGGCGTATAAGCCTAATGGGCTTGGGCCCAATAGAAACTAACTATCAACTTATTACCAATTAGACCCTCTAATTAACTTTAACACAATTGCAATTTAACCCCTTAACTTTAATCCTGAATACAATTACTGATCCAACAATCGCCCCTGTTAATTCTGATTTTATAGTAATCATTGTATTTATAGGCTTGGTCTTATACTGTACTTAGATAGGTTTTATCTGTGTGTTTGACCAAGGGTATTTAAGTCCCTTTGCTTCTTGTTCCTTGTAACACTTCACGCCACATCAATACAGATTCCTACTTTGCACTTAGAACTGTCTCCCTCTCTATTTTCTCTCTCTAGGATTTAGAGATCTTGGACTCACAATTGGTATCAGAGTCAATCTAGATCTTGAGAGAATTGAGAGATTTTTTTCGATTTCTGAATTTGTAGTTTAATTCGAAAATTTGATTGATTTTCTTGAATTTTTCAAGAAAATCTCGTTTTTTGAATTTTTCATCAAATTCAGTCGTGTTTTTGAATGAATTTCTGTGAAATTTGGTTTGTTGGATTCGATTTTGATTTCTAAACACTTTTAATTCACATCATTTTTCAAGAAAAACAGTTTTTGATATTCAATTTTGAGTTTTTAAAAGCTTCTGGAAAACTCGTTTTTGCGTTCTGTTGTTTTTTACGAGTTCCTGATTTTGTGAATTCTGATTGATTTGTTTGATTGAAAAGTATTGGAAAGTTGTTTTCGAACGTGTTTGTATAAGAAAATTTCAACAAAATCAGTTTTGTTATCGATTTTTGGAAGATTTCTTGGTTTTCTAACGGTTTGCGCCAGATTTAAAGTTTGCGCGAGTTCATCATTTGATTTGCGCGAGTTCATCTTAGTTTGCGCTAGTTTATCCTAATCTTGACTTAGTGTATTTCAGGTTTTCTTCAAGTTCAGAAATCAATCTCACGCAAAGTTGAATTTGCGTCAGTTACCTTTCACGTAAAGTAACTTTGCGTCACACTCCTATCACGCAAAGTGAGCTTTGCGTCTCCTTCAGCTCAAGAAAATATCAGTTCTCGCCATCAACTGCTCACGAGAAGTCAAGTTCTCGTCATCCCTTGTTCACGCAAATCATCATTTGTGTCACATGTGTATCGCGCAAGTATAGTTTGTACCACTTTCTGCTCATGCAAAGTAAGCTTTGCGCCACATTAAGCTCGAGAGAAGTTACATTTGCGTCTCAAGTATCTAACGCAAAGTCAGATTCTCGTTAGACTTTGATCACGCAAACCTAGTTTGCGCCTTTGCCTTATTGCGCAAAGTATAGTTTGCGTCTTGCTCTTCTCACGCAAAGTCTCATTTGCGTCTCTCATTGCTCACGAGAATATCAGTTTGCGTCTTCTGCTTCTCACGCAAACTTCAGTTTGCGCCAGCTCTACTGTGAACACTTAGAATTTTTCTGGATTTATGCCATGGATTATGCAATGTTTGCATATCAAGCTCAACTCTACAAGAACGACCTCATGATGTCATTGGGCACAGAAAATCGTCCTCCAGTTCTGATAGATGAAAACGAGTTTACTCAGTGGCAAGATAGGTTCTTGAATTTTATAGAGCGTCAAAAGAACGGAAATGACATGATGAACATTCTATCTGAAGGACCTTTTGAAAGACCCAAGTTGGCTTCTGGATTATATAAGCCTACCAAAGAATATACACCTGATGAGTTATCAGAGTATCAAGCTGATCGTGATATAAAGGCAAATCTGATGCTAGCCTTGCCAAACTCTATCTACAACAGGATTGATTGTTTCAAAACTCATCCTAATCTTATGTGGCAATAGCTAGAAAAGATCATGCTTGGATCTTCAGTTGCGACTCAACTCCGACATACTCGTTACATGAATAATTTTGAAGAATTCAAAACCAAGGATGGGGAGCCATTGAAAACTGTGTATGATAGATTATGTGCCGTGATCAATGATTTGAGGAAAATCAAAGTTGAGAAGACTGAGCTTGAGACAAATCTGAAATTTCTCAATGCATTACAACCAGAATGGAACAAATCCTGCCACAGATTGAGGAATGATGTCAGAATTTCTTCCATGCAAATCCAAGAGATGTTTGAGATCTTGCTGACTGATGAATGCATTGTAACTGAAAAGAAGGCCAAACTGGAGAAGCCGGTTGCACTTCTAACGAGCCATCTGGCTAATCAAGCATTGTCTGATAATGCTTATGACGGGTCAACTGATGATGATGGTGAGGCACTGTAGAAAGCAATGATCCTTCTCTCACAACATTATCAGAAAAAGTTCCAACCACGTTCGAGTTCCAAGACTTCTCGCTTCACTTCTGGGTCCAAGAATGTCAAAGTGCCTGAGCCAAAGACAGCTGCTGCCTGCTACAATTGTGGAAAGCCAGGTCATATAGCTAAGGAGTGTCGAGCAAAGAAGGTTAAGGATTCATCTTACTATCGAAAGAAACTGGAACTGGCCGAGAAAAGAGAGAATGGAACTGCTCTTCTTGCTGAAGAAGAATTCTGGCTGGATCACTCCGATGATGAAGCTGCAAATGTCGAGATCGCTCAGATGTGCTTTGTTGGAGATGATCAGTCAGATGATGATTTTGACACTGATGAAGACGAGGTACATTCTGATTTTGATTACACTTTTATTTCTTCACAGATGAATGTTATAATTAATGCTTTATCTGATCTTCGTTCAAAACTCTTATCTGAAAAGAATTTAAATTCTGAAAAGTCAGATTTGATTGACAAATTGAAAATTTCTTTGAAAGATGAAAAATCTATCTTGGAAAATACTAAAGAAATCTTTCAAAAGAAATTGTATGATTTGGAAAATTCAAATAAGACTTATCTTGAATCTTTGTCTGATATGACCAAATTAAAAGATAAGTTTTCAGATAAAATAAATAAGTTAGAAGAAAAGTTATATCGAAGAAACCAATATGAACAAACAATTTTTATGAATAAACCAAGGAGTGAGGAAGCTTTAAAAGAAAAATGGGGACTTGGTTTTAAAAATCCACATTGTTTAAACAATGCGATCGAAAAATCCCCGACTTTATATAAATACGATTATCTAACACTTGCTCAATATGCTCCTCAATTTAAAATTGATTGGATGAATGAAAAACAAGTATTAGAAATCGAGAATGAGAAAAGAACAAATAACAAGAAAAAGGAAATTCCTTTTGTTTATTCGCGTGAAAATGCAAAATAGTTTCCTGATAAATCAAGAAGAGGCAGAAAAGGTTTGAATGATATATCTCTTGTCAAATCTTCAATGTCTGATGATTTTGTTGATGTTTATGCCACTGAAACAAATAAGGAAAATATTTCTCCAATCATTTATGATTCTAAGAAATATACTCCTTCGTTAGTATTAGAAGGTAAAATCATTGATCTTGAAGATAAGATGGAAGATCAAAATATTTTAAAAGAAATTGAATCTGATGTTATTCTTTCTTTCTTGACTTCTAGTCTTGAAGAAAATTTATTTTCTCAAACACAAGATTCATTTTCTATTTCTGGTCTTTCTTTTGATTCTAAGGAAAACATAAAGGAAGTTTCAAATTTTAAAATCTTTTCTCAAAATAATTCTGACTCCGAGGAAAATTCAGATTTATTGTCTGATCAGATTGGTTGCTTAGGTAAAATTATTTCTTCTGATTTAAATATTAAGTCTAAAATTCTTGATGAATCTTTTACGTTAAATGATCAGTATTATAAACCTAAGCGTAAAAGAAGAAGGTCAAAGAAGTCAAAGAAACAAGATAAAGTCATTTCTGATAGTTCTAATTCTTCTGATTCTAATCTTTCAGATAGGACTTTGAGCAAGTCATCGAAGCAGATTTGGAGAGCGAAGCGGATATCGGATGAATTTCAGATTGATGGGGATAGATGTGTAGACAAACTTTATAAAAGTGATTCATTTGCTAATTGTAATAAAATTTCTAAATACTCAATAAAGCAATTGATTCGAATTTCAAAACATGTCTCATATTCTTCCTCTGATTCTAGTTCAGATGATTATGCTTTGTATTCATCTGATGATTGTGCTTATTATTCTGAAGATGTTTCTCGTGCTTTAACTGTCAAATCTAACAAATATTTCCCCATAAGAACTGCAACTAACAAACATGGGCCCAAATTCAAGTGGGTACCAAAATCTCAATATGATTCAAAGTTTGAAACATCCTAAAATTCAGAGTAATTTAAAACTTCTCAAAATAGGCAACATGACATTTGTATTGCTATAAATCTCCCAAAAGTTCAGGGTATCAGTCCTTAAGAATTTACAAAACCTGTACTGGCATAGGGTTCATCGACAACTAATCTAAACATACCATCTAGATTACAACAGTTGACAATCCAAAATTCATCAAAAGAATGGGACTTAACAATGCCCAACTATCAACACTTTAGTCATCTCAAAAATGCCTCAAGACCAAACTCATCTCTCAAAACCTTGTGCATCCCACCGCTAAGGGAAACCTGTTATACATATCATTTGAGAAAGTGTCAGGCTTAAAGCTTAGTGAGAACATACAGTTTATCAATTTTAAGAGATATAAACATGCTCATCCAAACGGAAACCTTTTTAAATAAGCATTTCCAAGATAACGGTTGATAAGGATAAAATTCATTAAAATAAGGTCATGAACCTTCTTTCCAGAACCTCACAATTTAATGCACATGTAGTTCTTCGTTTTGGTTACTATATAGAACCTCACAATTTAATGCACTTGTAGTTCTACATTTTGTTAACGGCCAGAACCTCACAATTTAATGCACATGTAGTTCTATCATTTGTTAACGGCCAGAACCTCACAATTTAATGCACATGTAGTTCTATCATTTACATTACATGGTAACCTCAAATAATGAAATGTAAGTCGACTCAAAACCTAGGGATCCGCTAGTAATGGTACAGACTCGTCACAACAACATATGTGACCAACCATAAATAAACATATGGTATAAACACATTTTATAAACAAAATGTCATTTCCAGTTCAACTTCTGGTAAGAATGAAAACCATTAAAATGAGTTCTTAAACATTCTTTTCACATATCCACATAATGTGCAAGTAAAACATCATTTTACTTTAATAAGATAGAATCCATCAATTTAGTAAACACAAATGATCGGGAACCCTAAAATCTCCCAAAACTCAAGTTATATCAAATACGTAGAAAACTTAGATATGAAACCATGGAGATATATAGGAGTTCCAAAAAGGTAACTTTTGATATGTATAAAGTTTAAAATGATAGTAGGAACTCACCCAATAGGTTTATACGAAAACCCGAAGAACCAGATATCGACCCTCTTGACAAGACGAAACTTTCTACACCGAAACCCCGAGCAATGCACTTAATACACTCGATTAATGGAAGCTCGAAGATCCAACCAAAGCTAACAAATTTAGAGAGAGAGAGAGATATCTAGAGAGAGAGAATGAGAGAATTTGTTGAAACTCAAATGAGATATTTTGTGTTTTGAAACCCTTAAGTCGGTCCAAGCAATGTCGCGGGTTATTCCGCGACTTCAAGTCACGGTGCAACTCGCCCGTGTCCTCAAATCAAAACCCAAACAGTAGATGTCGCGACTACATTTCCGAAGGTAACAAATATGAAACGTGTTGTGGATTCTGCTCAACTCTGGCGGTAGATCCAATTGGTAAGCTTACAAACCTACCCGTTTGAGCACTTTGAAAGGTCCGAGGAAACGGGGACTCAGCTTCCCACGCTTTCCGAACCGTATAATACCCTTCCACGGCGATACCTTAAGCAACACACGATCGCCCACTTGGAATTCCATCGACCGCTTCTTCTTATCGGCTTAACTCTTCTGCCGATCCTGCGCCGCTATCAACCTTTCACGAATACATTTGACCTTATCGGCCGTCTCTTGTACGATTTCAGGTCCAGCGAACTGCTTTTCTCCCGCTTCAAGCCAACACACGGGAGTTCGGCACTTTCGCCCGTATAACGCCTCAAAAGGTGCCATTACAATACTCGAGTGGTAGCTATTGTTGTAAGCGAACTCCACCGAAGGTAAGTGAGAGTCCCAGCTACCCCCGAAATCGATGACACAAGACCTCAACATGTCTTCCAACGTCTGGATCGTTCTCTCGCTTTGCCCGTCGGTTTGTGGATGGTAAGCCGTACTCAACTTAACTCGAGTACCAAGCTCTTTCTGAAACCCCTCCCAAAAGTTTGAAGTAAACCGACTGTCGCGATCCGACACGATCGACAATGGAATGCCGTGCCTCGAGACTACTTCATCGATGTACAATTTTGCTAGCTTATCCATCGGTAATGTCTCGCGCATGGCCAAGAAGTGAGCGCTTTTTGTCAACCTATCAACTATCACCCAGATGGTATCGTGACCTCGAAGAGTTTTTGGTAACTTCGTCACGAAGTCCATGGTGATATGCTCCCACTTCCACTCGGGAATATCTAAAGACTGCAGACTCCCATACGGTCGTTGATGTTCGGCCTTAACTTGCGAGCATGTAACACAACGCTCCACACAACGCGCCACATCAAGTTTCATTACTGGCCACCAATAATGCAACTTCAAGTCCCTGTACATCTTCGTACTTCCCGAATGAATGGAATACTTGAACTTGTGAGCATCTTCAAGCAAAAGATCACGGTTACCCCCAACTTTGGGTACCCATACATGACCGCTGAACAGTTTTACCCCACGACTGTCTTCCGTTAGGATTAAACGCTGCTTCGTCATGACTTCCTCTTTAAGATTCTCTTCTAACAATGCTTCAACTTGCGACGTCTTGATCTTTTCAATAAGACTAGACACTAGCTCAATTCTCGAATGGGTAGCCTGAATGCAACCGCTATAGTCCTTCCGACTTAACGCATCGGCTACCACGTTCGCCTTACCAGGATGGTAAAGCAACTCACAATCGTAATCCTTAAGTAACTCGAGCCACCGCCGTTGTCTCATATTCAACTCCTTTTGATCAAAGACATACTTTAGACTCTTGTGATCAGTATAGAGTGTACATTTGGTGCCATAAAGGTAATGTCGCCAAAGTTTCAAGGCGAATACCACCGCTGCTAACTCCAAATCGTGGGTAGGATAGTTCTTCTCGTGTATCTTAAGCTGTCTTGAGGCGTAAGCGATTACCTTGCCTCGTTACATCAACACACAACCTAAACCCATCTTCGAAGCGTCGCTATAGACCACAAAGTCTTCTGACCCTTCAGGTAATGATAAGATCGGAGCTTCACATAATTTCTTTTGAAGGACACAGAAAGCCTTCTCTTGCTCTTCAGCCCAAACAAATTTCACATTGTTTCGAGTTAAAGCTTTCAAGGATGATGCAATCTTTGAAAAGTCTTGAATGAATCTCCGGTAATAACCCGCCAGACCCAAGAAACTTCGGATCTCGGACGGACACTTGGGAGGTTCCCAATTCATCATAGCTTCAATCTTGAAAGGATCCACTTTCACTCCGTCCCGAGTGACAACGTGACCTAGAAACTGTACTTCTTCAAGCCAAAAGTCACATTTGGAAAACTTGGCGGACAATTTTTCTTTTCTCAACACCTCGAGAACTTCGCGAAGGTGTTGTTCGTGCTTCAACTCGCTTTTAGAGTACACGAGTATATCATCAATGAATACGATGACCGACTTGTCGAGGAACGGTCGGCACACCCTATTCATCAATTCCATAAATACCGCTGGTGCGTTCGTCAGGCCAAAAGGCATTACAAGAAATTCATAATGGCCGTAACGTGTTCGAAAGGCTGTCTTCGGAACATCTTCTTCTCTTACCTTTACTTGGTGATAACCTGAACGTAAGTCAATCTTGGAAAAACATCCCGCTCCTTGAAGTTGATCGAAAAAGTCGTCTATTCTCGGAAGCGGATATTTGTTCTTCACGGTTGCTTTGTTCAACTCACGATAATCGATGCACATTCTCATCATGCCGTCTTTCTTCTTGACGAACAGGACTGGAGCTCCCCAAGGTGATGAGCTCGGTCTGATGAAACCCTTCTCCAAAAGTTCTTGGAGTTGTGCCATCATCTCTTGTATCTCTGACGGCGCTAATCGATAAGGAGTTCTAGCGATAGGAGCTGCTCCTGGCACGAGATCAATCCGAAACTCTACTTGACGATCAGGTGGTAATCCAGGCAAGTCGTCCGAAAAGACGTCTGGATACTCGCGCACAATCTTCACGTCGACCAGCTTTGACTTTTCTAACTTGGCGTCGATTACATAGGCTAGGAAAAATGAACATCCTTTTACTAAGCACTTGCATGCCTTAGCCATTGTGATTATTGCCACATCACCTTTTCTCTTTTCTCCATAGATCATAACGACTTCGCCACAGGGATTGGGAAGTCGAATTAACTTTTTAGAACACATGATCTCGGCATGATTGTTCGCTAACCAATCCATACCGATTACCACGTCGAAACCTCCGATTAACATTGGCTGTAAATCAATCGAGAATTCTCTCCTTTCAATTCCGAGAGCACACTTTTTCAGAACATCACGGATCAGAACTTGACTACCATCAGCTATCTCTTCTACTAATTAATCCTCAAGACTAGTAGTGGGCATAACAATCTTTTGACGGAACAACTCAGATATGAAAGAGAAACTGGCACCCGTATCGAATAAAACACGAGCAGGTACAGAGTTTATAAGAAATGTACCCAATACCACATCAGCGGATGCCTTGGCCTCTTCAGACGTCATCTGAAATGCTCGACTCAGAACCCTAGGAGGGTTCACCTTCTTTGCCGTCGTGCTACCCGACACAAGCTTCGGGCAATCTCTTCTCACGTGTCCCGGTGCCTTGCAATCATAGCAGACAATTCCTCTGATCGGACAGTCACGGGTGATGTGATCAGACTTTCCACACTTATAACAAGACTGAGAAGTGGTATTACAGTTACCGTGGTGCTTGGTTCGACATTTTTGGCACCATCTAGCTTCTTGCTGACTGCTGAAGCTTCGATTTCCGACAAAAGGTCGGGATCTCTTGGGATGAGCAGAACTGCTCTCCCACTTTCTCTTTTCAGTAACTACCACTGCCTTCTCTGGTTTACTCTTCGCGTAAACCTCTTCCATAAACTGCGCTTCCTCAATTGTTTCCCGAAGGTTAGAAGCATTCGAGTGTCGGACCATAGTCATCATGTCCGACGGTAGACCTTTCAGATAGGCCTTAATCTTCTCTTTCTCAGTGGAGGCCACATGCCCCACTAACCCCAGCTTCTCCATGAATTGACGGGTATACTCCCTCACCGTCAAATTCCTTTTTACAAGAGCTCGGAATTCTGCCTCGATCCGATCCATAGCCATTTCATTAAAGTATTCCTCCAGCAATTTCACCTTGAACTCGCCCCAAGTCAGTTGGGCCAGAACAGTAGGAGAGAGAGTGGACTGGATTACATTCCACCATGTCAGTGCGGTATCCCTGAGTAGTTGCGTACCGAATCTCACCCGCTGGTCATCACCACACTCGGATGAACCGAAAGCCTGTTCGACCGCTCGGATCCATTTAATACATGCAACCGGGTCTTCGGAACCCGAAAACTCTGGTGGTCCACACCCCAGAAAGGATTTGTAGGAACAACTCTTCCCACCCTTCGATGTATCAATGACCCTATGCTCCTCTTATCTGACTCTGTTCTCGATGCCTCCAGAGCCACCTACCACGTTCTCCTCCACTGCCTCAGGCCTCTTGTAGCTCGGTTCTCGGTCCTCTAACATTTTTAAGAAAGCCTCTTGCTGTTTTTCCATGGCCGACGTCACCATTTGCATGACACTGGCCATCATATCAGCTTGATGGTTCGCCACTGAAACAACAGGATCGGTGGACGCCAACTCCACTCTTGGCTCTGGCTCCACTCCCCCAGTAAATATTGGTGGCATGCCTGGAGGAACAACTGCAGACGTTCTTATCACTGGATTAGGCTCACGCGAACTAACATCGCGTAGATCTCCATCACCCAGCGGACGACCACGAGTGTTCACCATACTAAGGATGGTTGCTACACAAGCATGAGAAAGAGTAAGAGATAGATCAACAGGATAACACAAGAAACATACTATCACGTTATCAATTGTCACAACAACGGCATTTAAAGCACAGTTACGTATAAATATTCTCATAATAACATTAGCTAAGTGGAATTATGAACATACAATACATAAAAGTTCTTGTCACCATTGCCACAACGTTCGACAACTACAATTTCCGTCGACTCTAAAGCTAACTCATCTTAGAAGTTCTACCCAAACTCACGAATCAATACTTAACATACTCAGTCTAAGTCTAGACATCTTACATTCATGCCTAGATCACTTAAACTAGAGCTCTGATACCAACTTGAAACATCCTAAAATTCAGAGTAATTTAAAACTTCTCAAAATAGGCAACATGACATTTGTATTGCTATAAATCTCCCAAAAGTTCAGGGTATCAGTCCTTAAGACTTTACAAAACCTGTATTGGCATAGGGTTCATCGATAACTAATCTAAACATACCATCTAGATTACAACAGTTGACAATCCAAAATTCATCAAAAGAATGGGACTTAACAATGCCCAACTATCAACACTTTAGTCATCTAAAAAATGCCTCGAGACCAAACTCGTCTCTCAAAACCCTGTGCATCCCACCGCTAAGGGAAACCTGTTATACATATCATTTGAGAAAGTGTCAGGCTTAAATCCTGGTGAGAACATACAGTTTATCAATTTTAAGAGATATAAACATGATCATCCAAAGGAAAACCTTTTTAAATAAGCATTTCCAAGATAACGGTTGATAAGGATAAAATTCATTAAAATAAGGTCATGAACCTTCTTTCCAGAACCTCACAATTTAATGCACATGTAGTTCTTCATTTTGGTTACTATATAGAACCTCACAATTTAATGCACATGTAGTTCTACATTTTGTTAACGGCCAGAACCTCACAATTTAATGCACATGTAGTTCTATCATTTGTTAACGGCCAGAACCTCACAATTTAATGCACATGTAGTTCTATCATTTACATTACTTGGTAACCTCAAATAATGAAATATAAGTCGACTCAAAACCTAGGGATCCGCTAGTAATGGTACAGACTCGTCACAACAACATATATGACCAACCATAAATAAACTTATGGTATAAACACATTTTATAAACAAAATGTCATTTCCAGTTCAACTTCTGGTAAGAATGAAAACCATTAAAATGAGTTCTTAAACATTCTTTTCACATATCCACATAATGTGCAAGTAAAACACCATTTTACTTTAATAAGATAGAATCCATCAATTTAGTAAACACAAATGATCGGGAACCCTAAAATCTCCCAAAACTCAAGTTATATCAAATACGTAGAAAACTTAGATATGAAACCATGGAGATATATAGGAGTTCCAAAAAGGTAACTTTTGATATGTATAAAGTTTAAAATGATAGTAGGAACTCACCCAATAGGTTTATACGAAAACCCGAAGAACCAGATATCGACCCTCTTGACAAGACGAAGCTTTCTACACCGAAACCCCGAGCAATGCACTTAATACACTCGATTAATGGAAGCTCGAAGATCCAACCAAAGCTAACAAAATTTAGAGAGAGAGAGATATCTAGAGAGAGAGAATGAGAGAATTTGCTGAAACTCAAATGAGATATTTTGTGTTTTGAAACCCTTAAGTCGGTCCAGGCAATGTCGCGGGTTATGCCGCGACTTCAAGTCGCGGTGCAACTCGCCCGTGTCCTCAAATCAAAACCGAAACAGTGGATATCGCGACTAATGCAGCGACTATAAGTCGCGAGAGACTCGCGAAATGACCAAAAACTCAAACCAACAGTGAATGTTGCGGGTTATGCCGCGACTACTGTTCCCCAGGCAACTCGCAACATACCAAAACCCGCAATACATCAGTGAACATCGCGACCTATGCCGCGACTCTAAGTCGCGAGCAAGTCGCGAAACTTACTGGAACTTTACAAATTCACCGAAACCATAAACTCGAACGTTGTACTGAATACGATGATAACGATATGAGTTAAACACGAGATTTACAACGATATAAATGTATTGAAAATCCAGGGTGTTACAAAGTTGCAGGCATTTCATGTCAAGGGGGAGTAAGAGAAATATGGCTCTTGAGTAAATCAACTCAAGACCCGCACTTCAATGTCAAGATTTTGGCTTCTAAGTACTTCAACTTAGAACCCGTACTTCAATGGACTTTGATTTCTAGACAAGACAGTCTAGAACTCGTTCCTCAAAGAATTAAGCTTCTGACTAATGAGAAACTGTGAGTGCATCTACTTTATTTCCGCTGCATTTATCTCTGATAATGATGTTGTTCCAGTTTTCTCAAATTGTTTTTAAAAGAATATGAGCATTTCAATTTCAACTCTTGAATTTGTTTAACCCAGATTTTTTCAAATGAGACACATATTCTTTATACACTGTGTGAAAGATAATATTATTGAATTATATTTTGTTTCAACAGAATATAAACTTGCCAATCAAATGTTTTTATTTTCAAATCTCGGCATGTTGAATTTAAAAGTTTAAACTTTCATAAATTTTATTATATAGAGTAAAAGTTTTACAATTTTTCTTTCTTTTGAATAAAATGTGTGTCTAGGATAAATTTTCAAGTTCATTTGTTTATATTAAAGTTCTTATTTGTTCAAAGTTCAAGTCTAACAAAAGTCGAAAAGTCAGCAACATGTTTGTAACTTTTGATATTGCTTTAAAGTTGTGTGATTCGGAATATTTATAGTTTACAATGCTTAGAAAACCTAAAAAGTTGGAATTTTGGATCGTAATGAAAATATGGGCTAAGCACTTAGACATAAAACTTTGTGATTGAGATGATTATTAAATTCTTATAAAACAGAAATCTCTAAGTTTAACAGTTTGTACCTGTGACCTTTTTGGTTTGGGAAAGTAAGTTCTGTGGGATGCTTGTCATCTGGTCCCCTAAGGTCAATTGTTCTGGGAGTGATCGAACCCAAATCCTTGTATAGAATCAAATCGAAAGTCATGTTCTACTGGTATGAATGGGTTTAGGATGTGTCGACGTAGCCTTTCTGATCTGGGAGAGTAAGTTCCAAGGGGTGCTTGACACCTAGTCCCCTAAGGCCATCTGGTCTGGGAGCGGCTGACCCAAATCCTGCAATAGGGTCAGATAGAAAGTTACGTTTACGGCATGTTCTTTACTTATCGAACTTTTTGATTAACAGATGCCAAAGTGCACAAGCTTAAAAGATGCCAAAGAGCACACTCATGTAAAGATGCCATAGAGCACAATGCTAAAAGATGCTAATGAGCACACATCTCATGATACTTGGTGATATGTTTGAGTTGTAATAAACCTATAAATTTGTGAAAATCTAAATTTTTGATGGTTTAGTGTGATTATTTGCAAAGTTCTCTATTATATTTTTAGAATTGCATTTTCTTGAAGCTAATCGAAGTTCACATGCGAGCACACTGAATAGATTGATGAAAGTTTTTGAAACTGAACATGTCTTAACTTGATATGCAATGAAACTTGTTTCTGTATCCAAACACATACATTTGATTTTATCTGATGGATTTTATTGTGATATTTTACTAAGTAGAATTTTATTTGTTTCTGTTTAAATTTTTATATATTTAGTCGTTTCAAAATACATATTCAGTATATTTTTCTTTCTACATTGATGTTTCATTTCTTGTGTTCTCATATTTTCTTTATTAATGGGTTTATGCATTTTTCAAGGGGGAGTGAAATAGGAGATTTTTCTGCAAAGATCATATCTGTTTTTGAGGGGGAGTATCTGATTTTCTATATGAATGCTAACTTGAATTGTCAAATCTAGTGCATTTGTGTAGGGGGAGTCAAAGAGCTTAAAAAGGTAAAATTTTTCTGAGTTCAAGTCAGATTTGCGCAAATAGTTGGTTGCGCAAACCTTACTTTGCGCCACCTTCGGCTAGCGCAAATCTTACTTTGCGCCACCATCGTGTAGCACAAACTTCCTCTATTTTTCCTTTATTCTGATTTTGCAGATCTTAAGTTGTCTCGTCTCCAACATTTGCATGACCAAGTTGATCCAGATCATCAAGGTCATGAGGGGGAGAAGTTAAGGAGATGTTAAAGAGACAAAGAGCTCCAAAGTTTATCTGCTGATCAAGATTCGCTCAAGATTCTATTTTCTCAGTTATACTACATCTTTTGTTGTTCCTGCTCTGACTACCATTGTTCATTCAAGGTCATTTAAAAGAGTTGTGTCATCTAAATCACAAGCTGATGAACCAATTGTTCTTTCAAGCATTCTCAAACTGGTCCAGCCTTGTCAAGACAGCAAAGATATCTCAAACTAAAAAATGTTGAGAAGAATTTTTTTTTAACAGTCAGAAAGCTTTGCAAAGTCGCTTAGATGCTCCATGCTGATTTAGAAGATGGATTTTGAAGACCACAGCGCCAATGATTACTAAGGGGGAGATTGTTAAGTCTGATTTTATAGTAATCATTGTATTTATAGGTTTGGTCTTATACTGTACTTAGATAGGTTTTATCTGTGTGTTTGACCAATGGTATTTAAGTCCCTTTGGTTCTTGTTCCTTGTAACACTTCACGCCACATCAATACAGATTCCTACTTTGCGCTTAGAACTGTCTCCCTCTCTACTTTCTCTCTCTAGGATTTAGAGATCTTGGACTCACAATACCAAGTTGATCCAAGATCACCAAGTTGATCCAGATCCTCAAGGTCATGAGGGGGAGAAGTTAAGGAGATGTTAAAGAGATAAAGAGCTCCAAAGTTTATCTGCTGATCAAGATTCGCTCAAGATTCTATTTTCTCAGTTATACTACATCTTTTGATGTTCCTGCTCCGACCACCATTGTTCATTCAAGTTCATTTAAAAGAGGTGTGTCGTTTAAAGCACAAGCTGATGAACCAATTGTTCTTTCAAGCATTCTCAAACTGGTCCAGCCTTGTCAAGACAACAAAGATATCTCAAACTGAAAAATGCTGAGAAGATTTTTTTTTAAAAGTCAGAAAGCTTTGCAAAGTCGCTTAGATGGTCCATGCTGATTTAGAAGATGGATTTTGAAGACCACAGCGCCAATGATTACTAAGGGGGAGATTGTTAAGTCTGATTTTATAGTAATCATTGTATTTATAGGCTTGGTCTTATACTGTAATTAGATAGGTTTTATCTGTGTGTTTGACCAAGGGTATTTATGTCCCTTTGGTTCTTGTTCCTTGTAACACTTCACGCCACATCAATACAGATTCCTACTTTACGCTTAGAACTGTCTCTCTCTCTACTTTCTCTCTCTAGGATTTAGAGATCTTGGACTCACAGCCCCCTTTGGATTCAAGATTAAAAAAAATTTGCAATTGTCTTCGGGTCTTCACTTCTCTTGAAAAATTTAACTTTCTCTTTCTTTAAATGAAGTGTCCTTATGACGATCATCTGCAGTCAGACTTTTGATATTTAAATAAGTTCAGACACTTTGACATCTTTTAAATCTTCAGTAAAAAATTCTTCTTGTATTCTCCCTTGTTGATTATTCTCCCCCTTTTTGATGAGTGGTGAGAATCATCATCATCAAAACATAGTAAAACGATCTTCCCCTTTATGTATAGATATCAATTAAGCACCGTCTTCATGTATAGATCCCTGTGTGGAAATAAGAGCAGTCTTCCCAGATGGAAAGAGTGATTATTTCAATCTTTTCAGATTCAAATAATTAAAAAAATGGTAACCCTGAATCAACAAATGACTCAGTTAGCATGCCTGTCAGTAACACAAAGTTACTGAGTAACACAAAGTTACTGAGTAACACAAAGTTACTATATAAGGAGCTGGTTTTGATGTTGGCTCCCCAGGTCTTCTATTCAATCATCAAATAACACATGGTTATTTATGAACGTTATGACAGAAAACAAATTTCTGTGTACTTGTGCATGTGTATGAAAGAAATTAAGCATAGATGATTGCTTTTCAATATAGGCTCAAAGTATGTAAACTTGTTGAGACAACAACAATTTATACAAAGACTCAATGTGCATGAGAAAGGGTCGAAGGTGGGGCAACTTTCCTTCTTTTTCAATATTAGTATCTTCCAAGTGAAGAACCAATAGCATATGTGCTGCGTCCCCAGAAAATGTGAAACATTCTCTTTTTGAGAAAAGAATGAGTAGCTGGTGGGGTTGTATGCAAGAGATGGCATGGGCTAGGTGCCTTTTTCAATGATGGTCACCAAAGAATGTGAACCAATCAGATTATGTGGCTGCCCGACTCAGAAAGAAGTTTGGTGCAGAGTTTGATATTCTTTTACTCTGTTCTCTCACCCTCTTTCTTTTAATCTTTTAAATCTCACTTCTAACCAATCTCTCTTTTCCATTTTACCTCTTCACACACCATCACTCAATTATTTTGACCCCTCTCCCCTCAATCACTCAGGGAATACTTCCTGGGTAGGAAACACTGGTTATCGTGAATCCATGGAAGTTCTGTTAAGCTCTCACACTGAATCCCATGTATTTTCCTAAAAGAACGTGCTGTTTAACAGTCTTTTGTACATGTAAGCACAAAGGAATACAAACATGAAGAATAAAATTTTGAAGAAGTCAAAACATAAGGTGTTTGACGATACGATTCTCTCCCTCAAACTAAAAGAGGTTGACAATTAAGCTCATAGACGATTAAGCTCCCGCTCAACTTAAAGATTTTTTTTTCAGAAAACAGAAAAATAAAGCACTGAAGTGCGGGTTATAATCAGAAATAATTAGAAGCCATAGTCACTTGAACAAACCTGCATATAAAAGAGATCATGGTAATCATTTGAAAAAATGATTCCTCTAAGTTAGCAGCAGTTGGAAAATATAGAAAACACAAGATTGAAACTCAGAATACTCCCCCTTGAATCATGAGTAAGGTCTAAGACATGTTCAACATACCAAGTTTACTGATGAGAAATTGGAACCTCTTTTTATCCAACGGCTTGGTGAAAAGATCAGCTAACTGGAAGTCAGTTTCAACAAAGTTCATTTCGATATCACCTTTTTTCGACATGATCTTTGATGAAGTGATAGCGTACATCTATATGCTTGGTCTTCGAATGCTGAACCGGGTTAGCAGTTATGGCGATTGCGCTCTTGGAATCACAATAAATAGGAACACACTTGTAGTTGTATCCAAAGTCCCTTAACTGAGTCTTCATCCAGAGGACTTGTAAACAATAGCTAGCAGCAACTACATATTCAGCCTCGGCAGTGGATGTTGAAACATAGTTTTGTTTCTTTGAGGTCCAACTGACAAGTTTGTCACTTATAAATTGACATGATCCAGAGGTGCTTTTCCGGTCTAGCTTACATCCTGCATGATCAGCATCTGTAAAGACAGTTAGTTCAAAATGAGAATCCTTTGGATACCAAAGGCCTAAATTAGGAGTGCCTTTGAGATATCTAAGGATTCGCTTAACAACATTATAGTGCGACTCTTCAGGATTAGACTGATATGTCGCACAAAACATGTGGCAAACATTATATCTGGGCGACTTGCAGTCAGATAAAGTAAAGAACCTGTTAAGTCTGATTTTATAGTAATCATTGTATTTATAGGCTTGGTCTTATACTGTACTTAGATAGGTTTTATCTGTGTGTTTGACCAAGGGTATTTAAGTCCCTTTGGTCCTTGTTCCTTGTAACACTTTACTCGCTCATATCAATACAGTTTACTGTTTGCGCTTTGAACTCTCTCTCTACTCTCTCTCTCTAGGATTTAGAGATCTTGGATTCACAATTGGTATCAAAGTCAATCTAGATCTTGAGAGAATTGAGAGATTTGATTTTCGGTTCTGAATTTGTGGATTAAAGTAGAAAATTTGATCGATTTTCTTGAATTTTTCAAGAAAATCTCGTTTTGTTGCTTTTTCATCAAATTCGGACTGTTTTCTGGTCGAATTTTGTTGAAAATCAGTTTGTTGGATTCGCTTTTAATAGAAGAAATTTTTTGATTCACATTGTTTTTCAAGAAATTCAGGTTTTGATGTTTGATTTTGAGATTTTTGAAGTTTCTGGAAAACATTTTTTTTCAATGTACTGTTCATATCCGAATTTTCAAAATTGTGGTTTTTAATCGAAAAGTTTGATTAAATTGTGTTAGAAAGTTGTTTTCGAACTTGGTTGTGTAAGAAAATTTCATTAAATTCAGTTTTGAAATCGATTTTTTGGCAGATTTCTTGATTTTCCATCGGTTTGCGCTAGATTTGAACTTTGCGCTAGTTCATATGAGTTTGCACGAGTTCATCATTTGATTTGTGCGATCTTACTAATTTTGTCTGTGTTTCAGGTTTTTATCAAGTTAACTTGCGTTTCTCGTGCATCACGCAAAGTTTACTTTGCGTCTTCAACCCATCACGCAAACCTAGTTCGTTATTGCCTTCAGTTCACGCGAAGTTCAGTTCGCGTCACTTGTGTATTACGCAAAGTTAGATTCGCGTTTTTAGCTGATCACGCAAAGCATCGTTTGCGTCTTACTCGACTCACGCAAACCTCATTTGCGTCTCATACTGCTCACGCAAATCAACATTTGCGCCTTTGGTTACTCACGCAAAGCTTGGTTTGCGACTTCTTCTGCTCACGAAAAGTCTCATCTTGCGCCACTTAAAGCTCACGCAAAGTTTAATATACATCTTCAGTGACTCATGCAAATCCAAGTTTGCATTTCACACGGCTCACGCAAATCCTAGTTTGCGTCTCCTTCTACTCACGCAAAGTTGGTTTTGCGTTTCCAACTGCTCGCGACTATCTCAAGTTTGCGCCAGTTCTCAGTCCAGACTTAGAATATTTCTGAGTTTCTGAAATATGGATTCTGCAAAGTTTGCTTTCCAAGCTCAATTTTACAAGAGTGATCTGATGATGCAATTAGGCACAGAAACTCGTCCTCCAGTTCTAGTTGACGAAAATGAATTCACTCAATGGCAAGATAGGTTCCTAAACTTTATCGAGCGTCAAGCTAATGGAGATAACATGATGAAATCTCTAACTGAAGGACCTTTCATAAAGCCTAATAAAGAGACTCCTGCAACAACTGAAGAGGCTTTGCGAATGAAAGCTAATAAAGAATTAAAAGTTAATATGATGCTAGCTTTACCAAACTCTGTCTACAACTGGGTTGATCATTGCAAGGATTATCCAAATCTGTTGTGGGTACAATTTGAAAAGATCATGCTTGGTTCATCAGTCGCAACTCAACTCCGCCATACACGTTATATGAACAATTTTGAGGAGTTTAAAGCCAAAGAATCTCAGTCTCTAAAGAGTGTTTTCGACAAATTATGTACAGTGCTGAATGATCTGCGAAAGATAAATGTGAACAAGACAGAGCTTGAGACGAATCTAAAATTTGTCAATGCTCTTCAGCCTGAATGGAACAAATCTTGTCACAGACTGAGGAACGATGTTCGTGTTTCCACTATGCAGAATCAGAAATTATATGAGACTCTGATGACTGATGAGAGCTTCGTGCTAGAGAAGAAAGCAAAGCTTGAAAAGAAGAACAAAAAGTCAGTGGACCCGGTTGCTCTCCTCACGAAACAATTGACAGAACAAGCATTGTCTGATAATGCTTACAATAGGGCTACTGATGACAATGGCGAGGCGCTTGAGAAAGCTATGATTCTTCTCTCTCAGCACTACCAGAAAAAGTTCCAACCACGGTCGGATTCCAACACTTCTCATTTCACTTCTAGGTCCAAGAATGCTCAAGTGCCCGAGGCAAAGAAACCTACTGCATGTTACAACTGTGGCAAACCGGGTCATTTTTCAAAGGAGTGTCGAGTGAAGAAGGTTCGGGATTCGGCATACTACAGAAAGAAATTGGAGCTAGCTGAAAAGAGAGAGAATGGAACTTCTCTACTTGCCGAAGAAGAATTCTGGCTGGATCACTTTGATGATGAAGCTGCAAATGTAGAGATCACTCAGATGTGCTTTGTTGGAGATGATCAGTCAGATGATGATTCTGACACTGATGAAGACGAGGTAATTTCTGATTTTGATTACACTTTTATTTCTTCTCAGATGGATGTTATAATTACTGTTTTACATGATTTATGCTTAAAGTTATTATCTGAAAAGAATTTAAATTCTGAAAAGTCAGATTTGATTGACAAATTGAAAATTTCTTTGAAAGATGAAAAATCTATTTTAGAAAATACAAAAGACATCTTTCAAAAGAAATTAGATGATTTGGAAAAATCAAATAAGTCTTATCTTGAGTCTTTGACCGCTATGACCAATTTAAAAGACAGTCTTTCGGATAAACTAAATAAATTAGAAGAAAAGTTATATCGAAGGAACCAATCTGAGCAAACAATTTTTATGAATAAACCAAGGAGTGAGGAAGCTTTAAAAGAAAAATGGGGATTTGGTTTTAAAAATCCACATTGTTTAAACAATGCGATTGAAAAATACCCAACTTTATATAAATATGATTATCTAACTCTTGCTCAATATGCTCCTCAATTTAAAATTGATTGGATGAATGAGAAGCAAGTGTTAGAAATCGAAAATGAGAAAATGACAAATAACAAGAAAAAGGAAATTCCTTTTGTTTATACGTTTGAAAATGCAAAATATTTTCCTAATAAATCAAGAAGAGGTAGAAAAGGTTTAAATAATATATCTCCCGTCAAATCTTCAGTGTCTGATGATTTTGTTGATATTTTTGGTAATAATTCTGATAAGGAAAATATTTCTCCAATCATTTATGATTCTAAGAAATATACTCCTCCTTTAATTTTAGAAGGCAAAATCATCGATCTTGAAGATAAGATGGAAGATCAAAATATTTTAAAAGAAATTGAATCTGATATTATTCTTTCTTTCATGACGTCTAGTCTTGAAGAAAAATTATTTTCTCAAAAACAAGATTCTATTTATAGCCTTTCTTCTGATTGTCATGTAAACAAAATGGAAGTTTCTAAATTTGATATCTTTTCTCAAAATAATTCTGACTCCGAGGTAAATTCAGATTTATTGTCTGATCAGATTGGTTGCTTAGGTAAAATTATTTCTTCTGATTTAAATATTAATTCGGAAATTCTTGATGAATCTTTTACGCTAAATGATCAGTATTATAAACCAAGGCGTAAAAGAAGAAGGTCAAAGAAGTTAAAGAAACAAGATAAAGTTATTTCTGACAGTTCTAATTCTTCTGATTCTAATCTTTCAGATAGGACTTTGAGCAAGTCATCGAAGCAGATTTGGAGAGAGAAGCGGATATCGAATGAATTTCAGATTGATGGGGATAAATGTGTAGACAAACTTTATAAAAGTGATTCATTTGCTAATTGTAATAAAATTTCAAAATACTCTAGAAAGCAAATGATTTGAATTTCCAAACATGTCTCATATTCTTCCTCTGATTCTAGTTCAGATGATTATGCTTTGTATTCATCTGATGTCTGTGCTTATTTTTCTGATAATCTTTCTCATGCTTCTCGTGTCCAATCTAATCAATATTTCCCCATACGAACTGCAACTAACAAACATGGACCCAAATTCAAGTGGGTACCAAAATCTCAATCTGACTCAAAGTTCCAGGCATCTCATGTCAAGGGGGAGTAACAGAAAAAAATGGCTCTTGAGTAAATCAACTCAAGACCCGGACTTTATTGTCAACATTTTGGCTTCTAAGTACTTCAGCTTAGAACCTGTACTTCAATGAACTTCGACTTCTAAACACGTCAGTTTAGAACTCGTTCTTCAATGTAGTTAAGCTTCTGACTAATGAGAAACTGTGAGTGCATCTACTCTATTCCGCTGCATATATCTCTATTTATGATGTTGTTCCAGTTTTCTCAAATGTTATTCAAAGAATCTGAGTTATTTTATTCAACTCCTGAATTTGTTCAACCCAAATTTTTTCAAATGAGACACAAATTCTTTATACATTATGTTAAAGATGATATTATTGAATTATATTTTGTTTCAACTGAATATAAACCTGTCGATCAAAATTTGTTTTTATTTTCAAATCTCGGCATGTTGAATTTAAAAGTTTAAACCTTCACAAATTTTATTCTATAAAGTAAACGTTTTACAAATTTTCTTTCTTTTGAATAAAATGTGTGTCTAGGATAAATTTTCAAGTTACTTTGTTTATATTGAAGTTTTATATGTTCAACTTTCAAGTCTTTTAAAAGTCGAAAAGTCAGCATCATGTTCGTAACTTTTGATATTGCTTTAAAGTTGTGTGATTCGGAATATTTATAGTTTACAATGCTTAGAAAACCTAAAAAGTTGGAATTTTGGATCATAATGAAAATATGGGCTAAGCACTTAGACATAAAACTTTGTGATTGAGATGATTATTAAATTCTTATAAAACAGAAATCTCTAAGTTTAACAGTTTGTACCTGTGACCTTTCTGGTTTGGGAAAGTAAGTTCTGTGGGATGCTTGTCATCTGGTCCCCTAAGGTCATTTGATCTGGGAGTGATCGAACCCAAATCCTTCTATAGAACCAGATCGAAAGTCATGTTCTACTGGTATGAATGGGTTTAGGATGTGTCGATGTAGCCTTTCTGATCTGGGAGAGTAAGTTCCAAGGCGTGCTTGACACCTAGTCCCCTAAGGCCAACTTGTCTGGGAGCGGCTGACTCAAATCCTGCAATAGGGTCAGATAGAAAGTTACGTTTACGACATGTTCTTTACTTACAAAACTTTTTGATTAAAAGATGCCAAAGTGCACAATCTTAAAAGATGCCAAAGCGCAAACTCATGTAAAGATGCCATAGAGCACAATGCTAAAAGATGCCAATGAGCACACATCTCATGATACTTGGTGATATGTTTGAGTTGTAATAAACCTATAAATTTGTGAAAGTCTGAATTCTTGATGGCTTAGTGTGATTATTTGCAAAGTCCTCTATTATATTTTTAGAATTGCATTTTCTTGAAGCTAATCGAAGTTCACATGCAAGTACACTGAATAGATTGATGAAAGTTTTTGAAACTGAACATGTCTTAATTTGATATGCAATGAAACTTGTTTCTGTATCCAAACACAAACATTTGATTTCATCTGATGGATTTTATTGTGATATTTTACTAAGTAGAATTTTATTTGTTTCTGTTTAAATTTTTATATATTTAGTCGTTTCAAAATACATATTCAGTATATTTTTCTTTCTACATTGATGTTTCATTTTCTTGTGTTCTCATTTATATTTTAAATGGGTTTATGCATTTTTCAAGGGGGAGTGAAAAAGGAGAATTTTCACTATATGATCATATCTGTTTTTGAGGGGGAGTATCTGATTTTCTATATGAATGCTAACTTGAATTTTCAAATTTAGTGCATTTGTATAGGGGGAGTCAAAGAGCTTAACAGGTAAAATTTCTCAGACTCCAAGTCAGATTTGCGTCACCAGTTGGTAGAGCAAAGTTTAATTTGCGCCAACAACTTCTAGCGCAAAACAAGCTTTGCGTTTCCTGCATGTCGCGCAAACCTCACTTTGTGCTTTCTTCTGTTAGCGCAAACCTTACTTTGCGCCACCAATGGTTAGCGCAAACCTCTCCTGTTTTCTCCATTTCTTTGCTTTGCAGATCTTAAGCTGTCTCGTCTCTAACATATGCATGACCAAGTTGATCCAGATCATCAAGGTCATGAGGGGGAGAAGTTAAAAGAAGTTAAGGAGATGATAAAGAGACAAAGAGCTCAATTGTTAATCTGCTGATCAAGATTCACTCAAGATTCAAAATTTCTTCAACTTTACTTGTCTTTTGCTGTTTAAGCTCCGACCATCACAGATTCTTCAAGTTCATTTAAAAAAGGTGTGTCGTTTAGAGCACAAGATGTTATCTAGTCTTGTCAAGGCAGCAAAGTCAACAGTGTTTAAAAGAAGATGAGAAGAAATTTTTTTAGTCAAGAAGCTGCTTCGCAAAGTCGCTTAGATGGTCCATGCTGATTTAGAAGATGGATTTTGAAGACCACAACGCCAATGATTACTAAGGGGGAGATTGTTAAGTCTGATTTTATAGTAATCATTGTATTTATAGGTTTGGTCTTATACTGTACTTAGATAGGTTTTATCTGTGTGTTTGACCAAGGGTATTTAAGTCCCTTTGGTCCTTATTCCTTGTAACACTTTACTCGCTCATATCAATACAGTTTACTGTTTGCGCTTTGAACTCTCTCTCTACTTTCTTTCTCTAGGATTTAGAGATCTTGGATTCACAGAACCAATCATGCTACGATACATCTTTTGATCAACAGGTTTCCCGGAGGGATCTGCGTCTAAGAGTGTACCAGTAGCCATTGGTGTTTTCATGACTGAACTATCTGACATATTGAACTTTTTCAAAATATCTTTTATGTATTTAGCTTGATTAATGAAAATGCCTTCAGGTAATTGCTTTACTTGTAAACCAAGAAAGAAATTTAACTCACCCATCATCGACATTTCAAACTTTGTTTCCATTATTTTAGAAAAGTTCTTGCAAAATTTCTGATTTGTCGATCCAAATATTATGTCGTCAACATAAATCTGAATGAGAATCAAGTCCTCACCTTGCCTTTTAAGAAATATGGTAGTATCAACCGTACCTTTCTTGAAACCAGAAGCTAAGAGAAATTTAGTGAGAGTTTCATACCAGGCTCGTGGTGCTTGTCTGAGACCATAAAGCGCTTTGTCTAAAACATAGACATGATCAGGGTGATGAGGATCGATGAAACCTTCTGGTTGTGCCACATAGACCTCCTCATGCAGAACGCCATTCAGGAAAGCTGACTTTACATCCATTTGATAGACTGTAAAGTTTTTGTGCGCTGCATATGCCAAGAAGATACTACAATGGTGTTAGTTCCTAGAGTTCCCGCAACAGCAGATACTGCTGAAATACCTGCATATTATGAAAAGAAAACATCAAACTTTACTGAAGAAGAAAAGAACATGATGGAAAATGACTCTAAAGTAGTTAGATTATTGATTATGGCCATTCCCAATGATATCTTCCAAGAACTTGATTCTTGTGTAAATGCAAAAGAGATATGGGATCAGTTGTTAAACCAACTTGAAGGTGGCCTACAAACACAGGAAAAACAAGAGAACTCAATGCATTAATGAGTACCATGACTTTCATGCACTACCTGAAGAAACCCTGGACCAAACTTATTCCAGATTCAACATTCTCATTAATAAATGCAAAAAGTTTGGAGTTATGAGGACTAAAGAAGAATACAATGTTCTTTTCCTTAAAAGCTTAAATGAAGAATGGTCACAACTGTCCATGTCTATTCAATCCAATCAAAATCTTGAATCTTGGTCATTAACTGACATTTATGGTACCCTTGTTTCCCAGGAAAAAGAAGTTGTTAAACAAAAGTCAAAAACCTCTTTGGGTGGACCACTTGCCCTCATTTCAAAACAAAAATGTATTTCAATAGAAGGCCATGATGAAGAATCAAAGAACTCCAAAGAAAAGTCATTGAGAAAAGAGTCACAAAGAAAATCCAAAATGGCCATGCTAGTTGAAGAAGATGATCATTCAGACTCAGACTCAGACTCAGATGAAGACATAAATGCTTTCGCCAAATCTTTTGCTTTGATTACTAATCAATTCAACAAGAAATTTGGTAAGAAATTATTTGAAGGAAGGAGAGATGATGAAGAAAGGAGAGGAAATCTAGAAAGAAGATTTCAGAAAGCTGAATATCAACAAGAGCCCAGATCTACCCTGCATAGTGATCAAAAGGATGTTTATTACAACAATAATGAAGCTATTCAACAACCAAGAACATATCAACCATTTCAACCAAAGTATTCTCAACCTCAGAGGTACTTTTAACCTCAACCTCATAAGTCAGAGACAGTTACTGCTCTTCCACCAAACCAAAATGATGGGAGATGCTTTAGATGTCCATTTTTCTGCAAACTGCAGAGATAGACTGATCAAGGATCAAGACAACTACAAAAACAAGTACAAGTACAATATCAGAGAGAGAGTACTTGTTGCAGAAATGGAAGACTGGATGTAAGACTCAACAAGTGATGGAGAGGAAGAGCCTACCAACCTCTGTGGTATGGCTATTATAGATGGTGATCAGACTGATGGATCATCAGAGGACCTCTCTGAAAAGGTAAATTCTCCATCCCCTTCTGAAAGTGAACTTGAAATGGATGTTCTTAAATTAACAGATGAATTTCAGAGCTTAAAGCAAAAACTTTTTGAAGAAAAGGAAAAGAGAAAACAGATCACAAAAGATTTAAACTTTTACAAAAGAGAAAAAGATCTTATGGAGTCAGAAAAGAAAGAAATTTTTAAAGAAAAATCTAAGCTTGAAAAATCTCAGAGACAAAAGGAAAATTCTTTTTCTGAAAAATTCAAAGAACTTGAAAAGGTCTTAAAGGCAAAAGAAGAAGAAGTGAGAAAATCTGAGTATGAAAGGCTCAATTCTGTTGCCTTAACTAACTTCTTTCAAAAGGAAAGAGAGATCTTACATCAATCTCTGGAAATAAAGGAAATTCAAATTAAGAGTTATCAAGATGCACAAGATGTACACACAAAAATCAATTCCCAGATGGATACTCAAGGGTTGGGATTCAATGATTTGGATCCATTCACTGATTTGAAGAAAACTTCATTTTCTTCTACTTTCTGTGGAAGAAAGGTCCAAAGACCTGACTTTCCATCTCTGGATAATTCTAACATTTTCAAAAAGGATAAGAACCTCAGAGGGATCAAAAATCAAAGCTCTAAATTTCAAAAATACTTCATACTCTGAAGTAAAAACAGTTTCAAAACCTATCTTAAAGATAGAAAAAGAAACTTCAGAGGTTAATTTTACAAAACCTCAGAGTAATGATCCTAAAGAGATCTTCAGATTTGACTCATTCTTCACTAAAGAACCAGAGGTCTCTGAAGCAAGTACCTCTGAAATAAAATCTCAGAGTTCACTTGATCCAGAAGCACCTCTGTACTCTCCTAAAATAGATGAATGCATAAGAACTACTTTTGAAGATGACATTAGAAGGATTTATAAAGAAAATGTCATATCTGATTTTATCAAATAATCCTGCAAGAAAAGGATAATCAAAGTCTCCAAACCTAAAGATGTTGAGAAAACTTCAGAGATAATCATCCCTGACAAGGTTAAAAGAGACCTTCTTGATTCTGATTCTGAATCTGATCCAGAGGTAGATGAACAAATTTTCTACACACCAGAAAAGATAATTCATAAAACCAAACAAACTGTTGGTTTTGGAATTTTGAACATCCTTGTTCCTATTTCAAAAGAAAATTCCAGAATTCCAATATGTCCTGATTTTGTAGACATGTGTCTACAAGCAAAAATCTCTCTGGAGTTAGAGAAAGAGTTAAAGAAAAGGTCAAGAATAAAACTAACACTTCATAATTCTACACCTATAAACCTATCAAATTCACTCCTGAACAAAAAGGCAAATGGCAAGAAATTAACCATTTTGATCATGTTTGTGTAGTGAACAAGAAAGAGAAGAAAATGTTTTGGGCCAAGAAAAGGCAAATTGAAAAGAAGGCCAATCCCCAAGCTAAAAAGTCAGAGGTAGATAAGAATACTTGTAATATTCCTAAAGCTAGTTCTAGAAAAGTTCAAAAGAAACATGTACCCAATGTTTTCAATGAAATCAAAAGATTTGCTCCTACTTCATCTTGTTCTGTTAATTGCAATTGCATTCATCTCTTGATAAAATTGAAGAATCATTTCAGAGGTTCTGATTGCTTTCTGAATCAGTCTCTGAACAAGATCTCTGAGACAAAGACTTAGAAACAACAGAAAAACCATTCTGGCAAAGCATCAAAAGATGGAATGCCAAATGTCAATAAAAATCCTCCAAAGCCTAACAAAAATGAACCCATAATGAGATGGGTACCTAAAACTCTGTAATCTGTCTTGCAGAAACAACATATGCCCATCTGGTACTTAGATTCTGTATGCTCTAGGCATATGACTGGATACAAGAAGTTGTTATACTCTTTCAAAGAAAAATCTGGAGGAACAGTAACCTTTGGGGACAATATGCAAGGTCAGATCAGAGGTTATGAAGATTGCAGGTTATGTTCAATAGCAAGATCCAGAAGCTGAGATGTGATAATGGAACATAGTTCAGAAATGCCAAAATCAACTCCTATCTTTCAGAGGAAGGAATAACTCCCAACTTCTCTGCAGCAAGAGCACCTTAACAAAATGGTGTTGTTGAGAGCAAAAACAGAACACTAGTTGAAGCTGCAAGAACAATGCTTGCAGGATCTGATCTTCCGACCAACTTTTGTGCAAAAGCAGTGGCTACAACTTGTTTTACCTAAAATAGAGCTACTATTGTCAAAAGATTCAAGAAAACTTCATATGAACTCATTAACAACAGAAAACCAAGTGTTAATTATTTTCATGTTTTTGGGTGCAGATGTTACATCTTGAATGACAGAGAATCTCTTGGCAAATTTGACAAAAAGGCAGATGAAGGCAAATTCATTGGTTATTCTTTAGCTTCAAAAGCCTTCAGAGTGTTCAATCTGAGAACAAGGACCATCCAAGAGAGTATCAATGTCTCCTTTGATGATACCAGAAGCTCTGACAAGCAAACCGTCAAAACCACAACTAAGAATGTCTCTGGATCATCAAAATTAAGGGAATTTGAGCTAAACAAAATATTTGAAGATTTCTTTGATGATGATAACTCTGAATTTATCTTCAGAGATGTTCATAGAGCTACTTCAGAGGAACCACAGACTACAGGTACAACACTTTCTGGTCCCTTTGATGTCACACCTTCTACTTCTTTAAATGCAGGTCCAAGTAATGCATCAAGACAAGTTGAAGAACAAGAATATTCAGAAGCAGAAGATGAACAAGAGACATCCGTTGAAGAGACTCCAAAACATGCTTTAACATCCCTGTAACCTACTTCAGAGCCTCTGAATAGCACCATAGAGATGTCACCCACTTTCAATAGAAGCACAGACTCCACCACAAATACATGCTCCCATGTCAAGATGGACAAGAAATCACCCCCGCTATCAGATAATTGGATCTCCCTCTGGTGGTGTCAAGACAAGATCAACTACTGTCAATGAATGCCTCTTTGTAAATTTCTTGAGCATAATTAAACCTAAAAAGGTAAATAAAGCTCTTGAAGATCCTAATTGGATCAATGCCATGCTGGATGAGCTTCAAGAGTTTGAAAGAAATAAGGTCTGAACCCTAGTTCCCTTCCTAAGGAAAATTTTGCTATTGGAACTAAATGGGTCTTCAGAAACAAAAAGGATGAATATGGCATAATCATCATAAACAAAGCTAGACTGGTTGGTAAGGGATATTGCCAAGAAGAAGGCATTGATTATGATGAAACCTTTGCACCTGTGGCTTGGCTAGAAGCAATCAGAATCTTCTTACCGTATGTTGCACACAAAGGGTTCAAAGTGTATCAAATGGATGTCAAATCTGTCTTTCTTAACGGCAAATTGAATGAAGAAGTTTATGTCCAGCAACCACCTGGATTTGAAAGTGCAGAGTTTCCAAGCCATGCTTATCACCTTGATAAAGCTCTGTATGGCCTTAAACAAGCTCCTAGAGCATGGTATGCAACTCTGTCCACTTTTCTGATTAATAATGGATTTGAAAAAGGAACAATTGATACCACCCTGTTCATCAAGAGATATAAGAATGAAATGCTTTTAGTACATATATATGTTGATGACATTATCTTTGGCTCTACAAATCAGAAGTATTGTGATAAGTTTTCAGAGTTGATGAAGAGTAATTTGATATGAGTCTTATGGGAGAATTAACATTCTTTCTAGGACTGCAAGTAAAACAAACATCAGAGGGCACTTTTATAAATCAATCTAAGTCTGTCTCTTATATTTTGAAAAAGTACAAACTCAATGATTCAACTTCTATGAAAACACCCATAGCCACAGGAGTCAAGCTTGACTCTGATCCTTCAGGAAAATATGTGGATGTTAAAACCTACAGAGGCATGATAGGTGTTGGGAACTGAAGATGTGAACAAGTCTTTAATGCTGCTAGTTCAGAATTACTACTGCTAGAAGATTTCAAAGTTAATACTGCTGAGTATTACTGCTGCTAGTAGTTAATACTGCTAGTCAAAGTTAGTGCTGCTTGAACAAAGTTAGTACTGCTTATCTAGTTAGTACTGCTAGTGGTTAGTGCTGCTTAGTAGTTAATGCTGCCAAGACTTAATGCTGCTTATAAGGTAATGTGAAGATAATGATGAAGAGATCGTGGGTAAAGATAAACAAGGATATTCTGAAGATATTCATGGAAGATATACTGAAGATATTTTATTTATTTGTAATTATCTTTTTGTTCAGTATATGTATAGATTTGACAGAATAGTTTAGATATAGATTTACAGATTTAATTCTAAAGTTTTTTTTTGAGAGAATCAACCTCAAGGCATAGTTCCTAATTCTAGAGAAGTAGAATTCGTCTTGAAAGAGCTTGTTCTTCAAGATTGAGGTTGAGTGTGTAATCTTGTGATTTTAATACAAGTTTGCAAAGTGTTTATCATATACTGTTTGTTTACTGTTTCATTGAATATCAAAGTGTTATTCCGCAACTTCTTTAATATTGTTTATGAGATTTTATTCTTGTTAAGAATTTGATCCTGACAAGTGGTATCAGAGCCTGTTCTCTCAGAAACATCTATTCACTCATCATGGAAAACTTTGCAGAATCAAACAGTACTCTAGTCTCAAAGGTTCCAATGCTCAGACCCAATGAATTCGATATGTGGAAGATCAGAATCAAGCAGTACATACTCCTCACTGACTATTCTATGTGGGACATAATTGAGAATGGTCCTTCTGAAGCAGGAAATATTGGTGCAGATGGAAAGAGAACTCCACCAAAAACTGATGCAGAAAGAAAGGCTAGACAGACAGAGATGAAAGCCTTGAGCACTTTGCTCTTAGCCATCCCCAATGAATATCAACATCAGTTCTGCAACTGCACTGATGCAGAGATGCTCTGGAATGCTCTAGAGAAGAGATTCTCAGGTACCAAAAGTACCAAGAGAAATCAGAAAGCCATTCTGAAGCAACAATATGAGAACTTTATGTCAACCAAGAATGAGTCCATGACTCAAACTTTTGACAGGTTCAATAAACTTATTGGTGAACTTGCTACAGTGGGAGTACAAATTGATCAAGATGATCTGAACAGAAAGTTTCTAAGGTCCCTGAGTGATGAATGGACCATGTATACTGTGTCTTTCAGACAGAATGATCAACTGGAAGAAAAGGAACTTGATGATCTATATAATGATCTAAGAGCTTTTGAATCTGAGGTAGAGGCTAAGAAGAGGCCTTCTGGGTATGTTCACAATGCTGCACTCCTTTCAGCATCAACCGATTCTACTTCCATCCCTGAATCAGTTAATGCTGCCAATGGAGCATCTCAAGAGAAAGGCACGGAAACAGTATTTGAAGCCTTTCTAGCAAGTCATGGAAACTCTTTTCTCATTAATGATGACTTGGAACAACTCCATCCAGATGATCTTGAAGAGATGGACATTAAATGGCAGATGGCCATGCTCTCTATGAGAGTTAAGAAGTTCGTCAAAAGAACTGGAAGGAACAACTTCTCACAAAGAAGAGAAGATGGAGCAGGTTTTGACAAGTCAAAGGTGGAATGCTATAAATGCCATCAGAAGGGACACTTTGCTAGAGAATGCAGAAGTGGAATGCCTCAAAACAATAACCACCAACAAGCTCAAGCTGGAAGTTTCAATAATAACAGAAACTCTGCACAAGCCCTTGTCTCTCAACAAGGCATGGGGTTTGATTGGAGTGATCAAGCTGAAGAGGCCATCCAGAACCAAGCTCTAATGGCAGAGGTGTCTGATCTCCCAACAGAGGTAACTTCCAATCTTTGTACTCAAAATTGCATTAACACTGTTAAGAGGTATAGGGATCACAATCAGAACATGAGTGATAACCTTAAGAGATTGGAAAAGGACATAAAAGATTATGTTAGGATAGTTGAGAGATTTGAAGAGCAGATTAAGGGTTTTCAAGCCAATAAGCTTCAACACTCTTATGACACAAACTATTGGAAGTGGGAGAAGAATGACTTAGAACTTCAACTGACCAGATCCAAAGAGGAGAATGAGAAGATAAAGAGGGAGTTTGAGAAAGCCAAGCTGGATATTGAGAAATTTTCCAATGCTTCTAAAGCAATGGACTCTTTGCTCCAAAATCAAATCCATGACAAACTTAGAAGAGGAATAGGGTACAATACCACACCACCACCCTATAACAACAACTACATCCCTCCTAGTTCAGATTTGTTAGAAACAAAGGATAGGAAGGACCTACCTAAGGGAGCCACTGAGATAGATCCCTTAGATGAAGTAGTTGTTAAGGATAAAACTGAGAAAGAAGTTGTCAAGGATAAAGACAATACTGTGAGTGGTGAGATTCCTATAGAAAACCACATAATCACCAATGAGGGATGTGGAAAGCAATGGATCAAGTCCAATGAGATAGAGAAGACTGAGGGAAAGAACAAGAAGGTTTATTATAAGCAGACCACTGTTGTGAACCCTATCCCTTGCAAGCAGTGTGCATGCAATACTTCTAAGCCCCAAAAACATGATAAACCAAGGGGAAATCAGAGAAACTGGAACAACCAATGGGCACAAAAACAAGGCATTGATTTGAGTAAAATCAATAGACCAAAGCCTTGTTTCATATGTGGAAAGTTAAACCATTTGGCTAAGTACTGTTACTTTAACCCTTTTAACCAACAGATGAACTTTCAAAGATTTGTGCAAAAACCTGTTGGTTATAGGAAGGCTGGAAAGAAACATGTAGTGAAGAAACCTGGTGAACCTGTTGAGAACAAAGGCCCCATGAAGAAAAAGGTTTTGAATGAAAGTATTAAAATGTGGGTGCCTAAAAGCACTAAAACTGTTAGTGCTGCTGACAGAGATAGTACTGCTAGAAGCATTACTGCTGCTACCAGTGTTAGTACTGCTGAAAATTTTAATGCTGCTAATACTGTTAGTACTTTCTCAAAGATGAATACTGCTAACACAGTTACTGCTGCTAAAACAGTTACTACTTCTAATAAGGTTAGTACTGCTAAGCATGCAAGTGCTGCTAATGCAGTTAGTACTTCTAAAACCAATACTGCTTCTAGCAAATGTGCATCCAAACCCATTATTGTGACAAAGTACTCCAGAAATGAGGAGTCAAAGTTTAAAAATCTTGTCAAGAAAGAATGCAAGTATTTTGATGGGAAAGGGGTACCCAAGACCACTTTGGCTTGGGTTCCTATTTCAAACTAACTGATTTATCTTATGTGCAGGGCAACCAACAGCTCAAGGGAAAGAGCATTTGGCATGTTGATAGTGGTTGCTCTAGGCACATGACAGGCAACATGTCATGCCTTCAGGATTTCAAGCATATCAATGGAGGACATGTTGCTTTTGGAAATGATCTTACTGGTGGTAAAATAAGTGGCAAAGGTAATGTCACAAAAGGTAAGATGACATTTGAGGATGTCTACTATGTTGATCAATTGAAGTACAACCTGTTAAGTGTATCACAGGTTTGTGACAAACAACATAGCATATTATTTACTAACACAGAGTGTATGATCCTTGCTCAAGAGTTTAAGGTAGTTGATGAAAGCATGATACTACTTAGAACTCCAAGAAAGGACAATGTTTATTGTCTAGATATGGACAATGTTGATAGTGATTCATCCCTGAACTGTCTTGTTTCAAAAGCTTCTGTGGATGAATCCTCTCTTTGGCACAGAAGGATGTGTCACATGAATTTCAAGACTATAAACAAACTTATTAAAAACAACCTTGTAAGAGGTTTACCTTCAAAAGTATTTTCATGTGATGATCATTGTGTTGCTTATCTTAAAGGCAAACAACATAAAACTTCTCATAAGACCAAAGAGTTATCTTCTATTTCTACTTGTCTCCAGTTATTGCATATGGATCTGTTTGGTCCTACAAATGTTATGAGTATAGGCAAGAAATCTTATTGTTTGGTTATTGTTGATGATTACTCCAGATTTACTTGGGTATATTTTCTAAGGACTAAGGATGAGACAAGTGGACTGATCAAATCCTTTATCCTAAGAATTGAAAACCAAACTAATCAAAAAGTAAAAGTCATTAGATCAGATAATGGGTCTGAATTTAAAAATCTTGATCTAAACACCTTTTGTGAAGATAAAGGCATTGAGAGACAATATAGTGACCCTAGGACTCCTCAACAGAATGGAGTTGCTGAGAGGAGAAATAGGACACTAATAGAGGCTGCTAGATCTCTGTTGGCTGATTCAAAATTGCCAATTACCTTCTGGGCTGAAGCAGTTAATACTGCTTGTTATGTCCAAAACAGAGTTCTAGTAGTCAAGCCACAGAACAAGACCCCATATGAGCTTTTAAATGAAAGAAAACCATTTATTGGATTTTTCAAACCTTTTGGGTGTCCTTGTACTATTCTCAATACTAAATCTCACTTAGGTAAGTTTGATAGCAAAGCAGATGATGGATTTCTTGTTGGTTACTCATCTCAGAGTAAGGCTTACAGAGTCTTTAACTCTTCTTCTAGAATAATTGAAGAAAGTGACAATGTCAAATGCAATGAGAACACACCAAATCCAATTGGGTCTGGTCCTCAGTGGCTATTTGACATTGATTCACTAACTAACTCTTTTGGTGTCAGTAGTGATGATTATGCAGGATCAGGGAGTGGAGGATCAGGAACTACACAAGTTCAAGACAGTTTATCTCAATCTGTGATCTTTCCCATACCCACAGTAGATACTGTTGAAGACTGTGAAAAGGAACCATCTACTGAATCAAGTCAGAGTGAAGAAGAAAGTAGAGATGAGGAGACTCAAGTCAATAAAGAATCAGAAGTAACTGCTGAAAACACCTCAGTTGAGTTGAATGACTCAAATCTAGAGGTGGGACTTAATGAAGAACCTAATCATCACACCAGAATTCAAAAGAATCATCCTCCACAACTGGTAATAGGAGATATATCCTCTCCTATGATGACTAGAAATCAAAGCAGGCTACAAGAATTGAAAGATCAACAACATACAGTGCTTTCTTGCTTTCTATCCCAGCTTGAGCCTAAGAAGGCACATGATGCTATGAAAGAATCCAGTTGGATAGAAGCAATGCAAGAAGAGCTACTGCAATTCAAGCTGCAAGATGTTTGGGATCTGGTAGACCTTCCTAAAGGCCAAAGAGCAATAGGAACAAAATGGGTCTTCAGGAATAGGAGAGATGAAAGAGGAATTGTGATAAGGAATAAAGCAAGGCTGGTGGCTCAAGGGTATACACAAGAAGAGGGAATAAACTATGATGAAGTATTTGCACCTGTGGCAAGGATAGAAGCAATTAGATTATTCCTGGCTTATGCTTCTTATATGAAATTCAAAGTCTATCAAATGGATGTGAAAAGTGCATTTCTTTATCGCTCAATTGAAGAAGAAGTATATGTCTGTCAACCACCAGGGTTTGAAAACCCAAGCTATCCAGACAGGGTATACAAATTGAAGAAAGCACTTTATGGACTGCATCAAGCTCCAAGAGCATGGTATGACACACTGTCATCCTATCTCTTGGAAAATGGATTTGAAAGAAGAGTCATTGATAAGACTCTATTTATCAAGAGAAAGAAGAAGGCTATCTTGCTGGTCCAAATCTATGTTGATGATATCATTTTTGGATCCACAAGAGACAACATGTGCAAGGAGTTTGAGGAACTAATGCATCAAAGGTTCAAAATGAGTTCCATGGGGGAACTTACTTTTTTCCTAGGACTCCAAGTTCAACAGAAGTCAGATGGAATCTTTATCTGTCAGTACAAGTATGTGCAGGACATTCTAACCAAGTTTGGTTTCTCTGATTCCAAACCTGCCAGCACACCTATGGAGACACACAAGCAGATAACAGCAGATCTTGAGGGGGAGGATATGGATGTTCATCATTATAGATCCATGATTGGCTCTCTCATGTATCTTACAGCCTCTAGGTCAGATATAATGTTTCCAGTCTATGTATGTGCAAGATTCCAAGTTAGGCCAAAGCAATCTCACTATCAAGCTGTTAAGAGGATATTCAGATATCTCAAAGGGCAACCCAGATTGGGACTTTGGTATCCTCATGACTCATCCTTTGACCTACTTGCATACTCAGATAGTGATCTAGGTGGAGCAAACTTGGACATAAAATCTACTTCTGGAGGATGTCAGTTTTTGGGTGCAAGACTAGTGTCTTGGCAGTGCAAGAAACAAACCACAGTGTCCACATCTACAACAGAGGCAGAGTACATAGCAGCTGCAAGTTGCTGTTCTCAAGTCTTATGGATTCAAAATCAAATGCTGGACTATGGGGTAACCTTTCTACACACTCCAATTTTTATTGATAACAGCAGTGCTATTAGCATTGTGAATAATCCTGTCAAGCACTCAAAAACAAAGCACATTGAAATCAGGTATCACTTCATAAGAGACTGTAATGAAAAGAAACTTATTCAAGTTGTAAAGGTTCATACTGACAACCAGTTTGCTGATCTATTCACCAAAGCCTTTGATGTGGGTAGATTCACTTTCTTGGTAACAAGTGTGGGAATGATCAACTCTGAATAAACTCCTTCTCAAAAAGTGGTTCAATACCTGTATATTATGTATTCTTGGTGGTTCTAATCTTTCTTTTCAGGGAATTCATAGCAGTCCTCAGTTCATCATAAGTTGAAAAGAGTAAGTATTATTAATACTGCCAGTGAATTATTAATACTGCCAGTGTATAGTTAATACTGCTAAGTAGTTAATACTGCTTTCAGTTCATACTGCTAGTGGTTAATACTGCTTTCAGTTAATACTGCTTTCAGTTAATACTGCTAGTAGTTAATACTGCTTTCAGTTAATACTGCTAGTGGTTAATACTGCTTTCAGTTAATACTACTAGTAGTTAATACTGCTTTCAGTTAATACTGCTAGTGGTTAATACTGCTTTCAGTTAATACTGCTAGTAGTTAATACTGCTTTCAGTTAATACTGCTAGTGGTTAATACTGCTTTCAGTTAATACTGCTAAGTAGTTAATACTGCTTTCAGTTAATACTGCTAGTAGTTAATACTGCTTCCAGTTAATACTGCTAGTAGTTAATACTGCTTTCAGTTAATACTGCTATTGGTTAATACTGCTCTAGGTTAATACTGCTTATGTCCCGAATACTATAAATACTCTTTGCCCGCCTAAAAGCTCATAACGACTCTTTGCATACTGTTCACTTGCGCTCTAAACCCTTTCTCTCTCAAGTTCAAAGTTCTCAGGCAAGAATCTTCAAGGTCAATGGCATCCATGGCGTTCATAGACGAACACAATGAAATAGCGATGCTCCAAAAGCCAAAACAAGCTGAAGGTTTTCACCAGATAGTCGACTTTCTGAAGTCAAGCCATATTGCCCATGCTCTCACTCTATCTCCTACCATCTTCATAGAGCATCAGCGGCAATTCTGGGCAAATGCCACCATTGTTACTGAGAATGGTGCGCAAATGATCAAAACAAGGGTGTGTGACAAACCCTTGACAGTTACTGAAGAGGTATTTCGCATCAGTCTACGTCTAGACGATGTCTCTGGTATAACTTCTATCTCTAATGATGAACTGTTTTCTACTCTTACAAGAATGGGGTATGGAGGCTCATTGGGTGTGTTCAAGTTCTCAAAAGCCAAATTTTCACCCCAATGGCGTTTCTTTGTCCATATCCTTATGCACTGCATATCTAAAAAGACTACTGGATGGAGTGAGTTCAGTAGCACCATTGCGTATGCTTTGGTGTGCTTGTCCACTGCCAGAAAGTATAATTTTTCTCAAATGATTTTTCATGATCTTGTCTCAAACTTGGGAAGTAAAAAGAGCTTTTATATGTACCCCAGGTTTGTCCAAGAAGTAATTAACCATGAATTGACGGATATACCTCATTTTGATGGGGTATATGTACCAAAAATTCCCAAAGGAAAGGTCTTTTCAAACATGAAAAGATCCCCTCTGGACTCGGAAGGAGTTGACACCCCATTGTTCTCTACAATGATGGTGGTGTCCCAAACTAATGAAGGTATGGCAGCAGGGTCAAGACCCCCATTAGACCAACCCACTGCTAGCCAATCCCAACCTTCCCACTCTAAATCAATTCCTCAGTCTCTTCTTGATAAACCTACTTCACCAATCACCCATACTTACAAAAGGAAACAGGTAAAGAAGGCTCCTTCCCCTCTTGTACCATCAACCACTAAGCCTACTAGCCCTCTAAGGGAAAATTCTCCCTTAGAGAATATCCATAGGGAAACCACAGGGGTGTCTCCCAACCCAAAGAAGGTGCTCTCTGAGGAGGAGGAAGAGCATATGGGTGAGAAGGCTGCCACTACTCCTGCTAGTTCAGAGGAGGTCAGTGGTAACATACATAAGACCTTCCCCATGGCAACTTTGAATGAGCAATCATTCAAAGGTCCCCGGTGCCAAGAAACCAAGGGGGTGGATAGTGCTTCTGCTAGGAAGAAGACTTCCACTACAAAAAGATCCAATGATCCTTCAAAAGAGGGTAACACTTCTGGAGAGGGTGAGGACAGATATTCTTACTATGAATTGATGGAAACAATGGGCAACATCAACCAAGATGTTCTCAAACAAGGGAAAGAAATTGAAGACATGAAATTGGTAATCTTGTCCCAACAAGTGCAGATTACCAAACTCAAGACCTTGGTGATGAAACTAGTACAGAAAAAGAAGAAGAGACAATTTGTGCTCAGGAGAAGGAAATCTGGGAATGATGCTCCCAAAAAGGGGGAGATCAACATGGAAGAAGCTACAGAAAAGGGGGAGCTTGATGGGATGAAATATGGTGGTGAGGGGGAGAGATTTGATGTTGAGGGGGAGCAAGAAGCAGAAACAGAAAGAGAATCAGTGCAAGCAGAGATAAAAGAACAAGCAGCAGTAACAGAGCAAGCAACAGAAATCATTAATGCTGCTAGTTCAATCAAAGCAGCATAAATGGTTAGTACTGCTGAAATAAGCAAAGCAGCAGAAACTGTGAAAGAAGTTTTAACAGATCTTGAGATTGCAGAAACCTTACTTAAAGCCAAACATGATACTCCCAAGGTCACTTCAAAGACCAAAGGAGTAGTCATCAAAGAACAAGGTGAAGTGATCAAGAAAGATAACAGTAAGAAGGTAATGAACAAAGACAAAGGAAAAGCAAAGATGGTGGAATCTGATCAACCAGTCAAAAAGCAAAGGTTGGTTGAATCAGATGAAGCCTTGGCCAGGAAGATGCAGGCTGATATTGAAAAGGAAGAAAGAGTTCAGGTTGAAAAGGACAGGGAGATGGCAAAGGCTCTAGCTGCTGAACTAAATGAAGCCTATCAAAAAAGCCTGGCAACTGAACTTGCATAGAAGAAAGCAGCATCTTTGAAGAAATCTGTGGTGATGAAAACAGCTGCAAAGAAGAGACAACCCTCAAAGACTTTTCTTGGTACTCAAGAGAGAAACAAGATGATAATTTTTCTCAAGGGTGCTATAGGAGTCAGAAAGGAGATGTTCTCCAAGATGACATTTGAGCAAATCAAGGAGCTGTATAATTCTGAAATGACTAAGCTTCAAGGAAATGAAACTGCCAGGGTGGAGATGGAGAAGAGAATGAAAGAAAGTAATGATTTCATGATAGAAAAACCTTTTCCAGATGAGCAAGAAACACCACCAAAGAAAGAAGCCACTCTGGGTGAAAGTCTAAGGACTTTAAAGAGAACCAAGATGATGGCAAGGAGAAAGTCAATCAAGAAGCCTAGAATAGCTGAAGGAGAGGCTGAGAAGGTTGCTGAAGAAGAAGGGGCACCTGAGTCATCTGAAATGAAAAAATCTTCAAGTACTGATGATTTAAAGATGTACATGGTAGTGATGGACAAAGTTCCTGAACCAATTTCAGCAGAACCTGTTGGAATAAAGCCTCCTGAAGTTATTCACTGGGATACATTGACAGTGGATGGAAAGGAGTATATTAGGCTCAAGAGGAAGGATGATAAGTATGAGGTATTCAACACTTGGGCTAAGATTGTCAGAACATGCTCTAGATCTGATATAGAAGAAATGTTTGAAATAGGGATGAAGTTGTATGCAGATCAGTTAAAAGCTCCAGGGATTTCAATTACAAAACTGGTGATGGAGTATCTGTGTATGATGTTCAAATCTGAAGAAGTAGAGCATGTCATAAGAAATGTATTTCAAGCAGTCACCAATTGGACTCTATATGAAACTAGTAGAGTATATGCAGTGACTTTGGATAGAAATCACATAGAATACTTCCTAGTGGATAGAGTATACAATCACAACAGACTTAAGCTTCATGCAATGCTGAAGAAGAAGCTTGGATGTGTTGAAAACTCAGAAATGGCCAAATATCTGATTCAGAGAATGATCAATCAAAGTTTGGGGATAAATGTTGATACAGGGATCTGAAGAATGGTATTTTGGGAGCATCTGAAGAACTTGACTTCTCTTCCTAAAAGTCAAGTTAGGGGGAGATTGTTGGGAACTGAAGATGTGAACAAGTCTTTAATGCTGCTAGTTCAGAATTACTACTGCTAGAAGATTTCAAAGTTAATACTGTTGAGTATTACTGCTGCTCGTAGTTAATACTGCTAGTCAAAGTTAGTGCTGCTTGAACAAAGTTAGTACTGCTTATCTAGTTAGTACTGCTAGTGGTTAGTGCTGCTTAGTAGTTAATGCTGCCAAGACTTAATGCTGCTTATAAGGTAATGTGAAGATAATGATGAAGAGATCGTGGGTAAAGATAAACAAGGATATTCTGAAGATATTCATGGAAGATATACTGAAGATATTTTATTTATTTGTAATTATCTTTTTGTTCAGTATATGTATAGATTTGACAGAATAGTTTAGATATAGATTTACAGATTTAATTCTAAAGTTTTTTTTTGAGAGAATCAACCTCAAGGCATAGTTCCTAATTCTAGAGAAGTAGAATTCGTCTTGAAAGAGCTTGTTCTTCAAGATTGAGGTTGAGTGTGTAATCTTGTGATTTTAATACAAGTTTGCAAAGTGTTTATCATATACTGTTTGTTTACTGTTTCATTGAATATCAAAGTGTTATTCCGCAACTTCTTTGATATTGTTTCTGAGATTTTATTCTTGTTAAGAATTTGATCCTGACAATAGGTTCACTCTTATACTTAACTGCAAGTAGGCCTGATATAATGTTTGCAACATGTCTCTGTGCTAGATATCAAGCAAATCCAAAGGAATCTCACTTATCTGCGGTCAAGAGAGTGTTTAGATACCTCAGAGGCACATTATCATTAGGCCTCTGGTATCCTAAACTCTCTGGTTTTGAGCTAACATCATACACTGACGCAGATCATGCAGGATGCAAGTTAGATAGGAAAAGTACCTCTGGATTTTGTCAACTTTTAGGAAACAAGCTAGTGAGTTGGTCATCAAATAAGCAAAATTGTGTATCAACTTCTACTGCAGAAGCAGAATACGTTGCTGCTGCTAGTTGTTGTTCACAAGTCATTTGGATAAGAACTCAACTCAGAGACTATGGTCTTCAGTTTGATAGAATTCCCATTCTCTGTGACTCCAGAAGTGCTATTGCCATCTCTGCAAATCCAGTGCAACAATCCAAAACAAAGCACATTGATGTAAGGTATCATTTCCTAAAAGATCATGTTGAAAAGGGTACAATTGAGATGTATTTTGTACCAACTGATCTCTAACTTGATGATATTTTCACAAAAGCTTTAGATGAACGAAGGTTTAATTTTCTAATCAGCAAGTTGGGCATGCTAAATATGTCTACTTAAACTCAAAATGTTACAGAACCTCTATTACCTTATTCAGAGCCTCTGACATACTAAAGTAACATATAATAGAAATCAGAGCCTCTACGATTGCTTTCAGAGCCTCTGGACTTCTAAAAAGCATGTTCATCTAAATTGTACACCTAAGCATAAATAAAGGGGGAGCAAAGAAAAGAACTCATAATTTGTCAAGGGGGAGCTAGAAAATGATGGATTGTTACAAAACCAAACTTCAGAGTCTCTAATCTTTATATCATAGCCTCTAATCTTATCTCTGATACTCATATCAGATCCTCTGATCATTTCATCTTATGATCATTTCAGAAGGAAATTTATGCTTCTCATTCTCATATTCTACCTCATATTTTTCTTAAAATCAAACTTGATTCTTTTCAAAATTCAAATACCCAAGAGATTATCATCTAGTCTCTGCTATTGTTTTCAGAGCCTCTGGTATACTATACTCTGAAGCAATATCAGAACACTTGATCTCAATATTCGTGGATATCCTTTTAATCAAGTTTAAATTCTTTTGTAAATAAAATTCTTTTAATAAATTTTGATTTATTTAGAAAATAAAACAAAAAAAGGGGATTTTTTTCAAAAGAAATGGTGTGTGTGTGGGGGGGTTGTTTTCTTGGATAACTATCAAATTTAAATTAAAAAAACCCCAACTGACGGTTATCTGACATTAAGCGTTCTTTCATCCTTCCTCTACACGTGTACACTATTGATTAGAGGGTTGATGGAACATTTTTTTGACATGGGAACTCACAATCGCCGATTCCATAGCCCCTATCCCACGTCTCATATCTATATAAACCCATTCCATCATCATCTCTTTCTTTACACTTTCAAAATTATCCTTAGCTCATATTTCTCTCTCTCAACACATTCAAGCAAGCTTCAAACCTGCAACAATGGCGAACCAAGAAAACAACTCTACAGACTCCATTTGAATCGTTCCAAGCTAAAATCTCGCATAGTTTGATGTTCCAGTCAAAGGGAACAACTACTAACTGGAAATTACCCCTTCGAAGTTCGACGAACAATATCGTCCAGTTCTTGAATATTTTCGACGATGTGAACTGCACTATGCCTTAACTGCATACGTACAAGATGTTCCTCTAAGGTACGTTCAACAATGGTGGCACTCCAGCGCTTACAGTGAAGAACACGAAGGACTAGTCGGCCATATTGACCTAGGTGATAGAAGAATCAACATTAGGATTACACCTGATACCTTGACTAGACGACTGTACCTTTTAACCACCCAAGAACTTCAAATCCAAAGATTTGAAAAACCCCCACATCCTGAAATTATTCTTCAGTTTCTTCATCATATGGGATATAACAAAGATATCACTCGATTGAGTGAGTTCAAACGTCAGCATCTTCCTCCCACATGGAATTTCATGTTCAGTGTGTTGAATCGCACACTGACCTACAAAATTGGGAGCCAAGACCAAACACACCAAACCATTTTGGCCATACTGTGCGGCCTCTTCTTCAACCACAACATAAACATGGCTGGCATACTATTGTGCGAACTACTCACTGCAGTGGACAGAAAGAACAAAGCACTGGAAAAGGGGAAACAACCAATCTCTGTGTTGTTTCCAAGATTCATTTCCTTGGTGATTAAAAGAGCAATGGAGAAACATTCTTTTTCAGAGGAAGAACCCAGGACTCCAATTTTTTTGATGAACTCTTTCAATCCAACAACTGTCCCTCCTTACCTCAGAGAAAGGAGATTTCCTCAAATAATGTTGCAGTATATCCATGCTAATCATGAAACCTGCCTCTTACTTAGTCGTGTTGCCCAACCATCAGAGCCGATGGTGGGATTCCCAACACATATAGGTTATGAGCCTGATCTTGAATCATAGAGTGAAACCTCTAAAGCAACTCAACCTGAAAACAAAGAGAAACCAAAGGCTGTCTCTACAGAGTGCAATAAGGAGAAATGAGAGAATCTTCCCTCTGAAGAAGAGCTTAGCTCTGTCAGAGTTGAGGACTATGAGGATGAGAGTCAACCCGAGAGCGAGTCTCTTAACTTAGGAGCCGAGGGACGAGAGGTAGAAAAAGATGCCTCTAAAGGCACAATTGAGAGAATCCAAAGCCAATCTCCTCGTGCAACCACATCCCCTATCCAAGGTGGTCCAACACCAATGGATATTGAAAAAGAGGTGCACACCTCGAACCTATCCCTAACCATCCGCTCAAAGGCACCTCCTTCTGCCTCTGAAGCATGCACCCATGGGGAAACCTCTGTCCTGGTTGAGTCCTCCCAAAAGGACTTAGTTAAAGATAAAAGTACTCATTTACCTCAGAGTATGACACACACACATGATGCCTCTGTGGCTCATGACTTAGGTGACCGTCCTCTAGTCCAAGAGAGATTTAAGATATCTCGTAGGGCTTGCCTCTATTGCCCGTGGACCCACTTCCCTAGACAACAAGGTGTCCAAGCACATACGGTTTACATCCTCTGAATCTAACTCAAATGATGATCAACCTATCAGAACCATCATAGAGAAGTCCAATAAGGCCTCTCAATGATTGATGGGAAGTCCTTCCGGAACCAACATGAAACAAGTTCCGAAAGAAGGCCCCTCTGTTCTCGAGGGAAAATTAGAATCATGTGTTGATTCTAAGGTTACCCACTCTGATTATGTCACCAAGGAAGAGTTCAAAGTCTTTGGTGATGAAATCAGAGGATCTCTGAAGGATCTAAAACTTCAGCTGGAGAAGACCTCAGAGGCCTCTGCCTCAAACTCTGAAGTAGAAAAATTGACTTCAGAGGTCTCTAAGTTACGTGTTGCATTAAACTACAACAACACCCGCCTTGACTCTTTGGAGAAGCTTGTTATTGGCAACTCCTCGGTTTTGTCTAAGGAGATTTCAGAGGCTAAAACATAGCTCATAAAAACAATTCCAACCTCCTTTGCTCCCTCTGTAACCTCTGAAGTTTTTTCCATCTTCAAGAGTGAGCTACTCAAAGTTCTATCTAAGACAATTTCCAAGCTCCCAACTCCTGCTGCTGCTCCATCTACAACTCAACATTCTTCAGATCAACACAATTTGGTCACAAAATCCGACTTACAAGATTTCTCCAAATTTGTGACCAATAATATGTTGAAGATTTCAAGTAAGTTTCTTGCAATGGCAGGGTATCAGACCACGACCGTTCAGAATCTTCTAAAGCAGGATTTCTCTTCAGAAGAAGGGAAGTTAAAGAAAAAGATCGCAGAGACTTCTTGCTCAGAGAAGGCCAAGAAGAAAAGAAGGTTTGATGGCTCTGATGACGACCATCATGATGACCAACCTCAGGGGTCATCAGATCCTCAAAAGGGGGAGAAACAGAGTTCTATCAGAGCATAAAATGTTAGTGGCTCTGCTCCTTCCCCGTCTTCAAGAAAAGAAAATGGACTTCAAGATGAGAAGGAACCAAAGAGGCACTTCACCTCTACTGAAGACAATCAAACACTCTTGAAATCTCCAACACCGGTTGTACTTTTAGCACCTTCAACTTCAGAGTCCCATATCATTCAAGTGATAAATGCAACTCCAGAAACAATAGGAGCTTTGGAACAAAACGAAGATGAACAATTGATTGACTTCTCCAGCACACCCTCTGAAGATGCATTCTCGTCACCCGAACGTCCAAACATTATAATGAGAGATTCATTCGGATCTGACACTGCAGAATATGTTACTGAAGATATAGAAGAGGCAGAAGAAGAAGAGGTAGTGGACGTAGAGGAGTATGTCCAAAAGAATGCTCAATGTCATCAACCATCTTTATCAGAGATAGAGCACAGAGATGAAGATACTGCACAAACGGAAGATCTAATCTTCTCTACCATCAACGAAACCCCACCCTAATCCCCTCAAATCCAAAGAAAGGAACCAGAGATAGCTCCACAGCTATCTGCTGAAGAACCAACAATGGTTGTTGATGAACAAGTGCCTTCAAAGGAACCTGTTCAGAAGGCAAGCGTTGGACTTCCTATGCGATCAAGATTCACAACTACACCAGAGTTCCTTGCTTCTGAGCCAGAGACTTCAGTCGAAGACAACTTCATATATCTCTACTGTGAGTTCAACTTAGAAGATACTCAAGTTATCCCTCTGAATCCAAGAATAAAAGAGGGAATGAATGAAGTAGAACAGAGATTTATCAGAGATAAGACGAGCCCCAGAACAAAGGTTCTCTCAGATGCAACAATTAAAGAGGTACATAGTATCTCTTAGAAGACATATGCCTACAACAGAATCATATATAGGCATTACAAGGTCATTGACACTGATGGATTAGTGTATGAGTTCAATGACAATGACCTTGTAAATCTGAATCCATATGATTTGCCTCACCTCTATGCTCACTGATCTGCAAATATGAAAGAGGAAGGATATTCAGAATGGGCATGTATGAAGTCAGCCGTGCAATGGAAGATCACATCAAGCTAAGGGCCAGGCTTGATTTCTAGATTGCTCTGAATTTGGGAGAAGAAAGACTTGGGGTCACTACTTCGGTTGAGACCTGTGAAAACTTAGAAAAATACAAAACATTTTCAATCATTGCAGAACCCCTAGGTTTCGTCTATAGAGTAAACAATCTAAAGAAAATCTTCCTAGCTTCAGAGGTGGCCAAGTATTTTGATGAGACACTGAAGGGAGTGCTAAAGATGATACATGTAAAGGAAGAACGACACACAGCTGACCTATTAGAAAAAAAAACTTGGAGATTAGTTCAATGATTAACTTCAGAGAACTTGTTGTGAAGTTTCATAGGATCTGCTCTAGTGATAAAATCTAGTTCTTTCCTTTATAATTTCTTTTGCTGTTATCTTCTCTGTTTGTAACTCAAATCATTTGTGAGAAGTAACATTTACGAGGATGATTTTCTCCTCTATGCTTTTTAGTTAAATCTTATCTCTGCTATTTTTGCAAATTTTATTTTTAATACTTAGGGGGAGATTGTTAGCCCCAATTCTGAGTTGTAAAAATATTGAAAATAATCTAAGTCTTGTTTCAGAGGACTTCCAGAGATAGCCTTCAGAGAGCAAGCCTGCCTCTGAAGTACATTCCAGAGTTAGAGAAGTTTAGTGATACATCAGAGATGGCTTCATCAGAGGTACCTGCATCAGAGCTCTGAAGACATCCTCTCTGAAGATTTTGTTGATGAATTCTACAAGTGTTGACAGAAGAACATAATACACGTCACCGAGTGACTAGCTTACTTTTTAGATAGGTTACTATTCAAGCATATCTTGAGTTTACCTTTTAGGTAAGACACTGTTCAATCATGCTTCTTATGTCAGGAAAGTACACTGTCCACTTTATGGTCCTATAAATAGGAACATCACCCCCTTGCTTAAAGTGTGCTTTTCTATATATCTTGTATTTGAATTATCTTTAATATACTGAAAAGTATTCTAAGAAGATCTTGTACGATTTATCCACCTTTTTGGTGTTCTTATTAATCTACCTGATTTATCCAGTGAATATTAAGCTTGTTCTTATATTTACCTTATTGGATATCTTCTTATTAACCGTGATTTGAATCTGTTTTGATATTAAACTATATTGCTTCCGCTGCCTTTATTATTATATGTTTATATCATTGTTATAAGATTAATTCTGGGATCCAACAATTGGTATCAGAGCTTTCTTTGTTTTCTAAAACAAACAAGATCATATCTGCATACTCGGATAGATTTATATCTTTTTTATTCAAGCTTTCATAATATGTGCATATTCATATAAACTTTGGTTTATTTAAAGAACTTCATATGCTCCAGGTTTGAAAATCACTCACAGTATTACTGTGAGTTAGAGAAGTTTAGTGATACATCAGAGATGGCTTCATCAGAGGTACCTGCATCAGAGCTCTGAAGACATCCTCTCTGAAGATTTTGTTGATGAATTCTACAAGTGTTGACAGAAGAACATAATACACGTCACCGAGTGACTAGCTTACTTTTTAGATAGGTTACTATTCAAGCATATCTTGAGTTTACCTTTTAGGTAAGACACTGTTCAATCATGCTTCTTATGTCAGGAAAGTACACTGTCCACTTTATGGTCCTATAAATAGGAACATCACCCCCTTGCTTAAAGTGTGCTTTTCTATATATCTTGTATTTGAATTATCTTTAATATACTGAAAAGTATTCTAAGAAGATCTTGTACGATTTATCCACCTTTTTGGTGTTCTTATTAATCTACCTGATTTATCCAGTGAATATTAAGCTTGTTCTTATATTTACCTTATTGGATATCTTCTTATTAACCGTGATTTGAATCTGTTTTGATATTAAACTATATTGCTTCCGCTGCCTTTATTATTATATGTTTATATCATTGTTATAAGATTAATTCTGGGATCCAACAATTGGTATCAGAGCTTTCTTTGTTTTCTAAAACAAACAAGATCATATCTGCATACTCGGATAGATTTATATCTTTTTTATTCAAGCTTTCATAATATGTGCATATTCATATAAACTTTGGTTTATTTAAAGAACTTCATATGCTCCAGGTTTGAAAATCACTCACAGTATTACTTGTTGGTAAAAGATATTCTTTGAAAGCATCGGTATTATCTTCATCTTTTCTTTACAAAAATAGCAAATTACAGTATAAGTGTCATTTATACTGCTGGATCTTTGAGAAAACCTCCTATTCATCTGAGGGATGAATATCCCTAATGGAAGATCAGGATGGTTAACTTTTTGGAAGGTATGGACAGGGATATAATGAGATCTGTAACTGAAGGACCACACCAACCAACTTTGGTAATTTTAGGGTTTTGGTGATTTGGGGTTTGAGACCCAACTTGTTACTCTAGAGGTGTATTATTGGTGGGTCAAGTGTCGTGGTTAAGGATCTTTGTTGAGAGCTTGAAGCAAGGATTTATAAAGTTTCAAGTCTTCATCCAAGGAGCTCAAGCTTTAGAGGTAAAATCTATATTTAGTCTAAATCTAGCAAGATGAACTCTAGTTTCTTTACAAAACTATATACATGTCAAAATATAAATGTTTTGGGATTTTGAACCTATTTTATAGGCACTCTTCATATGTGATGAGTTTTATGAACAATCAAGTATTTGAACATGTTTGAGATAACAAAGTTTTATCAATGGTTTATTATGTGTGAATGATCGTTTAGTCACAAATGAGGGGATTTAGTTTACTAAAAGAGATTTCTTGGATATATGGAAGATTTTGACCAAACATGGAATTTATTTCTTATGTGTACAATTTTGGGTTTATAAATGAATTCATTTGGAATTGTAATGTGAGTTCGGTTATTTATGGACCATCGTTATGGCTATATTGGAATTTTACCCAATTCATGAGTTTTGAATATTGGAGTCTTAAGCTCTTTTGGCTTTAAAAGGTGTGAGTTAATGGAAATCGTCGTTTTTGACCTTATGAGTATTTTGGAAAATGTGAACCTCTTACGCTTTAGGCCTTCGGCCAATTTTAAGTTGGAAATATACCAAATTTGGGAAAGTTGCACACTGGCTTATGTAGCCATGTTGGCTTTATTTATTTGCCAAATGTTTTATGAGGCCTTATGGCTTGTTTTATGCATTAATGAGTTTTGGGATGTTGTCCGGTTTAAATGGCTCAATGTAGAGTATTTTATGGAATGCAATTATTGCACAAATGTTGATTATTACATGTTTTGAATGCATTAGTTCATTCATTTGGAGTCATGTAACGTTTAGACTGTAATGCAATGGATCCATAGGGATAGGAGTCATTTGTTCATCATGGAGTTTTTGATGTCCATGTTTGAGTCTAGTGAGTGGTCCCCAAGTCATGTTTTTATGTAAGATTGCGGTGGTGCTCTTGGAGAGTCGTATACGGAGCTAAGTCTTGCGGTGGTGCCCAAGATGAGCCGGATACGGGGACTTGTGACTTTTGTGGTGACACTCATCTAGAGGTCGAGTGAATACTAGGGTCATTTGGGTATCTTGCGGTGGTTGCTCAATGGAGCCCTATACGGGGATTCATGACGCGAAGTGAATCTCGTGAACGTTGATAAGTGATTTAACTTTGTATCCCGCTACATTCGATGAAATTGGGTCTCCCCAGTCACTGGAAGGTGTTATCTTCGAGTATTCCCTTACCCGTACTTTCGGTGTTGAAACGTACCATTTTATTTATATAAACAAGATTTTGACGAAATACCTCTTGGGTGCGTTTTGAGAAATTTGGATGGTGGTTATTTATTTAAAAAGGTGTGTTTTTGAGAAATTTGGATGGGGTTTAATAGAACTGTGATTTGAAGGTAAGGCCATTTTATAACTCATATTTCAGGAACGAGTGTTTTTAGAATGAAATATTTGTTTTAAACGTTTTATGATTTATATGATGAAAATTGTTTTAACGCACTAGACGTTAAGCCTGACACTTTTTCTTATCGACATGTATATCGGGTCTTAGGTGGATCTGAGAGGCGAGTAGAGCTTGGTAGAAGTTCCGGTTGGATGGCTTAGTCACATCATCCGGTTTTGAGAAGATAGTAGATTTGGTGGTTTTTGTAGCACTCGTTAAACTTTGTTCCTGTTTGTTGGACAAGATAGTTCTGTTTGAACTCTTATACATGTTGTGGTGTTTATTGCCCTTGTAACTTTAAATATTTGTTATTTCAAGTATTAAATGTATGGGATTTTTGGAAGTTTTAAATTATCTGCTATTTTCAAATTTATCGGTGTTACATTAATAATTGTAGTAAGCTATTATTTTTAATTTTATATATTTTGTTATTCTAATTTAATTTTTATATATTGATTTTTTCATCTTCTTTTATTATATATCAATTCAAATAAGGTTTAGTTCTAATTTTAATTGTTTAGTTCTAATTCTAATTTTAATTATATATGTTGATTCTAGATTTTTTTTTTATGTATTGATCATAATAAGAGATATTAAATGTAATATTTTTTTTATTTTATTGATGATATTTTAAATGTAATAAGTATTTGATAATTAGTTATATTAAATGTAATAAATATTGCATTTATTAATGAAGGATTAATAATAAGTATTTAAGATTTTAAATGATAATATTATTTTAATATTATATACTTACTTAAAAATAATACAAATCATTATATATTGTATCAAAGAAAATGGTTGGAACTCGTGTGGACAATAATTTAGTAAATATATAGTTTTTTAAATAATGTATATAAAGAGTGTTATGTAACTAATATAACCGACAATGATCATAAGGTATTATAAGCGTCTTCATTTTATTTATTCATATTAGTTATAATCAGTTTATTATCATGTAGCTACAGATAAAAATATGCATATTATATTTAAGGGTCATGTAAATAGAATTGTACATATTAATCATAATTTCATTTATATAATGAGTTTTTAAATATATTGATTATATAAATTCATTGATTGTTATGTAAACTAAAGAATTTGAGTCGTATGAAATAAAAGAAATAAAGAAATTTGGATGTAACTATAGAAGATGAATAGTCTAATTAATTTAATGTTTGCTATTAATTACATTAAAAAAATACAAAGATTAAGAAAAATCTAAATAAAAATATATGTATTATTACTAGTCGTGTGTCCGTGCAATGCGGCGGGATGTAAAAGTTTAATCAAGATTTTTCAATCTCGAAATCCCAAATTCTTTCAAGATGTTATAACGTCCATTACATTTGTATCTATGTTCGAGATGAATTTACAAATTAGAGATCTTGGTTGGTTTGGTTTTAAATAAATTCGATATGATCCTACACGTTGTTGTAAAACATGTTGATTGAACATGTTAGTGAGAGATGATGGTTTAATGAAATAAGTCTCAATTTCAATATTTAAGAACAATCTTTTTTTAATGTTTGTTATTTTATCATACTCATGCAAATTGCTTTTCTTCGATATATATTGTAAATATTAGCATGAAAACTTGAACATACATTCGTACGTGCTAGAAATAAAGGAAAAACTACATCTGAAGTGTTGCTAGTCCTATTACTCTATTAGTGAGGTCAAGAAGTAGCAACTATGGACATAAAATTAATATTTAGTACTTTGAATTACTTTTCAACTTACAAAGAACGGAAGATCTTTGGTGGTAAAAATGTGGCTCTCCACTTCAGCATCTGAATAAGAATATGAAGACTTTAGGTGTAGGTCTAGTATAAATTACAAAATCCATTGAGAACTTCATTATCAGAGTTTCCAATCATAAATCCAATCACAAGGATCAACATTTAACAAATTAAAATAAAGCACAATTTTCCCATCAGCATCTCAACAGGCATAAACTCCCCTTGCATCGTCCTTCCTTATTTTGCACCAACCACACATATCTTAATAAACATCTCAACTACTACTTTCTCCTTCTAAGATAAAACAGAACCAGAAACTATATTTCTTAAATCAAACAAAAATGAAAAATATCTCAAATAAAAAAATCAAAAGAAATAATCCTAGTTATCGTCTAAAAATGTTTATCTATAAAGACATTAATGGAGAAAAACCATTTCCCATGTCTTTGAATAACAAAGAAAAAACACCCTCTCCCCCACCATAAAAACAAAGCTCATAATCAAATTATCAAAACATAAACCACCCACTCCAATAAATCCAACATTTGTAGGTGAAAAATCATCAAATCCACCAGCAAAGCAAACTGATCAAAATAGGTAGCTTCAAAGCCAGATCAATCAAGCAGCCAAGCAAATTATGTTGTAATCATAACCATATAACAGCAACCCATAAAAGAAGAGAATTAATTTCAAAAAAGGAAAATAGAGCAACCATAAACCACTTCAATATTCCATCAAAAGATCCACATAACATACATCTTAGAGGGTTGTCCCAAGCACCAGAACTGTTTTGAAACCACAATTCATCTTAGAGGGCTATCCAAAAATCATATCCATGAAAATAAACAAAATGATGAGTCTCCATTCTTTGAATTACAACCTGTGTGAAAGAAAAGAAAGTAAAAGTTGAATGCAAATAGACCCTAGCAAAATAGTGTAAGAAACATGGAAATGTTTAAGAAAATCTTTGTACCTTTATTGGAACCCGCACAAGAAAATATATGTACTTTTCTCGTCATCTGTTTAGCATTGAAATGGAATCCCCCATTGATAACAACCTCTTCAAGGAATCACGAAACTTGAATCCACCTGATAATTAAGAAGATGATCCATGAATCAAGATTCTTAGTAAACCACTAAGACCCCTTCTGTAATGAAAATGATGCAAACAAGATCTAAAATAAATAAAAATAGTAACAACGAAAACAATAAAGAAACACTGTAGATGTGCACAAAGTTTTCTATAAGTTGTAATTGCTTTCAACATAAAATAGAAAAATGATAAAAATAAAACATCATAACAAAGAAAAGTTAACATTTCAGAGTCATGCAGGCCTCTTTAATCTTTGCGTAGTGTTGAATATTTGATTATGTTAAAAGACAATACTTGGAAAGTACATGCCTACCCACTATGTGATTCAAACAATAAGTTGAGAGGAACAGAGTGCAAGAACTTGAGAAGAAGTTGAGTCATCAACAATTAAATAACAACTCTATGCCTTAAACTTCGAATAATAACAAACAAAAACAATAAGTATATATGCTGGACTTGTTTTCACTTTTCATTCAATTGAAAATTTAAAAAGTTCATCATACTCTACAACTAAAAAAGTTATAAATATGTTTGAACAAATGAACTTTTCTATATTATATGTTATTATTACATTTTAGTGTCATATTCTGGGGGAGGGGCCTAGAGCTGGACGACTTTTAAATCCTAATCGTCCGTTGCAGAATTTAAAAACACCAAATATTCCAGTAAAAGAGCATACATGAATATGTATGAGATATAAGCACAAAGAGCAATGACGGAGCTTACGGTCATTCACATCAAGAGTGATAATTAGCCTTCACCATTGATATTAGTTGGTGTGAGGTTGTTAGACAGCAAGGGCATCTTCCTTTTTTGGACTTCATCTTGAATCGTTGTGCTGATCATATATATTAATTTATGATATAGAGGAACAAATTGTGATAATTAGCCTTCACGATTTTAATTGTTTTGTTGAATGGAGGAAAGCTAATCTAAAACTTTTAGGCCGGTCCCATGGCTTCACTTGATCGATGTAAACTTTTAGTCAGTCCCTACAACAGAAACAAGAAAAAAGATCAAAAGCCAGAAACGAAAAGATAAACTTGGTAATTGTGTATTGTATTATTGTAAAACACGATTACAAACAAGGGTATATATAAGAGAAACATTTACACTCTAAACCTTCTAATATAAATATGTACATATATCACACTTAATTGTCTGACATTCCCCCGCAAGCTAAGGCCGGGGAGCTACCTGTAGCTTGGATCGTAATAGGAGAAACCGTTGTGAAGGTAGCAGCTTAGTGAACACGTCTGCAATCTGATCATCTGTAGATATAAACTGAACTGAAAGCTTCCGTTGGGCAACCATTTCTCGAACAAAGTGAAAGTTCACTTCTACATGCTTGGTACGGGCATGAAATACAGGGTTAGCTGAAAGATACGTAGCTCCAAGATTATCACACCATAAGGTAGGAATCGACTTCACAGGAACCCAAAGTTTGCGCAGCAGTGTTTGGAGCCACGTGAGCTCAACAACCGTATCGGCTAAAAGCCTTGTATTCAGACTCTGTTGACGACCGAGAGACAGTCCGTTGTTTTTGTGCGGACCATGATACTAGGTTTGAACCAAGATGGATAACATATCCCCCGGTGGATCAACGGTCGTCGGGGCAACCAACCCAGTTAGCATCTGAGAAGCCAGTCAGGGAGTTGTAAGCAGAATCAGTGTAGGCATGAAGGATTGTGCTAGAATCATGCATGATTCGTAAACCTTAGTCAACAGTGCCCTGCAAGTACCGAAGAATTCATTTGACTGTAGTCCAATGATTTTCAGTGGGGGAGTGCATAAATTGGCAGACTTTGTTGACCGCGAAAGTGATATCCGGACGAGATAATGGGACATACTGAAAGTCACCCACAATTTGGCGGTATTTGACCGAATCAACAAACGTAGCACTATCACCAAGAGCAAGATTAGTAGTAGTGGTCATAGGAGATTAAACCGGTTTAGCATTAGACAGGCCTACACGTTGCAAGAGTTCAAGTATGTATTTACTTTGTGATAGAAGCATATCATGACCCTGACTGGTTACTTCAATACCGAGAAAATAAGACAAGCGACCCATATCCTGAACATCAAAGGATTGGCTAAGATGTTGTACCACTTTGTCAATAGCCTCCGAATTGTTTCCTGTCAAAAGAATGTCATCAACATAGACTAGCTAGCATGTACAAAATGGTGCCCCTGTGGGAGTAAATAAACTAGGAAGGGTCCGTCTTGGAGCCCTGAAAGCCAAGAGAATGAAGGACCGTAGAAAAGCGATGAAACCACGCTCTAGGGGCTTGCTTTAATCCATATAAGGATTTGTGAAGTAGGCAAACATGATCGGGTTTGGCCGGGTCAACGAACCCTGGTGGTTGTTGCAAATAAACTGTCTTGTTGAGATCACCATGTAGGAAGGCATTTTGCATATCAAGTTGCCTTAGGGACCATTTCTGTGTTACGACCAGGGATAAAACAACACGGATGGTGGTCGATTTGACCATGGGACTGAATGTCTCCTGATAATCAATGTTGGTTGCTGCCGAAACCCTTTGGCGACTAGTCATGCCTTGTAACGTTTTATTGCCCCTGTTTGGTCCCTTTTCGATTTGTATACCCACTTGTAATCAACGACGTTGGAATTCAGAACATGTGGCACTAGTGTCCATGTTCCATTCCACATCAATGTTGAAAACTCATCAGCCATGGCACTACGCCACTGAGGATACCTATTAGCAATAGTAAAGGTGGCAGTTCGGTATCAGGTGAAGGAAGATGGGTATGGTATGAGGAGGCATTGTAGGGTTTCGTCGGTTTGGGATTGGGGAGTAGGTTGGGTGGTCGAGTACGGATTAGTTGTTCGGTGGTAGAGGAGGGAGGGGGGTAGGGGTAGGCTGAGGTGGTGGTTCGTTGACTTTGGAACCATGGTGATAGGTCTGAATGACGGGTGGTTGGGCCGTAGGGTGGGCATTGGGAAGGGTGGTGGTAGGTGGTGTTTCGTGTGGGAGAGATTGCACTGTGGGTATTGTTGAGGTTGTTGGTTTTGGTGGATTAAGATGTGTATTAGGTTCAGTGGAGGGTGGATCGGTGGGTGGTAGATCAGAATTGGGATAGGTGGAGACGTAGGGATTTGGGGTGGTTGGAGTAGGGGTGAGTGTAGGAGATGTTTGGAAAGGAAAGGATTTTTCATTGAATCGAACATGACGAGCCACGTAAATACGATCAGACTGTGGGCCGTAACACCGATAGCCATGATGATTGGTGCTGTAACCAAGGAACACACAAGGTGTAGAACGAAAGTCCATTTTGTGTTTATTGTATGGACGGAGATAAGGGTAGCATTGGCGTTCAAAAACCCGAAGGAAGGAAAAATCAGGTATGTGCTTGAACACATGTTCAAAGGGTGAGGTGTTTGAATTGGTTCTGGATGGCATTCGCTCAATGAGATAGACTGCGGTGTCGAAAGCAAAATGCCAAAACCGTTGTGGAACATGGGATTGAGCGAGCAAAGTAAGGTCGGTTTCAACAACATGTCGATGTCGTCGTTCAACAAACCCATTTTGCTCGCTTGTATGCGGACATGAAAGGCAATGGGTGATGCCGAGAGGAGAGAAGAATTGGGAGAGATTCCGAAACTCGCCTCCCCAGTCGGTTTGGACAGATTTTAGTTTGGTTTGAAAATGCCTTTCAGCCATCACAAGGAACCTTATGAAAGTGGCATAAACATCAGACTTTAATTTTAATGGAAAAATCCACATAAATCTGGAGTAATGATCATCACACAACAGAAAATAATTGTGACCATCAAAAGAAGGAACAGGAGTGGGGCCCCATACATCACAAAAAACTAAATCCAAAATGTGTGAACTTTTATATGTAGATGGTAACAAATGAAGTTTGGACGATTTGCCAACAGAACATGAATCACAAAAAACACTAGCACACTTATTTTGTTAAGGTAAACTGTATTTAGACAACATGGACTTCAAAAGCTGTGGATGTGGATGTCCAAGTCTTTGGTACCATGTAGTGGAAGAAGCACGAGCGGTGGAAAAGGACATTTTCTGAACAGGTTGAGTGTGAGGAAGACGGAAGGAGTAGAGACCACCATTACTTGGACCCGTGAGGAGGATAGTGTGTGTAAACTTGTCTTTCACAGCAAAGAAAGTAGAGTGAAATTCAAAATACACATGATTATCAAGACAAAATTTTTGGACAGAAAGTAGGTTTTGTTTTATGTCAGGTACGTGTAGTATGTCTGTAAGGGAAAAGGTTTTGTTTGGTGAAGAAAGATGTGATGAACCAATGTGTAGGATGGGTAAACCCTTACCATTACCAATGTGAAGGTTGTCCTCACCGTAGTAGGCCTCAGAGTTATCGAAGCTAGATAGGTCCGGTGCAACATGATGGCTAGAGCCAGTGTCCGGAAGCCAAGCTTGTGGTCGGTACTCTATAAAGTTGGCAGAAGGTGGTTGTCTCGTACTCATAGTGGCAGGGTCACGATTAGGGCAAAGAGACGGGATATGACCAATGGCCACGGTTATTCCCAGACCTGTTGGTGTAAAAGGCCTGTGCAGGCTGTGCATTAACAGGTTGAACTTGAAGACCAAATTATGACAGAAGTTGTTGAATCGCTTGAAGCTGATCCGGTTGAGGAGTGAAGCCAAACTTGTGGGAGTTGTGGGTGGTTTTCTCAGTTGGAGTGAAGGTTGTCACGGTTGTCATCGGTGTTTAGATTCGAAAGTTACTGTTCACGCCAGAGTTACTATTCACACCGGAGCTACTATTCACACCAGAGTACTATTTACATTGGAATTACTGTTCACGACGGTGGCTGTAAGGTTGCCTTGTGATGGCATAAAGTGGGACGGCTGCTATTAGGGTTTTGGGAGCGGCAACTATTAGGGTTTTTGGGAGCGGCGGCTATTAGGGTTTTAGGAGCGACGGCCCTGATACCAAGATAAACTTGGTAATTGTGTATTGTATTATTGTAAAACACGATTACAAACAAAGGTATATATAAGAGAAACATTTACACTCTAAACCCTCTAATATAAATATGTACATATATCACACTTAATTGTCTAAGACGAAACATCAATAGATCTGACAGACAGTTAAGAGTTCTATTCAAAGTCAACAGACAACTAACATCTTAAAAGAGAATGAAATACATAATATATAACTTACTAAGTTTCAATTATGGATGACAGGCCAAAAAACGATCTCAAACAGAGGCCTTTTACCTATGACCCAAACAATCTCAAAAAGGGGCAGACTTGTGTATCTCTCAATGGGCTTCCGCACACCTGTGCGCCCACTCAACTAATTTTCACAAGTAGGATTGTTTTAAGGTACAAAAGGTGCACCTGCTAAACTTTGAGGGGTGCTCTAGGATATTAGAAAATATAAAGAGCATCAACCAAAAAACCGAAAAAGGTATCTCAAAATCAATCAAAAAACTGAAGAAGTCCTGACTGCAACCCCATATATCTTTCCTTGCTTGTTGAACTGGATCTCTAAAAGATTGACCAAAAACTGCTGGTATAAACACTCAGTCATGTGTAATTTTCTTGTAACTCGATCTACAAAAGAAAGAAAGAAATTGATACACAAGCAAGAAAGAAATTGATACAAAAAATAGAAACCAATTGATAGAAAAATCAATTACAAGATGGGAAACTAATTACCTTGATGTAACTATTCCAATGGACTGATACTAAAGCAAGAATGCAATCCACAAGCACCTTCTGCTCAAAAGCCAAGAACACAATAAGAAAGAGACTAAATCCAGAAAAAAACGGAACCTCTAAATCTAGAAAGTTCTACCCTTCTTAGCAGATAACATAAAAATAAAAATAACATAAAGCCAATTACACATATAAAAATAGAACCAGCTCTACAGAATTAAGGCTTGCAGTTGGGGTTATGGCATATTGACATTAGATTGCAGCTACAAGTCTCTGAGGCAAGCTGCCAAACACTATTGAATTAAAGCTTATATCTATAACATGTATCGGTTAGCCACAGCACACTCCATTAATGCAATTGACTATCTATAATTCAAATTCTGGAATATAAAATTTTAATAAAAACAAATGCAGATTAAAAGAGAATGGAATATGTGGTCAGATTCTGGAATAGCTAAAAATTTAAAAGAGAATTGAATTATTGCCAAAGAGCGATCCATGTCTTTTTGGGTCAAATAAAGAAAAATAACTAAAAATAGATGCAAACGTATACTTGATGTGAGTACTAAAGGTAGAACTTTTAACACTTAATACTAAAAAAAATATAATGATGTATGTCATTCCTACACCTCAGACATCACAGTAGCAAGCACTAAAAAGATAACAATACTAACACGGAAGAAAAATCGATAGAAAAATGATACTAACCAACCGATAGAAAAATCGTACACTTCAACCATCTTCATCTTTTACTTGTTACTTCTCTTCATTAGATAGATCAACTCAGTCTTCCAAACAACATATTTTCAAAAGTAATGGAGCAAGTTGTAATAATAGTTTGAAACTAAAGAAAGACCAGAGGATTGCCATGGTGACATCCGTAAATTTCTATATATGTATTTTCCAAAGTATTCAAGATGGCTATGGCCTTATGGGTTATATATAGTTTTGGAGCATGTGACCGTTGATTTGTAAACCCCCAAATTTCTATACTATTTCACTTAATCGCTGCATAGCGATGGATATCATCAAACCAAATTCTTTTACCATCAAACCAAATACCACTTGCTCGATTTAAACATCATGAAACACCGAGAAAAAAATAAATCATGAAACCCCAAATCTTCAAGAATAAAACTAAAACCCACATAATTGTAGAAGCATTAAATATGTCATCTTGAAATTGCTAGAGGAAAGGTTGAACACTTGGATCTTCAACATGTCTAAACATTAAAGTTATTGTCTCGCATCACATTTCTAAACATAATCAAATAGCATGTGTCTACAAAACATTTGGAAAGCCAAGAGCAAAAACCAAGCCCCAACATCAGGAAATCACCTTAGATCTAAACAGAGATAGATGCATAAACTAAAAGTCATTGAGACATTTTATCAAACACCTAATTTGCATAAGTTTGATTGCCACATAAACTTTATTCATCTATCTTTACATGAGCATCCATTTAAAGACAAGGATACAAAAACATTAATAAAACACCGGAAGGGGGAGGTTAACCTAGCTATAACGATTCAAAAACAAAACCATTTCAATGATATATCGATAACAATTCCAACAGATATGGGGGTTTCAAAAAAACGAAATGGGAACTCTATCACCACAGATTGATATGATATATATTTCAACAAAAAATAATTACCTGCCTTAAAATCCGTTCAAGTTGAGGAACAGAGTATGAGAAAGAAGAAGAGAGGGCAGAGTATGTTAACATCCAAATTAACATCCCTAAAAGTTCATTAACACAGAAATATACAAATATTTGAACAAACAAAGAGGGAAAAAGGCATGCCTGGAATCCATTGTGATTCAATTGCTAGAAAGCAACATCCAAACACCCATCTGTATCATTACCTCCACCGGCGACGGTCTCGGGGGCCTTAACAACTCCTTTGTAAACGCAACGGAACCCTCCTTCACCGATCATAAGGGATCGATTAAACCCTTTGGTAGCAGACTTCAACTTAGCGAACTTGAAAACTCGCAGAACGTTGGTTGACTCAACAACTCTAAAAACTCTACCGAGTCACAGAAATCGATGGAGTTGCAGTCGGCGTCGAACTCGAACTCGGAACGACGAGTTGTGTCGATGCTGCTGGAGGCGACACTGAGAGAATGAACCCATGACACTGAAAATGTATAAATCCCAATTCAAGCAATCACAATCAAACAAGATTTAACTTTGAATATCTAGAGAGAGAGTAGTGAGAGAAACTCAAGTCATATGTATATTGATATCTGACAATGTTACAATGCAATGACCAACCACTAACTCTTACAACACTTATCTATTTATACAAAGAGAACTTCTCTCATGACAAGTAAACTCTCTAAATATAGAAACTCTCAAGACACTAATATTGACTCTGTTGACTTTACAATACATTGACTTTTCTCATTAAATCTTGGATACAATTATACACTAACAAACACCCTAGCAGACAACCTCAAAACGACGGCGTCGTCACCATTAGCTCTCCTATCTCTATTAGTGAAGTGAGAACACTTCATTTCATGCCAACACTATCTGTATCGAATCGCGCCGTGGATGATTTGGCTCTGTGGTACTATGGAAATGGGAGAGTGAGATGGACATCAACATAACTCCAAATTTAAACACCAAAAACACCAAATTTGGTGGCCTATTAAACCAAAACTAACTTAAAAACGTATCAAATTTATAGACCCTATCGGTCCCTTATATTTGAACAAGATCTTACCAGACAATAACAAACACAAACATATAAGATTCACCAACCTGTTTGATTAATAACCAAGGATTACAGAATGATGTTTTACACTTTGAATCTCTCTCTCTGGTTTTTCTCCTTGATGAACAGTAAACAACTAGTTGTTGATCTGATGAGTTGAGAGTTGTGTGTTGTGTAAGATAAGATATTAGATATCTCATCTAACTTATATCAACCAACATTATAATATCTAAATAATATCTAAAACTAATAATATCCTAAAATATCTAATAAATAGATATTTAGGAATAAAACAATAATTAACACAATAATTAACTTTGACAATTATTACAAACTAACATTAGACTAATATTGAGAGTGACTTTTCAGCCTTAGCTTCAGTTTCCAGTCTTCAGATTGGATGATCTTGAATCCAATAAATCTGTGATCTAACAATCTACCCCTTTGGATCAAGATCATTACTAAAAAGATTTAGCAATTCAGTCTTCTTTTTCAGCTCAGAAGATGTAATCTCCTTCTTTGTCTTCAATATGTAATAATCTCCAGTTTTAGCTCAGAATGCTTTAGCAAAGTATCTTCAAAGAAAATTTCTCTCAAATCAGCATGTCTTCAGAATACTTTGATGTCTCCCTTTTCTTGCTTAGCTCTTCTCTCATTTCTTCAGAATAGTTTGAAGAATTCTCTAAACTTTTGATCTTTCCCATTTCTTGGTTAGCTCCCCCTTTTTGATGAAAAGAGCAACGAATTCATCAAAACTTGTAGCAAGAAATGTCTTTCATAAGGAGCTTCTGATCCGTCAATTCAAAAGATATTCATCCAGATCTTTGCAAATCCAGACAAAATAATCGTGTAACACCTGAATCAACAAATGAATCAGTTAAAATGCTTGTTAGTAACACTAAGTCACTTTGTGTAACTAATACACATTGGAAAGTAGCTTTTTGATGTTCACTCCCCCAGGGCTTCCATTCAATCATCGAAACACCACAAAGGCAATTTCTATGAACGTTATGACAAAGAAACAAATTCCTTGTGTGTTCGTGCAAGTGATAGAAAGAATTAAGAACTGATGATTGCTTATAGGCTCAAAATTGTGTAAACCACTGAGACAACAGTAAGTATAAACACAGGCTTAATGTGCATGATTGAAGTGCGAAGGTGGGGCAGACTTCCTTCTTTTCAATATCCAGATTTTCCAAATGAAAATCAGATAGCAAATGTGTTGCTTCTCCTTTGAAAATGAAACATTTTCTTGTTGAGAAGAAAATGAGTGGCTGTTGAGGTTTGATCAAGAGTTGGCATGGGCTAGTTGCCTGTTTCAATAACGTTCACCAAAGAATTGTGAAATATTAGAAATGTGGCTTGCCCGACTCAGAAAAAGTTGGTGCAGAGTTCTGATATTATTTTAACTCTGTTCTCACACCCTTGTTCTTTTAAACATTAAGCTCACTCTAACCAAACTCTCTTTTTCTGTATACCTCATCACTCAATCCACACTCATTGCTTTTGACTTCTCACACTTAATCACTATGGATTAACTTCTTGGGTAGAAATCACTGGTTAACGTGATTCCATAGAAATTCAATTAAGTCCTAGCACAGTGAAATCCATATTTCCTTTGAAGCATATGATGCTCAAAATGTTTTAACTATATCAGTTAAAGCACAAAGTAGATCTTGAAAACATTTAAAATCACACTTTCAATTCATGAAGTCGTTTTGAGAATTGGGAAGTGATTTGAACATTCAAGAACAATGTTTTCAATGATTGAAAGTTGTCCTTCTTTCAACCATATATGAGATTAAGATTAATAATTATACCTTTTGCATGCAATCTTACATCTCATGAAGTCAAGCTTAAAGTCATAAAGATATGATCTTGTAAGCATCTCTCAAAAACTGCAAAAGTCTTAAGTCATAGTCAAAGCTAATTTATTCACAGAAAATAAAATGACAAAAAGCAATAAAATAATTAAAGTATGAGTTCTTATCTGAAGTAATCAGAAGTCATTTCCATACTCCTTTGACTTGAAGAGCTCCCCCTAAAATCATGCATCACAAAAATTTGACATAAAAGGTAAAGGCAGAAATTAGGTTTGCTCCCCCTCAAAATAACATTGATCATCTATGAATTTCTTCTCACACTCCCCCTTAGATCATGAACAGACTGTTAATGTGCAGATATCTTGCGGAAATAAAGATAAAGAAATGATGAAATATTTACAATAAGAAACTTTAATAGGTAACCACTGTTTAGGTCTTAAGATTTAGCATACCAAGCCTAGAGACAAGAAAATTGAATCTCTTTTCGTCCAAGGGTTTGGTAAACAAATCTGCAAGATGATAATCAGTTTTTACAATGTAAAGTTCAATTGTTCCTTTTTCGACATTATCTTTTATAAAATGATACCTGACATCGATGTGTTTGGTCTTAGTATGTTGAACAGGATTAGCTGTTATCGCGATAGCGCTCTTCGAGTCACTGTAGATCGGGATTTTGTTGAAGTGAAAACCGTGATCTCTCAGTTGCGTTCTCATCCACAAGACCTGAGAACAGCAGCTAGCAGCAACCACATATTCTGCTTCGGCCGTTGAAGTTGAGACACATAATTGCTTCTTCGATGCCCAACTGACGAGTTTATCACCGAGGAACTGTATATAACCTGACGTGTTCTTCCTGTCTAGCATGCAACCAGCATGATCTGCGTCTGTATATGCTGTTAGTTTAAAGCTAGTATCTTTAGGATACCACAGACCAAGATCTACAGTCTCCTTCAGATACCTAAAAATGCGCTTAACGGCAGACACATCGGATTCTTTAGGATTAGCCTGATATCTAGCACATAAACATGTAGAAAACATTATATCCGGCCTACTGGAAGTAAGATACATTAAAGAACCTATCATTCCTCTATAAGTCCTAGCATCAACAGCCTTTCCCGAACGATCGGTGCCAATCTTAGTACCAGGTGCCATTGGAGTACCAATCGGTTTACAATTTTCCATTTTGAACTTCCGAAGAATATCAATAATGTATTTAGATTGATTGATGTGAAAATCCCCGATGAAAATTTTTAGACTTGTAATCCAAGAAAGAAATTCATCTCTCCCATCATATTCATCTGAAAACGTGACACCATGAGGTTTGAAAAATTCTTACAGTATTTAGGATTTGTAGAGCCAAAAATAATATCATCCACATATATTTGAATTAGAATGATATCGACTTTCTCTCTTTTAAGGAATAAAGTGGTATTGACCGTACCTTTTGTAAAACCTGACTTGACCAAAAACTTAGATAAGACATCATACTAGGCGCGAGGAGCTTGTTTCAGTCCATAAAGTGCTTTATCGAGAACGTATACATGATTCGGTTTCTCTTGATTGACAAAGCTTTCTGGCTGCGAGACGTAGACTTCCTCTTTGAGAATGCCATATAGAAATGCTGTCTTCACGTCCATTTGAAAGACCGTGAAGTTCTTGTGGGTTGCGTAGGCCAGAAACATCCGAATTGCCTCTAAACGTGCCACTGGAGCATAAGTCTCATCGTAATCTATTCCTTCCTCTTGCCTATATCCCTTGGAAACAAGTCTTGCTTTATTTATGATAACAGTACCATCTTCATCTTTCTTGATCTTGAAAACCCATTTCATACCTATAATAGTTTTACCTTGAGGTTTGGGTACGAGTCTCCAGACTTCAAGTGCTTCAAACTGATTCAGCTCTTCTTGCATTGCAGTCACCCAATCGGAATCAGCAAGGGCCTCGGATATGCGAGTAGGCTCGATCTTGCTCAAAAAGGATTCATGCATACACATATTCATAGAGGCAGACCTAGTTTGCACCGGTTTTGTTGTATCTCCAATGATTTGGCTTATCGGGTGCTCTTTGGTCCATTTGTGTTCATGAGGGAGTGGATTATATGTAGATAGATCAATATCATCATATATGAATCCACGGTTATCTTCTACAGGTTGTTCAGTAGGAATGGGGGTTTCAGTTGAAGTAGTAGGTGCAGAAGTCTCAGTACGTACAACTTGGTCAGTCTGTAGATCAGTCCTTACAGAACACCCTACTGATTCAGTAACTTCTGTCTCTTCATTATTGGTCACAACTTCAACTGTCGGAGTATGTATTTGAACTTGAACTTCTTGTTGAATCGGGGAGCCGGATTCAGTAGAAATATCTGTAATGGTTGGATGAGTAGTGATTGAGTCTTCCATCCTGTCAACCACAACAGATTTGGTTATTTTAGATCCAAGAAATTCATCATAAAATAGTTCAAATAATAAATCTAAATCAGATAAATGATTAGTAGACGTTGATGCCTGAAATTGTATTCCCTTATAAATCAAGCAATCTCAAGATCAAGAATGTAACAATCAAAGTATATTTCTAGAGAGAGAGTAGAGAGAGAAAGTCTTCAATAGTCATAGATCTAACAATGATACGTACAATGAACTAACTACAAGATTAACAAGGCAACATGGTATTTATACCACAAGTCTAAAACCACAAGCTTAATAACAAAGTAACCTCATATTGACTAAACACACTTTGACTTTGTTGACTTATCTTGACTTAACTTTTCCTGTTAAATCTTGGATACAATAATACACTAACAATATCCCCCTTTGTATTCAAGATTTAACAAAAAATTGACAATCATCTTCAACGCTTGATTCTTCAATTTTTAACTCTGATGACTTTGAACTTTGAAGCTCTTTCTGAAGTTGTTGAAGAATCTTGAAAAGTCATTCACGATTAGCATCTTTGAATAGTCAACAAGTCTTGAATGAATCTTTGAAATCTTTGAAAACTTCTTTGAAACTTCTTTGAAACTTCTAGGGATCTTTGAAAACTTGTATCTTCATCTCTTTGATCTCTTGACCATCTTCGGAAAAACAAACTTTCTCAAATCATCTTAATTTGGACTTGTCTTCAGAAATCATTGAGAATCTTTTCATCTGATTTGAACTTTCAGAAATTCTTCACATATCTTGACTTTGAACATTCTTCAGGACTTTGAAATTGATTTGAAATTGATCTCTGTAGATTTCTCCCCCTTTTTGATGATTGTGAGGCTCATAATCATCAAAACTTTCTCAATTTTTGTACTTTCTTTGAATCTCCCCTTTTTACCAATATTCTCCCTCTTTGAGATACATTTGACATTCTTCGCCCTTTTGATCTGAATAAAATATTTTGAATCTCCCCTTTTTACCAATATTCTCCCTCTTTGAGATACATTTGACATTCTTCGCCCTTTTGTTTCATGAACTGTATATACCCGAATCTTTTCAAATTCAGATATAATGAACTCGGTAACCCTGATTCAACAAATGAAACAGTTAGAAATGCCTGTCAGTAACACGGAGTTACTGTGTACAACGAATGTACAATTTAAGGAGTTGATTTGAGGAAGACTCCCCAGGACTTCCATTCAATCATTGAAAAACACAAGGTTTATCTATAAATGTTCTGACAGAAAAACAAATTTTCTGTGTGCTCGTGCTTGTGTATGAAAGAATTTAGCACAATGATTGTGTTTCATAAGGTTCAAAATGTGTAAACTGTTGAGACAACAACAGGTATTACACGGACTCAATATGCATGAAAGAGGTGCGAAGGTGGGGCAACTTTCCTTCTTTTTCAATATCTAAATCTTCCGAGTGAAGATCAGATAGCAGATGTGCTACGTCCCCAAGAAAAAATTGAAACATTTCTTTGTCGGGAAAGAAATGAGTGGTTGGTGGGGTAATTGCAAGAGTTGTCATGGGCTCACTGCCTGTTTCAATGATGATCACCAAAGAATGTCAACCAATCAGATTTTGTGGCTGCCCGGCTCAGAAAGTGGTTGGTGCAGTGTTCTGATATTCTTTTAACTCTGTTCTCACACCCTCTTTCTTTTTAACATTTAAGCTCACTGCTAACCAAACTCTTATTTACATTTTACCGCTCCATACAATGAGAAAAACTCAACCGGATGAGTTATCTCCCCCACTCTTTGATTTTGACCCCTCACCCCTCAATCACTCTAGGATTACTTCCTGGGTAGGAAACACTGGTAAACGTGAATCCATGGAAGTTCTTATAAGCTCACACATGAATCCCATGTAAGTCCTATAAAGAATGGTTGTTCAACAATTTAACTTTAGCAGTTAAGCACAAAAATGTATGATGACATTGTCAAAATGTATGCTCATGAGATTTGAGCAATTGACCAATGAAGATATCTCAAAACAAGAATATTGAATGAATGAAATGAAATCAAGAGAATTGTTTTGAGAATTTGACAATGTATCAATCAGATCAAATGAAATGGTTATGGTATCAAAGAATTGGATAATTTGTTTATATGAAAAAATATAAACAATTTTGCAATGAAAGCACAAATTTGAAATGATGAATGATGCTCAACAACATTTGAAAGCAAACGAGGGTATTACCATCGAAAAATTTGGTCGTTATGAGACATGGTAATAACAAATTCAAATGAAGTACTGAACCGATGTGTGTGAATACTTTACAGTATATAGGAAAGATAATAGACGAGTATTGATCTTTAGAAACACACCGTCAGTTAAAGCTCAATATTGAAAAACATTTAAAATCACACTTCTTAATTCATGAAATCTTTTGAGAATAGAGAAGTGGTTTGAACATTTAAGAAATTGTTTTTCATGCTTGAAAGTTGTTCTTCTTTCAAACAATCAGAGATCTAGGATCAGAAGATATTTACCTTTAAGCTCCCCCTCAAATCATTATAGAATGGTTTAGGTCTATTAAGCTCCCCCTAGATATTTGCATAATATCCTTATCTGAACATTGAAGAACGGGTCCTGATCTGTCATGTGATCAGAAGCCCCAGTCCTTTACATTAAAGTTCGGGTTCTAAACTGAAGTGTTTAGAAGCCAATGTATTTGACATTGAAGTCCGACTTCTAAGTTGTAGTACTTAGAAGTCAAAATTTTATACTTTGAAGTACGAGTCCTGATCTGTACATGATCAGAAGTCAAACATCTTGCTCCCCCTATATCTGTGGTACCTGCGAAACAGATTTAACAGGCTTTGGTACCTACTGGTATTTGGGTCCTGGTATGTTAGATTTAGAAATCCACCTCTCATTAGATTTATATTTTTTAAAATCCGAAATCTGAGAAGTAATTCTGTAAGATCCGTACCAGTTATGAGCAAATTCTTGTTGGATGAAATCATCCTCTCCACAGTAAGAACAACAGATTTTCTTCTGTGCAATCCTGATCAAATGATTAGTCGAGTAATATATATCAGGATTATCAAAAGAGTTACCTTTATGCACACTGTTCTTGTTAGCATTGGTTGTGGATGCAGATGCTTTGTCTTTCTTCTTCTCTTCTGAAGAATCCTTCACTCGCCAGACCATCTGATTTTTCTTCGATTGCTTTCCAATAGATTTGACATAGAAGTTCGCTGAACCATCAACAGATTTGTCATAAAATAGATTTGATGGTCTAATCTGATTTGATTTGCCAGTTTGTGATTTGACACTTTTCTTTTTCAAAACATTTTTCTCATGAATAGAACTTGAAGCTATTTTGAAAGAACATACTGATTCTGTTGAGTTATCAACAGGTGATTGGTTAATCACATCAGCTGTTACTTTATCTGACAATTCAATGTTTGCAGCTTCTAAGTCATTTACCTTTTTAGTCAAAATGTTTCTTTCATCTGAATGTTTGTCAAACTTCTTTTTCAAATCAAATCTATCCATCTGTTCTTTAAGAATATCTGATGATAGAACAAATAATTTGGATGTGAGCTTAGATATTTCAGATTCAAAATATAAACATTCTTGTTCAAAATCTGTTTCCAAGTTCTTGTTTTTCTCAGAAATATCTTTGCAAATCCCAGCATTTTTCTTTTCAAATAATTTCTTTTCTTGCTCAAAAGACTGCTTCTTTTCTTTGAAAATATTTCTTTCTTTTTCGAGCAAGTCTTGTAAAGTAGAAATCTGTGTGGGAAGTTCAGTTATTTTGGCTTCAAGAACTTGTCTTTCTTTTACAAAAGTGTCTCTTTTAGTTATTATTATCTTTTCAAATTCCGACACTTGTTTATAAAGTTTTATGCATCTCAGCTCCAAATCCTTTTTCTCTTGGTTAACTTTCTTTGAAAAATCATAAAGCTTTTGAGTGGAATCCTTTTCCAAATTTGATTTTTCTTTTTCTGCTTGGATTTTTCTTTTTAACAATCCATCTGATTTGTTCGCTTGAGACACAGGTTCTGGACTGATTTGCCCAGAAGCTAGTACTCCTGTTATCACGGGTTCTGAACAGACGTGTTCATAAGCCATCTTCTCAGCAAATGTAACGTTGACGCTTTCAACAACATTCTTTGACTTCTTCAAGTATCCACGGTATGCAGTAGATGTAGAGGAATAGCCAATGAAGATGCCCTCATCCGCCTTAGCGTTAAACTTGTTCAGACTCTCTCTGTCGTTTAGAACATAACACTTACACCAAAATATATGAAAATATTTGATTGTTGGTGTTCGGTTGTTGATTAACAAATACGGAGTCTTCTTATATCTGCGGTGTATCATGGAACGATTCTGAGTGTTGCACGCAGTCGATACAGCTTCGGCCCATAGAAATAGAGGTAGTCATATTCTCTTAGCATAGTTCGAGCAGCCTCGACTAGCGTACGATTTTGACTTTCGACCACTCCATTCTGTTGAGGCGTATGTGCAACAGAGTATTGATGTGAAATCCTGACCGATTCGAGATAATCTGTGACTGTTTTGTTCTTAAACTCTGTGCCGTTGTTAGTTATGAGAAGTTTGACTGGTTTCTGCAGATTCACCTGGGTCGTCTTCAGAAATGTGATGAGTACTTCGGGCGTCTCATCTTTTGAATGTAGAAATTTGACCTACGTGTATTGCGAATAATCGTCCACGATAACTAGAATATATTTCTTTCCGCCTAAGCTTTGCGTTCGCATCGGACCACAGAGATCCATACGCAACAACTCTAATGGAGAGCTGGTACTTGGTTCAGGCTTTGGTTTGTGCGGAGCTCTCTTCATTTTACCTTTTTCACACGCTGCACACAGATGTTATTTTACAAACTTTAGCTCAGGAAGTCCGTTCACTAACTTTCCACTGCCTAGTTTATTGATGTACCAAAAATTGAGGTGAGAGAGCCGTCGATGCCATAACCAGCTTTGTTGCATCGAGGCTTTTGAGAGTAGACATACCTGCTTGTCAGTCTGGACCTTTGACAAGTTAATTGTGTAGAGGTCGGACTTTCGAGTGCTGACCAAGAGTTCCTTGCCTTCTTCAGTGCGAACAGAACACCTCTTGGCCTTGAAATTTACCTCTAAGCCTTTGTCACAGAACTGGCCAATACTGAAAAGGTTGTGTCCTAAGCCTTCAACATAGCTCACCTTCTTAATCGTGACTTTGTCGTGTACCATATCATCATACCCCAGAATTCATGAAAATTGATCGTTACGAAATCGAACTGTTCCGCAATACTTCTCTGTAAAGTTGGTCAACATACCTTTCTGCCTGGTCATATACTTGGAACACCCGCTATCCAGGTACCACATATGATGGGTCTGCACGTGAGAAATTATGAAACAAGAGGTTTAGGTACCCACTTATAAATGGGACCTACAGTGTTAGCACATGATTTTGGTACCCATTGAAATTTGGGTCCTCTTTTCTTTTGAGAATCAAATGAAGAATTAGAATGATGAGAGTGTACATGATATGTGCCAAACCAAACATCAGAATCTTGACAAGAAGCATAATCATGTTTATCATAATATGAAGACTTTCTAGCAGACAGACGTAACTGGAATAATTGCTTCATAGAATATTTCTTGCGAGAAACAACAAGGTTTGGTTTTATAGTAGCAACATTCACAATCAAAACATCTTTACTAGTCGTAGTCTTATTACAATCCATACTAGAAAAAGATTTAGCAGTCTCGTCAATCTCCTGTTTTGGTTTCCATTCAGATTTAACTCCTAGCCTTTTCTTGCTCAGATCTGAAACATTTGAAACTTTTGAGTTAGATTTTTGAGAAACAAATGAATGCTTCTTCTTTGGCTTACTAGTAGTGGTCGGTTTCTGTGAATGCTGAGATATATTCTTCTTACCTTTTGCATTCTTAATTTTCACAGAAACTGTTTCATCAACTTTCGTTGATGATTTATCTTTCTCAAACATACTGGATAATCCAAAGGAATTCACAACAAAAGACGAATGATTAGGAAGTTTGGCACTAAAATCAAATTGATCAAAACAATCATCTAAAACACCATCAGAGTTTAGAAAATCAAACCCTCCATCAGTTAGACCAAAACTATCATTAGATTTTGAAGCCTTAGAAAGAACAATATTTTTAAACACAGCTGAAATCACTTTTTGTTCAATATCAATCAAAAGTCTTTCATCTGCTAAAGATTTCTCAAGTTCAGAAATTTTACTTTCCAACACGAGAGGAGGGACGTAAAGTTTACCTTCAATAGGCTTAGCCTCCATTTCTTTTACAGAATAACTCTCAAAGAATTCATTTGAAAGAGATTTTGATTGAACATAATTATAACTATTATCCAGCTTCGCATAACGAAATGGAAGTTGAACTTTAGATGTGTTCTTTCGTTTTTCGGTTTCCTTGGCTTCATCCTCTTCAGACAGTCCAGTCCAGAAAACTTTAAGGTAAGGGTATCTTCGAGCTAGTTTCAAAAATGTAAAATCATAAAGTGCAGGCACTTCAGATATACCCTTTTTAAGATAGTATGGATTCTCGTATCCGAGTCCCCAACTCTCTCTGTCCTCTTTGGGTTTGTTTAGATGAATGGTTTGTTCACTTTGACCCAATGTGTATAACTTCTCTTCCAAAGCTTTTAATTTTGCAAGTAAATAATTGTTTTCTTTGGAACGCGAAGAATACATTTTCGTAAGCTCTTTCAAATCAAACTCACTCATTCTCAATTTAGAATTTGTTGCAGCAATCTCTTTAAGAATTATGGTCTTTTCTTTTGCGTTGGTGTCAATGTTTCTATGTAAAGTATCAACCAATACTTTCTTCTTAGCAATATCATCACTAAGTTTCTGTATTGATTGGTTTTTGTTGGTCCCGGAGGTGCTTAACAAGTTTGAAGAAGGGGGGGGGTTGAATACAAACACAGAAATTTAAAGTTTAATAAATTGTTTATTGATAAATCAAACACAATTTACAAGTTTGTTGCGGAATAAGATTAAGACAGACTCAATCTAAACAGACTTAAGAAACACTAAGATGATTGCACAAGAATTTCAGAGAATGGGGGATTAAGAATATAGAAAACAAAGGTTTCTATTTAGGGTTCAAAGATTGAGCACACCCTCAGATGGAGGGGTGATCTTCCTATTTATACCCTATGCATTAAATGCATGGCGGGGACTTTACACGTGGCGTTGGAAGTCTGACTTTGGGAGACATGCTTTCGGCTGGATCATGAACAGTGTAGTTGACAGAGTTGTTGTACGAATTGTGGCAGAGACATGTCCGTTCTGACATATCGTACTGAGTTGTGCAAGGTAAGACAAAAGGAAACTTGAGGCATAAGCTAATTGATCATTTGATCGCTGAATATCTCTTTCTTCAGAGACATCAAGAGTTCAGCGATCGCTGAAGCTTTTCCTCATGTTCCTTCGCGTATAAGTAGAGTTGTCTTTTCTTCACTAATATCTGCATCAGGTCACTAGTAGATTTCTCTTTGTTCAGCAGCTTCGTTTTCGATTCAGCTATGAACATCTGTTGACGCGAGACTTGTCTTCACGGATTACGTTACTGTTTACATCAGAACTATCAGCGATAACTGAACAGACTCAGTTTGATCACTGATAGTGAAACACTAATATATATTAAATGTTTATAAGAAAGACCATCAGCGATAACTGAACAGACTCAGTCTGATCGCTGATGGTGAAACACTAATACATATTAAACGTAATTTTCACTAAGTACAGAAAAGGGTCGTTATCAAATCACTGAGAGACTTTGGATCAACAATCTTACCCTATTTGATATTGACAAAGTAACTGAAGAAAATTACTTTATAATTCAAAATGATGGAATAATCAGGACTCATAACATACATGTCCCAATTACTATTTTGAGGGATCTTTTACAGTACTGATAGAGTTAATTACTTCACTGAAATTTTCATTAATCCAAGAAAAGAATTACAAGGTATGAAAATTACAAGTACAAGTGATGTACTAACTACTGTAAGTTTAAACTAATAGATTACAAGAAGAGAACTAATCTATCAGCTATCTAAAGAGGGTTTAGGAGGATTGATCAAATACTCAGGTATATCTTCTCCTTTTTGCTTTCGCTCTAAAGATTCTTTGCTAATGATCACTTTGATTTGCTCAGCAGCAGGAGAGAGGTCACACCATAAGCACATGAGATCCTTGAGAAGACCGAGGGGACAGATAGGGATTTCAGAGATTCTTTGAAATCTGAGTTGTTCCTCGTCATCTCTGAAGAAGATTCCAAAAGGTTCTTCAAGTACTTGTCCCGCAACATATGGTCCACCAGGAGGCAGAGACAGATCCAGAACTGAAAGATCAGAAGGAGGACCGAACAGAGCTTCTCTTGAAAATTTGATGGAGGTTTCATTCCTGATCACCGCGACATTTTCAGAGGAGGAGGAGACAGGATTTCTTCTGATCTGCTTTGGCTTAGAAGGAAGAGCAGACAGCACTTTTAGGATTGCAGTGACTCTGTTGATGAGAGCATCATTTATCCCTTCAACATAACCTCTGTAGATTGACTTTGATTTCTTCAGTGCGTCTTTGAACTCAAGCCATTCCATATAGCCGAGGCTTTCTAGCTTTGAAACAAACATCGCCTTGCAGCTTCCATCCTCTATGGTAATCTCCATAGTGACAGAAACTTTGTCCTTCTTCTTTCTTCCAGAGATAGTAATGTTATTCCCAAATTCTAGTTTCTAATCAAGATTAATCAAACAAACAAGATTAAAACACAATGAATTACCTGTTTGATTACTTCGATTTTCACAAGATTACACTTTCTCTCTCTAGAACTCCTTCTCTCTCTAGAACTCTCTCTTTCTCAGATAAGTATTTTCTGAAAATGACAACTTCTACAAAAACAAAAAAAATACAAGACAAGGTATTTATACCTACAACTAATACAAAGCAAATTAAAATACAAAGTACAAATACATTGACTTTTATTACAAAAGACGTTGACTTTAATGAGATTTGACTTTCTTCAACTTTGACTTTCTTCAACTTTGATCTTCAGTATTCTTGATCTTGTATCCAACAGATTTATGCCCTAACAATCTCCCCTTTGGATTCAAGATCACTGTTGAAAAATCTAGCAATTCAGTCTTCACTTTAAGCTCTGTCAATACAATCTCCCCTTTTTCTTTAACTGTATTCTTTCCAAAATTGTCTTCAATCAATGAACAATCTCTTCAAAACTTTCACAGAAAACTTTCAGTCTTTGGAAAGAAATTATCTTCAGAATCAGCTCGAATTGCTTTAGCAGAAAATCTTCAAAGAAAATTTCCTCAAACCTTCAGAAATTCTTTGATCTTCTTAAAATCTTTTACTTTGAACTTTTCTGACTTGGACATTTCAGAAAATCAACTCACAAATCTTTATCAGATCTTGATATCATCTCCCACAAACTTCAAAACTTTAATATTTCTTGATACCATCTCCCCCTTTTTGATGATTTGAGCATCTATATCATCAAAACTTTTCTCCAAGAAATGTCATTGACCATTCTGATCTGTCATACTGAGCCTCTGATTTTGTCAATCCTCCAAGATAATCATCTAGATCTTTTCAAATCCAGAGAAATTAAGAACATGTAACTCCTGAATCAACAGATGAATCAGTTAAAATGCCTGTCAGTAACACAAAGTCATTGTGTGTAACGAATACACAATATAAAGGAGCTTTTTGATGTTCACTCCCCTAGGGCTTCCATCCAATCATCGAAACACCACAAAGGAAATTTCAATGAATGTTATGACAAAGAAACAAATTCCTTGTGTGTTCGTGCATGTGTAGAAAGAATTAAGCATGATGATTGCTTTTCAATAAGGCTCAAAGTTATGTAAACCACTGAGACAACAGTAGATAAACACAGACTCAATGTGCATGATTAAAATGCGAAGGTGGGGCAGACTTCCTTCTTTTTCAATATCCAGATTTTCCAAATGAAAATCAGATAGATTATGTGCTGCGTCCCCTTTAAAATGTGAAACATTTTCTTTTTGAGAAGAAAATGAGTAGCTTGTGGGGTTTAGTCAAGAGTTGGCATGGGCTAGTTGCCTGTTTCAATAACATTCACGAAGAAATGTGAAACATTAGTAATGTGGTTGTCCGACTCAGAAAGTAGTTGGTGCAGAGTTTGATATTCTTTTACTCTGATCTCACACCCTCTTTCTTTTAATCATTAAGCTCACTGCTAACCAAACTCTCTTTTCCATTTTACCTCATCACACCCACACTCATTTCTTTTAGACTCCTCACACTCAATCTCTATAGATTAACTTCTTGGGTAGAAATCACTGGTTAACGTGATTTCATAGAAGTTCATTTAAGTCCTAGCACAAAGAACCCATGTTTCCTATAAAAGCATAATGTTGCTCAGATGATTTAACTATAACAGTTAACGCTCATATACAAATGTCAGATGAATGTATGCTCAGAATATAATCATGAGGATATGAGCATTTTAAAACATTGAAGTATTTTCAAACAAGTATACTGAATGAATGAACATGAATGCAAAAGACTTGTTTGAAAATCTTACATTGTATAAAAATGATCAGAAATGAAATGATATATCAATCAAAGCTTAAGGTCAAGAATAATGGATATTGTCTATATGAACCAAGATATAGACATTCTTGAAATGACGTTTTGAAATGAAATGACGCTCAAAATTCTTTGAAGTACAAGCGGGGTGTCTTACCATCGAAAAAATTATGTTTCAATATGAGACATGGTAAGAACTATTTGAACAAGAAATCAAACCAGTGTGTGTGAATACTTGAAAGTATATGAAAAGACAATACACAAGTATTAATCTTTGGATAACACACGGTTTGTGTATCAATGAAGCACAAAAATAAAATGAAAACATTTAAAATCACACTTTCAAATTATAAAATCTGTTTAAAATTCGAGAAGTGGTTTGAACATTTAAGAACATGTTTTCTATATCTGAAAGTTGTCCTTCTTTCAGATACATTTGAGATTAAGATAAGAAATTTACCTTTTCGCTCAATCTTAATACTCATAAAGTCAGCTGAAGTCAAAATGATATGATCGTGTCATTCTCTCTCATCCTGCATAAGTCTCAAAGTCTAGTCAAAAATTTATTCACAAAATTTATTCGAACAATAAAAAAACATAAAACAGTAAAACGATTGAAGAACGAGTTCTGATCTTAAGTAATCAGAAATCATAGTCTTACTCCTTTTGATAAGCTCCCCCTAAAATCATGCATTACAAAATTTTTATCAGTTAAGTAAAATGCAGAAATCAGTTATGCTCCCCCTTAAAATAATGTAGATCATCTAAAATCTTCTCTTACTCCCGCTGAGATCATGAGCAAACAATTAAAGTGCAGATATCCTTCAGAAATAAAAATAAAGAAAAATGATGAAAAATAACAATTCGTAACTTTAGTAGGTAACAACCAATTACGTCTTAAGATTTAACATACCAAGCTTAGAGACAAAAAAATTAAATCTCTTTTCATCTAAGGGTTTGGTAAATAAATCTGCAAGTTGATAATCTATTTTTACAAAATAAAGTTCGATTGTTCCTTTTTCTACATTATCTTTTATAAAATGATACCTGACGTCAATGTGTTTGGTTTTCGTATGCTGGACAGGATTAGCAGATATTGCGATTGCACTCTTCGAGTCACAATAGATTGGAATTTTATCAAACTTGAATCCATAGTCTCCCAGCTGTGTTCGCATCCACAAGACTTGAGAGCAGCAACTGGCAGCAACTATGTACTCTGCTTCAGCAGTCGATGTGGAAACGCATAATTGTTTCTTTGATGCCCAACTAACGAGCTTGTCTCCAAGAAATTGAACATGACCTGAAGTACTCTTTCTGTCCAACATGCAACCTGCATGATCTGCATCTGAATAGGCAGTCAGTTGAAACCCAATATCCTTAGGATACCACAGACCAAGGTCTACAGTCCCCTTCAGATATCTAAAAATCCGTTTGACAGCAGCCAAATGGGATTCTTTAGGAGCAGCCTGATATCTAGAACATAAACATGTTGAAAACATAATATCTGGTCTACTGGATGTAAGATACATTAAAGAACCTATCATACCTCTATAAGTCCTAACATCAACACTTTTACCCGAAGGATCAGTGCTAATTTTAGTACCTGGTGCCATCGGGGTTCCAATTGGTTTACAATTTTCCATTTTGTACTTCCAAAGAATGTCCAAAATGTACTTAGATTGGTTAATGAAAATCCCCGTAGAAAACTGTTTTACTTGTAATCCGAGAAAGAAATTCATCTCTCCCATCATACTCATTTGAAAACGTGACACCATGAGGTTCGAAAAGTTTTTACAAAATTTTGGATTAGTAGAACCAAATATTATATCATCAACATAAATTTGAATAAGAATAATATCATCTTTTTCCTTTTTGATGAATAAAGTAGTATCAACCTTACCTTTGGAGAAACCAGACTTGACCAAGAATTTGGATAAGACGTCATACCATGCTCGAGGGGCTTGTTTTAATCCATAAAGGGCTTTGTCCAAGATGTAGACATGATTTGGATTATCTGGATTGACGAACCCTTCTGGTTGAGACACGTACACTTCCTCTTTAAGAATGCCATTCAGAAAGGTTGTTTTCACATCCATCTGAAAGACTGTGAAATTCTTATGAGTTGCGTAGGTTAGAAACATGCGGATTGCTTCTATACGCGCTACTGGAGCATACGTCTCATCATAATCTATGCCTTCCTCTTGCCGGTAACCTTTGGCAACAAGTCTAGCTTTGTTTCTTATGACGATACCATCCTCATCCTTCTTATTCTTGAATACCCATTTAGTTCCTATCACGGTTTTACCTTCTGGTTTTGGAACTATTCTTCAAACTGATTGATCTCTTCTTGCACAGCAGATACCTAGTCCGAATCAGTAAGAGCCTCTGATACTCGCGTTGGTTCAATCTTACTAAGAAATGAGTCATGCATACATTGATTAAGAGTCGCTGACCTCGTTTGTACAGGCTTGTTGAGATCTCCAATTACTTGATGTAATGGATGTTCTTTGGTCCAGTGATGCTCATGAGGGAGTGGAGTAGATACTGATTGAACATGATCATCATCTAGAAATCCACTATCAGAATCTTCAGTTTGAATCACAGGAGGAGGTTTTGCAGTTGAAGTTTCAGGTGCAGAAGCATCAGTTGGAACAACAGACTGTGGCTGTTGAGTAGACAATGTATGACACCCAACTGAAACAGTTACTTCTGGCTCAGCAGTTTCTTGTATATCTTCAACTGTAGGAGTAATTGTAGGAATGTGAGTTTCTGACTGAACAGGGAATTCTTGTTCAGTTATGACTTCTGAAGTGATTGGATGAGTGCAACTTGTGTCTTCAGACCTGTCAGTCACAGCAGATTTAGATACATTAGATCCTAGAAACTCATCATAAAAGAATTCAAATAACAAATATAAATCAGATAAATGTGAAACTGTAGTAGAAGCGTTATCCGAATTTTTCTCTGTAGAAACAGGTTCTGTACTGATCTGCCCAGAAGCTAATACTCCAGTGATAACGGGTTCTGAACTGATTTGATCAGAAGCCATATCTTCATTAAATGTGACATTAACGCTCTCAACAACTGATTTTGACTTCTTCAGATAAACACGATATGCTGCAGATGTTGAAGAATAACCGATAAAGATGCCTTCGTCCGCCTTAGCACTAAATTTATTCAGACTCTCTTTGTCATTAAGCACAAAACATTTACACCCAAATATGTGAAAATATTTGATAGTTGGTGTTCTGTTGTTGATCAACTTATATGGTGTCTTTTGAAAACGTCGATGTATCATGGATCGATTTTGAGTATGGCATGCAGTCGACACAACTTCTGCCCACAAGAATAGAGGTAAGTCCGATTGGCTAAGCATAGTCCGAGCGGCCTCGACTAGCGTCCGATTTCGCCTTTCGACTACTCCATTTTGTTCAGGCGTACGAGCAGCAGAGTACTGATGTGATATCCTGACCGATTCGAGATATTCTTCAACTATCTTGTTTTTGAACTCTGTGTCGTTGTCCGTTCGAAGAAACTTGACTTGTCTCTGCATTTTCACCTGGGTCGTTATTAAGAAAGTAATGAGAACTTCCGGCGTCTCATCTTTTGATCGAAGAAATTTGACCCACGTGTATCTTGAGTAATCGTCCGCAATGACCAACACGTATTTCTTTCCTCCCAAACTCTGAGTTCTCATTGGACCACACAAATCCATATGTAACAATTCTAACGGAGAACTAGTGCTTGGTTCAGGCTTCGGTTTATGTGCGGCTCTCTTCATCTTACCCTTTTCACATGTTGCGCATAAGTGTTCTCGTTCATATTTCAGCTCAGGAAGTCCTTTGACCAATTTCCCATAAATCAGCTTGTTGATATAACGAAAGTTCAAATGAGATAAACGTCTGTGCCAGAGCCAACTTTGTTGCGTTGAAGCTTTTGTCATCAAGCATACTTGATTGTCAATCTGTACTTTGGAAAGATTGATGGTATAGAGGTTTGTCTTTCGATGTCCACCTAAGAGTTCTGTGTCGTCTTCAGTACGAACCGAGCAACTCTTAGATTTGAAGTTGACCTCTAACCCTTTATCGCAGAATTGACCAATGCTAAACAAGTTGTGCCCCAAGCCTTCGACATAACTCACTTTACTGATCGTTATGTTGTCTTGAATAATGTCACCATATCCTAAGATAGGTGAAAGCTGATCGTTTCCAAATCTGACATTTCCACTGAATTTCTCTATATAGTTAGACAATAAAGCTTTTTGCCCAGTCATATGCTTAGAACATCCACTGTCCAAGTACCACATATGCCGGGTCTGCAAGAGAAATTAGGCAACAATAGATTTAGGTACCCATTTAAAAACGGGCCCTAACAGATTAGCACAAGATTTTGGTATCCACTTGAAAATGGACCCTTTGTTCTTTTGAAAACCTTTAAAAATATTAGATCTTGAAGAATACACATGATAAGATCCGAACCAATCAGAAGATTATGAGAGTAAGCAAACTCATTTCTCCGATAATGATAAGATGTAGTAGAAATAGGAGATAATTGAATCAATTGCTTTATTGAATACCGCTTGTAAGAAGTTACAAGGTTTTGTTTATTTGAAGCAAATTGATCAACTACATCAGTATCACTACTAACTGATCTATTACAAGAATTATCAGAAACTGATTCAGCTTTCTCATCACCCTTCCTTTTTGGTCGCCATTCAGTTCGAGCTTTCAACCTTTTCTTGCTTATATCTGAAACAAAAGATGTAGATTTATTAGGAAAGCAGATTTCTGAGACTGAGTTTTCTTTTGTGTACCAGTGTATTTCTGTTTCTGTAATCGCTGTTTCTTATGTTTCTTACCTTGAGAATAATAATCAGCAGTTACAGAAATCGATTCACCAACTTTAGTTGATGATTTAGCAGTTTTATGAACACTTGGTAACACCTTTTCATTTATAAGACAAGTAGAATGATCAGGAAGAGAAGCATTGAAGTCAAACATATCAATTTCTTCTATGCACCCACCATCAGAGTTAAGAAAATCATTTGCAGACTCAAATAAGTCATCAAAGTTATCAGTTGAAATTTGAGGTGCCTTTGAAACTGTAGAACACTTTGTAGATTTAAATTGTAAAACTGTGTTCTTTAAAACTGTAGAAAACACACTTTGTTCAATATCTACCAAAAGTTTTTCATCAGATAAAACATTTTCAAGCTCAATTATTTTGCTTTCAAGAATGAGTGTAGGAACATAAACCTTTGCAATTGCAGGTTTTGCCTTCATCTCAGAAACAGAATAACTAGCAAAATAATCGTTTGAAAGAACTTTTGGTTTTTCTGAAAGATAACTATCATTTAACTTTGCATAGTTAAATGGTAGTTGCATTTTCTTTACATTCTTTCTATTTTCAGTTTCTTTGGCCTCAACTTCTTCCGGTAATTTGGTAACAAATTTGGGTTTTAAATGAGTATGTTTACCAGCACAAGCAAGAAAATCAAAATTATATAATGCTGGTTGTTTTCTGATGGCTTTCTTTAAGTAATGGGGGTTTTTAAAACCAAGTCCCCATTTTTCCTTAACATCAACCTCTTCAACAGGTGCATTAAGAAAAATGGTTTGATCTGTTTGGCCTCTTGAGTAAAGTTTGGCTTCCAGACCATTTACCTTCTTATTCAAAAGTTTGTTTTCAACCTGCAGTTTATGAACAATTAGTGCAGATTCTTTCTTCTCAAACTCATATTTAGAAACTTTAACTTCAAAATCAGAAATCTTCTTTTCAAAACAATCTAATTGAGATTTAGAATCAGAAGCAGACTTGCGTAAAGAATCAATCAGATGTTTGTTCCCAATAACCGACTTATTGAGTTCAAATATCTTATTGTTTCTTTTAGCAACTCTGTCTTTTTCTTTCTTCAGTTTTACTTGAAGATCATTAAGCTCAACCATCATAGCTTCCATTTTGGTTACAAAATCTTTTTCAGTTAAGTTTAATACCTCATCAGCTGTCTCGTCATCTGATTCATCATACTTGACTTCTTTTCCCATGAGACAAAGATGAGTTGTTTCTTCTTTCTCTTCATCTTCACCTTCGGAATGATCGAGCCAAAATTCGTCCTCAGCCATTAAAGCTACTCCCGCTTCTTGTTGTTTTGCCAATAGCAACTTGTTCTGATAGTACTGAGAGTTACGAACTTTTGGCTTTCTACAATCTTTTGCAAAATGACCCATCTTGCCACAGTTGTAGCATTTGACTGAATAATTTGCTGGCTTTTCAGCAACAATGTAGTCATTCACATACTTCTTCCTGTCATCAGGTTTCTTCTCAACATATCTGTTCTCTTCATATCTCTTTCCTTCCACCCTTTCTCGGTGTTCATGATTCTTGGAACTTGATGAAGAGTACCTCTGTGAGTTTGATCCCGGCTTCTTGTAAAACTTTTTCTGGAATGCACGGGTCAATAACAACATAGCCTGTTTGAGGCTTTCTCCATCATCACCATCTGATTCAGATTCAGACTCAAAACTAGTAATCACTTTCTTCTTTTTCTTCTTCTCTTTCTTTTCTTTCTTTTTCTCTCCAGCTACCAATGCAATTGGATCAGTAACCTTTTCAGCCTTCTTTTTCTCAGCTCTTTTCTCTTCCACTTCTTCTTCATTCTGCCTCAAAGTCTCATATACCTCATGTAACGGTATGTCATTCAGATCCTTCATCTGTTTCATCCTACGTGTATGCTTCTTCTACTCTGGTTGTAGGATGCTCAGAAATTTGACATTGTTCTCAAGTTGCTTCTTTTTCACCTTATTCTTGGACAACTCATTCAGAAGCAAGACAAACCGTTCATAAGTATCTTCTAAGCTTTCATTCTCTTTGGCTTTGAATTCCTCATAACTGTTGATGCAGTTAGCCACTTTCATCTGATTCCCGATCTTGGATCCCATCATCATCTTTTGCAATTGATCCCACATCTTCTTAGCATTTCCCTTGTAACTATCAATCTTGATGTAGATCTCATTCAGAATACTCTGAAGAAGTAAGGATCTTGCTTGTTTATCTTCTTTGTATCGACTTTTCTGTTCTTCAGAATACTGAGAGATATCCACTGCCACTGTTTTCATCTTTTGATATCTTTCCTCAGTTCCATCTTCACTATCAGAGGAGTCAACATCAGGTATTTGAACTGTTATTGGTGCCATAGGACCTTCGGTGATAGACAGAAGAATATTCTCTCCATTTGAATGCCGATCCACGAAATCCAGAAATCTATCCTTCCATTGCTCGTACTCTCCTTTGAATAGAACAGGAGGCTTTACATCGGTGCCAATTGAAAGTGCATCTTTTGAAGTCATCTTGAATAAACCTGTTTGAAAAATATATCAATAAGAAACTAGAACTGATCGTTAGTCCAAATGAAATAATCAAGAAAATACAGAAAACTTGAAATATAAAATCAGAAATTTTAATCACAAAAAGAACTATTAAAGGCCATATTACAGTTTTGAAAAATTCTCAGAAAAAAAAATTCTAAGACTTTCACACTTTGCGCTTCACACAGGGAACGCAAACCTCTACTTTGCGTGTCACTCAGGAAACGCATTCAACAATTATGCGTGTCTCATATGAAACGCACATCCCACTATGCGTGTCGCACATGAACCGTAAACCTCCACTATGTGTGTCAGGTATGAAACGCACACTTTGCTTATCCTTCTACTTTGTCAACTATGCGTTTCACAAAGGAACCGCACACCTTTTCTGTGCGTGTCACAAAGGAACCTCAAATTTCTTCTGTGCGTGTCACAAAGGAACCGCAACCTCTGCTGTGCTTGTCGAGAAGCAAACGCATAACAAACTTTGCGTTTCAAGTTGCAAATGCAACACACACTGTGCGTGTCACTAAACACCCGCAAGGCACACTTTTTCTTAAATTCCTTTACTATGCGTTTGTCATTAGACCCGAAAACCTCAGCTTCTCGATTCTCAAAGAAACTCAAATCTTAAAGTCTCGTTTCTTAACAGAAACGCATATCTCACTTTGCTTGTCTTGATGAATATATCTGCACTCTGAATTACCCGCACAATTTGATGAATCAAACGCACATCTTGATGAGTCAAACCCACATCTGATGAATAACCCGCACAATTCGATGAACACCCGCACACCTTGAAAAACGTTCAAATTCACCAAAAACTCATTTATACCTAGAATTCAACCTCTAAACTTCGACAATTTGATCTTCTATACAACTCGAACACAATACTATCACTAATTTTCGATCAAATACACAAGAATTACAAAATTGAATCAAGAACAGTGTCAAGAACTCGTGAAAACAAAAACCACACAAAATTCAAAAATTCGAATGAATTACAGTGCAATTCTTGATAACACCTATACAGACTCGATCGATTACACTTTCCTAACAAAACCTAATCAATTACAACTCCAAAAACTCACTAAAACTGAAAATCAATCTGGACTTCGATGAACAGTACGAACATACGCATTTCTTGATTTTTCTCGATTTGGATCTGCTCTGATACCAATTGTTATTCCCAAATTCTAGTTTCTAATCAAGATTAATCAAACAAACAAGATTAAAACATAATGAATTACTTGTTTGATTACTTTGATTTTCACAAGATTACACTTTCTCTCTCTAGAACTCTTTCTCTCTCTAGAACTCTCTCTTTCTCAGATACGTATTTTCTGAAAATGACAACTTCTACAAAAACAAAAAAAATATAAGACAAGGTATTTATACCTACAACTAATACAAAGGAAATTAAAATACAAAGTACAAATACATTGACTTTTATTACAAAAGACTTTGACTTTAATGAGATTTGACTTTCTTCAACTTTGACTTTCTTCAACTTTGATCTTCAGTATTCTTGATCTTGTATCCAACAGATTTATGCTCTAACAAGTAACAGCTATGATCTTCATTGGGTCAGAGCGATAGTCAATTTTATACTGGCACCAATCGACTGAGTTATCGCTGACCGCTTTTTTTCTTTTGAGCGTTCCTCTTCAATCTCTTTCAAAAGAGCAGCCTGGACTTCAACTGGTTTCTTCTTCAGCTTCTTGTCTTTGACTTGAGAAGACTGAATTTTGAGAGCCAGAGAGGCATCTCTTTGACAATCAGCAATCATCTTCTCAGCCCTGACGGATTCTTCAATTTCAGCTTCGGTCAGGAACTCTAGATCTGATGATTGAGAGGGGATTTTTCGCCGTTGATTCTATATATGAGAGATCATCTCTGTTCTTTTCTTCATCTCTTCCTCTGACCAATGAAGTGGTCTAGAGGGCCTTCGTGGATGTTGCAGGGACTCTTCTTCTTCATCCTCTTCATCAATCTTTCTTACAGAGATTGGGATTATCTGGTCATCAGCTTCAACAGCTGGGATTATTTGGAGCTCTTTACCCTTAAGCAGGGGAGAGAACTGTCTGGTCAGAAAATGAGAGAGAAAAAAATTAGTTTATTTTTAGCGAAGAAGAGAGATAAAGGCTAGAAAGAAACAGGGGTGGGATTTTTATAGAAGGATAGGGGAATGAGGGTAAGGCATACCTGAGAAGGATTCTCCTCAAATAGTGAGATCATCTTCAGGCTTTCCTCAGCAGTTTCACCTTTGCTTTGGGAAGGGATTCCTGAAGATGTCTCATGACTCCCCCCTGCTTTGATAACTTCTTTCGAAGCTATCGCTGATGAAGTGACGGCTGAAGAACACATAGAAATTGATCTTCTTCATCGTCATCATCATCATCTTGATGAGGTTCTTCCTCTTGATCTTCAAGATCAAGGGCTTCATCTTCATCGTCCTCCTCTTCCTCTTCATCGATTAACTCACCGATGGTAGGAGGGGCTTTTTCAGCAGCTATCTCCCCCTCAACATGAGAGGGAGTTTCCTTCAGTTGGACCTCGGCAGCAGCTTCTAACTCCGTATTTTCTTCAGCTGCTTTCTCCCCCTCTTTGTCATTATCACGGAGGGAGAGATCTTTGGAAGGAGATGAAGTGTGTGCAGCGGACAAATTCTGAACTTCAGCCTCCAAACTGTCCAGACGGCCTTCAAGTACAGGGATATCTGACGTAGCTTGATGAATAAACTCCACAGCTAAGTTCAGAGATGTGCGATCGCTCTCTGTAAATGAAGGAACAGGAATTGGAGCTGGTGTCTTCAGGTGGGTCAGGATTTGCTGAAGAAGAACTTCACAGGAATCAACCTTTGTAGACAGAGACGCAAACTATTGTTGTGAGTCTTCCCTGACTTTGACAATCGCTTCTTGGAGAGTATCGATTTGAGAGACGTCAGCTTTGGAGGCGCATTTAGCTGTCAGCGTCTTCAGTGCGTCACCAGCGGTATGAACAGCGCTGGTGGTGTTGTTGATAGAAACAGTCAGAGACTCCACCTTTGCACTCAAACTGTTGACATTGGTGTCAACAGTCACCAAACTAGGACCTGAAATATAAGTTAGTTTTTGAGAAACAAGCTTATATGGTGAGTTGGGAGTAGTGTTTAAGGTTATAGGAGTACCTGAATTATCAAACATTTTGTAGAATTGCATAGATTCCTCAAAAGATTGATGTTCAGGTCCTATGGGTCCAAACTGTGGTTGCGAAAAAGTAGATGAGGGGTCAAAGACCAAAGAAATAGAAGGATGAGAGATGGGGATAGAAGTAGGGATAGGGGTAGTTACCGTTGTGATCACCTCAGGATGTGGAGGAGCTGAGATGATGGGTGGTGTCACTGTTGATGTGATAGCGATCGTAGTCGCTGGCATGGTTGAGGTGGGTATTGCTGAGGATGTGGAGGAGAGACCCACGAATGCATCCAAAGAGGTTTGTTGAGAAACAACCTTAGGTATTGAGCTAGATGTACCATTCTCCTTGGTCACCTTGGCCTTCTTCGAAGGACCAAGGGAGCCAGTTGATGGTCGTTTGGAAGGGGTAGCGGCAGGGATAGCAGAAGAAGGAACCTCCTGCGTGGCCGCTGAAGACGAAGAAGTGAGGAGAGAGAGTCGGGAGCGAAGTTCAGAGATACTTACCTCGTTGGGGAGCGTCTTGACCTCCAGTGAGCGTTGACCCACTTTGGGAAAAGTTGCATCAGAATTAGTGGGGTAAGTAGCAGGGTAGAGGAACTTCCACAGATGAAACGTACATAGGGGATCTTGGGATCCCTCTTGGTCTTCTCTATCTTTGACCTTAGATCGTCAAAGATAGCTGTTGCGTAGTCGAAATTTCTTCCGACGATCACTGAGTAAGCCATTTGGACCTGAATCTTGCTGGCCTGGTCCAGTGACCCACTCTTCCCACTCATACACTGAATGAAGTGAGAGAAGATGTAGTTAAGCTGAGAAGGCATGAGCGCCTTCTTCACAAGAGTCAGCTTCTTGTTGGGAATTGTCGTCCTCGGCTTTGGTTCCCAAGAGTATTACATAGCATCCAGGAATTGGATGAGTTCAGCATCAGTGGGCAAGGCATCGAATCCATTTTTGGGTTTGTCAGGAAATCGCAGAGCTTTCCTTAGCCCTAAGGCCGTCATCATCCCTGGTCCAAGTTCAGTGCTGAAGGAAATAGCAGGAACCAGGTCACCCTTTTTGTTGGTGATAGAGGTTTCTTCAGCGGTAAACCAAAATTGTTGGAGAAGAGCTTTTGAAGGTGTGGGATCCACAGTGATAGCATAAGCAATGCAGGATTGCTTCAGAAATTTTGCGGCTTCCACCAGATGTGGGTATTTGACACCATGAAAATCAAGGCGAGCAAGATGATTGTTTTTCGGAAGCTCAGATTCAGTGATGGCGAACCTGACGTTCTTAGAGGAGACAAGGTTAGAGGCGACAAGGGCAGATTGAGCCATTCTGAATATGAACAGATAGAAGAATAGAAGAAAGGTTTTTGTCTAAAAATAAAGAAGGTTTTCCCAGTTTCTATTTTGGGAAAGAAACATAGAAAAATCAACAAATTTGAAGATTAAAAAGGTGTTCTTAATATAAGATATAAGAACAAGAAGAAAAACCAAAGATTTTGAATGAAGATAATCAAAAGAAAATGGTTTTGAATGAATAAAATAAAAAAGAAAGATGATTTTATGAAAAAAATCTTATAAACCTATAATGGCAGTCCATAAATGGAGTATTATGTAAAAAGATTTAGAACAAGAATAAGAAGAAGATCAAGAATAACTTGTTGATCTTGGAAGGAGACGATGCAAATGCTTGAGAATGCTATAATGCTTTTGAGAGAGTTTTCTTGCCTTGAAAGTATTTCCAGAAAGTGTAAAACGATAAGAATGGAAAAACATTCTTTTTATACGTGTGAGAGAAGGAGAGAGAGTGTGAGAGGCGGGAAAACAAATGTTCATCATGACATGGACACGTCCCACGAAGTTGATTGGATAGAAGGGCAACGGACGAACGTGTCAGAAAAAGGCATGTCGTGGATTGTCGGTTCAAATGACGTCATAGAAGAGAGAGAGACTGTTCATTTATCCGTTTTGAAATTATCGCTAAAGAAAAGTCTACGATAGATTTTTCTTTTTGAAAGTATCCCTGATGGTAAAGTTAGGGATGAATTTTCTTTTAAGAAGGATCACTGACTAGAAATATCAGTGATAAATTTATTTTTCAAAAAGCTTTTAATCATTTGAAGAAAATTCAGTGATTAAAGTTTATATTTTGAAAAACATCTTAACTGAATGAAGATTCAGTTGTAGGGATGGAGAGAACATACCTGAGAGTCAGAATATTTATCAGAGAATGATAAAATGGGAACTTATGATTACTTGACACAATGCATGAATGCTGAAGAATTATTCTTCAAGATTCAGCATTCTAAGCTCACTGATGAGAAAGTTGAACCTTGTCTCATCAAGAGGTTTGGTGAATAAATCAGCAAGCTGAAAGTCAGTAGGGATGAAATGAAATTCAATATCACCGTTCATCACATGATCTCTGATAAAATGATATCTGATCTCTATGTGTTTCGTCTTTGAATGTAGCACTGGATTATTTGCTATAGCGATAGCACTAGTGCTGTCGCAATAGATTGGAATCTTGGATAGCTGAAGGTCATAGTCTAATAGTTGATTTCTCATCCATAAGATCTGAGAACAACAACTTCCAGCGGCTACGTATTCAGCTTTAGCTATTAAAGTGGATACTGAATTTTGCTTTTTGCTTGTCCAACTTACTAGCTTTCCTCCTAGAAGTTGACATCCACCAGTGGTACTCTTTCTGTCAAGTTTACAACCTGCAAAATCACTATCAAAATAACCAGTTAGATCGAACCCTGAGTCTTTGGGATACCAAAGACCGAGGTTAGGAGTTCCTTTCAGATATCTGAAAATTCGCTTAACAACGATCAGATGGGATTCCTTGGGTTCAGATTGATAGCATGCACCTAAACAAGTAGAGTACATAATATCAGGTCGACTCGCCATAAGGTACAGCAGGGAGCCTATCATTCCTCTATAGGCAGTGACATTAACAGGTTTTCCAGAAGGATCTTTGTTAAGTGTCAGGGGAGGTGCCATGGGAGTTTTCATTGCTGAAGTTTGTGTAAGATCAAACTTCTTCAGCATATCTTTAACATACTTACCTTGGCTGATAAAAGTACCTTTGTCAGATTGTTTAATCTGAAGACCAAGAAAATATGTCAGCTCACCCATCATACTCATTTTGTATTCTTTCTTCATTCTTTCAGCGAAGCGAGTACACAGTGATGGGTTAGTAGAACCAAATATGATGTCATCGACATATATTTGTACAAGAATAATATGACCTTTTATCTTTCTGAAAAACAATGTATTATCAATTTTGCCATGTTCAAATTTTTCAGAGATAATAAATGATGAAAGAGTGTCATACCAAGGACGAGGGGCTTGTTTTAGACCATAGAGAGCCTTATCCAATTTATAAACATAATTTGGATACTTAGGGTCATAGAACCCTGGTGGTTGTTCTACATAGACTTCTTCATTCAGCTTTCCATTTAGGAATGCTGATTTTACATCCATTTGATAAACGATGAAGTCTTTATAGACTGCATAGGCTAAGAATAGTCGAATTGCTTCGAGCCTAGCCACAGGGGCAAAGGTTTCATCATAGTCTATGCCTTCCTCTTGTCTGTATCCCTGAGCAACAAGTCGAGCCTTGTTGCGGGTTACAGTTCCATGTTCATCTAACTTTTTTCTAAACACCCATTTGGTGCCTATAACAGTTTTATCATATGGTCTAGGAACGAGATTCCAAACTTTGTTACGAGTAAACTCAGTCAGCTCTTCTTGCATAGCGCTGACCCAGTTTGGATCTCTGAGGGCATCATCAGTCTTCTTTGGTTCTATTAAAGAGAGAAAGTTGACAAAGAGACAAATATTACCTGAGCTTCGTCGTGTCTGAATACCTGCATCTGGATCACCAAGGATTTGCTCTATTGGGTGATCTTTGGTCCATCGCTGAGCAGGAGCATGATCGCTTAACTCTGAGGTTGGATCAACAATTGGGATGTTTATTGATAAGGACGTTTGAGGTTCATCAACAATTAACTGTTGAGTATTGGACATACTATTGTTATCAGAGAGATTTTCAGACGAAGGTAGATCTGATGGTAGCAGTGTGTTAAGAGGTTCAGCTGAAACCCATGAGTTGGATTCAGCGTTAGCATGTATGATGTTTGGATCATCATCAGCAGTAGGTGGTTTTGTGTGCTGATGGTTTGAAAGGAAAGGTTCTGTTTCTCTGTAATGAGAAAACATCCAAGCATTTAACTCTTCATTGTCAGTGATTGGTTTAGAGTTCGCTGAGCGAGTTTCATCAAATGTGACATGAATTGTTTCTTCCACAGATTGTCTTCTTTTGTTGAAAACTCTGTAGGCTTAGGAGATGGAAGAATATCCTAGAAATATTCCATCATCAGCTTTTGGGTCGAACTTTCCAAGTTCATCTTTGTTGTTTAAGATAAAGCACTGACAACTGAAAGAGTTCATAAGTTGTCTTTCCAAATCGCTTTACTATCAGCGATCTATTTTGAGTAAAACATGAAGTGTTTACAGCTTCCGCCCAAAATTGAGTAGGGAGATGAGAATCGTTGAGCATTGATCTAGCAACTTCAATGATCGTTTTGTTTCTTCTTTCAGCGACTCCGTTTTGCTGAGGTGTTCTTACTGATGAGAAGTTATGAGAAATTCCCTTGTTCTCAAAGAAATTGTTCAGAGAGCTGTTTTTGAATTCAGTTCCATGATCACTTCTTATAGAGCGAACAATAAGATTATTCAACACTTCCATCTTTTTAACAAAAGATATTAGTTCTTCTGGAGTATCACTCTTGCAACGAAGAAAGATAACCCAGGTATAGCGAGAGTATTCATCTATAATGACAAGTGTATATTTCTTTCCAACTTTTGATTGGATGTTGACAGGGCCAAACAGATCCATATGCAAGAGCTGAAGAGGACTTGTCACTGAGGAGACTTGTTTTGACTTGAAACTAGCTTTTGTTTGTTTTCCTTTTTCACATGCTGAGCAGAGAGATTCTTTAGCATATGAGTGCTAAGGAAGACCAGAAACCAGTTCCTTAGAAGAGAGAGAATTCAGGGTTTTGAAGTTTAGATGAGAGAGCCTTTTGTGCCATAGCCAGTTGACATCAGAAGAGGCTTTAGAGAGAAAACATAAGTTTTCAGTGGTAGTAGAGTCCATATCTATTACATAGACATTTTCTCTGCGATAACCACTGAGAGAAAGTTTTCCATTCTCATTCACCACTGAACATGCTTTTTTAGAAAAGCGAACTTCGTAGTCTTTGTCACATAGCTGACTGATGCTCAGAAGGTTATGCTTCAGTCTATCTACATAAGCGACTCTTCTGAAGGTAGTTGTCCCATTGCTGAGAACAACAAACCCTCGGGTATATCCTTTTCCATTTCCACCAAAGGTCATAGAGGGACCTTTTTCTTCCTTGTATTCAGTGAGCAGATCTTTTTGTCCAGTCATATGACGAGAACATCCACTATCGAGATACCAGATGCCCTTTGATCCCTGCACACATAAGGAAGATTAAGCATTGTTTGGTACCCACTTTTCAATGGGTCCTTTTGGGTTAGTGGAGATGGAAAGTTCAATAATCTTCACCGCAGATGAAGATTCAGCTTTAGTGATAACCTTCACCTTGGTTAATTTTTTAACCTTAGTGGTATTCTTCACCTTGGTCGACTTTTCATCTTTAGTGACCTTCTCAGCCTTGGAGGCATTCATCTTCACCTTAGCTGATTTATCAGCTTTAGTGGCAGTTGGACATTTGCTTGCAATATGGTCAGTAAAACCACAGTGATAGCATTTTCTATAATTGAAAATGGTTTTAGCACCGGAAGTAGAAGGTTTTGCAAGTTTAAGATGTGCGGGGCCAGGTCCAAGAATGCTTTTCTCATGAGATATGGGAGGAATTTTCATTTCTTCAGATCTCGTGGGTTTAAGGTCAATCTTTAGCTTTGGAGAACAGAGATCGAAGATTTCTATGACAGAGCTAGAGGATTGATTCACTGAAGTTTTAGAAGGAACTTTCAGTTTTGCTTTCGTGGTAGTCTTCTGAGGATGAAGAATTGATTTTCCTTTATCCGCAGACTTAGAGCTTTTGGATTTTTCCTCAGGGATAGAATTTGAAGAAGAAGGATAAAACTGATTATAAGAAGTGTCAGAGATAGGAGTGACAAATGTTCCAAACTTAAGCATGGAACTTTCTTCTTTAGGCTCATCCTGTGGTGTCCAAAAACCAAGACCAGTTCTATCACTTTCAGGAGTTTGAGCATTTATTATCTCAGAGAACTTTGTTGATGATTTGCACCATTTTTCAACATGAGCCTTTTCTGCTTTTAGAGCAGCGATGGCTTGTTCGCGTTCAATGCTGATTATTTCATTTATAATGACTTGATCTTTCAACTTTTCTTCTAAAAGAGTTAGTTCTCTGATCTTTTCATGACATTTCTCTAGCTCTTGAGTTAAATGAACATTTCTATTCTCAGCTAGAGTTTTGTCGTTTAGAGCATTATAAAGATCAATTGTCAGCACATCAATGGTGCGACTTCTCTCAGCTTCAGGCAGAGAGGGATTAGTAGAGATAGATACCTGAGATGATATGTAGCTCATGGAAGGTTCAGATGCTTCTTCCACTTCTTCTTTAATCTCAGCCATGAGGCAAAGATTAGCGACTTCTTCTTCATCAGAACTTGATTCTTCTAATTCAGCCCAGTCATGTTCTTCAGCGATGAGACCTTTACCTTTTCGCTTGTAGCTTTTCAGCTTTTGATATTTGTTCTTCAGCTTTAGGTATTTGTCATCACTGGATCTTCTTGAGGTAGAAGGCTTGAAGACCTTTTTAGACCTTCACTCACTAGCAAAGTGTCCAATCTTTTCACAGTTATAGCAAATGGCAGTAGTCTTATCAACCGGGGTTGATTTTGGCTTATCAGTTAGAGAGAGATGCTTATTTCTTCGGAAATTGCTCTTTCTTTCAAATCTCTTAAAAGAGTTTGTCAAGAGTGCTAAGGACTCATCGAACTCTGAAAGATCAGGGTCTGATAGATCCTCAGATTCAGAATCTAACTCAGTGATGGTGATAGTAGATCGCTGAGATGGAATTATCTCTGAAGAGACTAAAGCAACAGGAGTGCATTTGGAGTCTTTAGAGTCTTTTACAAGATTCTTCTTCAAGAGATTCGATTGTTCATAATTGAGCAATATTTCATACAAAGTGCTTAGAGAAAGAGAATTTAAGTCTTTTGTCAGCTTAAGACATATTGAATAACTGTCCCAGCTTTCAGGAAGACATTCTAAGAATTTTGTTAGGACCTCAGAATTAGAATAGGTCCTACCAACTGTTCTTAGATCAATGATTAAGCAGTTAAATCGCTGATGAACGTCAGAGAGAGATTCATTCTTACCAGCGATGAAACTTTCATATTGTCTTACCAAATTAATCTTTCGAGTCTCTTGGATTTCAGTAGTGCCTTCATATTGAACACATATGGTTTCCCACATTTCTTTAGAAGTTTTCAGATGCATGATGGAATGGAAAACTTCATCAGGCAGAGCCATTGAGATAATGGTCTTTGCTCTTGCATCTATGCCTACCTTATTTTTGTCTTCATCACACCACTGTCTTATTTCCTTAACGACATAACGTTCAGGGACAACTTCAGTGGTGGCAGTAGCGGGAACTGCAGCTATAATTCTAACAGGTTCATAGGGTCCATTTTCTATATATTCAGGCATAGTAGGATCAGCACCTTCAAGAAATAGCATCATTCGATTTTTCCATAGAGAAAAGTTATCTCTACTAAATCGAGGAGGTTTAGAAAGTGAACCATTATCATAGATTAAGACAGACTCAATCTAAACAAACTTAAGAAACACTAAGATGATTGCACAAGAATTTCAGAGAATGGGGGATTAAGGAATATAGAAAACAAAGGTTTCTATTTGGGGTTCAAGGATTGAGCACACCCTCAGATGGAGGGGTGATCTTCCTATTTATACCCTATGCATTAAATTCATGGCAGGGCACTTTACACGTGGCGTTCACTGATTGGCTTTGGAAGTCTGACTTTGGGAGACATGCTTTCGGCCGGATCATGAACAGTGTAGTTGACAGAGTTGTTGTACGAATTGTGGCAGAGACATGTCCGTTCTGACATATCGTATTGAGTTGTGCAAGGTTAAACAAAAGGAAACTTGAGGCATAAGCTAAGTGATCATTTGATCGCTGAATATCTCTTTCTTCAGAGACATCAAGAGTTCAGCGATCACTGAAGATTTTCCTCATGTTCCTTCGTGTATAAGTAGAGTTGTATTTTCTTCACTGATATCCGCATCAAGTCACTAGTAGAATTATCTTTGTTCAATAGCTTTGTCTTCGATTCAGCTATGAACATCTGTTGACGTGAGACTTGTCTTCAGGGATTACGTTATTGTTTACATCAGAACTATCAGCGATAACTGAACAGACTCAGTTTAATCACTGATAGTGAAACACTAATACATATTAAATGTTTATAAGAATGACTATCAGCGATAACTGAACAGACTCAGTCTGATCGCTGATGGTGAAACACTAATACATATTAAACGTAATTTTCACTTAGTACAGAAAAGGGTCGTTATCAAATCACTAAGAGAGTTTGGATCAACAGTTTTTGTCATTAATAACACCCTTTTCACGCTTAAGTTTCGAATCTAATTCTTGGAGTTTTGTCATCATGGCATGCATTTGATTTAAGAAATCTGATTGAGTTAAATCACATACCTCTTCGTTATCCTCTTCATCGGAATCTGCTTCAGCTTCTATTTCCAGCTTGCCCATGAAGCATAGGTGTGTTGTCTCGTCCTTTTCTTCATTTTCATCTTCTTGGTCTGAATGATCTAGCCAGTACTCATATTCTGCCATCAATGCCTTTCCAGCTTCCTGTTGCTTGGCTAGAAGCATTTTGTTCTTGTAGTAGTCGGAGTTCTGGACTTTTGGTCTTCGGCAGTCTTTGGCAAAATGTCCAAGTCTGCCACAGTTGTAGCATGTTGGAGGTTCTAGATGTTTGATCTCTTCAGCTTTGTACCTTTTCTCTTCTAGCTTCCTTTCCTCTAACCTCTTTCCTTCAAATATCTCCTTGTGAACATAGTTGCTTGGACCAGATGTATACCTCTGACTGTTCGAGTTAGGCTTTTTGTAGAACTTCTTTTGAAAATCCTTAGTCAACATAAGCATAGCCTGCTTTAGTTGTTCACAGTCGTCAGAGTCAGAGTTCACTTCACTTTCAACTTCTTCTGATTCAGACATAATCATCTTTTTCTTCTTCTTCTTCACAACAAGAGCAATAAAATCATCAACTGTCTTCTCAGCTTGTCTCTTCTCGTCCATGATCTCATCCACCTCTTCCTCATTCTGGTTGAGGGTTTCATAGACCTTGTGAAGTGGAATATCGTTCAGATCTTTGATTTGCTTCATCTTTCTTGTAAACCTTTTCCATTCAGGCTGGAGGATGCTGAGGAATTTGACATTCAGCACTATTTGTGATTTATTGACCTTATTTTTGCTCTACTCATTCAGCAAGGTCACAAATCTGTAATATGTTTCTGCTAGAGATTCTCCAACTCTACCTTTGAACTCTTCATAGTTGTTGAGGCAGTTGGATATCTTGAGTTGGTTTCCAACTTTTGAACCAAGCATCATTTTCTCTAGTTGATCCCACATCTGTTTCCCTGTAGCTTTGTAGTTGTCAATCTTCACATATATTTCATTAAGAATGCCTTGAAGAATGAAAGACTTTGCTAATCTATCAGCTCTTGCTCTCTTTAGTTCATCACCTTCGAGTTCATCAAACTTAAGTTGATATTCTATCTTATCAGTCCCAACCGTACGAGTTTGCATAACAGGTGCCATAACTCCTTCCTCTAAGGATTTCCTGATTAAATCACCCAAATCATGTCTTTCTATGAAGTCCATGAACCGATCTTTCCACTGCTCATACTCTCCCCTGAAGAGTATTGGTGGCTTTGTGTCAGTTCCGATAGCTAGAGCTTCTCTTGATGTCATCCTGTTCGATTTGATGTGCAATAAGAACTTGTATTTGATCGTTAGTCCAGATAAAATCAGATAAATATTGAATAATACGATTCAGAAAGACTAAGTCAAGAACTGGCGCAAAAAGCACAATTTGCGCTAAAGGAGGTTGGCGCAAAAGAGACTTTGCGCTATTAGTAGCTGGCACAAAAGATTTTTGCACGAGAGGCGGGTCGCGCGAACTGGACTTTACGCGAGTAGTGGTTGGCGCAAAACAGATACTTGCGCGAGTCGTTGATGGCGCAAAGTGGAGTTGTGATTTTCCCTCTGACCGGTATGCTCGACCGGTGTGTTGTCCGACCGAGGCGTTGTGGTGACCGGTGTGTGTGACCGGGGTGCTGCGACCGGAGTGACCGGGATCAGCGATCGATATAGACCGGTGTCGACCGGTGTCGTGAATGGCGCAAATAAATGTTTGCGCGAGACGAAGCTGGCGTAAAAGAAGGTTTGCGCGAACAATGTGTGGCGCAAAACCACTATGAACTGGCACAAATCTTGCACTCTCGCGAGTTCTTCCCTGTAGCATCGAAAATCGACTTTAATCCACAAATTAACCTATCTAGACTTCGTTTAGCAGTCCCAAAATTTGACATAATGACCACTAACACTTCTAGAATAGATTACAAGCTTTTGATCTAAAAAAAGCACTTTTAGAAGTTTTTGATCGATGAAACAGTGACGTGAACTCGTGAACTGTTAGACACCGAAATCACAAAATTGGAATCGTTTATGGTGCAATACTTAAATTAAACACTACCCACTCGATCTAGAACCCTATTCGATCACAACCCGATCGATTTCAACACCAAAAACACACTAAAACTCAAAAATGATTTTGATGATGAAGAACACAGTGAGTTCTATAAATTTGATTTGAATCTAGTTTAAGCTCTGATACCAATTGTCGGTCCCTTATATTTGAACAAGATCTTACCAGACAATAACAAACAAAAACATATAAGATTCACCAACCTGTTTGATTAATAACCAAGTTTTACAGAATGATGTTTTACACTTTGAAGCTCTCTCTCTGGTTTTTCTCTTTGATGAACAGTACACAGCTAGTTGTTGATCTTATGAGTTGAGAGTTGTGTGTTGTGTAAGATAAGATATTAGATATCTCATCTAACTTATATCAGCTAACATTATAATATCTAAATAATATCTAAAACTAATAATATCCTAAAATATCTAATAAATAGATATTTAGGAATAAAACAATAATTAACACAATAATTAACTTTGACAATTATTACAAACTAACATTAGACTAATATTCAGAGTGACTTTTCAGCCTTATCTTCATATTCCAGTTTTGAGATTGGATGATCTTGAATCAAATAAATCTGTGATCTAACAGACCACACATTATAATATATTTTATTTAATATTAACTATTTTAAATAACAATAATTAAAATTTGTAAATACATATTATAATAATGAAATTCCAAGTAATAGTTTATTTAATAAAGACTTATTAAAATAAAAACAATAATTTTTTAATTAATATTACATTCAAATAAAATTACATTAATTTAAATAATACAAATTAAAGACATAATTAAATAATACTAATCAATCACCTTCTCCCAGTCCTAGATCAGAATATCAAGGAACTCAATATCGAGCATTTCAACATCAACGATCCGGAGAAAAATGAGTTCAAGACCAAGCCGAGGGATCTCAAAACATGGCACGAAAATTTAGTCACTATATGCCTAGCGAAAACGAATGGACGTTTTTGATAATCCAAAATCGTTCTAAAACCTAGAGAGAGAAAGTAGAGAGAGAGAAAGTAGAGAGAGAGTTTGAAGTGCAGAAGTGAGATTGTATTGAGATTAGCGTGAATTCCTTATAAGACACAAAGCCACAAGGGACTTAAATACCCTTGGCCAATATCAGATAAAAAGCACTCTAAACACAGTATTAGACCAAACCTATAAATACAATGATTACTATAAAATATGACTTAACAATCTCCCCCTTAGTAATCATTGGCGCTGTGGTCTTCAAAATCCATCTTCTAAATCAACCCAGACCATCTAAGCGACTTAGCGAAGCTTCTTGACTAAATTTTTTTTCTTCTCAGCATCTTTTAAACTCTGTTGCCTTTGCTGTCTTGACAAGACTATACCTATTTGAAATACGCTTGGAATAATAATCGGTTCAGAAACAGGTACAACAAATTGTGCTCTAGATGACGCACCTCTTTAAAATGTACTCGAAGAAGCTGTGGTGGTCGGAGCTGGAACAGCAAAAGAACTAGAATAGCTGAAGAAGTAGAATCTTGAGAAGATAAACTTTTAACTCTTTGTCTCCTTTTCTTTAACTTCTCCCCCTCATGACCTTGATGATCTGGATGAACTTGGTCATGTCTAAGCTAGAGAAGAGACATCTTGGGATCTGCAAGATTGAATCGAAGAAGCTATGTATAGGAGACTCTTGAAATAACTCATCTGTTGAGCTCTTTTTACTCCGCCTACATAAATGAACATCACTCCCCCTCGGAATGAGATAAGATCGGATATTCTCCTGTTTGACTCCCCCTTGAAATATGCATAAACCACTTACACAAATATGAGAACACAAGTAGCGAAACATCAATGCAGAAAGAAAAATATACTGAATATGTATTTTGAAACGACTAAATATATAAAAATTTAAACACCATACAAATTAAATTCTACTCAGTAAAATATGACAATAGAATCCATCAGATGAAATTAAATGTATGTTTTTGGATACAAAAACAAGTTTCATTGCATATCAAGTTAATACATGTTCAGTTTCAAAAACTTTCATCAATCTATTCAGTGTGCTAGCATGTGAACTTCAATTAGCTTCAAGAAAATGCAATTCTAAAACTATAATAGAGAACTTTGCCTTTACTCACACTAAGCTGTCAAGAATTAAGACTTTCACAAATTTATAGGTTTATCGCAACTCAAACATATCACCAAGTATCATGAGATGTGTGCTCATTGGCATCTTCACATGAGTGTGCTCTTTCGCATCTTTTTAAGCTTGTGCACATTGGCATCTTTTAATCAAGAAGTTTAGTAAGTAAAGAACATGTCGTAAACGTAACTTTCTATCTGATCCTATTGCAGGATTTGGGTCAGCTACTCCCAGACCAGTTGGCCTTAGGGGACTAGGTGTCAAGCACCCCTTGGAACTTACTCTCCCAGATCAGAAAGGCTACATCGACACATCCTAAACCCATTCATACCAGTAGAACATGACTTTCGATCTGATTCTATAGAAGGATTTAGGTTCGATCACTCCCAGATCAATTGACCTTAGGGGACCAGATGACAAGCATCCCACGGAACTTACTTTCCCAAACCAGAAAGGTCACAGGTACAAACTTTTAAACTTAGAGATTTCTGTATTTTATATATATTTAAAGATCATCTCAATTACTCAGTTTTACATCTAAGTGCTTAGCCCATATTTTCATTACAATCCATAATTCTGACTTTTTAGGTTTTCTAAGCATTGTAAACTATAAATATTCCGAATAACACAACTTTAAAGCATTCTCAAAAATTCAAACATGTTTTGCTGACCTTTTGATCTTTGTAATACTTGAAAGTTGAACATATAAAACTTAGATATAAACAAAGTAACTTGAAAATTTATCCTAGACACACATTTTATTCAAAAGAAAGAAAAATTGTAAAACTTTTACTTTATACAATAAAATTTGTGAAGGTTTAAACTTTTAAATTCAACATGCCGAGTTTTGAAAGCAGAAAAATAAAACGTTTTTCATCTAAGGCTTTTGTTAAAAATATCGGCAAGTTTATATTCAGTTGAAATAAAATATAATTCAATAATACCTTCTTCCACATAATGTTGAATGAAAAGGTGACTCATATCAATGTAAAGGAAATGCACTAATTCAGGGCTTGATATAACTGGAACAACATCACTGTCAGAGATAGGTGCTGCAGAATTTGAAGTAGATGCGCTCACAGTTTCGAATATGTGCAGTAGTGAAACATTTTGAAGGGCGAGTCCTGATTTGAAGAACGAGTCCTAAACTGATATGTTTAGAAGTCAAAGTCTGTTGAAGTACGGGTCCTAACCTGATTTACTTAGAAGTCGTTGTTCTCTTACTCCCCCTCGACATTAGATGCCTACAACTCAGAATTAATCTTTGGTTTTGGTACCCACTTGTATTTGGGTCCATTTTTGTTAGTTGCAGTTCTAACGGGAGAATATTTGTTAGATTTGACAAACAATGCATGAGAAATATAATCAGAGTAATGAACGTATTCATCATTAGAAGACGAAGCATAATCATCTGAACTAGAACCAGAGGAAGAATATGAGACATCTTTTGAAATTCGAATCATTTGCTTTATTGAATATTTTGAAATTTTATTACAAACAACAAATGAATCACTTTTATAGAATTTGTCTACATTTCTATCCTCATCAGTCGTAGATTCATCAGATGTCCGCTTGACCCTCCATATCTGCCTTGTAGGAGTGCTCAAAGTCCTATCTGAAATATTTGAATCACAAGAATTAGAACTGTCAGAAATGACTTTAGCTTGTTTCTTTGACTTCTTTGACCTTCTTCTTTTACGCTTTGGTTTATAATAATCATCATTTAGCGTAAAAGATTCATCAAGAATTTTCGAATTAAGATTTGAATTTGAAGAAACAATTTTATCTAAGAATTCAAACTGATCAGACAATAAACCTGAACTTGCCTCAGAGTCAGAAATATTTTCAGAAAAGTTTTCAGAATGTAGAACTTCCCTTTTGTTTTCTTAAAAATCAGAAGAAAGGCCAGAAACAGAAAGTAAATCTTGTTTTTGAGAAATTAATTTTTCTTCAAGACTTGAAGTCAAGAAAGAAAGAATTACATCTGTTTCAATTTCTCTTTGAATATTTTGATCTTCCATTTTATCTTCAAGATCAATGATTTTGCTTTCTAACACTAATGGAGGAATATATCTCTTAGAATCATAAGAAATTGGAGATATAATTTCTTTATTAGTGTTAGTATTACAGATATCAAAATAATCATCAGACACTAAAGTTTTGATGGAAGATATATCATTTAAACTTTTTCTGCCCTTCTTTGATTTTCAGGAAAATATTTGGCACTTTCGCGCGTGTAAACAAAAGAAATTTTCTTTTTCGTGTTGTTCATTCTTTTCTCGTTTTCGATTTCTAAAACTTGCTTTTCACTTGTCCAATGGAATTTGAACTGAAGAGCATATCTTGCAAGATTTAGATAATCATATTCATATAAAGTGGGAACTTCTGTTTTAACTTTATCTAAACAATGAGGATTTTCAAAACCAAGTCCCCATCTTTCTTTTATAGCCTCATCACTCCTTGGTTTATTCATGTAAATGGTTTGTTCAGTTTGATTTCGTCGATATATTTTTTCTTCCAACTTAATTATTTTATCCGAAAAACTATCTTTTAAGTTGGTCATTTTCGTCAAAGAATCAAGATAATTCTTATTTCAAATTTCCAAATCATCCAATTTCTTTTGAAAGATTTCTTTTGTATGAATCAAAATAGAATTTTCATCTTTCAAAGAAATTTGCAATTTGTCAATCAAATCTGACTTCTCTATATTTAATTGTTTTTCAGATAATAACTTTGAGCGTAAATCATGTAAAGCATTTATAATGATGTTCATTTGTGAAGAAATAAATGTGTAATCAAATTCAGAAGGTACCTCATCTTCATAAGTGGATAAATCACATATGAGCAGTGTCTACATTATCAGCTTCGTTGTCGGAGTGATCTAGCCAGAATTCTTCTTCAGCTAGCAGAGTGGTTCCATTCTATCTCTTTTCGTCTAGTTCCATTTTCTTCCGATAATACGCCGAATCCCGAACTTTCTTCACTCGACACTCCTTAGCAATGTGACCCACCTTTCCACAGTTGAAACAATCAGAAGCTTTCTGATGCTCGGGCACTTTGACCTTAGACCCTGAAGTGAAGCGAAGATTGTTGGAACCCGATTGATGTTGGAACTTCTTGTGATAGTGTTGAGAGAGAAGAATCATCACCTTCTGTAGCGCCTCACCATCATCATTAGTAGCCCCGTCGTAAGCATTATCATACAATGCTTGTTCAGCCAGTTGGCTCGTGAGGAGTGCAACTGGGACCACTGTTTTCTTATTCTTCTTGTCAAGTTTATCTTTCTTCTCCTTGACTATGCACTCATCAGTCAGCAAAATCTCATACATCTCTTGGATTTGTATGGTAGAGTTCCGGACTTCATTCCTCAATCGGTGGCAAGATTTATTCCATTATGGTTGAAGAGAGTTGAGGAACTTCAGATTGGTCTCTAGCTCAGTCTTGGTCACTTTAATCTTTCGCAGATCATTTATCACAGCACAGAACCTGTCGAAGACATTTTTCAGAGACACATCATCTTTGGCTTTGAACTCTTCAAAGTTTTTCATGTAGTGTGTATACCGGAGTTGTGTTGCAACCGTAGAGCCAAGCATAATCTTCTCTAGTGGTGCCCACATTAGTTTAGAATTGTTTTTGTAACAATCAATCCGGTTGTAGATAGAATTTGGCAAGGCTATCATCAGATTTGCCTTTATATCACGATCGGCTTTATATTGCAACGACTCATCGGGTGTGTAATTGGCGATAGGCTTTGTCATCCCAGAAGCCAGTGTGGGCTTTTCAAAAGATCCTTCAGTTAGAATCTTCATCATGTCATCTTCGTTCTTTTGACGCTCGATGAAATTAAGAAACCGATCTTGCCATTGAGTAAACTCATTCTCATTAACCAGAACCGGAGGACGAGTTTCTGTGCCCAATGACATCATGATGTCATTCTTGTAAAACTGAGCTTGAAAAGCAAATTTTGCAGAATCCATAGAGAAATCCTTAGTCTTGAAACAGAAAGAAACTGACGCAAAATAGAGATTTGCGCTAACAATAACCGGCGCAAACTAGGTTTTGCACGAACTGAAAGTGGTGCAAAGTTGCTTTGCGTGAATCGTTGGTGGCGCAAACTAGTCTTTGCGCGATATAAAGGTGGCGCAAATTTAACTTTGTGCGAGATGATGTTGACGAGAACTTTTCTTTTCTTGAACAGTAGGTGGCGCAAAACTGATTTGCGCGAGACTGAGATGGCGCAAAACTGATTTGCGTGAGACGTAGAGGGCACAAACTTGTATTTGCGTGAAAAGTAGATGGCGCAAATAAAGATTTGCGCGATGCACTAATAGCGAAAACTGAACTTTTTGCGAAAAACTTGTGATGATAATCTGGTCTTGACGAGAAACTGAATTAGAACCCCTGATGAACTGGCGCAAAGCTTGATGAACTCGCGCAAACATTGATGAACTAGCGCAAAGTTTGGATCTGGCGCAAAGTTCAAAGATGATCAAAACACTTCCAAATCTGATCTAAGAATCGAATTTGATGGAATTTTCTTTCACAGAAATGTTCGAAAACAAGTTTCTAACAACTTTGAAACACTAATTTTGATCAAAAACCACAAAAGCATGAATTCTTGAAATCACACAGTACATTTTTCGAACAACACAAAAAATTCGATAAAATCTCAAAATTGAACTTCAAATTCTGATTTTCTTGGAAATTGAAGTGAAATAAAGATGATCTACTATAGAAAACGGATCCAACGAACCAATCTACAAGAAAATTCGTTCAAAAAACAGATCAAATTTGATGAAAAATCAAAAAATGAGATTTTCTTGAAAAAATCAAGAAAATCGATCAAATTTTCTGATTCAATCATAAATTCATAGTCAAAAATCGTTTCTCTCAATCCTCTCAGATTCATATTAAGCTCTAATACCAATTGAAAATCCAAAATCGTTCTAAATCCTAGAGAGAGAAAGTAGAGAGAGAGAGCTTGAAGCGCAAAAGTGAGATTGTATTGAGATTAGCGTGAATTCCTTACAAGACACAAAGCCACAAGGGACTTAAATACCCTTGGCCAATATCAGATAAAAAGTTCTCTAAACACAGTATTAGACCAAGCCTATAAATACAATGATTACTATAAAATATGACTTAACAATTTTTGTGTGTCCCTGATTTAGAACAAGGATCTTAACCAGATAAATCAAATAAACGATTACCAACCTGTTTGATATATAAAATAACGATTACAAGGTTCGGTATGTTTGATCTTGAAGAACTCTCTCTTTTACACCTTTTGTGTGTGTGTTTGTATGTGTCGATTATGAGAGATCTGATTTGAGAGTTCTACCAAACAATATCTAATACTAGATATTATCTAACAACTATTATAATATCTAGATTTAATATCTAGATATTATTTCTAACTAAATAACATAACTAACTAACTAACTAAACTAATTACTTAAACAATAAAATACAATTCAAATTAACTTTGACTATTTTATTACAAACGACTTAGACTAATACTAATGAGACAACTTTTCTGCTTTAGCTTCAGATTGCGATCTTCATATTGTATTATCTTGAATCCAATGAGACTGTGTCCTAACAATCTCCCCCTTTGGATCAAGATCATTATGAAAATGATTTAGCAATACGATCTTCTCTTTCAGCACAGAAGATGCAATCTCTCTCTTAGTCTTCAAGATATAGTAAACTCCCCAAAAGATGTAGTTTTTCTCTCTTTCAGTTCATGGGAAGAAATTATCTCTACTTTCAGCTCGAAATTCTTCAGCAAAGTATCTTCAAAGAAAATTTCTCTCGAATCAGCATATCTTCAGAATACTTGCTCTTTGAAGAATCCAATCTTGGACGTGATTCTTGAAACATGTGATTTCTTGGTTAACTCTTCTCCATTTCTTGGGTAGATCTTCTCCCCCTTTTTGATGAGAAGTGTAATGATTTCATCAAAACTTGATGACAAGAAATGTTGTTCATAAGGAGCCTCTGATTCGTCAATGCAATAGATATTTATCCTGATCTTTGCAAATCTAGACAAAATAGTTATGTAACACCTATAGCAATAAACAAATCAGTTAGAAACGCCTGTCAGTAACACTAAGTCACTGTGTGTAACGAATACACAATGGAAAGGAGCTCTTTGATGTTGACTCCTCCAGGGCTTCCATTTAATCATCGAAACACCACAAAGGTTATTTCTATAAACGTTATGACAAAGAAACAAATTCCTTGTGTGTTGGTGCTTGTGATAGAAAGAATTAAGCACTTGATGATCGCTTATAGGCTCGAAATTGTGTAAACCACTGAGACAACAGTAAGTTAAACACAGACTCAATGTGCATCAGTGAAGTGCGAAGGTGGGGCAGACTTCCTTCTTTTCAATATCCAGATTTTCCAAATGAAAATCAGATAACATATGTGTTGCTTCCCCTTTGAAAATGAAACATTTTCCTGTTAAGAAGTAAATGAGTAGCTGGTGGGGTAATTTCAAGAGTTGGCATGGGCTAGTTGCCTGTTTCAATAATGATCACAAAAGAGTTGTGCAACACTAGAAATGTGGCTGCCCGACTTAGAAAAAGTTGGTGCAGAGTTGTGATATTCTTTTAACTCTGTTCTCACACCCTCTTTCTTTTAAACATTTAGCTCACTGCTAACCGAACTCTCCTTTTTATGATACCTCATCACTCTTCCACACTTATTTCTTTTTTACTCCTCACACCCAATCACTATGGATTAACTTCATGGGTAGAAATCACTAGTTAACGTGATTCCATAGAAGTTTCTTGTAAGTTCTAGCACACTGATCCCGTATATCCTATAAAGAATATGTTGCTCAAAATGATTTATAATCATGTAAGCTCATGTAGAACATTTAAAGTACACTCCCGAAATATAAAATCTTATGAAAAATCAGGAAGTGGTTTGAATGTTTAAAAATATGTTTTCAATGATTGAAAGTTGTCCTTCTTTCAATCACATATGAGATTAAGATAAAGGAATATAGCTTTAAGTGCGATCTTACATCTCATGAAGCTTAGCTTAAAGTCATAAACATATGATCATGTAAGCTCTTCTCAAAAATTCTGCAAAAGTCTTAAGTCAAGTCAAAGAAACTTTATTCACTAATATTGAAAAGACAAAAAGCAGTAAAACAAAGAAATTCTCTTACTCCCCCTGAAATTATGCATCTAACATATATAATTTCAGAAATAAATATGTACTCCCCCTTGAAGGTTGAATTTCTCGTTGGAGTATCGGAGGATAATCTCTCATATCAGCATTGGAGTAAGTTCTTTTGATCATTGAAGTGCGAGTCCTAAACTGTTGTGTTTAGAAGTCACTCTTCTTTGAAGCACGGGTTCTAAGCTGATTTACTTAGAAGTCTTTGTTGACATTGATGTCCGGGTCTTGAGCTGATTTACTCAAGAACCATTCTTCTCCTACTTCCCCTTGACAGTAGGTGCCTGCAACACAGAATCATTATTCTTCTTTGGTACCCACTGGTATTTGGGTCCATATGTGTTAGTTGCAGTTCGTATGGGGGTTATGGAATAAGAACCATACCAGTAATGATCTTTGGTTCTGTGAACAGGATCATGTGTACGACAGTAAGAACAAGAATTTTCCTTACCTGATAACCTGATCATTTGATCTCTCATGTAAACATGAGCATGTTTACTTTTCAATGCATTGTTCTTCGTTTCATTATGCGTATGTACACATGAGCTTTCATCTTTAACTAGTTTCTTCTTCCAGAAAAGATTTTCTTCCTTGTAGCTCCCTCTTCTCTGAAGTGAACCTGAACCATCTAACTTTCTGTCAAAAAGAAGGTTAGTAGTACGAATCTGATTTGAAGATTTAGATTTATTAGAAAAATCAGAATTCTGAGATTGGCTTTTCTTGCGTTTACCAGAGGTGTTCTGTTTCTGTGAACGCTGATTTTTATAAACACTTGGTAATGCCTTTCCTTTTACAAGAAAAATAGAATGATCTGGAAGTGAAGCATTGAAATCAACCATATCTACTCCTTCTATACACCCTTCTTTTGAATTTAAAAAATCATTTGCAGACTAAAATAAGTCATCAAAGAAATCAGTAGAAGTGTGAGGTGCTTTTGAAACTGTAGAACACTTTGTAGATTTAGTATAAAAAACAATGTTCTTTATAACAGTAGAAAACACATCTTCTTCTATTTTCACCAAAATTCTTTCGTCAGATAAGACATTTTCTAACTCAATTATTTTGCTTTCTAATACGAGTGGAGGTAGATAAGTTTCAGCTCGAACAGGTTTTGCCTCCATTTCAGTAGAAGAATAGGTAGCAAAATATTCTTTTGAAATAACTTTTGGTTTTTCCGAAAGATAACTATCATTCAGTCTTGCATAACAGAAAGGTAGTTGCATTTTCTTCAAATTCTTTCTATTTGTATATTCTCTTGCCTCGACTTCTTCTGATGCTTTGGTAACAAATTTGGGTTTCAAATGAGAATGTTTACGAGTAGCATACATATAATTTGCATTATATAAACTAGGTTGTTTTCTGATAACATGTTTCAGGTAATGAGGATTATTACAACCTAATACCCATTTTGCTTTAAAATCAGCCTCTTCATTAGGTGTATTCATGAAAATAGTTTGATCTGTTTGACCTATTGAGTAAAGTTTGGTTTCCAGACCATTTACCTTCTTATTTAGATTCTTGTTCTCAAACTGCAGCTTATAAACAATTAAGGCAATTTCTTTCTTTTCTAAATCAGACTTAGAAATTTGAGAAACAAAATCAGAAAACTTCTTTTCTAAACAATCGTTTTTAAGATTAAAATCAGAAGCAGATTTGCGTAGGGAATCCATGAGATCTTTGTTCCCAATAACTGACTTATTTAGCTCAAAGATCTTTTGATTACGCGTAGCAACTCTTCCTTTTTCCCTTTTCAGTTTCGACTGAAGGTCTTGAAGTTCGACCATCATCGCATCCATTTTAATCATAAAATTATTTTCGGTTAAGTTCATTACCTCTTCAACTGCTTCATTATCTGAATCATCATACTTTGCATGATTGGCCATCAAGCACATGTTAGCAGCTTCTTCATTCTCTTCTTCTTCTTCCTCTTCAGAATGATCTAACCAGAATTCGTCTTCAGCCATTAACGCTTTGCCAGCTTCCTGTTGCTTGGCTAACATTAGTTTGTTCTGGTAATACTCCGAATTGCGAACCTTTGGCTTTCGAGAGTCTGAGGCGTAATGTCCAAGCATGCCACAGTTGTAGCATTTGATTGGACCATTAGCTTTCTTTTCTGTACTGGTGTAGTCATTCACATATTTCTTCCTTTCTCTTGGTTTCTTCTCAAGAAATCTACTTCCTTCTATTCTTTCTCTATGCTCACGGTTCTTGGAGCTTGATGAAGAATATCTCTGTGAATTTGATCCCAGCTTTTTGTAGAATTTCTTTTAGAATGCACGGGTCAGTAATTGCATTGCTTGCTTGAGCATCTCTCCATCATCTCCATCAGATTCAGTTTCTGATTCAGAACTTGTAATTACTTTCTTCTTTTTCTTCTTATCTTTGACAACAAGTGCAATGGAATCAGGAACTTTCTCTACTTTCTTTTTCCCATTCCTTTTCTCTTCAACTTCTTCTTCGTTCTGCCTTAGTGTCTCATACACTTCGTGGAGTGGAATGTCACTCAGATCTTTCATCTGTTTCATTCTTCGTGTATGCTTTTTCCATTCCGGTTGAAGGACACTGAGAAACTTGACGTTGTTCTCAATCTGTTTCTTTTTAACTTTATTCTTTGAAAGTTCGTTCAGAAGCAGAACAAATTGTTCATAAGTGTTCGCTAAGCTTTCATCCTCTAAGGCTTTGAATTCTTCATAACTGTTTATACAATTTGCGACTTTCATGTGGTTCCCAACCTTAGATCCCATCATCATCTTTTGAAGTTGATCCCACATCTTCTTAGCAGTAGCTTTGTAGCTGTCTATTTTGATGTAAATATCATTCGGGATAGTTTGAAGAAGTAAAGATCTTGCTTGCTTATCAGCTTTGAAACGGTTCTTTTGTTCTTCAGAAAATTGGGCATACTCTACTGTAACAATTTTCATCTTCTGTTCTCTTTCCACGTTACCATCCTCGCTGTCAGAAGAATCATCTTCAGCATCATCATCAGGTACTTGGACAGAAAGAGGTGCCATGGGACCTTCTTTTATTGATAAAAGAATGTTTTCTCCGTTTACGTGTCGATCCACAAAGTCAAGAAATCTGTCTTTCCATTGTTCGTAATCCCCTTTAAACAGAATTGGGGGTTTGACATCCGTGCCAATGTAAAGAGCGTATTTTGAAGTCATCTGTTTGGATTAAAAAACTTGAATATGATCGTTAACCCAGATAAAAATTAAAAAACGCGAAAGGTTGCTGGCGCGAAGTAAGATTTGCGCGAGATGTGCGTGGCGCAAAGTATGGTTTGCGCTACAAGGAGTTGGCGCAAAGTTGACTTATGCTTTGCGTGAAGAGTTGATCGCGCGAACTGAGGTTTGCATGATGTCTTGGTCGCGAGAATTGAGCTTTGCGTTAGCCGTTGGTCGCGCAAGATGAAGTTTGGGTGAGCCGTTGGTCGCGCAAGATGAAGTTTGCGTGAGCCGTTGGTCGCGCAAGATAAGGTTTGCGTTAGCAGCGTGTGGCGCAAACGTTTCTATAAGCTTTGCGTGAGTTCTTCCTGTGTTTGCGCGAGTTCGTCTCTGTGTTCGAAAAAAACAAACTGATTTCGATAAAAACGACCTGTTTGACATGATTAGCAGTCCCAATATGTAATAAAATGACCACTAACAGATCTAGAACAGATTGTAAACACTTGATCTCGAAACCAAACACTTTTTGAAGTTTAAATCGATAGCATAGTGAACTTGAAGTCGTGAACAGTAATATTTCTAAAATCACAAAATGATAGTCGATTGAAGTGTTATACTGAAATTAAACACTACAAACTCGACCTAGCACCCAAATCGATCACAACCTGATCAATTTCAACACCTAAAACACCTTAAATCATAAAAATGAATTCTGAAATGAAGAACACAATGACTTTATTTAAAAATTTGATTTTTGATCTGGATCAGCTCTGATACCAATTGTGTGTCTCTGATTTAGAACAAGGATCTTAACCAGATAAATCAAGTAAACGATTACCAACCTGTTTGATATATAAAATAACGATTACAAGGTTCGGTATGTTTGATCTTGAAGAACTCTCTCTTTTACACGTTTTGTGTGTGTGTTTGTATGTGTCGATTATGAGAGATCTGATTTGAGAGTTCGACCAAACAATATCTAATACTAGATATTATCTAACAACTATTATAATATCTAGATTTAATATCTAGATATTATTTCTAACTAAATAACATAACTAACTAACTAACTAAACTAACTAAACTAAATACTTAAACAATAAAATACAATTCAAATTAACTTTGACTATTTTATTACAAACGACTTAGACTAATATTAATGAGACGACTTTTCTGCTTTAGCTTCAGATTGCGATTTTCGTATTGTATGATCTTGAATCCAATGAAACTGTGTCCTAACAGTTTAAATTTATGTCATAATTTATAGAGTTTTCTTTATGAAACTATATTTATCCAGTATCATGTATGTTTAATTTTGTTATGAATTTATATTTTATTAGTTTTTTTGTTAATGCAAGTGTTTCTTGTCTTATTTAAAATTTATTTACATATATATAATTATAAAAAATACATTTTCAAAATTTTAATTTTTTTAAATAAATAAATTTTTAAATAAAATATATTTTAAAGTAATATTAAATATTACAAGAATTGTATTTTTGATTGAATAAATAATAAAAGAATAAATTACATAAATGGTCCCTCGTGAATGCCTGAGTTTCATTTTTCGTCCCTCTAGTTCTGAAACTACATTGGTGATCCAAAAATCAAGTTTTGTAGCCCAAATTCATCCCTGTCGCTAACGTCGTTTGAAGATGTGCCTTTAAGACAACCATGTGCCCCTCACGTGAGGGGTATTTTAGGCTTTTCATGCTATTTTAGTCATTTTTAGAAAAAAATAATATTTATATTAATATTTTATTATAAAAATAAATGAAAACATAAACCAATTTATTAAACTATTAACCATCTTCTTGACCCATACCTTCACCCATGGATGTCTTCTTCCCCAAGATAATCCTCAAAATTCATCCTACAATTTATTAAACTATTAAGCATCTTTCGGCCATTTGCAAATCATCTATCATATCAACCAATCAATTAGCTCTGTTCAGTAAAAGGAGATACCTTTTTCAAGATTACTACTTACTCACACAAGTCCATGTAAAGGATTCACGGAAAGGGGTTTAAACAAAATGCAAGATAATCAAAAGGTGTGTCTTCTGCAGGTTAGCGACGATGGTGGTTGGGGGTTTTGTGTTCTGCACGCTCCATGGACCCATCCCCTTTTCGAAGATGAAGATCCATTCCCTCCCTTCTCGAATCTCAATGATACGATGCAAACCCAAATCCCAGACCTGTCCCTCTTTTTTTCAGATTCAGATTCGTTTTTGAATCTCGTTTGTTCCTTCTCGAATTTCGTTTGTTCCTACCCAGATACAAATCGTTCGAGGTTTGTGCTTTACGAGGAACCCCATCAGATTCGGTTAGGGTTCATGTTTGAATTAGTTTTGTTCTGTTTTTCATGAGGAACCTTTCTTAGAAATATGTTTAGGGTTTTGATTTCATTTATATATTTGTATAAGTTTGTTTAGAGTTTTGATTTCATGAATGGATTTGTGTAAGTTTATTTTTTGACTACCCTTGTGATTTCAAAATCTACATAATTTTGATTTCTTGATTTGGGTATGAATGTTAGTATGAGTGTCTTGGGATGGATGTTCTTCACCTGAGTTTGAATGTTCTTGGAATGGATGTAAGGTTGAAGAAGATAAGTGAAAAAGACTAAAATGTCCCTCACGTGAGGGGCACAAGCCTGCCCTAACGACACCTCTTCAAACGGCGTTAGCGACAGGGACAAATTTGGGCTCAAAAACTCGATTTTTGGACCACCAATGTACTTTCAGAACTGGAGGGACTAAAAGTGAAATTCAGGCATTCACGAGGGACCATTTATGTAATTCACTCATAATAAAGAGTAAACTACAAATTTGGTCCCTGAGGTTTACCAAAAAATACGAAAGTGGTCCCCGAACTTCAATAAGTGCAGATATCATCCCTGAGGTTTCAATTTTGCTATGAAAATGGTCCCTCTGGCGTTAGCTCCGTTAAATCGTTCGTTATGACAGGGGTAATTTCGTCTTTTTATTACACAATCCCTCAAGTTCAAGCAAAATTGAAAAACTTATCCTTGTGTAATAAAAAGACGAAAATACCCTTGACTTAACAGAGAAATCTAACGGAGCTAACGCTAGAGGGACCATTTTCATAGCAAAATTGAAACCTCCAGGATGAAATCTGCACTTATTGAAGTTCAGGGACCACTTTCGTATTTTTTGGTAAACCTCAGGGACCAAATTTGTAGTTTACTCCATAATAAAATTAAAAAAAAGGTGAGCCCAAAAGTGTTTGGTGGTGCTACACCACAAGGAGGTTTCTCAATTCAACCACCATTTTTTTTACCGTTTGTAGTGTGATTGGATTTAATATTTGGTGATTTTAGGTTTTTTAGAGGACGGTTGGAGATGTTTGGTTGGTTTTTTTTTTCATTAAGTCTTGTATGGATAAAGTTAGTTGTATGGATAAAGTTGTCTGTATGGATTAATAAAAATGTTGTTTGTTCGTTGTACTGAATAATCTGTCTGAAAGATTAAAATGACCATTTTACCCTTCTATTTATATTTGGTCTATTGATTTTCTAATACTAGCAGGTTAAGAAAACAAAATTCATTAAAAAACACATTGAAGAACAATACCACCAAACCAAAACCAATCTCTGTAAATCCCCATGAGCCCAAAACATATTCATTGAGAAAAAACATTGAAGAATGATAACATCATACCAAAACAGGTGTTGCTACTTCTCAAATGACCAAATTAGGGTTTTTATTTGAATCTCAAATGACTAGAATCTGAAACCAAAACTGGTGTTGTTGCTTCTCAAATGACCAAAACAGGTGTTGTTGCTTCTCAAGCTTCAAGAACCCTAAATTAACATAAATCAAGCCCTATGAACCCTAAACATTCTACCAAATCAAAATCATTTAACCTGACCCCAAATCTACGAGAGGAGAAAACCCACATAGGAGAGGAGAAATCGACAAAGAGAGAGAGGGGCGTCAGTCGTTGGCGTCCATGAAGCAGAGTAGAGTAGAGGAGCAGGTCGATGAAGCAAAACAGAGGTGTCGGTCGATGAAGCACAATAGGCGCCAATAGTCTTTTTGAGAGAGAAAGCAACATCTATTTTGAGAGAAGAGGTAGGTGAGCCTTTTTAATGGCTGAATGTAGACAAGGAGGTTCCAAAAGCTGAGCGAATAAGCTCTATTCTTACCAAATAAGCCACAAACAAACACTTCTACATAGCTTAGCGAATAAGCCATAAAGGCTATTAAGTCCATTAAGCTGATACCAAACAAGCCCTTACATGGATGGGTTTATCAGGGAAGGGATACATAAATTCAAAATCCAAATTGGTTTGGGGAAGAGAGCTAGTGATAGAAGAAGAAAGGTTGGTACAGAGTTCCTTTGGGAGCAGAAACAAAAACGTGAAAAGTCATGGGCATGTATCTATATAAACAAAGGCTCTTGAATAATATAGTTCAAGACCCGCACTTCAATGTCAAGAATCTTGGCTTTTGAACAAAACAGTTCAAAACTCGAACTTAAGTGTCAAGATTGTGGCTTCTGATCATATGACAGATCAGGACCCGTTCTTTAATGTTCAGACATGGATATTTTGTAAATATCCAGGGGTAGCTTAATAGACCTAAATCATATTATCATGATTTAAGGGGGAGTTTAAAGGTAAATATCTTATCATCTAGATCTCTGATTGTTTGAAAGAAGAACAACTTTCGAACATGAAAAACGTTTTCTTAAATGTTCAAACCACTTCTCTATTCTCAAAAGATTTCATGAATTAAGAAGTGTGATTTTAAATGTTTTTCATTATTGAGCGTTAATGTTTACTGACCGTGTGTTTCCAAAGATCAATACTTGTGTATTATCTTGTCTATATACAGTCAAGTATTCATACACACCGGTTCAGTAATTCATTTGAATTTGTTATTACCATGTCTCTAAAAGAAACATTTTTTCGATGGTAATACCCTCGTTTGTAATTCACTGTTGTTGAGCATAAATCATCATTTCAATCCTTGAGCGTTCATTGTGAAATTGTTTATATTCGTTCATATAAACAAACTATCAAGTTCTTTGATACCCTAATCATTTTATTTGATCTGATTGATACATTGTCAGATTCTCAAAACAATTCTCTTGATTTCATTTCATTCATTCAATATCTTTGTTTTGAGAGATCTTCAAAGTTCAATTGCTCAAATCTCATGAGCATACATTTTGACAATGTTATCATACATTTTGTGCTTAACTATTCAAGTTAAACTGTTGAGCAACTATTCTTTTTAGGACTTACATGGGATTCGTGTGAGAGCTGAAACAGAACTTCCATGGATTCACGTAAACAGTGTTTCCTACCCAGGAAATTATACTTGAGTGATTGAGGGGTGAGGGGTCAAAATCAAAGAGTGGGGGAGATAACTCATCCGGTTGAGTTTTTCTCATTGTACTGAGCGGAAAAATGGAAAAGAGAGTTTAGTTATAAGTGAGCATAATGTTAAAAAGAAAGAGGGTGTGAGATCAAAGTTAAAAGAATATCAAAACTCTGTACTAAACACTTGCTGAGTCGGGCAGCCACATCTTCTGATTGGTTCACATTCTTTGGTGACCATCATTGAAACAGGCAGTGAGCCCATGCCAACTCTTGCAATTACCCCACCAGCCACTCGTTTCTTTCTTAACAAAGAAATGTTTCATTTTCTTTGGGGACGCAGCATATCTGCTATCTAGTCTTCAATCGGAAGATTTAGATATTGAAAAAGATGGAAAGTTGCCCCACCTTCGCACCTCTTTCATGCACATTGAGTCCGTGTAATATCTATTGCTGTCTCAACAGTTTACACACTTTGAGCCTGTTGAAAGCTTAAGTAGCTTCAATCATTCATACACTTTCACGAGCACACAAGGAATGATTTTTCTTGTCATAACATTCATAGAAATAACTGTTTCATCCGTTGAATCAGGGTTACCATGTTCATTATATCTGAATTTGAAAAGATTTGGGTATATATAGTTCATGATTCAGCTATTCAGATCAAAAGGTGAAGAATGTCAAAATTATCATAAAAGGGGAGATTGTTAGTTTCTTACAAAGGGGAAGATCAAAGGAAGTGTTGAAATTGAAGAGTTTTGATGATCATGATGTCCACAATCATCAAAAAGGGGGAGAAGTCTACAAAGATCAATTTCAAAGAATGAAAAGGGACAATTTTTTAAAAGTTCAATTTCAAATCCATAACTTCAGAGCTAAAGAGATGTCAAGTCAGATGGATGAGTTTCAAGACTGATGAAAGTTTTGTTTGAATCAAGAAGATTCAAAAAGATTCTAAAGAAAGATAATTCAAAGACAAATTCAGATGATTCGAGAAATTTCGTTTTTCTGAAGACTGATCAGAGATTACAAGTGATGAAGATACATAAGATACAAATTTCAAAGATTCCTCAAAGTTTCAAAGAAGTTCAAAGTTTTCATAGAATGAAAAGAAGTTCAAAGTTTTATTCAAGACTTGTTGACTCTCCAAAGATACAAAGTGCAAATGACTTTTCAAGATTCTTCAAAGACTGAAAGACTGAAGATTGTTAGAGCTTCAAAGTCCAAGACTGTCAGAGACAATTGTTAAAGAATCAAGCGCTAAATACTAAGTGTCAATTTTTTTTTAATCTTGAATACAAAGGGGGAGAATGTTAGTGTATAAAATTGTAACCAAGATTTAAGTGTTGAAAAGTCAAAGTCTGTAAAGTCAACATGTTGTATTAACTTGTAAGTGTTTGTATCTTGTGATAGCATCCTTGGTATAAATACCTTAGGTGCTTTGTAATAGAATGTAACCAAGGAACATTCATTGTAATATATGTTAGATCAATGACTAAAGAATTTCTCTCTCTACTCTCTCTCTAGACTTTGAATGTCATAATCTTGATTGAGATAGTTAGAATTGCTTGATTTGAATCAGGGAAATTCATGTTCAGGATTGCTTGTTGTGTGTCGCACAATCAGTGCAAATAAATCAAGATGACAAGAGTTATCAATTGAACAATTTTATTTCAAATTGGATTACAATACAGAGAACTCTCAAACAATAATTATCTCTCTAAAACACGCTCAATACATCTATCTTCTCTCTTAGTCATATGGGTCTACAAACGAAAAACAATTTATACTAAAAACATTTACAATACTAAAACACTCACATCACACTAACTTTGACTTTGACCTTTTATTACAAAGACTTTGACTTAGCTTGAGAGTTGACTTGACTTGACTTTCATCTTGAACTTCAACCTTCATGATCTTGTATCCAACATATTTGAGCACTAACAATCTCCCCATTTGGATTCAAGATCATCTCCAAAAAGATATGCAATAAAATCTCCCCCTTTAGCACAAGTTTATACAATCTTCTCCTTTGTCAAAGCAGTCTTCAAACTGTCAGTAATCTCCTCAAAGTCTATGAGTACGATCTTGAAGAATCTTTAACAATCTTCCTCAAAGGTTGTAGAAACCTCTTTCAGATTCCAGAAAGAAATTATCTTCAGATTTCGCTCTCCTTTCTTCAGCAAATCAACTTCAAAGAAAATTTCAGTAAATTTCAGCGAACATTCTGGATTCTTTGAACCTTTTCTTTCAATTTTGTACAAACTCTTCAAAACTTGCATTTCTTTGACAAAATTCTTGTAATTAACTTTCTCCAAATCATCTTTCTTGAAATTATTTCTCCCTTAAAATTCCTTTCAGTTTCTTGATCAACTCCAAAATTTTTCTTCAACGAACATTTCCTGAAATTAATTTATCTATTTCTTGAGTCTCTCCCCCTTTTTGATGATGTAGAGCAGAGAAATCATCAAAACTTCACCAAGAAATGTCATGAATCTATTCTGACCATTGATCTTTACCACATGAGCCTCTGATCATCCATCAGTTCAGATAAATATGAATGTAATACTTGAATCAACAAGTGAATTAGTTAAGATGCCTTTCAGTAGCATGAAGCCACTGTGTGTAACATATACACATTAGAAAGGAGCTTTTTGATGTTCACTCCCCCAGGTCTTCCATTCAATCATAGAATAACACAAGGTTAAACTATGAACATTTAGACAGAAAAACAAATTTCCGGTGTTTACGTGCTTGTGTATGAAAGAATTAAGCATAATGATTGCTTTTAACAATAGGCTCAAAATGTGTAAACCATTGAGACAACACTATTACACAGACTCAATTGTGCATAATCGAAGGGCGAAGGTGGGGCAAACTTCCTTCTTTTTCAATATCCAGATTTTCCAAATGAAAACCAGATAGATTATGTGTTGCATCCCCAGAAAAATTGAAACATCTTCTTTTTAAGAAAAAGATGAGTAGCTGGTGGGGTTTTAAACAAGAGTTGGCATGGGCTAGTTGCCTGTTTCAATGATGTTCACGAAAAAATTGTGAAACAACAATAATGTGGTTGCCCGGCTCAAAAAAAGTTGGTGCAGAGTTTGATATTCTTTTACTCTGATCTCTCACCCTCGTTCTTTTTGTCATTTAAACTCACTTCTAACCGAACTTTCTTTTCATTTTACCTCATCACACCTACCCACACTCAGATATTTTGACTCCTCGCCTCTCGATCACTCAAGGTTAACTTCGTGGGTAGGATCCATAGAAGTTATATTAAGTTCTCACACAATGAGCCCATGTTGTCCTATAAGCAAGATGTTGCTCAATTGATTTAACTTTTCAGTTAAAACACAATGTGAATTACAAGTCAGATAAGTCTATTCTCATGAAGATTTAAACATTTTAATCATGAAGGATTTTTCAAAACAAGTATATTGAATGAATGAAATGAATACAAGAAACTTGTTTGAAAATCTGGCATTGTATGAAAAGATCAAATATGAATGATTTAACAATCAAGACTTAGGTCAGGAAAAATTGGATGTTTTCTATAAGAACAATTATAAATATTATTGAAAGAAATGTTTTTACTGAAATCACGCTCAAATATCAAAGAATTTCAAATGGGGTGTATCACCATCGAAAGATTGGTTAATTTGAGACATGGTGATAACATAAACAACAAAATACTAAACCAGCGTGTGTGAATACTTGAAAGTATATGGAAAAGAAAATACACAAGTATTTATCTTTGGAAACACATGGCTAGTTAATCATTAATGCACATGTAAAATGAAAACATTTAAAATCACACTTCTAAATTCATGAAAACATTTTGTGAATAGAGAAGTGGTTTGAACACTTAAGAACATGTTTTCATATCTGAAAGTCGTCCTTCTTTCAGACATGTATGAGATTAAGTTTAGAATGATCCTTACTCTCAGCTTAAATCTCATAAAGTCAACTCGAAAGTCATATTGGATATGACCATGTAAGCTCCCTCTCAAAATATGCATTCAGTCAAAAAATCGTCAAAGCACAAAGTCTTATTCACAAACTGTTAGAGTATAAATATGTTGGATACAAGATCATAAAGACTGAAGACTGAAAGTCAAGCAAGTCAAAGCTCATGTCAACTCTCAAGCATTAAAGTCAAAGTATCTTTTGTAATAAAAGTCAAAAGTCAAAGTCAATGTATTTTTATTTTAGTTGTGTTGTGCGCGTGTGTTTAAATAGGGATATGACTAAGTGTAGTTAGAGTTGCAAGATTAGAATTGTACGTAAACTGTTTTATAGAGAGAGAAAGTTGACTGAACTCGTTGTATATGAATTCTTCATTGTATTGAAAACATGTTTAGTATTTGATTGTTTGTCATTTTGTTATCTTGATTAAAACTATGATTAGAACTTGAAATTAGGGATTAATAATTGGTATCAGAGCAGAGTTCGAGTTGAAATCAATCGAAAATATGGATGTTCACACTGTGTATCGAGTCTTGATCGAGTTTCGAGTTTTTGTGGGAATTTGTGGTTGTAATTGAGCCTGTTAAGTTCGTATAGTGCAATAAAATAATATTGTATAGGTTTGTTAGTGTTTTGCATTGTAATTGAGATCAATTTGTGAGATTTTACAATTTTAAAGTCACGAGTTCTAAAGCACTGTAACATAATCAATTTGGGTATTTGATTGAATTTCTTTGAAATTCATTGATTGTAATAGGTTCGAATAGTGACAGTGGTCAAATTGTCTAAGTTACAGATCGAAAATCGAAGGTTTGATGAGTTTTTCAGTCGATCAGAGTGACTTTTAGTCGAAGATCTGAATAACTCGCATAAGAATCAAGAACTCGCAGATCTGTAGTTTTCGCATATTGTGTTTTTGTTTGAAAATTTCATAAGTATAGATTTCGCACATGTGTGCTATGAGAATTCCTTAGAATTCGCATGTGTGTGTGCTAAGAATTCCTCAGAATTTGTATAGGTTCATATGCAAAATGGCAGAATTCGCATAAGCCCTTTATACAAAAAGTTTTTCTGAAAATATCCAAGGATAGAATTCGCATATACTTGTATGCGAAAAGTAAGGAACTCGCATAAAGAAGGATACGAATTCCTCAGAATTTGCATCTAACTTCATACGAATTCCTCAGAATTCGCATAGAGGTGTTATACGAATTCCTCTGTTTTCACATAAAGAGTTTGAAAATTTTCTAAGTGGTGATTTCGCATCGATACGAATTCTTTGTTTTTCAAATATTTTTCTAAGTGTAGAATTTGTGCGAGTCTGTTGTGCAAAAAGTTTGTCTTTCAAATTTTACAAGTCAAGATTTCGCATAAGTGTTGTATGTGAATTCCTAGAACTCGCATATAACTGCGTGTGAATTCTTTGTACGAATTTTGAAGTTTGATTGTGTGCGAATTCTGAAATAATTCTGTGTGTGAATTGCTTGGGTCTCATTAAAGTGTGCGAATTCCATACTTGGGAGATTTTTGGAAATTTATTTTCTGAAAATTCTTTCTAAGTTTTTCTGTATTTCTGATTTCACTTGGACTAACAATAATTTTTCAAGTTTTTATTGTACATTTTTGAAAAACAGGATGACTTCAAGAGAAGTACTAGCTATCGGAACTGATGTAAATCCACCGGTACTTTTTAAAGGAGAGTACGAACAGTGGAAGGACCGCTTCCTGGACTTCACCGATCGTAATGATCTGGGGGATTATATCAGATTATATATCAAGGAAGGAGTCATGAAACCTTCCACAAAGATCTTATCTACTAACGGAGAGAATGGAGAAGAAATTGTCAACAAAGAATACCCACTTCCACTGGAAGAGTACACAGATGAGCAAAGAAAGAGAGTCAAAGCTGATAGACTGGCTAGATCATTTATCTTACAAGCGATTACAAACGAGATCTACGTCAAGATCGACAGTTACAATGCCACGAGCAAAGAGATGTGGGATCAACTAGAAAAGATGATGCTAGGATCCAAGATTGGCAACCAGCTCAAAGTCTCGAATTGCTTAAACAACTATGAAGAGTTGAAGGCCAAGGAGGGTGAATCTATGGAGGCTACTTACGATAGATTTGTGACTTTGTTGAACGAGCTTAGCAAGATAAAGTCAGGAAGTCACAAACTGAACACACTGTCAAATTCCTCAACATCCTGCAGCTTGAGTGGAAGAGCTTCACAAGGAAAATGAAACAGATGAAGGATCTGAAAGAGATTCAACTTCACGAGGTGTACGAGACTTTGAGACAAAACGAAGAAGATGTGGAGTAGATCAAAGATGAAAAGAAGAAGGCTGAGAAAGTGGTTGTTGATCCAGTTGCCCTGGTAGTGAAGAAGAAATCGGTGAGCCTAAAGAAGAAGAAGAAGAAGGTAATAGTTTCTGAATCTGAGGAGGTGGATAGTGAAGAAGATTCTAATTCCGATGACTGTCAGAATCTGAAGCAGGCAATGCTATTGTTGACTAAAGCTTTCCAAAAGAAGTTTTATAAGAAGCCTGGATCTAACAGTCAGAGGTATTCTTCGGGTTCAAGGAACTAAGAACACAAATAGGGAATTGAAGGAAAAAGGACGGAAGAGAAAAGGACTGAAGAGAAAAGGTACAGAAATGAGGAGAAGAAAGAGCCAGAGCCAACTAAGTGCTATAACTACGGAAATATCAGACATTTTGCTAAGAATTGCCGAAAGCCTAAGGCCCGAAACTCCGAGTACTACAAGAATAAGATGCTCTTGGCTAAGCAACAGGAGGCTGGCAAGGCTCTTATGGCTGAAGACGAATTCTGGCTCGATCACTCAGATGAGGAAGGAGAGAAAGAGGAAAAAGCCCACATGTGTTTTATGGTAAAGAAGAGACTGAAGTTGAAGTTGATTCTGATGGAGAAGACAACGAAGAGGCATGTGATATGTCTAAATCAGATTTTCTTAACCAGATGCAAGTCATGATGGTTAAACTCTAGGAATTAGAGTCTTAGCTTAAACTTTAGAGAGGTATCAATAAAGAGAAGAGCCAGTAAATATTGAAACTTAGCAAGGATATTGTTGAGAAGAACGTATTGATTGAGGCTTTGCATAAAAACATTGATACCAACGCAAAAGAAAAGACTATAATTCACAATGAACTATCTGAAACTACTTCCAAATATAGAATGTGTGAGTTTGAAGTCAAAGAGGTTGTTAAAAAGTGTTCTTGGCTATCTAGAGCAAACAAATATTTATTTGATAAAGTGAATGTTTTGGAAGAAAAACTCTACACTTTAGGTCAAACTGAGGAAACCATTCACTTGAGCAAACCGAAAGAAAGTAGTGAGTGTTGGGGTCTTGGTTACGAGAACCCACACTTTCTCAAAAAGGGTATTTCTAAAGTGCATGCGCTATATGATTTTGGATTTTTAAAACTGGCACCACAATATCCCCAACTCAAAGTTAAGTGGACTAAACTTTCTAAAGAGGATGAAGCTAAGGAAAAAGACAAAAGAAAGAACAAAACTAAAATGCAGCTTCCATTTCGATATGAGAAGTTGAATTCTAGTTATAGTTATGATAAATCATAATTTCTTTCTAATAACTATTTTGAATACTATTGTACAGAGGAGTTAGAGGCTAAACCTATTGAAGGTAAAATTTATGTACCTCCACTAGTGTTAGAAAGTAAAATTTCTGAACTCGGGAACACTCTGATAGAAGAAAGAATTTTGTTTAATCTAGAACAACTTGTATTATCAACTGTGTTTATAAATTCTGATTTTTCTAAAACTTCCAAAGCTTCAAAATCTGATGATATTAAGAGTCTATTTGATGAAGAGTTTGATTTTCTTAACTCTGACGGTTGTTTAGATTATTGTGTTGGTCAATTTGATTTCAATGCAAACTTCCTGATCATGTACAATTTGTTATTAATTCTTTTGTTCTACCTAGTGTGTACGAAAAAGGTGAAACATCAGTGAAAGTTGATGTACCAGTTTCTGTGAATACCAAGAATGCCAAAGGTAAGAAGAAGAACTCTAAGCATTCACAGAAATAGAAAACCACTGGTAAGCCAAAGAACAAGCAATCTCTCAAATCTCACGGTTCTAACTTTAAAAATTCAAATGTTTCAGATGTGAGTAAGAGAAAATCTGAAGTTAGATCAGAATGACAACCAAAGAAGAAGATTGACGAGACCACAAAATCATATTCTGATCCTGATTGTAATAGAGGAACTACTAGTAAAACTGATGTAGTTAAGAATGTTGCTTTTCATAAACAAAAACTTGTAACTTCTTACAAGAAATATTCAATGAAGCAATTATTCCAATTATCTCCGTCTGCTAGAAAGTTTTCTACTTATAATAGAAATGATTTTGCTTCTCGGAAATATTCTGATGTTTGGTTTGGGACATATCATGTCTATTCTTATCATTCTCATGCTTCAAATGTTTTTCAAAAGATCAAAGGATCCATATACAAATGGATGCCAAAATATTGTGCTAACATTGTAGGACCCATCTATAAATAGGTACCTAAATCTATTGTTTCCTGATTTCTCCTGTGCAGACCCGTCATATGTGGTACTTGGATTCTGGTTGCTCCAAGCATATGAGAGGGCAGAAAGATATATTATCTAATTATACAGAGAAATATTGTGGAAACGTGCGCTTCGAAAATGACCAGTTTTCACCAATTCTGGGATATGGTGACGTTATTCAAGACAACGTGACGATCAAGAAGGTGAGTTATGTTGAAGGCTTAGGACATAACCTATTCAGCATTGGACAGTTCTGTGACAAAGACCTAGAGGTTAATTTCAAGGCCAAGAGATGTTGTGTGCATACTGAAGAGGTAGAGATCTCTTGATCGGGACTAGAAAGTCAATCCTCTACACGATTAATCTGTCAAAAGTCAAGACTGACAATGAGGTGTGTCTACTGTCAAAAGCCTCGCTGCAACAAAGTTGCTTATGGCATCAAAGGCTTTCTCACCTGAATTTTTGTTACATCAACAAACTGGTCACGGGAAATCTAGTTAAAGGACTTCCAGAGCTCAAGTATATGAAAGAACATCTTTGTGCAACGTGTGAGAAGGGCAAGATGAAGAGAGTCACTCATAAGCCAAAGCCTGAGCCGAGTACAAGTTCATCCTTAGAGTTACTGCATATGGATCTCTGCGGTCCAATGCGTACTCAAAGTATAAACGGAAAGAAATACGTTCTAGTGATTGTGGACGATTACTCGCGGTACACTTAGGTCAAATTTATGAGAACAAAAGATGAGACGCCCGAAATCATCATCACATTTCTAAACACCACTCAAGTGAATTTGCAAAAGACAGTCAAGTTTCTTCGAACAAACAACGACACAGAATTAAAAAACAGAATTGTTGAAGATTATCTCGAATCGGTCGGGATAACACATAAATTTTCTGCTGCTAGAATGCCTGAACAGAACGGTGTCGTAGAGAGATGTACCAGAACTCTAGTCGAGTCCGCTTGAACTATGCTAAGTCAATCGGATCTACCTCTGTTTCTATGGGCTTAAGCTGTATCGAATACTTGCTACACGCAGAATCGCTCTATAATCCACCGCCGGTTTGGTAAAATGCCATATGCGTTAATAAATAATCGTACACCTAGCATTAAAAATTTCCATATTTTTGGATGCATATGCTTTGTATTGAATGACAAGCAGAACTTGAATAAGTTCAGTCTGAAAGCGGACGAAGGCATCTTTATCGGCTACTCTCAAACGTCTGCAGCTTACAGAGTCTACCTGAAAAAAGTCCAAGATCGTAGTCGAGAACGTAAATGTTACATTTGATGAGGATATGGCTTCTGTTCATGACAGTTCAGAACCCGTTATTACTTGTGTATTAGCTTCTAGGCAGATCAATCTAGAACCTGTGATTAGTGACGATAAATCAGATAAAGCGTCATCATCAACATCTCACTTATCTGATTTAGATTTACTGTTTGAATTATTTTATGATGAATTTCTTGGAACTAAAGTGACTAAACCTGTTGTGGTTGACAGATCGGATGAGTCAAGAAAAAATCAACCAACCACTTCAGATATATCTACTGAATCCAATTCCCCGATTCGGGAAGAGATTCCAATTCAAATGCCTACTCCATCAGTTGAAGTTGTACAAGTTAATGAAGAGCCAGAAGTTGTTGATTCAGTTGGATGTACTACAATGCCTATTTAACAAACATAAAATGTTGTACCAACTAAAGCTTCTACACAACCTACTTCAACTGAACCCCTACGTAATCCTGAATAAAATGAAGAAGCTGAAAGTGGATTTTTAGATAAGCATTATGATCAATATACATCTAATCCACTCCCTCATGAACATAAGTGGACCAAAGAGAACCCGATAAGATAAATCATTGGAGATCCATCCAAACCGGTGCAAACTAGGTCTGCTACATTAAACATGTGCATGCATGATTCATTCCAGAGCAAAATAGAGCCAACTCGAGTATTTGAAGCTCTAGCTGACTCAGACTGGGTAACTGCGATGCAAGAAGAGCTCAATCAGTTTGAAGCGCTTAAGGTCTGGAGACTAGTTCCTAAACCTGAAGGAAAAACTATAATCGGTATGAAATGGGTGTTCAAGAACAAGAAAGACGAAGATGGTATCGTTACCAGAAACAAAGCAAGACATGTGGCTAAGGGATATAGGCAAGAGGAAGGTATTGACTATGACGAGACTTATGCTCCAGTTACGCGCATCGAGGCTATACGGATATTTCTAGCTTATGCCACACATAAGAACTTCACCGTCTATCAAATGGACGTGAAGACTGCCTTTCTCAATGGCATCTGAAAGGAGGAAGTCTATTTATGTCAGCCTGAAGGTTTTGTCAATCCAGAGAAACCGAATCACATTTACATTCTGGACAAAGCTCTTTATGGTCTGAAGCAAGCCCCTCGAGCCTGGTATGAAGTGTTATCAAAATTCTTAGTCAAGTCGGGCTTCTCTAAAGGTAAAATCGATACTACTCTTTTTGTCAAAAAGGAAAAATCCGATATCATTTTAATTTAGATATATGTGGATGACATCATATTTGGCTCAACAAATCCAAAGTACTGTAAGAATTTCTCTAACCTTATGATATCACGTTTTCAGATGAGTATGATGGGAGAGATGAATTTTATTCTCGGATTACAAGTCAAACAAGTTTCCACAGGGATTTTTATTTATCAAGCAAAGTACATTTTCGATATTCTTAGAAAATTCAAAATGGAAAATTGTATTTCTATTGGAACCCTGATGGCACCTGGAACTAAGATTGGCGCTTGTCCTTCTGGAAAAACTGTCGATGTTAGAACTTACCGAGGTATGATTGGTTCTTTAATGTACTTAACATCTAGTAGGCCAAATATAATGTTCTCTACATGTCTTTGTGCAAGATATCAGGCTAATCCTAAATAATCCCATCTCTCCGCTTTAGCGTATTTTTAGATATCTGAAGGGCACTGTAGATCTTGGTCTGTGGTATTATAAGGATACAGGATTTGATATCACGACATATTCAGATGCAGATCATGCAGGTTGTATGCCTTACAGGAAGAGTACGTCAGGTCATATACAATTTCTTGGCGATAAACTCGTGAGTTGGGCTTCAAAGAAAGAACTTTGTGTATCTACTTCAACAGCCAAGGCAGAGTATGTAGTTGCGGCTAGCTGCTGTTCTCAGGTGCTGTGGATGCGGACACAACTGCGAGATTATGGCTTCAAATATGACAAGATCCCGATCTACTGTGATTCTAAGAGCTCCATCGCTATATCTGCTAATCCTGTTCAACATACTAAAACCAAGCACATATACGTGAGATGTCACTTCATTAAAGACAATGTCGAAGAAGGTACAATCGAACTTTACTTTGTAAACACAGATTACCAACTTACTGATTTATTTACCAAACCGCTTGATGAAAAAAGATTTAATTTTCTCGTTTCAAAACTTGGTATGCTAAATCTCAAGACTTAATCTGTGATTACCGACTAAAGTTTTGTTACTGTTATTTTTCTTTATTTATTTATTTTTATTCTGAAAGATATCTACACTTAAGTTTGTTCATGATCTCAAGGGGAGTATGAGAAGATGATAAGAGAATCTAAATTTGAGGGGGGGTTAACAAATTTTGCATATGTTTATCCCTGATAAACTTTCTGATGCATAATTTCAGGGGGAGTATATGACTTCTGATTATATCTTATCAGAACTCATTCTTAACACGTTTTATTGCTTTATGTCATTTTATTTTCAATAAATTTTGTTGTGAATAAAGCTTTGTACTTTTGACGGACTTGTGACTTTTGCAGGACTGAGAGAGAACTTACATGATCATATCATAAATGACTTAGAGTTGACTTGATGAGATTTAAGACTGAGCAAAAGGTTTATTTCTAATCTTAATCTCATACGTGTCTGAAAGAAGTACAACTTTCAGATATGAAAACATTTTATTAAATGGTCAAACCACTTCTGATTCTTAAAACTATTTCATGAATATAGAAGTGTGATTTTTAAATGTTTTCATCTACATGTGCTTTAATGATTAATAAACCATGTGTTTCCAAAGATAAATACTTGTGTATTATCTTTTCCATATACTTTCAAGTATTCACACACACCGGTTTAATTTTTTGTTGAATATGTTATCACCATGTCTCAAATTGAACAAAATTTTCGATGGTGATACACCTCGCTTGATATTCAAATTTTGAGCGTTGATTTCATTTCAAAATGTTTCTTTCAAGACTTGTCTGTAATTGTTCTTATAGACAATATCCAATTATTCTTGACCAAAGCCTTAATTGAAAAATCATTCGTATTTGATCTTTTCATACAATGTCGGATTTACAAACAAGTTTCTTCTATTCATTTCATTTCATTCAATATATTTGTTTTGAATTATCTTCAATGCTTAAAAAATGCTCAAATCTTCATAATTATCTTCATGAGCATACATACATCTGACATGTATTTTTGTGCTTTAACTGAAAAGTTAAACTTGATATTGTATTCCCAATCACAATCAAGTAATTCTCAATCTAAAACAAGATTTGATAGTGTTTAAGAACTAGAGAGAGAGTAGAGAGAGAAAGGTTCTAGTCATATGTGTATTGATTTTTCAATGAATGCGTACTCCTAACAAATACAAAACACCTAAGGTATTTATACCACAAAGCTATACAAGATACAAACACTCACATGTCTAAACAACATTTACTTAAACTTTGTTGACTTTACTTGACTTGACTTTTCTCACTAAATCTTGGATACAATTAATACACTAACAATCTCCCCCTTTGTATTCAAGATTTAAAAAAATTTGATATTAGTCTTCAGCGCTTGATTCTTCATCTTTTGTCTTTGACATTGAATCTTCAGTCTTTTAGTCTTTGAAGAATCTTGAAAAGTCTTTTGAACTTTGTATCTTTTGAAATCAATAAGTCTTGAATGAAACTTTGAAACTCTTTGAAACTTCGAGGAATCTTTGAAAACTTGTATGCATCTCCATCACTGTGATCTCTTGACTGTCTTTGAAGAACAAACTTTCTCCAATCATCTTCAGAATCTGTCTCTGAAACATAGTAAGCATCTGAATTGTCTTGAACTTTCAGAATTATCTCTTCAGAATTATCTTCACCATTTGTCTTTGAAATTGATCTTTCCAAAATTTCTCCCTAAGTCTTTGTTTGAAATTGATCTTTGTAGATGTCTCCCCCTTTTTGATGATTGTGAGCATCATAATCATCAAAACATCTTCAATTTCAACATTCTCTTTGATCCTCCTCCTTTGTATTCAACGTAACAATCTCCTCCTTTACGATAATTTGACATTTTCAATCCTTTGATCTGAGTATCTGAATCATGAACTGTATATACCCGAATCTTTTCAAATTCAGATATAATGAACATTGTAACCCTGATTCAACAAATGAAACAGTTAGAAGTGCCTGTCAGTAACACGGAGTTACTGTGTACAACGAATGTACAATTTAAGGAGCTAGTTTGATGATGACTCCCCAGGACTTCCATTCAATCATTGAAAAACACAAGGTTTATCTATGAATGTTCTGACAAAAAAACAAATTTTCTGTGTGCTCGTGCTTGTGTATGAAAGAATTTAGCACAATGATTGTGTTTCATAAGGTTGAAAATGTGTAAACTGTTGAGACAACAACATGTATTACACGGACTCAATGTGCATGAAAGAGGTGCGAAGGTGGGGCAACTTTCCTTCTTTTTCAATATCTAAATCTTCCGAGTGAAGACCAGATAGCAGATGTGTTGCGTCCCCAAGAAAAATTGAAACATTTCTTTGTTAAGAAAGAAATGAGTGGCTGGTGGGGTTAATGCAAGAGTTGGCATGGGATCACTGTCTGTTTCAACGACGGTCACCAAAGAATGTGAACTAATCAGTAGATGTGGCTGCCCGGCTCAGAAAGTGTTTGGTGCAGAGTTCTGATATTCTTTTAACTCTGTTCTCACACCCTCTTTCTTTTTAACATTATGCTCACTTCTAACCAAACTCTCTTTTCCATTTTTCCGCTCAGCACAATGACAAAACCTCAAGCGGATGAGTTATCTCCCCCACTCTTTAATTTTAAGACCCCTCACCCCTCAATCACTCAAGGATAACTTCCTGGGTAGGAAACATTGGTTTACGTGAATCCATGGAAGTTCTGTTTAAGTTCTTCACATTGATCCCATGTAAGTCCTATAAAGAATGATTGCTCAATAGTTTAACTTGAACAATTAAGCACAGATAAGATAACACTGTCAAAATGTATGCTCATGAGATTTGAGCAATTGAAATTTGAAGATTTCTCAAAACAAAGATTTTGAATGAATGAAATGAAATCAAGAGAATTGTTTTGAGAATCTGACAATGTATCAATCAGATCAAATAAAATGGTTAGGGTATCAAAGAATTGATAGTTTGTTTATATGAACAAATATAAACATGTTAGAAATGAAAGCACAAATTTGAAAATGATGATTGATGCTCAACAATATTTGAAAGCAAACGGGAGTATTACCATCGAAAAATTTGTTCATTATGAGACATGGTAATAAAAATTTCAAATGAAGTACTGAACCGGTGTGTATGAATACTTTACAGTATATAGACAAGATAATACGCAAGTATTAATCTTTGGAAACACACGGTCAGTTAAACATTAAAGCTCATATTTGAAGAACATTTAAAAGCTCACTTCTGAATTCATGAAATCTTTTGAGAACCAGAAGTGGTTTGAACATTTAAGAAAACGTTTTTCATGCTTGAAAGTTGTTCTTCTTCCAAACAATCAAAGATCTAAGATTAGAAGATACTTACTTTTAAGCTCCCCCTTAAATCATGATAAAATGATTTAAGTCTATTAAGCTCCCCCTGGATATTTGCAAAATATCCATGTATGAACATTGAAGAATGGGTCCTGATTTGTCATGTAATCAGAAGCCACAATCTTGACACTTAAGTTCGGGTTTTGAACTATTTTGTTCAAAAGCCATTGTCTTGGACATTGAAGTCCGAGTTCTAAGTTGTAGTACTTAGAAGTCAAACATCTTGCTCCCCCTAAACCTGTGGTACCTGCGAAACAGATTTAACAGGTTTTGGTACCCACTGGTATTTGGGTCCTGGTATGTTAGATTTAAGAATCCACTTCTCATTAGATGTATATCTTTTAAAATCAGAATTCTGAGAAGTTATTCTATAAGAACCGTACCAGTTATGAGCAAATTCTTTCTGAATGAAGTAATTCTCTCCACAGTAAGAACAACAGATTTTCTTCTGAGCAATCCTGATCAGATGATTAGTCGAGTAATATATATCAGAATTACCAAAAGATTTACCTTTATGCACACTGTTCTTTTTGGCATTGGATGTGGAAGCAGATGCTTTGTCATTCTTCTTCTCTTCTGAAGAATCCTTCACTCGCCAGACCATCTGATTTCTCTTTGAATTCTTTCCAAGAAATTTAACATAAAAATTTGCTGAACCATCAACAAATTTAACATAAAATAGATTTGATTGTTTGATCTGATTTGATTTGACAGTTTGTGATTTGACACTTTTCTTTTTCAAAACATTTTCACGTATAGAACTTGAAGATGTTTTGAAAGAACAGACTGATTCTGTTGAGTTATCAACAGGTGATTGATCAATCACATCAGCTGTAATTTTTCTGACAATTCACTATTTGTAACTTCCAAGTTCTTTATCTTTGCAGCCAAAATGTTTCTTTCAGAAGTCAATGTGTCAAACTTTTGTTTCAAATCAGATTTAGCCATCTTTTCTTTTTGGATATCTGATGATAGAGCAGTTATTTTGGATTTAAGCTTAGATATCTCAGATTCAAAATGTGAACGTTCTTGCTCAAAATCTGTTTCCAAGTTCTTGGTTTTCTCAGAAATATCTTTGAAAATCCCAGTATTTCTCTTTTCAGCATTTCTCTTTTCAAACTCATAAGACTGCTTCTTTTCTTTGAAAATCTGTCTTTCTTTTTCAAGTAAGTCTTGTAGAGTAGAAATCTGTTTGGGAAGTTCAGTTATTTTATTTTCAAGAACTTGTCTTTCTTTCGCAAAAGTGTCTCTTTCAGTTATTACTATCTTTTCGAATTCTGACACTTGCTTAGAAAGTTTTGAACATCTTTGCTCCAAATCCTTTTTCTCTTGTAAAGTTCTCTTTGAAAATTCAGATATCTGTTGAGTTGAAGATTTCTCCAGATTTGATTTTTCTTTATCTGCTTGGATGTTTTTTATCAATTCTGCATTTTTGATTTCCAAGGCAGATATTTTGTCTTCAAAAGCCTTAAACTTGAGTTGAAGCTCAACTGATTCATCTTTCAGCTTTGATGATTTCTGTTCAGTCGTCTTCAGTTGGCTTGGAAGATTTGCTTTAACTTTATCTTCTTTAATGCTTTTTATCAAATCAGCATTTTTTACTTTAAATGCATATACATTTTCTTCAGAAGCCATATACTTTTGTTGAAGCTCAACTGATTCAGCTTGTAGTTCTGAAGATCTTTGTTCAGTTCTCTTCAGTTGGCTTTGAAGATTCGTAATATAATACTCCTTAAGCTTGATTACTTTCTCAAGAGACTGAATGGTATTATATTTTATTCCCATCATTTTCTCTCTATCTTTAATCTATTTCTCTTTCTCACTGATAATACCTGCAACAGAGTTAGAATAATCAGTACATTTTGCACAAACAGGAATTTTATCAGAGTTTGACAATTTAGAATTTGAAACAGATTTATTTAAAGTTGGAGTTATCTGTTTTCCATCCACTATGATATGTGAAGTTAAAATGATAGGCTCCAAATCTTTCTCGTTTATCTGCTTTCTCCATTGAGAATGTTTATCTTTATAAGACATTTTGAATGATTAGCTTGATTAGAATGATCGTTCCCAAAGAAATCAGAACAGTTGACTAAAAGTTAAACTTGGATCACCACTTGAAAATAAAATTTTCTCAGAAAAAAATTTCAACTCTGAAACTCGCAAAGCAATGAAACTCTCAAGGCACTAAACACGCTAGTCACTATTCACTGAGGAACGAGCTAGTAGTTGTTTGCGCGAAACTCAAACTCGCATGACGTTGGTAGCGCGTTTTAACACTTAGAAAAATTTTCAAGAAATTCAAACTCGCAAGTCTCTTCTAGCGCGTTTCTGAGAAACTCGCAAGACATTTCTAGCTCGTTTCTGAGAAACTCGCACGCCTCACTTAGCGCGTTTCTGAAACTCGCAAGCCTCACTTAGCGCGTTCTGGCCAAAAATCAAATCCTTTGACTTGTGCGTTTGATGATGAACTCGCAGAAGACACTTGCGCGTTTTGTGATAAACTCGTAGGATTTGCTTGCTCGTTCTTCAGACACTTGCGCGTTCTTCACTTTATGAAGCTTGCGTGTTTGATATATCTTGCGCGTTCTTGCCTTTATCATTCAGAATCGATCCAAAAATCATTTTCACCTGCAATTGACTCTCAAGATTTGTACCACAATGATCGAATATGATATCAAATACTTTTCTAAACACTAAACATGATTACAAACATCAAAATACAGTGCATTTGATCAAAATACATATTCTGAGTTCGTGAAACAAAAAAATCAAGAAAATTGAAAATTACTTCAATCCAATGATTAATTCGTGTTTGTGTGTGAATACAAAGTGTTTTCTAACACTAATCGATTACAACTATTACAGTTTTACACACGAATTTCAATAAATCACTGAAAAGATCAATTGAACAGTGAATTTCAAGAAAATGACTATTCTTGACAAAATTTCCAGAAAATTGATCAATTTTTACGTGAAATTCTTTCTGAATTTGTTTGGTTTGCTCTGATACCAAATGATATTGTATTCCCAATCACAATCAAGCAATTCTCAATTTAAAACAAGATTTGACAGTGTTTAAGAACTAGAGAGAGTAGAGAGAGAAAGGTTCTAGTCATATGTGTAATGATTTTTCAATGAATGCGTACTCCTAACAAATACAAAACACCTAAGGTATTTATACCACAAAGCTATACAAGATACAAACACTTACATGTCTAAACAACATTTACTTAGACTTTGTTGACTTTACTTGACTTGACTTTTCTCACTAAATCTTGGATACAATTAATACACTCACAAACTGTTTGAGCAACATTGTACTTTTAGGAAAACATGGGTTCATTGTGTGAGAACTTAACAGAACTTCTATGGATTCACATTAATCAGTGTTTCCTACCCAAGAAGTTAATCCTTTAGCGATCGAGTGGCGATGAGTCTAAATAACTGAGTGTGGGTTGTGTGATGAGGTAAAATGTAAATGAGAATTTGGTTAGAAGCGATCTCAATGTTAAAAATAAAGAGGGTGTGAGATCAGAGTAAAAAAATATCAAACTCTGCACCAACTTTTTCTGAGTCGGGCAGCCACATTTCTGATTGTTTCACAATTCTTTGGTGAACGTCATTGAAACAGGAAACTACCCATGCCAACTCTTGATTTTAAAACCCCACCAGCTACTCATCTTTTCTCAACAAGAAGATGTTTCAATTTTAAAGGGGACGCAACACATAATCTATCTGGTTTTCGTTTGGAAAATCTGGATATTGAAAAAGAAGAAAGTCTGCCCACCTTCGCATTTCGATCATGCACAATCGATTTTGTGTTATACTATTGTTGTCTCAATGGTTTACACAATTTTGAGACTACCAAAAGCAATCATCATATGCTTAATTCTTTTAAACACAAGCACGTACACATAGAGAACTATTTTTTCGGTCAAAACGTTCATAGAATAAACTTGTGTTATTCGATGATTGAATGGAAGACATGGAGGAGTGATCATCAAAAAGCTCCTTTCCAATGTGTATTCGTTACATACAGTGACTTTGTGTTACTGACATGCATTTTTAACTGATTCATTTGTTGATTCAAGTGTTACACTCATAATTTGTCTGGATTTGCAAAGATTCGGATAAATATCTTATGAATTGACGGATAATCAGAGGCTCTGGTGAAAGATCAAAGGTCAGATTGGTACATGACATTTCTTGTGAAAGTTTTGATTATTTCAATGCTCCAATCATCAAAAGGGGGATAAATTCAAGAAATGGAGAAGATTTATTCTAGAAATGTTGGTTGAAAGAAAACTTTGTAACAGTAATGGGGGAGAAAGATGTTGGTCCCGAAGGTGCTTAACAAGTTTGTAGAAGGGGGGGGGGGGTTGAATACAAACACAAGAATTAAAGTTTAATAAATTGTTTATTGATAAATCAAATACAATTTACAAGTTTGTTGCGGAATAAGATTAAGACATACTCAATCTAAACAAACTTAAGAAACACTAAGATGGTTGCACAAGAAATTCAGAGAAAGGGGGATTAAGAGATATAGAAAACAAAGGTTTCTATTTCGGTGTTCAAGGATTAAGCACACTTCAGATGAAGGGGTGATCTTCCTATTTATACCCTCTGCATTAAATGCATGGCAGGGCACTTTACACGTGGCGTTCACTGATTGGCTTTGGGAGTCTGACTTTTGGGAGACATGCTTTCGGCCGAACAATGAACAGTGTAGTTGACAGAGATGTTGTACGAATTGTGACAGAGACATGTCCGTTCTGACATATCGTACTAAGTTGTGCAAGGTGAGACAAAAGGAAACTTGAGGCATAAGCTAAGTGATCATTCGATCGCTGAGTATCTCTTTCTTCAGAGATATCAAGAGTTCAGCGATCGCTAAAGCTTTTCCTCATGTTCTTCGCGTATAAGTAGATTCGTCTTTTCTTCACTGATATCCGCATCAGGTCACTAGTAGACTTGTCTTTGTTCAGCAGCTTCGTCTTCGATTCAGCTATGAACATCTGTTGACGCGAGGCTTGTCTTCAGGGATTACGTTACTGTTTATATCAGAAACTATCAGCGATACTGAACAGAATCAGTTTGATCACTGATAGTGAAACACTAATACATACTAAATGTTTATAAGAAGACTATCAACGATAACTGAACAGACTCAGTCTGATCGCTGATGGTGAAACACTAATACATATTAAACGTAATTTTCACTGAGTATAGAAAAGGGTCGTTATCAAATCACTGAGAGAGTTTGGATCAACAATCTCCCCCTATTTGATAATGACAAAGTAACTGAAGAAAATTACTTTATAATTCAAAATGATGGAATAATTAGGACTCATAACATACATGTCCCAATTACTATTTTGAGGGATCTTTTAGTCATCAGCTTCAGCAGCTGGTATTATTTGAAGCTCTTTACCCCTAAGCAGGGGAGAGAACTATCTGGTCAGAAAAAGAAAAAGGTTAGATTTATTTTTAGGGAAGGAGAGAGATAAAGGCTAGAAAGATATAGGGGTGGGATTTTTATATAAGGATAAAGGAACAAGAGTAAGGCATACCTGAGAAGGATTCTCCTCAGGTAGTGAAATCATCTTCAGGGTTCCCTCAGCAGTTGCACCTTTGCTTTGGGAAGGGGTTCCTGAAGGTGTCTCTTGACTCCCCCCTGCTTTGATAACTTCTTTCGAAGCTATCGCTGATGAAGTGACAGCTGAAGAACACCATAAGGATTGATCTTCTTCATCGTCATCATCATCATCTAGAAGAGGTTCTTCCACTTGATCTTCAAGATCAAGGGCTTCATCATCATCTTCATCCTCTTCCTCTTCCTCATCATCAACTAGATCAGCGATGGTAGGAGGGCTTTCTCAGCAGCTATCTCCCCCTCAACATGAGAGGGAGTTTCCATCAGTTGTTCAGCAGCATCAGCTTCTTTCTCCTTATTTTCTTCAGATGCTTTATCCCCCTCTTTGTCATTATCACGGAGGGAGAGATCTTGGGAAGGAGTAGAGGTCTCAGCGGTGGACAACCTCTAGACTTCAACTTCCTGTCCTTTGAGCCGGTCTTCAAGTATAGGGATATCGGACGTAGCTTGATGAATAAACTCCACAGCTATGTCTAGAGCGGTGCGATCATCTTCTGTAAATGAAGGAGTAGGAGTTGGAGCTGGTTCCTTCAGGCGGGTCAGGATCTGCTGAAGAAGGACCTCACAGGCATCAACCTTTGTAGTCAGAGCTGCAAATTGTTGCTGTGAGTCCTCCCTGACTTTGACAATCGCTTCTTGGAGAGTAGCGATTTGAGAAATGTCAGCTTTGGAGGCGCAGTTGGCTGTCAGCGTCTTCAGAGCTTCACCAGCTGATTGAACAACATTGGTGGTGTTGTTGAGAGATGCAGTCAGAGCCTCCACCTTGGTTGTCAAACTGTTGACATTGGTGTCAACAGTCGCCAGACTAGGACCTGAAATATAAGTTAGTTTTTGAGAAACAGGCTTATATGGTGAGTTGGGAGAGGTGTTTAAGGTTATAGGGATAACTGAATTATCAAACATTTTGTAGAATTGTAACGATTCCTCAAAAGATTGATGTTCAGGTCCTATGGGTCCAAACTGTGGTTGAGTAGAAATAGATGGAGGGTTAGAGATCAAAGAAATAGAAGGACTAGAGATGGGGATAGAAGATGTAGGGATAGGGGTAGTTACCTCAGGTTGTTGTTGAACTGAGATTGTAGGTTGCGTCACTGTTGTTGTGACAACGACCGAGATCGCTGGAACGGTTGAAGTGATTGTTGCTTAGGATGTGGAGGAGAGACCCACGAAAGCATCCAAGGAAGTTTGTTCATAAACATCCTTAGGTATAGAGCTAGAGGTAGCTTTCTCCTTGGTCACCTTGGCCTTCTTCGAAGGACCAAGGGAGCCAGTTGATGGTCGTTTGGAAGGGGTAGCGGCAGGGATAGCAGAAGAAGGTACCTTCTGCGTGGCCGCTGAAGACGAAGAAGTCAGGAGAGAGAGACGAGAGTGAAGTTCAGAGATACTTACCTCATTGGGGAGCGTCTTGACCTCCAGGGAGCGCTGACCCACTTTCGAAAAAGATGCATCCGAGTTAGTGGGGTAAGTGGCAGGGTAGAGAAACTTCAGGTACGCGCAGATAAAGCGTACGTAGGGGACCTTGGGATCCCTTTCGGTCTTCTCTATCTTTGACTTGAGATCGTCAAAGATAGTTGTTGCATAGTCGGAGTTTCGTCCAGCGATTACTGAGTAAGCCATCTGGACCTGAGTCTTGCTTGCTTGGTCCAGTGACCCACTCTTCCTACTCATACACTGAATGAAGTGTGAGAAGATGTAGTTAAGCTAAGAAGGCATCAGTGCCTTCTTCACAAGAGTCAGCTTCTTGTTTGGAATCGTTGTCCTTGGCTTGGGTTCCCAAGCGTATTCCATGGCATCCAGGAATTGGATGAGTTCAGCATCAGTTGGCAAGGCGTCGAATCCATTCCTGGGTTTGTCAGAAAAACGTAGAGCTTTCCTCAGGCCTAAGGCAGTTATCATCCCTGAGCCAAGTTGAGTGCTGAAAGAGATAGCAGGAACCTGTTCACCCTTTTTGTTGGTGATAGAGGTTTCGTCAGCAGTAAACCAGAATTGCTGGAGAAGAGCTTTGGAGGGTGTGGGATCCACAGTGATAGCATAAGCAATGTAGGATTGCTTTAGAAACATTGCAGCTTCCTTCAGATGTGGGTACTTAACACCGTCAAAATCGAGACGTGCGAGATGATTGTTCTTTGGAAGCTCCGATTCAGTGAATGCGAATTTGATGTTCTTAGAAGCGACAAGTGCAGATTGAGCCATTCTGAATATGAGTAGATAAAAGAGTAGAAGAAAAGGTTTTAGTCTAAAAATAAAGAAGATTTTCTAGTTTCTATTTGAGGAAAGAAACATAGAAAATCATCAAATTTGAAGATTAACAAGGTGTTCTTAATATAATATAATAAGAACAAGAAGAAAAACCAAAGATTTTGAATGAGGAAAATCAAAATAAAATGGTTTTTAAAGAATAAAATCAAAAAGGAAAATGATTTTATGTGATTAGAATCTTATAAACCCATAAATGGAGTTTCATGTAAAAAGATTTAAGATAAGAATTAGAAAAAGATCAAGAATAACCTGTTGATCTTTGAAGAAGATGATACAAATGCTTGAGAATGCTAGAATGCTTGAGAGAGTATTCTTGCTTTGAAAGTATTTCCAGAAAGCGTAAAATGATAAAAATGGAAAAATATTCCTTTTATACGTGTGAGAAAGGAGAGAGAATGTGAGAGGCGGGAAAACAAATGCTCATCATGACATGGACACGTCCCACGAAGTTGATTGGATAGAAGGGCAACGGACGAACGTGTCAGAAAAAGGCATGTCGTGGATTGTCGGTTCAAATGACGTCATAGAAGAGAGAGACTGTTCATTTGTCCGTTTTGAAATTATCGCTAAAGAAAAGTCAGCGATAGATTTTTCTTTTTGAAAGTATCCCTGATGGTAAAGTTAGGGATGAATTTTCTTTTAAGAAGGATCACTGACTAGAAATATCAGTGATAAATTTATTTTTCAAAAAGCTTTTAATAATTTGAAGAAAGTTCAGTGATTAAAGTGTATATTTTGAAAACATCTTAACTGACTGAAGATTCAGATGTAAGGATTGAGAGAACATACCTAAGAGTCAGTGTTTATCAGAGAGAATGATAAAAGGGGAACTTATGATTACTGACACAATGCATGAACGCTGAAGATTTATTCTTCTAGATTCAGCATTCCAAGCTCACTGATGAAAAAGTTGAACCTTGTCTCATCAAGAGGTTTGGTGAATAAATCAGCAAGCTGAAAGTCAGTAGGGATAAAGTGAAGTTCAATATCACCATTCATCACATGATCTATGATAAAGTGATATCTGATCTCTATGTGTTTCGTCTTTGATTGTAGCACTGGATTGTTTGCTATAGCGATAGCACTAGTGCTGTCGCAATTGATAGGAATCTTTGACAGCTGAAGGTCATAGTCTAATAGTAGATTTCTCATCCATAAGATTCGAGAACAACAGCTTCCAGCAGCTACGTATTCAGCTTCAGCTGTGGAAGTGGACACTGAATTTTGCTTTTTACTTGTCCAACTTACCAGCTTTCCTCCCAGGAGTTGACATCCACCAGTGGTACTCTTTCTGTCAAGTTTACAGCCTGCAAAATCACTATCTGAATAACCAGTTATATCGAACCCTGAGTCTTTGGGATACCAAAGACCGAGGTTAGGAGTTCCCTTCAGATATCTGAAAATTCAATTAACAGCGATCGGATGGGATTCCTTGGGTTCAGATTGATAGCGTGCACATAAACAAGTAGAGTACATAATTTCAGGTCGGCTCGCTGTAAGATACAGCAGGGAGCCTATCATTCCTCTATAGGCAGTGACATTAACAGGTTTTCCAGAAGGATCTTTGTTAAGTGTCAGGGGTGGTGCCATAGGAGTTTTCATCGCTGAAGTTTGAGTAAGATCAAACTTCTTCAGCATATCTTTAACATACTTACCTTGGCTAATAAAAGTACCTTCGTCAGATTGTTTAATCTGAAGACCAAGAAAATATGTCAGCTCACCCATCATACTCATTTTATATTCTTTCTTCATTCTTTCATCGAAGCGAGTACATAGAGATGGGTTAGTAGAATCGCTGAGCATTGATCTAGCAGCTTCAATGATCATTCTGTTTCTTCTTTCACCGACTCCGTTTTGCTGAGGTGTTCTTACTGTAGAGAAGTTATGAGAAATTCCCTTGTTTTCAAAGAAATTGTTTAGGGAACTGTTTTTGAATTCAGTTCCATGATCACTTCTTATTGAACGAACAGTAAGATTATTCAGCACTTCCATCTTTTTAACAAAAGATGTTAGGTCTTCTAGAGTATCACTCCTACAGCGAAGAAAGATAACCCAGGTATATCGAGGGAATTCATCTACAATGACAAGCGTATATTTCTTTCCAGCTATTGATTGGATGTTGACAGGGCCAAACAGATCCATATGCAAGAGCTGAAGAGGACTTGTCACTGAGGAAACTTGTTTAGACTTGAAACTAGCTTTTCTTTGTTTTCCTTTTTCACATGCTGAGAAGAGAGATTCTTTAGCATATGAGTGCTGAGGAAGACCAGAAACCAGTTCCTTAGATGAGAGAGAATTCAAGGTTTTGAAGTTTAGATGAGATAGCCTTTTGTGCCATAGCCAGTTGACATCAGAAGAGGCCTTAGAGAGAAAACATAAGTTTTCAGTGATAGTAGAGTCCATATCTATTACATAGACATTTTCTCTGCGATAACCACTGAGAGCAAGTTTTCCTTTCTCATCCACCACTGAACATGCTTTCTTAGAAAAGCGAACTTCGTAGTCTTTGTCACATAGATGACTGATGCTCAGAAGGTCGTGCTTCAGTCCATCTACATAAGCGACTCTTCGAAAGGTAGTTGTCCCATTGTTGAGGACACCAAACCCTCGGGTATATCCTTTTCCATTTCCACTGAAGGTCACAGAGGGTAACAACAGAAAGTTAACAAAAGTAAAAAAAACGAAGAAAAATAACAAAATCTAAAACTGTACTAGGTAACAACAGATTAAGTCTTGAGATTCAACATGCCATGTTTCGAAATGAGAAAGTTAAATCTCTTTTCGTCAAGTGGCTTGGTAAACAAATTAGCAAGTTGATAATCTTTGTTTACAAAGTAGAGTTCGATTGCAATAAACCAAGATCAATCTAAACTTAGAGAGAGAAAGTAGAGAGAGAAAGTAGATATGTCATTTATCTCACAGTATGAAATGTTACAATAACGTGCTTACAAACCTGCAAGGCACAAAGCCAATTTATACCACAAGCTTTACACCAAGACTAAACATAACATGGAACTAAAACAGACTTTGACTTAGACAATGTTGACTTTACATCTTTGACTTTTCCTATTAAATCTTGGATACAATATAATGACCTAACAATCTCCCCCTTTGTATTTAAGATTTAATAAAAAAACTGACACTAGTCTTCAACTCTCTTGATTCTTCAGCTTTTGTCTTTGACAACTTTGAGCTTTGAAGCTTTAACAATATTCAGTCTTTCAGCCTTTGAAGAATCTTGAAAAGTCTTTTTCACTTTGCATCTTCGAAAATCAACATGTCTTGAACACAAATCAGAATTCTTGAAACTTTTGACACTCCTTTAAAACTTTGAACTTTGAAACATCTTTGAAATCTTCATCTTTGAACTTTGACACAACTTTGATTGAGGAATCTTTGAAAAACTTGTATCTTCATCTCTTGTGATCTCTGAACCGTCTTCAGAAAAACAAACTTTCTCAATCATATGTCTGATTTGTCTTTAAATCATATCGGAATGATTTCTTTTCATCTGACTTGAACTTTCTTGAACTTTGTAGATTTCTCCACAAGTCTTTTTCACTTTGAACTTTCTTCATGACTTTGAAATTGATTTGAAATTGAACTTTGAAAATTTCTCCCCCTTTTTGATGATTGTGAGCATCATGATCATCAAAACTTCTTCAATTTCAGCACTTTCTTTTATTTCCCCCTTTGAAATGACAAACAATCTCCCCTTTATGATAATTTGACAATCTGCGCTCTTTGATCTGAGTATCCGTCAATTCATGAAAAATTTATATACCTAAATCTTTTCAATTTCAGATATAATGAACGTGCTCACCCTGAATCAACAAATGATACAGTTAGCATACCTGTAAGTAGCACGGAGCCACTTTGTACAACGGATGTACATTGGAAATGAGCTTTTGTGAAGTTTACTCCCCCAAGGCTTCCATTAAATCATCGAAAAACCACAAAGGAATTTTCTATGAATGTTATGACAAGAAAACGTATTCCTTGTGTGTACGTGAAAGTGTAGAATGATTGAAGCTACTTAGCTTGATCAGGCTCAAATTGTGTAAACTGTTGAGACAACAACAGATATTACACGAACTCAATGTGCATGAAAGAGATGCGAAGGTGGGGCAACTTTCCTTCTTTTTCAATATCTAAATCTTCTGAGTGAAGACTAGATAGCAGATATGTTGCATCCCCAAAGAAAATGAAACATTTATTTGTTAAGAAAGAAACGAGTGGCTGGTGGGGTTATAGCAAGAGTTGGCATGGGCTCACTGCCTTTTTCAATGATGGTCACCAAAGAGTGTGAACCAATCAGTAGATGTGGCTGCCCGACTCAGAAAGTGGTTGGTGCAGAGTTCTGATATTCTTTTAACTCTGTTCTCACACCCTCTTCCTTTTTAACATTAAAGCTCACTTCTAACAAAACTCTCTTTTCCATTTTTCCGCTCAGCACAATGAGAAAACTCAACCGGATAAGTTATCTCCCCCACTCTTTGATTTTGGCCCCTCACCCCTCAATCACTCTAGGATAACTTCCGGGGTAGGAAACACTGGTTTACGTGAATCCATGGAAGTTCTGTTTAAGCTCTCACACGAATCCCATGCAAGTCCTAAAAAGAATGGTTGCTCAACAGTTTAACTGAACAATTAAGCACAAAATGTATAAAAACATTTTCAAAATGTATGCTCATGAAATTTGAGCAATTGAACTTTGAAGAATTCTCAAAACAAAGATATTGAATAAATGAAATGAAATCAAGAGAATTGTTTTGAGAATCTGACAATGTATCAATCAGATCAAATGAAATGGTTAGGGTATCAAAGAACTGGATATTTTGTTTATATGAACAAATATAAACAATTTAAGCAATGAAAGCACAAATATTGAAATGATGAAAGATGCTCAACTACATTTGAAAGCAAACGGGAGTATTACCATCGAAAAATTTGTTCATTATGAGACATGGTAATAACAAATTCCAATGAAGTACTGAACCGGTGTGTATGAATACTTTACAGTATAAATACAAGATAATACGCAAGTATTGATCTTTGGAAACACACGGTCAGTTAAACATTAAAACTCAAAATTGAAAAACATTTAAAATCACACTTCTTAATTCATGAAATCTTTTGAGAACCAGAAGTGGTTTGAACATTTCAGAAAACGTTTTTCATGCTTGAAAGTTGTTAATCTTTCAAACAATCAGAGATCTAGAATTAGAAGATACTTACCTTTAAGCTCCCCCTCAAATCATGATATAATGATTTAGGTCTATTAAGCTCCCACTGGATATTTGCGAAATATCCAAGTATGATCATTGAAGAACGGGTCATGATATGTTGTAATCAGAAGCCATCACCTTTACTCCCCCTATAAATTATGCATCTAAAATATGTCAGTGAAAAAGCACAAGATAGAGATCAAATACAACTCCCTTTTGAATTGTAGACCATCATATCTTCCAAATATATTGTCAATGAAAAAGCACATGATAAAGATCAGATAGAACTCCCTTGTGAATTGTAGATCGTCATATCTTATCGGATGCAAAGTATTTCAGAAAAGAATGTACTCCCCCTTGACGGTTGATTTCCTCATTCGAGTATTTGAGTACAATCTCTTATCGAGTACGAGTCCTAAACTGTTGTGTTTAGAAGTCAAACTCCGTTGAAGTATGGGTCCTAAGTTGATTTACTTAGAAGCCTTGTTTCTCTTACTTCCCCTTTACAGTAGTTGCCTGCATCACAGAATCAACTTTCGGCTTTGGTACCTACTGGTATTTGGGTCCATGAATGTTAGTTGCAGTTCGAATGGGAGTAACGGAATAAGAACCATACCAGAAATGATCACTGGCTTTGTGAACATGATCATGTGTACGACAATAAGAACAATAATTTTTCTTACCTGATAACCTGATTAATTGATCTCTCGAGTAGATATGGTCAGGTTTACCTTTACGTACATTGTTCTTCTTGGCTCTGTGTGTATGTACACATGATTTCTTTCCTTTCAGCTCATCTTTCTTCTAACCTTCAACTGGTTTCTTCTTCCATACCAGTTCCCTTTCTTTATATCTTTTTCTTCTTTGATATGTACCTGAACCATCTATATTTCTATCATAGAAAAAGTTAGTACTACGAATCTGATCAGATGATTTAACTGACCTTTGTGAAGAAATAGTTTTCTGATTTGAACTTGATGCTGTCTTTTCAAGCTCTTTAATCTTTGAAGCAAAACTGTCTCTTTCTTTGACAAGAAGGTCAATCTTCGTCTCGCATTCAGATTTCGTTTTCTTCTCTTTCAGCATACTTTCAGATAGTTCAGATAGCTTCTCAGTAAGCTTTTTTATCTCAGCCTCAAACATGGTTCTTTCTTCTTCAAACCCCTTCTCAGCATCCTTTCTTTGGCCGAATATTTCTTTGAAGAATCCAACGTTCTTTTGTTCAATTGCCTTTTTCTCCTTGTCAAACTTTTCTCTTTCCAAAATAAGTACTTTCTCAAAATCAGAAACTTGTTGAGAAAGCTTTATGCGTTTAAGCTCAACAGTCTTCTTTTCTTCAAAACTCTTTCTTGAAAAATCTGAGAACTTTTTTGAAAATCCTTTCTTTTCACTCTCAAAATCAGCTTTATCTTTGACAATCTTTTGTTCCAAATCAGATATTTTCTTTCGAAGCTCAACATTTGCATCTTCCAAACTCTTAATCTTCTATTCATAGCTTTGAACAGATGCTACTAGCTGGATTTGCTCAATATGTTTTTCAAAATAAGAGATTTTTCTTTTTTGCTCAGAATTCACAGATTCCAAAACCTTTACCTTTTCTTTTGAAGACAACTTTGATTTATTTTCAAGCTGATCCCATATCTGTTTTGCAGTAGCATATGTGCAATCTAATTGAATAGAAATCTCATCTGAAATTCCCTGCAAAACAAACACTTTGGCAAATTTATCAGCTTCATGTCTCTTTCTATGCTCATCTGTATATTCGTTAAGATACATTGGACCCTCTTTTATTTGCCTTAGTCCATAAGCTCCTGGATAAGAGGAAAGCTTTGTCGGAATTTTCATCATTCCTTCCTACAAAGATAATCTGATATAATCATTCAACTCATGTTGATCAATGAAGGCTAAGAAATGATCTTTCCACTGCTCATATTCTCCTTTGACTAAAACAGGAGGTTTCACACAAGTTTTAGTACATAAAACTTCTTTGACAAAAGACATCTGATCTCGTTTATATTTTTCTTGAAGTTCTACAATTTGCTGTGTCAGACTTTTCTCTCTAGGCCTTGTAAAATAATCATCATCATCCATGATTCCTGTAACAAAAAGATTCAGAAATTAGCTTGATAAGAATGATCGTTCCCAAACAATTCAGAAAAATTTGACTCAAAGTCAAACTTAGATCACAAAAAAAAATAATCTCAGAAAAATTCAATCGCTGGAACTCTCAATTCACTGGAACTTGTAGATCAAATGAATTCAAAACCTGCAGAACAGAAACTAGCAAATTAGATCAATTGAAATGACATATCAACTAGAATTAGCAGGTTGTGTGTTGAACTTGCAGATTCAAGTAACATGAAATTAGAACTCGCAGATCCTGTGATTGATTTAGAAATTTGCAGATCTTTTAACATAAAACGAAAACTGCTGTTCAATACTGTTGATCCAAACTCTCTCAGTGATTTGATAACGACCCTCTTCTATACTTAGTGAAAATTACGTTTTAAAATGTATTAGTGTTTCACCATCAGCGATCAAACTGAGTTTGTTCAGTTATCGCTGATAATCTTTCTTATAAACATTTCTATATATTAGTGTTTCACTATCAGCGATAAGACTGAGTTTGTTCAGTTATCACTGATAGTTTCTGATGTAAACAGTAAACGTAATCCCTGAAGACAAGCCTCGCGTCAACAGGTGTTCATAGATGAATCGAAGACGAAGCTGCTGAACAAAGACAAGTCTACTAGTGACCTGATGCGGATATCAGTAAAGCAAAGACGAATCTACTTATACGTGAAGGAACATGAGGAAAAGCTTTAGCGATCGCTGAACTCTTGATATCTCTGAAGAAAGAGATACTCAACGATCAAATGATCACTTAGCTTATGCCTCAAGTTTCCTTTTGTCTCACCTTGCACAACTTAGTACGATATGTCAGAACGGACATGTCTCTGCCACAATTCGTACAACATCTCTGTCAACTACACTGTTCATTGTTCGGCCGAAAGCATGTCTCCCAAAAGTCAGACTCCCAAAGCCAATCAGTGAACGCCACGTGTAAAGTGCCCTGCCATGCATTTAATGCAGAGGGTATAAATAGGAAGATCACCCCTTCATCTGAAGAGTGCTTAATCCTTGAACCCCGAAATAGAAACCTTTGTTTTCTATATCTTTTAATCCCCCTTTCTCTGAATTTCTTGTGCAACCATCTTAGTGTTTCTTAAGTTTGTTTATATTGAGTCTGTCTTAATCTTATTCCGCAACAAACTTGTAAATTGTATTTGAATTATCAATAAACAATTTATTAAACTTTAATTCTTGTGTTTGTATTCAAACCCCCCCCCCTTCTACAAACTTGTTAAGCACCTTCGGGACCAACAAATACTAAAACTCATATCACATCAAATAGAACTTGAACAAGTAATGCTTTGTGTGATGAACTGATGGTGAAAACAGTACTTTTCGCGGGAAGACAAGTCCTGAACTTGTCGAAAACTTGGCGAAAAACAGAAGAATCTAGCGCAAAGATAGATGATCTAGCACAAACCTCTTGAAAACACTGGCGCAAACTGAAGATGAACTGGCGCAAACTGAAGATTAACTCGCGCAAAATATGAATCTGGCGCAAAACCAAGAAAATCAAGAAAAAACTTCTAATTTTGATTACAGAAACGAAATAGATGAAATTTTCACACACAGATGTGTTCGAAAACAGATTTCTAACCACAATGAATCAATCAATTCGAACAATTTTCACATAAATGAAAATTGAAGAATCGAACAGTACGCTTTATCGAACAGATGAAAAACTCGAAAAAAAACTCAAATTGAACTACAAAAACTGAAATTCTTGCAAATTGAAGTGAAACACAAATGATCTATTACTGATTTCGAATCCAACAAAACAATTTTTAAGAAAATTCGTTCATATTTCAGTAAGAATTTGTGAAAAATTCATAAAATGAGATTTTCTTGATCGAGATCAAGAAAATCAATCAAATTCTCTGAATTGATAACGAATTCAGATTGAAAAGATGAATCTCTCAATTCTCTCAGATTTAGATTCTGCTCTCATACCAATTGATAAACCAAGATCAATCTAAACTTAGAGAGAGAAAGTAGAGAGAGAAAGTAGATCTGTCATTTATCTCACAGTATGAAATGTTACAATAACGTGCTTACAAATCTACAAGGCACAAAGCCAATTTATACCACAAGCTTTACACCAAGACTAAACATAACATGGAACTAAAGCGGACTTTGACTTAGACAATGTTGACTTTACATCTTTGACTTTTCCTATTAAATCTTGGATACAATATAATGACCTAACATATTGTACCTTTTTCAACATTGTCTTTGATAAAATGATATCTCACATCGATGTGCTTCGTTTTCGTATGTTGAACAGGATTTGCAGATTTTGCAATAGCGTTATTTGAATCACGGTAGATCGGTATGTTGTTGTACTTGAAACCACAATCTCGGAGTTGTGTTCGCATCCACAATACTTGAGAACAGCAGCTAGCCACAACTTTGTACTCTGTCTCATCTGTTGAAGTAGATACACATAATTATTTCTTCGAAGCCCAACTTACGAGTTTATCGCCTAAGAATTGAATGTGTCCCAAAGTACTCTTCCTGTCAAGCATACAATCTGCATGATCTGCGTCTGAATACGCTGTGAGCTCAAAACCAGTATCTTTAGGATACCATAGACCAAGATCTGCAGTGCCTTTCAGATACCTAAATATACGCTTTACCGCTGAAAGATGGGATTCTTTTGGTGAAGCCTGATATCTAGCACATAAGCACGTAGAAAACTTAATATCTGGCCTACTAGCCGTCAAGTACATCAAAGAGCCAATCATCCTTCTATAGGTTATAACATCTAAATATCCACTTTCATCTTGTTGATGTTCATTAAGGGGTTCAGTTGAAGTAGTCGGTGCAGAAGCTTCAGTTGGTTGGACACTTCAAGTCTGTTGAGTAGGCGTTGTCGTACATCCAACTGATTGTGTTACTTCTGGCTCTTCATTAACATTCACAGCTTCAACTGATTGAGTAGGCATATGAATTTAAGTTTCTTCCTGAATCGGGGGAACATATTCAGTTGTGACATCTGAAGTGATTGGATGATGATTGCTTGAATTTTCAGATATGTCAATGACAACAGGTTTATTCAAATTAGAACCAAGAAACTCATCGTAGAAAAATTCAAACAGTAAATCTAATTCTGTTAAATGAGATGTAGACATTGATGGTTTATCAGAATTGGAAACAATAACCGCAGGTTCTGGACTGATTTGCCTATAAGCTAATACTCCAGTTATCACGGGTTCTGAACTGTTTTGATCAGAAGCCATCTCTTCATTGAATGTAACATTTACGCTCTCAACTACAATCTTTGACTTCTTCAAATAAACTCTGTATGCCGCAGATGTCTGAGAATATACAATGAAAATGCCTTCATCAGCCTTAGGACTGAATTTGTTCAGGTTCTCCTTGTCATTAAGCACAAAACACCTGCATCCAAAAATATGAAAATTTTTAATGTTAGGTATCCGATTATTAATCAAAGCGTGTGGTGTTTTACCAAACCGGTGATGAATAATGGAGCGATTTTGAGTATAGCATGCAGTTGACACAACTTCAGCCCACAGAAATAGAGGTAGATCTGACTGGCTCAATATCATGCGAGCAGCCTCCACTAAGGTTTTGTTTCGCCTCTCTACAACTCCATTCTATTCCGGTGTTCTGGCAGCAGAAAATTGATGTGTTATCCCGACCGATTCGAGATAATCGTCAACAATTTTGTTCTTGAATTCCGTGCCATTATTAGTTCGAAGAAGCTTTACTGTCTTCTGCAGATTCACTTGAGTGGTCTTTAAAAAAGAGATGATGACATCGGACATCGGACATCGGTCTTTAAGAAAGAGGGTGACAGAAGTGAGCTTTGAGCAATCTTCCCTGTCTTTGATAAAACTGTCTTCAAAAACTTTTGTAATCTCTCCAAAGTCTGTCTACAAAAATATTAACATTCTCCCAAAGGTTATACAAACCTCTTTCAGACATCGGAAAGATATTATCTTCAAGTTTAGCTCAGTTTGCTTTAGCAAATTGTCTTCAAAGGAAATTTCAGTAAAATCTACTCATATTTTGAAAACTTTGACCTCTCTCTTTCAGTTTTCAACAATCTTTCTTCAAATGAACTTTCTCAACATAAATTTCTTCTTTCAGCTCCAACTTTTCTTTAGTCAACATTTCTTGCCAAACAACTTCTCCCATATTCATTTCTAATACAAACATTCCTTGAACGCTTCTCAAACATTTCTTGAACCTCTAATCTCTTCCATATCCATTTCTTGAACCACTCTCCCCCTTTTTGATGATTAGAGCATTGAAATCATCAAAGCTTTCACAAGAAATGTCACTGAAATTCTGACCACTGATCTTTTACATAGAGCCTCTGACTATTCATCGATCCAAAAGATATTCATTCGAATCTTTGCAAATTCAGACAAATTATGAGTGTAACACCTGAATCAACAAATGAATAAGTTAAAATGTCTGTCAACAACACTAAGTCACTGTGTGCAACGAATACACATTGGAAATGAGCTTTTTGATGTTCACTCCCCCAGGTCTTCCATTCAATCATCGAAATAACACAAGTTTATTCTATGAACATTTTGATAGAAAAACGTATTTTCTGTGTGCTCTTGCTTGTGGTTGAAAGAATTAAACACATATGATTGCTTTTTATAAGGCTTAAAATTGTGTAAACCATTGAGACAACAACAGTTAAACCCAGAGTCAATTGTGCATGATCGAAGTGCGAAGGTGGGGCAGACTTCCTTCTTTTTCAATATCCAGATTTTCCAAATGAAAATCAGATAGATTATATGTTGCGTTCCCTCGAAATATTGAAACATTTTCTTGTTGAGAAGAAAATGAGTAGCTGGTGGGGTATTTATCAAGAGTTGGCATGGGCTAGTTGCCTGTTTCAATGATGTTCACGACGGAATTGTGAAACACTAGCAATGTGGTTGCCCGACTCAGAAAAAGTTGGTGCAGGGTTTGATATTCTTTTACTCTGTTCTCACCATCTTTCTTTTAAACATTAAGCCCACATCTAACCAAACTCTCTTTTCCATTTTATCTCATCACTCAACCCACACTCAGTATTTTTGACTCCTCACTCTTCGATCACTAAGGATTAACTTCTTGGGTAGGAAACACTGGTTAACGTGATTCCATAAAAGTTTTAGTTTATCTCACACAATGAACCCATGTAATCATGTCAGATGTTGGTATGCTCATAAATATAATCATGAAGATTTGAGCATTTTAAACATTGAAGATATTTCAAACAAGTATATTGAATGAAAAAAATGAATACTAGAAACTTGTTTGAAAATCTGACATTGTATGAAAAAGATCAAAATCGAAATGATTTATCGATTAAGGCTTAAGTCAGCAAAAATTTGATATTTGTCTATACGAACCAAAATATACACATTATCGAAAGAAATGTTTCAAAATGAATCAACCCTCAAACTTTGAATAACAAGCGGGGTGTATCACGATCGAAAAAGTTGTTCAATTTGAGACATGGTGATAACATTTACAATAAAAATTTAAACCGGTGTGTGTCAATACTTGAAAGTATATGGAAAAGACAATACACAAGTATATATCTTTGGAAACACACGGTTTATTTATCAATTAAGCACATATAACATGAAAACATTTAAAATCACACTTTTATATTCATGAAATGTTTTTAAGAATCAGAAGTGGTTTGAACATTTAAGAATATGTTTTTGTGTGTTCCAGATTCTAGTTTCTATTAAAATAACAATCAAACAAACAAGATTAAAACACAATGAATTACCTGTTTGATTACTTTGATTTTTCACAAGATTACACTTTCTCTCTCTAGAACTCTTTCTCTCTCTAAAACTGTATTCTCTCTCAAATCTCAATTCTTACGTACATTCTGAAATACAAGAACAAAAACTATTTATACTACCACCTAATACAAGGAAACAAATATAAAAACAAATACAACTAAGTTTGACTTATTACAAAATAGACTTTGACTTTTAATGAGATTTGACTTTAGCAGCTTTGACTTTCTCAACTTTGACCTTCAGTATTATTGATCTTGTATCCAACAGATTTATGCTCTAACAGTTTTCATATCTGAAAGTTGTCCTTCTTTCAGACACGTATTTGATTAAGATTAGAAATAAACTTTTCGCTCAGTTTTAAATCTCATCAAGTCAACTCTAAGTCTTATATGATATGATAGTGTAAGCTCTCTCTCAATTATGCAAAAATCAAAAATCTGTCAAAGTACAAAGCTTAATTCACAAAAATTTATTGAAAATAAAATGACATAAAGCAATAAAACTTTGAATGTATGAGTTCTGATCAAATATAATCAGAAGTCATATACTCCCCCTGAATTTATGCATCAGGAAAAATATGCACTCCCGCTTAAAGGTTGATCTTCTCATTCATGTATCGGAGTACAATCTCGTATATGCACGGAGTATAATATCTTTTGTTCGTTGAAGTATGAGTCCTAAACTGTTGTGTTTAGAAGTCAAACTCTTTATCTTTGAGGGACGGGTTCTGAACTATAGTATTCAGAAGCCTTGGTTCTTTTACTCCCCCTTATCTTGAGGTGCCTGCAACACAGATTCATCTTTCGACTTTGATACCCACTGGTATTTGGGTCCATGTTTATGAGTTGCAGTTCTATTAGGAGTAATAGAATAACAACCATACTAGTAATGATTACTTGATTTATGAACAAAATCATATGTACAACAATAAGAACAATAATTCTTCTTATGAGCTAACCTGATTAATTGATCTCTCAAGTAAACAAAATCAGGTTTACCTTTCTGCACACTGTTCTTCTTGGCATTTGGTGGATGTACACATGATTTCTTACCTTTCATCTCTTCATTATTTTCATCATCAACTGGTTTGACTTTCCAAACCAACTTTTCTTCTCTATATCTTCTTCTTCTTCTTTTGAATGTATCTGAACCATCTACATTTCTATCAAAGAAAATGTTAGTAGTACGAATCTGATCATATGAATTAACTGACCTTTTTGTTGAAACAGTTCTTTGATGTGAGCTTGCTGCTATCTTTTTAGAATCAACTGAATCATTTCTAGGTGTGTGGATAAATGACTGGAGTCTTCTGCTCAGTCACCACCACCTTAGAAACAATTTCTTCAAGCTCTTTTATTTTTGAAGATAAACTGTCTCTTTCTTTGATGAGTAGGTTAATCCTTTCTTGATATTCAGACTTTGCTTTTTGTTATTTCAAAGCACATGTTGACAGTTCAGATAACTTGTAAGTAAGCTTCCTTATCTCTGATTCAAACATCTGTCTTTCTTCTTCAAAACCATTCTCAACATTCTTTCTCTAAACTGATATTTCTTTGAATATTCCAACATTCTTCTGTTCAATGGCCTTCTTCTCTTTTGCAAACTTGTATCTTTCCATTATGATCACATTCCCAAAGTCAGATACTTGTTGAGAAAGCTTGGAACATTTAAGCTCAACGACTTTCTTTTCTTCAAAACATTTCCTTGAAAACTTTGAGAATTTCTTTGAAAACTCTTTCTTTTCTTTATCAAAATCATCTCTGTCTTTGGCCATCTTTAGCTCCAAATCAGAAATCTTCTTATTCAACTCTTCATTAGCAGTTTCCAAATCCTTAACTTTCTCCTCATTCTTTTTAACAAACTTTCTTTGCTGGATTTTGACAATTTGATCTTCCAAGTCTGAGTTCTTGCTCTTCAACTCAGTATTCTCAGCTTCTAGACTCTTTTCCTTCTCCTCATTCTCATTGCAATTTATGACTTTCTCCATTTCTGACATCTTCTGCATTAACTTAGAATTCTCAGTCTTCAATTTATCAACTTCCAACAATTTATCTCCTTTCAAAGCTTGAAGAAGTTCTCTTTCAAGTTGTTTTATATGAATTTTATACTCAGCAAAGAAATCTGAGAATTTTCCAGAACTAGTTGCCTTTTACGGTAAACTCATATGTGCATGCATCCATTCTTTAAGACTGTTGAAAGTAGTAACTCGGTCATTTTCTGGCTGTTTATAGTAATCCACCAAATGTTCATATCCAACAATTTCTTTGCATAACTTGAAGTTGTTCTCACGCTTTTGTACAATCTTATCTTCAAGAAAGACAATCTTGGCTTTAAGTTTAGCAAAATCTTCTTTTGATGACATCTTGAGCTTTAAACTGCTTGAAATGATTGTCAAAACTCAGAAATAAACTGGATCTACAAAACGTCAAACTTGGTCATCTCACAAAAATCTCAGAAAAATTCTGAGTATAGAAAAACTTTGTCCCCCCTCCGCAGACTTAGCACGAGGGTCCCACTTTATGCGCGTTTGTACTTCAAGCAAACCACTTTATGCACGTTTGTACTTCGCGCACACCGAAGGATGCGAGAACTAAAGTTTGCACAAGAAGGCTCGTGCGAGTTCTGGCTTCACGCACACTTAATCTTGAGAGTTCTTGACACTTCTCGCACACACTTCATGCAATACGTTTGTGCGTTCGAGACTTAGAAATATTTTCGATTTTGACTTCGCGCTAAATGTACACTCGTAGACTTCACTTCTCGCAGATGTCACTTCGTGCACAACAAGAGAGATGAACAGTAAAAACTCGCACGATGGGATGTGCGTGTTTCTACTTCTCGCAGGACAAAGCTTGCGAGTTCTTTATCATTTTTGAATTCTTATGTTTTGCGAGTTCTTACCTATGGGTCTTGCGTGTTCTTCAGATCTAGCGAGTTCTTGGAGTTTTCGAACAAAAACTTGTGTCTTTCACTGATTTCGATAAAATCCTTCACCAATTAGCCCGAAACTCTGCAGATCACATCGATTTTATGTCTAGAACAATTTACAATCAAGAGATTTAAAACTACATCACTAAAGATTACAATTTGATCACAAATCAGTATAAGTACGAACTCGAACAAAAAAACTTTCAAGAATCAAAATTCACACCAATCTATTGTGAATTAGCCAAACTAATCAAGACTAAACATATTCTAGAATCAATTACGAGTTCTATTACACCAAAATCAGATCAAAAACAACATTAACACTCAAAAATCGATCCAACACAGTCAACTTGCGTGTTCTTGGCAATTCGATCAAAATTTCTCAAATCAATACATGTTTCTAAATTTGTCTTTGCTCTGATACCAATTGTTATCCCAGATAAAAATATAAATAAGATGACAACAATTAAACTCAACAACTGATTTCAATTTCAATTCTCAATTTGATTACAGATTGCACTCTCAAAGACTTTCTCTCTCTACAATATGAACATGTATGACACTCTGATAGATCTTCTAATAACTACACGCACAACACAGTGTCATATCCCTATTTATACAAAAACATAAAACACTCACAACACTATACACGCACAAAAGAGAAACACTCATACTACTAAACTCTCACAACATTTTTCATTTACAATGCTTGACTTTGACTTTATTACAGAGAGACTTTGACTTTCTTCTTGAGAGTTAACTTGACCTTTGACTTGGTTAACTTTCAATCTTCAGTCTTCATGATCTTGTATCCAACAAATATATGCTCTAACAAAGTGTATCTTGAATAATCGTCCACTATCACTAAAACATATTTCTTGTCGTTGATGCTTTGAGTTCGCATTGGAACACAGAGATCCATATGCAACAATTCCAATGAAGAACTTGTACTCAGTTCAGGCTTAGGCTTATGAGAAGCCATTTTCATCTTGTCTTTCTCACACGCAGCACACAGATGTTCTTTAACATATTTAAGCTCTGGAAGTCCTTTCACAAAGTTACAAGTGACCAACTTATTGATGTATCGAAAGTTGAGATGAGATAGACGTCTAAGCCATAACCAGCTTTGCTGCATAGAGGCTTTTGAAAGTAGACATACCTCATTATCAGTCTTGACTTTTGACAAATTAATAATGTAGAGGTTTGACTTCCGCGTCCCGACCAAAAGTTATTTTTCGTCTTCAGTTCTAACACAGCAACTCTTGGCCTTAAAATTCACCTCTATGTCTTTGTTACAGAACTGACCAATTCTGAATAGGTTATGTCCTAGTCCTTCAACGTAGTTCACCTTTTTGATCGTTACGTTTTCTTGTACAACATCACCGTATCCCAAAATCGGTGAAAACTGGTCATTTCCAAAGCTTACGTTTCTGCAAAACTTCTCTGTATAATTAGACAAAATATCTTTCTGCCCAGTCATATGCTTGGAGCAACGAGAATCCAAGTACCACATACGACGGGTCTGCACAAGAGAAATCAGGAAACAACAGGTTTAGGTACCCATTTATAGACGGGTCCTATCGTGTTGGCACATGATTTTGGCATCCATTTGATTTTGGACCCTTTGATCTTTTGAAAAACTTTTGAGAAATATGAATTATATACATGATATGTACCAAACCAATCATCAGAATATTGTCGAGTCACAAAATTATTTCGACCATGTGTTGACAATTGAGTAGTAAACGGAGATAATTGGAACAATTGCTTTCTTGCGTAGGTATTGTAAGAAGTTACAAGATTTGTTTTGAAAGAATCAATATCACTAACTAAATCACTATCACTAACAGAAATCCTATTACAGTAAGAATCAGGGAATGATTTTGTAGGCTCTTCAATCTTCTTCTTAGGTCGCCATTCAAATCTCACTTCAGACTTTTTCTTTGTCAATTCTGAAACAAAAGATTTAACTTTGTTAGGAACATGAGATTTCTGAGGTTGTCTTTTCATTTGCTTACATGTGTTGGTCCGTTTCTGTGAATGCCTTTTCTTTTGCTTTTTACCTTTAGAATAATAGGTACTCACAAGAACTAATTTATCAACCTTAGTTGATGATTCACCTTTCTCAAACACACTAGGTAAAGCATTAGAATTGATAATAAAATCATAATGATTTGGAAGTTTTGTAGTGAAATCAAACATCTTAACACTTTCATCAACACAACCATCAGAATTTAAAAAATCATTTGCATCCACAAATAAGTCATCAATACCATCATCAGAAACTTGAGGTGCCTTAGAAGAATTTGAACACACTTTTTGATCAGATTTAAAACAGTGTTCTTTATAAATGTAGAAAACACAATTTTCTCAAGTTCAACCAAAGTTCTTTCATCATCTAAAACATTTTGAAGCTCAACAATTTTTCTTTCTAAAACGAGTGGAGGAACATAAATTTTGGCTTTAACAGGTTTTGCCTCCAACTCCTTAGTAGAATAGCTTTCAAAATAATCATTTGACAAAAACTTTGATTGTTTAGAAAGATAACTATCATTCAACTTTTTATAGCAGAATGGTAGCTGGATTTTAGTTGTGTTCTTTCGGTTCTCGTCTTCCTTGGCCTCAACTTCATCAGAAGATTTGGTAACAAATTTGGGTTTGAAATGAGGATGTTTATCAGCCACTTGTAGAAAATCAAAATTGTATAAAGCTGGTTGTTTTCTGATTGCTTTATTCAAATAGTGTGGGTTATCGTAACCGAGACCCCACTTTTCTTTAAAATCATAATCTTCATTTAGTGTGTTTAGAAAGATGTTTTGATCTGTTTGAACTCGAGTGTAAAGTTTTTCTTCCAAACCATTAATTTTTTTCAACAACAACTTATGAACTTTTAAAACAAACTCTTGTTTCTCACATTCAGAAGTATTTAATTTTGAAACAGTTTCCGAAATTTTAGTTACATGACAAGCTATTTGTTTTTCAAAAACAACAGTAGATTTTTTTAAAGAATCAAGCAAGTTTTTGTTCCCAACAATTTCTTTGTTGAGATCAAAAATTGTTTGACGCTTCTTAGCAACCCTACTCTTCTCCTTTTTGAGTTTTGCTTGTAAGTCTTGAAGCTCAACCATCATGGCTTCCATCTGTTTTAAAAAGTCAGGTTCAGAACTAAGTTGTACCTCATCGGAAGTCTGCTCATCCAATTCATCGTATTTCACTTCCTTTCCCATGAGGCACATATGTGCAATCTCATCCTTTTCTTCATCATCCGAGTGATCTAGCCAATACTCATCATCAACCATCAATGCCTTTCCAGCTTCTTTTTGCTTTGCCAGAAGCATCTTATTTTTGTAGTAATATGAGTTCCTCACAGTCGGCTTTCGGCAATCCTTGGCATAATGGCCCACTTTGCTGCAGTTATAGCACTTGATCAACTCTTCAGACTTATTCTCACTATAATCATTCAACTACCTTTTCTTCTCTTCCGACTTCCTTTCCACAAACCTCTTCTCCTCAAATCTTCTTCTCCTCAAATCCTCTTCCTTCAATCCTTTCTTTATGATCATAATTTCTTGACCCTGACGAGTACCTCTGATTATTGGACCCCGACTTCTTGTAGACTTTTTCTGAAACGCTCCGGTCATCAGTAACATAGCTTTCTTTATGTTTTCCCCATCATCAGAGTCAGAATCAACATCTTCAGAATCAGCAGAACTTGAAATAACAATCTTTTTCTTTTTTTTCTTATCCTTCTTCTCTTTCTCTTTCTTTGCAACTACCAAGGCAATAATGTAACACCCGGAAATTCTCAAGGTAAGTATTTATTCCCTTTAAATGCATTAAATGTACCTATGTGAGTATATGATCCTTTGTATGCGATTTATGATAGTTGATATGTTGAAATGTCGTATAATCTGGCTTACCATCCATAATTGTTCAAATATCGCGTTAATTGTCGAATAAGGTCAAAATTCGGGACGTTTGGGGTATGGCGCGACAATGACAGGCGACTATGACATGGTCACTGTCGTCGTGTCAAGGTCGCGGGGAGTGTACCGTAGGGTGTGTGTGTGTGGGTTTTGGGTTGTTGGGGTGATTTATTGCTCTCCAAGCCTCAACCAAATGTATTTATTGAAGATCATCATCAAGCTACTCCTCTCCTTCATCAAGTCTCCTTTGGGCATTATCTAGAGTTTTCATCTTTTCTAGGTTTTGGTCCAAAACCTAGATAGTGAGTTTACTAAACCTTTGTTAAAACTAGATACACATCATAATCTTCTAATTGATACTTTATCTCTATATGTGCAAATGTTTGAGGGTTTCTTCGTGAAAATAGTTGGAAGAGGTATATTTATGGGTGATTTGCATTGATTATGGTTATGTGTATAATTGTTTGGGATTGTCTCATAAATACATAATGTGGGTACCTTGATATGTTAAATATATGCATATATGGGTATTATGATGATTCTAGTTGGAACACCATTTTGGTGATATGCTTATATGCATGATGAGCATGATTTACATTGGGTCTTTTGTTAGACATCATGAGGATAAGGTGGTAATATTATACCCGTAGTTGGTATTGATTTTGTGGATTGAAATATATCTAAAGGACCCCTTATAAATGTTATGTGGACGAACCAAGTCAGAACACTAGGAGGATGTAGTCTTGGGGGCCACTGTGATGGTATGTGCCTAGACCTCCACCACTCGGGGAATTTTCTTAGCGATAGTCTTCGGGTGGGCCGGGCCTTTGGGGTGTTCCTTGTTAAGGGCATCAAGGTATATCGACTCTTGGGTGGGACTTGATTGGTGCTTTGGGTCTCCCCTAATGACTCCACATATGTTGAACACTGGTTAACTGCTGATAAGAATTGTATCTGTTCATGCATGCTTATTATTGTTCAACTCACTAGGATTTTTGGCCTAACACTTGTTTGGTGTCGATGTGTATCTCAGGTTCTAGCGGCGGCGGTCTTAAGCAGGTTTAGTTGCTTGGGGGTGAGAGCTTGGGGAATTGTACATGGACGCGTTATACTTTTGGATATAGACCGTTTGGGTCTATAGATGACAACCCTTTTTGTAATCTCTTTTCTAGATGTAGAAATTAGATTAGTTGGTTGTTGTTTACTGTCCGTTAAATTACAATTGTGATTAAACAGGTTATTAATTTTATATTCCCCATTTTTGGGAGGCTCTTGCTATGGCAATTTTAGCATACCTCATGTCCGTTTTCCGGATTTTTGTTATCCCTATTTTTAGGGTGTTACAAATAAGATCACCAGCTTTCTTAGACTTTTTCTTCTCTCCTCTTTTCTCTTCAACTTCCTCCTCGTTTTGTCTCAGTGTTTCATACACTTAATGTAGAGGAATGTCACTTAGATCCTTCATCTGTTTCATCCTCCGTGTATGTTTCTTCCATTCAGGCTGAAGGATGCTTAAGAATTTAACATTTTTTTCAATTTGCTTCTTCTTCACTTTGTTCTTCGCCAGTTCATTCAACAACAGAACAAATCTCTCATAAGTGTCCTCCAAGCTCTCATTCTTTTTGGCTTTAAATTCCTCATAGCTGTTGATGCAGTTGGCCACTTTCATCTGATTAACAACTTTGGATCCCATCATCATTTTCTGTAATTGATCCCACATCTTCTTAGTTGTTGTCTTGTAGCTGTCTATTTTGATGTAGATCTCATTCGGTATGCTTTGCAGGAGTAGATCTAGCTTGCTTGTCAGCTTTATATCTGTTTTTCTACTCTTCAGTAAACTGAGAAATATCCTTTGGTATTGTCTTTGTCTTTTGTTCTCGGTTCATATTACCATCTTCACTGTCAGAAGATTAATCATCCGGAATTTCCATGGTAAGAGGTACCATAAGTCCTTCCTTAATGGACATCATAATATTGTGTCCATTGGGATGTCTGTCCACAAAATCCAAGATTCGGTCTTACCATTGTTCATATTCGCCTTTGAACAGAACCGGTGGTTTGACATTTGTATTGATAGAAAGTGCATCCTTGGAAGTCATCTTGAGCTTTACACTGTTTACAAATGATCGTCAAAAATTCAGAAATACACTGGACTCTAAAAGTCAAACTTGGTCAAATCTGAAAAATCTAGAAAATTCTCTAAGTACAAAACTCGCAAACCACAGAAAAATAACTTTGAGCAAATAGTACTATCCGCCTTCTAGGGTTCGCGCACAACAAAGGATACGAGAACTGAGTTCGCGCACAAAGAAGATGTGTGTTTGAGCTATGCGCAGAAAGAGACGTGCGAGTTTGAGCTTCTCGCAAATAGAGTCATGCGAGTTTGAGCTTCTCGCAAAACAAAGGTTGTGCGTTTCAAGAAGGACCACTTTGCGCAATGTGTCTGCGTGTTTGACACTTAGAATATTTTTCTCACTTTTCGTTTGCCCAAACAAAAACTTCTCGCAGAACTCAACTTCGCGCATAACTCAACTTCGCGCAGATCTAAGAAAAACCAACTTCGTGTAAAGCAAATAAATTAAACAGTAGAAATTTGCACAAAGAGACTTGCGCGTTTCTACTTCTCGCACAACACTTCTTGCGTGTTCTTCATTCTTTTGCGAGTTTATGCCTTTGCGTGTTCTTCCTTATCATGTTTGCGTGTTCTTCATATCTAGCAAGTTCTTCAACTTTTCGAGCAAAACCTAGACTTTTTCACTTGATTTCGATTGAAACCTTCACCAAACAATCTGAAACTTTGCAGATTTCCTCTACTTCATATCACGAACAGGTTACAATCAAGGAATTTCAAACAAAAACACTAGAAATTACAATTCGATCTACAACAGTACAATTCTATACTCGAACTAAAAAACAACATGAATCAAAATTCACACCAAATAGATGTGAATTTGACAATGCAATTCAAACGAAAAGTGTTCTAGATGCTAAATCGACTCTAAAACAAACAAATATAAGATCAAAAGAACACTGAATCGCAACAATTGAATTTCCACAGATACTTTGCGTGTTTTTGAAAGTTTCGACCAACAATCAGATTAAAACCATAATTTCTGAATCTCTGTATGCTCTGATACCAATTGTGCGTCCCACAATCAGTGCAAATCTGTTAGTGTATAAATTGTATCCAAGATTTAATGTTGAAAAGTCAAAGTATGCAAAGTCAACATTAGTGGTTTGAGAGTTTCTAGTTTGTTGTCTTGTAAGTGTTTGTAGTGGGTATAAATAGTGATAGCTTTGTTTGTGTTGTAAGAATGAGGTGCATTGAAATTGTCAGACTTGTGATATATACGATTATGACTTTCTCTCTCTACTCTCTCTCTATATTCATAATTGTCATATCTTGTTTGATTGTGCTTGATTGAATTAGGGATTCATACATTTTCAATTGGTATCAGAGCAAGACCAAACAAATTCAGAAAGATTATCACATCAAAGATGGATTGATTTTCAGGAAATTTCTAGAACACGAAGAACGATCACTGATAGATCAAATTTTCATTGAATCATTGTTCTTTGATCGTGAAATTGGCTCCATTATATTCGTATTGTGTGATAGATTTGCTTTTATTCATATTATATCAGGTATTAATCTTTGAAACAAGTTGAATTGAAATTTTGGATTGTTTTCTGAAAATACTCAAGAACATGCAGACGGCTTTTGGTTATTTACTGTTGAATCAAATTCATACTTGATAGTCAGTTTTTGAATTGAAAATTGGTTCCGTAGAGTTCGTTTATTGTTCTAGAATCATTATTGTTCACAAATTTTCACGAATTAATCAATGAAATAGATTCAATTTTGAATTTTCTGAATTTTTGTTGTTAAAATGTCGAACACTATAATTTCTTGAACTGCACTATAGTTTTCCGTTTTTTAGCTATATTGAATTGATAGAAAAGTGTTCAGAATTAATTTTCGATTATAGTGATACATTTCTTGATTGCAAATAACAGATTAGAACGATTTGGAATAAGGAGCAAAACGCACAAGATCTGTGGTTAGCTCAAGGGAAGAACACGCTAAGATCATGAAGAACACTCTAAGATCATGAAGAACAACTAGTAGCCTGAAGCTGGTTCGCGCATAAAGCTGTATATGTGAAGAAATAACGCGCAAAACACAAGGTTGAATTTCTGTGTTTGATATGCGAGTTCTTTAGAAACACACAAACAATGAGTTCATCTTTCTCGCACAAAGGGGATTGTATGAAGTGATTTTGAATAAGTGACTTGAGAGTTTCATCATGCAGTCTGCGAGTTCTAAAAAACACGCACATCATGTAGCCTGAGAGTTCTCAAAACGCGCAAACAGTAGCTTGAGAGTTTGCAAAACACGCAGCTAATAGTCTGCGAGTTCTAGTGTTGCCACTTCACTTGGTCTGCGAGTTTCAGTCCATATGCTCTACGAGTTCAAAATTCATGTGGTCTGCGAGTTCTAATTCATGTGGTCTGCGAGTTCTAATTCATGTGGTCTGCGAGTTCTAGTTCATGTGGTCTGAGAGTTTCTTGAAACACTCAAAACCTTGTTTGTGAGTTCCAGTATTTTGCAAGTTTACTTGGTCTGCAAGTTCCAGTGCTTTGTGAGTTCCAGAGATAGAATTTTTCTGAGAAAAACTTTCAAGTGGTGATATAAGTTTGACTCTCAGTCAACTTTTCTGAATTGTTTGGGAACGATCATATATTTCAAGAAAATATTTCATTCAAGATGCCAACTACAGATGAGAGAGGAAAAATTGTACTTTCAGCTAGAGACATGGCTGTCTTATACATGCCTGAGATACCTGTAATAGAAGCAGAAAGAGAAAAACTGAAAAATCAGAATTCAAAGCTTCTCAAACAGATTCAGGAGTTGAAGTCAAAATTGTCAAATTCTGATAAAACTCCTGTTTGTGCAAAATGTACTGATAATGCTAAATCTGATTTTGCAGGTATCATCAATGCAAGAGAGAAAGAGATTAAAGATAGAGAGAAAATGATTATAATAAAAGAAAATACCATTCAGTTTATTGAGAAAGTAATCAAAGTCAAAGAGTCCATAATTACAAGACTTCAGAGCCAACTAAAGACAACTGAACAAAAATCTTCAGAACTACAAGCTGAATCAGTTGAACTTCAACACAAGTTTACGGCTTTTGAAGACAATATATCTGCTTTGGAAGCCAAAAATGTTGATCTGATGAAAAGCATCCAAGAAGATAAAGTTAAATCAAATCTGGAGACTTCTTCTACTCAACAGTCATCTGAACTTTCTAAGAAAATTCTCCAAGAGAAAAAGGATTTGGAGCATAGATGCATGAAACTTTCCAAGCAAGTGTCTGAATTTGAGAAAATTCTAATTACTGAAAGAGACACATTTGCTAAGGAAAGGAAAGTTCTTGAAGACAAATCAACTGAACTTCCCAAACAAATCTCAGTTTTACAAGACTTATTAGAAAAATAAAGGCAAATTTTTCAGGAAAAGAAAAAGTCTTTTGAATCTGAAAAGAAAAATTCTGAAAAGAGGAATGTTGGGATTTTCAAGGATATTTCTGAAAAAACCAAGAACTTAGAAAACGATTTTGAGCTAGAACGTAAATATTTTGAATCTGAAATATCTAAGATCATGTCCAAGATATTTGTTCTGTAACATCCCGCCTGCCTCGACAACAATATTGTACGCTTTGCCCCTGGATTTAACCAACGTGTAGCGCACGGATTTGTTTCTGGCGACCTGGTGAGAAACTTCCCAGGGGGTCACCCATCCTGGGACTACTCCCACCCAAGCACGCTTAACCTCAGAGTTCCCAGAACCTGACGTGCTTGTGGCCCCAAAACGCATTGTTGTTAGGAAGGCCAAGATATTACTTATAACACCCAGCATCACTCCTGTCCACGGCCGATATGGGATATGCCTAAGGTGTTACAAACACCCCCCCTTGGGACTCATCGTCCTCGATGAGGTTTGCCCCATATCCCGAACGGCACAGGAGTGGCTCTCTCGTTGCAGTATTTCTCCATGATCTTCTTCTTGAATGCCGGCCAAGGAAGCTTGGCCAAGATCTCCGGTGTGAGCGCCCGTCGGGTGATGTTCCACCAGCTCAGAGCATCCCCTCTAAGCAGATGAGAGGCAAATTTGACTCGCTGAGCGTCTGCGCACTCACTTGACTCGAAAGCCATCTCTACATCTTGGATCCATTTGATGCAGGCCAGCGGATCAGTTGTTCCCGAGAATTCTGGAGCTCGACTACACAGAAAGGTCTTGAAAGAACAACCCCTTTCCTTCCCTCTATCAGCTCTGACTGCATGCTCTTCGGTACCCACGACATTATCCGCACCGCCCGATCCCAAAACCGCATTGTCCTCCACCGTCTCGTGCCTACGGTTACTTGTGTCTCGGTCTTCTAGAATCTTCAGGAGTTTCTCGTCCCGCTTGTCCATTGCGGAGTTCATCATTTGCATTATGCTGGCTAGTAGGACCGACTGGGGGTCCGCTTCTTGAACAACTGGATCCTCGGTTTCCAAGTTCACTTGGGGGTTCGCGTCTATGATACCCTCTAGCATTGGAGGTATCGGTGGAATGACTTGGTTTATCGGCGTGTTCATCGGTCGGTTAATCTCCGGAGCGGTTACACTTGCTTCATTAGCTTCGTCAGTCGCCCCGACCCGACTTCTCGTGTTCACCATAACGAACTGTCACACATGACCAGAGCGGTACCGGTTAATTCTTTAAAAGATAACCGATTAAATACGTACTACTACAAGGATTAATCATCATAATAATAACTTCAAACATGCTCACGTAATCATAGATTTAGAACAACACTGGCCAAGTGAGATTGTGAACATATTTTACACAAGAATCCTCGTTATCATCATCATAATTCTCAATCAATGTAATTCCGAATTCCTAGTACTCTCCCCTCCTAATACTGCTCTACCCAAGTGGACAGTGATCTTATAAGCTTTGCCAGTCTAAGTCTAGGTATGCTAAGGTCAACACCTAGTTCACTTAAACTAGAGCTCTGATACCATCTGTAACATCCCGCCTGCCTCGACAACAATATTGTCCGCTTTGCCCCTGGATTTAACCAACGTGTAGCGCACGGATTTGTTTCTGGCGACCTGGTGAGAAACTTCCCAGGGGGTCACCCATCCTGGGACTACTCCCACCCAAGCACGCTTAACCTCAGAGTTCCCAGAACCTGACGTGCTTGTGGCCCCAAAACGCGTTGTTGTTAGGAAGGCCAAGATATTACTTATAACACCCAGCATCACTCCTGTCCACGGCCGATATGGGATATGCCTAAGGTGTTACATGTTCTATCATCGAATGTCTAAAAAGAACAGATGGCAAGATCTTATTTGAAACAGAAGTTTGACACACTTTCTGATGAAAGAAATATTTTATCCAAAAAGATAAATGACTTGGAAGATGCAAATGTCAATTTGTCAGAAAAGATTTCAGATGATGTGATTAATCAATCATCTGTTGATATTTCAACAGAATCAGTGTGTTCTTTCAAAACAGCTTCAAGTTCCATTCATGATAAAAATGTTTTCAAAAAGAAAAGTGTCAAACCAAACTCTGTCAAATCAAATCAGATTCGACCATCTAATCTATTCTGTGACAAATTTGTTGATGGTTCAGCGAGCTTTTATGTTAAATCTTTTGGTAATTCTGATATGTTTCATTCTACTAATCATTTGATCAGGATTGCTCAAAAGAAAATCCCTGTTCTTACTGTGGAGCGCATGACTTTGTAAGTAACAATTTTGTTAATTACTGGTATGGTTCATATTATGTTACCCCAACAAGAACTGCAACTAACACATTAGGACCCAAATACCAGTGGGTACCAAAAGCTAAATCTGTGTTGCAGGCATCCAAAGTTTAAGGGGGAGCATGAATAATGGCTTTCGAACAAAACAGTTCAAAACCCAGACTTCAATGTCAAGAATTATGGTTTCTGATTACAACAGATCAGGACCCGTTCTAAATGTTTAAGACAAGGATATTTTGAAAATATCCAGGGGAAGCTTATCTGACCTAAATCATTTTATCATGATTTGAGGGGGAGCTTAAAGGTAAATATCTTCTTATCTTAATCTCTGATTGTTTGAAAGAAGAACAACTTCCGAACATGAAAAATGCTTTCTTAAATGTTCAAACCACTTCTTGTTCTTAAAAGATTTCATGAATTTAGAATTGTGATTTTAAATGTTTTTCATAATTGAGCTTTAAAGTTTAACTGACCGTGTGTTTCCAAAGATACATACTTGTGTATTATCTTGTCTATATACTGTCAAGTATTTACACACACCGGTTCAGTAATTCATATTGAATTTGTTATTACCATGTATCAAATGATAAATCTTTCTATGGTAATACTCCCGCCGTTTGCTATTCACTGTTGTTTGAATCAAACGTCATTTCATTTTTACATGTGCTTTCATTAAATGTTTATATATTGTTCATATAAACAACATACTTCTTTGTTTTCCCAAAATTTTATTCTTCATGAATTTTGAACTGATCTTAATCATTGTAAGATTCTCAAAACATTTCTATTCTTTCATGATTATTCATTCATATAAAGTTTTGAGAAATCTTAAATGTTTAATATGCTCAAATTTCATTCTGATTTTTGTTGAGCATACATATACTGACATATGATTTCTTGTACTTAAATTTCAAGAAAATCATTGAGATATATGCTTTTAGGACAAATACATGGGATTCAGTGTGAGTGCTTAACAGAACTTCTATGGATTCACGATAACCAGTGTTTCCTACCCCGGAAGTAATCCTTTGAGTGATTGAGGGGAGAGGGGTCAAAAGATTGAGAGTGGTGTGTGAAGAGGTAAAATGGAAATGAGAGATTGGTTAGAAGTGAGCTTTAATGCTTAAAAGAAAGAGGGTGACAGATCTGATTCTCTTTATTCTACTAATCATATTATCAGGATTGCTAAGAAGAAAGTATGTTGTTCTTACTGTGGAGCACATGACTTTGTAAGTAAAAACTTTGTCAATTACTGGTATGGTTCTTACTCTATATCCCCCATAAGAACTGCAACTAACATTCAAGGACCCAAATACCAGTGGGTACCAAAGCCGAAAACTGATTCTGTGTTGCAGGCAACTCATGTCAAGGGGAAGTAAGAGAACAATGCTCTTGAATAACACAGTTCAAGACCCGCACCTAAATGTCAACATTATGGCTTCTAAGCACATCAGCTTAGGACCCGTACCTCAACGATTACAGACCTTTACTCCTGTCATGATATGAGGATTGTATTCCAATACTCAAATGAGGAAATCAGCCATCAAGGGGGAGTACTTTCTTTTCTGAAATATGCATTAGAGAGATATGACGGACTACATTCCCGAAGGAATTGTAGATCTCTATCATGTACTTTTTCACTGATAAATCTTACTGATATGACGGACTACATTCCAGAAGGAATTGTGGATCTCTATCTTGTTTTCATTGATAAATCTACTGTTGCATAATTTATAGAGGGAGTAAAGGTGATGGCTTCTGATCAAATAACAGATCAGGACCCATTTTTCAATGATCAGAGAAGGATATTCTGCTAATATCCAGAGGGAGCTTAAAAGATCTAAATCATTCTATCATGATTTGAGGGGAAACTTAAAGGTAAATATCTTATAATCCTAGATCTCTGATTGTTTGGAAGAAGAACAACTTTCAAGCATGAAAAACGGTTTCTAAAATGTTCAAACCACTTCTAGTTCTCAAAAGATTTCATGAATTAAGAAATGTGATTTTAAATGTTTTTCAATTTGGAGCTTTAATGTTTAACTGACCGTGTGTTTCCAAAGATCAATACTTGCGTATTATCTTGTCCATATACTGTAAAGTATTCATACACACCGGTTCAGTATTTCATTTGATTTTGTTATTACCATGTCTCATAACGAACCAATTTTTCGATGGTAATACCCCCGTTTGCGATTTACTATTGTTGAGCATCAATCATTATTTCTAATTTTGTGCTTTCATTGCAAAATTGTTTATATTCGTTCATATAAACAAACTTTCAAATTCTTTGATACCCTTACCATTTTATTTGATCTGATTGATACATTGTCAGATTCTCAAAACAATTCTCTTGATTTCATTTCTTTCATTAAATTCTCTTGTTTTGAGAGATCTTCATTATTCAATTGCTCAAATCTCATGAGCATACATTCTGACACTATTATCATTTTGTGCTTAACTGTTCAAGTTAAACTGTTGAGCATCTATTCCTTTTAGGACTTACATGGAATTCGTGTGTGAGCTTAATCAGAACTTCCATGGATTCACGTAAACCTGTGTTTCCTACCCAGGAAGTTATCCTAGAGTGATTGAGGGGTGAGGGGTCAATATCAAAGAGTGGGGGAGATAACTCATCCGGTTGAGTTTTTCTCATTGTGTTGAGCGGAAAAATGGAAAAGAGAGTTTGGTTAGAAGTGAGCTTTAATGTTAAAAAGAAAGAGGGTGTGCGAACAGAGTTAAAAGAATATCAGAACTCTGCACCAACCACTTTCTGAGCCGGGCAACCACATCTATTGATTGGTTCACATTCTTTGGTGACCATCATTGAAACAGGAAGTGAGCCCATGCCAACTCGTGCAATTACCCCACCAACCACTCATTTCTTTCTCGAAAAAGAAATGTTTCATTTTCATTGGGGACGCAACATATATGCTATCTAGTCTTCACTCGGAAGATTTAGATATTGAAAAAGAAGGAAAGTTGCCCCACCTTCGCATCTCTTTCATGCACATTGAGTTCGTGTAATACATGTCGCTGTCTCAACAGTTTACACAATTTGATCCTTATGAAACACAATCATTGTGCTAATTTCTTTCATACACTTGCATGAGCACACAAGGAATAAGTTTTCTTGTCATAACATTCATAGAAAATTCCTTTGTGGTTTTTTCGATGATTGAATGGAAGCCCTGGGGGAGTGATCATTACAAAAGCTCCTTTCCAATGTACATCCGTTGTACAAAGTGGCTTCGTGCTACTTACAGGCATTCTAACTGTTTCATCTGTTGATTCAGGGTTACTATGTTCATTATGTCTGAATTTGAAAAGATTCGGATAAATACATTTCATGAATTGACGTCTATTCAGATCATAGGGCGGAGAATGTCAAATCATTATGAAGGGGAGATTGTTAATCATTACAAAGGGGGAAATCAAAGAAAGTGCTGAAATTGATGAAGTTTTGATGATCATGATGCTCACAATCATCAAAAAGGGGGAGACATTTACAAAGATTCGATTTCAATGTCATAAAGAGATGTCAAAGTGAAAAGACTGGTGAAGAAATTCTGAAAGTTAAAGTCAATTCAGATTCTTCATATGATTCAAAGATAAATCAAAATTTGTGAAAGTTTGCTTTTCTGAAGACAGTCCAGAGATCACAAGAGATGAAGATACAATTTGTCAAAGATCCCTCAAAGTTCCAAAGTTTTCCAAAGATGTTTCAATGTTCAAAGTTTCAGAGGATTTTCAAGAATTCCGTTTCGTGTTCAAGACATGTTGACTTTTAAAGCTTCAAAGTATTAAAGACTTTTCAAGATTCTTCAAAGGTTGAAAGACTGAAGACTGTTAAAGCTTCATAGTTCAAAGTGTGAGAGACAAAAGCTGAAGAATCAAGAGCTGAAGACTAGTGTCAAATTTTTATTAAATCTTGAATACAAAGGGGGAGATTGTTAAGTCAAAATATTGTATCCAAGATTTAATTAGAAAGTCAAAGTTGTAAGGTCAACATTGTCAAAGTCAAAATAGTCAAAGTTGTATTTGTTTCCTTAGTCATTGAGTCTTGTAATAGTTAGGTGGTATAAATAGGTTTTAGTCTTTGTATTTTCCTTAAGAATCGTATTGTAATATTTTAGACTTGTGGCTAATGAAGATCTACTTTCTCTCTCTACACTTTCTCTCTCTAGTTCTTGATCAATGTTATATCTTTTAGAGAATTAGCTTGATTGATTGGGATTTGTTATTCACAGATGCAATTATCAGAAATGAAACCTCCATCAAGTTATCCAAGGATACATTGTTCGGGCCCCTCCTGATCTCTCAGCTTTAGATCTATCACTTCCTCTTGGTGGACCTTACTTACCAGGGCAAGTGATAAAGAAGCCTTATGGAATCTTCTTCAGAGATGATGAGGAACAATTTCAGAGAGTCTCTGAAATTCCTATATGCCCACAAAGCCATCTACAAGCTAATAATGTTGACAACGAAAGATGTTCAACAAATCTTTCAAAGGAACCACTATGGTCCCAACATGCATCTCTTTGTGCCATGAATGAAAACACTTTTACGTACTAAGACAGTGTATAAGAAGACGTTTGTACAAAACCCCAGAAGAGAAATCCACATAATCAGATTCCAAAAGTTTCTTATTTAACCATATAATGACATGGGATAAAATTTCCAACAAGACCCACATACATTGGTTTATTTCCCAAACTTAGTAAAACGATAAGTGCTTGCAATTTGGTCAAACATAAAATAATTCAAATTGACTTCAACTTTTAACCGCACGGGTAAAATGCTCTTTGACTCAAGATGGTGGCTATAATGCCATGCACACGAGTAAATCATTATAATGCATTGCATGAGACTATAACAATAAAATCAACAATCCAAGGATGTTAAAAGCAAAAATTTAACACAAACCGTCATAAATCATCCATATGCTTACTCACACCAAAAGCATAAATCATTTATAGTACTAAGTAGTGTGCAGTGTAATATGCTCGTACAAAACTCAAAAGAGAAATCACACGATACTGAAACTCCAAAAAATAGCATATGGGGTAACATCCACCAACAAAACTCTGGTGAAATGTTTTTTTTTCAATATACCATAAACCAACACACGCCAAGAATCTAGCCCACGCATTTCAATGTTCGATCATACGTTGAAAGACACCGACAAATAATACTCCATAAGACTCATCAAAACCCACGCAAAATAAAATTTCCAATAAACATAAAACAATCAAAATAATGGAGGATAACTTTTCGTCCAAACCCTAACATATGTGGAGGAGATCCAATGTTAAGGTCATAAACCATAGTTACTTGTCCAAGACCCTACACAACGTCAAAATACGAACATCACAATATCCGAAAATAGCGTTAGACAACAGTGAGAGTAAAGAAAGTCTCAACAAAGATTGCAACCGCATGTAATCAAATGGTCTTATGCATGTTTAAAATCATGGCTTAAAACCCAATGTGTGTTAAACATCTTTCCAAAATTTCCTTATAAAATTTCGCATGATGATTTCAGAAACATGAGAAATAGTTGATGCAATTCATCTAGAATAAAATTTTGTGCATGAATTTGATCGTCACTGAACGTCTCGAAACCACCCACCTCAATTTCCCCAGACCAAAGATCCTCAATTTCCCGGGACACTATTGTCATCCGGATACTCAAACCTCTTAGGACAATAATTCAAGGGTTCCCTAGGTTCACCTTACAATTTCTCCTCTATTAATGTTGATTCCAAAAATCTATGGTTCCAATCCAACCAATTATTCCGACCCGAAAGGGTCCACTTAATGCAATTACCATGCTTATTGTCACTCCAAATGACGAACGCTAAAATCATCAGCTTCTTCTAACAGCTACCCGCTTAGAAACTTCTTCACTACCCCAACGGTTGTCACATCCCAGTAGTCCAAGTATAACCATGTAACTCGTAGGTTCACCATAGCACTGGCCAGGTGCGATTATGAGCGTAATGTACATGATCATCCTTGATACCATCGACGTGACTCCCGTTCCTAGGGACTCCTATCAGCCTCAAAACATCCAATCTTCAAGTTCCTATTGGTGAAATTCTCTCTCTCGATCACTTAAAATAACACAAGTTTAAGTCTAGGCATCCAAAATCAACACCTAAATCTCTCAAACTTAAGCTCTGATACCAACTTGTAACACCCTCAAATTTGGTAAGAACAACTAATTTAAAATTTCGATATAACATAAAGTGAGGAACAAAACTTCCACCTGCAAATCAAAACTCAAAATACCTCAAGGTGAAATTCTATAATTAACCTCCACAATTATGAACTCCATTAACATACAAGGACTAAACCGGAGTCGGGTGTTACTTAACCCAATTACAAATTGCTCTTCCCAATATAAAAGCGGAAGACTTCACCAAGCCATACACTCCTCGAGTACACAACTATCAATCCTGTCTTCATAGTGTTACTAGGTCTATTTCCAACCGAAACCTGTTGCACATGCCGACAAATAAAAAGGTTAGGCTAACGCCTAGTGAGTTTAAGAGTTTTACACGAATGAACATATTTATAAAAGGAATAAAGTCCACTTAAAATCATAACCTTTCAAAAGATTTACTTTAAACCTGGAGACGACTCTTTTCCAATATCATGCATTTTCAAAGATGAACACCTCATTACAAAACATTCTTTATAAAATGATGCAACCAAAACTCATTCGAAACGAGAGCGGATATTGACTCCCAATTTAAGAAATGTGGATAAAACGTTGTATCCCAAAACACCCAAGCATGGGTGGGGTAAAACACTCAACCCATAAATCATAGTTAATAATTCACCAATACGATATGTCACCAAAAAATATGGACACTAGGCCTAATACTCACGCAATCATAAAATGGAAGGAAACCAAATACTAAAACTTGGGAATGAGGTATTTCATTCAAAAATTAATATACGCAGGGGAAACCCAATATTAAGGTCATCATTTACCATCGACCACACAAATCCAACAATAGTAAGATTCGACATTGACATTTAATATACTAATGGTCGACGACGGGGAGACACGTATCCGTTGAGGGTGGAGGAACACACAAGTAGGTCGCCCGTACGACGTTACTCGCATGACACCTCGACGTTTCCATATTGGGTGACAAGAACACATGAATGATGTGGACACTAGGCCTAATACTCACGCAATCATAAAATGGAAGGAAACCAAATACTAAAACTTGGGAATGAGGTATTTCATTCAAAAATTAATATACGCAGGGGAAACCCAATATTAAGGTCATCATTTACCATCGACCACACAAATCCAACAATAGTAAGATTCCACATTGACATTTAAAATACTAATGGTCGACGACGGGGGAGACACGTATCCGTTGAGGGTGGAGGAACACACAAGTAGGTCGCCCGTACGACGTTACTCGCATGACACCTCGACGTTTCCATATTAGGTGACAAGAACACATGAATGATGTCACCCGCGATGTTATTGGATTTCACCACATATCCCAGTTGTAGTTCCCATGCCATAACGGACATCACAATCCGCAAACCGTTTATGCCTCTAGTGCTTACTCCATCGAGTTACACCTCCAGGGCTTGCGCCCCCTATTCCCTACTCGCTAGTGACCCAAAAGGTCGAAAGTTATAACTAAATATTCCTTGCCCACCAAAACAGACTGACTTAGGTGCCTATGGATTCATCGCAACACAGTCTAACATTACATGACTATACATAAATGATCAACGCACTCGAGAATGTAATCAACCTCAATATGCAACACGGTGTACTATTATGTAAATCATAATCGGGCTCTACATTGAGCCATTTAAACCGGACAATTGTCCCCAAGACTCTTTTAAGTCAACACCGAGCTAAAATGCTCAAAATCCTTTTTGACCAGCGGTTAACATTCTCCAAATAAAAACGCACTCGACCCACATCAGGCAAACACATGCTCCAAAATACTTGGATAAACTCCAATACTGTTTAGGTTGGTACAAATAGTTTTCCAAATAGATCTATACTCTTTATCCTTTCAAAACGTCCCATAATACGAAATCAAACCCCTTTTCCAAACAGACACTAGAAGTGTCTTTTTACCAAATAACTTCCATTTATGCAATAAATCATCATAACCCTTTAAAATGACTTATTTTTCAAGATATCCAAAAATCCCAAATGTGAGGGCTTTTACAAGATTTTTAAAGCCAAATACCTCGAAAGATCAAAACCCACCAAATAACTCAACAAGTAATAATTTCATGATAAACACGTAAATACTTTAAAATGAACATTTTGGCATGTACAACGTTTTCACAAATCACCTTGAACTCACCTTGCTAGATTTAGGCTAAATCTAGATTTTACCCGACTTGAGCTCCTTTGAAGAACACTTGGATCCTTAAGCCAAAAACTTCCAAAACCCTAGATCCATACATTCCCAACAATAAAAAATCATATTCAACCACAAAGAATCGTTCCTCAAACTTTATACATGAAGATCTCAACTTATGTCAAAACCCTAATTTCCATAGATGAAGAAGATAGAAGCTTACCTTAACCAATAGCTAAAATCCACCACCAACACACCTCTAGATGACCAAAATAAACCACAAAATACAAATCTACAAAAGGGAGAACAAGGGTGGATGAAACCCTAGATAACTTGATGAAGAAGATGAAGATGAAGATGAAGGATTATGTTCCTCACCTCCAAGCTTGCTAGATGATGAAGAATCATGTGATTTTAGGAGGAAATCCCCCAAATATGAGTTAGGGTTCGATTTGGAGGTTGGGGGTTGATTTGGGAGAGAAATGGGGAGAAGAATTAGGTTTAGGGTGAAAAATGGGATTTGGGGCCGGATTTTCCCTTTTTATTACGCACAGTGGCTCCACGCGGATGGCGGTGCTGATCGATCCACGCGGAGATCCGCGCAGAGCATTGGAACAGAGTCCCGTGCTGATGGTGGCATTGATCCATCCGTGCGGAGATCCGCACGAAGCATTGCTGCCCGATTTTCTTCATTTTTCTTGCGTAAACACTGTTTTAGTCATAACTTCTTCGTTTTAACTCCGATTTTGCTCCAGAAAGAACCGTTCGACTCGTATTTGAATCTTTCATCCAACAAGACCATAAAATTTAGGATTCGAGTCCAAAATATTATTTCTTATTTTTCCCTTAAAATACACATTTGCATTAACTTGAAATTATATATTCCTAAAAATCGGGGTGTTACACTACATTGGTAGTAGCAGGAGATCATTCTTTTGGTTATTTGACACATGAAGGGAAATAAGTTGATAGAGCTCATTAACAAACCTAACTAATTTAGGGATGATTAAAAGGGTTTATATTTTCCTAATCGATGAAAAGAGTCAATGTTGATATTGTTCATTATTGAACTCTTATCATTTATATTTGCTTAGATAATATTAAATGTATTCAAGTAAACTCGATCTTGAATCTCAAATCCCCCTCCTATTTTACTCTTGTAATATTTTGTATTGGAATCAATCGTACTCCACACTATATAATTTGTATTGTCAAGAGTAGTATTTATTATTTGTTGGTGTGACAACCATGCACTAGCACCTCAGGATTTGGAAGCACCATGAATGAACCTAACGATAGCAGGAAAAATGATAACTTACGAAGTTGAAAGTAGAAGCATTTATGTATGTTATTTCAAATTTTTGTTTGCATAATAGGGTCCATCTCAACTGTATTTTATTTTCAAAATACGATAAAGTGATCTTATCAAGAACTTTGATTTAATTTCTCCTATCACGAACTTCAAACTAACATTGAGCATAAACTTTATACTCTCGATTTACAAAAATGTTTGACATCCCGCTGTATTATGCGGACACGCTGCTACTCAGCAGAAGATAAAAGAACTTTTTTTGAATTCAGATGTTGCATTAGACGGTTGTACACTATGTTTAATAAGTTGTATTTAAGAGATTTTTAATTTTTATGCTTTAATAAGTGGTACTCTATGCATAAGAAGTTGTCTTTAAGAGTTTTAATGTAAATGCGTATTAATGTATTATAGATATAGATATTCAAATCTCATGTAATTATGATATATATTATTAGAAGAAGGATCAAACGAGAATAGTAACTATTTAAAATAATACGAGAACTAACAAAATCATTAGTGATTTTACATTAACGCGCAAAAAACCACGCGGACCTGAAGCCATGACCAAAATCCTTTTTTCGTGTGTTAATGTATAATCATTCATGATTTTGTTAGTTCTCGTGTTCTTTTAAATAGGTGTTGTTCTCGTTTGAACCCGACTCTATATTATTTTATTCAAGTATGTAAATAAAAATATACATATATTGATCGTAATTTCATTTATATTATAAGTTTAGAAATATTTTGATTATATATTTATTCAATAATTGTTACGTAAATAAAAAATAGAGTAATGTGAAATAAAATAATTAAAAAATTTGAGTGTAACCAACGAATATGATTAGTCTAATTAAATTAATTGCGAAAGCAAAAACATAAAGAGTACATACTAATAAAATCTATACTCGGGTTGTAATGTTTCTAAAATATATGAATGCATATCCAACCCTATTATCAAATCTATGATGAAATCAAATAAAGAAAAAATATTCACATGCTCCTATATGTGGTTGATGTAAAACCTAAGAAGACCTTTGTTTTTGTCATATATTCTTCACTTTTACTCTTTATCTTTCTTGAACCCTGGTAGGCATCGAATGTAGACAAAACTGAAAACTTAAACCCAATATAAATAACATGACTGCATGCATTTGATTATAGAAGTTCAAACCTTATTTGTCAAATTTAATCAAGACAGAACAAAAACAAAATTTCATCCCTTCGATGTATCATATTTATAAAAAAAACATTCTTTCAGTTTTTCAATATAAAGAGGTTAATCATTCATCAAAACCCATTAAAAGAGAGAGGGTCTAACCTTCGATTGACGTTGAGAAACGGAGACGAAGATGGAGTAGAAAAGAGAAGACGTTAATCATTCATCAAAACCCATCGACAAACACGTTGATAAATGGACATAGAGAGAGGTAGAAGAAAAAAGAAATACAATGAGTCGGAGCGAGATGTTCTAGGTGATGAAGGGTTTTGGAATTAAATGTAATTCATAAATAGTTAATTAATATTCATCAATGAAAAATTAACAAAAAAGGTAAATTGAAGAAAAATGTTTTTATTTAAAAAAAGTTCAAAATTATAAGAAAAAAGAAAAAGGAGAATGAAGTCTTCTCATTGTGCCACCAAAATAACTCTAGGTTTTGCTTTTAGATATATACTAGTGTTCGGCACTACACGTTGCGCGGTGATCAAATTTTAGTTTACGAGAAAAATGCAAATTTTGTTTTCATTTATTATGCATGTTCATATGGATTATTACAGGTAATGAAATTGAGTGTATAAAAATATTATTATTATCAATTTAGATTTAAAATATTGGTTTCGAGTTTATTTAATGAATATGATTATGAACAATGCTGGATATGTGCACATTTCGGGGAAAGACATTGTATTTGATTTGTTTGTCAAAGGATTAGAAGCAACTTTTGTACCGCTTACAATAGATCTCTTACCAATCAATACTTTGTACAATCAATGACATGTATCACACATATTGATATACTTTGAAAACTTACACGTAACACTTGCCATATAGAGATTTTTTGTAAATACATGAACTTATATACATAATATCATGTATCACATTGAAATAGTTTGAAAAAAATCATTTGTTTACATATTTGGAGGAGTGGCCACATCAATATATATTGAATATAATAAGTTTTCTATAATTGTCATTAGTATTTGACTTTTATATATATATATATATTTGTTATCATAATGATAATTATGAATTTTTTTGATGAGGTACAATGATTTTTAATATAAAAAATAGATGAAAAAAAATATGAAAGATGAAAAGTTTGATTTTGATGGTATATATTGATTGTTTCATTTTGATTTAAACCGAAAAAAGAAAAGAAAAAGTTTTTACAATTAATGTGATGAAATCAATAAAAAAAATTAGGTGAAAAATAAATATGAAAGATAATCTCAGTAAACTTGGACTTTATATATATATATATATATATATATATATATATATATATATATATCATATTATAAATAATAAATAAAATAAAATGTTTTATGAATTAATTAGTGATAGGTTTCTATAATTAATGAGAAATATAATCTAAAATATGTTTTATCATAATATTAATATTTTTTATTACATTAGTTGCCACCTAAATAAAAGATACTATAAAAATAAATAATTGATTATACTGATTATTATAAAAATTTTAAAAAAAAATTAGAGAAAACTTTATTCTTGATAAATGGTTTTTAAAACTTTATTCTTAGTATTATCATTTACATTTATTTTTATTATAACCAATTTTCCTCACTTTTATCAACAATACTTATAATTTAATCATGAAAAATTAATATATATATATATATAATAATAATAATAATAATAAGATTTTTGCATGTAACTTAAGATAAAGTAAATGAAATGCTCATTAATTAAATGATATGTTTTTTAATTTAATTTAACTTAAGATAATGTAAATGAAAGGCTCATTAATTAAATGATATGTTTTTAAGTTTAAATTAATTTAAATTTAGAGAAAATAGAAAGTAACATTTGAAGCTTCCATAAGATGTTACCATCTTTTGAATAAATAAAATATAAAACTAAGTTTTAGAGAACTTGTAAATAAGTAACATACAAGTTAAAAGGAAAATCTAGAAGTAAGAAAAACTTTTAGCCTATACAAACCAAATCTACGAACGTTTTCAACAAAAAAATATTTCGACGTTTGATAATTAAAAGAAATTGTACTTTCTCAAAAGACACACCTTTGATGGGTATACAAACATGTATCATAGACTTCGAATGTGCGACATCAAGAGCCAAAGAAATGATCCGTAAAACATCAAATCCTTGTAATGATCTAAACTTTTCTCATAAGATTTGAGCATGATTTCTTGAGGATAAATTCATAGACATTTTAAATTATCATAGCAATGACAACGTTAATGTCAATAGAAAAAATTTATGCCACTTGAAGTAGTCAAAACTTGATACGATGTATCAATCATGTATAAACGGTTATTGTTAATGAATTTTTACTAGATCTTGTAATCATAAAATATCAAAATTTAATTTGAATATATATGATTCAATCATGAAGACAATCATGTACTATGATAACAACAAATCTAACAATATGGGAAAAAACGAATAATATAATAACAAATCACATTTTTTGAAGAACGTAATTCTACATACCAATACAGAAACTTTCATGTCTTCAACTTTCATCCTCTTCATCATCCATCAAATGAACTTCAAGAATTTCATTTTGTTTATTATTGCAAATTTAAAAGCCAAATCAATTGAGAAATAAAAGAAAGTAAATAAAGAAGCAAATCAAGAGTTGGGGATTAAACTCATACATGCAAATTTACATAAAAAGACCCAAGTTAATATTGAATTTACACATTTTCCATATAGGGGTATAAAAGTCTTTAACATTGTTGATCCATTCTCTCTCGGTGATTTGATAACGACCCTTTTCTATACTTAGTGAAAATTACGTTTAATATTATGTATTAGTGTTTCATCATCATTGATAATGCTAAGTCTGTTTAGCTATCACTGATGATCTTTCTTGTAAAATTTATATGTATTAGTGTTTCACTATCAGCGATCAAATACTGAGTATGTTCTGTATCGCTGATGGTTTCTCATGTAAACAGTTAAACGTAATCCCTGAGGACAAGTTTCACGACAAAAGATGTTCACCGCTGAATCGAAGACAAAGCTGCTGAACAAAGACAAGTCTACTCATGATCAGATGTGGATATCAGTGAAGCAAAGACGAATCTACACACACGAAGAAACCTGAGAAAAAGCTTCAGCGATAGCTGAACTTCTTTATATCTCTGAAGGAAGAGATATTCAGCGATCGATTATCACTTAGCTTATGCCTCAAGTCTCTTTTGTCTTGTCCTTACACACCTGTACGATCTATCAGAACGGACATACCTCTGCAGAAATTCGTACAACAACTCTGTCAACTATATTGTTCATCATATGGCCGAAAGCATGTCTCCCAAAGTCAGACCCATGCATCCAATCAATGAAGGACACGTGTAAAGCATTCTGCCATGCATTTAATGCATAAGGTATAAATAGAAAGATCAACACTCCATCTAAGAGGGAATCATATTTCTAAAAATATAGAAACCCTTGTTTTCTATATTCTCCCAATCCCCTATTCTCTATTTCTAGTGCAACCATTTTAGTGATTCTTAAGTTTATTGAGATTAGGTTTTACTTAATCTTATTCCGCAATAAACTTGTAAATTGTATTTTGATTTATCAATAAACAATTTATTAAACATTAAAATTATGTGTTTGTATTCAACCCCCCCCCCCCCCCTTATACAAACTTCTTAAGCACCTTCGGGACCAACAAGTGGTATCAGAGCGGACTGTTTAATCTAATAAACAAGATCTTGCTTTATTCTCTTCCTTGCTATTCTAAATATGACACTTAATGCAAACACAAACTACAATGATAATGATTCACTCTCTAAACCTCCTCGATTTAGCAGAGATAACTTTGCTTTCTGGAAAAATCGAATGATGCTATTTCTAGAAGGTGTAGATCCTACTATACCTGAATATGTAGCAAATGGTCCATATGAACCTTTCACAATCATAGCTGATGTTCCAGCTACTATCACCACTCCTGCTCTTAGTGAACGTTATGGTATTAAGGAAATAAGACAGTGGAGTGATGAAGACAAAAAGAAAGTTGGTCTAGATGTAAAGGCAAAAACCATTATCTCTATGGCTCTGCTTGATGAAGCTTTCTATTCCATCATGCATCTTAAAACTGCAAAAGAAACGTGGGACACTATATGTGTTCAATATGGAGGCACCACTGAAGTCCAAGAAACTCGAAAGATTAACTTGGTAAGACAGTATGAAAGTTTTATCTCTGGTTAGAACGAATCTCTCTCTGATGTTCTCCAAAGGTTTAACTGCTTAATCATTGATCTAAGAACTGTTGGTAGGACTTATTCTAATTCTGAGGTCTTAACTAAATTCGTAGAATGTCTTCCTGAAAGCTGGGACAATTATTCAATGTGTCTCAAGATAACAAAAGACTTAAATTCTCTCTCCCTTAGCACCTTGTATGGAATATTTCTCACCTATGAGCAATCAAATCTCTTGAAGAAGAATATTGTGAAAGATTCTAAAGTGTCCAAAAGCACTCTTGTTGCTTTATTCTCCTCAGAGATCATTCCATCTCATCGATCTACTCTCACTATCACTGAGTTAGATTCTGACACTGAGTAATTATCAGACATTGATATTTCTGTTGGTCCTGAAGGTGCTTAACAAGTTTGTAGAAGGGGGGGGGGGTTTGAATACAAACACATAATTTAAAGTTTAATAAATTGTTTATTGATAAATCAAACACAATTTAGAAGTCTGTTGCGGAATAAGATTAAGTAAAACTCAATCTAAACAAACTTAAGAAAACACTAAGATGGTTGCACAAGAATATAGAGAATTGGAGATTAGAGAGTATATAAAACAAAGGTTTCTATATTTTAGAAAGATGAAGGCTAGAGGCACGCATGCATTCTCCAGATGGAAAGGTAATCTTTCTATTTATACCCTATGCATTAAATGCATGGCAGGGCACTTTACACGTGTCCTTCATTGGTTGGCAGACAACGTTTGACTTTGGGAGACATGCTTTCGGCCGTATCATGTATAGTGTAGTTGACATATTTGTTGTACGAATTATAGCAGAGGTATGTTCGTTCTGACACATCGTACTGGGTGTGCAGGGAAAGACAAAAGAGACTTGAGGCATACGCTAAGTGATCATCGATCACTGAGTATATCTTCCTTCAGAGATACAAAGGAGTTCAGCTATCGCTGAAGCTTTTCCTCAGGTTTCTTTGCGTATGAGTAGAGTCGTCTTTGCTTCACTGATAACCGCATCAGGTCACAAGTAGACTTGTCTTTGTTCAGCAGCTTCGTTTTCGATTCAGCTATGAACATCTGTTGACGTGAAACTTGTCTTCAGGGATTACTTTTAACTATTTACATCAGAAATTGTTAGCTCCATCTTCCAAGATTAGAAGTGTTGAAAAATAGGCTAAGTATAGAAACTTCTGTTGTCTGCTAAGTTACCACAGAAGATGCAAAGCTCAGAGATTACTCCGCAGAAGATGTACCCAAGGTCAAACCTGATGATGATTCTCAGATCACAGAGCCTTTGTGGTCACTCACAGAGCCTCTGTGAAGGCTAACCTCTGGAGATCAATGTTGAAGCTTTTCACAAAGATAGTTCAAGACAAGACCACGTGCAGAACACGTAAGGCCTGCTGTACGAAGATCCTCATGATCAAATTAATGGGCGTCCCATGATGTTTTACTTTACAGGTGGCATTCCTTATATGGAATGTCAGCCATTGTCTTGTACTACGAGGTGAACACTCCTTGTATTATATATGAGCACCTCGTTGTTTGTCTATGAAATGCGAGCACACACAATATAAAATAGAGATTGTATCTTCCAAGAGAATATTTGCACATACCAGTGCGTGTTCTTGGTGTTCAACAGTAATCAATGAAACAGTTCCTTGAGTGATTTCCTTGTAATATTTTACCTCTTGTTTATTGATTACTTGTGTGTTTACTACCTTGCATGTTCTATCTTTTCTACACATATTAAACGCTTCCGCACTCTGTTTAAATCAATCTATGTGTAGTGAAAGGTTGAATCAAGTTAAAGAACATCAAAACTAGGATCCATAATTGGTATCAGAGCAAACTTTTATTTTCAATATCAAAGGATCCTGTTCTATACTTGTTTCCAATATTCAGGGTAGTAGTTTGAGTCTGCTCTTTGTCTTGAACACCATTCTCAATCACACTCTGTTTCTGAAGCTATATCAACCTGTTTGGTATAGACACAGGTACAAGTGTGCTCTTCTCTCAAAGACAGATTCAAAGCTTGTTGGTTGGTCATTTGTTCTCTCTGGCTCTTTCACCTATCATCTCTAAGACCATCACTGTTGCACTTCTCTCTGGTTTGAGTTATACTCTGTTTCTTGTCTCTAAACTAAAATGGCAAACATTGTTAACTATTTTAGTGTTGGTTCTCAATCAAAGCCACCTACTCTCATTCGAGATGAGTATCCTCAATGGAAAATCAGGATGGTACACTTTCTTGAAGGTGTGGATCCAGGTCTAGTTGAGTTTCTACACAACCCTCCTTTCATCCTAATGACAACAGTTCCTAGTGTTCCTGCCACCGCAAATACCCCTGAAGTTCCTGAGTATCAACATCCCAAACCAATTGTCGAGTGGTCTGAAGAATAAAAGGCATTGCATGAACTTGCAAAGAAAGCCAAAAGACTAATCATAATGGCTATCTCAAAAGACATCTTCAAGTCTCTTGATTCCTATGAAACATCAAAGGACCTATGGTTAGAGCTAGAGAAACAACTTGAGGGTGGTGCTAAAACCCTCAAGAACAACCGGGCTTTATGCATAAATGAATACTTTGCATTTAAAGCTCTGCCGGAGGAATCCATTCAAAGCACTTACAACAGGTACAACTCCTTGTTAAACAAGTGCAAGAGGTATGGAATCCACATAACCTCTGAAGAAAACAATGTTAGATTTCTTCAAAGTCTGAATGATGAATGGATTCATCTAACCATGTCCATGCAAGCCACATTGGATCTTGATGTATGGTCCATATCTGATCTCATTGGAACACTGATTAGCCAAGAGAACAGAATTTCCAAGTTGACAACCTCTGTCAGAGGTCCTCTGGCTCTTGTAGGAAGTGCCTCTGAAGGCAAAGAGAAGGGAAAGAAAGAAAAGGCAGCTGAGGATGCACAGAGGAAGAAAAAGAAGAAAGTGCTTGTAGCAGAGAGTGAAAGTTATGAAGGATCTGAGGAGGAGATTGATATGGCTGCTCTGGCCAAAACGCTGGCCCTTATGACCCGACAATTCAATCGTGGTCTTAATAAGAAGCCAGAGTACAGAGGAAGAGAAGAAAGAGATGACAGAAGCAGAGGATATGGTGAGGTAAGAAAGTATGGAAGATAAGAGTCTGAGGAGCAAAGGCAAGAAGAGAGGAGTGGACAGAGATCAGACGGCAGAGGTGGTGACAAATTCCCAAAGCAAACTGAAGGCTGATTCAAATGCGGGAAACCAAGCCACTTCGCCGCAGAGTGCAGGTCTTCTGCCAATAAAGGGAAACCCACAAGAGACGTTGCTTTTTACAAAAAGAAAGCAGAGTACTATACTAAGAGATCCCTAATGGCAGAACAAGAGAACCTTGTAACCGATGAATCCTCTGATGAAGAGGATAACGCTCTCTTCTGTGGAATGGCAGAAGTCCACTCTTCTGACAACAAGAGTGAGGTATCCACTTATGACTCTCACAACTCGGACTCTGAAAACAAGCTTCTTGAAATACAAAAAGATCTTCTTGCTTATAAAAACACATGCTCAGAAATTGAGAAAAATCTTGCCTTCTTTGAAAGAGAAACTAGGCTTCTTACCCAAGAGAAGGACAAGATTTACCTTGAAAATAAAGCTCTTACCTCTGAGCATATTTTAAACAAAAAGAGTCTCAAGGAGAAAATCTCAAGTCTTGAACGAGCCTTGAATGAAAAGGTCAAAGAGCTAAAGAAATGTGAGATTGATCGATTAAACGCCATTTCTTTGAAAAACTTTTTTCAAAAAGAAAGAGAAGTTCTTTATCAAGATCTGCTCATAAGGGATATTAAAATAAAAAAATATCAGGATGCTCAAAAAGTCAATGAAAAAGTCAACACTCAAATTGGCAGAAGAGGTATAGGGTTTGATGATGTCGATCCTTATACTGGAAATAAAAGAAACAAATCATTAGCAAACATTTTTTGCCCTGGAAAGTTTCTAAAACCAAGTTTTCCAAACCTTCTATCCACTTTTAAGAGGCGAAAAACCTCTGAAGGACCACATCTGAGGAATCCTCTGCAGATGGCAGATACATGGTATGAAAACAATGACTTGCCATCTACGCTCCCATCAAAGAGAAATTCTATTCCAAAGAAATATTTGTCTCAAAAACAAATTGGAGTCTTTAGGTTTGGTCATCCAGAGACATAAACTCAAAAGGATTTTATGTGCATGATGACTCCTGAAAAGGAACTGTCCTCTGAAGCACCAGAGTTTGTTCCGACCTCTGTGGAAGAAAAACTTTTTAAAAGATTTTTGGAAAATGACTTGAGAAAGACCTATGAAAATGACTTTTTTAGTCATCCTGATCTTATCCCTAAAGTAAAAGAAATCTTTGAGCAAGATCTTCTAAGTTGTCTAAGTGTTCCTAAAATAACACCATGCTTTTCAAAAGAGATAAATATTTCAGAAGGCACCAATGGACAAAGCAAGGCACTTACAGAAGGACAGGCTCTCATTCACAGAGACTTTCTCTATTCAGACTCTGAGTCAGAATCAAAACCCTCTATCGACTGTGAGACAAGTTATGTGGAACTTGAGATAGTCCCCTGTGGTCCAGAGAAAAGTAAACTTACCTCTGGCATTCTTAACAGAAGAATTCTTCCCAAGAGGAAAACCACAGGTACACCTATCTGTCCCGATTTCCTGGACATATGCTTGCAAGCAAAGACTTCTCTTGAGCTTGAAAAATCTAAAACTGAAAAGGACAAGATCTCTCATTTTTTAAAAGCTCCAAAACCATTAAAACCATTTCAAGAAAAAACTCACTTGCCAACAGAAGGGTAAATGGTCCAAAATTGATAAACTTGATGCTTCTATTGCATTGAAAGCAAGGAAAGAAGATCAAGGGAGAGTACAATCTCAAAGCCGCTCAAGAAGAGTTTTTGAAAAACTCAACCTAGATTAGACAATGCTTTCTGTAAAAAGAAACCCAAATCTAAAATGGGTTGTAGTAAAATTTGCTCTGTACCCTTCTTTGACAATTTTAATGAAATTTTCAAGAAGTTTGCCTCTAATGTTCCTTATTGTAAATGTCTTGATCTTATGCATGCTTGGAATCAACATTTCTCGAGGCCCTCCTGTCTTATATCTCACCCCAAACCCAAGAATGCAAAATTCAAGGGTGAGAAGAGACAATCTGGTACCTCTGCAAATGAGGATAAACCCAAAACCAAAGGTGCTAAGGCATCTTCACAACCTCCTAACAAAAATGGACCCATTTGGAAATGGGTACCTAAATCTCTCTAATCTCTAATCAAGACACATGACTGGCGACAGAGGGTTGCTTTCCTCTTATAAAGAAAAACTTGGTGGAGGATCTGTAACCTTTGGAGATAAGAAGAAAGGTCAAATAAAAGGCTATGGAGTCATTGCCAAAGGAGACATTGATGTCAACAGAGTTGCCTATGTGGATGGCCTCAAGCACAACTTACTGAGTGTAAGTCAACTCTGTGATAGTGGACTCGATGTGATGTTTAAAAGACAATACTGCTCTCTGTTGAAGGAAGATACCACCACAGAGCTTCTGCGAGCCAAAATACGAGGTGACCTATACCTCATGGACTTCAAATCAGCTAACAGAGAAGAAAAGCTCTGCTTAGTCTCATGTAAGAATTAAGAAGCTTGGATCTGTTCTATCATCTAAACTTTCACACACTTGACAAACTTGTGAAACTAGACCTGGTAAGTGGACTACCAAGTATTAGATTCGACAAGGATCATCTATGCTCTGCTTCTGAGATGGGCAAACTTAAAAGGGCTGCCCACAAAACTAAGTCTGACATATCTTGCACCAGACCTCTGCAGATGCTTCATGTTGACCTCTGTGGTCCTATATCTATGCAGAGTCTTGGTGGCAAGAAGTACATCCTTGTACTCATAGATGAATTCTCTAGATATACTTGGGTTGAATTCGTTCGAAAGAAATCAAATGTTCCTGAAATACTAATCAATCTTATCAAGAGAATACAAGTTCTTTAGGATTGCAGGGTACAGAGAATCCGAAGTGACAATGGCACAAAGTTTAAGAATTCAACCATTGAAGACTATCTTTCGACAGAAGGTATATCACATAACTTCTCTGCTGCAAGGACGCCACAACAAAACGGTGTTGTTGAACGAAAGAACAGAACACTAGTGGAAGCCGCAAGAACTATGCTCACTGCTTCAGGACACTCTATTTCTTTCTGGGCAGAAGCCATTTCAACCGCATGCTTCACCCAAAATCGATCTTTGATAGTGAAGAGGCATGCAAAAACACCATACCACCTACTACACCAGAGAAAGCCGAACATCAAGTACTTTTATGTCTTCGACTGCAGATGTTTTGTGCTGAACGACAGAGAGCAGATAGGGAAGTTCAATCCCAAAGCCGATGAAGGCAAATTTGTTGGCTATTCATCAAAATCCAAGGCATACAGAGTCTATGTACTCAAATCCAAACATATACTTGAAAGTATTAATGTTTCATTTGACGACTCTTTTCAGGTGACTTCTGAGCAAATCAGCTCAGGACTCAAACATCAAGATGAAGATTCTGGTGGCTCATCATGATCAAATGACCTTTATCATTTGTTTGAAGAGATGTTGAATGATGATGGACCCTCTGAAGATGATCGCAGAGCCTCTGAAGCCGAACCCTCTGAGGACCAAACAGGTACTTCTCTGACTGGTCCTAGTAATGCTTCACCCTCTTCCACTACTGTTGCAGGTGCAACCATCGAGGGGGAGCACTCAGAGGACAATGAAAATCAAGGCCCCAAGCTAAATCAAGAACATGATCATCTTCAAAATACCTCTGAAGGGTCAACCCCAGATCAAGGCTCCGCAGAGCTCTCTACTTCAACTCATGATGAACAACCAAGTCCTGTGGCAAGTACGAATGATCAATTTCTCTCAACAGAAAATGATCTACATCAAGATGAACGTGCTCTTGAGCTAGCCACAAAAGTTTCCAATGATCACATGCCCCGCATGACAAAGTGGACCAAGAGTCACCCACAGAGCCAAATTATTAGCGACCCATCTGACAAGGTCCAAACTCGATCAAGTACTGCAAATTTTTGTTACTACACAAATTTTGTGAGTATAATCGAACCCAAAAAGATATCTGAAGCTCTTGAAGACCCAAACTGGGTAGAAGCTATGCAAGAGGAGCTTCTGCAGTTTGAGAGAAATGAATTATGGACCCTAGTGCCTCTACCAAAAGGCAAAACGTCTATAGAAACCAAATGGGTCTTCAGGAACAAAAAGGATGAAGATGGTGTGGTGGTCAGGAACAAAGCAAGACTGGTGGCCAAGGGATACTGTCATAAAGAAGGCATTGACTATGAAGAAACCTTTACCCCTGTGGCACGACTAGAAGCTATAAGAATCTTTCTTGCCTTCGCAGCCCACAGAGATTTTAGAGTATATCAAATGGATGTCAAGTCAGCGTTTCTGAATGGGTAGATTCAAGAAGAAGTATTTGTCCAACAACCACCAGGGTTTGAGAGCTCCAAGTACCCAAATCATGTCTACTTTTCGGACAAGGCTCTATATGGACTGAAACAAGCTCCCAGAGCCTGGTACGACAGAATTTCAATCTTCCTCCTTGCCAATGGTTTCGAAAGAGGTACAACTGATACTACGTTATTTTATAAAAGGAGAAAAGGTGAGATTCTACTTGTACAGATCTATGTTGATGACATTATTTTTGGTTCCACAAATGATCTATACTGCAAAAAGTTTGAATCATTGATGAAAAGTGAGTTTGAGATGAGCATGATGGGAGAACTTACATTCTTCCTAGGATTGCAAGTCAAACAATCTACAAAGGGAACTTTCATAAATCAATCAAAATATGTCTCTAACATACTTGAAAAATATAAGCTCTCTGACTCTTCACTAATGAAGACTCCTATCGCCACTGGATCCAAACTTTATGCAGATCCAGAAGGCAAGTCTGTGGAGTGTAAACTCTACAGAGGCATGATAGGGTCTCTATTATATTTAACCGCAATTCGACCCGATATAATGTTTGCCACATGTCTCTGTGCAAAATTTCAGGCTAACCACAAAGAATCTCATCTTTATGCTGTCAAGAGAATCTTCAGGTACCTAAAAGGGACCAAGAATCTTGATCTCTGGTATTCGGAGAACTCTGGATTTGATCTTATGGCTTATACAGATTCAGATTACGGAGGATGCAAGCTCGACAGAAAGAGTACCTCTGGGAGTTGTCAATTCCTTGGAGGGAAACTAGTGAGTTGGACTTCCAAGAAACAGAATTGTGTCTCAAACTCTATGGCAGAAGCTGAATACGCTGCCGCTGCTAGTTGTTGCTCACAAATTCTGTGGATGAGAACCCAACTCAGAGACTATGGTTTTGACATTGAAAAGATCCCCATCCTCTGTGACTCCAAAAGTTCCATTGCGATCTCTACCAATCCAGATCAGCACTCTAAAACAAAGCATATCGATATCAGGTATCACTTTCTGAAACATCATGTGGAGCATGGGACAATAGAGATGTACTTTGTGCCCACAGATTACCAGCTTGCCGACCTTTTTCACGAAGGCATTGGATGAGAAAAGATTCACTTTTCTAGTTGGCAAGATTGGTATTCTTAACATGAGTTGACCACAGAGCCTCTGTTGTACATATTTCCTTTCTGCAACATATTCCTTGTTTGTAAATAGTTTCGTAATTTTTTTTTATCTTGTACAAATCTCATCTTTATATGATCCAAGCAGAGTTGAAGGTGGAGCAAGTCTATGCTAATATCCAGGGGGAGCAAGACAGTTCTGTGCAACATAGACTACAGAGTAAGGTTAGTTCATCTAAACCAAGGGTCAAAACTCTTTCTCGAGCACTATGCCCTCAGAAAGATCCCACTTTGTACCAAATTTTCTGTCAAAACTTTGAAATGATCAAATCTTTGAAAATCCTTCCTTAAAATGAAATTTTTGGTCTCAGAACCTCTGAGGTCGACCACAGTGCCTCTGTACTTCAACTATAGAGCCTCTACGCATCAAAACTGGATATTTGATGGAATTGACTTCTCTAAAAGGAACTCGATCATTTCATCGAACTTTCATCCCTCTTAAAACGCTCTGTTGATCAAAACCTTGCCTATGACCTCAGAAGCCTCTTATCCACAGAGCTTCTGTCACTTGAAACTCAGGTCATTTTCTGTGGGGTATTTCTTGAACGTCACTGTCATGTGAAAATAGTAAATGCCACCCGCGTGAGAATAGGGTGGCGCACGTCCTAGATCGTGCACCGCCATCATCTGACGTGGCAATATTTTTTTGGTTCGTAAACTGTATCGTCGTTTTTTAGAAACGGACTCTTATCCGTTACCACTCATTACGGATTTCAAATTTTATTTTTTACCGCCTAATCTTTTTACCGTCTCTCTTAATATATATTAACCCCTTCCATTCCATGCATCCTCTTTTTACCTGCTATCCTCTTTCTTTCAAGAACTCTTTTGCAATGGCTCGATTGTTCTTCTATTTCCATGGCGTCTCACTCCGTTTCTTCCAAGAAATCCAAGGGTTCTTCTGCATCAAACAACTCGATGCATTCTGAAGCCAAAAAGGCCGATTCCCATTCTGTTGAACAAGAACATGTGCTCACAAGCAGAATGCTCTCCTTTACACACCATGATTACCACTCCAGACAACTGAACCTCAAGCCTAACAATCACTATGTTTTCTTGGAACCCAAGGGATACCCTGAGGAAGCTTCTCCTTTACTTCAAATCCTGAAAAACCACATCCTCACAAAAGCCCTAACCCTAAAAAGAACCGATATTCCTTAAACTTACATTCAACAATTCTGGTTGAGTGCTAAACATGAAAAACTGGACCATTACAGCTACTGTGTCATGGGTTATGCCACTCATCCCTCCACTACTCAATTACTGGACCTTGGCATAAACCGCAGAAGGGTCGCAGAGGTATTCGAGCTTCCTACCAAGACCCAACTGAACATGTCAAAATACTCTGACGAGCCCTCTGACGATGAAATTTTAGAGTTTCTCAGGTTCATAGGGTATGCTGCACCTATCTCCAGAAGAACTGACTTCAGACGCCAGAACCTTCCACCTCTGTGGAACATTCTCTTCTCCATCCTAAACCGCTGGTTGACTTGCAAAGTAGGCAGTCCTGACCAATCTAGCCATACCATACTCGCAATAATGTATGGTATGTACTACGATTTTCCTTTGGACTATGCAACACTAATTTTCAGAGAGATCAGAAATGCAGTCATAGCCAAACAAGAGGACCAAGCCCGAGGCACAGAGCCCAAAAATCTTGTCTTCAATAGGTTCTTTGCAGTTCTGCTAGGAGACGCTCTGATAGGAGAAGGGAAGTTACCCGGAGAGGGTGAGATGATCAAAGTCTACGACATGAAGTCGCACAAGCCCACTGTTCTAAAAACTGGGTATCCTGGAGCAAGACCTCTGCCAGCCCGTATTTTGGCCTACCTGGGTAGTGAAGATGGGATTAGGACTAACATTCGTGGGCACAAGACTCCTGCACCGAGTCCTGCAACCCCCCCCCCCATGTGTAGGATTCCAAGTGGGAGATATAGATGTGTACCTTAGGACTGAGGTAGGTGAGGGACCTGGAGTTGAGATAGCAGAGGAAACCTATGTTAGGACAGAGGTTGTAGTTGGGGTGGGGGAAAAGAAGCAGAAAAAGAAACGACAAACCAAGAAGAGAGTCGCAAAAGGAGAGACTCCAAAATCACCCTTAGTGGTTGCCAAGCCGAAAAAGAAGGCTAAGAGGTTAACCAAAGCCGCAACCTCTGAACATGTCACCCCACCAGAAGTGAATGAACCTAGAGATTCAGAACAACCTCTGCAGAGGACAAGGAGAAAAGCTCACATCATTGAGAGCTCTGAAGAACGACCATCTAGCCCTCTCCAAGTCGCAATGGACATAACTAAGGAGATACAGAAGCAGCACTCTGAGAACTTAGGCGAAACCGCAGACATTGAAGTGAAAGATGTTACGGGGCTTTCAAGCCTTGATGATGAGGGTAAGAAAATCTCGGAGAAGGAGATAGGAGAAGAGGATGCCATTGGCACACAACCTAAACCAACTCCCAGTGCAACCCATGTTACTACCCTTGTAGTTCTAGTGCAAATGGATATTAAAGAAGGACCGCATAGTCCGAACCCAGCCCTAACCAGCCGGACAGAGGATATTCCTTCATCCTCTGTGCCACTTCTATCTGGGGAACAAAAATCCACCCCATCCTCCCAACAGGATGTGGGTGCAGACATAAGTGTTCATTCGCCCAAGGACACGAAACATACGTACGCAGAAGCATTTGTTGCCTCTGCCACACACAAGAGTGACCCCCAAACCACCTCAGAGTTGGTGGTGCGAGAACACGTTGATTCTGTGTTTCTAGAACAATCATAGGATTCTTTCAAAAAGGATCTTGAAGGACTCTCTGAACCCTCCTCCAAGAAACTTCTTGACAGAACTTCCATAGATGATTCCTCTGTGGAACATCGAGGAATGGAAGGAAATCCTCCAGAGCTCAACATATTCACAGGCTCTGAAGGTGCCAAAGACTCGTTGGCTAAATCTGGAACATGTGTTGTTCCAGAGGTTACCTCGGACAGCTTTGTCATGAAGGGCGAGTTTAAAGCCTTTGTTGACATGGTATACCAAAAATTTGACGAGTTGAAAAGCTCTGTCACAAGGGAATCACAAGCCCACTCTCAAATCCTTGCAGAGGCTCTCAAAGCAAATACAGAAGCTCTGAACGACCTTCGCCAATCGTCCATTCAACAATCAACGGTGATCACTAAGCTAACAACGAACTATGCGACTCAAGATGATCTAAAGGCATTTGGTAAAACAATCATCGCCCATTCCAATCAATTTCAGACTCTAGGGGATCTCTGCACAGAAGAAATTCCAAAATTTTCTACTCAAATAGTTGAGTAACATGTGGATGACCTGACTAAACTTCGAGAAAAAATCAAGGATATAACTCTCAGTGTTATAGTCCCTTTCCAACCTCAGGCGTCCACCTCTGCACCCCCACCATCAACCTCTGCACCTGACCTCTCTACCTTTGCAACAAAGACTAAATTAGAAACAATGGGGAGAATGGTTCTAAGCAATCTCAACTTTATTGGATCTAACATCTTTCAAGAGGGCAAGAAACTCACAGAGGATCTGAAGAAAACTGTAGCCACGATCAGGTTTAAGTCTGATCTGGAAGTCAACAAACTGTCGTTGGCTACAGAGGATGTTCTCAAGAAGATTACGAAGCATGTCGACGACAACCTCTGCAAGCGAAGGAAGAGGAAGGCACCTTCGACTTGCCAAGGAGAGGCATCGCAGAAGAGGGCTCACCATGATGATCAGGATCCAGATGCCTCTGGCCCTGGCCATCATGAGGGGGAGAAGGCTTCAGCAACAAAAAGTTCTGCAGTTGTCATCGCCGCCACTCCTCTTCAAGCCCTACCTCTACAGAAGACATCCTCAGAGGTACACAAAACGCAAAACCTCAAGTCATGTGCCTCTGAGGACCCAAAACTGATTGCTCCATTTGTCCAAGGCAAAACCTCTGTAGTTTCACAGAAAGGAAAGGTGAGTTTTGGCTCTAAACATATTGCAGAAGGGCTCACAAAGTTCGTACAACCCTCAAGCCCTGAACTTATGCCCACTGCACCCACACCTGTTCTACAGTTTCAGAGCCTTGATCCCGTAAATACAGAAGATATATCAGAGACCCCTTTACTGAACAAACAAAAGAAAGCCTCTGAACCCGACAGAAAGAAGCCCTCAGAACAGAAACAACAAGAGGACAGGGTAAAAGAGATCGTTCATTCGATGGACGCCATGAGAATTCCAATCCCAAGGCCTCCACCAAAAGAATTCAAGTTCCAAGAGAACATTCACACCTATCTTTACAGCGCAGAGCTTGAGGCTATCTTATTAGCACCGAACTTGCATCCCCTAATCAAAGAGGACATCAGAAGACGTTTTGAGCAAACTGCACAAGAAAGGAATGAAGTGTTCTCTACAGAAGATATAAAGACTGTAATGAGGATCTCTCTGCACTCCTTCGCCTACAAGTCAATCATGTATGCTAAGTAATTAGTTGAGAGAAAAGATGGGAAGCAGTACACGTTCACAGATGCAGACTTAAAGAACCTCTACGCCTACGACCTTCCTCAACTACATGCCTTCACAGAGCAAAGACTTGAAAAGCGAAAGGAGTACATGATAGCAAATGGCAGGATCAAGAAGGTGATGCGCGAACATGTCAGATATCATAGCAAAATGTATTTCGAGGTAGCTCTACAACTCAGAGTCGAGAAGCTATCGATCACCAAACCAAATGACCAATTCCCCAGAATCGAAAATGTTCCATCAAACTCTTTAGTCACAGAGCCTGAGTTCGGATTCATTTTCAAAGACGATGATGGGCTCAAAAAGATATACAGGCCAAATCAAAGTCACAAGTACTCGAACAACACTCTCCTGAAGATAAAGAACACGATTCTGAGGAAGAAGGGCACAGAGACTGTACAAGCGGGACCTGCAGAAACAATGATCGGACAAATTGATGCTCAATTGAAGTACAGGGAACTCATTCTATCGATGAAGAGAACTCTAGCAGAAAGCTTCACCAACCCGATAAATGATTTTCCCCAATGACTTCTGTAATCTTTTGTTGTTAATTCATGTATTTTGATTCTTAATTTAATTGCCTTTTGGCATTTTCTTTTATGAACGAATATCGATTTTCAGTGGTTGAGTTCCTTTCACCTCTTTTTGTTTCTAGCTTAGCCAACACCTCAAAATTCAAAATTTTATTTTTCATCACTTAGGGGGAGATTGTTAGCTCCATCTTCCAAGATTAGAAGTGTTGAAAAATAGGGTAAGTATAGAAACTTCTGTTGTCTGCTAAGTCACCACAGAAGATGCAAAGCTCAGAGGTTACTCTGCAGAAGATGTACCCTAGGTCAAACCTGATGATGATTCTCAGATCACAGAGCCTCTGTGGTCACTCACAGAGCCTCTGTGAAGGCTAACCTCTGGAGATCAATGTTGAAGCTTTTCACAAAGATAGTTCAAGACAAGACCACGTACAGAACACGTAAGGCCTGCTGTACGAAGATCCTCAAGATCAAATTAATGGGCGTCCCACGATGTTTTACCTTACAGGTGGCATTCCTTATATGGAATGTCAGCCATTGTCTTGTACTACGAGTGCACACTCCTTGTATTATATATGAGCACCTCGTTGTTTGTCTATGAAATGCGAGCACACACAATAGAAAATAAAGATTGTATCTTCCAAGAGAATATTTGCACATACCAGTGCGTGTTCTTGGTGTTCAACAGTAATCAATGAAACAGTTCCTTGAGTGATTTCATTATAATATTTTACCTCCTGTTTATTGATTACTTGTATGTTTACTACCTTGCATGTTCTATCTTTTCTACACATATTAAACTCTTCCGCACTCTGTTTAAATCAATCTGTGTGTAGTGAAAGGTTGAATCAAGTTAAAGAACATCAAAAATGGGATCAACAGAAATAATCAGTGATTACTGAACATACACTGTCTGATCGCAAATAGTGAAACACTAATACATATGAATGTTTACAAGAAAGATCATCAGTGATAACTGAACATACTCGGTCTGATCGCTGATGGCGAAACACTAATAGATATTAATAAACGTAATTTTCACTAAGTATATAAGAGGGTCGTTATCAAATCACTGAGAGAGTCTGGATCAACAATCTCCTCTATTGGATAATGACAAAGTAACTGAAGAAAATTACTTTATAGTTCTACATGAGGAATAATCACGACTCATAACATACATGTCCCAATTACTATTTTGAGGGATCTTTTACAGTACTGATAGGGTTAAGTAATTCACTGAAATTTTCATTAATTCAAAGAAGGAATTACAAGATATGATAATATAAAGTACAAGTGAAGAACTAACTACTGTAAGTCTAACTAATAGATTACAAGAATTAGGAAGCTAATCTATCAGCTATCTAGAGAGTACTTTGGAGGATTGATCATATAGTCAGGTATTTCTTCTTCTCTTTGCCTTTGATCTGAAGATTCTAGACTAATGATTGCCTTGATTGATTCAGCTAAAGGAGAGAAGTCACACCATAAGCATAAGATATCCTTGAGATGACTAAGAGGACATATAGGGTTTGCAGAAATTCTTTGGAATCTGAGTTGTTCCTCATTATCTCTGAAGAAGATTCCAAAAGGATTTTTAAGTACTTTCCCGGGAAGATATGGTCCACCAGGAGGCATGGATAGATCTAGAACTGAGAGATCAGGAGGAGGACCAAACAAAGCTTCCTTTCAAAAATTGATGGAGGTGTCGTTTCTAATAGCAGCGACATTCTCAGATGAGGAGGAAACATGATTTCTTTTGAGTTTCCTTGGCTTAGAAGAAAGAGCAGATGGCAGCTTTAATATAGCAGCGACTCTGTTGATGAGAGCATGATTGATCCCTTCAACATAACCTCTGTAAGTTGACTTTGATTTCTTCAGTGCATCCTTAAACTCTAACCATTCCATATAACCGAAGAATTCAAGTTTTGAAACGAACATAGCCTTTGAGCTTCCATCCTCTCTGGTTATCTCCATTGTTACAGAAGTTCGGTCCTTCTTCTTTCTTCCAGAGATGACAACAGCTGTTATCTTCAATGGGTCAGAGCGATAGTCGACTTTATGTTTACACCATTCGATAGTGTATTCGCTAACCGCTTGTTCTTTTAAACGCTCCTCTTCAATCTCTTTGAGAAGAGAAGACTGAAATTCTACTGGATTTTTCCTTAGCTTATTGTCTTTGACTTGAGAAGACTGAACCTTTAGAGCTAGAGAAGCATCTTTTTGGCATTGAGCGATCAGTTTCTCAGCTCTCTAACAGATTCTTTGATTTCAGCTTCAGTCAGGAAGTCGAGCTCTGTAGATGGAGTTTGAAGAGGGATATTCAGCCGTTGACTCTCCAGATAAGAGATCATCTCTGTTCTTCTGTTCAGTTCTTCCTCTAACCAATGAGCTGGTTTGGAGGGCCTTCCTGAATAGAGCAGGGTTTCTTCTTCTTCTTCCTCTTGTTCATCAATCTCACTGAATGAGATTGGTATTATTTGTTCTTCAGCTGTAGAAGCTGGAATTATTTGGAGTTCATTTCCCTTAAGCAGGGGAGAGATCTGTCTGGTCAAGAAATGAAAAAGGAGTTAGTGTTTATCTTGAGAAGGAGAAAGATAAAGGCTTAGAAAGATACAGGGGTGGGAAAGGTATAGTAAGATATAGATACAATAGAAAGACATACCTCAGAAAGATTCTCCCTCTCAGATTGTGATACTACGTTAACGTTTCCCTTGGCAACTATACCCTTCTTCTTGCCTTGGAAAGGAAAACCTGAAGTAGGTTCACTTCTCTCCCTGCTGTGACAGCTCCTATCGACGCTGTCGCTGATGAGACGTTCGCTGTTGAGACACAAAGAGATTGGTCCTCTTCATCGTCATCGTCATCCTGTTTCTCTTTTTCTTTATCTTGAAGATCAAGTTCTTCTTCATCTTCATCCTACTCTTCCTCTTCATCAAGAATTTGAGCGAGAGAAGAAGAGGGAGGAGTTTTGTCAGCAACCTTCTCCCCCTCAACATGAGAGGGAGGTTCTTCCGTCTGGTCATCAGCAGCAGCTTCCTCCGTATTTTCTTCAAGAAGCTCTTTCTCCCCCGCTTTATCATTATCATCTTAGGGGATATCAGCATTGGAAGGAGTAGCTTTTGCAGTTGCCAAAGAGCGGACTTCAGCCTCCAAATGCTCAAGCTGACCTTTAATGACAGGAATGTCTGAAGTAGCTTGATGAATGAACTCAATGTCTACATTCAGAGATGTGCTATCATTCTCTGTAAAGAAAGGTGTTGGCATCGGAGCTGGTGCACTTAGTTTCACAAGCACCTGCTGAAGCATGGAGGTGTATGTGTCAACCTTCTTTGTCAGGTCTCGCATATCATTTTGGAGGGTGCCGTAGAGTCCCTGAAGGAGTTGAACCTGCTGATGAGTTCCACCAAGGTCATCTTTGATCTTGACGATGTCCCCCTGGACAATTGTGAGCTGAGAAGAGTCAGCTTTGGAGGAGGAGGCATTAGTCAGTTTCTTTAGCTCAACACCAGCGAGATTGACAGCGCCAGTGGATTCGTTGATCGAGGTGGTGAGAGAATCCACCTTTTCAGCAAGCGTGTTGACGATAGCGTCAACAGTGGCCAAAGTAGGACCTGCAAGTAAAGTTAGCAGATGAGCACAACGATGCTCAGGCTTATATGGAGATATGGGAATAGTGTTTAGGGTTATAGGAGTACCTGAGTTTTCAAACAATTTGTAGAAATGCATAGATTCTTCAAAAGTTTAATTGTCAGGTCCTATTGGTGCAAACTGAGATTGCGTAGAAAGAGATGGAGGGTCTAGAGACCAAAGAAATAGAAGGATGAGTAATGGGGATAGAAGAAGTTTGGATAGTGGAAATTACCTCAGGTTGTTGTTGAAGAACTGAGGTGATGGGTGGCGTCACTGTTGTTGTGGCAGCGATGGTAATCGCTGGCATGGTTGACGTGATTGTTGCTGAAGTTGTGGAGGAGATACCCACAAAAGAATCCAAAGTAGTTTGTTGAGAAACTACTTCAGGCATTGAACCACTAGGGGTTGTCTCCTTAGTCTTTTTGGCCTTCTTAGAAGTACCATGAAGACTAGCTGATGGTCTTTTATGAGCGGTAGTAGAAGCAGGGCTAGCAGAAGAAACAACCTCCTGCGTGGCCACTGAAGTCGAAGAATGGAGAGAGAGACGAGTGCGAAGAGTTGAGAGAGTTACCTCGTTGGCGACCGACTTGACCTCTAGAGATCGCTAACCAACTTTGGAGAAAGTACCATCATGAGAAGTTGTGTACTTATCACCATACAAGAACTGTAGGTACGCACAAATGAAGCATACGTATGGGATCTTGGGATCCCTCTCCGTCTTCTCTATTTTTGACCTGAGATCGTCAAAGATAGCTCCCGCGTAATCAAAATGTTTTCCAGCTATTACGGAATAACTCATATGTAGCCGGACTTTGCTTGCCAGGTCCAGGGAGCCAATCTTCCCACTCATGCTCTGAATAATGTGGGAGAAGGTGTAGTTCAACTGAGAAGGCATATTTTCCTTCTGAATTTTGGTCAGGCGCTTGTTGGGGATGGTTGAGCGAGGCTTGTTGTCCCAGCAATACTCCATATCATCCAGGAACTGGATGAGTTCAGCGTCAGTGGGGAGAGCATCGAAACCTTGTTTCGTATTTTCAGGGAGGCGAAGTGCCTTCCTGAGGCCATAGGCAGTCATCATGCCTGATCCTAGTTCAGTTGAGAAGGAGATAGCAGGAACCACTTCACCCTTCTTGTTGGTGTTCGTGGTTTCATCAGCGATGAACCAGAATTGCTGTAGAAGAGTCTTGGATGGTTTGGGATCCATGTTCAGAGCGTAGGCCAAACATGACTGCTTCAAGAATGCAGCAACATCCACTAGATGGGGGTATTTCTCAGCTTCAAAGTCCAACCGAGCGGGATGGTTGTTCTTTGGGAGTTCAGATTCAATGATAGCAAATTTCACGTTCTTGGAAGCAATGAACGAGGAGTGGGCCATTTCTGAATATAGAAAGAATCATAATAGAAGGAAAGGTTTAGAGTCCAAAAATAAAGAAATTTTTACCAGTTTCCATTTTGAGAAAGAAACATAGAAAAAACCAAGTTATTTTTAGAGTAAAACAGTGTTCTTTGTTGAAGAAGAAAGTACAAGAAGAAAACCAAAAGTTTGAGTAGATAAAATGAAAAAAATAATGATTTTAGAGTTTGAAAAATATTGTAAAACCCAGAATGATGAAGCATATATAGGTTTTTGTAACAAAATTTAAGAGGAAAAAGTTGAACAAAAATAACCTGTTGATCTTGGAAGTAATAAGATACAAATTCTTGAAGGAGTTGTTTGCTTAGAATGCCTTGAGAGAGTTTCTTGCTTGAGAAGATTTTCAGAAAACGTAAAAAGGTAAGAATGAAAAAGGCATTCTTTTTATATGAGGAGAGAATGAGTGAGGTGGGAAAACAAATGCTCATCATGACATGGACACGTTTTACGAAGTTGATTGGATAGAAGGGCAACGGATGAACGTGTCAGAGAAAAAGGCATGTCGTGGATTGTCGGTTCAAATGACATCATAGGAGAGAGAGAAAAAAAACGTTTCATTTGACCAATTTGAAATTATCTCTGAAGAAAAGTCAGAGATAGATTTTCTTTTTGAAAGAATCACTGATGAGAAATGTCAGTGATAGATTTTGTTTATCAAAAAGCTTTTAATCATTTGAAGAAAAATTAGTGGTTAAGGTCTTGATTTTGAAAAACTGTCTTACTGAATTCACATTCAGTGAAAGAAAGTGAGAGAACATACCTGAGATTCAGAGATTTTGTACAGAGATAAAGTGATAAAGGGGAACTTAGAATTACTGACATAATGCATGAAAGATGAAGAATCATTCTTCAAGATTCAACATTCCAAGCTCACTGATGAGAAAGTTGAACCTTGTCTCATCAAGAGGTTTGGTGAATAAATCAGCTAGTTGATAGTAAGTGGGGATAAAGTGAAGTTCAATATCACCATTCATCACATGATCTATGATAAATGAAATATGATCTCTATGTGTTTTGTCTTTGAATGTAGCACTGGATTATTTGCTATAGCGATAGCACTAGTGCTGTCACAATATATTGGAATCTTTGATAGCTGAATGTCATAGTCTAATAGTTGATTTCTCATCCACAAGACTTGAGCACAACAACTTCCAGCGGCTACGTATTCAGATTCAGTTGTTGAAGTGGACACTGAATTTTGCTTTTTGCTTGTCCAACTTACCAGGTTTCCTCCTAGGAGTTGACATCCACCAGTGGTGCTCTTTTTATCTAGTTTACAACCTGCAAAATCACTATCGGAATATCTAATTAGATCGAACCCTGAGTCTTTGGGATACCAAAGACCGAGGTTAGGAGTTCCTTTCAGATATCTGAAAATTTTCTTGATAGAGATCAGACGGGATTCCTCTGGTTCAAATTGATAGCGTGCACATAAACAGGTATAGTATATGATGTCAGGTGGGCTCGCTGTAAGATACTGCAGAGAGCCTATCATTCCTCTATAGGCAGTGACATTAATAGGTTTTCCAGATGGATCTTTGTTTAATGTCAGAGGAGGTGCCATAGGAGTTTTCATTGCTGAAGTTTGAGTTAGATCAAACTTCTTCAACATATCTTTAACATACTTACCTTGGCTGATAAAAGTACCATTTTTAGATTGTTTAATCTGAAGACCAAAAAATTTAGTTAGCTCACCCATCATACTCATTTTGTATTCTTTCTTCATTCTTTCAGCGAACCGAGTACATAGAGATGGGTTAGTATAACCAAATATTATGTCATCGACATATATTTGTACAAGAATAATATGACCTTTTATCTTTCTGAAAAATAAGGTATTATCAATTTTACCACGTTCAAAAATTTCAGAGATAAGAAAATATGAGAGAGTTTCATACGAAGCACGAGGGGCTTGTTTTAGACCATAGAGAGCCTTATCCAATTTATAAACATAATTTGGATGCTCAGATAGTGAAACGTTAATCAGGTTTCCCTTAGTAGCTGCACCCTTAGATCTGCTTTGGGAAAGGGGCTCCTGAAGATGTTTCATGACTCCCCCCCCCCTGCTGTGACAGCTTCTTTCGAAGCTATCACTGATGATGTGGAGGCTGCAGAAAACCATAAAGATTGGTCTTCTTCATCGTCATCATCATCATCTTGATGGTGTTTCTCTTCATCCTGATCTTGAAGATCAAGATATTCTTCTTCTTCTTCATCCTCCTCCTCCTCCTCCTCTTCTTCTTCTACTAAGACTTCGAAAGAAGGAGGGGCTTTATCAGCAACCTTCTCCCCCTCAACGTGAGAGGGAGGTTCTTCCGAGTGAACCTCAACAGTAGCTTCCTCTTTATCTTCTTTAGTAACTTTCTCCCCCTCTTTGTCATTATCAGGGAGGGAAAGAACTTTAGGTGGAGGGGAAGGTTGTGCAGTGGCCAACTATCGGACTTCAGCCTCCAGACTATCTAGGCGTCCATCAATCACAAGGAGATCTGAAGTAGCATGATGAATGAATTCAACAGCTACGTTCAGAGATGTGCGATCAGCGTCTGTGCAGGAAGGAGAAATCGTCGGAGCTGGTGCATTTAGCTTGTCAAGAACCTGTTGGAGAATAGATGTGAAGGAATCAATCTTCGTAGATAATCCCTGGACATCTTTGCTTAAGGAATCGAACCGTCCCTGAAAGAGTTTATTATCGTCCTTAACTTTGAAAAGCTCTCCCTGAAGAGCTGAGATCTGGGAGGCTTCAGCTTTGGTGTAGCAGGTAGCTTTCAATTGCTTCAGCTCTTCACCAGCGGTATTGACTGCGCTGGTGGTTTCGTTGATGGAGGTGGTGAGAGAAACCACCTTTTCACTCAAACTGTTGACATTCAAGTCAACAGTTGCCAAACTAGGACCTGAAAGAAAAGTTAGTTTCTAAGTAACAGGCTTAGATGGAGAGATGGGAGTGGTATTGGCGGGTTTAGGTATACCTGATGATTCAAACAGCTTGAAAAATTGCATGTCTCTTTCCAAGGTTTGAGCATCAGGTCCTATAAATGCAACATGAGGTTACTTCATGTGAGATGAGGGGTTAGAGACCAAAGAGACGGGAGGATTAGTAATAGAGATAGAAGAAGTTTGGGGTTGAGTAGGTACCTCGGTTGATTAAAGAACTGAGATTTCTGGTTGAGTCACTATTGTTGTGACAGCGACCGAGATCGCTGGCACGGTTGTTGATGTGATAGCTGAGGATGTGGAGCAGAGACCCACAAAATCATCCAAGGAAGTTTGTCGACAAACTTCCTCAGGCCTTGAACTAGTGGCGATGGTCTCCTTAGTCAATTTGGCCTTCTTTGAAGGACCAGAAAGACTAGATGATTGTCGTTTTGAAGCGATTGTAGCGGCAGGGCTAGCAGAAGAAAGAACCTCCTGTGTGGCCGCTGAAGTAGAAGAAGTATGGAGAGAGAGTCGAGAGCGAAGAGTAGAAATACTTACCTCGTTGTCGAGTGGTTTGACCTCCAACGATCGCTAACCCACTCTGGCGAAAGAGCCATCAGAAGTAGTGGGGTAAGAAGCAGTGTAGAGGAATTTCAGGTATGCACAGATGAACCGTACATATGGGATCTTGGGATCCCTCTCCGTCTTCTCTATCTTTGACTTGAGATCATCAAAGATAGTTGTGGAATAGTCAAAGTTTCTTCCAGCGATCACAGAATAAGCCATCTGGACCTGAACCTTGCTAGCCTGATCAAGTGAACCACTTTTCTCACTCATACATTGAATGAAGTGAGAAAAGATAAAGTTCAGTTGAGAAGGCATGTTCGCCTTCTTGATGAGAGTCAGCCACTTGTTGGGGATGGTTGTTTGGGGCTTGTTGTCCCAACAATATTCCATAGCATCCAAAAACTGGATGAGTTCAGCATCAGTTGGCAGAGCGTCAAATCCACTCTTGGGTTTGTCATGAAATCTGAGTGCCTTCCTCAAGCTGAAAGCGGTCATCATCCCTGGTCCTAAGTAAGTTGTTGGATCCCAGATTTAATCTTATAACAATAATGATATAAACAACAAGAGTATAAACAGCGGAAGCAATATAGTTTAATATCAAAAGCAGATTCAAATATCACAGTTCATATATAAAGCAAGTAGAATGAACAAGATCTTCGTCAGATATATTCAATTGATTCTTCTTGTACAAGATATCAAAAAGCACACTTTTGTCAAAGGAGTGATGGTCCTATTTATAGGACCATAAAGTAAACAGTGTACTATTCTGACAAATAGAAGCATGCTTGAACAGTGTCTTACCTAATATGTAAGCTCAAGACATGCTTGAACAGTAACCTACTCTATAAACTAAATTTTATCACTAAGTGATTGGTTATCTCTTCTGATACTTCAGGAATGTCTTCAGCGCCATCTTTAGAGAGAATGTCTTCAGAGCTCTGACGTTGTTTTTAGAGCCTCTGATGAAGCCATCTCTGATGTCTTCTGCTGAAAGTTGCAATCTCTGATAAGTACTTTAGAGGCAGGTTTGTCCTCTGAAGTCTTCGTCCTCTGAAGTCTATGCCCTCTGAGGTCTATCTTTGGAAGTCCTCTGAAATAGGACTTGGGTATTTTCAACACTTTAACAAACAGAAGATTTGGGGCTAACAATCTCCCCCTAAGTGTTGAAAATAAGAGAATAGAAGATTTAAACTAGAAAGCGTAGAGGAGAAATCATCCTCTTAAATATTACTTCTTAAACATTTTGAAGTTTAATACAGAGAAAGTAATATTCAAAAATAAAGAAACAAACTAAAATTTGTGACTTGAACAGATTCCATGGAACTTCATGATCAGAGCTCTGAAGTTGATCATCGAGTCAATCTCTAAGTCAAGATTTGCAAGTAAATCTGCTCTGTGCCTTTCTTCCTTCACATGGATCATTTTCTTTATACCTCTCAAGGTTTCATCAGAGTACTTCGAAACTTCCGAAGCGAGAAATATCTTCTTTACTTGGTTTACTCTGTAGACGAAACTCAGAGGTTCTGCAATGATTGATCCAGTCTTCTTTGCCTCAAGATTAACGATCGACTCCACAGGTTCAGTTACCTCCAGCTTTTCTTCTCCCAGGTTCAGAGCAATTTGGAAGTCACATTTTGCTCTGTGTTTGACATAGGCCTCCATTGCCCGTCTGACTTCAACCATGCCCATCCTGATTTCCCTTCTTCCCTGATCATATCTGGCAGATCAATAGTCATACAAATGAGGTAAATCATATGGATTTAGATTTACGAGATCATTATCATTGAACTCGTAAATCTTCTTATCAGATCGAGTTACCACATAATGCCTATAGATGATCTTGTTGTAAGCAAAGGTCTTCTCTGAGATTTTGTTAATTTTGATGATTGGGTCATCAAAGAGGACTTGTACTCTGGGTGAGGTTTTATCTCTAACAAATCTTCGCTCATAGTCCGGCATGTTCCCTTTGATCCTTGGATTCAGAGGAATGACTAGAGAATCTGCCATATTGAACTCACAGTAGATGTATCTGAAGTGGTCTTCTATGGAAGATTCGGTATTGGATGCAAGGAATGTAGGAGGTTGAGTAAACACTTTGGTTGGTAAACCAATGCTTGACTTCTGAACAGGATTCTCTGAAGGAGCCTGTTCATCAGCAACCATGGTCTCTGGTTCCTTTGTCTGTGGAGGATCTTCTGTTGTAGGTTCAGAGATGTAACCATCTTTCTCTGGTGAATCCCTCAGCTCTGTTGCTATTGAAGTATGATGTGGTTGAGCATTCTTGAATACATACTCTTCAACATCAATTACTTCAATCTGTTTTTCAGCAGCTTCTTTTTCAGCAGCTTCTTTTTCAGAATCTGATTTTTCTTCTTTTTCAGATTCTGGTTCTGCTCTTTCAGAATCTGATTTTTCTTCTTTTTCAGATTCTGGTTCTGCTCTTTCAGCCTCTGATTCGTAAGCATCTCTCATCATATAAGTTGGTCTTTCTGGTGATGAGAATGCATCTTCTGATGTAGAGAAGTCTACTAGTTGTTCGTCTTCATCTTCTTCCAGAGCTCCAATAATTTCTGGAGTTGCAGCTATTATTGGAACTATTGGAGCACTCAAAGTAGATGGTGCTAGAAAGATAACAGGTACTGGAAACTTTAGAGTGGCCTGGTTATCTTCAGCAGAGGTTGAGGTTGAACGTCTCTCTGTTCCTTTTTCCTTGCTTTAGTTTGATTCAGAGGGAGTGGACTCCTTTTGTGTTTCAACAGTTTTTGGTATACGAGTCTTCTCCCCCTTATAAAGATCGGATGACCCCTGAGGTTGGTCATCATGGTCATCAGAGTCTTCATACTTGGCCTTCTTTCGGGCTTCCTCAGAGCATGCGACCTCTGGTTCCTTCCGCTTCAATGATCCCTCTGAAGATTTGACATTTTGCAGAAGGTCTTCAATCTTTTTGTTATGCTGAGTGGTCTTTGAGACAAACTTGCTGGAGATATTCATTACATTGCTGGTAATCTTCTTGGAGCAGTTGCTGAGGTCAGCCTTTGTAACAAATTCGGATGTAGCAGGAGCAGCAGCAGAGGAGGTAGGGATCTTTGCAATCACCTCTACCAAAGAACGCAAGACTTCCTATTTGAATTGAGAAAAGTCTGCATGTGTTGGAGTGGGGGCAGAGGGAGTTGGAATCGCCTTGAGGAGCTATGTGGTGGAGTTCTGAATTTCTCTGGATAGAACAGAGTCATTTTTTATGACCAGGCTTTCCAGAACATCCAGTTTATCGTTCTGAGAAATAATGGTCGTGCGCAGCTCAGAGTCCTCTGAAGTGAGCTTTGCAACATCAGAGTGAGAGGCAGAGGCCTCTGAGGTCTTCTCTATTTGAATTTTAATCTCCTTCAGAGATTCTCTGATTTCATCACCAAAGATTCTGAACTCCTCTTTGGTAACGTAATCAGAGGGGGTGACCTTCGGATCAACACATGATTCTAAGTTTCCCTCGAGTTCAGAGAGGCCTTCTTTCAGAGTTGGCTTGATATTGACACCGGAAGGACTTCCCATTAATCCTTGGGGACCCTTTTTCAAGGATTTCCCAATAATGGTTCCGATTGGTCTCTGATCATCAGAGTCAGAATCTGACTCTGATGATGAGAAATGAATGTGGGTGGAAACCTTGCTGTCCAGGCTAAGGAGTCCATGTGCAAGATGGTCGTGCCATTCTTTTTCTGACAGACAATCCTTACAAGAGATCTTAGGTCTCTCCTGATCTATGGGACGGTCCATCTTTTTATGAGCCACAAAGGCATCATGTGTGTGAGGAGGAGACATACTCTGGGGTGAATGAGTATTTTTATCTTGGTCTAAGTCCTGTTGGGAGGACTTAGCCATATCAGAGGTTTCCCCTTTGGTGCGTGCTTCAGAGTCAGAAGTAGATGCCTCTGAGCGGCTAGGATGGGAAGGGTTCGAGGTGTGCACCTCTGTTTCAATGTCACTGATGCTGGACCACCTTGGACAGCAGATGTGTTTGCACAGGGATTTGGGCTTTGGAATCGCTCATGTGTGCCAACAAGGACATCTTTTTCTACCTCGCCGCCCTCGGATTCTAAGTTTAGAAACTCACCCTCTGGAATTCTCTCTTCCTCACCTTCCTCTGCTCTGACAGAGTTATTCTCTTCGTTAGAGGGAGGGTTCTCTTGTTTTCTTTTCCTTACTCTCTCAGATCCACCCTCTGGTTGCGCTCTGTTAACGTTTTTGAAAATGAAATTCCCAGATTACAATCAAGCAATCAAACCAATCTCAATCAGATTATATGTGACAGTGATCAAGAACTAGAGAGAGATTAGAATGTAGAGAGAGAAAGTATCAATCGTGTTATGATATTACAATGAAAAGCTCTTACAAAAATTACAAGAATTAAACCTATTTATACCAACTATGAAACTCTCAAGTAATCCAACTAAACTCTCAAGTAACTTGAATAATGACCCACTCAAACTCTCAAGTACTTAAAACACTCTAAGGCTTATGTTGACTTTCTACATTTTGACTAACATTGACTTTCATTGACTATTCAAGAATAAAGGCTTTTACATGACTTTTCTCACTAAATCTTGGATACAATTTAATACACTAACATTCTCCCTCTTTGTATTCAAGATTTAAAAAAAATTGACACTTGTCTTTAGCGCTTGATTCTTCAACTTTTGTCTCTGATATCTTTAAAACTTTGAATCTTTTAACAATCTTCAGTCTTTCAGTCTATGAAGAATCTTTAAAAGTCTTTCACATTGCATCTTTGTAGAGTCAACAAGTCCTGAACAAATCTTTGAAAACTTTGAAAAACTTTGGAACTTTGAGGAATCTTTGAAAATTGTATCTTCATCTCTGTAATCTCTGATCAGTTATCAGAAAAACAAACTCTCTCGAATCATCTTTCTTCAGAAATCATCTTCAGAATCTGTTTCTGAAACATAGTAAGCATCTGAATTGTCTTGAACTTTCAGAATTATCTCTTCTTGAACTTTCAGAATTATCTCTTCAGGATTATCTTCACCATTTGTCTTTGAAATTGATCTTTGTAGATGTCTCCCCCTTTTTGATGATTGTGAGCATCATGATCATCAAAACATCTTCAATTTCAATATTCTCTTTGAATCTCCCCCTTTTACAAACATTCTCCCCTTTTGAGATACATTTAACATTCTCTGCACTTTGATCTGAATAACTGAATCATGAACTGTATATACCTGAATCTTTTCAAATCCAGATATAATGAACGTTGTAACCATGATTCAACAAATGAAATAGTTAGAAGTGTCTGTCAGTAACACGGAGTTACGGTGTACAACGAATGTACAATTTAAGGAGCTGGTTTGATGATGACTCCCCAGGACTTCCATTCAATCATTGAAAAACACAAGGTTTATCCATGAATGTTCTGCCAGAAAAACAAATTTTCTTTGTGCTCGTGCTTGTGTATGAAAGAATTTAGCACAATGATTGTGTTTCATAAGACTGAAATTGTGTAAACTGTTGAGACAACAACAAGTATTACACGGACTCAATGTGCATGAAAGAGGTGCGTCGGTGGGGCAACTTTCCTTCTTTTTCAATATCTTAATCTTCCGAGTGAAGATTAGATAGCATATATGCTGCATCCCCAAAGAAAATGAAACATTTCTTTGTTAAGAAAGAAACGAGTGGTTGGTGGGGTTAAATGCAAGAGTTGGCATGGGCTCACTATCTTTTTCAATGATGTTCACCAAAGAATGTGAACCAATCAGATTTTGTGGCTGCCCGGATCAGAAATTGGTTGGTGTAGAGTTTTGATATTCTTTTAACTCTGTTCTCACACCCTCTTTCTTTTTAACATTAAAGCTCACTTCTAACCAAACTCTCATTTACATTTTTCCACTCCACGCAATGAGAAAAACTCAACCGGATGAGTTATCTCCTCCACTCTTTGATTTTGACCCCTCACCCCTCAATCACTCAAGGATTACTTCCTGGGTAGGAAACACTGGTTTACGTGAATCCATGGAAGTTCTTATAAATTCTCACACGAATCCCATGTAAGTTGTCCTAAAAGAATGGTTGTTCAACAGTTTAACTTTAACAGTTAAGCTCAAAAATGTATGATGACATTGTCAAAATGTATGTTCATGAAAAATATGAATGAAATTTGAGCATTTGAACTTTGAAGATTTCTCAAAACAAAGATATTGAATGAATGAAATGAAATCAAGAGAATTGTTTTGAGAATCTGACAATGTATCAATCAGATCAAATAAAATGGTTAGGGTATCAAAGAATTGGATATTTTGTGTATATGAACAAATATAAACAATTTAGCAATGAACGCTCAAGATTAGAAATGATGATTGATGCTCAACAATATTTGAAAGAAAACGGGAGTATTACCATCGAAATATTTGTTCGTTATGAGACATGGTAATAACAGATTCAAATGAAGTACTGAACCGATGTGTGTGAATACTTACAGTATATAGACAAGATAATACGCAAGTATTGATCTTTGGAAACACACGGCCAGTTAAACATTAAAGCTCAATTTTGAAAAACATTTAAGATCACACTTCTAAATTCATAGAATCTTTTGAGAATAGAGAAGTGGTTTGAACATTTAAGAAATTGTTTTTCATGCTTGAAAGTTGTTCTTCTTTCAAACAATCAGAGATCTAGGATTAAAAGATACTTACTGTTAAGCTCCCCCTCAAATCATTATAGAATGATTTATGTCAAATAAGCTCCCCCTAGATATTTTGCATAATATCCTTATCTGAACATTGAAGAACGGGTCCTGATCTGTCATGTGATCAGAAGCCACACTCTTGACATTAAAGTACGGGTTTTGAACTGTTTTGTTCAAAATCCATTGTCTTTGACATTAAAGTCCGAGTTCTAAGTTGTAGTACTTAGAAGTCAATAACTTGTACTTTGAAGTACGAGTCCTGATCTGTACATGATCAGAAGTCAAACATCTTGCCCCCCCTAAACCTGTGGTACCTGCAAAACAGATTTAACAGGTTTTGGTACCCACTGGTATTTGGGTCCTGGTATGTTAGATTTAAGAATCCACTTCTCATTAGACTTATATCTTTTAAATCTCGAATTCTAAGAAGTTATTCTATAATAACCGTACCAGTTATGAGCAGATTCTTTCTGAACAAAGTCATTCTCTCCACAGTAAGAACAACAGATTTTCCTTTGAGCAATTCTGATCAAATGATTAGTCGAGTAATATATATCAGAATTACCAAACGATTTACCTTTGTGCACACTGTTCTTTTTGGCATTTGTTGTGGTTTTGAATGATCTGTCATTCTTCTTCTCTTCATCAGAATCTTTTACTCTCCAGACCATCTGATTTTTCTTAGATTTCTTTCCAAGAGATTTAACATAGAAGCTCGCTGGTCCATCAACAGATTTGTCATAAAATAGATTTCATGGTTTGATCTGATTTGATTTGACAATTTTTGGTTTGACACTTTTCTTTTTGAAAACATTTTTGTCATGAATAGAACTTGAAGCTGTTTTGGAAGAACAGACTGATTCTGTTGAGTTATCAACAGGTGATTGACTAATCACATCAGCTGTTACTTTATCAGACAATTCAATGTTTGCAGCTTCCAAGTCATTTATCTTTTTAGTTAAAATGTTTCTTTCAGAAGCTAGTGTGTCAAACTTTTGATTCAAATCAGACTTGGCCTTCTGTTCTTTTTGATAATCTGATGACAGAGCAGTTAATTTGGATGTGAGCTTAGATATTTCAGATTCAAAATTTAAATGCTCAAGCTCAAAATCCTTTTCCAAGTTCTTGGTCTTTTCTGAAATATCCTTGAAAATCCCAGTATTTCTCTTTTCCGCGTTTTTCTTTTCAAACTCATAAGACCTCTTATTTTGTTTAAAGCATTTTCTTTCTTTCTCAAGTAGGTCTTGTAATGTAGAAATCTGTTTGGGAAGTTCAGTTATTTTATCTTCAAGAACTTGTCTTTCTTTCGCAAAAGTGTCTCTTTCAATAATTAGAATCTTCTCAAATTCAGACACTTGCTTGGAAAGTTTTACGCATCTAAGCTCCAGATCCTTTTTCTCTTGGTTAACTTTCTTTGAAAAATCAGAAAGCTTTTGAGTGGAATCCTTTTACAAATTTGATTTTTCTTTTTCTGCTTGGAGGCTTTTTAACAATTCAACATTTTGTATCTCTAATGCATAAATCTTCTCTTCGAAAGCCTTAAACGTTTGATGAAGCTCAACTGATTCAGCTTGCTGTGCAGAAGATCTTTGTTCAGTTGTCTTCAGATGGCTTTGAAGATTTTTTATCTTTCTTTCTTTTAGCTTGATCTCTTTCTCACATGTGACAATTGTATTTTCTTTTAAAGCAATGATTTCTTCTTTCTCTTTAATCTCTTTCTCTCTTTCTTTAATTTCCTTCTCTCTTGCACTCATAATTCCTGCAAAATCAGATTTTTCAATATCAGTACATTTTGCAAAAATTGGAATTTTATCAGAATTTGTCAATTTGGAATTTGAAACAGATGTTTCATTTCCATCCACTATGATATGAGGAATTAACACAATGTGATCCAAATCTTTGTTGATCATCCTTTTTCTCTCAGTAGAATGTTTGTCTATAGAAGACATCTTGATTGATTAGCTTGATGTGAAAGATCGTTCCCAAACAGTTCAGAAAATTTGACTGAAAGTCAAACATAGATTAGCACAAAAAAAATATCAGATAAGCTCAAAAACTACATAAAACTGACTAAAAATGAAAGAAAAAAATGAAAATAGGTACTAAAATCGACAAAGTACGAAACTAATACGAAAAACGAGGACTAAAAGTGAAAAAATACTAAGACACGACAAAAAATGAGAACTAAAACGACAAAAACACAAAATTATAAAGTCTAGGGACTAAAAATGTAAAAACACTGAACTTAGAAACTACAAGGACTAAAAATGACAATAAATGAAACTACAAGCTATAGGGACTAAAATGTAAAAACCTAAAAGATGTAAACTGTAGGGACTAAAAATGACAGATCCTGAAAGTTGTAACTTGAGGCACCAAATCTGCCAAACCCCTAAACAAAACTAGAGGGACTAAAAACGCTAAAAGTGAAAACTACTTAACAATCCTAACAAAACTAATAGATTTGGACTAAAAATGTAACACATTTAACAGAATTCCTAACAAAGTTAACTATAGGGACTAAAACTGGTAATTCCTAGAATTACTAAACAGGACTAACGAGACTAACTGAAAAATGGACTAATATTGTAATGAAAACTAACAAAACTAACGATCTAGGACCAAAATGTCACAAACTTAACGGACTTAACGGCTGTCCGTTAAGTTACTGTTCATCATCTTCAAAAAAATGAATTGTGAATTTCAAGGCTCGATATCTCCTTCATTTCTCGATGAAATTCGATGAAATTTGTTGCAAAACGATCTTTGTTCAATTATCAATTGATTCCCACGAAAATTTTGAGATCATGCATTGAATTATAAACTGTGGATCGAAGTGAAAAAGCTCCGGCGAGGTGAAATTTCCATGAACTTCGGCGATGAATTTTCATTCGATTATTAGCTGTAAAACACCTACAAAACGATGGATATCAGTTAGAGAACAATATTTGAAGTTAAAACATCAAAATTTATCGCTTAAAACAAACTCCGGCGAAACCCGGTTTTCCGGCGAAGTTTCCGGCGAAACTTCAATCATTCATATCACACTCAAATCTCAACGAAAATTGAATCTGAAAGGTTCTGTAAGTTCTAAATCATCATAGGAACAGGTTAGATGTAATTAAATCGATGGAGAAACGTTCAAACGTAGACCAAAGTATCACTCTATGATTCACTCTCTGATTCAGGCTCAGGCTCAGAACCTAAGTGTGTTGGGGATCCATCATCGGTTCTGATGATTGGGCAACACGACTAAGTAGGAGGTGGGTAGTAGAGTCAGCAGGAATTACCTCAATCATGGTGTGTGGGAAACGTCGGTCATTTGGATAAGGAGGAACCTCTGTAGCTTTGAACGAGTTCATCATAAACAGAGGTGTCCTTGGGCCCTCCTCAGGGATGGAGAATTTCTCCATTGCTCGTTGAATGACCACAGAGATGAATCTGGGAAACAGTACCGAAATTGGTTGTTTTCGTTTGGCCAAGTCTTTGTTCTTCTTGTCCACCGCCGTCAGCATCTCACAGAAGAGAATGTGAGCCATATTTATGCTTCTGTTGAAGAAGAGAGCATACATTATTGCTAGAATCGCTGGATGGGTCTGATCCTGGCTTCCAATCTTGCAAGTAATTGTTCGGTTGAGAACACTAAACATAAAGTTCCACTTGGGAGGAAGGTACTGACGTCTGAATTGACTTAGGCGTGTGATCTCCCTGTTGTAGCCTAAGTGGTGGAGGAACTGAAGAAGGACTTCTTGAGTTGGTAGTTTCTCAAAGGTTTCTATTTGAAGATGAGTTTTTGTGAGCAGGTTGAATCGGCGAGTTAGGGTTTGTGGGGTGATTCTTATGTTCATGCTTTGTTCACCTAGGTCAATGTACCCAACCAGTCCTTCCTTTTCATCATCGTATTCACTTGAATACCACCATTGTTGGACAAAGCGTAGAGGAATATCTGAAGCATGTTTGGTGAGGACATCATTGAGTTCGCAGTTGGTCAAAAAATCTAGTATTGGGCGAAACTGCTCATCGTATTTGGTAGGGGTGACGTCCAGAAAGTAGTTGTTACCTTTTACTGGAACATCAAACTATGCCATATTCAAGCTTGGAACAAGTTTGCTGGAGTTATCTGAGGTTTGGGAATGAGCCGCCATTGTTGCAGGTTTTTGAGAAAGATGAGAGCTTAGAAAGAGAGGTTTGGAATATTGGATTCTAAGAGCGTAAAGAATAATGAGAAGAGAAAAAGGATATTTATGGACAGAAAAAAAGGTAGAGGGAGAGGTTATGGAAACGGCGATTGAGAGTTCCAATGTCAGAAAGGACGTTCCATCATCCTCTAATTAATAGGTGACACGTTGAGGTGTGTAGAGGAGAGCCGCTTGGTGTCAGAAAACCGCCAGTTGGGTTTTTGAAAAGAAACGAATGGTTATCCAAAAGATTTATTATTAAAAGAATTTCCTGGAATTATTGTTTAATGAGAAAAGATCAGGGACTTTGATATAAATATCGAAGACAAGATCAGAGGCTCTGATATAAATATCAGAGACAAGATCAGAGGCTCTGATATAAATATCAGAGACAAGATCAGAGGCTCTGATATGAGTATCAGAGAAGATCACTTTCTCCCCCTTGAAAGATGAAAGGTTCTTTGTCTCCCCCTTGACCAAAGAATAATGTCTTTATCTTCTCCCCCTTGACACAAGCCTGGAGATACAAAAGAATGATTTTTACCATTTGTGAAAAAGTCCAGAGGCTCTGAAATTAGTTTCAGAAGTTCTGGTTGAACATGCTACGCATGTCAGAGGCTATGAATGGATCAGAGACTCTGATGTTTTCCTGTGTTAGGCAGACATGTTCAACATACCCAACTTGCTAATTAAGAAATTGAACCTTCGTTCATCTAAAGCTTTTGTGAAAATATCAGCAAGTTGAAGTTCAGTTGGTACAAAATACATCTCTATTGTTCCCTTTTCAACATGATCTTTCAGAAAGTGGTACCTTACATCAATGTGCTTTGTTTTGGAGTGCTGTACTGGATTGGTAGAGATGGCTATGGCACTTTTTGAATCACACAGAATTGGAATTCTGTCATATTGTAAGCCATAGTCTCGGAGCTGAGTTTGCATCCATATGACTTGAGAGCAACAACTAGCAGCAGCAACATATTATGCCTCTGCTGTGGAAGTTGAAACACAGTTTTGCTTCTTGGATGTCCAACTTACCAGCTTATTGCCCAATAACTGACAGCACCTAGAGGTACTTTTTCTGTCAAGCTTGTATCCTGCATGATCTGCGTCAGTGTAAGCTGTTAAATCAAAACTAGAAAGTTTTGGATACCAGAGGCCTAATGAGGCTGACCCTCTCAGGTATCTGAAAATTCTTTTGACAGCAGATAAATGAGATTCTTTTGGATTTGCTTGATATCTAGCATAAAGACATGTTGCAAACATTATGTCAGGCGTACTTGCAGTTAAGTATAATAGTGAACCTATCATTCCTCTGTAGGTTTTGACATCTACAGATTTTCCCGAAAGATCAGAGTCAAGCTTGACTCCTGTGGCAATAGGAGTTTTCATAGAGGTTGAATCATTGAGTCTGTATTTTTTTAAAATGTCAGAGACATACTTAGATTGAGTTATAAAAGTACCCTCTGATGTTTGCTTTACTTGTAAGCCTAGAAAGAATGTTAATTCTCCCACAAGACTCATCTCAAATTTACTCTTCATCAACTCTGAAAACTTATCACAATACTTTTGATTTGTAGAGCCAAATATAATGTCATCAACATATATCTGTACTAAAAGCATCTTATTTTTGTACCTTTTTATGAACAAGGTTGTATCTATTGTACCTTTTTCAAAACCATTATTTATCATAAATGTGGACAGAGTAGCATACCATGCTCTTGGAGCTTGTTTAAGTCCGTATAGAGCTTTATCAAGATAATAAACATGGTTTGGAAACTTTGTATTCTCAAAACCAGGTGGTTGCTGGACATAAACCTCTTCATTTAATTTACCATTCAGAAAGGCAGATTTAACATCCATCTGATATACTTTGAACCCTTTGTGTGCAACATAGGCTAAGAAGATTCTAATTGCTTCTAGCCTTGCCACAGGTGCAAAGGTTTCATCATAATCAATGCCCTCTTCTTGGCAATATCCCTTAGAAACCAACCTAGCTTTGTTTCTGATTATAATGCCATCCTCATCCTTTTTATTTCTGAAGACCCATTTAGTTCCAATTGCAAATTTTCCTTTAGGAAGGGGAACTAAGGTCCAGACTTTGTTTCTTTCAAACTCTTGAAGCTCATTCTGCATTGCAGTGATCCAATGAGGATCTTCAAGAGCTTTATTTACCTTCTTTGGTTCAATGATGCTTAAAAATTTTACAAAAAAGCATTCATTGATTGTGGCTGATCTGGTTTTGACACCCTCTGAAGGTGATCTAATGATCTGATCATGGGGATGATCCTTTGTCCATGTTGTGAGTGGAGCATAAACATGAGGTGGAGTTTGAGCTTCAGAGATGACAGTTGGAGACATCTCTGTTATTGATTCCAGAGGCTCTAAAGTTGATTCCAGAGGCTCTGAAGTTGATTCCAGAGGCTCTGAAGTTGAGTCCAGAGGCTCTGAAGTTGATTCATTTCTTGGACCTACATTCAAGGAAGCAGAAGTTGTTCCTCTGACGTTTGTACCTTACGTTTGTGGTTCCTCTGAAGTTGTTCTATGAATATCTATGAAAAGAAACTCTGAGTTTTCATCATCAAAGAAATCTTCGAATATTTTGTTGAGTTCAGATTCTCTTATCTTTGATGATTCAGAGATATTTTTGGCAATTTAATTGATATCTTTGTTGGCCAGACTTTTGTCATCATCAAAAGACACATTGATACTCTCTTGGATTGTTCTGGTTCTTTGATTGAACACTCTCAAAGCTTTTGAGGCTAATGAATAGCCAATGAATTTTCTTTCATCTACTTTCATGTCAAACTTTCCAAGAGACTCTCTATCATTTAGAATAAAACATCTGCATCCAAAAACATGGAAATATTTAACATTAGGTTTCCTATTGTCAATGAGTTCATAAGATGTTTTCTTGAATCTTTTGACAATTGTAGCTCTGTTTTGCGTGAAACAGGCTGTTGCCACTGCCTCTGCCCAAAAGTTTGTGGGAAGATCTGATCCTGCAAGCGTAGTTCTTGCAGCTTCAACTAGTGTTCTGTTTTTCCTTTCAACAACACCATTTTGTTGAGGGGTTCTAGCTGCAGAGAAGTTCAGAGTTATGCCTTCCTCTGAAAGATATGAGTTGATTTTTGCATTTCTGAACTCTGTTCCATTATCAATTCTCAGCTTCTGAACTTTGGTATCAACCAGAACCTCCAATCTTTTTAACAATCTTAATAAAATATCCGGGACATCAGAGTTGGCTCTGATGAATTCTATCCAAGTATATCTAGAGTATTCATCAATCAAAACGAGGATATACTTTTTACCTAACAAGCTCTGTACAAAGATAGGACCACAAAGGTCCACATGAAGCATATGCAAAGGTTTTGGACAATTATAATCACTTTTGGTCTTGTGGGAAGATGTTTTCATTTTTCCCATTTCACAAGCAGAACAAAGATGATCTTTGTTAAACTTCAGAGATGGTAATCCCTTAACCATATTTAGTTTGACCAATTTATCAAGTGAAGAAAAGTTCAGATGTGTCAGGATCGAATTCTTAACAAGAATTAATACTCAGAAACTAATATCAAAGAAGTTGCGGAAAAACACTTTGATATTTGATAAAACAGTAATCAAACACAGTATATAATTATCAAACAGTAAACTTGTATTGAATGCTTAAAGTTACAAGATTACACACTCAACCTCAATATTGATGAACAGGCTCACCAATACGAATTCTACTTCTCTAGAATTAGGATCTATGCCTTGAGGTTGATTTTTCTCTTGAAAAACAATTATCAAAAGTTATCTCTATCTCTTCTAAACATTCTATACATATACTGAAAAAAAGATAATTACAAAGAATAAACAAATCTTCAGTATATCTTCCATGTATATCTTCTAATTATATCTTCAGTATATCCAGCTGTAGTACTTTCCATCCGGATCTCTTTAGCAGCACTAATAATGCTCAGCAGCATTAACTTCAACTAGCAGCATTAACTTCAAGCAGTACTAACTACTAGCAGTACTAACTAGCTAAGCAGTACTAACTTTGTTCAAGCAGTACTAACTTTAACTAGCAGTAGTAATTCTACTAGCAGTAGTAACACTTAGCAGTATTAATCTTCAACTTGTTCTGGCAGTAGTAACTACACTTGTACTAGCAGTAGTAACTACACTTAGTAGAATCTTCAGTTCCCAACAATCTCCCCCTAACTTGACTTTTAGAAGAGAAGTCAATTTCTTCAGATATTCTTCCAGATGCTCTTTTTGATGCTCCCAAAACTTCCAAGATCATGCTCCTAAGTCTGGATTCAGTCCCAAACTCTGATTGATTATCCTCTGAATTAGATACTTGGCCATTTCTGAATTTGGTGCACAACCCAACTTCTTCTTTAGCATGGCATGAACCTTCAGTCTGGTGTGATTATATACTCTATCCACTAGGAAGTATTCTGTGTGATTTCTATCCAAAGTCACTGCATATACTCCACTAGTTTCATATAGAGTCCAACTTGTGACTTCTTTAAACACACTCTTGATGACCTGGTCCACTTCTTCAGGTTTGAACATCATGCATAGATACTCCATCACCAGTTTTGTAAGAGAAATTCCTGGAGTATTCAGATGATCTGTATACAGCTTAATTCCTATGTCAAACATCTCTTCTATATCAGATCTAGAGCATGTTCTGACAATCTTGACCCAAGTGTTGAATACTTCATACTTATCACCCTTCCTCTTGAGTCTGATGTAATCTTTACCATCCATTGTCAGTACATCCCAGTGAATGATCTCGGGTGGCTTAACTCCAACAGGTTCTGCAGAAATTGGTTCAGGCACTTTGTCCATCACTACCATATATAAGCTTACATCATCTTTGATTGATGACCCTTGCTGACTTGATGACTCAGGTGCCACTTCTTCTTCAGCAACATTTTGTTCTTCTTCTATTCTGGGCTTCTTATCTTTCTTTCTTTTGGCCATCATCTTGGTTCTTTTCAAAGTCTTTTGAACCTGTACTACAGTAGCTTCCTTCTTCTTTTCTTCCTTTTCCCTTGCCATTTCTTTGATAGGAGTTCCCTCTTCACTTTCAGGGAATGGTTGATTCATATCTATATCATTACTCTCCTTGGCCTTCTTTTCAAACTCTACTCTTTTCTTTTCATTGCTCTTCAGATTCCCCATTTCTTTTTCATAGAGTTCTCTGATTTGATCAAAACTCATCTTCACAAACATTTCTTTCTTTACCCCAATTGCACTCCTCAAGAAAGTTATCATTTTGTTTCTTTCCTGAGTGGCAAGGTAAGTTTGTGAAGGTCTTCTTTTCTTTGCACTTGTATTAGCCATCATAGCCTTTCTCAGACTTATAGCCCTTTGTTTAGCCTTTTCAGTTTCAAGCCCCTTTTGATAAGCTTTATTTAGCTCAGCAGCTAAGGCCTTTGCCATTTCCCTGTCCTTCTCCACCTGAGCTCTTTCTTCTTTTTCCATCTCCTTCTGCATTTTCCTTGCTAAAGCTTCATCTGATTCAACCAACCTTTGCTTCTTGATTGGTTGATCAGATTCAACTAACTTTGCCTTACCTTTATCTTTACCCATCTCCTTCTCAATGCTAGAGTTCTTTGCTGCATCACCTCTTTCTTTTATGACAACTCCTTTGGCCTTTGAGGTGACCTTGGGAGTATCATGTTTTGCTTTGATGAGTGTTTCAGCAACCTCAAGCTCTGTAAGGACCTCTTTTACTTGTTCTGCTGCTTCTTTCAGCTCAGCAGTATTAACCATTTCTGCTGCTTTACTTGAACTGGCAGTATTAATGGTTTCTGCTGCTGGCTCTGTTTCTGCTTCTTTTTGTACTGAACCTCTTTCTGTTTTTGCTTCCTTCTCCCCCTCAACTTCAACTCTCTCTTTATCAATCTCCCCTTCCCTTGATGCTTCTTCCATGTTGATCTCCCCCTTTTTGGGAGCATCAGTCACTGGTTTCCTCCTTCTGAGCACAAATTGTTTCTTCTTCTTTTGCAGAATCAGTTTCCTGACCATTTGCTTCAACTTGATGATTTGTTCTTGTTGTGACAGTACTATGAGTTTTAGCTCTTCTATGTCTTTGCCCTGTTTGAGTACATCCATGTTGATGTTGCCCATTGCCTCCATCAATTCATCATAGTTATATCTGTCCTCACCTTCTCCAGGAGTGTTACCCCCTATTGAAGGATCATTGGATCTTTTAGTAGTGGAAGTCTTCTGCCTAGCAGAAGCACTATCCACCCCTGTGGTTTCTTGGCACCAGGGACCTTCAAATGAGTGCTCATTCAAAGTTGCCATGGGGGAGGTCTTATTGATGTTACCACTTTCCTCCTCTGTGTTAGCAGGAGTAGTGGCAGCCTCATCACCCATATGCTCTACCTCCTCCTCAGAGAGCACCTCCTTTGGGTTGGGAGACACCCTTGTGGTTTCCCTTTGGATATTCTCTAGGGGAGAATTCTCCCTTAGAGGGCTTAAAGGCTGTGTGGGTGATGGTACAAGAAGGGAAGGAGCCTTCTTTACCTGTTTTCTTTGATAAGTTTGGGTAATTGGAGAGGTTGGTTTTGTAAGAATGGACTGGGGAATTGTTTTTGAGTGAGAAGGTTGGGCTTGGCTAGCAGTGGGATGGTCTAATGAGGGCCTTGACCCTGCTGCCATACCTTCAGTGGTTTGGGACACCACCATCATTGTAGAGAACAATGGGGTGTCAACTCCTTCCGAGTCCCCAGCAGATCTTCTCATATTTGAGAAAACCTTGCCTTTTGGGGGTTTAGGTACATATACCCCAACAGGTTGAGGTATATCCGTCAATTCATGGTTAATTACTTCCTGAACAAATCTGGGATACATAAAGAAACTCTTTTTGTTTCCCATATTTGATACAAGATCACTGAAAATCATCTTTGAGAAATTGTACCTTCTGGATGTAGCCAAGCATACCAAAGCATATGCAATTGGACTGCTGAACTCACTCCATCCAGTGGTCTTTTTGGAGATGCAATGCATCAGGGTATGAACAAGAAAACGCCATTGGGGTGAAAACTTTGCTTTGGAGAATTTGAAAACACCCAATGGGCCTCCATACCTCATTCTAGTAAGATTAGAAAACAGTTCATCATTAGAGATAGACATTATACCAGAGGCATCGTCTAGACGTAGACTGATGCGAATGACTTCTTCAGTAACTGTAAGTGAGTGATCACAGATTCTTGTCTTGATCATTTGCACACCATTTTCCACAACAATGGTTGCATTAGCCCAGAACTGCTTTTGGTGCTCAATGTAGATTGTAGGTGAGACAGTAAGAGCATGAGCAATGTGACTTGACTTGAGGAAATCCACAATCTGATGAAATCCTGAAGCTTGCTTTGGCTTTTGTAGCATCGCAATCTCGTTGTGCTCGTCGATGAATGTCATGGATGCCATTGGTCTTAGTGAAAACTTGCCTGAAAACTACGAACTTGAGAGAGAAAAGGTTTTGAGCGCAAGAGAACAGTATGCAAAGAGTCGTTATGAACTTTTAGGCGGGCAAAAAGTAGTTATAGTATTCGGAATATAAGCAGTATTAACCTAGAGCAGTATTAACTAACTAGCAGTATTAACCGCGAGCAGTATTAACCACGAGCAGTATTAACTGAACTAGCAGTATTAACTATTAGCAGTATTAACTGAAAGCAGTATTAACCACTAGCAGTATTAACTACTAGCAGTATTAACTACTAGCAGTATTAACTGAAAGCAGTATTAACTGAAAGCAGTATTAACCACAAGCAGTATTAACTAGACTTACTCCTTTTAAACTTGCTAAATACTGAGTACTGCTATGCATATCCTGAAAAGAAGATTAGTAACACCAAGAATAAAAATATACAGGTATAAAACCACTTTTTGAGAAGAAGATTATTCAGAGTTTATCATTCCCACACTTGTTACCAAGAAAGTGAATCTACCCACATCAAAAGCTTTAGTGAATAGATCAGCAAACTGATTATCAGTGTGAACTTTGACAACTTGAATAAGTTTCTTTTCATTACAATCTCTTATAAAGTGATACCTGATTTCAATGTGCTTTGTCTTTGAGTGCTTGACTGGATTATTTACAATACTAATAGCACTGCTGTTGTCAATAAAGATTGGAGTGTGTAGAAAGGTTACCCCATAATCCAGCATTTGATTCTGAATCCATAAGACTTGAGAACAGCAACTTGCAGCTGCTATGTACTTTGCCTCTGTTGTAGATGTGGATACTGTGGTTTGTTTCTTGCACTGCCATGAGACTAGTCTAGCACCCAAAAACTGACATCCTCCAGAAGTAGATTTTCTGTCCAAGTTTGCCCCACCTAGATCACTGTCTGAGTATGCTATTAGGTCAAAAGGTGAGTTATGAGGATACCAAAGTCCCAATCTGGGTTGCCCTTTGAGATATCTGAATATCCTCTTAACAGCTTGAAAGTGAGATTGCTTTGTATACTCTGTCTGGATAGCTTGGGTTTTCAAACCCTGGTGGTTGGCAGACATATACTTCTTCTTCAATTGACCCATAGAGAAAAGTACTTTTTACATCCATTTGGTAGACTTTGAAGTTCATGTAAGAAGCATAGGCTAGGAATAGTCTGATTGCTTCTATCCTAGCTACAGGTGCAAAAACTTCTTCATAATCTATGCCCTCTTCTTGAGTGTAGCCTTGAGCTACCAGCCTTGCTTTGTTTCTTATAACAATACCTCTTTCATCTCTCTTGTTTCTGAAGATCCATTTTGTACCAATTGCTCTGTGACATTTAGGAAGGTCTACTAGATCCTACACATCTTGTAGCTTGAACTGTAACAATTCTTCTTGCATTGCTTCTATCCAGCTAGATTCTTTCATAGCATCATGTGCCTTTTTAGGCTCAAGCTGGGATAGAAAACATGAGAGCACTGTATGCTGTTGATCTTGCATTTCTTGAAGCCTGCTTTGATGTCTAGTCATCATAGGAGAAGAGATATCTCCTATTACCAGCTGTGGAGGATGATTCTTTTGAACTCTTGTGTTATGACTAGGTTCTTCATTCAGTCCAGCCTCTAGATTAGAGTCATGCAACTCAACTGAAGTGTTTTCAGATGTCACTTCTGATTCTTGAGTCTCCTCATCTCTAGTGTCTTCTTCACTCTGACTTGGTTCAGTAAATGATTCCTTTTCACAGTCTTCATTTACTGTGGGTATGGGAAAAATCACAGATTTAGATATACTTTCTTGAACTTGTGTGATCTCTGATTCTCCACCATCTGTTCCTGTATACTCATTACTGAAACCAAAAGAGTTAGTTAGTGAATCAATGTCAAATAGCCATTGAGGTCCAGACCCAACAGGATTTGGTGTGTTCTCATTGCATTTGACATTGTCACTTTCTTCAATTATTCTAGAAGAAGAGTTAAAAACTCTGTAGGCCCTACTCTGAGATGAATATCCAACAAGAAATCCATCATCTGCTTTGCTATCAAACTTACCTAAGTGAGATTTGGTATTTAGAATTGTACAAGGACACCCAAAAGGTTTGAAGAAACCAATAAAAGGTTTTCTTTGATTTAAAAGCTCATATGGGGTCTTGTTCTTTTGCTTGACCACTAGAACTCTGTTTTGGACATAACAAGCAGTATTAACTGCTTCAGCCCAGAATGTAATTGGCAATTTTGAATCAGCCAACAAAGATCTAGCAGCCTCTATTAGTGTCCTATTTCTCCTTTCAGCAACACCATTCTGTTGAGGAGTCCTAGGAGCACTATATTGTCTCTCAATACCTTTTCCTTCACAAAAAGTGTTTAAATCATGATTTTTAAATTCAGTTCCATTATCTGATCTAATGACTTTTACTCTTTGATTAGTTTGGTTTTCAATTCTTAGAATAAAGGATTTGATAAGACCACTTGTTTCATCCTTAGTCCTTAGAAAATATACCCAAGTAAATCTGGAGTAATCATCAACAATAACCAAGCAGTAAGATTTCTTTCCTATACTCATAACATTTGTAGGACCAAACAGATCCATATGCAATAACTGGAGACAAGAAGAAACAGAATTTAACTCTTTGGTCTTATGAGAAGTTTTGTGTTGTTTGCCTTTAAGACAAGCAACACAATGATCATCACATGAAAAGACTTTTGAAGGTAAACCTCTTACAAGGTTATTTTTAACAAGATTGTTCATAGTCTTGAAATTCATGTGACACATCCTTCTGTGCCAAAGGGAGGATTCATCTATAGAAGCTTTTGAAACAAGACAATTTAAAGATGAATCACTATTGACATTGTCCAAATCAAGACAGTAAACATTGTCTTTTCTTGGAGTTCTAAGTAGTATCATGCTTTCATCAACTACCTTGAACCCTGGAGCAAGAATCATACACTCAGTGTTAGTAAATAATATACTATGTTGTTTGTCACAAACCTGTGATACACTTAACAGGTTGTACTTTAATTGATCAACATAGTAGACATCCTCAAATGTCATCTTACCTTTGGTGACATTACCTTTTCCACTTATCTTACCACCAGTAAGATTGTCTCCAAATGCAACATGTCCTCCATTAATTTGCTTGAAATCCTGAAGGCATGACATGTTGCCAGTCATGTGCCTAGAGCAACCACTATCAACATGCCATATGCTCTTTCCCTTGAGCTGTTGGTTGCCCTGCACATTAAATAAATCAATTAGTATGATTGGGGACCCAAGCCAAAGTGATCTTGGGTCTTCCTTTCTCATCAAAGTATTTACATTCCTTTTTAATGTGGTTTTTAAACTCAGAGCACTCTTTATTAGAGTACTTTGTCAATATGATTGGCTTAGCAGAATCAACACTGGAAGCAGTACTAACCTTAGAAGTACTAACAGAGTTAGCAGTACTAACCGGTGTAGCAGTATTAACAGGTTTAGCAGTACTAACCTTGTTAGCAGCATTAACATTGTTAGCAGTAGTATTACTTCTAGCAGCACTATCATTGTCAGCAGCACTACTTGTGATAGCAGTACTAACAGTTTTAGTGCTTTTAGGAATCCACATATTGACACTTTCTTTAACAGAATACTTTTTCTTCATGTGGCTTTTAGTTTTAACAGTTTTCTTAGCCACATGATTCTTTTCAATTTTCTTATAACCAAAGGGTTTTTGCATGGATCTTTGGAAATTCATTCTTTGGTTCATAGGATTGAAATAACAGAATTTTGCAAGATGATTCAATTTGCCACAGATAAAACAAGGTTTTGGTCTATTGATTTTACTCAGATCAACCCCTTGTTTATGTGCCCATTGATTATTCCAGTTTCTTTGATTTCCCCTCTTTTTGTCCTGTTTTTGGGGCTCATTCTTCTTACAAGCACACTGTTTGCAAGGACCTGGATTCACAACTGTGGTCTGTTTATAATGGATCTTACCAAACTTTTCCTCTGTCTTCTCTATGTTCTTGGATTTGATCCAAGCCCTTCCACAATCCTCATTGGTGATAATGTTGTTCTCTATAGAAATCTCACCACTCACCTTGTTCTCCTTACTCTTGCCAACCTCTTTCTCAGTCTTATCCTCAACAATTACCTCATCTAAGGGATCTATTTCAGTGGCTCCCTCATGCAATTCCTTCCTATCTTTGGTGTCTAATAGGTCTGAAGTAGGAGGAATGTAATTGTTGTTATATGGTGGAGGTGTGGCATTATACCCAATTCCTCTTCTCAACTTATCATGAATCTGATTTTGCAGTAAGGAGTCCATTGCTTTAGAAGCATTGGAAAACTTTTCTACATCAAGCTTAACTTTGGTTAACTCCTCTTTCAGTTTTTCACTCTCCTCTTTAGATTTGGTCAGTTTAAGTTCTAAATCCTTTTTCTCCCACTGCCAGTAATTAGTGTCATATGAGTGTTGTAGTTCATTGGCTTGAAAACCTTTGATTTGATCTTCAAATCTCTCTACTATCCTCACATAGTCTTTTATATCCTTTTCTAGTCTCTTCAGGTCATCACTCATCTTCTGATTGTGATCCCTGTACCTTTTAACAGTGTCTATGCAAGTTTTAGTGCAGAGATTAGAACTTACCTCAGATGGGAGATCAGATACTTTAGCCATAAGAGCTTGATTCTGAATAGCTTCTTCTGCTTGATCACTCCAATTAAACCCCATTCCTTGTAGAGAAACAAGGGCTTGAGCAGAGTTTCTGTTGTTATTGAAGCTTCCAGATTGAGCTTGTTGATGGTTGTTGTTGTGAGACATTCCACTTCTGCATTCTCTAGCAAAATGTCCCTTCAGATGGCATTTGTAGCATTCTACCTTTGATTTATCAAACCCTGCTCCATCTTCTCTTCTTTGTGAGAAGTTGTTTCTTCCAGTCCTCTTTATAAACTTTTTAACCCTCATGGAGAGCATGGCCATCTGCCATTTAATATCCATCTCTTCCAGATCATCAGGATGAAGTTGTTCTAAGTCATCATTGATCAAAGAAGAATTTCCATGATTAGAAAGAAGAGCTTCAAATACATAATCAGTGCCTTTATCTAAATTTGATCCATTAGCAGCATTAACTGATTCAGGGTTAGCAGTAGAATCAATTGATGCTGATAGGAGTGCAGCATTATGAACATATCCAGAAGGCTTCTTCTTTGCCTCCACCTCAGCTTCAAATACTCTAAGATCATTGTACAGATCATCAAGTTCTTTGTCTTCCAACTGATCATTCTGTCTGAATGACACAGTGTACATGGTCCATTCATCTCCAAGGGATCTTAAGAACTTTCTGTTCACATCATCTTGATCAATCTGTACTCCCATAGTAGCTAGTTCACCAATTAGTTTATTAAACCTGTCAAAAGTTTGAGTCATGGACTCATTCTTAGTTGAGATGAAGTTTTCATACTGTTGTTTTAAGATTGCCTTTTGATTTCTCTTGGTACTTTTAGTACCTGAGAATCTCTTCTCTAGAGCATTCCAGAGCATCTGTGCATCAGTACAATTGCAGAATTGGTGTTGATACTCATTTGGAATGGCCAAGAGCAGTGTGCTCAAGGCTTTCATCTCTGTCTGTCTTGATTTCCTGTCTGTATCTGTCTTTGGAGGAGTTCTTTTGCCATCTTCACCAATCTTTCCTCCATCAGATGGGCCATTCTCAATGATGTCCCACATAGAGTAATCTGTGAGGAGAATATATTGCTTGATTCTGATTTTCCACATGTCAAATTCATTGGATCTGAGCATTGGAACTTTTGAGACCAAAGTACTGCTTGATTCTGTAAGATTTTCCATGATGAATAACTGTTTCTGAGAGAATTTAGCTCTGATACCACTTGTCAGGATCGAATTCTTAACAAGAATTAATACTCAGAAACTAATATCAAAGAAGTTGCGGAAAAACACTTTGATATTTGATAAAACAGTAATCAAACACAGTATATAATTATCAAACAGTAAACTTGTATTGAATGCTTAAAGTTACAAGATTACACACTCAACCTCAATATTGATGAACAGGCTCACCAATACGAATTCTACTTCTCTAGAATTAGGATCTATGCCTTGAGGTTGATTTTTCTCTTGAAAAACAATTATCAAAAGTTATCTCTATCTCTTCTAAACATTCTATACATATACTGAAAAAAAGATAATTACAAAGAATAAACAAATCTTCAGTATATCTTCCATGTATATCTTCTAATTATATCTTCAGTATATCCAGCTGTAGTACTTTCCATCCGGATCTCTTTAGCAGCACTAATAATGCTCAGCAGCATTAACTTCAACTAGCAGCATTAACTTCAACTAGCAGCATTAACTTCAAGCAGTACTAACTACTAGAAGTACTAACTAGCTAAGCAGTACTAACTTTGTTCAAGCAGTACTAACTTTAACTAGCAGTAGTAATTCTACTAGCAGTAGTAACACTTAGCAGTATTAATCTTCAACTTGTTCTGGCAGTAGTAACTACACTTGTACTAGCAGTAGTAACTACACTTAGTAGAATCTTCAGTTCCCAACAAGATGTGAGAACTTTTTATGCCAGAGCCAAACATCTTCACTGTTCAGAGATACTAGACAGAGTTTCTCTGAGTCAGTTTTTATGTGTTTGGAAAAATTCATTCTGTATAAATTTCCCTTTTTGTCAGATCTGAGCATTTCTTGACCTGTTTTTGAGTGAAGTAGTGAACAATGTTTTTCTTGAAATTTCACATCAAAACCATGGTCACAAAGTTGACTTATGTTGATCAAGTTATGCTTTAACCCATCAACATAAGCAACCTTTGATATTGAAACATTACCTCTTGTAAGCTCACCATAACCCTTAATTTATCCTTGCATATTGTCTCCAAAAGTTACTGCTCCCCCAGATTTAACTTTGAAAGAGGATAGTAACTTTTTATCTTCAGTCATATGCCTTGAACATCCAGAATCTAAGTACCAGATCGGCATAGACTGTTTCTGCAAGACAGATTAGATTTTCTTAGGTACCCATCTCATTATGGGTCCTATTTTGTCTTGGCAGAATTGTCCTTTTTCTTTTGAGGCTTTGTCTCTGAATTTTTATTCAGAGATTGATTAAGAAAACAGTGAGAACCTTTGAAGTGATTTTTTAGTTTCATCAAGAGTTGGATGCAATTGCACTTTACATAACAAGAAGAAGTAGAAGCAAAGGATTTCATTTCATTAAATGCATTCGATACATTATGATTCCTTTTTTAATTAGTACTAGGAATATTACAAGTATTCCTAACTACTTCTGTTCTTTTATCTTGAGAGACAACCTTCTTTTCAAGTTGCCTTCTCTTGTTCAGAAACATCCTCTTCTCTTTGTTGCTCACTGCACAAACAGGATCATAATGGTTAATTTCTTGCCATTTTCCTTTTTGTCCAGGAGTAAACTTGATTGGTTTATAAGTGTAGAGTTGAGAAGTGATAGTTTTATTCTTTGCCTTTTCTTGTAATTATTTTTCAAGTCCCAGAGAAGTTTTTGCTTGAAGACACATTTCTACAAAGTCAGGGCATATTGGTATTCTGGGTTTATTTTTTAAAACAGAAATAGGAATGTTCAAAATTCTAGAACCAATGGTATCTATCTTTTTATGAATTACTTTCTCTGGTTTGTAGAAAATCTGTTCATCTACCTCTGGATCAGATTCAGAGTCAAAGTCAAGAAAGTCTCGTTCAGTCTTACCAGAGATAACTACCTCTGATGGTTTCTCAATTTTCTTAGGTCTTGAGACTTTGATGATTCTTTTCATGCTTTCTTTCTTCTTTAAATCAGCTATGATATTTTCTTGATTTTATCTCTTGATGTCATCCGCAAATGTAGTTCTGATGCATTCATCAGAAATTGGTGAATACAGACGGCATCTGGATTAAGTGAAAATTTGAGGTTCATCTTCAGAAGTACTTGCTTCAGAGGTACTTTGTTCAGATGTCTCTGATTCATCTTTGATGAATGCATTAAACTTAAAAATCTCTTTAGGATCATTGCTCTGAGGTTTTGTGAAAAATACCTCTGAAGTTTCCTTTTCTATTTTTAAGATGGAATTTGGAAAGCTTTGTACTTCAGAGTATGCTACATTTTTAAAGTTCAGAGCCCTTATTTTTGATCTCTCTGAGGTTTTTATTCTCTTCAAATTGTTCAGTGATGGACAGTCAGAGCTCTGGACATTTCCTTTACAGAAAGTGGATAAAGTGAAGTTTTCTTCAATCCAGTGAATGGATCCAATTCATTGAATCCAAGCCCTTGAGTATCCATTTGAGAGTTTATCTTTATATGAACATCCTGAGCATCAAGATAACTTTTGATTTGAAGTTCTTTCCTTTCCAGAGATTGATGTAGGATTTCTCTTTCTTTTTGGAAAAAATTGGTTAAGGCAACAGAATTGAGTCTTTCATACTCAGATTTTTTTACTTCTTCTTCTTTAACTTTTAAAACTTTCTCAAGTTCTTTGAATTTTTCTGAAAATGATTTTTCCTTTTCTTTCTGAGCTTTTTCAAGATCAGATTTTTCAACAAAAATATCTCTCTTTTCTGATTCAAGAAGATCTTTTTCCCTTTTGTAAAAATTAAGATCTTTTGTCATTTGTTTTGCTTTTTCTTTTTCCTCAACAAGTTTTTGCTTTAGGATTTGAAATTCATCTGTTAGTTTAATAACATCCAATTCAAGATCACTTTTAGAGGTGGAAGGAGAGTTTACCTTTTCAGAGTAGTCCTCTGATGATCCATCACTTTGATCATCTGTGAACGCCATACCACAGAGATTGGTGGGTTCTTCTTCTCCATCGCTTGTTGAGTCTGACAGCCAGTCTTCCATCTCTGCTACAAGTACTCTTTCTTTGACATTGTACTTGTACTTGTTTTTGTAGTAGTCTTCATCCTTGATGAGTCTACCTCTACAGTTGGCGGAGTAATGGCCTGGCTTTCCACATCTAAAACATCTTCCATCGTTTTGGTTTGATGGAAGAGCAGTGTCTGATTCTGTCTTCTGTGCTTGTACTTGTGGTTGTAGCTTGAAGTACCTCTGAGGTTGAGGATACCTTGGCTGAAATGATTGTTGAGATCTTGATTGTTGAGTAGAATCATGATTGATGAAATGAACGCCCTTTTGATCACTATGCAGAGTAGATCTTGGCTCTTGTTGATATTCAGTTTTCTGAAATCTTCTTTCTGGATTTCCTCTTCTTTCTTCATTATCTCTTCTTCCTTCAAAGACTTTCTTGCCAAATTTCTTGTTAAATTGATGGGTGATTAATGCAAGAGATTTGGCAAAGGCATTGATGTCATCATCTGAGTCAGAATCTGAGTGTTCAACTTCTTCAGACATTAGAACCTTCTTGGATTTTCTTTTAGATTCCCTTTTTGAACAATTGTCTTTTTATGCATTTTTGTATTCTTGTGATACACCCTTCTGTTTTGACATGAGTGCAAGTGGACCACCTAAAGAGGTTTTTGATTTTTGTTTAACAACTTCTTTTTCCTGTGCTACCAAGGTACCATAAATGTCAGTCAATGACCATGATTCAAGATTTTGATTGGCTTGTATCGACATTGACAGTTGTGACCATTCTTCATTTAGACTTTTAAGAAAGAGAACATTGTTTTCTTCTTACATGACCCCAAATTTTCTGCATTTGTTGATGAGGATGTTAAACCTTGAGTATGTTTGATGTAAGGTTTCTTCGGGTAATGCATGAAAATCATGATATTCATCGATACAAAGATTTCTCCTGTTCTTTTGAGTTTGTAGGCCTCCTTCAAGTTGATTTAACAACTGATCCCATATCTCTTTTGCAGTTACACAAGAATCAAGTTCTTGGAAGATATCATTGGGAATGGCCATTATAAGTAATCTAACAGCTTTTGAATCATTATCCATCATGTTAGTTTCTTCATCCGTAAAGTTTGAAGTTTTCTTTTCATAGTAAGCAGGGATTTCAGCAGTATCTGCTGTTGCTGGAACTCTTGGTACCAACACCATTGGTCGGTGAGGTCCATCGTTCACTGATCTTAACCGATCCCTGTCCATGCCTTCTAAGAAATTTACCATCCTTATCTTCCATTGAGGATATTCATCCCTTAGAAGTGTAGGAGGTTTGGTTAATGATCCGACTGTATAAATGGCACTTATGCTTGAGTTTGCCATTTTTGTGAAGAAAAGATGAAGATTTGAAGAATTGATGCTTTTCTATGAAGATCTTTCTATTAAATGATGTAACTGTGATTTACTTTTAAATCTGGAGCATATGAAGTTTAATAAACCAGGGTTTACATAAACATGCATAGATAATAAAAGCTTGAATCAGTAAGAATTAAATCTATCCGAGTATGAAGATATGATCTTTCTTTGTTTTAGAAAACAAAGGAGGCTCTGATACCAATTGTTGGATCCCAGATTTAATCTTATAACAATAATGACATAAACAACAAGAGTATAAACAGCGGAAGCAATATAGTTTAATATCAAAAGCAGATTCAAATATCACAGTTCATATATAAAGCAAGTAGAAAGAACAAGATCTTCGTGAGATATATTCAATTGATTCTTCTTGTACAAGATATCAAAAAACACACTTTTGTCAAAGGAGTGATGGTCCTATTTATAGGACCATAAAGTAAACAGTGTATTATTCTGACAAATAGAAGCATGCTTGAACAGTGTCTTACCTAATAGGTAAGCTCAAGACATGCTTGAACAGTAACCTACTCTATAAAGTAAATCTTATCACTAAGTGATTGGTTATCTCTTCTGATACTTCAGGAAAGTCTTCAGCGCCATCTTCAGAGAGAATGTCTTCAGAGCTCTGACATTGTCTTCTGAGCCTCTGATGAAGCCATCTCTGATGTCTTCTGCTGAAAGTTGCAATCTCTGATAAGTACTTCAGAGGCAGGTTTGTCCTCTGAAGTCTTCGTCCTCTGAAGTCTATGCCCTCTGAGGTCTATCTTTGGATGTCCTCTGAAATAGGACTTGGCTATTTTCACCACTTTAACAAACAGAAGATTTGGGGCTAACATGAGTGCTGAAGGAAATTGCAGGAACCTGGTCACCTTTCTTGTTGGTGATAGAGGTTTCTTCAGCAGTAAACCAAAACTGTTGGAGAAGCGTTTTGGATAGTTTGGGATCCACAGTGAGAGCGTAAGCAATGCAAGATTGCTTCAGGAACTTAGCCGCTTCCACTAGGTGTGGGTATTTGACACCATCAAAGTCCAAGCGTGCAAGATGGTTGTTCTTGGGGAAAGAAACGTAGAAAAACCAAAATATTTGAAGATTAAAACAGTGTTCTTAGTGAAAGATGGAAGAATAATGAGAAAACCAAAGGTTTTGAAAGAATAAAATCAAAAGAATGATTTTTCAGGATAAAAAAATCTTATAGAAACCCGTAATGATGGAACATAAAGAGGATTTTAATACTAAGATTTAAGTATGAAGAAGATCAAAATAACCTGTTCATCTTGAAGGGAGATGATGCAAATGCTTGAAATTGCTTGAGAGAGAATGTTTGCTCGAAAAGATTTCCAGAAAGCGTAAAACGATAAGAATAGAAAAAACATTCTTTTTATACGTTTGAGAGTGTGAGAGAGAATGAGGCGGGAAAATAAATGCTCATCATGACATGGACACGTTTGAAGGAGTTGATTGGATGGAATAGCAACGGGCGAACGTGTCAGAGAAAAGCATGTCATGGACAGTCGGTTCAAATGACGTCATAGGAGAGAGAAAAACGTTTCATTTATCCTTTTTGAAATTATCTCTAAAGAAAAGTCAGTGATAGATTTTCTTTTTGAAAGTATCCCTGATAGAAATTTAGGGATTTATTTTTCCTTTTAAGAAGGATCACTGATGAGAAATATCAGTGATATATTTTGTTTATCAAAAAGATTTTAATCATTTGATGAAAATTCAGTAATTAAAGTTTATATTTTGAAAAACGTCGAACTGAATAAAGATTTAGTTATTGAGATTAAGAGAACATACGTGAGAGTCAGATATTTACTCAGTGATTATGTGATAATAGGGAACTTAGAATCACTGACATAATGCATGAACGCTGAAGATTTACTCTTCGAGATTCAGCATTCCAAGCTTACTTATGAGAAAGTTGAACCTTGTCTCATCAAGAGGTTTGGTAAATAAATCAGCAAGCTGATAGTCAGTGGGGATGAAATGAAGTTCAATATCACCATTCATCACATTATCTCTGATAAAGTGATATCTGATCTCTATGTGTTTCGTCTTTGAATGTAGCACTAGATTATTTGCTATGGCGATAGCACTAGTGTTGTCACAATAGATTGGAATCTTTGACAGCTGAAGGTCATAGTCCAATAGTTGATTTCTCATCCATAAGACCTGAGAACAACAACTTCTAGCGGCTACGTATTCAGCTACAGCTGGGGAAGTGGACACTGAATTTTGCTTTTTGCTTGTCCAGCTTACCAACTTTCCTCCTAGGAGTTGACATCCACCAGTGGTACTTTTTTATCAAGTTTACAACTTGCAAAATCACTATCGGAATATCCTGTTAGATCGAACCATGAGTCAAAGGATACGAAAGACCGAGGTTAGAAGTTCCTTTCAGATATATGAAAATTCGCTTTACAGCGATCAGATGGGATTCCTTGGGTTCTGATTGATAGCGTTCACATAAACAAGTAGAGTACATAATGGCAGGTCGACTCGCTGTGAGATACAGCACGGAGCCTATCATTCTTCTATAGGAAGTGACATTAACAGGTTTTCCAGACGGATCTTCGTTAAGTGTCAGAGGAGGTGCCATAGGAGTCTTCATCGCTGAAGTTTGTGTTAAATCAAACTTCTTCAGCTTGTCTTTAACATACTTACCTTGGCTGATAAAAGTATCTTTGTCAGATTGTTTGATCTGAAGGCCAAGAAAACATGTCAGCTCACCCATCATACTCATTTTGTATTCTTTCTTCATTCTTTCAGCGAAGCGAGTACACAGAGATGGGTTAGTAGAACAAAAATATGATGTCATCAACATATATTTGCACAAGAATAATATAACCTTTTATCTTTCTGAAAAATAATGTATTATCAATTTTGCCACGTTCAAAATTTTCAGAGATAAGAAAAGATGAGAGAGTGTCATACCAAGCACGAGGGGCTTGTTTGAGACCATAGAGAGCCTTATACAATTTATAAACATAATTTGGATACTTAGGGTCATAAAATCCTGGAGGTTGTTCTACATAGACTTCTTCATTCAGCTTTCCATTTTGGAACGCTGATTTTACATTCATTTGATATACAATGAAGTCTTTATAGACTGAATAAGCTAAGAAGAGTCAAATTGCTTCGAGCCTAGCCACAGGGAAAAGGTTTCATCATAGTCTATGCCTTCCTCTTGTCTCTATCCCTGAGCAACAAGTCGAGCCTTGTTGCGGGTTACAGTTCCATGTTCATCTAACTTGTTTCTAAACACCCATTTGGTGCCTATAACAGTTTTGTCAGATGGTCTAGGAACAAGATTACAAACTTTGTTACGACTGAACTCAGTCAGCTCTTCTTGCGTAACGCTGACCCAGTTTGGATTTCTGAGGGCATCATCAGCCTTCTTTGGCTCTATTAAAGAAATAAAGTTGACAAAGAGACAACTATTACATGAACTTCATCGTGTCTGAATACCTGCATCGGGATAACCAAGAATTTGATCTATAGGGTGATCTCTGGTCCATCGCTGAGCAGGAGCATGATCGCTCATTTCAGAGGTTAGATCAACAATGGGAATGTTCACTAATAAAGAAGCTTGAGGTTCATCAGCGATTAGCTGTTGCGTATTAGACAGACCATTATTTTCTGACATGTTTTCAGACAAGGATAGATTTGATGGAAGTAAGGTGTTTAGAGGTTCTGCTGAGATCCATGAGTTAGATTCAGCGTTAGGAGGTATGATGTTTGGATCATTGTTAGACTACAGTCTCATTGGATTCAAGATCATCCAATCTGAAGATCCAATCTGAAGCTAATGCCGGAAAGTCGACTCTCGATATAAAGTCTAATGTCGTTTTTAATAAATGTCGAAGTAAATTATTTTCAATTGTAATTTTAGTATTTAGTTTAACTTAGTTTAAATATCTAAGTTTGTTAGATATTAGTATGTTAGATATTAGTTAATTTAGTTAGATAATATCTAGATATTATATTCTAGATATTATATTCTAGATATTATATTGTTAGTTAGATAATATCTTGGTTTAGATATTAAGGTTTAGTGTGTTGTAGAAGCTAACTTCTAAGAAAATCATATCACAAAAACACACACACAAAAAGGTGACAAAACAGAGAACACATCCAAAGCTTGAATAGATCAATCCTGTAATCGTTTGAATATTAATCAAAACAGGTTGGTAATCATATTGTGTTGTTTTCTAAGAACTTGATATAAACATTATGGACCGACAATTGGTATCAGAGCCTGATAAGAGATTCAAATCAAGTTTTAAGAAAACTGACTCTGTGTTCTTATTTTCAAAATCATTTTCGTGTTCTAGTGTGTTTTAGGTGTTGAAATCGATCATGTTGTGATCGATAGGTGTGCTAGATCGAGTTGTTGTAGTTTGTTTTCAGAATAGAGCTTAAATCGAGTTCCAATTTGTGATTTTAGTGATAAAACAGTCGACTTCTTAAAGTCACTGTGCCATCGATTTGCTTTTCAAAAGGTGAGTTTTATTGAGATTGAGTGGTAACAATTTGTTCTAGAAGAGTTAGTAGTCATCTTGCTAGAGTTTGGTACTGCTAATCGTGGAAAAACAAGTTTCTAGTTGAAATTCGCAAACACAGGGACGAACTCACGCAAGTTGAACTTTGCGTGACCCACTTTGTGCCACCAACTGATCACGCAAAGCCCACTATGCGCCACCAAAAGCTCACGAATATCTCAACTCTCGCGATCAACTCTTCACGAAAAGCACAAGTCTCATTTGCGCCAACTCCTTGAAGTGCAAACCTTAGTTCGCGCGACCCTCGCGTAGTGCAAACCTCAGTTCGCGTGACCCTCTCGAAGCGCAAACCTCAGTTTGCGCGACTCTCGCGTAGCGCAAACCTCATTTCGCGCGACCCTCTCGAAGAGCAAACCTCAGTTCGTGCAAACCTCATAGGCTCAAAACTAAGCTTGCCCCAACGTTCCTTGAAAACATCCTTTGCGCCAACCACCACTAGCGCAAACCTATTCTGCGCCACCTTCTAAAAACGCAAAGTTTTCCAGACTTAGATCTTTTTATTCAGAATGACATCCAGAGAAGCCCTTGCAATCGGAACTGACACCAAACCACCAGTTCTCTTTAAAGGAGAATACAAACAGTGGAAAGATCGGTTTCTGAACTTTATTGACAGACATAAGTTGGGTGAATTCATCAGGAAATCGATAGAAGAAGGGATTATGAAACCAGTTATGACGACTCGTATGGTTGGAACTGTGCCGACACAGTATGAACTTAAGTATCATGAGCTCGATGATGATAACCTAAAAAGAGCAAAAGGTGATAGATTATCGAAGTCATACATTCTACAAGGGATTCCAAATGAAATCTATGTAAAGATTGACAGTTATAAAGTCTCAGGCAAAGAGATGTGGGATCGGCTAGAGAAGATGATGTTGGGTTCAAAGGTTGGGAACCAGCTCAAACTTTCCAACTGCCTAAACAGTTATGAAGAATTTAAAGGCAGAAGTGGAGAGTCTCTATAAGGAACCTATGACAGATTTTTGACCTTGCTAAACGAACTAAGCAAGAACAAAGTCACCAAATCTCAAATCGAGCTGAACGTCAAATTTCTAAGTATTCTACAGCCGGAATGGAAGAGATTTGCCAGACAGATGAAGCAGATCAAGGATCTGAATGAGATTCCACTTCATGAGGTGTATGAAACCCTCAAACAAAATGAAGAAGAGGTGGATGAAATTCTAGATGAAAAGAGGAAGAAAGTAAAGACAGTTGAAGACACAGTTGCTCTTGTTGTCAAGAAGAAGAAGAACAAGACGATTGTGTATGAATCAGAAGAAAATGAAGCTTATGCAAACTCTGACTCGGATGACTGTGAACAACTGAAGCAGGCTATGCTCATGCTGACTAAGGCCTTTCAGAAGAAGTTCTACACGAAGCCAAGTTCAAACAGTCAGAGGTATTCTTCTGGTCCTAACAATTATGCTCATAAGGAAAGGGTTGAAGGAAGTAGATATGAAGGAAAGAAGTTTGAAGGGAAGAGAATAGAGGAGAAGAAGCCGGAAGAGAGAAGGTATCATGCTGAAGGAAAGAGAATATAGGAGAGGAAACCGGAAGAGAGAAGATTTCAAGTTGAAGGATCCAGTCAGTCAGAACCACCAACGTGCTACAACTGTGGCAAAACAGGTCACTTTGCCAGAGACTGCCGAAGGCCAAAAGTCAGAAACTCCGATTATTACAAGAACAAAATGCTTCTTGAAAAACAACAGGAGGCTGGTAAGGAACTGATGGCAGAGGATGAGTACTGGCTTGATCATTCAGACGAGGAAGAAGAGGATGAAGAGAAGGATGAAGCAGTCAACATGTGCTTGATGGAAAAGCAGGAATAAGACGCTGAAGGAGATTCAGAAGAGGATGAGAAAGATGAGGTATGTGATTTATCTTTTTCATATTTCATAAATAAAATGCATGCCATGAATTTAAAACAACAAGAGTTAGAGTCAAAGCTTAAGCGAGAAAATGGTGTTATAACTGACAAAAACCAATCGATACAGAAACTTAGCAATGAAATTGCTGAGAGAGAAGTATTGATTGAGGTTTTACATAGAAACAATGACACCAACGCCAAAGAAAAGACAATAATTCTTAAAGAGAATTCTGAAATCAAGTCTAAATTGCGAAAGAGTGAGTCTGATTTCAGTGAGCTTACTAAAATGCATTCTTCATGTACTGAAGAAAACAAAACTTTATTTGCTATATTAGATGCTTTGGAGATGAAGTTATACTCATTAGGTCAAAGTGAGCAAACCATTCATCTAAACAAACCGAAAAAGAATAAAGAAAATTGGGGAATCGGTTATGAGAATCCTCGTTATCTTAAAAACGGTATATCTGAAGTACCTGCACTTTATGATTTTACATTCTTAAGACTCTCTCATCGATGCCCTGAACTTAAAGTTTTCTGGACTGGATTATCAAAAGAGGATGAAGCCATAGAAACGGAACAACGGAGGAAATCATCTAAAGTTAACCTTCTATTTTATTATGCGAAACTGAATAATAGTTATGATTAAAAAGATGAAAAGAAATTGCTTTCAAATGACTTATTTCAAAGTTATTCTGTCAAAGAAATGGAGGCAAAACCTGTTAAAGGTAAACTTTATATCCCTCCTCTTGTTTTGGAAAGTAAGATTTCCGAACTCAAGGACTCTTTAACAGATGAAAGGCTTTTGATTGAGATTGAACAAAAAGTTTTTCCGAACTCAAGGACTCGTTATTATTTCAAAGGCTTCTAAATCTGATGACATGTTTGGTTCATCAAACGGAGGGTTTGATTTTCTTAACTCTGATAGTGGTTCGGATGGTTGTTTTGAACAATTTGATTTTAATGCGAAACTTCCTAACCATTCATCTTTTGTTGTGAAATCTTTGGGAAAAACCAGTATGCCTGTAAACAGTGCAAAATCAACGAAAGTTGATAACTCAGTCTCTGTGAAAGCTAAAAATGCTAAAGGTAAGATTAAATCTAAGCATTCACAGAAACCGAACACTACTGGTAATCCGAAGAAAAAGCATTCGTTTGTTGCTCAGGAGTCTAACTCACGAGTTTCACATGTTTCAGATCTGAGCAAGCAAAGGCCAGAAGTTAAATCTAAGTGGCAACCGAAACAGAAGCTTGACAAGGCTGATAAATCGTTTTGTAGTGTTAATTGTAATAAGGCTTTACCTAGTAAAGATGTTTTGAAAGCGAATGTTGCTACTATTTTGAAATACTCTTTTACGCAACTATTCCAGTTATCTAAATCTGCTAGAAAGTCTTCTAAACATGTTTCTACTTCTTGTCAAGATTCTGAGATTTGGTTTGGAAATTATCATGTGCATTCATATCATTCATCTGATTCATTTGTTTTTCAAAAGAAAACAGGACCCAATTTCAAATGGGTACCAAAATCTAGTGCTAACACAGTTGGACCCAATTTCAAGTGGGTACCAAAAGCTAAATCTGTGTTGCAGGCACCCAACGTTTAAAAAGGAGAAATCTGAGATGGTTTCTGAACACGTCTGTTCAGAACCCGTGCTTAAGAGAAATAGGCTTTTGAACAAAACAGTTCAAGACCCGCACTTCAAAGCTCAAAAGTCTTAACTCCAACTTTGTTTTAAGACTATCTAAATCTCATGTTTCGTTATTTCTCTTGTGCAGATCCGTCATATGTGGTACTTGGATAGCGGATGTTCCAAGCATATGACTGGACAAAAAGATATGTTGTCCAACTTTACAAAGAAATAATGCGGAACAGTTAGATTCGACAACATCAGTTTTCTCCAATAATAGGATATGGTGATGTACAACATGATCAAGTCACGATAAGGAAGGTGAGTTATGTTGAAGGCTTACGACACAAGTTGTTCAGTATCGGCCAGTTCTGTGACAAAAATTTAGATGTCAATTTCAAAGCCAAGACGTGTTCAGTTCGCACTGAAGAAGGCGAAGAACTCTTGGTCGGCACGAGAAAGTCAGACCTCTGCACAACTAATTTGTCAAAAGTCCAGACTGACAAGCAGGTTTGTCTACTGACGAAAGCCTCGATGCAACAAAGCTGGTTATGGCATTGAAGGATCTCTCACCTCAACTTCAGGTACATCAACAATCTGGTCAGTGGAAAGCTCATCAAAGGACTTCCAGAGCTCATGTATGAAAGAGAACATCTTTGTGCAACATGTGAAAAGGGAAAGATGAAGAGGGCTCCACATAAACCAAAGCCTGAACCGAGTACAAGCGCTCCATTAGAGTTATTGCATATGGACTTATACGGTCCGATGCGAACTCAGAGTCTAGGCGGAAAGAAGTACATACTCCTTATCGTGGACGATTACACGCGATACACATGGGTCAAGTTTCTAGGCTCAAAGGATGAGACACCAGATGTTCTCATCACATTCCTGAAGACGACCCAGGTGAATCTGCAGAAACCGGTCAAGCTTCTAAGAACAGACAACGACACAGAGTTCAAAAACAAGAAGGTTGAAGAATATCTCGAATATGTCGGGATATCACATCAATACTCTGTTGCTCATACGCCTCAACAGAATGGAGTGGTCGAAAGAAGAAATCGTACACTAGTCGAGGCTGCTCGTACTATGCTAAGTCAATCAGACTTACCTCTATTTTTGTGGGCTGAAGCGGTATCGATTGCGTGCTACACACAGAATCGATCCATGATACACCGAAGATTCAAGAAGACTCCATATGCGTTGATCAACAACCGAACACCGACAATCAAATATTTCCATATATTTGGGTGTAAGTGTTTCGTTCTAAACGATAGAGAGAGTCTGAACAAGTTCAGCGCCAAGGCGGACGAAGGCATCTTCATTGGTTATTCCTCAACATCAACTGCATACCGTATCTATCTGAAGAAGTCAAAGACGATTATAGAAAGCATCAACGTCACATTTGATGAAGAGATGGCTTCCGAACAACACAGTTCAGAACCCGTTATAACCGGAGTACTAGCTTCTGAGCAACTCAGTCCAGAACCTGCGTCTCAACAGAATAAATCAGATGAAGCATCAACGTCAACTAATCATATATCTGATTTAAACTTATTATTTGAATTGTTTTAAGGATGAATTTCTTGGATCTAATGTAAAGAAATCTGTTGTGGTTAACAGGATAGAAGACTTAACGACTACTCATCCAACTAGTTCAGATATTCCTATTGAATCTAACACCCCGATTCAACAAGAAATTCCAGTTCAAATGCCGACTCCAACAGTTAAAGAAGTGACATGTAATGAAGAGAAAGAAGTAGCCGAAACAGTAGGTTGTTCTGTACAGATCCATCTACAGCCGGACCAAGCTGTACCTGCTGAGCCTTTGAACCTATCACTTCAACTGCAATCATCATTCCTCCTGAACAAACTGAAGAAGGTACAAGTGGATTTATAGATGATACAATTGACATACATTCATATAATCCACTACCTCATGAACATAAATGGACCAAAGAACACCCGATAAGCCAGATCATTGGTGATCCAACGAAACCGGTGCAAACTAGGTCAGCGTCAATGCAAGAAGAGCTGAATCAGTTCAACGCACTTCAAGTCTGGAGACTCGTACCAAAACCTCAAGGTAAAACCATTATAGGTACGAAGTGGGTTTTCAAGATCAAAAAGGACGAAGATGGTACCGTTATCCGAAACAAGGCGAGACTTTTAGCCAAAGGATGCAGACAAGAGGAAGGAATCGACTACGATGAGACATATGCTCCTGTGGCACGATTAGAGGCAAATAGAATGTTTCTAGCCTATGTCGCCCACAAGAACTTCACGGTCTTTCAAATGGACTGCTTTTCTGAATGGCATTCTGAAGAAGAAAGTCTACGTCTCTCAGCCAGAGGGTTTTGTAAAAAAAGAGAAACTGAATCACGTCTATATTCTCGACAAAGCACTCCACGGTCTGAAACAAGCTCCTCGTGCCTAGTATGATGTCCTTTCACAATTTCTAGTTAAGTCTGGTTTTTCAAAAGGTACGGTGGATACCACTTTGTTTATCAAAACGGAAAAAGTCGATATCATTCTAATTCAAATCTATGTAGATGATATTATTTTTGGCTCTACAAATCCTAAGTACTGTAAGAATTTTTCAAACCTTATGGTGTCCAGATTTCAGATGAATATGATGGGAGAGATGAATTTTTTCTCGGATTACAAGTCAAACAGTTTTCAACGGAGATTTTTATCAATCAATGAAAATACATTATGGATATTCTTCGGAAGTTCAAAATGTGAAATTCAAAACCGATTGGTACCCCAATGGCACCAGGTACTAAAATTGGCACCGATCCTTCGGGAAAGGGTGTTGATGTTAGGACTTACAGAGGGATGATAGGTTCTTTAATGTATCTTACTTCTAGTAGGCTAGATATAATTTTCTCAACATGATTATGTGCACGATATCAAGCCAATCCTAAAGAAATCCATATGTCTGCAGTTAAGCGCATATTTAGGTATTTGAAGGGGACTGCAGATCTTGGTCTGTGGTATCCTAAAGATACAAGTTTTGAAAACTAACATCATATACAGATGCAGATCATGCAGGTTGTATGTTAGACAGGAAGAGCACGTCAGGACATGTATAGTTCCTCGGTGATAAGCTCGTAAGTTGGGCATCGAAGAAGCAACTTTGTGTTTCAACTTCCACGGCCGAAGCAGAATATGTAGCTGCTGCTAGCTGCTGTTCTCAGGTCTTGTGGATGAGAACTCAATTGTGTGACTACGGTTTCCACTTCAACAAAATCCCGATATACTGTGACTCCAAGAGCGCCATCGCAATAACAGCGAATCCTGTTCAACACACAAAGACTAAACACATAGACGTCAGGTATCATTTTATTAAAGATCATGTCGAAAAAGGAACAATTGAACTTTTCTTTGTAAAAACTGATTATCAGCTTGCCGATTTGTTTACCAAACCTTTAGATGAAAAGAGGGTTAACTTTCTTGTCTCTAAGCTTGGTATGCTAAATCTAAAGATTTAATCAGTAGTTACCTATTAAAGTTTTCTAATTGTATACTTTTTCATCATTTCTTCATTCTTAATTCTGCTTGATATCTGCACATCTATATTCTGTTCATGATCTAAGGGGGAGTATGAGAAGAAATTGACAAGTGGTCAATCTTATTTTGAGGGGGAGCTCATAAGATTTCTGCATTTACCTTTTATGTCAAATTTTTGTAATGCAAGATTTTTGGGGGAGCTCTTCAAGTCAAAGGAGTTTGGATATGACTTCTGATTATTTCTGATTAGAACTCGTACTTTAACAATTTTACTGCTTTTTGTCTTTTCAATTTAAGTGAATAAATTTTACTTTGACTTGACATAAGACTTTTGCAGAATTTTTGAGAGATGCTTACAAGTTCATATGTTTATGACTTTAAGCTTAGCTTAATGAGATATAAGATCGCACGTTAAGGTACAATCCTTTATCTTAATCTCATATATGGTTGTTAAGTGGACAACTTTCAATCATAGAAAACATTGTTATCAAATGTTCAAACCACTTCCCGATTCTCAAAACGAATTAATGATTTGGAAGTGTGACTTTAAATGTTTTCAAAGATCATATTTGTGCTTTAACTGAAATAGTTAAACCACTCTGAGCATCATATGCATCATAGGAAAACAAGGAATCATTGTGCTAGGAATTAACACAACTTCTATGAAATCACCTTAACCATTGATTTCTACCCAAGAAGTTAATCCATAGTGATTGAGTGTGAGAAGTCGAAAAGAAATGAGTGTGATTAGAGTAAAGCTAAATGTTTAAAAGAAAGAGCGTGTGAGAACATAGTTAAAAGAATATCACAACTCTGCACCAACTTTTTCTGAGCCGGGCAGCCACCATTCTAATGTTTCACAACTCTTTAGTGAACATTATTGAAACAGGCAACTAGCCCATGCCAACTCTTGATCAAACCTCACCATCCACTCATTTTCTACTCAAATGGAAAATGTTTCATTTTCAAAGGGGAAGCAGCACATATGCTATCTGATTTTCATTTGGAAAATCTGGATATTGAAAAGAAGGAAGTCTTCCCCACCTTCGCACTTCACTCATACACATTGAGCCTGTGTTTAACTTACTGTCGTCTCAGTGGTTTACACAATTTCGAGCCTATAAGCGATCATCAAGTGCTTAATTCTTTCTATCACAAGCACGAACACACAAGGAATTTGTTTCTTTGTCATAACGTTTATAGAAATTACCTTTGTGGTGTTTCGATGATTAAATGGAAGCCCTGGGGGAGTCAACATCAGACAGCTCTTTTCCAATGTGTATTCGTTACACACAGTGACTTAGTGTTACTGACAGACATGTTAACTGATTCATTAGTTGATTCAGGTGATACACGACTATTTTGTCTAGATTTGAAAAGATCTGGATGAATATCTTTTGATTTGACGGATCAGAGGCTCCAAATGATTTAAATTTCTTACTCAAAGTTTTGATGAAGTCGTTGCACTTTTCATCAAAAAGGGGGAGAATCTAAAGCTTGAAGAAATGTCCATTACATTAGAAGACATTAAAGAAGATAAAAGCTAACCAAGAAATGCGAGATCAAAGTATTCTGAAGACGTGCTGATTTCAGATAATTTTTCTTTGAAGATACTTTGCTAAAGCATTCTGAGCTAGAGAAAGAGATTGCATCTTCTGAGCTGAAGAAGAAGACTGAATTGCTAAATCTTTTTAGTAATGATCTTGATCCAAAGGGGGAGATTGTTAGACCACAGTCTCATTGAATTCAAGATCATCTAATCTGAAGATCCAATCTGAAGCTAATGCTGGAAAGTCGACTCTCGATATAAAGTCTAATGTCGTTTGTAATAAATGTCGAAGTAAATTATTTTCAATTGTAATTTTAGTATTTAGTTTAACTTAGTTTAAATATCTAAGTTTGTTAGATATTAGTATGTTAGATATTAGTTAATTTAGTTAGATAATATCTAGATATTATATTCTAGATATTATATTGTTAGTTAGATAATATCTTGGTTTAGATATTAAGGTTTAGTGTGTTGTAGAAGCTAACTTCTAAGAAAATCATATCACAAAAACACACACACAAAAAGGTGTAAAAACTGAGAACACACCCAAAGCCTGAATAGATCAATCCTGTAATCGTTTGAATATTAATCAAAACAGGTTGGTAATCAAAGACGAAGTAGTAGGATTTGTGTACTGATGGCTTGAGAAGAAAGGTTATGTTTCTTTGTAGTAAGAAAACATCCAAGCATTTAACTCTTCATTGTCAGCGATTGATTTATTGTTCGCTGAGCGCGTTTCATCAAAAGTGACATGAATTGTTTCTGCCACAAATTGTCTTCTCTTGTTGAAAACTCTGTAAACTTTGGAGATGGAGGAATATCTTAGAAATATTCCATCATTAGCTTTTGGGTCGAACTTTCCAAGTTGATCTTTGTTGTTTAAAATAAAGCACTGACAACCAAAGATATGAAGAAAGGTGATAGATGGTTTTCTTCCATGAAAAAGATCATATGATGTCTTTCCAAATCGCTTTACTATCAACGATCTGTTTTGAGTAAAACATGCAGTGTTTACAGCTTCAGTCCAAAATTGAGTAGGGAGGTGAGAATCATTGAGCATTAATCTAGCGACTTCAATGATAGTTCTGTTTCTTCTTTCAGCGACTCCGTTTTGTTGAGGCGTTCTTACTGAAGAAAAGTTGTGAGAAATTCCCTTGTTCTCAAAGAAATTGTTCAGGGAACTGTTTTTGAATTCAGTTCCATGAACACTTCTTATTGAACGAACAGTAAGATTATTCAGCACTTCCATCTTTTTCAGAAAATATATCAGTTTTTCTGGAGTATCACTTTTGCAGCGAAGAAAGATAACCCAGGTGTAGCGAGAGTATTCATCTACAATAACAAGCGTATATTTCTTTCCAGCTATTGATTGGATGTTGACAGGGCCAAACAGATCCATATGCAAGAGCTGAAGAGGACTTGTCACTGAGGAAACTTGTTTAGACTTGAAACTAGCTTTTGTCTGTTTTCCTTTTTCACATGCTAAGCAGAGAGATTCTTTAGCATATGAGTGCTGAGGAAGACCAGAAACCAGTTCCTTAGATGAGAGAGAATTGAGGGTTTTGATGTTTAGATGAGAGAGCCTTTTGTGCCAAAGCCAGTTGACATCAAAAGAGGCTTTAGAAAGAAAACATATGTTTTCAGTGGTAGTAGAGTCCATATCTATTACATAGACATTTTCTTTACGATAACCACTGAGAGCAAGTTTTCCTTTCTCATTTACCACTAAACATACTTTCTTAGAAAAGCGAACTTCATAGTTTTTGTCACATAACTGACTGATGCTCAAAAGATTATGCTTCAGTCTATCTATATAAGCGACTCTTTTGAAGGTAGTTGTCCCATTGCTGAGGACACCAAACCCTCGGGTGTATACTTTTCCATTTCCACCAAAGGTCACAAATGGACCTTTCTCTTCCTTGTATTCAGTGAGCATGTCTTTTTGTCCGATCATATGACGACAACATCCACTATCAAGATACCAGATGCCCTTTGATCCCTGCATACATAAGGAAGATTAAGCTTTGTTTGGTACCCACTTTTCAATGGGTCCTTTAGGGTTAGTGGAGATGGAAAGTTCAACAATCTTCACAGCAGATGAAGGTTCAGCTTCAGTGGTAATCTTCACTTTCCTCGTTAATTTCTTAACCTTAGTGGTATTCTTCACATTGGTCGATTTTTCACCTTTGATGACCTTCTCAGCCTTGGAGGCATTCATCTTCACTTTGGCTGATTTATCAGCTTTAGTGGCAGTAGGACATTTGCTTGCAATATGGTCAGTAAATCCACAGTGATAGCATTTTCTATATTTGAAAGTAGTTTTAGGACCAGAAGTAGAAGGTTTTGAGAATTTAAGATAAGCAGGTCCAACTCCAAGAATGCTTTTAGCATAAGATCTGGGAGGAACTTTCATCTCTTCAGATCTCTTAGGCTTTAGATCAATCTTCATCTTTGGAGGACAGAGATCAAGGATTTCTATCACAGAGCTAGAAGATTGTTTTACTTAAGGTTTTGAAGGAACCTTCAGCTTTGTTTTCTTAGAAGCCTTATGTGGATAAAGAATAGATTTTCCTTTATCTGCAGACTTAGAGTCTTTAGATATTTCCTCAGGGATGTTTTTAGAAGAAGATGAGGGATAAAACTGATTATAAGAAGTGTCAGAGATAGAAGTAACAAACGTTCCAAACTTAAACATGGAACTTTCTTCTTTAGGCTGATCTTGTGGTTTCCAAAAACCAAGACCAGTTTTATCGTTGCCAGTAGTTTGAGCATTTATTATCTCAGTGATCTTTGTTGATGATTTGCACCATTTTTCAAAAGTAGCCTTTTCTGTATTTAGAGCAGCGATGGCTTGTTCGCGTTCAATGCTGATGATTTCGTTAACAATGACTTGATCTTTCAAACTTTCCTCTACAAGTGTCAGTTCTCTGATCTTTTCATGACATTTCTCTAGCTGTTCAATTAAATCAACGTTTTTGTTCTCAGCTAGAGTTTTGCCGTTTAGAGCATTGTATAGATCAATCGTCAGTACATCAACAGCGCGACTTCTCTCTTCTTCAGGTAGAGAGGGATTAGTAGAGATAGATACCTGAGATGATATATAGCTCATAGAAGTTTCAGTTGGTTCTTCCACTTCTTCTTTAATCTCAGCCATAAGGCAGAGTTAGCGACTTCTTCATTAAAACTTGATTCTTCTGATTTAGCCCAGTCGTGTTCTCCAACAATGAGACCTTTACCTTTTCGCTAGTAGCTTTTCAGCTTTTGATATTTATCTTTTAGCTTTAGGTACTTGTCATCGCTGGATCTTCTTGAGGTAGAAGGTTTGAAGACTTTCTTTTACCTGCACTCACTTGGAAAGTGTCCAATCTTTTCATAGTTAAAGCAAGTAGTAGTAGCATTATCAATAGGGGTTGATTTTGGATTGTCAGTGTGGGAGAGAGGCTTATTTCTTCTGAAATTGCTCTTTCTTGCAAATCTTTTAAAAGAGTTTGTCAAGAGTGCTAAGGATTCATCAAACTCTGAAAGATCAGTGATAGTAAGAGTAGATCTCTGAGATGGATTATCTCTGAAGAGACTAAAGCAACAGGAGTGCTTTTGGAGTCTTTAGAATCTTTTATAAGATTCTTCTTCAAGAGGTTTGATTGCTCATAGTTAAGCAATATTCCATACAAGGTGCTGAGAGAAAAAGAGTTTAAGTCTTTTGTCAGCTTGAGACATATTGAATAATTGTCCCAGCATTTAGGAAGACATTCAAAGATTTTTGTTAGGACCTCAGAATTAGAATAGGTCCTACCAACGGTTCTTAGATCAATGATTAGACAGTTAAACCACTGATGAACATCAGAGAGAGATTCATTCTTACCAGCGATAAATCTTTCATACTGTCTTACCAAGTTAATCTTTCGAGTCTCTTGGATTTCAGTGGTGCCTTCATATTGAACATATGGTTTCCCACATTTCTTTAGAAGTTTTAAGACGCATGATGGAATGAAAAAATTCATTAGGCAGAGCCATAGAGATAATGGTCTTTTCCCTTTCATCGATACCAACCTTCTTTTTTTCTTCATCACTCCATTGTCTGATTTCCTTAACAACATAGCATTCAGGAACAAAGGGAGTGGTGGCAGTAGCTGGAACGACAGCTATGATTTGGACAGGTTCATAGGGTCCATTTGTTATGTATTCAGGTATAGTGGGATCTGCACCTTCAAGAAATAACATCATTCGATTCTTCCAGATAGAGAAGTTATCTCTGCAAAATCGAGGAGGTTTAGAAAGTGAACCATTATCATAGTAGTTTGTGTTAAGTGCCATATTAGAATAGCAAGGAAGAGAATAAAGCAAGATCTTGTTTATCAGATTAAATAGTCTGCTCTGATACCACTTGTTGGTGCCGGAGGTGCTTAACAAGTTTGTAGAAGGGGGGGGGGTTGAATACAAACACAGAATTTAAAGTTTTAATAAATTGTTTATTTATAAATCAAACACAATTTACAAGTCTCTTGAGGAATAAGATTAAGTAGAACTCAATCAAAACAAACTTAAGAAAACACTAAGATAGTTGCACAAGAATATAAAGAATGGGGGATTAGAGAGTATAGAAAACAAGGGTTTCTACGAAGGTTCAAGAATAGAGCACACTCTCAGATGGAGAGGTGATCTTTCTATTTATACCCTATGCATTAAATGCATGGCAGGGTACTTTACAAGTGTCATTCAGTGATTGGCTTTGGGAGTCTGACTTTTGGGAGACATACTTTCGGCCGTATCATGAACAGTGTAGTTGACAGATTTGTTTTACGAATTGTGGCAGAGGCATGTCCGTTATGACACATCGTACTGGATGTGCAAGGTAAGACAAAAGGAGACTTGATTTCATGAATTCAGAAGTGAGCATTTAAATGTTTTTAAAATATGAGCTTTAATGTTTAACTGACCGTGTGTTTCCAAAGATCAATACTTGTGTATTATCTTTTCATATACTGTCAAGTATTCATACACACCGGTTCAGTACTTCATTTGAATCAGTTATTACCATGTCTCTAAAATGAAACAACTTTTCGATGGTAATACTCCCGTTTGATTTCACTGTTGTTGAGCATCTTTCATCATTTCAATATTTGTGCTTTCATTGCAAAATTGTTTATATTTCTTCATATAAACAAAATATCCAATTCTTTGATACCCTAACCATTTCATTTGATATGATTGATACATTGTCAGATTCTCAAAACAATTCTCTTGATTTCATTTCATTCATTCAATATCCTTGTTTTTGAGAGATCTTCAAAGTTCAAATGCTCAAATTTCATTCTTATTTTTAAAATGAGCATACATTTTGACAATGTCATCATACATTCTTGAGCTTAACTGCTAAAGTTAAACTGTTGAACAACTATTCTTTATAGGACTTACATGGGATTCATGTGTGAGCTTATAAGAACTTCCATGGATTCATGTTAACTAGTGTTTCCTACCCAGGAAGTTATCCTCGAGTGATTGAGGGGTGAGGGGTCTTAAATCAAAGAGTGGGGGAGATAACTCATCCGGTTGAGTTTTTCTCATTGAGCTGAAGGATGTGAAGAGTGCCTTTCTATATGGAACAATTGATGAAGAAGTATATGTCTGTCAGCCCCCTGGATTTGAGAATCCATCATATCCTGACAGAGTATACAAACTTAAGAAAGCACTCTATGGTCTACATCAAGCCCCAAGAGCATGGTATGATACTCTGTCCACCTATCTCTTGGAAAATGGATTTGAAACGGGAATCATTGACAAGACCCTTTTCATTAAAAGAAGTAAGAAGGACACCCTACTTGTTCAGATCTATGTGGATGACATCAAATTTGGATCCACAAAAGATCAAATGTGTAGAGACTTTGAAGAGTTGATGCACAAGAGCTTCAAAATGAGTTCAATGGGTGAACTCACCTTCTTCCTTGGGCTTCAAGTTAAACAGCAGAAAGATGGGATTTTCATAAGTCAATCAAAGCATGTGAAAGATATCCTAGATAAGTATGGTTTATCAGACTCAAAGCCAGCCAGCACACCTATGGAAACACACAAACAGATCACTGCTGATCTTGAGGGGGAGGATGTTGATGTCCATCTTTATAGATCAATGATTGGATCTCTCATGTATCTCACAGCCTCAAGACCAGATATCATGTTTCCAGTGTGTGTGTGTGTGCCAGATTCCAAGTCAAGCCAAAGTAGTCACATCTTCAAGTTGTTAAGAGGATTTTCAGATACTTAAGAGGGCAACCTAGATTAGGTCTTTGGTATCCTTATGAATCTACTTTTGACTTGATTGCATATTCAGACAGTGACTTAGTTGGTGCTAATATGGATAGAAAGTTTACTTCAGGGGGATGTCAGCTTTTGGGTGCAAGACTAGTATCTTGGCAGTGTAAGAAGCAAACCACAGTGTCCTTATCCACAACAGAAGTTGAGTACATTGTTGCTGCAAGTTGCTTCTCTCGGGTTCTATGGATTCAGAATCAAATGCTGGACTATGGGGTAATCTTTCTTCACACACCAATCTTCATAGATAATAGCAGTGCTATTAGCATTGTTAACAATCCAGTCAAGCACTCCAAAACAAAGCACATTGAAATCAGGTAACACTATATTAGAGACTGCAATGAAAAGAAGCTTATTCAAGTTGCTAAAGTTCATACTGACAATCAGTTTGCTGATTTATTCACTAAAGCTTTTGATGTGGGTAGATTCACTTTCTTGGTCACAAGTGTGGGCATGATCAACTCTGAATAAGCTCATGGTTAAAAAGTGTTTTTATACCTGTCATTACTTGTATTGGTGCTACTAATCATCTTTCTCAGTAAGTTTATTGCCCTGCTCAGACTAAAACAAGCTTCAACAGTGCAGTTTTAATGCTGCCAGTGCAAAGTTACTACTGCAGGTTCATTATTACTACTGCTAGTCTGAGTTAATACTGCTAGTTAGTTAATACTGCTCTCAGTTAATACTACTCTCAGTTAATACTGCTAGTTAGTTAATACTGCTCTCAGTTAATACTGCTAGTTAGTTAATACTGCTAGTTAGTTAATACTGGTAGATGGTTAATACTTCTTCTTTCCCGAATCATATAAATACCCTCTTTGCCCGCCTAAAAGCTCACAAAGACTCTTTGAATACTGTTCATCTTCTCTCTAACTCTTTTCTCTCAAGCAACCTGTGTGTTTCAGTCAAGTATCCTCAAGACCGATGGCATCCGTGGCGTTTATTGATGAACACAATGAGATTGCAATGCTGCAAAATCCGAAGTAGGCTGATGGATTCCATCAAATAGTTGATTTTCTCAAGAACAGTCATATAGCGTATGCTCTTGCTGTGTGACCACCAATCTTCATCGAGCACCAGAAGCAATTTTGGGCCAATGCCACCGCTGTTACTGAAAACAGTGTGCAGATTATCAAGACAAGGGTGTGTGACAAACCCTTGATAGTCACTGAAGAGGTCATTCGTATCAGTCTACGTCTAGACGATGCCTCAGGTATTACCTCTATCCCCAATGAGGATTTGTTTTCCAATCTTACAAGAATGGGGTATGAAGGCCAAATGGGTGTTTTCAAATTTTACAAAGCTAACTTTTCTTCCCAATGGCGTTTATTTGTTCATACTCTTATGCACTGTATTTCTATAAAAACTACTGGATGGAGTCAGTTCAGTAGTACCATTGCTTATGCTTTGGTCTGCTTGTCCACTGCTCGAAAGTATAATTTCTCAAAAATGATTTTCAATGACCTTGTGTCAAATTTGGAGAATAAAAAGAGTTTCTATATGTATCCAAGATTTGTCCAGGCATTTATCACCACTGAATTGACGGATATACCTCAGTTTAATGAGGTATATGTACCTAAAATCCCTAAGGGCAAGGTCTTTTCAAATATGAAAAGATCTGCCAAGGACTCGGAAGGAGTTGACACCCTATTGTTCTCTACAATGATGGTGGTGTCCCACAACTAAGAAGGTATGGCATCAGGGTCAAGGCCCTCACTAAACCATCCCACTGAGAGACAAACCCAACCTTCAACCACTATATTACTTCCTCAGTCCCTTGTTCTTATGCCAACACCTGTTTTAACCAAAACTTATACTAAGATAAAGGTACACAAGGCTCCTTCCCTTGTTGTACCTCCTACAAACCCAGAGCCTCAAAGCCCTCTAATGGAGCATTCTCCATTAGAGAATATCAATAGGGAAACCACTGGGGTGTCTCCCAACCCCAAGGAGGTGTTCACTGAGGAGATGCATGAGCATGTGGGTAAGAAGGCTGCCACTACTCCTGCTACCACAGAGGAGGCCAGTGGTAACATCACTAAGACCTTCCCCATGGAAACTTTGGGTGAGCAATCATCCAAAAGTCACAGGTGCCAAGAAACAATGGGGGTGGAGGGTGCTTCTGCTAGGCCGAAGACCTCCACTACTAAAAGTTCCAATGATCCATCAAAAGGGGGTAACACTCCTGGAGAAGGTGAGGATAGATATGACTACCATGAATTGATTTATGCCATGTCCAAAATGGCAACTGACCTGGATGCTCAAAAGAAGGTTGTCAATGAACTCAAGAAAGTCATCATCAACCAACAAGAAGAGATCAGCAACTTAAAGAAGTTGGTTTAGAAGGTGGTTCAAAAGAAGGAACCCAGTGAATGATGCTCCCAAAAAGGGGGAGTCAGAAGCTGAGATCAACCTGGAGAGGGAGATAGATGGAGTTGAGGGGGAGTTTGATGTACAAACAGAAACAGGGCTTGTGTTTGAAGGATCAGCAGTAACAGATAGAGCATCAGAAACAGTTAATGCTGCTGAAGCAAGCAAAGCAACAGAAACAGTTAATGCTGCTGAAATAAATGAAGCAGCAGAAATTGTTAAAGAGATACTAACTGACCTCATTAGCAGAAATTTGGAAGAATTTGAGATAGCTGAAGCACTTATAAAGGCTAAACATGATACTCCCAAGGTCACTTCAAAGGCCAAAGGAGTTGTCATCAAAGAAAAGGGTGAGGTTATCAAGAAATCAAGTGTTGAGAAGGTAGCAAGCAAGGATAAAGGCAAAGACAAGATAGTGGAATCTGACCAACCACTTAAAAAGCAAAAGCTGATTGAGTCAGATGAAGCTTTGGCTAGAAAGATTCAAGCAGAACTTGAGCAAGCAGAAACAATTCAAGTGAAGAAAGATAGGGAGATGGCAAATGCTCTAGCTGCAAAGCTTAATGAAGTATATCAATAGAGTTTGGCAACAGAGATAGCTCAGAAGAAAGCTGCAACTCTAAAGAAGCCGGTGATAGTCAAATTGGGTGCAAAGAAGAGGCAACCTTCAAATACCTACCTTGGTACTCAAGAGAGAAAGAAGATGATCACTTTCCTTAAAGGTGTTGTGAAAGTCAAAAAGGAGATGTTCACAAAGATGTCATTTGATCAAATCAAAGGGTTGTATGATGCAGAGATGACAAAGCTGCAAAGGAATTACCAAGCAAGAGTTGAAGTGGAAAAGAGGATGAAAGAAAGACATGACCTTCTAATAGAAAAACCCTTTCCTGATGATCAAGAAACTCCAAAGAAGGAAGCTACTCTAGGTGAATGTTTTAAGACTTTGAAAAGAACTAAAATGATGGCAAAAAGAAAACTTGTTAAGAAACCTAGAGTGGCTGAGGAAGAAGCTGAACAAAAGGTAGCTGAAGAAGAAGGGGCACCTAAGTCTGAAGAAAAGAAAGCTCAATCTCAGAAAGAACCATCAAGTACTTATGATGTAAATATGTACATGGTGGTAATGGAGAAAGTGCCTGAGCCTATAACTGTTGAACCAGTTGGTGTCAAGCCTCCTGAGATTATTCACTGGGATACCATGGAAGTAGATGGAAAGGAGTATATAAGGTTGAATAGGAAAGACGATAAGTTTGAAGTGTATCCTACTTGGGCCAAGATTGTCAGAGTATGCTCCAGATCTGATTTAGAGGAAATGTTTGAGGTGGGGATGAAACTATATGCTGATAAGCTGAAAGCTCCAGGGATACCAGTTATAAAACTTGTGATGGAATATCTGTGCATGTTGTTCAAGCCAGAGGAAGTTCAGCATGTCATCAGAAATGTGTTCAAAACCATCAACAACTGGACTCTGTATGAAAGAAGTGGAGTATATGCATTGGATATGGATACAAGTCACTTTGAATACTTCCTTGTGGATAGAGTTTACAACCATAGCAGGTTAAAGCTGCATGCTATGTTGAAGAAAAATCTAGGTTGTGCCCCAGATTCTGCAATGGAAAGATATTTGATCCAGAGAATTAATAATCAAAGTTTGGGGCTGAATCCTGATATAGGTGTATGAGCAATAGAGTTTTGGGAGCATCTGAAGAACTTGACTTCTCTTCTCTAAAAGTCAAGTTAGGGGGAGATTGTTGGGAACTGAAGATTTGTCTAAGTGATTAATACTGCCAGAACAAAATGGTTACTACTTCTGAGACAAGTTACTACTGCTGAGCCAGATTAATACTGCTTGAAGAGTTAGTGCTGCTGGTGAAGATTAGTATTGCTCAGAGTATTAATGCTTCTATGACTTAATATTGCTTATGTGATAATCAAGATATGCGCAGATCAAGGCTGAAGATAATCATGGAAGGTTGAAGATAATTATGGAAGAATATACTGAAGATCTTTTGTGTTTTGTAATTATCCTGTATTCAATCTTTGTTTATATAATATAGAATAGTTTGATAGATAAGAAATTCATTCTAAGTTTTTGTTTTCAGAGAGAGAATTAACCTCAAGATTTACAATCCTAGTTCTAGAGAAGTAGAATTCGTCTAGGTGAGTCTGTTTATCAAGATTGAGGTTTTGTTTGAAAGCTTGTAACTTTAATCATTCAATAAAGTTTACAAGTTGTGATTTATATTTTACTGTTACATTGATAGTTTGAATATTAAAGTGTTTTTCCGCAACTTCTTTAATATTGTTTCTGAGTTTCATTATTCTTGTTAAGAATCTGATCCTGACACAGTCCATCTACATAAGCGACTCTTCTGAAGGTAGTTGTCCCATTGCCGACGACACCAAACCCTCGGGTATATCCTTTTCCATTTCCATCAAAGGTCACAGAGGGACCTTTCTCTTCCTTATATTTAGTGAGCAAGTCATTTTGTCCTGTCTTATGACGTGAACATCCACTATCAAGATACCAGATGCCCTTTGATCCCTGCAAACATAAGGAAGATTAATATTTGTTTGGTACCCACTTTTAAATGGGTCCTATAGGGTTAGTGGAGATGGAAGGTTCAACAATCTTCATAGCAGATGAAGATTCAGCTTCAGTGGTAACCTTCACTTTGGTTAACTTCTTAACCTTAGTGGTATTCTTCACCTTGGTCGTTTTTTCAGCTTTGGTGACCATCTCAGCCTTGGAGGCATTCATCTTCACTTTAGTTGTATTATCAGCTTTAGTGGCAGTTGGACATTTACTTGCAATATGGTCAGTAAATCCACAATGATAGCATTTTCTATATTTAAATTTGGTTTTAGGACCATGAGTAGAAGATTTTGAGGATTTAAGATGAGCAGGTCCAGCTCCAAGAATGCCTTTAGCATGAGATCTTGGAGGAATTTTCATTTCTTCAGATCTCTTAGGCTTAAGATCAATCTTCAGCTTTCGAGGACAGAGATCAAAATTTTCTATCACAGAGCTAGAAGATTGTTTTACTGAAGGATTAGAAGGAACTTTCAGCTGTTCTTTCTTGGATGTCTTTTGAGGATGGAAAATGGATTTTCCTTTATCTGCAGGCTTAGAACCTTTAGATATTTTCTCAGGGATGGGATTAGAAGAAGATCATGAAGAGCACTGAGCTTTAGAAGTGTCAGGAATACAAGAAACAAACATTCCAAACTTAAGCAAGGAACTGTCTTCTTTGGGTTCATCATGTGGTTTCCAAAAACCAAGACCAGTTCTATCACTGGCAGGGATCTGAGCACTTATAATCTCAGTAATCTTTGTTGAGGATTTGCACCATCCTTCAACAGTAGCCTTCTCTGCTTTTAGAGCATCAATGGCTTGTTTGCGTTCAATGCGGATGATATCATTAACAATGACTTGATCTTTCAAACTTTCCTCTAAAATAGTCAGTTCTCTGATATTTTCATGGCATTTTTCTAGTTGTTCAGTTAAATCACTGTTTTTACATTCAGCTAGGGATTTGCCGTTTAGAGCATTGTAGAGATCAATCGTCAGCACATGAATAGCGCGACTTCTCTCTGTTTCAGGTAGAGAAGGAATAGTAGAGATAGATAAATGAGATGATATATAGCTCATAGAAGTTTCAGTTGGTTCTTCCACTTCTTCTTTAATCTCAGCCATGAGGCAGAGATTAACGATTTCTTCTTCATCATCAGAACTTGATTCTTCTGATTCAGACCAGTCGTGTTCTTTAGTGATGAGACCTTTACCTTTTCGCTTGTAGTTTTTCAGCTTTTGATTTTTTTCTTTGAGCTTTAGGTATTTGTCATCGCTGGATCTTCTTGAGGTAGAAGGTTTGAAGACTTTCTTTGACCTACACTTACTTGCAAAGTGTCCAATCTTTTCACAGTTAAAGCAAGTAGCAGTAGCCTTATCAACAAGTGTTGATTTTGGCTTGTCAGTAAGAGAGAGAGGCTTATTTCTTCGGCAATTGCTCTTTCTTGCAAATATCTTAAAAGAGTTTGTCAAGAGTACTAAGGACTCATCAAACCTTGAAAGATCAGTGTTTGATAGTTCCTCAGATTTAGAATCTAACTTAGTGATAGTAAGAGTAGATCGCTGAGATGGAATTACTTCTGAAGAGACTAAATCAACAGGAGTGCTTTTGGAGTCTTTAGAATCTTTTACAAGATTCTTCTTCAGGAGGTTTGATTGCTCATAATTGAGCAATATTCCATACAATGTGCTGAGAGAAAGAGAATTTAAGTCTTTTGTCATCTTAAGACATATTGAATAATTGTCCCAGCTTTCAGGAAGACATTCTAGAATTTGGTTAAGACCTCAGAATTAGAATAGGTCCTACCCACGGTTCTTATATCAATGATTAAGCAGTTAAACCGATGATGAACATCAGAAAGGGATTCGTTCTTACCAGCGATAAAACTTTCATACTGTCTTACCAAGTTAATTTTCAGAAGTCTTGGATTTAAGTGGTGCCTTAATATTGAACCGATATGATTTCCCACATTTCTTTTCAAGTTTTAAGATGCATGATGGAATGGAAAGCTTCATCAGGAAGAGCCATAGAGATAATGGTTTTTGCCTTTGCATCTAGACCAACTTTCTTTTTGTCTTCATCACTCCACTATCTTATTTCCTTGACAACATAACATTCAGGGACAGCAAGAGTGGTGGTTGTGGCGGGAGCGGCGCTTATGATAGTGAAAGTCATTTTGTCCTGTCATATGACGTGAACATCCACTATCAAGATACCAGATGCCCTTTGATCCCTGCAAACATAAGGAAGATTAAGATTTGTTTGGTACCCACTTTTAAATGGGTCCTATAGGGTTAGTGGAGATGGAAGGTTCAACAATCTTCATAGCAGATGAAGATTCAGCTTCAGTGGTAACCTTCACTTTGGTTAACTTCTTAACCTTAGTGGTATTCTTCACCTTGGTCGTTTTTTCAGCTTTGGTCACCATCTCAGCCTTGGAGGCATTCATCTTCACTTTAGTTGTATTATCAGCTTTAGTGGCAGTTGGACATTTACTTGCAATATGGTCAGTAAATCCACAATGATAGCATTTTCTATATTTAAATTTGGTTTTAGGACCATGAGTAGAAGATTTTGAGGATTTAAGATGAGCAGGTCCAGCTCCAAGAATGCCTTTAGCATGAGATCTGGGAGGAATTTTCATTTCTTCAGATCTCTTAAGCTTAAGATCAATCTTCAGCTTTCGAGGACAGAGATCAAAATTTTCTATCACAGAGCTAGAAGATTGTTTTACTGAAGGATTAGAAGGAACTTTCAGCTGTTCTTTCTTGGATGTCTTTTGAGGATGGAAAATGGATTTTCCTTTATCTGCAGGCTTAGAACCTTTAGATATTTTCTCAGGGATGGGATTAGAAGAAGATGATGAAGAGCATTGAGCTTTAGAAGTGTCAGGAATAGAAGAAACAAACATTCCAAACTTAAGAAAGGAACTGTCTTCTTTGGGTTCATCATGTGGTTTCCAAAAACCAAGACCAGTTCTATCACTGGCAGGGATCTGAGCACTTATAATCTTAGTAATCTTTGTTGAGGATTTGCACCATCCTTCAACAGTAACCTTCTCTGCTTTTAGAGCATCAATGGCTTGTTTGCGTTCAATGCGGATGATTTCATTAACAATGACTTGATCTTTTAAACTTTACTCTAAAATAGTCAGTTCTCTGATATTTTCATGGCATTTTTCTAGCTGTTCAGTTAAATCACTGTTTTTACTTTCAGCTAGGGATTTGCCGTTTAGAGCATTGTAGAGATCAATCGTCAGCACATGAATAGCGCGACTTCTCTCTGTTTCAGGTAGAGAAGGAATAGTAGAGATAGATAAATGAGATGATATATAGCTCATAGAAGTTTCAGTTGGTTCTTCCACTTCTTCTTTAATCTCAGCCATGAGGCAGAGATTAACGATTTCTTCTTCATCATCAGAACTTGATTCTTCTGATTCAGCCCAGTCGTGTTCTTTAGTGATGAGACCTTTACCTTTTCGCTTGTAGTTTTTCAGCTTTTGATATTTTTCTTTGAGCTTTAGGTATTTATCATCGCTGGATCTTCTTGAGGTAGAAGGTTTGAAGACTTTCTTTGACCTACACTCACTTGCAAAGTGTCCAATCTTTTCACAGTTAAAGCAAGTAGCAGTAGCCTTATCAACAAGTGTTGATTTTGGCTTGTCAGTAAGAGAGAGAGGCTTATTTCTTCGGCAATTGCTCTTTCTTGCAAATCTCTTAAAAGAGTTTGTCAAGAGTACTAAGGACTCATCAAACCTTGAAAGATCAGTGTTTGATAGTTCCTCAGATTTAGAATCTAACTCAGTGATAGTAAGAGTAGATCGCTGAGATGGAATTACTTCTGAAGAGACTAAATCAACAGGAGTGCTTTTGGAGTCTTTAGAATCTTTTACAAGATTCTTCTTCAGGAGGTTTGATTGCTCATAATTGAGCAATATTCCATACAATGTGCTGAGAGAAAGAGAATTTAAGTCTTTTGTCATCTTAAGACATATTGAATAACTGTCCCAACTTTCAGGAAGACATTCTAGAATTTGGTTAAGAACTCAGAATTAGAATAGGTCCTACCCACGGTTCTTAGATCAATGATTAAGCAGTTAAACCGCTGATGAACATCAGAAAGGGATTCGTGCTTACCAGCGATAAAACTTTCATACTGTCTTACCAAGTAAATTTCAAAAGTCTTGGATTTCAGTGGTGCCTTCATATTGAACCGATATGATTTCCCACATTTTTTTTCAAGTTTTAAGATACATGATGCAATGGAAAGCTTCATCAGGAAGAGCCATAGAGATAATGGTTTTTGCCTTTGCATCTAGACCTACTTTCTTTTTGTCTTCATCACTCCACTATCTTATTTCCTTGACAACATAACATTCAGGGACAGCAGGAGTGGTGGTAGTGGCGGGAGCGGCGCTTATGATAGTGAAAGTCATTTTGTCCTGTCATATGACGTGAACATCCACTATCAAGATACCAGATGCCCTTTGATCCCTGCAAACATAAGGAAGATTAAGATTTGTTTGGTACCCACTTTTAAATGGGTCCTATAGGGTTAGTGGAGATGGAAGGTTCAACAATCTTCATAGCAGATGAAGATTCAGCTTCAGTGGTAACCTTCACTTTGGTTAACTTCTTAACCTTAGTGGTATTCTTCACCTTGGTCGTTTTTTCAGCTTTGGTGACCATCTCAGCCTTGGAGGCATTCATCTTCACTTTAGTTGTATTATCAGCTTTAGTGGCAGTTGGACATTTACTTGCAATATGGTCAGTAAATCCACAATGATAGCATTTTCTATATTTAAATTTGGTTTTAGGACCATGAGTAGAAGATTTTGAGGATTTAAGATGAGCAGGTCCAGCTCCAAGAATGCCTTTAGCATGAGATCTGGGAGGAATTTTCATTTCTTCAGATCTCTTAGGCTTAAGATCAATCTTCAGCTTTCAAGGAAGGAGATCAAAATTTTCTATCACAGAGCTAGAAGATTGTTTTACTAAAGGATTAGAAGGAACTTTCAGCTGTTCTTTCTTGGATGTCTTTTGAGGATGGAAAATGGATTTTCCTTTATCTGCAGGCTTAGAACCTTTAGATATTTTCTCAGAGATGGGATTAGAAGAAGATGATGAAGAGCACTGAGCTTTAGAAGTGTCAGGAATACAAGAAACAAACATTCCAAACTTAAGCAAGGAACTGTCTTCTTTGGGTTCATCATGTGGTTTCCAAAAACCAAGACCAGTTCTATCACTGGCAGGGATCTGAGCACTTATAATCTCAGTAATCTTTGTTGAGGATTTGCACCATCCTTCAACAGTAGCCTTCTCTGCTTTTAGAGCATCAATGGCTTGTTTGCGTTCAATGCGGATGATTTCATTAACAATGACTTGATCTTTCAAACATTCCTCTAAAATAGTCAGTTCTCTGATATTTTCATGGCATTTTTCTAGCTGTTCAGTTAAATCACTGTTTTTACTTTCAGCTAGGGATTTGCCGTTTAGAGCATTGTAGAGATCAATCGTCAGCACATGAATAGCGCGACTTCTCTCTGTTTCAGGTAGAGAAGGAATAGTAGAGATAGATAAATGAGATGATATATAGCTAATAGAAGTTTCAGTTGGTTCTTCCACTTCTTCTTTAATCTCAGCCATGAGGCAGAGATTAACGATTTCTTCTTCATCATCAGAACTTGATTCTTCTGATTAAGACCAGTCGTGTTCTTTAGTGATGAGACCTTTACCTTTTCGCTTGTAGTTTTTCAGCTTTTGATTTTTTTCTTTGAGCTTTAGGTATTTGTCATCGCTGGATCTTCTTGAGGTAGAAGGTTTGAAGACTTTCTTTGACCTACACTTACTTGCAAAGTGTCCAATCTTTTCACAGTTAAAGCAAGTAGCAGTAGCCTTATCAACAAGTGTTGATTTTGGCTTGTCAGTAAGAGAGAGAGGCTTATTTCTTCGGCAATTGCTCTTTCTTGCAAATATCTTAAAAGAGTTTGTCAAGAGTACTAAGGACTCATCAAACCTTGAAAGATCAGTGTTTGATAGTTCCTCAGATTTAGAATCTAACTTAGTGATAGTAAGAGTAGATCGCTGAGATGGAATTACTTCTGAAGAGACTAAATCAACAGTAGTGCTTTTGGAGTCTTTAGAATCTTTTACAAGATTCTTCTTCAGGAGGTTTGATTGCTCATAAATGAGCAATATTCCATACAATGTGCTGAGAGAAAGAGAATTTAAGTTTTTTGTCATCTTAAGACATATTGAATAATTGTCCCAGCTTTCAGGAAGACATTCTAGAATTTGGTTAAGACCTCAGAATTAGAATAGGTCCTACCCACGGTTCTTATATCAATGATTAAGCAGTTAAACCGATGATGAACATCAGAAAGGGATTCGTTCTTACCAGCGATAAAACTTTCATACTGTCTTACCAAGTTAATTTTCAAAAGTCTTGGATTTAAGTGGTGCCTTCATATTGAACCGATATGATTTCCCACATTTCTTTTCAAGTTTTAAGATGCATGATGGAATGGAAAGCTTCATCAGGAAGAGCCATAGAGATAATGGTTTTTGCCTTTGCATCTAGACCAACTTTCTTTTTGTCTTCATCACTCCACTATCTTATTTCCTTGACAACATAACATTCAGGGACAGCAGGAGTGGTGGTAGTGGCGGGAGCGGCGCTTATGATAGTGAAAGTCATTTTGTCCTGTCATATGACGTGAACATCCACTATCAAGATACCAGATGCCCTTTGATCCCTGCAAACATAAGGAAGATTGAGATTTGTTTGGTACCCACTTTTAAATGGGTCCTATAGGGTTAGTGGAGATGGAAGGTTCAACAATCTTCATAGCAGATGAAGATTCAGCTTCAGTGGTAACCTTCACTTTGGTTAACTTCTTAACCTTAGTGGTATTCTTCACCTTGGTCGTTTTTTCAGCTTTGGTGACCATCTTAGCCTTGGAGGCATTCATCTTCACTTTAGTTGTATTATCAGCTTTAGTGGCAGTTGGACATTTACTTGCAATATGGTCAGTAAATCCACAATGATAGCATTTTCTATATTTAAATTTGGTTTTAGGACCATGAGTAGAAGATTTTGAGGATTTAAGATGAGCAGGTCCAGCTCCAAGAATGCCTTTAGCATGAGATCTGGGAGGAATTTTCATTTCTTCAGATCTCTTAGGCTTAAGATCAATCTTCAGCTTTCGAGGACAGAGATCAAAATTTTCTATCACAGAGCTAGAAGATTGTTTTACTGAAGGATTAGAAGGAACTTTCAGCTGTTCTTTCTTGGATGTCTTTTGAGGATGGAAAATGGATTTTCCTTTATCTGCAGGCTTAGAACCTTTAGATATTTTCTCAGGGATGGGATTAGAAGAAGATGATGAAGAGCATTGAGCTTTAGAAGTGTCAGGAATAGAAGAAACAAACATTCCAAACTTAAGAAAGGAATTGTCTTCTTTGGGTTCATCATGTGGTTTCCAAAAACCAAGACCAGTTCTATCACTGGCAGGGATCTGAGCACTTATAATCTTAGTAATCTTTGTTGAGGATTTGCACCATCCTTCAACAGTAACCTTCTCTGCTTTTAGAGCATCAATGGCTTGTTTGCGTTCAATGCGGATGATTTCATTAACAATGACTTGATCTTTTAAACTTTACTCTAAAATAGTCAGTTCTCTGATATTTTCATGGCATTTTTCTAGCTGTTCAGTTAAATCACTGTTTTTACTTTCAGCTAGGGATTTGCCGTTTAGAGCATTGTAGAGATCAATCGTCAGCACATGAATAGCGCGACTTCTCTCTGTTTCAGGTAGAGAAGGAATAGTAGAGATAGATAAATGAGATGATATATAGCTCATAGAAGTTTCAGTTGGTTCTTCCACTTCTTCTTTAATCTCAGCCATGAGGCAGAGATTAACGATTTCTTCTTCATCATCAGAACTTGATTCTTCTGATTCAGCCCAGTCGTGTTCTTTAGTGATGAGACCTTTACCTTTTCGCTTGTAGTTTTTCAGCTTTTGATATTTTTCTTTGAGCTTTAGGTATTTGTCATCGCTGGATCTTCTTGAGGTAGAAGGTTTGAAGACTTTCTTTGACCTACACTCACTTGCAAAGTGTCCAATATTTTCACAGTTAAAGCAAGTAGCAGTAGCCTTATCAACAAGTGTTGATTTTGGCTTGTCAGTAAGAGAGAGAGGCTTATTTCTTCGGCAATTGCTCTTTCTTGCAAATCTCTTAAAAGAGTTTGTCAAGAGTACTAAGGACTCATCAAACCTTGAAAGATCAGTGTTTGATAGTTCCTCAGATTTAGAATCTAACTCAGTGATAGTAAGAGTAGATCGCTGAGATGGAATTACTTCTGAAGAGACTAAATCAACAGGAGTGCTTTTGGAGTCTTTAGAATCTTTTACAAGATTCTTCTTCAGGAGGTTTGATTGCTCATAATTGAGCAATATTCCATACAATGTGCTGAGAGAAAGAGAATTTAAGTCTTTTGTCATCTTAAGACATATTGAATAACTGTCCCAGCTTTCAGGAAGACATTCTAGAATTTGGTTAAGACCTCAGAATTAGAATAGGTCCTACCCACGGTTCTTAGATCAATGATTAAGCAGTTAAACCGCTGATGAACATCAGAAAGGGATTCGTGCTTACCAGCGATAAAACTTTCATACTGTCTTACCAAGTTAATTTTCAAAAGTCTTGGATTTCAGTGGTGCCTTCATATTGAACCGATATGATTTCCCACATTTTTTTCAAGTTTTAAGATACATGATGGAATGGAAAGCTTCATCAGGAAGAGCCATAGAGATAATGGTTTTTGCCTTTGCATCTAGACCTACTTTCTTTTTGTCTTCATCACTCCACTATCTTATTTCCTTGACAACATAACAATCAGGGACAGCAGGAGTGGTGGTAGTGGCGGGAGCGGCGCTTATGATAGTGAAAGTCATTTTGTCCTGTCATATGACGTGAACATCCACTATCAAGATACCAGATGCCCTTTGATCCCTGCAAACATAAGGAAGATTAAGATTTGTTTGGTACCCACTTTTAAATGGGTCCTATAGGGTTAGTGGAGATGGAAGGTTCAACAATCTTCATAGCAGATGAAGATTCAGCTTCAGTGGTAACCTTCACTTTGGTTAACTTCTTAACCTTAGTGGTATTCTTCACCTTGGTCGTTTTTTCAGCTTTGGTGACCATCTCAGCCTTGGAGGCATTCATCTTCACTTTAGTTGTATTATCAGCTTTAGTGGCAGTTAGACATTTACTTGCAATATGGTCAGTAAATCCACAATGATAGCATTTTCTATATTTAAATTTGGTTTTAGGACCATGAGTAGAAGATTTTGAGGATTTAAGATGAGCAGGTCCAGCTCCAAGAATGCCTTTAGCATGAGATCTGGGAGGAATTTTCATTTCTTCAGATCTCTTAGGCTTAAGATCAATCTTCAGCTTTCAAGGACAGAGATCAAAATTTTCTATCACAGAGCTAGAAGATTGTTTTACTAAAGGATTAGAAGGAACTTTCAGCTGTTCTTTCTTGGATGTCTTTTGAGGATGGAAAATGGATTTTCCTTTATCTGCAGGCTTAGAACCTTTAGATATTTTCTCAGAGATGGGATTAGAAGAAGATGATGATGAGCACTGAGCTTTAGAAGTGTCAGGAATAGAAGAAACAAACATTCCAAACTTAAGCAAGGAACTGTCTTCTTTGGGTTCATCATGTGGTTTCCAAAAACCAAGACCAGATCTATCACTGGCAGGGATCTGAGCACTTATAATCTCAGTAATCTTTGTTGAGGATTTGCACCATCCTTCAACAGTAGCCTTCTCTGCTTTTAGAGCATCAATGGCTTGTTTGCGTTCAATGCGGATGATTTCATTAACAATGACTTGATCTTTCAAACATTCCTCTAAAATAGTCAGTTCTCTGATATTTTCATGGCATTTTTCTAGCTGTTCAGTTAAATCACTGTTTTTACTTTCAGCTAGGGATTTGCCGTTTAGAGCATTGTAGAGATCAATCGTCAGCACATGAATAGCGCGACTTCTCTCTGTTTCAGGTAGAGAAGGAATAGTAGAGATAGATAAATGAGATGATATATAGCTAATAGAAGTTTCAGTTGGTTCTTCCACTTCTTCTTTAATCTCAGCCATGAGGCAGAGATTAACGATTTCTTCTTCATCATCAGAACTTGATTCTTCTGATTAAGACCAGTCGTGTTCTTTAGTGATGAGACCTTTACCTTTTCGCTTGTAGTTTTTCAGCTTTTGATTTTTTTCTTTGAGCTTTAGGTATTTGTCATCGCTGGATCTTCTTGAGGTAGAAGGTTTGAAGACTTTCTTTGACCTACACTTACTTGCAAAGTGTCCAATCTTTTCACAGTTAAAGCAAGTAGCAGTAGCCTTATCAACAAGTGTTGATTTTGGCTTGTCAGTAAGAGAGAGAGGCTTATTTCTTCGGCAATTGCTCTTTCTTGCAAATATCTTAAAAGAGTTTGTCAAGAGTACTAAGGACTCATCAAACCTTGAAAGATCAGCGTTTGATAGTTCCTCAGATTTAGAATCTAACTTAGTGATAGTAAGAGTAGATCGCTGAGATGGAATTACTTCTGAAGAGACTAAATCAACAGTAGTGCTTTTGGAGTCTTTAGAATCTTTTACAAGATTCTTCTTCAGGAGGTTTGATTGCTCATAAATGAGCAATATTCCATACAATGTGCTGAGAGAAAGAGAATTTAAGTCTTTTGTTATCTTAAGACATATTGAATAATTGTCCCAGCTTTCAGGAAGACATTCTAGAATTTGGTTAAGACCTCAGAATTAGAATAGGTCCTACCCACGGTTCTTATATCAATGATTAAGCAGTTAAACCGATGATGAACATCAGAAAGGGATTCGTTCTTACCAGCGATAAAACTTTCATACTGTCTTACCAAGTTAATTTTCAAAAGTCTTGGATTTAAGTGGTGCCTTCATATTGAACCGATATGATTTCCCACATTTCTTTTCAAGTTTTAAGATGCATGATGGAATGGAAAGCTTCATCAGGAAGAGCCATAGAGATAATGGTTTTTGCCTTTGCATCTAGACCAACTTTCTTTTTGTCTTCATCACTCCACTATCTTATTTCCTTGACAACATAACATTCAGGGACAGCAGGAGTGGTGGTAGTGGCGGGAGCGGCGCTTATGATAGTGAAAGTCATTTTGTCCTGTCATATGACGTGAACATCCACTATCAAGATACCAGATGCCCTTTGATCCCTGCAAACATAAGGAAGATTAAGATTTGTTTGGTACCCACTTTTAAATGGGTCCTATAGGGTTAGTGGAGATGGAAGGTTCAACAATCTTCATAGCAGATGAAGATTCAGCTTCAGTGGTAACCTTCACTTTGGTTAACTTCTTAACCTTAGTGGTATTCTTCACCTTGGTCGTTTTTTCAGCTTTGGTGACCATCTCAGCCTTGGAGGCATTCATCTTCACTTTAGTTGTATTATCAGCTTTAGTGGCAGTTGGACATTTACTTGCAATATGGTCAGTAAATCCACAATGATAGTATTTTCTATATTTAAATTTGGTTTTAGCACCATGAGTAGAAGATTTTGAGGATTTAAGATGAGCAGGTCCAGCTCCAAGAATGCCTTTAGCATGAGATCTGGGAGGAATTTTCATTTCTTCAGATCTCTTAGGCTTAAGATCAATCTTCAGCTTTCGAGGACAGAGATCAAAATTTTCTATCACAGAGCTAGAAGATTGTTTTACTAAAGGATTAGAAGGAACTTTCAGCTGTTCTTTCTTAGATGTCTTTTGAGGATGGAAAATGGATTTTCCTTTATCTGCAGGCTTAGAACCTTTAGATATTTTCTCAGGGATGGGATTAGAAGAAGATGATGAAGAGCATTGAGCTTTAGAAGTGTCAGGAATAGAAGAAACAAACATTCCAAACTTAAGAAAGGAACTGTCTTCTTTGGGTTCATCATGTGGTTTCCAAAAACCAAGACCAGTTCTATCACTGGCAGGGATCTGAGCACTTATAATCTTAGTAATCTTTGTTGAGGATTTGCACCATCCTTCAACAGTAACCTTCTCTGCTTTTAGAGCATCAATGGCTTGTTTGCGTTCAATGCGGATGATTTCATTAACAATGACTTGATCTTTTAAACTTTACTCTAAAATAGTCAGTTCTCTGATATTTTCATGGCATTTTTCTAGCTGTTCAGTTAAATCACTGTTTTTACTTTCAGCTAGGGATTTGCCGTTTAGAGCATTGTAGAGATCAATCGTCACCACATGAATAGCGCGACTTCTCTCTGTTTCAGGTAGAGAAGGAATAGTAGAGATAGATAAATGAGATGATATATAGCTCATAGAAGTTTCAGTTGGTTCTTCCACTTCTTCTTTAATCTCAGCTATGAGACAGAGATTAACGATTTCTTCTTCATCATCAGAACTTGATTCTTCTGATTCAGCCCAGTCGTGTTCTTTAGTGATGAGACCTTTACCTTTTCGCTTGTAGTTTTTCAGCTTTTGATATTTTTCTTTGAGCTTTAGGTATTTGTCATCGCTGGATCTTCTTGAGGTAGAAGGTTTGAAGACTTTCTTTGACCTACACTCACTTGCAAAGTGTCCAATCTTTTCACAGTTAAAGCAAGTAGCAGTAGCCTTATCAACAAGTGTTGATTTTGGCTTATCAGTAAGAGAGAGAGGCTTATTTCTTCGGCAATTGCTCTTTCTTGCAAATCTCTTAAAAGAGTTTGTCAAGAGTACTAAGGACTTATCAAACCTTGAAAGATCAGTGTTTGATAGTTCCTCAGATTTAGAATCTAACTCAGTGATAGTAAGAGTAGATCGCTAAGATGGAATTACTTCTGAAGAGACTAAATCAACAGGAGTGCTTTTGGAGTCTTTAGAATCTTTTACAAGATTCTTCTTCAGGAGGTTTGATTGCTCATAATTGAGCAATATTCCATACAATGTGCTGAGAGAAAGAGAATTTAAGTCTTTTGTCATCTTAAGACATATTGAATAACTGTCCCAGCTTTCAGGAAGACATTCTAGAATTTGGTTAAGACCTCAGAATTAGAATAGGTCCTACCCACGGTTCTTAGATCAATGATTAAGCAGTTAAACCGCTGATGAACATCAGAAAGGGATTCGTTCTTACCAGCGATAAAACTTTCATACTGTCTTACCAAGTTAATTTTCAAAAGTCTTGGATTTCAGTGGTGCCTTCATATTGAACCGATATGATTTCCCACATTTTTTTTCAAGTTTTAAGATACATGATGGAATGGAAAGCTTCATCAGGAAGAGCCATAGAGATAATGGTTTTTGCCTTTGCATCTAGACCTACTTTCTTTTTGTCTTCATCACTCCACTATCTTATTTCCTTGACAACATAACATTCAGGGACAGCAGGAGTGGTGGTAGTGGCGGGAGCGGCGCTTATGATAGTGAAAGGTTCATAAGGTCCATGTGCTACATAATCAGGTATAGTAGGCTCTACACATTCTAGAAATAGCATCATTCGATTCTTCGAGAGAGCAAAGTTATATCTGCTGAATCGAGGAGGTTATAGAGTGAACCATTATCATAGTAGTTTGTGTTTGTGTTAAGTGCCATTTTAGAATAGGAAGGAAGAGAATAAAGCAAGATCTTGTTTATTAGATTAAACAGTATGCTCTGATACCACTTGTTGGTCCCGAAGGTGCTTAAGAAGTTTGTAGAGGGGGGGGGTTGAATACAAACACATAATTTAAAGTTTAATAAATTGTTTATTGATAAATCAAACACAACTTACAAGTCTGTTGCATAATAAGATTAAGTAAAACTCAATCTAAACAAACATAAGAAAACACTAAGATGGTTGCACAAGAATATAGATAATTAGAGGTTAGAGAGTATAGAAAACAAAGGTTTCTATATTTTAGAAAGATGAAGGCTATAGGCGCGCATGCATTCTCCTGATGGAGAGGTAATCTTTCTATTTATACTATATGCATTAAATGCATGGCAGGGCACTTTACACGTGTCCTTCATTGGTTGGCAGAGAGCGTCTGACTTTGGGAGATATGCTTTCGGCCGTATCATGAACAGTGTCGTTGACAGATTTGTTGTACGAATTGTAGCAGAGGTATGTCAGTTTTGACACATCGTACTGGGTGTGCAGGGAAAGACAAAAGAGACTTGAGGCATAAGCTAAGTGATCATCGATCGCTGAGTATCTCTTCCTTCAGAGATACAAAGGATTTCAGCTATCGCTGAAGCTTTTCCTTAGGTTTATTCGCGTATGAGTAGAGTCGTCTTTGCTTCACTGATATTGACATCAGGTCACTAGTAAACTTGTCTTTATTCAACAGTTTCGTCTTCGATTCAACTATGAACATTTGTTGACTCGAAACTTGTCTTCAGGGATTACGTTTAACTATTTACATCAGAAATCATCAGCGATAACTGAGCAGACTCAGTCTGATCACTAATAGTGAAACACTAATACATATGAATGTTTACAAGAATGATCATCAGTGATAACTGAACATACTCAGTCTGATCGTTGATGGCGAAACACTAATACATATTAATAAACGTAATTTTCACTATGTATAGAAGAGGGTCGTTATCAAATCACTGAGAGAGTCTGGATCAACAATTTCAGAGTTTGATGAGTCCTTAGCAGTCTTGACAAATTCTTTTAAGAGATTTGCAAGAAAGAGAAATTTATGAAGAAATAAGTCTCTCTCTCTTACTGGCAAGCCAAAATCAACCCTTGTTGATAAGGCTACTTCTACTTGCTATAACTGCGAAAATATTGGACACTTTGCAAGTTAGTGCAGGTCAAAGAAAGTCTTCAAACCTTCTACCTCCGGAAGATCCATCGATAGCAAATACCTTAAGCTGAAAGAAAAATATCAAAAGTTGAAAAACTTTAAAAGAAAAGGTGAAGGTCTTATCGCTGAAGGGCATGATTGGGCTGAATCAGAAGAATCAAGTTCTGACGAAGAAGAAATCGCTAGTCTCTGTCTTATGGCCAAGATTAAAGAAGAAGTGGAAGAATCACCAGAAACTTCCATGAGTTATATCTCATCTCAGGTATGAATCTCTACCAATCCCTCCCTCTCTGAAGCTGAGAGAAGTCATACTGTTGATGTGCTGACAATTGATCTGTACAATGCATTAAATGGAAAAACTCTAGTTGAAAGTTAAAATATTGACTTAAGTGAACAACTTGAAAAATGACCCGAAAAGATCAGAGAACTGCCTCTTTTAGAGGAAAGTTTGAAAGATCAAGTCATTGTCAACGAAATCATCAGCATTGAACGCGAACAAGCCATCGCTGCTTTAAAAGCAGAAAAGACAACTGTTGAAGGATGGTACAAATCCTCAACAAAGATCATTGAGATTATAAGTGCTCAAATTCCTTCCTGTGATAGAACTGGCATTGGTTTTTGGAAACAACAGGATGAACCTAAAGAAGACAGTTCCATGCTTAACTTTGGAATGTTTGTCTCTTCTATCCCTGACACCTCTTATGCTCAGTGTTCTTCATCTTCTTCCTGTTAGCTTAAATTAGTCCCCAATTAATTGATTTTTTTATAAAGAAATTGTATTTGGGCTTTTTAATTAGTTGTGTGGGCTTGAGCCTTTTTATTGTAAATGGGCCCTATATAAAGGTTCCCATGGCTCATTTCTTCATAAGATTGCTGGAGAAGACACTTTTTACACACACAGACTAGGTGAATTTCATGAGAGTCGATTAATGTTTAGTGTGGTGTTCTTCCCAATATCCCCTCCATTGTTAATCAATCTAAGCATATGAGATGTGATTTTGATGAATATTGTTCTTCATTTCTATCTTATATCTTCTTTTATATCGAGTTCTTCTTTTGTTGCTGGAAATGGGATCTAACAATTGGTATCAGAGCCAAATGAATAAACTCTTCTTCATTTCGGTCATCAATGGCAACAATTGAAGATGGATGATTATTTTGTTGTTTTGGTGCTTTGATTGGTTAAATCACATGAGCCTTGACACAAATATCATTTATGTGATTTTTTTCCTTGTTTTGTGCTTATTGGAAATCTGTTCTAGTGTATAGATGAGATTTGGATAATCTTTGATGGAAAGATTTTATTGATTTCTACACCAACTCTGATTTCTGCACACCACATGTTTGATGAAATGCCTAAGTGAAGATTTAGTTTTACTTTGGATTAAATCTGATCAGATTGATTACATGTGTGTATTTTAATCCTTTCTCATTCATTGGTCTACACTTGATAAGCACTAAGTAGATGATTGATCTATGATCTCATCCTTGTGTGTGCTTTAGTCCATTGCTATTTTAGCATCTCGATAGTTAGGTTGTTGATCTTATATATGACCTTGATATCATTCGAGATTGGACTGTCTTTGATCCAGATTTTGTTTAAAATTCTGCTGCTTATAATTGATTCAATGAAAGACTAAGTCATTTGGGTCTTCAAAAAGTTACTTGATCCAAATTCGGAGAGGTACAGATTATGAACTCTGTGTGCAGTCCAGAGATGCTCTGCAGAGCTGAAAATCAGAAAATCGCTGTTGTGTTTGATGTGTTGTGTTGTGATCAAGGGCTGTCATGCATGATGATGTTGTTGCTTATGTTCAATTTACAGTATTTGCTGCTGTTTTGTTCAAATTTGGCAGCAAAAGGTTCAAATTTCGAGAGTAGTTGATACCAAAACAGAAAGTTGCTGTCAAATTTGCACAACTGTAGAACTTTGATCATATCTCTCTCAATACAGCTCTAAAAATGATGATTTCAGATGCGTTGGAAACCTAAGACATAGTTTTACGACTTTCATGTTTTGAGTTTTCTCAAAATCAAGCTGATTCTATGTCAAAAACTGTGTTTAACGCAAGTCATAGCTGCTGAACAGAAAGCTGCTATTTGCTGTTGGTTGCTGCTGGTTGCTGCTGGTTGTTGTTGTCCAAATTAAAAGACCAGAGTTGTTGTGTTTAAAGTACAACCATGACCTTTTTGCCAGAGGTTAACCACATAAGCAACTTTTTAAACTGATTGTTGATGTACCCATTAGTCATGAAGATCGAAGGATTTTGTACCTCAGAAGCAACGTAGAGATGCTGTCAAATGTGCAGACGACCTCTGTTCATTTGATCAGAGGCTGTCCAGAAGATTGATGCAGAGGTAGTCAAGTGCAGAAGCAGAACCAGAGCCTAATCATAGTTCAGAGATGCTCTTAAGTTGTTCACAGAGCCTCTGTGGACCAAAAGCTCTGAAGAGCAGCGACCAGAAGGGAGGACCAAAGGTAGACCAGAGGATGCGTATCAGAGGTCGATGGTCCAGAGGTCGCAATGAGCCAAGTGCCCGAAGCCCGAAATTTTCGAATTTTCTGACAGCATTGCGCTGTTTCAGAAACACGCGCACAACTTTTTACTCGAAGCTTCGATTTACATGAGTCTAGTTGCTCTGAATCGCTAAAACAAAGACGTACGACTTTGATGCTTTGAGTTTTCTCAAATTCCTTGAGCTGATATGCCAAAATCTGTTTCAAAGTCTGCGTTAGAGTGTTGGACCAAAAGTATCGCATTTCACTCATGCTCTTTCCGCTTTCAAGAACGGTGTTCTCTCATCGGTTCTTTATGGTTTCAAGCTAAATATGTGACACATTGTTTGTCACTCCCTCCTCTGTTATTCAAGTTTAAGACTCGGTGCTTAACGTTTACTCAACGAGGTTCGAAGAGTCAAATTTTCTGTTTTGACAACCATTTTGCGCAGCTAAGGAAAATCTTGCACAACTCACTCAGTTTTCATCCAAAATGGATGAATCAAAGCTTGTTAAAAAGCTATGAGGTTGGAGTTCAATGTTCATGCTTTATGTTTTCTCTCAATAAGATTCCTTGATGGTCAAAAACAGTAGTAAAGTTGAGACATGAAAGTTGGATAAATTGTGATAATTCGTCTAAGTCTTTCAAGAATATGAGCCTACATTTGAGGGGGAGCTTGTGATGCTTTGAAGACTCGAAGAATGGCACACCAATGTTTCTAAAGAAAGCAAGGGGGAGACTACAAGATGATGCTTTCTTTATAAAATATTAGGGGGGAGATTGTTAGCTTAAATTAGTCCCCAATTAATTGAATGTTTTATAAAGAAATTGTATTTGGGCTTTTTAATTAGTTGTGTGGGCTTGAGCCTTTTTATTGTAAATGGGCCCTATATAAAGGTTCCCATGGCTCATTTCTTCATAAGATTGCTGGAGAAGACACTTTTTACACACACAGACTAGGTGAATTTCATGAGAGTCGATTAATGTTTAGTGTGGTGTTCTTCCCAATATCCCCTCCATTGTTAATCAATCTAAGCATATGAGATGTGATTTTGATGAATATTGTTCTTCATTTCTATCTTATATCTTCTTTTATATGGAGTTCTTCTTTTGTTGCTGGAAATGGGATCTAACACTTCCAATCCTATCCCTGAGTAATTATCAAAAGGCTCTAAGCCTGCAGATAAAGGAAAATCCATTTTTCATCCTCAGAAGGCTACCAAGAAAGCAAAACTGAAAGTTCCGTCTAAACCTTCAGTAAATCTATCTTCTGACTCTGTGACAGAAATCTTTGATATCTGTCCTCCAAAGCTGAAGATTGATCTTCAGCCTAAGAAATCTGAAGAACTGAAAGGTCCTCCTAGATCTTATGCTAAAGGGATTCTTGGAGCTGGCCCTGATCACCTCAAATTTTCTAATCTTACTACTCATGGTCCTAAAACCACTTTCAAATATAGAAAATGCTATCATTGTGGATTTACTGACCATATTGCTAGTAAATGTCCAACTGCCACAAAAGCTGATAAAACAACTAAAGTCAAGATGAATGCCTCCAAGGCTGAGAAGGTCACCAAAGTTGAAAAATCGACCAAGGTGAAAAATACCACTATGGTTAAGAAATTAACCAAAGTGAAGGTTACCACTGAAGCTGAATCTTCATCTACTGTGAAGTTTGTTGAACCTTCCATATCCACTAATCCTATTGGACCCATTGAGAAGTGGGTACCAAACAAACCTTAATCTTCCTTATGTTTTGTGACATCCGGCAACCAGAACTTTCAGGTTAGCACCCAAACAGTTTAATACATGTCTTAACATGTAGGAACACCCTAATATGACCTAATTATGTAGGCAAGGGTTTTACTTTCCTAAGATTCCTGGCAGTGCGCTTATAATATCCGGTTACTAGACGTAATGGTATATGTTGTCTTATAAAATGCTAATCCGATAAAATTAACATTTTATTATATCAATAATAATATTAAGTGGGATAAATATAAAATTTACTTACTCAAAAAAAAAATATAGACCTTAAACTTCAAGTAACTAAACCCAAAAATTTAAGTTGATAATTGATAATTCACCTACCTTTAAGCCATCTTTTTATAAAATTACATATTATATACTTATATATTATAATTATTACTTAAAAAAATGAGAAAGAGAGGCCCAAAATCGGCACTCTCTCTCTTATCTCCCTCTTTTCCTTCAAAACTTCATTACTCCTCCCATTTTTTCATAAAATCTCTCATCATTTCTCTCTCTCTCTCTCTCTCTCTCTTTCAAAATTTCTTCTCTCCTTCTCTTTTCTTGACCGAATTTCAGCCCTAAACCTCCTCCAAATCAGATTTTTGAAGATCAAAACAACTCCTCATCATCAAGGTAGCATTCATAACATTCTACTCTTGTATTTCATGAATCTTACCTTTAAATCTTCATAAAAATCAAGTTTTCATCATTTTTCCTTCATTTTTCTTCATCTTCTTGAAGGTTTTCTGGAATTTAGGGCTTTGTAAATTCCCTAAATGGAAGGTTATACACCAATGACATGTTAAATGTCAAGCAATGGTGATAACCCATGATCCATACCTCTAAAACTCAAGAAAATGAAGTTTGGATGACATGCATGTCCATTTTTCTTACAATCTAAGATATTAGAGTCCATACATGTGTTTCGAAAAGTTAAAGAATGATTTTTACTAAAACTTATGTTAAAATGGAAGATAAAAACGTTTTCATTCAAGAAACCCCAATTTATGGGTCAAAAAGTGATAAAAAGTTCATAAAATTATGTTATTTCATTTTTAGTTTCTGTCAGATTTATTGGATGTTAGTATTTTGGGTATAACTTGAAACATATGGACTCAAATGCTATGAATCTTCTTCTGGCATTTAATATAATGAAATACCAATCAAACCCCACTATAATCACTCAAAAATATTGAGTTTTGACCTCTCAACCTCACCTCTAAAGTTTGTGGTGCAAACAGAATCCGGCTGGACAAAAACTTTCAATCAATCAACCATAACCATCAATTAAATCCATAAAAACTAATGATTCCTTTTCTGGAAGTAACTTTAATGAGTTGGAAATCAAATAAAATTGAATTTACTCAAAAATATGATGATTTGGATACTCAACCATCATTAACAAGTTGAGTGTGCAAAAAGTAACTTTCTGCCAGATTGGAACACTTGATAAAAACAGGCATAAATCACTCAATATTGATCCAAATGAGATGAATCTTTTTATGGAATTTTCATCCTTGTTATAGGATCAAAATCCAATTTTAATCACTAGAAAAGACTAAGTTTTGACCCTTCAAATGGCCGAGACATCAGAAGGTGTAATCTGCATGGTCCTCTGTGACCAATAAACTTTAAGGAAATTATTACACTATCTAGACTTATCCAAAAATGTTGTAAATTGTACCTAAAGTTCCCTAATACATTAAAATAAGTCATATAAAAATTTGGTAAAATAATAAGTTTGGGAAAATACTCAAAATACAAAGATTTTATGACTTAAAATTTTGACAGCAAACAGTAGCTAATGAACTTTCTTAAAATGATCATTTTGGACTTTTGGGCATTTAATAATTAAAAATGAAGATTTTAATTTGAATATAAATATTATAATGTGATCAAACTTAAAATAAAATTTGTCAACCCATAAGCCTTAAAAATTTGATCCGAAGAACCGAAATTATGTCGATAAGTTAAGTAGGATTAGTACTCGCTAATCTTACGTAAAATAAATCTAAAGGTTTTTTCCCTTAAAAATTGTATGCCCAAAATATGTGATTTCAAGAAACATCCAACCTTATGAATATTATTATAATACGCGCTAATGTGTTACCCAAATTTAATAAAAAGTCATGTAAAGCATTTTATAAGACATAGTGACCTAAGTAACGTCCGAAACCGTAAAAATAGGTTCGAACTGATAATGTACTCCACTTTCATAGGAAAGGCGTAGTACCAAGATTAAAGCAACCTAGCAGATATTCCCGAGCAACTGCTAAAATCGGTGAGTATTCACAGCCCCTCTTTTACAGTTTTTATACGTTTTGGGGTGGAAAGCATGTGAATTTACAAATTGTTTCTACTGAATGATTGTTCGTTAAAATTGTCGATTTTTGAATGAAATTGTTTATGCACCATATGTATACTTTACGCTGCAAGTGAGTATTCGCAGCCCCTCTTTTACAGTTTTTATACGTTTTGGGGTGGAAAGCATGTGAATTTACAAATTGTTTCTACTGAATGATTGTTCGTTAAAATTGTCGAATTTTGAATTAAATTATTTATGCACTATGGTATGTATACTTTACGCTACAAGTGAGTATTAACAGCCCCTCTTTTACAGTTTTTATACGTTTTGGGGTGAAAAGCATGTAAATTTACAAATTGTTATTACCGAATCATTAAAATTTGTTGAATTTTGAATTAAATTGTTTATGCACTATGGTATGTATACTTTACGATGCAATTGAGTATTAAATGAATAAGTCCCCATTGGTTGACACTACCTATTAACTCGAACGGGAGCCGATGGTATTTGTGGGTAGCGCTATTAGGGTTGACAACCTCACTTTTGGTTGACGAGCTAGACGTGCACTTTGCCATTAACGTTACTTGACTCAAAAGGGGTCGGTGACATTTTGCCTTACCCATGTGGAGTTACTCCACCGCTGTGGTATGACACGGTTCTTTTTAAGGGGCGTTGAATTGTCAAAAGGTTTGGTAGTGGCTCAATGCTAAAGCATTGCCGTATACATGATAACCCGTGCATATAATAGAACAATCATTTCATAAATATTCCGTGGACAAATGTTTCACAAAAGTTTCTAAACTTTGCATACAACTACTTTTATGCATATAAAAACCTGTGTACTCACCAACTCAATGTAGTTGACCCTTTTTCTTTTACCATGCTTTTCAGGTACTGATAAGTAAGTGGTGGCATATAGGGTGCATCTGTGTGATATCATCAACTGCAAGAACATTAAAATATTTGGTCAACTTTTGTAACTGCCGTTTATTTTGAGAACTTTTTGGTTATGACTCGTACAACAATATTTGTACTAATTTCTTGAATTTTGTGGTTGGTGTTATCTATTACTTAATGCTATGAAACCGTGTGCTGTCATATATCGTGTTTCCGCTTTAGCGGGGTGTGACAGATTTAGTATCAGAGCCTAAAGTTATAGAGAATGTCGGTTTCCTTATGGAAACCTCAAACTATAACAAATTATAAACATAATTTCAAAACGGTTTTCGAAATGTTTCTCAAAGGCTGAATTGTATCACTAGTATAACTAGGTTGAGTGTCGTTTTATTATACCATAACTTAGACAACGCCTGATAACCTCTGTATATAATTTAGGTATGCATAATGGGGGACTTGAACTGGTTGTATTAGGAGTACAAAAGGATTTTACTACTTAAAAGCGTCGAGCATGAATTTTGTGTGTGCATGCATAAACATTGCATATCTTTGACACTCCTTTTTCCCATAACACCCTTAGTAATAGTCACTATGCATCAGTACTATTTGAGTCTGGAGCGGATAGGAGCTTTATATCACTAAAGTTTAAGCTAAAAATTAATTTGAAACCCCAAAGGCTGAAAGAAGTCTACACTATTAAATTTGCGAATGGGCAAGAAGTTAGAGCTAGGGATATAATTACGGACTGCACTCTAAACTTAGCTAATAAGAATTTTAGCATAGATCTTATCCCAATTGAACTAGGAAGCTTTAACATAGTTGTAGGCATGGATTGGCTATCCAAAAACCGATCCGAAATATGTTGTTCCGAGAAGATCGTCCGGATTCCGTTATCAGAAGGAGAAACTCTCATCGTTCTTGGAGAGAATCCCGGAAAGAATTTTAAGATAGTGTCGTGTATGAAGATGCGAATGTGCTTGAAAAAGGAGAGTATTGCGTTTTTAGCTCACGTCATAGATGAGAGAATTGAAGAGAAACGCATTCAGGACTTTCCAATAGTTCGGGATTTTCCCGAGGTGCTTCCGGATGAGCTACTAGGACTTCCACCACCAAGACAAGTCGAATTCCACATCGACTTAATTCCTGGAGCTGCAACAGTGGCCAAATCACCTTATCGATTGGCCCCATCGAAAATGAAAGAATTGTCAGGACAACTCCAGGAGCTGCTTGACAAAGGATTCATAAGACCCAGTTTGTCACCGTGGGGAGCACCAGTTCTTTTTGTTAAAAAGAAAGATGGATCCTTGTGAATGTGCATCAATTTTAGAGAGCTTAATAAGCTAACCATCAAAAACCGTTACCCCCTTCCCCGAATCGACGACCTGTTCGACCAACTCAAAGGCGCTACTTACTTTTCAAAAAGTGATCTTCGATCTGGATATCATCAAATGAGGGTCCGTGAGGAGGATGTTTTCAAGATGGCGTTCAAGACTCGTTACGGCCATTAAGAGTTCCTGGTTATGCCTTTCGGGCTAACAAACGCACCAGCTGTCTTTATGGACTTGATAAATAGAGTTTGTAGACCGTACTTGGATAAGTTCGTGATCGTGTACATAGATGATATACTAATTTATTCACGAAGCAAGGAGGATCATGAGAGGCATCTAAAGTTGATTTTAGAACTACTCAAGGACCATAAATTATATGCGAAGTTCTCCAAATGCGAATTCTAGATTTGTATGGAACATTTTCTTGGTCCGTTAATGAGAAAGGAATACATGAGGATCCTGCAAAAGTTGAGGCCATCAAGAAGTGGGAAGCTCCAAAGACCCCAACAGGAATTCGCCAATTTCTCGGTTTAGCAGGTTATTACCAACGGTTCATAGCAAATTACTCGAAGATTTCTCAACCGCTGAAGGCTTTAACCCAAAAGGATAAGAAATTCATTTGGGGAGAGAAGCAAGAAGAAGCATTTCAAACGCTTAAGCATAATCTATGGAACTCACCAATTATGTCATTGCTAGAACGCATTGAGAATTTCGTAGTTTACTGGGACGCATCACACCAAGGTTTGGGATGTGTGTTGATACAAAAGAACAAGGTCATTGCATATGCGTCAAGACAACTTAAGGTTCACGAGAAGAACTCTACAACTCACGACCTTGAGTTGGGAGCCGTGGTCTTCGCACTCAAGATTTGGAGACATTATCTTTACGGCACGAGATGCACCGTCTACACTGATCACAAGAGTCTCCAACATAGCTTTGACCAGAAGATGATATATATGAGGCAAAGAAGGTGGGTCGAACGGCAAAACGACTATGATTGTGAAATAAAGTACCACTCAGGCAAGGCTAATGTGGTAGCCGATGCACTAAGACAAAAGGGAAGAGTGAAACCGTCAAGGGTGCGACCTTTGGGTGCGATCGTGCAGACGAGTCTAAAGGCACAGATCCTCGAAGCTAATGAAGAGTCATTGAAAGTAGAGAATTTGAAGGACGAGGCCCTACATCAATGCGAACGTAGCTTTAACACAAAGTCAGATGGGATACGCTACTTTTATGACAGATTCTGGATACCAAGGGTTAAGGATTTACGATCTGTAAATTTTGGATGAAGCCCAATCAAGTTATTCGATCCACCCGGGAGCACAAAAAATGTACAAGAGATCTAAAGGAATTCTATTGGTGGCCGGGGATGAAGAGAGACAAAGCTTTGTATGTAAACAAGTGCTTAACCTGTACGAAAGTTAAGGTCGAACATCAGAAACCATCTGTTCTGCTACAATAACCCAAAATTCCCCAATGGAAATAGGAACAAATAACCATGGATTTCGTAACCAAGTTACCCAAAACCGGGAAGGGACACGACTCAATCTGGGTTATAGTGGATCGACTTACGAAATCTGCGCATTTCCTTCCTATTCGGGAAGACTACATGATGGAAAAGCTTACATCAATGAAATTGTTACACGTCATGGAGTGCCTATATCCATTATCTCGGATAAGGATAGCCGTTTTACATCACGATTTTGGCAATCACTCCAGGAAGCGTTGGGTACGCGTTTGAACTTGAGCACGTCCTACCATCCACAGACAGACGGACAGGCGGAGAGAACTATTCAGACGCTAGAGGATATGTTGCGTTCCTATACGATAGATTTTGGTGGAAGTTGGGATACTCACCTACCATTAGCTGAATTCTCCTATAACAACAACTATCACACTAGAATTCAGTATGCACCGTATGAGGCCTTATATGGACACAAGTGTAGATCCCCACTCAGTTGGTTGGAGATTGGCGACAGACAATTGACTAGGCCCGACATCGTGCAAGAGGCAACTGACAAGATCTCAATTATCAAGGATAGACTTAAGGTCGCAAGAGATCGTCAAAAGAGTTATGTTGATAACCGTCGAAAGCCATTAGAGTTTCAAGTAGGTGATAAGGTGCTCCTGAGTACGCTTTGGAAAAGTGGAAAGCTAAGTCCAAGATACATTGGGCCATTTGAAATAGTTGAAAGGGTTGGTCCAGTAGCGTATAAACTCAAGTGACCGCAAGAATTGAACGTCATCCATGACACATTCCACGTGTCAAACCTTAAGAAATGTCTAAATGATGAATCATTGGTTCTACCTCTGGAAGACGATCAGATCAATGATCGATTGAACTTTGTAGAAGAACCAATTGAGATCCTTGACCGAGAAGTCAAGCGTTTAAGGTGTAGTAAGATCCCAATCCTAAAAGTTCGTTGAGTTCGAGGCATGGACCTGATTATACATGGGAACGAGAGGATCACATGAAACTTAAGTACCCTCACCTCTTTACAAAGAATCAGTCCGGGAGTGGCAATCATTTAATTTCGGGACAAAATTCTTTTAAGGAGGGGAGACTGTAACATCTGCCTTCCGAAACCTCCAGGTTAGCACCCGAGCAGTGTAATACACGATTAAACATGTAGGAACACCCTAATATGACATAATTATGTAGGCAAGGGTTTTAGTTTCCTAAGATTCCTGGCAGTGCGCTTAGAATATCTGGTTACCGCACGTAACGGTATACGTTGTCTTATAAAATGTCAATCCGATAAAATTAATATTTTGTAATATCAATAATAATAATAAGTGGGTCAAATATAAAATTTACTTAAGAAAATATAAATTCCAAACCTTAACTAATCAAACCAAAAATTTTAATTGATATATGAAGAATTAACTACCTTTAATCTATCCTTTATAAAAATACAAATTAAATACCTAGATATTAATAGTGAAAAACATATGCAAAAATATAAACTCCCCCTCAAATGAATGTAGATCATCTAATCAACTTCTCAAACTCCCCCTGAAATCATGAACATACCTTAAGTGTAGATATCTTTCAGATTAAAAATAAATAAAATTAAGAAAAATAACAATAACGAAAACTTTAGTAGGTAATCACTGATTATGTCTTGAGATTTAACATACCAAGTTTTGAAACGAGAAAATTAAATCTCTTTTCGTCGAGAGACTTGGTAAATAAATCTGCAAGTTGATAATCAGTGTTTACAAAATAAATTCGATTGTACCTTTTTCGACATTATCTTTGATAAAATTATATCGTACATCTATGTGTTTCGTCTTTGTATGTTGTACAGGATTTGTTGATATTGCAAAGGCGGTCTTTGAGTCACACTATATCGGGAACTTGTCAAATTTGAAGCCATAATCTCGTAGTTGTGTCCTCATCCACAATACATGAGAATAGCAACTCGCCGCAGTGACGTATTCTGCCTCAACTGTTGATGTGGATACACACAGTTGTTTCTTTGATGCCCTATTTACGAGTTTATCACCTAGAAACTGTATGTTCCCCGATGTACTTCTCCTATCAAGCATATAGCCTGCATGATCTTCATCTGAGTAGGTTGTCAGTTCAAAACTAGTATCCTTAGGATACCACAGACCAAGACCTGCAGTGCCCTTCAGATATCGAAAGATCTTTTTCACCGCAAATAAATGGGATTCTTTGGGATTAACCTGATATCTAGCACATACACATGTAGAAAACATAATATCTGGCCTACTAGAAGTTAAATACATCAAAGAACCCATCATCCCTCTATAGGTTCTAACATCGACTGCTTTACCCGAAGGATCAGGGCCGATCTTAGTTCCCGGTGCCATCAGAGTTCCAATTGTTGTACAATTTCCCATTTTGAATTTTCTAAGAATATCGAAAATGTACTTGGATTGATTTATAAAAATTCCTGTTGAAAATTGTTTGACTTGTAATCCGAGAAAAAAATTCATCTCTCCCATCGTACTCATCTGAAAACGTGACACCATGAGGTTTGAAAAATTCTTACAGTATTTTGGATTTGTTGAGCCAAATAAAATATCATCCACATATATCTGGATTAAAATGATATCGGCTTTTTCCTTTTTAATAAACAAAGTAGTATCGATCTTACTTTTTGTGAAGCCAGACTTGACTAGGAATTTAGATAAAGCTTCGTACCAGGCTCGAGATTCTTGTTTCAGACCGTAAAGTGCTTTGTCAAGAATGTAGACATGATCCGATTTCTCTTGATTGACAAAGCCTTCAGGCTATGAGACGTAGACTTCCTCCTTTAATATACCGTTGAGAAATGCAGTCTTCACGTCTATCTGATAGACGGTGAAGTTTTTGTGGGCAGCATATGCAAGAAACATCCTGATAGCTTCGATGTGTACCAATGGAGCGTAAGTCTCATCAAAATCAATTTCTTCCTCCTGCCTGTATCCCTTAGGCACAAGTCTTGCTTTATTTCTGATCACGACACCATCTTCGTCCTTTTTGTTTTTGAATACCCATTTTGTGTCGATTATTGATTTACCTTCTGGTCTTGGCACAAGTCTCCAAACTTTTAGCGATTCGAACTGGTTCAGCTCCTCTTGCATTGCAGTTACCTAATCCGAGTCAACTAGAGCTTCTATACACGTGTTGGCTCTATCTTGCTTAGAAAGGAATCATGCACACACATATTTAATGTAGCATACCTAGTTTGCACCAGTAAAGATGGATCTCCAATGATTTGGCTTATCGGGTGCTCTTTGGTCAACTTGTGTTAATGAGGGAGTGGATTTGATGTAGATTGATCATGATTCTCATCTAAGTATCCACTTTCTTCTTCTTGTTCAGGGAGTTGTTAAGTTGAAGTATTTGGTGTAGAAGTTTCAGTTGGGACAACTATTTTTGGCTGTTGAGTATACGTCATAGTGCAACCAACTGAATCAGCAACTTCTGTCTTGACAGTTTCATTTACATCTTCAACTGAAGGAGTAGTTGTTTGAACAGGAATTTCTTGCTGAATCGGGGGAACTAATTTAGTTGATACATCTGAAGTGGTTGGATGATTAGTCGTTGAATCTCCTAACCTGTCAACCACAATAGATTTAGGCAGTTTAGATCCAAGAAACTCATCATAAAAGAATTCAAACAATAAATCTAATTCTGATAAATGAGATGTAGATGTAGAGGGTTTATCAGAATCAGTAACATTAACCACAGGTTCTGGACTGATTTGATCAGAAGCCAACTCCTCATCAAAGGTGACATTTACGCCTTCGATAACAACCTTTGTCTTCTTTAGATACACCCGGTAGGCAACAGATGTTTGAGAATATCCAATGAAGATGCCTTCGTCAGCCTTTGGTTCGAACTTGTTCAAGCTCTCTCTGTCATTCAGTACGAAACACCTACATCCAAAAATATGGAAGTATTTAATGTTAGGTGTACGATTATTATTCAAAGCATAAGCAGTTTTACCAAACCGGCGATGTATTATGGATCGATTCTGTGTATAGCACCCAGTCGAAAAAGCTTCGACCCATAGAAACAGAGGTAGTTAGGATTGACTCAACATAGTTCGAGCGGCCTTAGCGTTCGGTTTCGTCTCTCTACTACTCCGTTCTGTTCTGGCGTTCTGACAGCAGAATATTGATGTGTTATCCCGACCGATTCGAGATAATCTTCAACAGTGCTATTCTTGAATTTTGTGCCATTATCTGTACAAAGAAGCTTGACTTGCTTTTACAGATTAACTTGGGTAGTCTTTAAGAAGGTGATGATGATTTCGGGCGTCTCATCTTTTGATCTCAGAAATTTCACCCAAGTATATTGTGAATAATCGTCCACAATAACTCACACGTATTTCTTATCGTTAATGCTTTGCATACGCATAGTACCGCAGAGATCCATTTGCAGCAACTCAAGTGGAGAACTCATACTTGGTTCAGGCTTCGGCTTGTGACGGGCTCTCTTCATTTTACCTTCCTTGCACATTGCGCACAGATGTTCTTTCTCGTATTTCAGCTCAGGATGTCCTTTGACTAACATTCACGTGCCCAGTTTATTGATGTAACGAAAATTCAGGTGAGAAAGCCTTTGATGCCATAACCAGCTTTGTTGCAGCGAGGCTTTTGACAGTAGACAAACCTGATTGTCAATCTGGACTTTTGATAGATTAATCGGGTAGAGGTTAGACTTTCTCGTGCCGACCAAGAGTTCCTTACCGTCTTCAGTATGCACAGAACATCGCTTGGCCTTGAAATTTACCTCTAGGTCTTTGTCGCAGAACTGGCCAATACTGAACAGGTTATGTCCTAAACCTTCCACGTAGCTCACCTTCGTAATCGTCACATTGTCATTAATCACATCACCGTAGCCAAAATTTGTGAAAACTGGTTGTTCCCGAATCTCACGTTTCTGCATAATTTCTCTGTATAATTAGACGATAAATCCTTTTGCCCGGTCATATGCTTAGAGCAACCAAAATCCAAGTACCACATATGACGGGTCTGCATAAGAGAAATCAGGGAATAACAACTTTAGGTACCCATTTAAAAGTGGTTCCTATCGGATTAGTCCAAGATTTTGGTATCCATTTGTATATGGATCCTCTGAAGTTTTGAAAAATCTTTGAAACATATGGCTTATAAGAATAGACATGATAAGTACCAAACCAATCATCAGAATATCGGTGAGAAACAAAATCATTCCGTCTATAAGTAGATGACTTAGTAGTAGACCGAGATAATTGGAGTAATTGCTTTATTGTATATTTTCTTATAATGAGTTACAAGTTTTTGTTTTTTAGAAGCAACTGTACCAACTTCATCAGAAACACTACTAGTCTGTCTGTCACAATCAACATCAGAAAATGATTTTGAAGTCTCATCAATCTTCCGTTTTGGTCGCCATTCAGTTCGACCTTCCGACCTTTTCGTTTTCAAATCTGAAACACAAGATTTAGATTTGTTAGGAAAATCATATTTCTGATATTGTCTATTCTTAAGCTTACCAGTGTTGTTCCGTTTCTATGAGCGCTGTTTCTTATGCTTCTTACCTTTCTGATAGTAATTAGTACTCACAGAAACTGGTTCACAAACCTTAGTCGATGATTCACCAACTTCATATACACTTGGTAAAGCTTCACAATTAATAATAAAAGCATAATGATCTGGAAGTTTAGCATTAAAGTCAAACATATCAATACTTTCTTCAACACACCCATCATCAGAATTTAAAAAATCATTTGCAGACGCAAATAAGTCATCAAAATCAATTTCAGAGGGTTGAAGTGCTTTAGAAGAGTTAGAACACTTTTGAGATACATCTTTGAAAACAGTGTTCGTCATTACTGTTGAAAATACATTTTGTTCTATATCAACCAAAATTCTTTCATCTGATAAAGCATTTTCAAGATCAACTATTTTGCTTTCGAGAATGAGTGGAGGGACATAAATTTTAACTTTAATCGGTTTTGTCTCCATCTCAGTAGTAGAATAGCTAGCAAAATAATCATTTGAAATAAATTTTGGTTTTTCTGAAAGATAACTATCATTCAGCTTTTGATATCAGAATGGTAGTTGCATTTTCTTTAAATTCTTTCTTTTCTCATCTTCTTTTGCTTCAACCTCATCAGTTGACTTGGTAAAAAATTTAGGTTTCAAATGAGGATATTTACCAGCAGCAAAAAGAAAATCAAAATTATACAGTGTTGGTTGTTTTCTGATGGCTTTCTTTAAGTAGTGGGGGTTATCATAACCGAGTCCCCACTTCTCTTTTACATCAACTTCCTCATTAGGGGTGGTTAAGAAAATGGTTTGATCTGTTTCGCCTCTAACATATAATTTTGCTTCCAAACCATTTACCTTTTTCATGAATCTCTTGTTTTCAACCTGCAATTTATGAGCTTTTAGTACACATTCATGCTTTTCCAGATCAGGCTTAGAACTTTTAGTAAAAAATTCAGAAATCTTACTTTCAAAACAATCTTTTTGCAGTTTAAAATCAGAAACAGATTTGTTTAGAGAGTCAATCAGATCTTTGTTCCCAACAAGTTCCTTGTTAAGTTCAAAGATCTTCTGACTTTTCTTTGCAACTCTGTTATTTTCCTTTTTCAGTTTAGATTGTAGGTCTTGAAGTTCGACCATCATGGCTTCCATTGTGGTTAGAAAATAATTTTTAGAAAAGTTCAATACCTCATCAGCTGTCTCTTCCTCAGAATCATCATACTTTACAGTATCACCCATCAAGCACATGTGTGTTGTCTCTTCTTTTTCGTCCTTGGAGTGGTCTAACCAGAACTCATTCTCAGCCATTAGCGCTTTTCCCGCTTCCTTTTGTTTAGCAAGCATCATCTTCTACTTGTAGTAATCAGAATTCCTGACAGTAGGCTTTCGGCAATCCTTGGCGTAGTGACCAACCTTTCCGCAGTTGTAGCACTTAACCATTTCCTCAGTCTTTTTCTCAGCTCCACCATAATCATTCACATATCTCATCTTCTCTTCGGGCTTTCTATCTCCAAATCTCTTCTCCTCGAATCTCCTACCTTCAACTCTTTCCCTGTGTTCGTGATTCTTTGATCCAGAAGAAGGGTATATTTGTGAGTTTGACCCCGGTTTCTTGTAAAATTTCTTCTGAAAGGCACGGGTCAATAGCAACATAGCTTGCTTGAGATTCTCTCCATCATCAGAATCAGAATTTGAATCAGCAAAATCATTTGAACTTGGGAGAACTATTTTCTTCTTCTTCTTCTTTTCCTTCTTGTCCTTCTCCTTTTGATCAGTTACTAAAGCAATGGGATTTGTAAGCTTCTCAGTTTTCTTTTTCTTCTCACTCCTTTTCTCTTCAACCTCTTCCTCATTCTGCCTTAATGTCTCATGGACTTCATGTAGAGGTATGTCACTTAGGTCCTTCATCTGTTTCATTATGCGATAATGCTTTTTCCACTCGGGCTGCAGTATGCTGAGGAACTTGACATTGTTCTCGATTTGCTTCTTCTTAACCTTATTCTTTGACAGCTCGTTTAGAAGAAGTACAAATCTCTCAAAGGTGTCCTCAAGGTTTCATTTTCTTTCGCCTCAAACTCATCGTAGTTGTTGATGCAGTTCGATACTTTCATCTGGTTGCCAACGTTTGAACCCATCATCTGTTTATGTAGTTGATCCCACATCTTTTTGGGATTTGCTTTGTAGCTATCAATCTTTATGTAGATCTCGTTCGGAATACTTTGTAGTAGTAGAGATCTGGCTTGTTTATCATCTTTGTACTGACTTTTCTGCTCATCAGTGTACTGTGCAAAATCCTTCGGAACTGTCTTTGTCTTTCTAACTTTGTCTTCATCTCCATCCTCACTGTCTGAAGACTCCTCATCAGGTATCTCCATTGTTGGAGGAATCATTGGTCCTTTCGTAATAGACAACAATATGTTCTCTCCATTTGTGTGCCAGTCAATAAAGTCAAGAACTTGTCCTTCCAATACTCGTATTCCACTTTGAACAAAACTGGTGGTTTTACGTCAGTACGAATCGAGAGGGCGTCCTTTGAAGTCATCCTATTTCAAAATTTTACAATAAGAACTTGACAAAGATCGTTAGTCCAATAGAAATCTCAAAAATACAAAAAACTTAGAAAGAAAATCAGAAAAGTAATTTCCAAAATTCTACAAGTCTGGAATTCGCACGCAAGATTTAATTACAAGGAATTCGTATGCACAATTCACACACACTCACAAATCAATTAGAATTCGCACACAAAATTAGTATGCAAGACTAACTTCAGAATTCGTAGACAAAAATAATTTTAGAATTCGCACCCGGAATTCGCACAAAGCTATATGCGAATTCTAGGAATTCTCATACGATATTATACGAGTTCTTGACTTTAGAAAATTTTGAAGAACAAGCTTTTAGCTTACACAATTCATATAATACTCTTCTGCGAATTCAACTCTTTTCGCAGATAAGTCTCAGACGAATTCTTTCCTTGGAAAATATTTCACAAACTTTTCGCATAATAAACTCATACGAATTCTATGCAATTCTTAACACACACATATGCGAATTATAAGCAATTCACACAACACTCGTCTGCGAAACCTATACTTGAGATTTTCAGAAACACAAATATTATGCGAAATCTAATATTTCTACAAAATCCAACAAGTCGAACTCGCATTGTTGTTGAAATTCTTTTATTGTAATCTGTTTTAGTTGTAATAGGGCACAAATTGTCAAAGTTTAAGTTCGAAATTCGAGGTCTAAATTGGATTTTGGGCATATCAGATTGATTTTTCTTCGAGATATGAAGAACTCACTAAATCCACAAAGAACTTGCAAGATTCATGAGAAGAACTCGCAGACTTTCAAGAACACGCAGAATGTTAAAGGATTCGCAGAAACCTTGAAGAACTCGCAGAGTTTATAGATTTCTTATAGAGCTCGAAGAATTCGTTGATCTCATCAGAATTCGCATTATTATTTCTGAAAAAGTTGAAGGACAAAATTCGCAATTGTGTCTATAGCTAATTGTCCAGATTTCGCATCACAAAGTGTTGAGAATTCTTAGAATTTGCAGAGGAGCTACTTGCGAATTTCACAGGATTTGCATTTGTGTGTATTGCGAATTGCTTAAGTTTCGTAGTCCTGTGTGTTGTGAATTCTTAAGAGCACTTCTTTGCTTGTGAATTCTGAGATTATATTACTTGCGAATTCTATCTGTTTACGAATTTTGTGTTTGTTTTTATAAATTTGCGAATTCCTTGTTCTTACTTGTACCTTGCGAATTCCAGACTTGGTGATTTTTGAAAATTTCACTTTTGAATTTTATTTCAAGTTTTTCTGTTTTATTTGATTTCATTTGGATTAACGATCATTTCAAGTTATTTTTATAACAGGATGACTTCCAGAGAAGCTTTCAAAGTTGGAACTGATGTGAAACCTCCTGTTTTAGTCAAAGGAGAGTATGAGCAATGGAAGAACAATTTTCTGGATTTCATTAATGGCAATGATTTGGGAAAATATATCAAAATATCTCTGCACGAAGGAAAAATGAAAACTCCAACTAGGACTTATGCGTTTGTGGAAGAAAGTAGAACATTGGAAAGTAAAAAGGTTCCAATATATCTTAACGAATACACAGATGAGCAGAGAAGGAGATATGAAGCTGATAAATTGGCCAAAGTTTTTATTTTGCAAGGAATTTCAGATGAAATTTCTATCAATTTAGATAGCAAAAAGGCTAAAGAAAAACAGTTGTGGGATCAGCTTGAATTTAGATCAAAGTTGTTTTTAAGAGAAAAAGTAAAGATTTTGGATTCTTAGAATTCTGAGCTGAAAAGAAAGATCTCTGACTTTGAAAATCAGATTGTACAATTCCAGCAAGCAGCATATGTTGAAAGTTATGAGGAGAAGATTAAAAGTTTAGAAGATGCTAATGTTGAGCTTCTAAAGAAAATATCTGATTTCGAACAAAAGATGGTCAAAGAAAAAGGTGTTTTTGAGAGTGAGAAGAAAGAGTTTGCTAAAAAGTTCTTAGATTTTTCAAGAAAATATGCTGATGAGAAGAAGATGGTTGAGCTTAAATGCATCAAGCTTTCTCAACAAGTGTCTGACTTTGAGAAAGTAATCATTTTGGAAAGGGAAAAGTTTGCCAAGGAGAAAAAGGTAATTGAACATAAGAATGTCGGAATTTTCAAAGAAATATCCGGTCAGAGAAAGGATGCTGAAAAAGATATTGAAGAAGAAAGAAAAATGTTTGAAGAAGAGATAAAGAAGCTTACTAACAAGCTATCTGAACTATCAGAAAGTGCGCTGAAAGAGACAAAAACGAAGTCTGAATTCGAGAAGAAGATTGACCTGCTCATTGAAGAAAGAGACAGTTTCGCTTCAAAGATTAAAGAGCTTGAAGACATCATTTTCAAGGTGGTGGTGACTGAGCAAACGACTCCAGAGTAAAAAATCCACACACCTATAGATGATTCAGCTGATTCTGAATGCTCATTCAAGACAGCTGCAAGCTCACATCATAAACCTGTTTCTTCAAAAAGGTCAGTTAAATCATTTGATCAGATTCGTACTACTAACATTTTCTTCGATAAATATGTAGATGGTTCAGGTGCACAAAGAAGAAGAAGAAGGAGAAGATACAAAGAAGAAGAACTGGTATGGAAAGTGAAACCAGTTGAAGAAGAGAAGAAACTTGAGAAGAAAGGAAAGAAGACATGTGTACATGAGACTAAAGCCAAGAAGAACAATGTGCGAAAAGGTAAACATGATCATGTCTACTCGAGAGATCAATTAATCAGGTTGTCAATTAAGAAATATTATTGTTTCTTATTGTCGTACACATGATCATGTTCACAAAACGAGTGATCATTACTGGTATGGTTCTTACTCCATTACTCCTAATAGAACTGCAACTCCCAAATATGGACCCAAATACCAGTGGGTACCAAAACCGAAAGATGATTATGTATTGCAAACACCACAAGTCAAGGGGGATTAAGAGAACCAAGTATTCTGAATAAATCAGTTCAGAACCCGTACTTCAACGAAGTTTGACTTCTAAACAGAACAGTTTAGGACTCGTACTTCAAAGATGAAAAAGATGTTACTCCCGGACTGATAAGCGATTGTACTCCGATACTCAAAAGAGAGGAAATCAACCTTCAAGGGGGAGTACATATGTTTCTAGAAATATGTATTCGAAAGATACGACGAACTACACTTCAAAGGGAGTTGTAGATCTCTATCATGTGCTTTATCACTTATAAATTACAGATGCATATTTTCAGGGGGAGTATGGATTATGATTTCTGATTACTTCAGATCAGAACTCGTTCACTCAATGTTTTACTGCTTTCTGTTGTTTACTTTTCAATAAATTTGTGAATACAGTGGCTTTGACATGACTTTGAGACTTTTACAGATTGAGAGAAGCTATGAAGATCATATAATTATGAATTTAAGCTGACGTAATGAGATTTGAGACTGAAATGAAAGGTTTATTTCTATTCTTAATCTCATATATGGTTGAAAGAAGGACGACTTTCAATCATAGAAAACATGTTCTTAAACGTTCAAACCACTTCCCGATTCTTAAACAGATTTCATGATTTGGAAGTGTGATTTTCAATGTTTTCGTTATTATTTGTGCTTGAATGTTTATAAACCGTGTGTTTCCAAAGATAAATACTTGTGTATTGTCTTTCCCATATACTTTGAAGTAATCACACACACCGGTTTAATTTTTGTTGAATTTGTTCTTACCATGTCTCTAAATTGAAACATATTTTCGATGGTAAGACACCCCGATTGAATTCCAAAGAATTTTGAGCGTTATTTCATTTCCAAACGTTCTATCAAGAATGTCTATATTTTGTTTCATATAGACAATATCCATTATTCTTGACCATAAACCTAAACAACTATATCATTTCTTTCTGATCATTTTCATACAATGTCAGATTTTCAAACAAGTCTCTTGCATTCATGTCTATTTATTCAAATTACTTTTTTGAAATATCTTCAATGTTTAAAAGGCTCATATCTTCATGATTATATTCTGAGCATACAAACATCTGACTTGTATTTGAGCTTTAACTGTTCAAGTTAAACCATTTTGAGCAATATATGCTTCATAGAAAAATATGGGTTCTTTGTGCTAGGACTTAAATGAACTTCTATGAATTCACGTTAACAAGTGTTTCCTACCCAAGAAGTTAATCCATAGTGATTGAGTGTGAGGAGTCGAAGAGAAATGAGTGTGGGTTGTGCGTTGAGATAAAATAAAAAAGATAGTTTGGTTAGATGTGAGCTTAATGATTAAAATAAAGAGGGTGTGACAAAAGAGTAAAAGAATATCAGACTCTAAACAAACTTTTTCTGAGTCGGACAGCTACAATTCTAGTGTTTCACAACTCTTTGGTGAACATTATTGAAATAGGCAATTAGCCCATCCCAACTCTTGACAAAACCCCACCAACCACTCATTTTCTTCTTAACAAGAAAATGTTTCACATTTTAAAAGGGGACTCAACACATAATCTGTCTGATTTTCATTTGGAAAATTTGAATATTGAAAAAGAAGGAAGTCTGCCCCACCTTCGTACTTCAATCATGCACATTGAGTCTGTGTTTATCTACTGTTGTCTCAGTGGGTTACACAATTTTGAGCCTTTATAAGCAATCATCATATGCTTAATTTTTTCTAACACTTGCACGAGCACACAAGGAATTTGTTTTCTTGTAATAACATTCATAGAAATTTCCTTTGTGGTGTTTCGATGATTGGATGGAAGCCCTGGGGGAGTGATCATCAAAAACCTCCTTTCCAATGTGTATTTGTTACACACAGTGACTTCGTGTTACTGACAGACATATTTTAACTGATTTATTTGTTGATTCAGGTGTTACATTTCTAATTTGTCTGGATTTGAAAAGATCTAGATGAATACTTTGTTCGATTTGGCAATGAATCATAGGCTCGGGTTCAAAAGATCAGTGGTCAAAATTGATAATGACATTTCTTTGAGAAAGTTTTGATGATTTCATGCTTCTATCATCAAAAAGGGGGATAAAACAACGTTCAAGAAATGTCTGGAATATTTGTATCAGATATGGGGGAGAGATATTCAAGTAGTGTTTCAAAGGGAAGAAGAGTTCAAGAATTGTTGATTTGATGAGGATTTTACTGAAATTTTATTTGGAGATAGTTTGTTGAAGCAAATTGAGTTGAACCTGATGATAATTTCTTTCCAAGTGTCTGAAAGAGGTTTATACCGTCTTTGGGGGAGAATGTTACTATTTTTGAAGAACAGACTTTTGGAAGATTGCTGAAAGTTTTTGAAGATACTGTGTTTATCAAAGAAAGGAGAGAATGTCAATTTTTCATAAGAATAGGGGAAGAATGTTGATTGATTGAGAAGATTTTGTTTAAATCAAAGGGAGAAGATTCAAATTGAGCTTAAAAGAGAAGATTGAATTGCAATATCTTTTTAGAGATGATCTTGATCCAAAGGGGGAGAATGTTAGAGCACAGATTTGTTGGATTGAAGATCATATTATCTGAAGGCCAAAGTCAAGAAGTCAAGTGTTGAAAGTCAACTCTCATGGAAAGTCAAAGTCTTTGTTAATAAAGTCAAAGTCAATGTTTAGTGTATAGTAATTGTGTTTTTGTTTCTTTGTAATTGGTAAAGGGTATAAATACCTTGTGTCTTTGTCTTTGTAATAAGAAGTAACACACAACACATTATACACGGAGCATATGAGAGAAGAACTGATTGTATATCATTCTAGAGAGAGAGTGTAGTGAGAGAAAGTGATCTTGTAATTGTTGAATATTGAATCAATGACATGTGACTACGATTCATGATCATATTTTTGTTTAGGATTAGAACTTGATGAAATTTGGGATTAACAACACGCTTACAAAACAAAACACAAAGACACTTTGACTTTGACTTATTTACAAAGGACTTTGACTTTCACATTGAGAGTTGACTTTGAACTTTGACTTTCTTGAACTTTGACCTTTAGTCTTCATGATCTTGTATCCAACAAATATGTGCACAAACACGGACCAACACGGGTAAGCACAAGAAAACACAAACTCTTAAATTTCATGGTTCTTACAATTCTAAATCTTCTGTTTCTGATTTGAAAAGTAAAAAGTCTGAGGCAAAACTTGAATGGCGACCTAAGAAGAAGATTGAAGAGTTGACAAAATCATTTTCTAATATAGATTGTAATAGGTTTATTGTTAGTGTTTCTGATGTACTTGGTGACGTTGCTTCTCATAAATCAAACCTTGTAACTATTTACAAGACATGTACAATAAAGCAATTGATCCAATTATCTCCGTACACTATTCAGTCTTCCATTTTTCGTCAAAATTTTTTTGTGACTCGTCAATATTATGATTGTTGGTTTGGTTCTTATTATATATGTCATTCAAATGTTTTTCCAAGAAAAAGAGGTCCCAAATTCAAATGGGTGCCAAAATCTTGTACTAACATGAAAGGACCCATATATAAATGGGTACCTAAACCATTTGTTGTCTGATTTCTTCTGTGTAGACTTGTCATATGTGGTACTTGGATTCAGGCTGTTCCAAGCATATGACAGGGCAGAAAGATATTTTATCTAATTAAATAGAGAAATTTTGCGGCAACATGAGGTTTGGAAATGACCAGTTTTCGCCAATCTTGGGATACGGAGATGTCGTGCAAGAGAACATAACGATTAAGAAGGTGATATATGTTTAAGGATTAGGACACAATCCGTTCAACATTGGTCAGTTTTGCGATAAAGACTTAGAGGTGAACTTTAAAGCCAAGAGATGTTGTGTCAGAACTGAAAACGGAAAAGAACTATTGGTTAGCACGTGAAAGTTAAACCTCTACACAATCAATCTGTCCAACGTTAAACTAGATAATGTTGTGTGTCTACTGTCGAAAGACTCTATGAAACAAAGTTGGTTATGTCATAGAAGGCTATCTCACCTCAACTTCTGATACATTAACAAGTTGGTGACTGGGAATTTGGTGAAAAGACTTCCGGAGCTTAAGTATGAAAGAGAACATCTGTGTGACACGTGTGAGAAGGGAAAAATGAAAAGAGCTTCTCATAAGCCTAAGCCTGAACCTAGTACAAGTGTTCCTCTCGAGTTGTTGCATATGGATCTATGTGGTCCCATGCGAACACAAAGCACGAATGGCAAGAAGTACGTTCTAGTAATCGTGGATGATTATTCAAGATACACTTGGGTCAAATTTCTAAGATCAAAAGATGAGACGCCAGATGTCATCATCTCATTTTTGAAGACCATCCAAGTGAACTTGTAGAAGACAGTTAAGCTGATCAAAACTGATAATGGCACAGAATTCAAGAACAAAATCGTTGAAGATTATCTCGAATCGGTTGGGATAACTCATCAGTTTTCTACTGCCAGAACGCGAGAACAAAATAGGGTAGTTGAAAGAAGAAATTGGACTTTCGTTGAGGCTGCACGAACGATGTTGAGCCAATCTGATCTACCTTTATTTTTGTGGGCCGAAGTTGTCTGGACTGCATGCTATACTCAGAACCGTTCTATCATCCATCGTCGGTTTGGTAAAATGCCTTATGCTTTGATTAATAATAGAATACCTAGCATCAAACATTTTCACATCTTCGGATGCAGGTGTTTTGTGTTGAACGATAAGGAAAACTTGAACAAGTTCACTCCCAAGGTTGACGAAGGCATTTTCATTGGCTACTCTCAGACATCTGCGGCATAAAGAGTCTACTTGAAGAAGTCAAAGATTGTGGTTGAGAGCGTCAATGTTACATTTGATGAAGAGATGGCTTCTAAGCACTTCAGTTCAGAACCCGTTATAACAGAAGTTTTAGCTTCTGGATAAATCAGTCCAGAATCTGTTTCTAGTGTTACTAATTCTGATAAAGTTTCTACATCTACATCGCATTTAACAGAATTAGATTTACTGTTTGAACATTTTTACGATGAGTTTCTAGGATCTAAAGTGACTAAACCTGTTGTGATTGACAGATCCGAAGACTTACGTGAAAATCAACCAATCACATCAGATGTCTTAGATGAATCAAATTCTACGATTCAGACTGAAACTCAAGTTCAAACACCTACTCAATCAGTTTAAGTTGCACATGATAATGCAGAGACAGAAGTCACACAATTAGTTGGGTCACAGTAATGTCTATTCAATAGACATCAAGTGTCCAACCAGCTGAAACTTCTGCACCAATCACTTCAACTGAACCACAACAAGAGAAGAAGGATTCTTAGATGATCAACATGATCAATCTACATCTAATCCACTCCCTTATGTACACAAGTGGAACAAAGAGCACCCGGTTCATCAAATAATAGGAGATCTGTCAAATCCAGTGCAAACTAGGTCTGCAACAGCGAATGAATGCATGTTTGATTCTTTTCTAAGAAAGATTGAGCCTACAAAAGTTTCAGAAGCTCTTCGTGATCCAGACTGGATTACAGCAATGCAAGAAGAGCTCAACCAATTTAAGGCATTTAAAGTCTGGCGATTGGTACCCCAACCTGAAGGAAAAACTATCATTTGCACGAAATGGGTTTTCAAGAATAAAAAGGATGAGAATGGTATTGTTCTAAGAAACAAATCAAGACTTGTGGCAAAAGGATATCGGCAAGGGAATGCATAGATTACGATGAGACATATGCTCCAGTTGCACGTATTGAGGCAATACGAATGTTCCTAGCTTATGCTACACACAAGAACTTCACAGTCTACCAAATGGATGTGAAGAATGCCTTCTTGAATGGCATTATTAAGAAGGAGGTCTACGTCTCGCAGTCTGAAGGTTTTGTCAATGTGTATAAACTAGATCATGTATATATCCTTGACAAGTCTCTTTACGACTTAAAACAAGCTCCTCGCGCCTCGTATGACGTTCTTTCAAAGTTCTTAGTCAAGTATGGTTTTTCAAAAGGTAAAATTGATACCACCTTATTCATTAAAAGGGAAAAAGTTGATATCATTTTAATTCAAATATATGTGGACGATATAATTGTTGGTTCTACAAACCCAAAGTACTTTAAGAACTTTTCTGCACTCATGGTATCAAGATTTCAAATGAGTATGATGGGAGAGCTGAGTTTCTTTCTCGGATTACAAGTAAGACAATTTTCAACGGGGATTTTCATAAATCCATCAAAGTATATTGTTGACATTTTAAATAAATTTAATACATCAAATTGCACTCCTATTTCAACCCCGATGTTACCAGGTACTAAAATCAGAGCTGATCTTTCAGGAAAAGTTGTTGATCTTAGGACATATAGAGGCATGATAGGTTCATTAATGTATTTGACGGCTAGTGGGCCAGATATTATGTTTTCTACATGCTTGTGTGCTCGATATCAAGCTTCTCCCAAAGAATCCAATCTTTAGGCAGTTAAGCGGATATTTAGATATCTTAAGGGAACTGCAGATCTCAGTTTGTAGTATCCTAAAGATACTGGTTTTGAGCTAACAGCGTATTCAGATGCAGATCATGCAGGCTGTATGATCGACAGTAAAAGTACATCGAGTGACATTCAATTTCTTGGAGACAAGCTCGTAAGTTGGGCATCAAAGAAACAACTATGTGTTTCCACATCAACCGCTGAAGCAGAGTATGTAGTTGCTGCAAGTTGTTGCTCTCAAGTATTGTGGATGCGCACACAGCTTCGAGACTATGGCTTCCATTTCAACAAGATTTCTATATATTGTGATTCGAAGAGCGCCATAGCGATATCTGCTAATCCTGTTCAACACACAAAGACCAAACACATAGATGTGTGGTATCACTTTATAAAAGATAATGTCGAAAAAGGTATAATTGAACTTTACTTTGAAAACACGGATTACCAAATACCTGATTTATTCATCCAACCTTTGGAAGAAAAGAGATTTAACTTTCTCATTTCGAAATTAGGTATGTTGAATCATAAATCATAATCCGTTTACCTAGTACAGTTAAATTTTTAATTTTTTCTCGTTTCTTTATTTCTAATCTGAATGATATCTTCACTGACAGGTTTTGTTCATGATTGCAGGGGGAGTGTGAAACAAAGATCATACGATTATACTTTCTAGGGGGAGTTAGAGAATTTTTGCATATATTTTGTACTTGCAAATTTCATGATTCATATTTTTAGGGGGAGTAAGGATATTGACTTCTAAACATTCAGTTTAGAACTCGTATTGTCAAAGTTTTACTTTGTTTTTCATGTCGTTACTTTTCAATAAATGTTTTGACTACTTGCAGATTTTGAGGGGGAGCTTACATGATAATATCAATCATGACTTTGGAGCTGATTTTATGAGATTAACGATGAGCGTAAGGAATATTTTAACCTTAATCTCACATGTGTTTGAAAGATGTACGACTTTCAGACGTAAAAACATTTTTGCTTAATCGTTCAAACCACTGCTTATTCTCAAAATGATTTCATTAATTTAGAAGTGTGATTTTCAATTTTTCATTTTATGAGCTTCAATATTTAACAAACCGTGTGTTTACAAAGATAAATACTTGTGTATTATCTTTTCCATATACTGTCAAGTATTCACACACATCAGTTTAGTATTTTTTTGGTGACTATGTTCTTACCATGTCTCAAATTGAAACTAACTTTCGATGGTAAGACACCCCGTTTGAAATTCACTGTTCATTATGCGTTATTTCATTCAAAGCGCTTCTTTCAAGTATGTCTATACTTGTTCATATAGACAACATCCAATTTTTCATGACCTGTGCTTTTATTGATAAATCATTCATATTTAATATTTTCCATACATTGTCAGATTCTCAAAACATTTCTATTGTTTCACTTCGTTCATTCAATTTCTTTCTTTTGAGAAAATCTTTCATGTTTGTAAAATGCTCAAATCTTCATGATTATCTTATTGGGAATACATATATCTAACATGTATTTCATACTGTTGTGATTTAGTAGCTAAAGCTAAATCGTTGAGCAATACTTTTGATATCAGGACAAATTTACGTGATCTATGTGAGGACTTAATAGAACTTCATGGATTCACGATAACCAGTGTTTCCTACACAAGAAGTTATCCTGAGTGATCAAGAGGCGAAGGGTCAATATCTTAGTGTGGGTGTGTGATGAGATAAAATGAAAAGAGAGTTTGGTTAGAAGTGAGCTCAAATGGTACAAAGAAAGAGGGTGTGAGAATAGAGTTAAAAGAATATGAAAACTCTGCACCAACTTTTTCGGAGTTGGGCAGCTATATAATTTGTTGGTTCATATTCTTTGGTAACCTTCATTTCAACAGGCATTAGCCGTGCCAACTCTGGTATTAACCCCACCAGCTACACATCTTTTTATCAATAAGAAGATGTTTTATATTTTTCTTGGGGACACAGCACATACACTATCTGATCTTCATTTGGAAGATTTGGATATTGAAAAAGAAGGAAGTCTGCCCCACCTTCGCATTACGATCATGCACAATTGAGTTCGTGTAATACTATTGTTGTCTCAATGGTTTACACATTTTGAGCCTAATATAAAACAAAATGCTTAAATTATTTCAAACACAAGCACGTACACACAGAAAATTTGTTTTTCTGTCAGAACGTTCATAGAATTACCTTGTGTTATTCGATGATTGAATGAAAGACCCGGGGAGTGAACATCAATAAAACTCCTTATACAGTACATTCGTTGTACTAAGTGGCTTTGTGCTGCTTACATGCATATAAATTGATTCATTTGTTGATTCAGGGTTACATTCTTATTTGTCTGAATTTGAAAAAATTCGGATGAATATATTATGAATTGATGGATGTTTAGAGGCTCATATGGAAAGATCAGATACGGACAAAGGTATGAAATTGTGACATTTCTTGATGAAAGTTTTGATGATTTCTCTGCTCTACATCATCAAAAAGGGGGAGAAATTATTTCAAGAAATGTTGTGTTTGGAGAAAGTTAGTTGCTTGGAATATCGGGGAAGACATTCAAGAAATGACAGAGTTTGAAAGATTTATTGTTAGAGTTATGGGGATAATGGTCAGAATGAAAGAGAAAGTTCAAGAGTTCAAAAGGATTGAAGAAATTTGTTGAAAAATTATTTAAAGGTTATTTGCTGAAGCAAAAGTGAGTTGAATCTGAAGATAATTTCTTTTTTGAAGTCTGAATGTGGTTTTCATAACCTCGGGAGAGATTACTAAAATTCTAGAAGAAGATAATCATAGACTTTTAGGTAGATTGCTGAAAATCTGAAGATATTTCAAAGAAAGTGATGATTGGCTTAGAACAGATTTACTCAAAGGGGGGATTAACTTTCAAAATAGAATTGCTCGTCAGAAATGTAAGGCGGAAGATTGTCCATGAATGCTGAATTTATTTTTGAATTCAAAGGGGAGATGACATGCTTATCCTTGTGAAGATGCTAAAGTGAGTGATTAAATTCTCTAAAGATCATACAAAGGGGGAGATTGTTCTTTATTGCTAAATTTCTATTTAAAGATGATCTTGAATTCAAAGGGGGAGATTGTTGGTGCACAAATATGTTGGATCCAAGATCATGGGAATTAAAAATCAAAGCTCAAGTCAACCCTGAAGCAAAGATGTTAGAGTTAAGTTTTGGGTCAGTTTGGTTAAGTCTTTGTGTTTAATATTGTTGACTTTTTCATGTAGCTTGTGTAGAGGTCAAGTCTGTGTTTGACCCTATATATAACATGTCTTTGTCTTGTTTTGAGTAGTAGCTTGTAAGTTCAATGAGTCATTCTTGTAATAGCTTTTGTGAGATTTATGAATACGAAATCTTGTGACTCAAATCCTCTCATCTTATTATTTTGATTGTTAATTCTTTTATGCATGATTAAACATGATTGCTTGATTTTTGGGATCACAATTGGTATCAAAGTAGAATCAGAAATTTCAGAAGGATTTGCTACTTGGATTTCAAGCAGAAAGATCGACATATTTCAATTTCAGAAAGTTATTGTTGCATTGAAATCAAAATTTTGATTTCATAGTGTTTTGAATATGAATTTCTTACTGCGGTGTTCGTTTGATGTGGGAGATCAATTCATGTTTTGGTTGTCTACTCAATTGATCAACAGATTGATTGAATTGGATCAATCTTTACATTTTTGAAAAGTTTTCTATCACGAACTGTCCAGGATCAATTACAATGTGAATTGTTATCTTTGTGAAAATTCGCTCCGTAGGGTTGATCATGATGTTATAAAGATTGTTGCTACAAAGTTTCAGAGTCAAACTTTAACATTTGAGTGGATTTCTAGTGAAAAGTTGCAAAATAAAATCGAGATCTACAGAATTCGCAGAATCCATAAAGAACTCGCAAGTAGAACTCGCAGAGTAATGGAATTCGCAGATTCGTTGATCTTAATTTTTCTCAAGGAAAGAACTCGTAAATCACAGAGAAGAAAAAATTGCTAAGGAAGGAATTCGCATCTATGAGAGCTACGAATTTCAAAGAAATCGCACCAGAGTCTTATACGAATTCTCAGAACTCGCATAAGCCTTCTTGCGAAAAGCTCAGAACTCGCATAAGCCTTCTTGCGAAAAGCCCAGAACTCGCATAAGCTTTCTTGCGAAAAGTTCACATATCCTCTATGCGAATTGCTTTCTTACAAATTCTATACTTGTAAATTTATCTGTGTGTGCCTTGCGAATTGTGTGCCTTGCGAATTGTGTGATACGAGTTCTTTCTTGCAAATTGTGCATTGTGAGTAGCTTACGAATTCTTACCTTGTTTTTCATTTTGAGTAATTTTTCTGAATTTTTACTTCAAATTTTTCTGTTTTTTTTCTGATAAAAGATCATTTCAAGCTTCATTGTTCATAGATACTAATCATGCCTTATACTGATGAGAATAAATTTATGTCTTACTAACAGGGAATGTGCATTGTCATATATGCCAGAGATTCCAAAGATAGAAGTTGAGAATGAGAAACTTAAAAGTCAAAATTCGAAGTTGATAGCTCAAATTGATGTCCTGAATGTCAAACTCACTAAAGCTGAGACACAAGTATCAACTTATGAATCTAAAGTAAAATAATGGATAAATAAAGTTGATGAAAGGTTCAAGAAAGAGAAAGCTGAACTTGAGAAAACCTTCAATCAGAAATTATCTGAACTTTCAAGGAAAGCCGAGTCAGAAAAGAAAGAGTTAGAATTCAGATATACAAAACTTTCTAAACAAGTTTCTGATTTTGAAAAGATAGTCATTACTGAAAGAGATGTCTTTGTTAGAGAAAATAAAAGTTCTGTTAAGAAAAACACTTTATTATTCAAAGAGATCTCTGATAAAAATCAGAACTTGGAGAAAGAGTTTGAAACTGAAAGAAAACATTTTGAATCTGAGATTTCTAAACTTACTAACAAGATTGTGGTCTTATTAACAGATATACAAAAGGGACAGAAGCCTAAATCTGAAATGCAAAGCAAATTTGACAAACTTTGTAATGAAAAAGCCAAGTTGAATGACAAGATTAGTCAACTTGAAGTGGCTAATGCTGATTTATCTAACAAGTTAGCATCTGACACACCTGTATTATCTTCTTATGACAATGATGCAAGTAAATCAGTTTGCTCTTTTGAATCAGTAAATAGCTTGTTTCAAAAAATGATTTTCAAGAAACAAAATGTTAAATCTGAACATTTGAAAACAGATCAGGTTAAACCTTCTAGTCCGTTCTTTGTCAAATATGTTAATAGATATGCTTCTAGACTTAATGCTTCCAAGAAAAGGAAGATGATTTGGGTTGTCAAAGGTTCTCCAGAGTCAGTCAAATACTAAAAATCAACTGTAGAAGCTGAACTGAAAAAAGATGAACAGAGCTCAAAAAGGTAAAACTTTTGCACCTGATGTTATCAAGTCAAACCAGCATCTAATCAGGTTAGCAAAAAGAAAACTTTGTTATTCATATTGTTGTAGTAATGATTTTGTTCATAAAGCACATGTTCACAAAAGGTATTTTTCTAATAAGAAGTTTAATGATATTGCTTATCACAGAGGTGGAAACCACTCAATGAAGCTTCCACCTACTAACCAGAATGGACCCAAAATTATCTGGGTACCAAAACTTGTACAACCTGTGATGCAGGAATCTCCACTCAAGAAGGCGTGAGCAGAGCAATGGATTCTAAACACAACAGTTTAGGACCCAATATTCAATATACAAGGACTATGACTTCTAGACAAAGCAGTCTAGGACTCAAACTTCAATGTCAAGATACTGAAGAACTTGAATGTCAAATCATTCTAGGAAGTTTTAAGCTTAATTGTTATATCTTATATTGGGGGAGTTTGTATAAGAAAAGAGAAAATGTTCTTAATTGTTATATTTTATCTGTATGCAGATATGAAGGGGGAGCATATATGTGTAAGTGTTCACAAGTTCTATACAATGTCAACGGGGAGCCCAACAAAAATCAGACAGACAAAAAATACATCATGTTAAGGAACAGAAGAAACATACATCAAGTCAAGGGGGAGTTTCTTACAGATTATACCTGAAAAGGGTTGTAAGTGTGCAGTGTGTGTAACTTGTTTTGTAATTAAAATGAGTAAAAATGTCATTTTTGGAAAGTTTCCATTTTTGGAAAGTTTCTATTTTTGGCATACTTTCAAAAAGTTTCTAAAATTAGCAAATTTCCTCATTTAGAATGTTTTTCAAAAGTTGGAAATTATGCTAAGTCAAGAATTCGCATAACACACACATGCGAAATCTAAGGAATTCGCAGATGTGTGTGATACGAATTCTTGAGAATTCGCATATCTGAGTGTTACGAATTCTAACAATTCGCATAAGTGTGTCTGCGAAATGTGAAGAATTCGCATCACACTGATTTACGAATTCTTGAAGTTTTGCACAGAATTCGCAAACTTGTATCTTGCGAATTCTCACACACATTGTCTTATTTTTTTTAAAAGACAATTCGCATGAGTCTCATCTGCGAAAAGTGATGGTCAAATCAGATCTTGCCACGTGTCACCCTCATTCTTGAGTATATATAGAGTTGTTCTCTACGAAAACCTCACTTTTTGCATATCTTTCAACTTACGAATCTTCCAGAGCACACTCTCTCAAAACCCTTGTCTTTGACTTTTCGTGTTCTTCTTTGATTTCTTTGAATCCTCAAAGATTAAAAGGTGTTCATTTGATTTGTTTGTTTGTATTATTGTTCATTGTATCTTTGTTGTTTGATTTTGTTGCAGGGATACCTAATCTGGACTTCGACTTAGGATTTGTCGATTCGAATGGAACTGTTGTTATCGAAGAACTCGTATAAGTCTTTGAATATTTTTTTTTCTCATCTATTTTGATCTTGATAATGTTTCTAAGTGGAAATTCGAACTAAAGGACCATCCATATTCTGAAATCGACCCATTTCTAATTATTATTTTGACCTAATTTTGATTGTTGTTGGATTGATTTGTTAAAACTGACTTTTGGTGTTCTTGAATCTGGGTTTTGGATATTCTTTATAAAAATCAAAATTAAGGATTAATAGTGTTAAACTCTAAGGTTTATAGAACAAAAAGCTTTTATAATCATGAATCGATTCTAACAGAACAAAATTCTAAGGTTAAAACTTCAAATTTCGAATTTTTGAATTTGGGTTTGGCTTGAAGATTTGAATGTATTCTTGATGTTCTTATGAACACTTAGAAAATTTTCAAGAAATCAAAGTTTATACGAATTCTTGATTCTACAGTGCCATACGAATTCTGAGTTTCATTGTCAGATTTTCGCAAAGTAAAGAATTTGTAAACTTGCATCTTACGAATTTTGATGTTAGTTCATTCTTATTTTTCTAAGTGTGAAATTCGTAAAGTTTCCTCTTACGAATTCTTAGTCTACGAAATTCTTCTAACGAATTCTTGCTTGTAACATTGAATTCCTAAGTACATAATTCGCAGATCCCTATCATGCGAATTCTTGACTTAGAGTTTTTCAAAATTTGGTTTTCAAAGTCAAAAATCATTGTTTTTTTGTTTTTCACTAACCTAGTTGGACCTTGTCCATTATTGTTACATCTTTTCAGGTACCAATGGCAGATCAGACAGTAGATCAGCAGTACAGACCGGTGAGAATTCACCAGAAGCACAGGAGGCTTTTGAACAATGCCTAATGCCATCCTCTCGATCTGATTTCCAAATTCCACAAGATGTAAACCCTGATCTATTCTTGATTTCACCATCTCAGATGAAACCACAACAGCCAAACAATCATCATCTCCGGTTCACTATTCGTATAGATCCTTTGGTACTGGATATCTTGAGAAACCATCCACTTCGAGATGCACTTACTGCTCAAGCTGTTGTTCCAGAACTCTATGTACAACAAGCATGGAAAACCATCAGGGTTTCCCACATGAACGAAAAAGGAGTCAGAGTTCAAATTTTCAAGCTGGAAATTGACCACTTCACATCTGTTCTCACACAAGAGAGGCTGAGATTTATTCTAAGTCTTCCATCTGAAACTGCAAGGGAAGGAACAACCAGTTATGATGAGTTACCTTCTGAAGCTGAAGTACTCCGAGGCATTAGAGATATGGGCTATGTAGGTCAGCTAACTCAAGTGAGTCAGTTCAAGAAAAACAACCTACCTCCATTCTACTACACTTTGTTCTCTATGATCAATTGGTGCCTCACTGCCAAGAACTTTGGATCAGATAATGTCATCAGTCACATTCTGAAACTCTTCTATTCAGTGGTTCATGACTTGCATATTGATTATGCTCAAATATTCTGGACTGAGCTATATGAGAAAGTGGTGGCCAAGAAGACTTCAAAAGATCCGAACTACATTCCTTATCAATGGTTCATGACGCTTATTGTTCGAAGCATGTTGAGGAGTAACAGGAATATTCCAACTAGAATCAATCATTCACATGCTCTAGTCAGTGAGATGAGATATTTGATGAGGCAGAAGAGAGAATTTCCTTTTATTATGCCTGTGCCTGAAGTGTTATTAGACTACGCAGATCCAGAGTGTGCTAGTATCATAGATTATAGAGAGTCTATGGGACGGCCATAACCGGTCATCCCTACCCAAAGCTCCACCCCTAGGCGGGCGGAGTCTGTGAGGGTCTCTGATACCTTGGGGGTATAGAAACGGGGAGAGAAGAGAAAGAATTCAGAGAGGGGTACTGGAAGGGGTCAAAGACGACGACTAGAGGCATCAGGGTCACGGGTTGTTACCCCACGTATAGTGACACCTCCTATCGATGACGGTCATGGCTCTGAACATGATCTGGATCTTGCACATGATGAAAAGGCAGGTACTGAAAGTGATACAAGTGAAGTACCTTCTGCTTCTAGTTCAAATGATGATGAGCAAACAGATTCTGATACTGAAACTGCTAAAGTTGGATCAGATGATTGTGATGATCATGATGATGATGATAATGCTGATGATGAAAATTTTGTTGAAACTGCTGATATTGCTGCAACTCTCATAGATCAAGCTGAAACTGATCTCTTTGAACCATTCTATGGTACTGATGCCATGGAAGTGGATGAGAAACAACGTGTCGACTCAGTTCTTACTGCGGTTGTTGGAGATATAAGGCGGAACGAGGGAGTTTTAGTTGAAATTTTTGAGAGAGAGAGTGCAATTGTAGAAAAAGAACATGGTGAGCGTGTGATAACCCATACCTACATTTTCAAAAGGGCAACCTCATCTAGCACTTCGTCGCATGTGTTGCGATCGGATGCTCAAGTCATAAGCAGCCCACTTATGCACTCGCACACCAAAACCAACCACTTTATGTCTTCTCAACAAGATATAGTTTCATGTTCTCACAGGGAAATAGCACAAAGTCTACCGGGTTCTCATTCGGAGAATCAAGGTATTGAAAATAGAGAACAACAGCCCCCGTTCTCGATTTCTATTCCTTCACAGTTGATTCTACTGCCATATCATTTACCAATTATTCTTCCTAGGACACTTTTTACTGATTCTACCATTGGATGTCTTAGTGAACCGATCGGAACATCCGTAGTAGCTCCGCAATCCGGACTACAAGGATAAGATGGAAGTCCTGTCATCGACATGTCTTTGCCAACGATGAACATTGGCCATGCAATTGATTCGTCAGTTGTCATGAAAACAGTTAAACTAAGTGATACCGGCGTTACTCACCCAGACTTCGTGTCAAAGGAACTACTCGACGGTGTAACACCCTAAAATTCAGAGTAAATTAAAACCTGGAAAACTTGGCAACATGACAATCGTATTGATATAAACCTCCCATAAAGGGGTTCAGTCCTTAAGACTTTACAAAACCTGCACAGATATAGGATTCATCAACTAACTAATCTAGACACCTCTATCAAGATTACATCAGTTGACAATCCATAATTCACCAAAAGAATGGGACTTAACAAATGCCCAGTTACAATACTAGTCATCTCAAAATGCCTCGAGACCAAACCCGTCTCTCAAAATCCTGGCAACCCACCGCTAAGGGAAACCTGTTAAACACATCATTTGAGAAAAAGTGTTAGGCTTAAAGCTTAGTGAGAAATACAGTTCATAAATCTCAAGAGATATAATCAAATGCATCAAAGTAAATCTTTTCAAAGGTTTAGTTATGCAAAATACAGTTCTTTGATAACATACGGACAACCGGTCCAAAACACATCTTCCGATGACGGGGATTACCCGATTTACCAAGGATTATAGTGGAACACAAAGTAAGCCACAAATCCGAGTTATGAGCTAAATACACGGAACCATGGCCACGAACGTTTCGGTCCGTACTACGATGTGAGGGAGGCCCCCAAGGAACCAGTCATAATCTTTCGTTAGACTACATTTGACCCATGGCTAGTAACCGGTCTCACATAACCGTACTAAGTGCCCTGGAAGATCAAATGTATCTAACTACAACAGAAGGGGTTCAAACATCCCAACAATAAGCTGACTCGATACCTAGGGATACACTAGTATAGTCATGACTTGTCACAATATTTCATGTGACCATCAAAGCTAGATAAATAGCTATCAACGCATTTATATTTCAAAATGTCGTTTTCAAGATCAACTGTTGGTAAGAAAGATAATCATAAAACCAGTTTGTATACATTCTTTCAAATAAGCCACACATTGGGCAAGACAAACATTCTTTTACTTCAACAAGATGGAACCCATCATTTTAGTCAAAAGTGTTCGGGAACCCTAAAATATCTCAAAAACCCCAAGTTATATCAAAATGTAATAAACGGAAAATCAAAAAACGTAGAGATATATAGGAGTTAAAAACACAATCTTTGACATATATAACAGTTTAGAAAAGTTAGTAGGAACTCACCTCAGATTTCTTCCTTCTAACGAATGCTACCTATGACAACACCGAAAGAATCGGTAAGTCGAAACATCGATAAATCTCCCACTTCCTGACTAAAACTCAAAGATAACAGAAGCGAACAACGAGCAAATCCTAGTCCGGTCGAATACCACTTCCGGTCAAACGCATACCGGTCGAGTGCATCTCCCGGTCGAATGCATACCGGTCGAGTGCAACCTCCCGGTCGAATGCATACCGGTTGAGTGCAACATCGGTCCTTAGCATGTACGGTCGTCTTGTTCACCAAGAATACGCCGGAGATACTGAACCCAAATCCAAATCGAAACACTCAAATCTCGAAATGGAACGGTTAAAAACCTTAACAAGGAGATTCTACACGGCTAAAAACATTCAGATTAAAGCATTAAGCTAGATTCGTACCTTGATTTGTCTGAATCGATCGAACACTTCTACTCCTGCTTCTCTCCCTCTCTCTCTCTTCAAAAACTGATAAAATCTGAGATCTGAGATATTTATAACAATATCTAAACTTGATTTGTATATATATAACCCAAGTTACATTTAACCCCCCTGAACTTTGGGTAACGGTCAACTTTTCACCCAACTCCAAAATTCAGGGTGTTACAATCCTCCCCAACTTGGGAATGATTTCTCCCCCGAAATCTAACTATACAAAAAGATGAGGATATCTACGCTTCATATCCCCTTCCGCTTCCCAAGTCACATTTGCTCCCCGGTGATGCTTCCACTGCACCTTGACCAAAGTGACTTCTTTGTGATGAAACTTCTTAGACTTTCTCTCTAAGATGGCGTCGGGTTCTTCCACACAACGGTTACCTTCGTCTACCCTTAACTCTGAAAGGGGAATGACACTGTCTTCTACTGCCAAACATTTTCAGAGGTAGCAAACATGAATCGTGTTGTGTATTCTGCTCAACTCCGGTGGCAGTTCCAACTGGTAGGCTTGCAAACCCACCCGCTTAAGCACTTTGAAAGGTCCGAGGAAACGGGGACTCAGCTTCCCACGTTTTCCGAACCGTATAATGCCCTTCCACGGCGACACCTTAAGCATAACGCGGTCACCCACTTGGAATTCCATCGGTCGTCTCTTCTTATCGGCATAGCTTTTCTGCCGATCCTGAGCCGCTTTCATTCTTTCACGAATGCACTTGACCTTATTGGCAGTCTCTTGCACGATTTCAGGTGCGGCAAACTGCTTTTCTCCCGCTTCAAGCCATCACACGGGAGTCCGACACTTTCGCCCATACAATGCCTCAAAAGGTGCCATTCCAATACTCGATGTTAGCTATTGTTGTAAGCAAACTCCACCAAAGGCAGGTAAGAGTCCCAGCTACCCCCGAAATCGATGACACAAGACCTCGGCATGTCTTCCAAAGTTTGGATCATTCGCTCGCTCTGCCCGTCGGTTTGCGGATGGTAAGTCGTACTCAACTTTACTCGAGTACCAAGTTCTTTCTGAAACCCATCCCAGAAGTTCGAAGTGAACCGACTGTCGCGATCCGACACGATCGACAATGGTATGTCGTGCCTCGAGACCACTTCATCGATATAAAGCTTTGCCAACTTATCCATCGGTAGAGTCTCGCGCATAGGCAAGAAGTGAGCTCTCTTTGTCAATCTATCAACTATCACCCAAATGGTATCGTGACCTCGAAGAGTTTTAGGCAACTTCATCACGAAGTCCATGATGATATGCTCCCACTTCCACTCGGGAATCTCTAAAGACTGAAGACTCCCATACGGTCGTTGATGTTCGGCCTTTACTTGCGAACACGTCACACAACGTCCCACGTAATGCGCCACATCAAGTTTCATTACCGGCCACCAATAGTGCAGCTTCAAGTCCCTGTACATCTTTGTACTCCCCGGATGAATGGAATACTTGGACTTGTGTGCATCTTCAAGCAACAGATCATGGTTACCCCCAAACTTGGGTACCCACACACGACCGCTGAACAGTTTTACTCCACGGCTATCTTCCGTTAAGAGTAAACGCTGCTTCGTCATGACTTCATCTTTTAGATTCTCTTCTAACAGTGCTTCCACCTGTGAGGTCTTGATCTTTTCAACAAGACTAGACACTAGATCGATTCTCGAATGGGTAGTCCGAATACTTCCGCTGTAGTTCGAATGAGTAGTCCGAATACTTCCGCTGTAGTCTTTCCGACTCAACGCATCGGCCACCACGTTCGCCTTACTGGGATGGTAAAGCAATTCACAGTCGTAATCTTTAAGCAACTCGAGCCACCGCCTTTGCCTCATATTTAACTCTTTCTAATCAAAGACATATTTCAGGCTCTTGTGATCCGTGTATAGAGTGCATTTCGTGTCGTAGAGGTAATGTCGCCAAAGTTTCAAGGCGAACACCACCGCTGCCAACTCTAAATCGTGGGTAGGGTAATTCTTTTCATGAATCTTGAGTTGTCTCGATGCGTAGGCGATCACCTTGCCCCTTTGCATCAACACACAACCTAAACCCATTTTCGAAGCGTCGCTATAGACCACGAAGTCTTCTGACCCTTCAGGTAACATCAATATCGGAGCTTCACACAACTTCTTTTGAAGGATCCGGAATGCCTTCTCTTGGGTTTCGGTCCATTCAAACTTCAAATTCTTCCGAGTCAGAACTGTCAAGGAAGAAGCGATCTTTGAAAAGTCTTGGATAAATCTCCGGTAGTATCTCGCCAGACCCAAGAAACTTCGGATCTCGGACAGACTCTTAGGAGGCTCCCAATTCATCATAGCTTCAATCATGGAGGGGTCTACTTTCACTCCGTCCCGAGTGACTATGTGACCCAGAAACTGTACTTCTTTAAGTCAAAAGTCGCACTTGGAAAACTTGACGTACAACCTTTCTTTTCTCAACACTTCTAGAACTTCACGTAAATGTTTCTCGTGCTCTGACTCACTCTTGGAGTACACGAGTATGTCATCAATGAATACAATGACCGACTTGTTGAGGAATGGTCGGCACACTCTATTCATCAGGTCCATAAACACTGCTGGTGCGTTCGTCAGGCCAAAAGGCATCACGAGAAACTCGTAATGACCGTAACACGTTCTGAACGCGGTCTTCGGATCGTCTTCTTCTCTCACCTTCACTTGGTGATAACCCAAACGTAAGTCGATTTTAGAAAAACAACCCGCTCCTTGAAGTTGATCGAATAAGTCGTCTATTTTCGGAAGCGGGTATCTGTTCTTTACTGTAGCTTTGTTCAACTTACGATAGTCAATGCACATCCTCATTGTGCTATCCTTCTTCTTGACAAATAAGACCGGAGCTCCCCAAGGTGACGAACTCGGTCTTATAAAGCCTTTCTCCAATAGCTCATGGAGCTGTGCCATCATCTCTTGCATCTCCGATGGCGCTAAATGGTAAGGTGCTTTAGCGATTGGTGCTGCTCCAGGCACAAGATCAATCCGAAACTCTACCTGACGATCGGGTGGTAACCCGGGCAAGTCGTCCGGAAAGACATCTGGAAACTCACGCACAATCTTCACATCTTCTAGCTTTGATTTCTCTAACTTGGCATCGATCACATAGGCTTGGAAAAACGAACATCCTTTTACTAAGCACTTTCGTGCCTTTGCCATTGTGCTTATTGCCACTTCCCCTTTTCTCTTTTCACCATAGATGACAACGACTTCGCCAGAGGGGTTGGGAAGTCGAATCAACTTCTTGGAACATACGATCTCGGCATGACTGTTTGACAACCAATCCATGTCGACCACAACATCAAAACCCCCGATTAACATCGGCAGTAGATCAATCGAGAATTCTTTCCCTTCGATACCAAAAGTACACTGCTTCAGAACATCTTGGATCAGAACTTGACTACCATCGGGTATTTCTACCACTAATGCATCCTCAAGACTAGTTGTGGGCATAGAAATCTTCTGATGGAACAATTCAGATACGAAAGAGAAACTGGCACCTGTATCGAATAAAATACGAGCAGGTACAGAGTTTATAAGAAAAGTACCCGATACCACATCAGCGGATGCCTTGGCCTCATCGGCCGTCATCTGAAGTGCTCGACCCAGAACCCTCGGAGGGTTCTCCTTCTTTTCTGCCACACTACCCGACTTGAGCTTCGGGCAATCTCTCTTCACATGCCTCGACGCCTTACACTCGAAGAAGACCATCCCCGCGATAGAACAGTCGCGGGCGGTGTGATCATTCTTACCACACTTGAAGCAGAATCTAGTAGTGGGGTTACAATTACCATGGTGCTTGGTTCGACATTTCGGGCACCATCTTGCTTCTTGATAACCGCTGAAGTTGCGGTTTCCGCCAAAAGGTCGGGTTCGCTTGGGAGGTACAGAACTGCTCTCCCATTTTCTCTTATCGGTCACCACCACTGTATTCTCAGTTTTGCTTCTCGCGAACATATCTTCCATGAACTGAGCTTCCTCGATCATCTCTCGGAGGTTAGAAGCTTTGGAATTGTGGACCATAGATTGCATGTCTGTTGGTAAGCCATTGAGATATGCCTTCATCTTGTCTTTCTCCGTTGGGGCAGCGTGCCCCACCAATCCAAGCTTTTCCATGAACTGACGGGTATACTCCCTCACCGTCAGGCTTCCCTTTACTAGAGACCGGAATTCTTTCTCGATTCGGTCCATTGTTCTTTCATTGCAGAACTCTTCTAACAACTTTTTCTTGAACTCGTCCCAAGACAACTGAGCCAACACAGCAGGAGATAGGGTGGATTGGATGACATTCCACCAAATGAGTGTAGTATCCCTCAGCAGTTGGGTACTGAACCGCACTCTCTGATCATCTCCGCATTCGGAAGAGCCAAAAGCTTGTTCAACCGCTCGGATCCATTTCACACATATGGTCGGGTCATCAGAACCATAGAACTCTGGCAGTCCGCATCCCAGAAAGGACTTGTAGGAACAACTTTTCCTATTTCCCGGAGCACCAACAATTTCGTGCTCCTCAGCCCTGACCCCTGTACCAGCGCCTCCAGGACCCGCTACAATGTTTTCCACAATCGTCTCACTCCTCCGATTGTTCACATCGCGGTCCTCAATCACTTTCAGTAGAAACTCTTGCTGCTTTGCCATCTCTTCCCTCCTTGCCAACATCATGTTGGCCATCAACTCAGACGGGGAACTAGCATCCCTGATGACTGGGTGGGACGAAGCCAGGTCTACTCGCGGAATGACCTCTGGCCCCCCACCTAGCCTTTGCTGAACAAGTGGTCGCACAACAACCTCAACTCCCTCCGGCTGACCAGCGGTAGAGGCTGTCGCTTCTAGACCATCAACACGCGTACGCGGTCTTCCGCGCGTACCTACCATACTGAACTGCTACACAGAGCAGAGAAAGAGATAAGAGAGAGGTAGGAAAACATGAAGGAAAACGTACTACCACATTACCAATTGTCATATTAACAGCAAATCAAGCACTCTTACGTACAATATCCTCATAATAACATTAGCTAAGTGAAATTATGAACATATAACACATAACGGTTCTTGTCACCACCACTACAACGCCTGATAAACGTACTTTCCGTCGACTTTATGACTAACCCATCTTAAAAGTTTTACCCAACTCACGAATCAATACTTAGCATACTCAGTCTAAGCCTATACATCTTACATTCATGCCTAGTTCGCTTAAAATAGGGCTCTGATACCAACTTGTAACACCCTAAAATTCAGAGTAAATTAAAACCTGGAAAACTTGGCAACATGACATTCGTATTGATATAAACCTCCCATAAAGGGGTTCAGTCCTTAAGACTTTACAAAACCTGCACAGATATAGGATTCATCAACTCACTAATCTAGACACCTCTATCAAGATTACATCAGTTGACAATCCATAATTCATCAAAAAAATGGGACTTAACAAATGCCCAGTTACAATACTAGTCATCTCAAAATGCCTCGAGACCAAACCCGTCTCTCAAAACCCTGGCAACCCACCGCTAAGGGAAACCTGTTAAACACATCATTTGAGAAAAAGTGTTAGGCTTAAAGCCTAGTGAGAACATACAGTTCATAAATCTCAAGAGATATAATCAAATGCATCAAAGTAAATCTTTCCAAAGGTTTAGTTATGCAAAATACAGTTCCTTGATAACATACGGACAACCGGTCCAAAACACATCTTCCGATGACAGGGATTACCCGATTTACCAAGAATTATAGTGGAACACAAAGTAAGCCACAAATCCGAGTTATGAGCTAAATACATGGAACCATGGCTACGAACGCTTCGGTCCGTACTACGATGTGAGGGAGGCCCCCAAGGAACCAGTCATAATCTTTCGTTAGACTACATTTGACCCATGGCTAGTAACCGGTCTCACATAACCGTACTAAGTGCCCTGGAAGATCAAATGTATCTAACTACAACAGAAGGGGTACAAACATCCCAACAATAAGCCGACTCGATACCTAGGGATCCACTAGTATAGTCATGACTTGTCACAATATTTCATGTGACCATCAAAGCTAGATAAATAGCTATCAACACATTTATATTTCAAAATGCCGTTTTCAAGATCAACTGCTGGTAAGAAAGATAATCATAAAACCAGTTTATATACATTTTTTCAAATAAGCCACACACTGGGCAAGTAAAACATTCTTTTACTTCGACAAGATGGAACCCATCATTTTAGTCAAAAGTGTTCGGGAACCCTAAATTATCTCAAAAATCCCAAGTTATATCAAAATGTAATAAACGGAAAATCAAAAAACGTAGAGATATATAGGAGTTAAAAACACAATCTTTGACATATATAACAGTTTAGAAAAGTTAGTAGGAACTCACCTCAGATTTCTTCCTTCTAACGAATGCTACCTATGACAACACCGAAAGAATCGGTAAGTCAAAACATCGATAAATCTCCCACTTCCTGACTAAAACTCAAAGATAACAGAAGCGAACAACGAGCAAATCCTAGTCCGGTCGAATACCACTTCCGGTCAAACGCATACCGGTCGAGTGCATCTCCCGGTCGAATGCATACCGGTCGAGTGCAACCTCCCGGTCGAATGCATACCGGTTGAGTGCAACATCGGTCCTTAGCATGTACGGTCGTCTTGTTCACCAAGAACACGCCGGAGATACTGAAACCAGATCCAAACCGAAACCCTCAAATCTCGAAATCGAATGGTTAAAAACCTTAACCACGAGATTCTACACGTCTAAAAACATTCAGATCAAAGCATTAAGCTAGATTCGTACCTTGATTTGTCTGAATCGATCGAACACTTCTACTCCTGCTTCTCTCTCTCTCTCTTCAAAAACTGATAAAATCTGAGATTTGAGATATTTATCAAAATATCTAAACTTGATTTGTATATATATAACCCAAGTTACATTTAACCCCCCTGAACTTTGGGTAACGGTCAACTTTTCACCCAACTCCAAAATTCAGGGTGTTATAGACGGCGCCTTAAAGGTTGTTGAAACCCGTATCTTTGAGAAGGTGGAGGAAGAAATTGGTAGTATTAAACGTCTTTTGAAAGGGAAGGATCCAGTTATTCAACCTGAGCCTGTACAACATAGTCAGCAAACTCCAAACACTCAACCTGTTGATTTATCTATTGATAAGCTTAAATCTTTGTTGTTTGCAAAATTGTTATCTCAAGCTCCGAATTCTCAGCAAGATACAGATCTTCTTACCCTTCTGCAATCCCACCAACAAAATCAACCGCCACATATTGTTCAACCAGCAAATGTGGTTAGTGCTTCAGAGTTTCATTCTTTCAAATATGATATTTTGTTTGCTCTATCTGAAATCAAACAAGTAGTTCAAACTTCTTGCAAAACCCAGGCAGTTGTTTCTACTAGAGAACATGATCATGATCCAGATAATGATCATGAGGGGGAGAAAAGGGAGAAACAGGCAGCTGCTACTGGATCTGGTGTATCAGTTATGGTGGAAGAGAGAACTGAAAATGTTGAAGGTGAGGAAAGGGGAGTTGATCATGATTCTGAGCAGAATGATCAAGTGGAGATTGTGTTATATGTTGGAGAAGGTTTTGAATCGAGGGTTGAAAAGCCTATGATTGCAACAAGGCAGGAAATTCTGGAGATTACATGTCTTCCTAATCCTGATGTTATAGCTCTTAAAGATGATACTTTTGACGAAGCTGATGCAAAGTATGAGTTGTATTGGAAAGTGAAAGCGGAAGAGCATAAAAATGAATTCTTGGAGCTGGAATCTGATGATGAAGTTGTTGATGTTACTGAGTTTGTTAAAAGAGCTCAAGAGATTCCAGAGAATGAAGCTAGTATTCTTGATGATCTATTTGAGGACAGAGATACAAATGCATTGAATGATATGTTTGCTCAGAGTACACCTGAGGGACTACATTGAATGATATGTCATGTTCATGAGCATATTCCTGAACCAAGTATTGTTGTAGTTCAGTTTGTTCCTTCATTCAGTGAGTTTTGTTCTCATCCCAGTGTTGTTCAAACTGATGTTGTTGTGCAGAATGTTAATATGAATGTTGAATCAACTGTTAATCCTGATTCTGATGTTCATATGTGTAAAGACTGATTTTGTAGTAATCATTGTACTTATTTTCAGTAGTCTTAACTGTGCTTATCTTGCTTATCTGTATTGGTTAACACCTGGGGTATTTAAGTCCTTTAGGTGTTTTGTTGTTTGTAACTTTGGACGCATACTTTGAATACACAGATCATTTGGCGCTCTCTACTTTCTCTCTCTACTTTCTCTCTCTACTTTCTCTCACTACGATTTAGAGATTCTTGGACTCACAATTGGTATCAGAGCTAATCTGAATCTTGAGAGGACTGAGAGAATTCGTTTTTGATTCTAAATTTGTGGATTAAAGCAGAAAATTTGATCGATTTTCTTGATTTTTTTTCAAGAAAATCTCGTTTTTTGCTTTTTCATCAAATTTGGATTGTTTTCTAGACAAATTGGTTTGCAAATTGTTTCTTTGGAATCGATTTTGGTTGTAGATCATAATTGATTTACTTCTTTTTGCAGGAAAAACAGTATTTGATCGTTTATTTTGAGAAATCTTGATTTTCTGGAAACTCGTTTTCAGGAACTGTTTCATTTTGAAAATCTCGATTTTGTGGTTTTTGATCGATTTTGTTGATTGAAATGTGTTAGAAACCTATTTTCGTTCAATCTTGTGTGAATTTGTTTCATTAATTTCATGGATATAATCGAATTTTGCAAGTTTTTCTTGATTTTCAGAAGTTTGCGCCAGATCTGAACTTTGCGCTAGTTCATCACAGGTTTGCGCGAGTTCATCTGGTTTGCGCTAGATTCATCGAGTGCCATCTTCGTCATCACGAGAAGTTCAGACTTTGCTCTTAGTATTCATCACGCAAACTTTAGTTTGCGTCTCCTTCTGTTCACGAGAAGTGATCTTTGCGTCTCCAGTGCATCAAGCAAAGCTCAGTTTGCATTTCATTCAGCTCACGAAAAGTTTCATTGTGTTCAATAGCTCACGAGAAGTAAAGTTTGCGTCTCAAATTTCTCGCGCAAAGATCAATTTGCGTCTCTCTTTTTTCGCGAAAAGTTTAGATTACGCCTCACGCTTATCACGCAAAACTCAATTTGCGCGATCAAAATCTCACGCAAAGCTCAGTTCTCGTCTTCAACGTCTCACGCAAAGTCCAGTTTGCGTCTCCCTTGGCACGCGGAAAGTCTACTTTGCGCCACTATCTGCTCACGTAAATCTCAAGTTTGCGTTAGATTTCAACTTTCAGACTTCAAGTTTTTCAGACTGTGTTTTGGATCAGAATGTCTTTGCAAGCTCAATTCTACAAGAATGATCTGATGATGTCTTTAGGATCTGATACTCGCCCTCCGATAGTGATAAATTAGAATGAGTTTCAGCAATGGCAGGACAGATTCATCAATTTCATAGAGAGACAACCAAACGGTGAAAATATGATGAAATCTCTGACTGATGGTCCAATGATAAAACCAATGAAAGATATTCCTACAGTTGGAAACATACCAGCTATGAGGGTTGAGAAGTTGATGAGTGAATATGATGCAGATGAACTTTTGAGATATCAAACTGATAGTCAAGCAAAGTCAAATCTGATTCTTGCTCTACCCAACTCCATCTACAACATAATTGAATGTTTCAAGCAAAATCCTATGCTTATGTGGACTCAACTAGAAAAGATAATGCTTGGTTCAGCCATGGTTACTCAACTTCGCCAGACCAGATACATGAACAATTTTGAAGAATTTAAGGCAAAAGATGGAGAAAATCTGAAAAGTGTATTTGATAGATTTGGGGCTGTCATCAATGATCTGTACAAGATAAAACTGACAAACACAGAACTGGAATCGAATCTGAAATTCTTGAATTCTCTTCAACCGGAATGGAGCAAATCTTGTCACCGGATGGGGAATGATGTCAGGATCTCTATTATGCCAATTCAAGAATTGTATGAGATCTTAATGTCTGATGAGAATCTGGTTTTGGAAAAGAAAGCTAAGATGGAAAAGAAGAATAAGCCAATAAAACTTTTGATCCAATTGCCCTCTTAGCAAGTCAGCTAGCCGAACAAGCTTTGACAGAAGATGCTTATGATGGTTCAACAGAAGATGATGGTGAATCTTTGGAAAAAGAAATGATACTTCTCTCGCAACATTATAAAAAAATCCAGCATAGATCAGGATCAAACAATCTTCGTTTCACTTCCGGCACAAAGAAAGTGGAACCCGATGCTCCATCAAAACCATATGTACCAAAATATGAGCCTGGAAAAGTGGTTGAACCGAAAAAGGATGATGAGAAGGTTATGAATTGCTACAACTGTGGGAAACAGAGTCATATAGCCAAAGATTTTCGGGTGAAGGTGGTCAAAGATTCTGCTTTCTACAGAAAGAAGCTGGAACTGGCAGAGAAGAGAGAGAATGGCACCATCCTGCTTGCTGAAGAAGAATATTGGTTGGATCATTCTGATAATGAAGTTGAACAAGAAAAGACTGCTGCCATGTGTTTCATAGGTAATGACAAGAGCGATGATGAAGATGAGGACACCTCAACAGATGAATCTGAGGTAATTTCTGAGTTTGATTATAATTTCATCTTATCTCAAATGAACGTTATTATCACTGCTTTACATGATTTACATTCAAAGTTCACATCTGAAAAGTTTGATAATCAAGAAAAGTCTGTTTTAATTGAAAAACTGCGAATTTCTCTGAAAGATGAAAAGAGTATTTTAACCGACACAAAAGAGAAATTTCAGAAGCAGTTGGATGATTTATAAAATTCAAATCAGACTTATCGTGATTCTTTGACTGAACTGACTAATTTAAATCAAAATCTTTCTGATAAAATAATTGATTTAGAAGGAAAATTGTATAAGAGAGAACAAACTGAGCAAACCATCTATATGAATAAACCAAGGAGTGAAGAAGCTATAAAGGAAAAGTGGGGACTTGGTTTTGAAAATCCGCATTTTTTAAAATATGCTAAAACAGAAGTACCTACTTTATATGGGTATGATCATTTAAATTTTGCAAGATATGCACCTCAGTTTAAATTCTTTTGGACAAGTGAAGAACAAATTTTAGAAAATGAAAATGAGAAAAGAATGAAAAACAAGAGGATGGAAATGCCATTTGTTTATACTTCTGAAAATGCCAAGTATTTTCCTGACCAATCAAAGAAATCCATAAAATTTCATGTTTTAAACATCAAGTCTTCCAATATATCTTCATTACCAAATGAATTTGTTGATATATATGCTAAAACTAATAAGGAAAATGTATCTCCTGTTTCTTATGATTCTAGGAAATACATTCCCCCATTAGTGTTAGAAGGTAAGATAGTTGGTCTTGAAGATAAATTGGAAGAACAAAGTCTTCAAACTGATTTAGAAAACAGTTTATTTCTTTTTATAATGAAAACAAGTTTTGAAGACAAACTTAATTCTGGATTTTCTATCGATTCTAAGGAAAATACTCAAGTTTCTCAAAACAGCGTGCATTTGCGCCACCAGTTGGTCACGCAAACTGAAACCTTGCGCCAGCCGTTGGTCGCGCAAAGTTCAGTTTGCGCCACCAATGGGTCGCGCAAACCTTCTCCTGACTTGTGCATTTTTGAAAATTCTCACTCCAAGGCTAGTTCTATTATGTCGAATGTTCAGTCTGATTTCTTAGATAAAGTTTCTTCTTCTGATCCAATTGTTGATGATTCTTTGACGCTAAATGATCAGTATTATAAAACAAAAACAAAGCGTAAAAGAAAAAGGTCAAAGAAGTCAAGGAAACATGATAGTGTCTTGTCTGAAAATTCTAATTTTTCTGATTCTTCTGTTTCAGATCGGACTGTGAAGAAGTCACCAAAGCTGATATGGAGGGTTAAGCAGCAATCACCAGAGTCTGAATTGTTAGGAGATAAATGTGTAGAAAGTCTTTGTGAAACTGATACATTTGCCTTTTGTTATAAAAACACAAAATATTCAATTCAGCAAATGGTTCATATTGCAAAGAATGTCTAATATTCTTCTTCTAATTATGATTCTGATGGTTATGTTTCTTCCTCTATTGATGATTGCATTCTTGAGTGTTTGAAAAATAAATCTTCGAAAAATAAACGACACAAATCTAACAAGAAGGGACACATAAGCATATGGGTACCTAAATCTGTGTAGTTTCTGTATGTGCAGCTTAGTCATTTATGGTATCTGGATTCGGGGTGTTCCAAACACATGACGGGCAACAAATCATTACTGTTATATTTTAAAGAAAAATGTTGCAGTCGTGTTAAGTTTGAAAACTGTGAGACTGCTCCCATTCTAGGTTATGGTGATCTTGTTCAAGGTAATATTACTATCAAGAGAGTCAGCTACGTCGAAGGCCTTAGTCACAACTTATTAAGCATCAGGCAGTTCTGTGATAAAGATCTTGAAGTCAGCTTCAAATCTAAACGCGTTGCTATGAAGAATGACATTGGCAGGGATTTACTGGTAGGAAAGAGAAGATCCAATTTGTATACCATTGATCTTTCCAACGTTAAAATCCCATCCGACATCTGTTTTCTATCTAAAGCTTCAATTCATGAAAGTTGGATTTGGCATCGACGACTAGCTCATCTCAACTTTAAATACATGGATCGCCTTGTCAAGACTGATATAGTGAGAGGTCTCCCAGTACTTCGTTTTCAGAAAGACCACCTCTGTCAAGATTGTGAGAAAGGAAAGATGAAGAAAGCTCCTCATAAGCCAAAGCCTGAACCCTGCACTTCGGACATTCTTGATATACTTCATGTTGATTTATGCGGACCGATGAAGACAAACAGTATTGGAAAGAAAAGATATGTCTTAGTGGTTGTTAATGATTACTCAAGGTATACATGGGTTAAGTTTCTCAAGTCTAAAGATGAAACTCCCGACATTCTCATCAACCTCATCAAAACAATCCAGACCAACAAGCAAAAAGCAGTCAAGATTGTCAGATCTGACAATGGTACTGAATTCAAGAACAACACTCTTCAGGAATTCTACGAGGATCAAGGCATTCAACAACCGTTTTCTGCTGCCCGAACACTGCAACAGAATGGGGTTGTTGAAAGAAGAAACAGAACGCTTGTATAAGCTTCCAGATCGATGCTTGCTTATTCGGGTCTTCCTTTGTCTCATTAGGTTGAAGTTGTCTCAACTGCTTGTCATACTCAGAACAGATCAATTCTACATCGCCGATTCAACAAAACACCATATGAGCTTATGAACGGTATCAAACTGAATGTCAAATACTTCAAGTCATTTGGGTGTAAATGCTATGTTCTGAATGACATAGACAATCTCAACAAGTTTAGTCCAAAGGCAGATGAGGGTATCTTTCTTGGTTATTCATCTAACTCTGCCGCTTACCGAGTCTTTCTTACTTCTGCAAGAAAAGTGATAGAGAGTGTCAATGTCAAATTTGACGAAGCTGCCGATTTGGTTTCTGGTCAATCAGATCAAGAACCCACACCTACAGAGAATTCAGCTTCTGAATAAATCAGTTCAGAACCTTCGCTACAACCGTCAAATCAGGATTCTTCTACTTTTTTACTTAATATTTCTGATTTTGATTTTCTGTTTGAAAATTTTTATGATGATGTGCCTAGATCTAACTCTGAAAATGTTTCAAATGTTTTGAATCAGGAAACTGTGAGCACATCTACTCCAAATTCCGCTGCATCTATCTCTGAAACTGATGCTGTTCCAGTTTCTCATGTCACTCAAAAGAATATTTCTGATCCTGATCCAGTACAATCAGAAACTGAACCTATTCAAGACGAATCTGTTCAAGATCAATCTGGTCAAGAAGAATCAGTTCAGGAAGAAGAACAAATTGTTGTTATTCAACCAACTCTTTCAAAATCTGATCCAGATATTGTTGAGCTACATTCTCCTCCAGTTGAAACTATCTCTATCTCTTCAATTGACATAGAAGCTCCTGAACCTTCCTCTCAACAATTAGAAGTGGTTCAAGATATTATTGATCCTCTCCCTAATACCACCAAATGGACAAGATCTCATCCCATTCATCAAATTATTGGTGATCCTCAAGCAAGTGTGTCTACACTTTTCAAGACGGCAACTTCCAACGAATGTCTCTTCACTTGCTTTCTAAGCAAGATTGAACCAACCAAAGTCTCTGAAGCATTGGAGGATCTGGATTGTATTATAGCTATGCAAGAGGAGCTAAATCAATTTGACGCGCTGAAAGTTTGGAGACTTGTACCACGACCAAAAGGAAGGAGCATAATTGGAACAAAGTGGATATTCAAGAATAAGAAAGACAAAGATGGTATCGTCATTCGTAACAAAGCAATATTGGTAGCCAAGGATTATCGACAAGAAGAAGGAATTGACTACGATGAAACGTTCGCGCCGGTCGCAAGATTAGAAGCTATCCGGATGTTTCTGGCTTTCGCTGCTTAACGAAACTTTACTGTATATCAGATGGATGTGAAGACAGCTTTTCTGAACGGGAAACTGAAAGAAGAAGTCTACGTTTCTCAACCAGATGGGTTTGTTAACAAAGATCATCCAGATCATGTCTACTTTCTCGATAAACCGTTGTATGGCCTGAAACAAACACCGAGGGCGTGGTATGATGAGTTGTCAGCCTTCTTGATCAAATCTGGGTTTACCAAAGGATCCATCGATACCAATCTTTTCATTTATAGATCTAACTTGGATTTTTGCTTAGTTCAAATATACATAGATGATATTATCTTTGGTGCGACTAACAAATCTTTATGTACTTGGTTTTCTGATCTAATGACTTCTAGGTTTCAGATGAGCATGATGGGAGAAATCAATTTCTTCCTCGGCTTACAAGTGAAGCAGATTCCAGATGGAATCTTCATCAATCAGTCAAAGTACGTATTTGACATCTTGAAGAAATTCAAGATGGACAAATCCACTTCAATCGGCACGCCGATGGCTCACGGTGCCAAAATTGGATTAGACCCAGATGGAAAAGCTGTGGATATAAAGACTTATCGAGGAATGATCGGATCACTGATGTACCTAACAGCAAGTAGCCCGGACATAATGTTCTCTACCTGCCTATGTGCCAGATTTCAAGCCAAACCAAAGGAATCACATCTGTTGGCAGTCAAGCGCATATTTCGCTACATCAAAGGAACTCCATACTTAGGTTTGTGGTATCCTAAGAGTTCTGACTATAAACTGATTGCTTATTCTGATGCAGATTTTGGTGGAAATCAGTTAGACCGGAAAAGCACATCAAGTCACCTTCAATTTCTTGGTGACAGACTGATAAGTTGGGAGTCGAAGAAGCAGAACTGTATGTCTATTTCAACTGCAGAGGCAGAATACGTCGCCGCAGCTAGTTGTTGCGCTCAAGTGCTTTGGATGAAGACACAACTTCGGGATTACGGGATGTTGTACAAAACAGTGCCTATATATTGTGACAGCAAATCCGCGATCGCGATATCAGTCAATCCGGTCCAGCACACAAAGACCAAACACATAGATATGCGGTGCCATTTCATAAAGCATCATGTAGAAGAAGGTACTATTGAATTATATTTTGTCCCAACTGAATATCAACTTGCTGATATCTTTACAAAAGTTTTAGATTAAAAACGTTTTAATTTTCTGCTTTCAAAACTTGGCATGTTGAATTTAAAAGTTTAAATCTTTACAAATTTTATTATATAAAGTAAAATTTTACAGATTTTCTTTCTTTTGAATAAAATGTGTGTCTAGGATCTTTTTCAAGTTGTTTGTTTATATTGAAGTTTTTTATGTTCAACTTTCAAGTCTTACAAAAGTCAAAAAGTCGGCAACATGTTTGAAGCTTTTGATTCTGCTTTAAAGATATGTGATTCGGAATATTTATAGTTTACTTTGCTTTGACTACCTAAGTGATCAGAATTATAGATCGGAGTGAAAATATGGGCTAAGCACTTAGATGTTGACCTGAGTGATTGAGATGAATAATAAATATATAAAATTTAGAAATCTATGAGTTTAAAAGTTTGTACCTGTGGCCTTTCTGGTTTGGGAAAGTAAGTTCCGTAGGATGCTTGTCATCTGGTCCCCTAAGGTCAATTGGTCTGGGAGTGATCGAACCCAAATCCTTGTATAGAACCAGATTGAAAGTCATGTTCTTCTGGTATGAATGGGTTTAGGATGTGTCGATGTAGCCTTTCTGATCCGGGAAAGTAAGTTCCAAGGGGTGCTTGACACCTAGTCCCCTAAGGCCATCTGGTCTGGGAGCGTCTGACCCAAATCCTGCAATAGGGTTAGATAGAAAGTTACGTTTACGACATATTCTTTACTTACCAAACTTTTTGATTAAAAGATGCCAAAGTGCACATGCTTAAAAGATGCCAAAGAGCACACTCATGTGAAGATGCCAATGTGCACAATGCTAAAAGATGCCAATGAGCACACATCTCATGATACTTGGTGAGATGTTTGAGTTGCGATAAACCTGTAAAATTGTGAAAGTCTTAATTTTTGATGGCTTAGTGTTAGTACATGCAAAGTTCTCTATAATATTTTTAGAATTGCATTTTTCTTGAAGCTAATAGAAGTTTGCATGCGAGCACACTGAATAGATTGCTGGAAGTTTTTGAAACTGAACATGTCTTAACTTGATATGCAATGAAACTTGTCTCTGTATCCAACAACACACGCTTGATTTCAACTGATTGATAAATCTGTGATATTTTACTGAGTAGACTTTAATTTGTTTAGTGTTTAAAATTTTATATGTTCAGTTGTTTCAAAATTTATATTCAGTATGATTTTCTTTTTACACTGATGTCTTAATGTTTGTGTATCCATATTTTTGTACACTGGTTTGTGCATTTTTCGAGGGGGAGAGAACATCTGACTGCAAATCTCATAACATTCTGTTTTTTAGGGGGAGTTAATTTAGCTGATAAAATACTTCACGTACTGATCAGAAATTCATCAGGTAAGTATTTCTGATATTTTTATGCAAATGTTGATCTGATTTGTTAATTTATGTGCATTTGTGTAGGGGGAGTAAAAAGAGCTTGGCAAGTAAGTTTCTGATATTTTTTTTATGTGTCATCTTAGTAAAAAAAAATTTAAAGGTATAATTTTTTTTAGTGTTATTTTGTTTAGTATAAAAAGTTTGCTCTTATTTCTTTTTCATTTTTTTTTGCCTCCTTATTTTGAACGCTCATTTCACTGTTCATCTTCCTCTCATTTCCCTCTGCGCCGATTTTCATTCATCTTTGTTTTCTACCTTGTTAATCTTTCGATTCAGGTATGTGTTTTACTTTTATTTTGTTTTGTAGTAATGTTTAGTATTACATTGTTTCTATCTGATTTTGATTTCGTATATCTTACTGTGCGAATTTTTTTTTTTGGTACTATTCATCGTCTTCTAACATCAGATCGAGCTTTTCTGTCAAATCGAGTGTTGGGTTTTTCTTAGTTCATAATTTCGAACCTCAGGTATGGATTTCTAACCATTTGATTTGGTGTTTATGTTTCGTTTTTGTATTTTGAGTATTTCGCGACTTTTCATTTATGGTTTTCGAAAATTTTCAAATTTTTGGGTTTAATACTGATGTTAATCAGTATTTCTTTGGTCAATAAATACTTTTAAATGTTTGTATATGAATTTCGGATCATAGATTCTAATTTTCCTTTGAATTTTTCGAAACTCAAATAAGAACTCGCGAAATATGTCAAGTTTTCTAGGGTTTTGCGTATCAAGATGGTCACGCAAAGTTTACTTTGCGTAACCAGTGGGTCACGCAAAGTTTACTTTGCGTTACCAGTGGGTCACGGAAAGTGTTCTTTAGGTAACCTCTTTGACATGCAAACCTCGTTGTTGTGTGTTGTTTTCGTTTGAAGTGTAGTTTGCGTAACACATTGGTCATGCAAAGTCTACTTTGCGTCACCTCCGTGTCACGCAAACCTTTGTGGTTTTTGTGTTGAAAATTTTCAGGTCATGTTTTCATAACAAGTTAATCACGCAAACCTCAGTTTGCATTATGAACTGAATACGCAAACTTCAGTTTGCGTATCATGCTTGTCACGCAAACCTCTCTTTGCGTATCTAGTTCATCGCCCAAACCTCTCTTTGCGTTTCTCACTTGTCACGCAAACCTCACTTAGAAAAAAAAAATCATTTTTTTTTTGTTTTTTCTTATCTTGTCTAATTTTTCTTTGTTTCTGTTTTCCAGGTTATTCCATGGCTTCTCAAACTCAAACTGATCCTGTAATTCAAGATGAGAATGTTATTATCGATGACCCATCTGATCGCGCTTCACATGAGACGCCTATGTCGTCTGTTCCTTCTGTTGGAGCAAATCTATCTGCATCTCGCCGTTCACTGAACGATGTATTTCCCACGTTGATGTATATCTTGCCGTATAAGCCGAACAACTACTACGTGGATTTTGATCGAATCAAGTTTCATCCGGTGATACGTGCTATTCTCAAAGGTCATCTGCTCGCACCAACTCTTACTTATTGTGCCGATGTTCCTGAAGTTTATCTTCAACAGTCTTGGCATACAATTACCAAAAATGAGCTAGCTCGGCCTCATCGATTTGACTTACAGATTGACCAGTTTGAATCATTCCTATCATACAAACGTCTTCGGCTGATCTTAGAACTTCCATAACCGAATTCAAGACCAGGACGCACTTCTTACGATCAATTTCCATGTGAATTGGATGTTTTTGAAGGTATTAGGAATCTTGGTTATCTTGGCACTCTAAATAGGGTCAGTGACTTTGATAAGTCCAACCTCCCTCCAGTCTGGTATGAATTATTCTCCGTTCTAAATAGGTGCCTAACTTCGAAGCATTCTGGCACGGATAATGCGAGTCTGCACTATCTGCGGTTATTCCATGCCGTTGTCTATGACCTGCATGTAGACTATACCTACATTTTCTGGACTGAATTGTCAGAGAGGGTTCAAGACAAGAGGACGAATAAGAAGAGGAAGTTTATTCCGTTTGTCAGATACATGAAGCTAATCGTTCGTAGCATGCTCAGGAGTAATTCAGCTATTCCTCGAAGATTAACTTGGCCTCAGATCCCGGATAATGAAATGACATATATTCAGAAACCGAAGCAGTCCTTCAATTATTCTATGACTATTCCGTATGCTCTCATCGCACAATATACTGACATGACAGATGACAGTGTCATTCAGTATTGCATGGAAAATGAGTTCTTGGAAGCTGATCAGGATGAGCCGATTAATGATGAACGAACAGAATATGCTAATGCAGAACAAGAGGTTAAAGAACAAGAGATTGAAACAGATGTGGTAGATAAACAAATCAATGATGTTCTTGCTGATATTGTCATTGACCCGGTTGTTCATGATGTTTCTGATACTGCTGATGTTAATGCTGATGAAGATGAAGATAGAGATTCTGATGATGATATTCATGATGATATTCCTGGCAGTGAAGATGATGACAATGATGATCATGATGGAAATGACTGTGATCAACCAACTCTTCGGGTATATACAAGGCAATCCAAGGAACCAGAAGTAGATGTTTCAGAAGAAATTGTATCAAAAGATGAATCTGTTTCTATTATTCCTTCAGTTGCTAGTATTCAAGTGGATGAATTGGATTTAGCGTTTGCTCAAGCCTCAGCTCAGATACAGAGTCAAGCTCCAACAACTTCTCTTGCTGCTATTCATTCTACAACCGTTTCAGCTGTAGAGCTTTCTTCTGTTCAAGCTCGGGTTTCTTCTAATAAATTCACCACTCTGAATGAGGTGATTCGTCAACTGTCAGATAAGTTGGATGTTGAAAAAGAGGCACAGATTCAGAAGTTGAAGACTTTCTTTAAAGGAAAAATGCCAGAAATTGATACTTCCGTGATTCCTCAAGAGATTCCTTTTCCAAGACCATCTGGTGTTATTATTCGTGAACCGTCTTCTGCACATGTCTCAACTACTGCTCCACCGATTGTATCTCTTCCGATTCCTCCTTTGTTTACTCAGTCTGCGGGTATTTCTACATTAGTTCCTACTGGTACATCTTCAAGATCTTCTCTTCACGATCTTCCAATATCTGAGTTGACTGATCTGCTTTACTCTCGTCTATTGTCTATGTCACCGCCACAACATCAAGATCAAGATCTGATTTCTCTTCTAAGGAATTTCCAGCCTATGCCGCCTCCAGTTCCTACGTCTGATTCTGAGAGAATTACTGCTTTAACTGAAGAGTTCCAGTCTTTCTGATCTGAAGTTCAATCTAGTTTTGCTGATCTTAAGTCTTTCATGACTCAAGCTTTTTCTGAACTTTCTAACAGATTTGATTTTCATACACAGAGTTGCAGAACTGAGGTAGGTCCGTCTCTTAAACGCCGACATGACCAAGATGATCCAGATCATCAAGGCCATGAGGGGGAGATGGTAAAGAGACCGAGAGTGGAAGGATCTTATTCAGCTAGAGAAGATCAATCTCAAGAAGAGGTGGCTGTTGATACAGAAAAGAATGCTGACAACGTTCAAGACTGTAGCATTCAAGATCTAGTGAATATCATGATTGAAAAAGTTGATTTGTCTTCTATGTCAAATGTACTGAACATTTCTGAACAATATATAGAGAAAAATATGAAGATTGTTGTTTATATTGATCCTGACACTGCATCAAGACCAATTAATTTAGAGGATTCTGAAGCTGCAAATGACATGAGGTCATTCTTTGCAAATTTCATTAAGATTAACTCAGATGATGATGATGACACAATATTTGAGAAGATTTGCAAAGTAAAAGAAGAAGAATGTGAAGACATAGTTCTGATATCTAACACTGAAGATGACACTGTCTTTATGGATGCTAAAGATGAAGAAATTTCAAACATGCTTTATGGAGATCTTCCATCTCAAGAAGAGATTCCTGAAAATGCTCCAGCTACTTCTACTCCTGCTGATGATACTGCTCCGACTACCACTGTTCTTTCAAGCTCATTTGAAGTTGGTCAGTCGTCCAGAGCACAAGTTGATGTTCCTCCTTCTGAATCTGTGATTCCACCGTCTATTCTTGAAGAAGGACCAGCTTTGACCAGGCAAGAGAGACAAAGAATTCTTCAACAAAGGTATATGGCTTCAAGGCAAAGATCTGCTTTTCTAGAAGATTCACAGAGTAATATTTTCGTTTCTAGAAGAAGGCCGATCAACATTTATGCTATCCTTGGTGTTGAAAAGGAGTCAGAAGCATATCAGTATGAATACTCATCAAGTGTCAGCGCCGTAGAAATAATCTTGTATCTTCTCCGCATCTGATTGTCCGAGTTATCAGTGTCACTATAAACAAGTTAGTTAATATCTGGTATCTGGAATTCGAAGTGGAAAGAAGAGATTGCAATCGATATACTTTCTCTGAGGCTGATTTTTCAGATCTTTCTATTGATGATATTGAGTTTTTATATGATCATTTCAAGAATCTTTATCATAGAACTCAGGATGTTTCTCATGCACTGTTTGTTATCAAAAGATTCATTCGACGGCAAATCAGATTCTTCAGAGTGTGATTTTCAGATGACCGTTGAAAGCTTTCAGCCAGTTGTAAATCTTCAAAGGCCCAATCGAAGCTTGTCGGACTTAGATTCTTATCCTTTATTCACCATAGTCAAGATCCATATGGAGTTGTCTACAAGAATGGATCAAGTCAAAAATGCTTCCTCAGATTTGAAGAAATTGGTCATTACTCTGATGGAACCTTGAAGGTGATCAAGCTTAAGTTGGAACAACGTTTGAAAGAAGCTGAAAGAAGATTTTTGGAAACTAGAAGAAATACATTCCTGGTTGATAATGACGAGATTCGTCTTCTCAAGAGGACATTGAATACAATTCATGAGAGATTGAACCTCCGCTCAACTCTAAGACGACTGGAAGTTTTAGTTGGATTGAATATACTTCGTCAAAGAGAAGAGCATCAATGATTACTAAGGGGGAGATTGTTAAGACTGATTTTGTAGTAATCATTGTATTTATTTTCAGTAGTCTTAACTGTGCTTATCTTGCTTATATGTATTGGTTAAGACATGGGGTATTTAAGTCCTTTAGGTACTTTGTTGTTTGTAACTTTGGATGCATACTTTGAATACACAGATCATTTGGCGCTCTCTAGTTTCTCTCTCTACTTTCTCTCACTACGATTTAGAGATTCTTGGACTCACAATTTAATTGTTAAGTCTAAATAATTTATCCAAGATTTAATAGGTTAGTCAAAGATGTAAAAGTCAACATTGTCTTTGTAATAGATAGTCAAAGTTGTATTAGTTTCCTTAGCGATTATGTCTTGTTTAGAGTGTTGGTATAAATAGGGATATGGCTTTAGGTTTTGTAAGAATCATGTAAGCACGTCATTTGTAAGATTCAGACTTGTGGTTATTGAAGATCTACTTTCTCTCTCTAGTTTCCCTCTATAGTTCTTGATCATATTTGAGTAATTGCTTGATTGTTTTGGGATTTTATGATTAACAATTGGTATCAGAGCTGAACCAAACATTATCAGAAATGATTTGATCAAAGATTTGAATTGAAATCGGGATTTTGAGATCGAAAATTTGATTTTCTGAAAAAAAAATTCAAGAACTCGAGTTTGTTGAACTGTTCATTCGAATTTTATTGAAAAATCATTTTTGGTGCAAGAATATGGAATTATTGGATTCAAATTGTGTTGAGGATTGTTTCTTGTTTTGATTACATCTTGTAATTCAAACAAATTCGATGTCAATTTTTGAATTTTGAAATTTTCTTGAAATGTCGTTCGAACACTGTTCTTGAACGAATTCGTGTGAATTGTTGTTTTAAATCGAAATTTGATAGTAAATTTGTATTTCGTAGTGTTTTTCGATGGTTCTGATAAGTTCTTGAGATCAATTTTGCAGATTTGAATTGATTTGGATCGAAATGTGCAAGTCAGATACAAGTTTGCGCCAGATCCACGATTTGCGCGAGTTCATCTTCGATTTGCGCCAGTTCATTGACATTTGCGCGAGCTTATCCGGGTTTTAAGGAGAATTTCAGTTTGCGTCTTCATCAGATCACGCAAAGCTACAGTTTGCATCTTTAACTTATCACGCAAAGCATAGTTTGCGCATCTTGCAGCTCACGCAAATCTACTTTGCGTTTTCCTCTTATCACGCAAAGCATAGTTTGCGTTTTCCTCTTGCAGCTCACGCAAATCTAGCTGTTCATGCAAAGCAACGTCTCACGCAAACTTACTTTGCGCCATACGAGGATCAAGAGAACTTCACTTTGAGCTTCAATACTATCACGCAAAGTTCACTTTACCCTTCAAGGCTATCACGCAAAGTCTCACTTTGCGTCTTCAGTGGGTCACGCAAATCCTACTTTGCGTCTTCCACGGTTCACGAGAACCGTACTTTGCGTCTCACGCTGATCACGAGAATCTTGGTTTGCGCTACCTACACTATTCACGCAAAACTCAGTCTTGCGCCACCAAGTGTTCAAATTTTAAATTTTGTGCAAGATTTCAATTTGATCTGATTTTTTGATTTTCTGATTTACAGTTTGGGAACGATCATTCATATCAAGCTGATGTACTCATTCAAAATGGGATATTTTGCTGAGCTTGAAGAGAAGAACAGAAAGCTTGAATTAGAGAAAGTAAATCTGGCTTATGCTGTAGACTTTCACTCGAAAAGGTCAAAAGAATATTATGAGGAAAGCATCTTACTAAAAGAAGAAATCAGTGTTTTAAAGACAATCAATGAAGATCTTCTGAAAACATCTTCTGGACTAGATGATGAGAAGATAATTAGATTGGAATCTGAGAACGATGAGCTTAGAAAGAATATATCTAATTTGGAACAACAGCTTGCTGAAAATAAAGCTGATTTTGATACTGAAAAGAAAAGTTTTTCAAAGAAGTTCTCAGATTTTTCAAAGAAGTGTTTTGAAGAGAAGAAGACAGTTGATCTTAAATGCATTAAACTTTCTCAACAAATTTCCGATTTTGAGAAAGTACATTTTTTGGAAAGAGAGAAGTTTGCTCAAGAAAAAAAGGCCATATAACAAAAGAATGTGGGATTCTTTAAGGAACTATCCGGCGAGAGAAATGATTCAGAGAAAGAGTTTGAAGAAGAACAATCAATCTTTGAGACTGAAATCAAAAGATTGACTTCAAAGTTATCTGAACTATCTGCTAATGCGCTGAAAGAGCAGAAAACAAAGTCTGAGTTCTCGAAAAAGATTGACCTGCTTGTGAAAGAAAGAGACAACTTCGCTTCAACGATCAAAGAGCTTGAAAAGTCTGTTTCAAGATCAAATCAGAAATTTGTATCTTCACAAAGGTCAGTCAAATATTTTCATCAGATTCGTAGATCTAACATTTTCTATGATCGATATTTAGATGGTTCAGATACATATCCGAGGAGAAGAAGTTACAAGAAAGAGGAACTGATCTGGAAGAAGAAATCAGTCAAAGATGACAAGGAAGATAAACTGAATGGAAAAATATCATGTGTACATACACACAAAGCTAAGAAGAACAAAACACATAAAGTTAAACCTGACCATATATACTCAAAAGATCAATTACTCAGGTTTTCAGGTAATAAATTTTATTGTTCTTATTGTTGTACACATGATCATATCCACAAGACCAATGATCAATTCTGGTATGGTTCTTACTCGGTTTCCCCCACACGAACTGCAACTAACATTTTTGGACCCAAATACCAGTGGGTACCAAAGAAGAAAATTGATTCTGTGTTGCAGGCACCTCAAGTCAAGGGGCAGTAAGAGAACCATGGCTCTTGAATAACACAGTTCAGGACCCGCACCTCAATGTCAAGATTATGTCTTCTAAGTACACAACTTAGGACCCGTACTTCAAAGGAGTTTGACTTCTAAACATAACAGTTTAGGACTCGGACCTCAGCGATCAAAAGACCTTACTCCTGTGATAATAAGAGATATTACTCCAATACTCAAATGAAGACATCAACCTTCAAGGGGGAGTATACTCTTTTTGCATCCGATTGATATGATGGTCTACATCCCAAGAGAATTGATCTAATCTCTATCCTGTACTTTTTCACTGATAAGATTTTACTGATATGATGGTCTATAACTCAAAAGGGAGTGTCTGATCTCTATCCTGTTTTAACTGACATATTTCAGATGCCTAATTTAAGGAAGAGTAAAGGTGATGGCTTCTGATTACTTCAGATCAGAACTCATACTATAAACTGTTTTACTGCTTTTTATCATTTTATTTTCTGAATAAATGATATGAATAAAGTGGCTTCTGATCACATGACAGATCAGGACCTGTTCTTCAATGATCAAAGAAGGATATTATGCTAATATCCAGGGGGAGCTTATAAGATCTAAATCATTATATCATGATTTGAGGGGGAGCTGAAAAGGTAAATATCTTCTGTCCTAGATCTCTAATTGTTTGAAAGAAGAACAACTTTCGAGCATGAAAAACAGTTTCTTAAATGTTCAAACCACTTCTGATTCTTAAAAGATTTCATGAATTAAGAAGTGTGATTATAAATGTTTTTCATTTTTGAGCTTTATTGTTTAACTAACCGTGTGTTTCCAAAGATCAATACTTGTGTATTATCTTGTCCATATACTGTCAAGTATTCATACACACCGGTTCAGTATTTTATTTGAATTTGTTATTACCATGTCTCTAAACGAACCAATTTTTCGATGGTAATACCCCTGTTTGCTTTCAAAGTTGTTGAGCATCATTCATCTTTTTCATATTTGTGCTTTCATTGATAAATTGTTTATATTTGTTCATATAAACAAATTTCCAATTCTTTGATACCTTAACCATTTCATTTGATCTGATTGATAAATTGTCAGATTCTCAAAACAATTCTTTTGATTTCATTTCATTCATTCAATATCTTTGTTTTGAGAAATCTTCAAAGTTCAATTGCTCAAATCTCATGAGCAAACATTTTTTACAATGTTTTCATATTTGTGCTTCAATGTTCAAGTTAAACTGTTGAACAAATATTTTTTTAGGACTTTCATGGGATTCATGTGTGAGCTTAAATAGAACTTCCATGGATTCACGTAACCAGTGTTTCCTACCCCGGAAGTTATCCTTGAGTTATTGAGGGGTGAGGGGTCAAAATCAAAGAGTGGGGGAGATAACTCATCTGGTTGAGTTTTTCTCAGTGTGTGGAGCGGAAAAATGGAAATGAGAGTTTGGTTAGAAGTGAGCTTTAATGATAAAAAGAAAGAGGGTGTGAGATCAGAGTTAAAAGAATATCAGAACTCTGCACCAACCACTTTCTGAGTCGGGCAGCCACATCTACTGATTGGTTCACATTCTTTGGTGACCATCATTGAAACAGGCAGTGAGCCCATACCAACTCTTGCAATTACCCCACCAACCACTCCTTTCTTTCCCGAAAAAGAAATGTTTCATTTTCATTGGGGACGCAGCACATCTGTTATCTAGTCTTCACTCGGAAGATTTAGATATTGAAAAAGAAGTTGCCCCACCTTCGCACCTCTTTCATGCACATTGAGTCCGTGTAATATCTGTTGTTGTCTCAACAGTTTACACAATTTGAGCCTTATGAAACATAATCATTGTGCTAAATTCTTTCATACACATGCACGAGCACACAGAAAATTTGTTTTTCTGTCAGAACATTCATAGATAATCCTTGTGTTTTTCTGTCATCATCAAGCCAGCTCCTTAAATTGTACATTCGTTGTACACAATAACTTTGTGTTACTGAAAGACATTCCTAACTGTTTCATTTGTTGAATCAGGGTTACCAAGTTCATTATATCTGAATTTGAGAAGATTCGGGTATTTACAGTTCATGATTCAGTTATTCAGATTAAAGCGCGGCGACTGTCAAAGGGGAGATTGTTATTTGATTTCAAAGGGGGAAATCAAAGTCTGTGCTAAAATTGATGAAGTTTTGATGATTATGATGTTCTCAATCATCAAAAAGGGGGAGAATTTTCCAAAGATCAATTTCAAAGCTATGAAGAGTTGTCAATGTGAAAAATGTTTCCGCTAATTCAAAGACAAAAGACTCTGAAGAAAGATTGTTCAAAGATTTATCAAGATTAGTGAAAGTTTGTTTTTCAGAAGACAGTCCAGAGATCACAAGTGATGAAGATACAAGATCAAAGTTTCATCAAAGTTGTTACAAAGTTGTCAATGTTTTTCAAAAGTTTCAAGAATTCAGTTTTGCGTTCAAGGCAAGTTGACTTTTCAAAGTTTCAATGAGAAAAAGACTTTTCTAGATTCTTCAAGAGCTAATGAGTAAAGACTGTGAAAGCTTCAAAGTTCAAAGTTCAAGAGACAAAAGTTGAAGAATCAAGAGCTGAAGATCAATATCATTTTTTATTAAATCTTGAATACAAAGGGGGAGATTGTTAAGTCTAAATATTGTATCCAAGATTTAATAGGAAAGTCAAAGATGTAAAAGTCAACATTGTCTTTGTAATAGATAGTCAAAGTTGTATTAGTTTCCTTAGGGATTATGTCTTGTTTAGAGTGTTGGTATAAATAGGGATATGGCTTTAGGTTTTATAAGAATCATGTAAGCACGTCATTTGTAAGATTCAGAATTGTGGTTATTGAAGATCTACTTTCTCTCTCTAGTTTCCCTCTCTAGTTCTTGATCATATTTGAGTAATTACTTGATTGTTTTGGGATTTTATGATTAACAATATGGCTGATATTCATGTTTCTGATACTCAAATGGAAGAAGAATTTCCATATCAGAAGAAGCCTGGAAGTCCAGTTCATCAAGAGGAGTTTGTCAAAGAACCTTCAATTGTGCCAAAGTTTCCACAAACTGAAGCAGGACCTTCAGATAAACCAACAGAGGGTTATACTCCATTTACTGGATATGATGTATCTAGTATGTCTATGCAAGAGATTAAAAGTATCAGAAAAATGTTAAGAGTTCCTTACTTGGAAGAAGGAGTTAAAATTTTTGTGAGCTATATTAGACAGTTAGATCAAGCTCAACTTCTGGGAATTCAAGACAAGTCACCAGAATACCAGAAGGATTACATCAAAATGTTGCAAGTAAGAAGCAGAACTCAAAAAGAAGTCAGGATCAAACATGAAATTGTGCAAGTTTACTTTGTTACCATGATGAAGTATAATAGCATATGGTATCCACAGTTTGAAGTTTAGAGGAAGAACTTGTCTACTTATTCTTTCAGTGAAGATGATTTTGCCAACATAAACTTTTAGGATATTGAGTTTATGTATCATGACTTCAGAAGTAGAACTATCAGACATCCTGATATTGTATTTGCTTCGGATTGCATCAAGAGATTTATCCGAAGGCATATCTATCATACTTATTTGTATGATTTTCAGCTAGGCATTGAAACTAACCAAAGGAGGGTTAATTTGCTTGCACCTGACATGACTCATCCTCTACTTGAAGAGATTCCACTCTACACATTACTAAGAGAGCCAGAACTTGGTGTTGTGTTTGAGAATGATGCTAAAAAGGAGAAGAGATTTATGAGAGCAGCTGAAATAACTAAGTATTCTGATGGAACTCTGAAAGATGTTTTGAAGAAGCTAGAGGAGAAGTATGAGGAGAGTGAGAAGCAAAGGTTGGCTGAAAATGATCATATGCCCAGAATGCAAAGAATTTGTACTGAGGATGTCATAGATATAATCAAGGACATAATCAGATTCAGGCAGGCAATCAGAAGGATTGAGGGATATCTGGGATTGAGAAGAACTAGCATGAAGAGATGGAATAGGTGAAAATTTTCAAATTGCTCAAAAAGGGGGAGAATGTTAGAGTTAAGTTATGAGTCAATTTGGTTAAGTCTTTGTGTTTAATATTGTTGACTTTTTCATGTAGCTTGTGTAGAGGTCAAGTCTGTGTTTGACCATATTATATAGCATGTCTTTGTCTTGTTTTGAGTAGTAGCTTGTAAGTTCAATGAATCATTCTTGTAATAGCTTTTGTGAGATTTATGAATACGAAATCTTGTGACTCAAATCCTCTCATCTTATTATTTTGATTGTTAATTCTTTTGTGCATGATTAAACATGATTGATTGATTTCTGGGATCACAAAAGACAAAGTCAAGTTTCTATAACTGGAAAGTCAATGTCAAGTAAAAGTCAAAGTGTTTAGTTTACTTAATTTTGTCTTTGTATTTTGTCTAGGTATAAATACCTTTTTTGTTTTGTATAATCATTATGACACATTGAAAGAAAGATTCTAGACAGAGAATTATTGAGAGAGAGAGAGCATTGTATATGAATTTGTAATCAGTGTTTTTGAGATTAATCATATGGCAAATTTGATTGAATTTCCTTGTTCATCTTGATCGATTTGCACATTAAAGGACACACACCATCCTTTGAAGACTGCTTTGACAATGACAGCTCATGTACCCCATATCTACCTGCAACATTCTGGAAGACTCTGACTTTCCATCCAATGGACAACAATCATCACTTTACTGCACAGATTGACAACTTCGAAACAAAGTTGACATTAAAGAGAGTAAGAAGGATTCTGGAACTACCTCAGAAGAATTCATTCTTAGGAAGACTGGATTTTGAGGATGTGGCATATGAAAATGAATTATGTGCATACATTATCTCTCTGGGCTATATTGATGTTTTGACCGGAGCATCCAAATTCAAGCAGAACTTTCTACCACCAATTTTGTATAAGTTGTTCTTCATCATCAACAAATGCATGATGTCAAATGATAAGGGACTGGACAAATGTAGCATATCGGTACTCAGAATGTTTCAAGGCATAGTGTTCAACCAACACTATGACTATGTTGTCCTTATCTGGCATGAGCTGATTGAAGTAGTTTTCGACAAGTCCAAGCCGACTAAAGCCATATCATTCATTCCATTTCTACGGTTTATCCAATTGTTCATCAAAAGCATGCTGAGGTCGAATGAAGATATCCCCTGACGATTAGAGGCATTTGGAGGACCTGAGTGCGTGATGCAATCCTTGAAAATTCTGAACGGGGAATTTCAACACATACTTCCCATCTCAGTAAAGCTACTAGCCTATGCAGATCAAAATGAACCCAATGTGATAGCATATAGGCAGATACATGCTATGATGGTCCGGCCAGAACCTGAAGGACCGGCCCAAGGAGTCGCCCATGTCTTAGATGAGCAGAGTGCGGGTTTAGGTCTAGATGAGTAGAATCAGATCCCTAGGGGTTCGGATCGGGGTGAGCCGATAGAAAATATTAATGAAGGGGCATGGAGTTAGGGGTGCTTCTGATACTTCTTTACATCTTGATGATGATGTTGATATGGACATTCCTGATGATAGTCCAATAGATGTTTACTCTGATTCTTCTTCAAGCAGTGATGATGATCACGATATAGACCTTGGAGTATCATCTGCTTCATCAGATGATGTTGATGATAATATAATTCCTCCACACATTGGTACTCATCCAGGAATTTTTTATGATGCTGAGACTACAAAGACGGACACTCAGACATCAAGAGTGAATGTTATAAGGAGTTTTGAGAGCGACTTAGTTGAAATTGTAAGAACAAAAATGTTATGTTTAGAAGTTTAGTAAAGTAATCAATTGTATTTGTGTTTTGGTCCTTGTACTTTGGGTTTGGGCTTTAATGTGTACAAGGGTGTGAGGGGTATAAATAGGACTATGTTACTTATTTGTTTGTAACTTTCATTCTGTCACAATGTAGCCATACGAGTTTTTGCTCTCTGTAGTTTGTGTTTTCTTTCTGTGAATAAAACTACAGTTTCCTTCCCAAATCATCCTTGTTATGTTTCTTTAATCAATTCAACCGTGATCATGGACCTAACAAGTGGTATCAGAGCCTAACGAAGAAATGTTACTACGTACGATCGAAATCAAGTTGTTTTTGATGAACAGTTGCTGAGAAATTTCGAATTCTGTGTTTTGGTGCTAATTTGAATGATCTTTGTTGCCAAATTGATTCAGAGAATAAAGTCGAACCTTATGGAATCAATAACAATGCTTAACTTCAACTATTTTGGGCGAATTGGATCATTTTTTAAATTTTTGTTCGAAGATGTTTTATCACTGTGTTGAGATCGATTGGACTATAGAGTTTTTTTTTAGACATGATCATCAACAACAAATGTGCTCCAATGTCATTTTCGAACCTGCTCACAAATTTCCAGACTTAAATTCGATGATTTGAAGGTGAATTCGAAGTTTTTTGGAAAAAGAATCGTAGATCCAAAGAATTCGCATGATATTTGAAGAACTCGCATGGAAGAAATCGCATGGAAGAACTCGCATCAAGGAATTCGCATGATGAATATGTTGAGGAATTCGCATGAAATGCCTTGAATATGAAATTTTTTTAAGTCTAGAATTCGCATGACAGTGATATGCGAAAAGTGCAGAATTCGCATCAATACGAATTCTTTGTGGCTAAAAGTAAACTCTAAGTAAAGAATTTGTATGTAGTCATATGCAAAAAGTAAGAATTCGCTTACAGAAGGATGCGAATTGCGAGGAATTCGCATGCAAACTCATGTGAGAATCTAGAATTCGCACATAGGTACATGCGAGAAGTAGGAATTCGCATATAGGCCTATGCGAATTGTGAGGATTTCGGCTAAGACTCATGCGAATTGTGCTTTAATGAATAGTGATCTGCAAATTGTGAAGGTGTTAGAGCACAGATTTGTTGGATGCAAGATCATGAAGTTTGAAGATCAAAGTTAAGCAAGAAAAAGCTCAAAGACAACTCTAAAGTGAAAGTCAAAGTCAAATGTAATAATGTCAAAGTCAAAGTTCTTGTTTTTGTAATCTTGTAAGTGTGTGTTTTTCTTATTGTTTTTCCTTTAATAGACTTGTGGTTAGAAGTCTTGGGAGTAACAAGTGTAAGCGAATAACAGAGTTTCAAGTTAGAGACAGAGAGAGATTTGTAGAGAGAGAAAGTGATTTGTAATCGAATTCATTGTGAAATTGGAATTGAAACAGGTAGTTTGTAAATCGGTGTGGGAAGTTGTGGGTAAATATGTGTCTATTCCAAAGGTAGCAAATGCTTCAAGCGTCACGGATTATCGACCAATTGCATGTTGTTCGGTTCTGTACAAGTGCATAAGCAAGATTATTGTTGAGAGGATGAAGGGTTACTTGGGCTCGTTGGTCGGTGAGACGCAATCGGCTTTCATCCTGGATCGGCGGATAACGGATAACATTCTAATGGCGCACGAGTTAGTTTCAGGGTATCAGAAAGATTCTGGACCTCCTTGTTAGATTAAGTGGGTGGAGGAGCTTGTCACGACTCCCTCATATTCGGTGGCTTTAAATGGTTATTCGCACGACTTTTTTAAGGGGGAAGGGGCATCCGTCAAGGGGATCCCTTGTCTCCTTATTTGTTTACAATTGTCATGGAGGGATTATCGATGGTCTTTAAACAATGCATTGCGGAGGCTAGTTCATTTGGATACCATAAAGGATGCTTGGATCTTAATATAACCCACTTATGTTTTGCAGATGATTTGTTTATTTTTTCCAGGGGAGATGTTGCTTCGGTTGAGGTTTTAAAAAAGGTGCTCCATTTGTTCAAACTAAAATCTGGACTTTCACCAATTCTGGAGAAGAGTGAGATTTTCTTTGGCAATGTTCCACCAGAAGTGAGGGAGGCTATCCTTACGTGCCTTCCATTCCGTTTGGGAATTTTTCCCATCCGTTATTTGGGAGTCCTTCTTTCGCCGAAAAGATTAAAGGTGGTTGATTTTGCGCCAATTGTGGCTAGAGTAAAGAGTAGGATCTTAAATTGGATGGTGAAGTTCTTATCTTTTGGGGGTCGGCTCCAACTCATTAAGTCGGTTCTTCACTCTATGCAAATTTATTCGATGGCGGTATTCATGTTTCCATCTGGTGTTACCCATGATTTAGAAAGTTTATTTCGTGACGTTTTGTGGGCGCATGGTGATAGGTCGCAAGGCAAGTGTCGAATTGCATGGAGTGAGGTATGTCGGCCACATGCTAATGGTGGTCTTGGGTTAAAAAGATTGGGTGTGTGGAATCGAGCTTTACTAGCGAAGCACGTGTGGGACATTTTGAATCATCGCCAATCGCTATGGGTACGGTGGATTCACTCTAACTATCTTCGGTCAGCCCATTTTTGGAATGTTAGACGATCTCCAAAGTGGTCGTGGGTTTTTGCCACTCTGATGGATCTTCGTGTGCAAATGCGGAAGTTCTTTATAACGCAGCTTGGAGATGGAAGGCAAACAAATGCTTGGGAAGACTCGTGGTTACCATGTGGTCCTTTATCGGCTACTATCACTTATCGTGTAGTTCATTCGCAGGGTTACTCGCCAACTACAACGGTTCGTCAAGTGCTTAAGGAATTGCAAGGACAATGGCCGACAAACATGGATTCAAAGGTATAATTTCCTGTGCCAAAACCCACCTCCTTTGCTAAATGATCATGATCGCGATAGGGTCTTATGGTGGGACGGTCAAGCTGTTCTGGATGATTTTACGGTTCATATTGCATAAAGATCGTTGGAGGAAAGACACTAGGTTGTTCCATGGACCTGAACTGTTTGGTTTGCATGACGTATCCTGAAACATTCTTTTTGCTTATGGTTGGCTTTCCACAGGAAACATCCTACGCATGACCGCATGTTGGCTTGGAAGCATGATCCCCCGATTGGAAATGTGGGCTTTTTGAGAGGGTGTTGGACTCTCATAATCACTTGTTTTTTGAATGCCCGTATGCTAATCAGGTCTGGAAAAAGGTTATGAATGAGACTAGATGGATGGGGTTCCCAGATTTGTGGGATGCTATTACGAGTACACTCTCGGATAGGAGGAATGCGCCAAATCAGGTAATTCAAAAGCTTCTCCTTGCGGCTACGGTATACTTTATTTGGCAAGAGAAGAATCACCGTATTTTTCGGAATCAGAAGCAATAAGTTGCTAAAATCTCCAAGGAAATCTTGGAGATTGTTCGGTTGCCAACTACTTGAACGATGGGACGGCACGGAGATGCTCCTGTTAGATGATGGATTTCTTGGATAGCTTCTTTGTGGTGCGTGCTTGTGGTTCTCGTGACTTGCTGTCCTGGAGTTGTATTTTCTTTTCTAGTCTTATGAGGTCTTGTAGTCTTTGTAGTTTTTGGTTGATTGTTGCTTGGTATGGTGTGGTTACCATGTTTCTTTGTTTTGTCTTGGCGGTGGCCTAGATGTTATTGTACTTGTCTTAGGCCTTCTTTTTTCCTGTCTTTATAAATTTGCCTGGTTTTCCTCTCAAAAAAAACTCTTGTTTTGTGATTGAATTAGATAAGAACTTGTCATAGTCTGCGAATAATAATTGGTATCATAGAAAATCCGATTGATATCAAGAAAATATGGGGTTCGACACCGTGTTTTGAGTCTTAGAGTGAATTTTGAGTCTTTGTGAGTTTTTCGAGTTGTATTTGGTCTCATTGAGGTCGGTTTATCTTCTAAAACAATCTTTTATAGGTTTGTGAGATAATTGCACTGTAATTTTCATCAATTTGATGATTTTGTTGAATTTTTTAGTCCACGAGTTCTTTGCACTGTAATGGAATCAATTTGATTTGTTGAGTGATTTTTGTTGTAATTCTTTGTTAGAATTTGATTCTAGATGTTCTAGTAGTCAATTTGTCGAATTTTCAGAGTAAAAGATGAAGATTTGGTAGGTTTTTGAATCGATCAGAGGGTATTTTTCATCGGGATCTCAAGAACTCGCAGATATCCCAAGAACTCGTATCATGAACTCACAGAACCACTAGATTTCGCATCTCATTAGATTTCGCATCTTAGCTTTCGCATAAAATGATTCTGAAATTTTATAAGTGTTGATTTCGTAGATGAGTCTTGTGCGAATTGCATAGAATTCGTATGTGTGTGTGCTGAGAATTGCCTAGAATTCGTATAATTGTTTTGTGCGAATTTCCAGAATTCGGTTAAGTCTTTGTGCGAAAAGTGATTTTTGAAAATTTTTAAGTATAGAATTCGGACCTATGTCTCGTGCGAAAAGCTAAGGATTCGCATCAGAGTGTGATACGAATTCTTCAGATTTCGTATAATGGTTTTTAAATTCTTCCAAGTTCAGAATTCGTATAATTTTTTTGTGCGAAAAGTTTGTTTTTGAAAAATATTTCTAAGTCTAGAACTCGCATAGTGTAGTATGCGAAGTCTTAGAACTCGCATAACACTTAATGCGAATTCTGATTGCTTGCGAATTATGATTGCTTGCGAATTCTGATTGCTTGCGAATTCTGGTTTCTTTTTGTATGTGAATTCTGAAGTTTAAGAGTAGTGTGCGAATTCTGTGTGATTTGTGAGTGTATGCGAATTGTTCATGCGAATTCTATGTACTTCACTCTAGTGTGGGAATTCCACACTTAGAGAATTTTGGAAATTTCATTTCTTATTTTCTTTCTAAGTTTTTTCTGAATTACTTGATTTCTATTGGACTAACGATCAGTTTATCAAGTTCTTATTGAATATTTTGAAACGGAATGACTTCCCGAGAAGCTCTCACGAATGGAACAGACGTAAAGCCACCAATACTCTTCAAAGGAGAGTACGAGCAATGGAAAGATCGTTTTCTAGACTTCATCGACAGACATGACTTGGGTGAATATATCAGAATATCTTTGAAGGAAGGTGTCATGAAACTTCCAACAAAGACTCCTACTGTAGGAGAACCTGGAGAACAGGAACAGAGAGAATACCCACTACCACCCGAGGAATTTACTGAAGAGCAGAGAAAAAGAGTAAAAGCTGATAGACTGGCGAAATCAATTATTCTACAAGGCATCCCAAATGAGATCTATGTAAAGATTGATAGCTACAACGCCACGGGAAAGTAAATGTGGGATCAATTGGAGAAAATGATGCTCGGATCAAAGATCGGAAACCAGCTCAAAGTCTCCAATTGCCTTAACAACTATGAAGAGTTCAAGGCCAAGGAGGGTGAAACTCTAGAGACTGCATATGATAGATTTGTGACTTTACTGAACGAGCTTAGTAAGAACAAAGTAAAAAAGTCACAGATTGAGCTTAATGTCAAATTTCTCAGCATCCTCCAGCCCGAGTGGAAGAGGTTTACTAGACAGATGAAGTAGATGAAGGATTTGAATGAAATACCACTTCACGAAGTGTATGAAACTCTGAGACAAAACGAAGAAGAGGTGGATAAGATAAAAGAGGAAAAAAAGAAGACTGAAAGAGTGGTTTCTGATCCTTCTGCTCTGGTTGTCAAGAAAAAGTCTGTGAGCTTGAAAAAGAAGAAGAAAGTGATAGTTTCTGAGTCCGAAGAGGTTGATAGTGAAGAAAATTATGACTCTGATGATTGCGAGAACTTGAAGCAGGCTATGATGATGCTGACCAAAGCTTTTCAGAAAAAGTTCTACAAAAAGCCTAGCTCGAATAGTCATAGGTATTCTTCTGGTTCCAGAAACTATGAACACAAGGAGAGGATTGAAGGAAAGAGAATAGAAGAGACGAGGGCTGAAGAAAAGAAGTACAGAACTGAACAGAAGAAAGAGCCAGAACCAACTAAGTGCTACAAACTGTGGCAAACTCGGACACTTTGCGAAAGATTTTCGAAAGCCCAAATTCTGAAACCCAGGGAGGTTGGCAAGGCACTTATGGCAGAGGATGAGTTCTGGCTTGATCATTCAGAAGACGAGGAGGAGAAAGAAGAGAAAGCCCATCTGCGCTTTATGGGCAAGACAAAGTTTGAAACTGAAGTTGAGTCTGATGAAGAGGACAACGAAGAGGTATGTGATATGTCTAAATCTGGTTTTCTTAATGCTATGCAAGCTATGATGATTGAACTCCAAGAAGTAAAGTCTAAACATGAACACGAAAAAGGTATCATGAAAGAAAACAAACAGTCAATACAGAAACTTAGCAAGGATCTTGCTGAGAAGAACGTATTGATAGAAGCCTTACATAAAAACATCGATACCAGCGCAAAAGAAAAGACTATACTTCACAATGAATTATTTGAAACTACTTCAAAGTATAAACTGTGTCAATTTGAATCAAAAGAGATTGCTAAAAAGTGTTCATCACCTTCAAAGAAAACAAGTCTTTATCTAAAAAGGTGAATGTTTTGGAAGAGAAACTGTATACGTTGGGTCAAACTGAACAAACCATTCATCTAAACAAACCGAAAGAGAGTAGTGAGTGTTGGGGACTTGGTTACGAGAACCCACACAACCTCAATAAGGGTATTTTAAAAGTGCATGGCTTTATGATTTCGGATTTTTAAAACTGGCACCACAATACCCATAACTCAAAGTTAAGTGGACCAAACTGTCTGACGAGGATGAAGCTAAGGAAAAAGAAAAACGGAAGAACACAACTAAAATGCAACTTCCATTCCGTTATGAAAAGTTGAATTATAGTTATAGTTCTGATAAATCAAAATTCCTTTCTAATGACTATTTTGAGAGTTATTCTTCAAAAGAGTTGGAGGCTAAATATTTCGAAGGTAAGATTTATGTACCTCCTCTCGTGTTGGAAAGTAAAATTTCTGAACTCGAGAATACTATAGCCGAAGAAAGAATTTTGATGGAATTAGAACAAATTGTGTTCTCCATTGTGCTTAAAAATTCTGATTTTTCTAATTCTTCTAAGGCTTCAAAATCTGATGATATTTCTGATCTACTTGATGAAGAGCTTGATTTTCTTAACTCTAACGGTGATTTAGATGAGTGTGTTGCTCAATTTGATTTTAATGCTAAACTTCCTGAGCATTCCAAATTTGTGATAAATTCTTTTGGGTTACCTATTGTGTATGATAAAGGTGAAACATCAACGAAAGTTGATAAATCAGTTTCTGGGAATTCCAAGAGTGCCAAAGTTAAAAAGAAGAAATCTAGTCATTCACAGAAACAGAACACCATTGGTAAGCCAAACAAAAGGCAATCTATCAAAACTTACAGTTCTAACTCTAAAGTTTCAAATGTTTCAGATGTGAGAAAGAAACGGAATGGAGTGAAATCAGCATGGCTACCAAAGCAGAAGATTGAAGATAATGCTAAATCATTTTCTGATTCTACTTGTAATAGAGGAACTTCTAGTACTCCTGATATAATTGAGAATATTGCTTTCAATAAACAAAAACTTGTATCTTATTACAAGAAATATTCAATAAAGCAATTGTTCCAATTATCTTTGTTTTCTAGTAAGTCTTCTAATTATAAAATAAATGATTATGCATCTCGACAATATTCTGATGTTTGGTTTGGCACATATCATGTGTATTCTTATCATTCTCATGCTTCAAGTGATTTTCAAAAGAAAAGAGGACCCAAATTTAAATGGGTGCCAAAATCTTGTGCTAACTCTATAGGACCCAAATTTAAATGGGTACCTAAAGTTGTTGTTCCCTAATTTCTCATGTGCAGACCCGTCATATATGGTACTTGGATTCCGGTTGATCCAAGCATATGACCAGGCAGAAAGATATTTTATCTAATTATACAGAGAAATATTGCGGAACAGTTCGGTTTCGCAATGACCAGTTCTCACCAATTCTGGGCTACGGTGATGTGATTCATGACAACGTGACGATTACGAAGGTGAGCTACGTTGAAGGATTAGGGCATAACCTGTTCAGTATTGGCCAGTTATGCGACAAAGATCTAGAGGTAAATTTCAAGGCCAAGAGATGTTCTGTGCGTACTGAAGACGGTAAGGAACTCTTGGCCGGCACTAGAAAGTCTAATCTCTACACGATTAATTTGTCAAAAGTCCAGACTGACAATGAGGTTTGTCTAATGTCAAAATCCTCGCTGCAACAAATCTGGTTATGGCACTGAAGGCTTTCTCACCTAAATTTTCGTTACATCAAGAAACTGGTCACGGGCAAACTGGTGAAAGGACTTCCTGATCTTAAATATGTTTGTTAGGTCAAAGTATTGTATCCAAGGTTTAATAGGAAAGTCAAAGTTGTAGAGTCAACAATGTCAAAGTCAAGAATAGTCAAAGTTGTCTAGTTTACTTAGCTATTAACTCTTTGTTTAAATCTTGTGGTATAAATAGGGGTGTATCTTGTAATTTTGGTAAGAACCTCATTGTAAAAATCATTTAGACGTGTGATTCAAGATCTACTTTCTCTCTCTACTCTCTCTCTCTCTCTAGTTCTTGAATGTTTAATCTTGATTGAGATTGCTTGATTTGTTTGGGATTTTACATTCACAATTGGTATCAGAGTCGTACCAAACAATTTTCAGAGAGATATACATAAAAATATAGATCAATTTTCTGGAAATTCTCATAAAAGCAGAAAGTTTTTGGATTTGAATTGTTCATTCGAATTTCTTGTGATTGATTGATTTTAGACTGTAAAACTCAGTTCATTGAACTCGTTTGTTGTTGTAGAATCGTTTTTGTTCACACAATTTCATGGATTAATCACCAGATCAGATTGAATTTTGGAATTTTTTTTTTTGGATTTTGTTTGAAAAAAGTCGATCTCTGTGATCTTGAAAACTGATATGTAATTTGTTGTTTTTAGAATGTTTGGATTGATAAGATTGTGTTTGGATTTGTTCTTTGATTGTATTGATACACTTTTGAGATTTAATTTGCAGGTATAAACTGATTAGTATAAATTTTGTGAAATCAAATTGAAGACCACGAACAAGCAGCTTGCGAGTTTTATTTTTTAATTGATTATTCAAGTTCCAGATCATGTGAACTTTCTTGCGCCATACAAGTTCATGGAATTTCAAGTTAATGGAATTTTAACTGTGAATTTGCGCCATACAATTTGCTTCATACAACTGCGAATTTCAAGTTAATGGAATTTGCAGGTTTCTTTGTTTTGCGCCACATGCGTCTAGCGCAAAACTATTCATTAAATTGATTGGGTGGTCAATGAAATAGGTATGGCCGGAGGTGATAATCAAATTGAGAACCAAATTTGTGCTAGTGGAGTGAGTTCACACTATTGGTTGGTAATCAATTAGTGGTGGTGGTATATTTCATTAGATTTGCGCCAGCAATCTCATTTCATTTGTGTTTGACATTTGCGCCACCTTGATTGTCCATCAAAAGATAATGGGACGGTGGCTAGGTAATAAATGGATTGATCTTGCACCCTTTCAAAATTTGCGCCAGTTTAAGTGTTAGTGGATTGCAATTGGTTGATAATTGTTGTGGAGTGGTGATTCATTTAAATTGTTTTGCGTTATTAACTTCTCACGCAAAACAAGTGTGCGCCACTAACTCCATTCAATCTGGTTTTGCTTTGCTCCATCACCATTAAGTTTTGCGCCACCAAATTCAGTCTTTTGCAAGTTTATAGTTGAAAATTACATTTGTGAATTGAAATGCAATTAACTTGATTGGTTGATTTTTGTTAATGGGGCAGTGGTTGGTGGCTTTAGTTTAAATATGTGTGGCCGATAAAATTGTTTTGTTTGATATGTGCCATGAATTTGAATAAACAAATTTCTACAAACTTTGTGCCAATCGGTGGTGGAATCATTTCATTTGAAAAACACAAAACTTTGCGCCAGTGCCTTTTAGCGTAAAACTTGATGTTGCGCCACCTACATCTTGCGCAAAGATTGTAAATTTGCAAATTTTGTGTTTTACATTTCATGGTTAGTAGGGCCGTGGTAATTGATTTGCGCCAATAGTTTTGCGCCATTCAAGTTTAATTGTTTTGATTTGCACTTTCATCAAACTTTTCGCCTCATCATCTTCAATTTACAAGTTCATAAAATTTTCAGGTTCATAAAAGTTAGTGGAGCGCTTGTCATCAAATTTGCACCAACATTATCATCTTTTGTGCTAACCTCATTTCTATTTTGCGCTAGATTTCAATTGATCTGATTTTCGACTTTCTGATTTGCAGGTTTTGAATTTAATTGATCTGCAAGTTTCAGTGAATTGAGAGTTCCAGAGATTGGATTTTTTTTTTATATTATTTTGTGATGATCTGAGTTTGATTTTTAGTCAAATTTTTCTGAATTGTTTGGGAACGATCATTCGTATCAAGCTGATAACTCATTCAAGTTTTTTTTTTTGTAAACAGATATTCAAGATGGGCTATTTTTCTGATGATGATGAACGAAAGTTTGCTAAGCTCGAATTAGAGAATAAAAATCTTGCTTCTTCAGTTGACTATTATTCAAAGCGAGCAAAGAGATGTTCTGATGACAGGAAGATACTGAGAGAAGAAGTTAGTGCATTAAAGATTGTCAATGAAGAACTTCTGAAACAGACTTCTGGTCTTAATGAAGAAAAAGTGCTGATTTTGGAAGCTGAAAATACTGAGTTAAAAAGCAAGATCTCGGACTTAGAAGTTCAAATTGTCAAGTTTCAGCAAACAGGGTGTGCTAATGAAGAGCTGATAAAGAAGATTTCTGAGCTAGAACTACAGATTGCTGAAGAGAGATCATTTTTTGAGAAAGAAAAGAAACAGTTTGCTGAGAAATTCTCAAAGTTTTCAAGAAAATGTGTTGACGAGAAGAAGACAGTTGAGCTGAAATGTATAAAACTTTCTCAACAAATTTTCGATTTTGAGAAAGTCATCATTTTGGAAAGAGAGAAGTTGGCAAAAGAAAAGAAATTAATTGATCAAAAGAATGTTGGTTTCTTTAAAGAGATATCTGATGGAAGAAAGAATGCTGAGAATGAATTTGAGGAAGAAAGGAATATTTTTTAGGCTGAGATTAAGAAGCTTAATGACAAGTTATCTGAACTATCCTGAAAGAACAGAAAGAGAAGTCTGAATTCAAGAAAGAGATTGACCTGCTTGTCCAAGAAAGAGACAGTTTATCTTCAAAGATAAAAGAGCTTGAAGACATTATTTCAAAGGTGGTGGTGACTGAGCACACGACTCCAGAGTCACAAATCCACACACCTCGAGATGATTCAGCTGATTCTGAATGTTCATTCAAGATAGCTGCAAGCTCACATAAGAAACATGTTTCTACAAAAAGGTCAGTTAATTCATATGATCAGATTCGCACTACTAACATTTTCTATGATTGGAAAATAGATGGTTCAGGTATACAGAGAAGGAGAAGAAAGAGATATAATGAAGAAGAACTAGTTTGGAAGGTGAAACCAGTTGAAGAAGGAAAGAAAGATGAGAAGAAAGCTAAGAAGAAATAAAAGAAGACATGTGTACATGAGACTAAAGCAAAGAAGAACAATGTGCGAAAAGGTACACCTGATCATGTCTACTCGAGAGATCAGTTAATCAGGTTATCAAGTAAGACATATTATTGTTCTTATTGCCATACACATGATCATATTCACAAGACCAGTGATCATTTCTGGTATGGTTCTTACTCAATTACCCCCACAAGAACTGCAACTAACATTCATGGACCCAAATACCAGTGGGTACCAAAGCCGAAAACTGATTCTGTGTTGCAGGTACCTCAAGTCAAGGGGGAGTAAGAGAACCCAAGGCTTCTAAGTACATCATCTTAGAACCCGTGCTTCAACAGAGTTTGACTTCTAAACACAACAGTTTAGGACTCGTACTTCAACGATGAAAAAGAGTAGATACTCCCGAGCTGATATGAGGATTGTATTCCGAGAATTCAATGAGGAAATCAACCTACAAGGGGGAGTACATACTTTTCTGAAATTTATGCATTGGATAGATATGACGAACTATAATTCAAAAGAGAATTGTAGATCTCTATCATGTGCTTTTTCACTGATAAATTTTAAATGCATGATTTCAGGGAGAGTAAAAGATTATGACTTCTGATTACTTCAGATCAGAACTCATACTTTAATTGTTTTCCTGCTTTATGTCATTTTATTTTTGAATAAATGTTGTGAATAAAGTAGCTTTTGATCACATGACAGATCAGGACCCGTTCTTCAATGTTCAGATAAGGATATTTTGCAAATATCCAGGGGGGGAGCTTATCAGAATATAAATCATTTTATCATGATTTGAGGGGGAGCCTAAAAGGTAAATATCTTCTTATCTAGATCTCTGATTGTTTGAAAGAAGAACAACTTTCAAGCAAGAAAAACGGTTTCTTAAATGTTCAAACCACTTCTGATTCTCAAAAGGTTTCATGAATTTAGAAGTGTGACTTTAAATGTTTTTCATTACTGAGCGTTAAAATTTAACTAACCGTGTGTTTCCAAAGATCAATACTTGCGTATTATCTTATCCATATACTGTAAAGTATTCACACACACAGATTCAGTACTTCATTTGAATTTGTTATTACCATGTCTCATAATGAACCAATTTTTCGATGGTAATACTCCCGTTTGGTTTCAAATGTTGTTGAGCATAAATCATAACTTCTAATATTGTGCTTTCATTGCTATAATTGTTTATATTCGTTCATATAAACAAACAATCAATTCTTTGATATCCTAACCATTTCATTTGATCTGATTGATACATTGTCAAATTCTCAAAACAATTCTCTTGATTTCATTTCATTCATTCAATATCCTTGTTTTGAGAAATCTTCAAAGTTCAATTGCTCAAATCTCATTAGCATATATTTTGACAATGTTTTCATACATTTTGTGCTTAAATGTTGAAGTTAAACTGTTGAGCAACTATTCTTTTTAGGACTTACATGGGATTCATGTGTGAGCTTAAACAGAACTTCCATAGATTCACGTAAACTAGTGTTTCCTACCCAGGAAATTATCCTAGAGTGATTGAGGGGTGAGGGGTCAAAATCAAAGAGTGGGGGAGATAACTCATCCGGTTGAGTTTTTCTCCTTGTGCTGAGTGGAAAAATGGAAAAGAGAGTTTGGTTGGAAGTGAGCTTTAATGTTAAAAAGAAATAGGGTGTGAGATTAGAGTTAAAAGAATATCAGAACTCTGCACCATCCACTTTCTGAGCCGAGCAGCCATATCTTCTGATTGGTTTACATTCTTTGGTGACCATCATTGAAACAGGCAGTGATCCCATGCCAACTCTTGCAATTACCCCACCAGCCACTCGTTTCTTTCTCGAAAAAGAAATGTTTCATTTTCTTGGGGAAGCAGCATATCTGCTATCTGGTCTTCTCTCGGAAGATGTAGATATTGAAATAGAAGGAAAGTTTCCCCACCTTCGCACCTCTTTCATGCACATTGAGTCCGTGTAATATTTGTTGTTGTCTCAACAGTTTACACAATTTGAGCCTGATCAAGCTAAGTAGCTTCAATCATTTCTACATTTGCATGAGCACACAAGGAATAAGTTTTCTTGTCATAACATTCATAGAAAATTCCTTTGTGGTTTTTTGATGATTGAATGGAAGCTCTGGAGGAGTGAACATCACAAAAGCTCCTTTCCAATGTACATCTGTTGTACAAAGTGGCTCCGTGCTACTTACAGGCATTTTAACTGTTTCATTTGTTGATTCAGGGTTACCACGTTCATTATGTCTGAATTTGAAAAGATTCGGATATATACATTTCATGAATTGACAGTTATTCAAATCAAAGGGCGGAGAATGTGAAATTATCATAAAGGGGAGATTGTTTGTTCATTATACAAAGGGGGACATCAAAAGAAAGTGCTGAAATTGAAGAAGTTTTGATGATCATGATGCTCACAATCATCAAAAAGGGGGAGAAGTTTACAATGTTCAATTTCAAAGCAGAGATGTCAAAATTGGGGAGAAATTTCTAAAAGTTCAATTTCAATGCCATCAAGAAGATGTCAAAGTGAAGATAGACCTGGAAAGAAATTCTGAAAGTTCTGTCAAAGTTTTTTTTTTAAAAGATTCTGAAGTTAGATGATTCGAGAAAGTTTGTTTTTCTGAAGATTGTCAAGAGATCAGAGTGATGAAGATACAGTTTTTGAAAGATTCCTCGAAGTCTCAAGAGTTTCAAAGCCGTTTCAAAGTTGAAGTTTTAAGAATTTCAAGAGTTCTGTTTCGTGTTCAAGACATGTTGACTTTCAAAGATGCAAAGTGCAAAAGACTTTTCAAGATTCTTCAAAAGCTGAAAGACTGAAGGTTGTTAAAGCTTCAAAGTTCAAAGTTGTCAGAGACAAAAGCTGAAGAATCAAGAACTGAAGACTAGTGTCAAATTTTTATTAAATCTTGAATGCAAAGGGGGAGATTGTTAGGTCAAAATATTGTATCCAAGATTTAATAGGAAAGTCAAAGTTGTAGAGTCAACAATGTCAAAGTCAATAATAGTCAAAGTTGTCTAGTTTACTTAGCTATTAAGTCTTTGTTTAAATCTTGTGGTATAAATAGGGGTGTGTCTTGTAATTTTGGTAAGAACCTCATTGTAAAAATCATTTAGACGTGTGATTCAATATCTACTTTCTCTCTCTAATCTCTCTCTCTAGTTCTTGAATGTTTAATCTTGATTGAGTTTGCTTGATTTGTTTGGGATTTTACATTCACAATGTCAAAGAACATCTATGCGCACCATGCGAGAAGGGTAAGATGAAGAGAGTCGCACATAAGCCGAAATCTGAACCGAGTACAAGTTCATCTCTTGAGTTGTTGCATATGGATATGTGTGGTCCTATGCGAACGCAAAGCATAAACGGTAAGAAATATGTATTAGTTATTGTGGATGACTATTCGCGGTACACTTGGGTGAAATTTCTGAGATCAAAATATGATACGACCGAAGTCATCATCACATTCTTAAAGTCTACCCAAGTGAATCTGCAAAAGTAAGTCAAGCTTCTACGAACGGATAACGACACATAATTCAAGAACAAAACTGTCGAAGATTAACTCGAATCGGTCGGGATAACACATCAGTATTCTGCTGCCAGAACGCTAGAGCAGAACGGAGTAGTAGAAAGACGGAATTGAACGCTAGTCGAGGCCGCTCGTACTATTCTAAGTCAATCCGATCTACCTCTGTTTCTATGGGTCAAAGTTGTTTCGACTGCGTGCTACACACAAAATCGTTCCATAATACACCGCCGATTTCGTAAAACTCCTTACGCTTTGATAAATAATTGTACACCTAGTATTAAACACTTCCATGTTTTTGGATGTAGGTGTTTTGTTATAAATGACAGAGAGAGCTTGAACAAGTTTGGACCTAAAGCTGATGAAGGCATTTTCATTGGATACTCTCAAACATCTGTTGCCTATCAGGTGTATCTAAAGAAGTCAAAGACTGTGATAGAAAGCGTCAATGTCACATTCGATGAGGATTTGGCTTCTGAACAACACAGTTCAGAACCCGAACTTACAGGAATTCTAGCTTCTGGGCAAATAAGTCCAGAACCTGTGTCTAATGCTACTAAATCAGATGAAGCGTCATCGTCTACCTCACAATTATCTGATTTAGATCTTTTGTTTGAATTGTTTTACGATGAATTTCATGGAAGTAAAGTGTCTAAACCTGTTGTGGTTGACAGATCATAAGATTCACAAAGACATCTACCAACCACTTCAGACATATCTACTGAATGAGATTCTCCGATTCAACGAGAGATTCCAATTCAAACACCTACTCCAACAGTTGAAGTTGTGAACGTTAATGACGAGCCAGAAGTTGCTGAATCATTTGGTTTGCACTGTAACAACAAATCAATAGTCAGAAACTGTTGTCCCAACTGAAACTTCTGCATAAGAAACTTCAACTGTACCCCCATCAATTCCTGAACAAACTGATGAAGCTGAGAGTGGATATCTAGATGATAATCATGATCAATCTACATCAAATCCACTCCCTCATGAACATAGGTGGACCAAAGAGCACCCGCTAAGCGAGATCATTGGAGATCCATCTAAACTGGTGCAAACTAGGTATGCTACATTGAATATGTATATGCATGACTCATTTCTGAGTAAGATAGAGCCAACACTCGTATCAGAAGCTCTAGATGACTCGGATTGGGTAACTGTAATGCAAGAGGAGCTAAACCAATTTGAAGCATTAAAAGTCTGGAGACTAGTACCGAAACCCGAAGGTAAATATATAATTGGTAAAAAATGGGTATTCAAAACTAAAAAGGACGAAGATGGTATCGTGATCAGAAATAAAGCAAGACTTGTCGCTAAGGGATACAGGCAAGAGGAAGGATATAATTACGATGAGACTTACGCTCCAGTGACACGCATTGAAGCTATCAAAATGTTTCTTGCATATGTTGCCTACAAGAACTTCACAGTCTATCAGATGGACGTGAAGACAACCTTTCTGAATGGTATACTAAAAGAGGAAGTCTACGTATCATAGCCTGAAGACTTTGTCAATCAAGAGAAACCGAATCACGTCTACATTCCGACAAAGCACTTTACGGTCTGAAACAAGCAACTCGAGCCTGGTACAAAGTTTTATCTAAATTCCTTGTCAAGTTTGGCTTCACAAAAGGAAAGATCGATACTACTTTGTTTATTAAAAAAGAAAAAGCCGATATCATATTAATTCAGATATATGTGGATGATATTATATTTGGCTCAACAAATCCAAAATACTGCAAGAAATTTTCAAACCTTATGGTGTCACATTTTCAGATGAGTATGATGGGAGAGATGAATTTCTTTCTCGGATTACAAGTCAAACAATTTTCAACGGGGATTTTTATTAATTAATCCAAGTACATTTTCGATATTCTTAGAAAATTCAAAATGGAAAATTGTACAACAATTGGAACCCCGATGGCACCGGGAACTAAGATCGGCGTTGATCCTTCGGGTAAAGCTGTCGATGTTAGAACCTATAGAGGGATGATCGGTTCTTTGATGTATTTAACTTCTAGTAGGTCGGACATAATGTTTTCTACATGTTTATGTGCTAGATATCAGGCTAATCCAAAAGAATCCCATTTGTCTATGGTCAAAAGAATCTTTAGATATCTGAAGGGACTGCAGATCTTGGTCTGTGGTATCCTAAGGATACTAGTTTTGAACTGACAGCCTACTCAGATGCAGATCATGCAGGCTGTATGTTGGACAGGAAAAGTACATCAGGGCACATACAATTCCTAGGTGATAAACTCGTAAGTTGGGCGTCAAAGAAACAACTCTATGTTTCCACATCAACAGCTGAGGCAGAATACGTCGCTGTGGCGAGTTGATGTTCTCAAGTGTTGTGGATGAGGACACAACTACGAGATTATGGCTTCAAATTTGACAAGATCCCGATATACTTGTAGACTCTAAGAGCGTCATTGCAATATCTGCGAATCCTATGCAACATACAAAGACCAAACACATTGATGTTAGATATCACTTTATTAAAGACAATGTGGAAAAAGGTACAATAGAACTTTATTTTGTAAACACTGATTATCAGCTTGCTGATTTATTTACCAAGCCTCTCGACGAAAAGAGATTTAATTTTCTTGTCTCGAAACTTGGTATGCTAAATCTCAAGACATAATCTGTGATTACCTACTAAAGTTTTGTTATTGTTATTTTTCTTCATTTCTTTATTTTTAATCTGAAAGATATATGCATTTAAGGTTTGTTCATGATTTTAGGGGGAGTGAGAGAATATGAAAAGACGATCTACATTCATTTGAAGGGGAGTTTACATATTTTTGCATTCTTAACTGATAAATTTTATGACGCATAAATGCAGGGGGAGTTAAGAGATAAGGAGTACGGATTATGACTTCTGATTATATCTGATCAGAACTCATAAATTCAAAGTTTTACTGCTTTCTGTCATTTAGTTTTCAATAAATGTTATGAATAAAGCTTTGCTCTTTCACGACTTTGTGACTTTTGCAGAATTGAGAGGAAACTTAAACGATCATATCAAATATGACTTAGAGCTGACTTGATGAGATTTAAGATTGAACGGAAAGGTTTATTTTTACTCTTAATCTCATACGTATCTGAAATATGGACAATTTTCAGATATAAAAACATGCTTTTTAAATGTTCAAACCACTTCTGATTCTTAAACGATTTCATGAATATAGAAGTGTGATTTTTAAATGTTTTCATTTTTACTTGTGCTTAATTGATATATAAACCGTGTGTTTACAAAGATAAATACTTGTGTATTGTCTTTTCCATATATTGTCAAGTATTCACACACACCGGTTTAATATTTTGTTTAATATGTTCTTACCATGTCTCATAATTGAAACCAATTTTCGATGGTAAGACACCTCGTTTGTTTTCAAAGTTTGAGCGTGAGTTCATTTCAAAATGTTCTTTCAAGAGTGTCTATATCTTGTTTCGTATAGACTATATCCAATTTTTGCTGACCTAAGCTTAAATTGATATATCATTCAGATATTTTGATCTTTTTCATACAATGTCAGATTTTCAAACAAGTTTCTTGTATTCATTTCATTCATTCAATATACTTGTTTTGAAAAGTCTTCAATGTTTAAAATTCTCAAATCTTCATGATTATTCTTATGAGCATACAGACATCTGACATTCGTATTATGTGCTTTAACTGTTCAAGTTAAACCTTTTTGAGCAACATGTTCTTTTAGGAAAACAACATGGGTTTCTTTTGTGAGGACTTAAATGAAACTTCTATGGATTCACGTTAACCAGTGTTTCCTACCCAAGTAGTTAATCCTTGAGTGATCGAAGAGTGAGGAGTCTATATCTGAGTATAGGTTGAGTAATGAGGTAAAATGGAAAAGAGAGTCTGGTTAGATGTGAGCTTAATGTTTAAAAAGAAAGAGGGTGTGAGAACAAAGTAAAAGAATATCAAACTATGCACCAACTTTTTCTGAGTCGGGCAGCCATATTACTAGTGTTTCACAATTCTTCGTGAACATTATTGAAACAGGCAACTAGCCCATGCCAACTCTTGATTAAAACCCCACCAGCTACTCATTTTCTTCTCAACAAGGAAATGTTTCATATTTCAAGGGGATGCAACACATATTCTATCTGATTTTCATTTGAAAAATCTGGATATTGAGAAAGAAGGAAGTCTGCCCCACCTTCGCACTTTGATCATGCACAATAGAGTCTGTGTTATACTGTTGTTGTCTTAATGGTTTACACAATTTTGAGCCTATATAAAAGCAATCATCTGTGCTTAATTCTTTCAAACACATGCACATACACATACAAACAAGGAATATGTTTTCTTGTCATAACGTTCATAGAAATTTCTTTGTGGTGTTTCGATGATTGAATGGAAGATCTGGGGGAGTGAACATCATTAAAGCTCTATTCCAATGTGTATTCGTTACACACTGTGACTTCATGTTACTAACAGGCACTTCTAACTGATTCATTTGTTGATTCAGGTGTTACACTCATAATTTGTCTGAATTTGCAAAGATTCGAATGAATATATTCTTTAGATCGACAGATAATCAGAGGCTCTTGTGAAAGATCATTGGTCAGATCAGATTTGATTAAAGACATTTCTTGTAAAGTTTTGATGATCTCATGCTCCAATCATCAAAAAGAAGGAGAAGAGTTAAAGTAATGTTTGAGTATGAAATGTTAAAGATGGGAGAAATGTTCAGGAAATGGTTGTGAAAGCAAGTTTGATTGAAAGATTATTCATAGCTTACAGATAAAGTTCAAAGAATTCTAAAAGCAAGCAGAGTTTGGAGAAATTTTCTTTCAAGATACTTTTGCTGAAACGAATTGAGCTGAACCTGAAGATAATTTCTTTTTTATGTCTGAAAGAGGTTTCTATCATATGTGGGGGAGAATACTACTATACGTTTGAAGATAGACTTTGGAAGATTACATACAGTTTGATGATTATTTTGAGCATAAAGGGAAGATAAAGTTGATAAAAGGGGAGATTGTACAAATTGAGCTTAAAGAGAGAAGATTGAATTGCAAAATCTTTTTTGAGATGATCTTGATCCAAAGGGGGAGAATGTTAGAGCACAGATTTGTTGGATGCAAGATCATGAAATTTGAAGATCAAAGTTAAGCAAGACAAAGCTAAAAGTCAACTCTCAAATGAAAGTCAAAGTCAAATGTAATAATGTCAAAGTCAAAGATCTTGTATTTGTAATCTTGTAAGCGTGTGTTTTTCTTATTGTTTTTCCTTTAATAGACTTGTGGTTAGAAGTCTTGGGACTAACAAGTGTAAGTGAATAACAGAGTTTCAAGTTAGAGAGAGAGATTTGTAGAGAGAGAAAGTGATCTGTAATCGAATTCATTGTGAAATTGGAATTGAAACAGGTAGTTTGTAAATCTTGTTCTGTGATTGAATTAGATAATAACTTGTCATAATCTGGGAATAGTATAAGGTTATGCGAAAATTTTTGTATTTTTTTGCAAAAAGTGACTGTTCAGAACTCATTTTTTACAAGTTTGCCCTGTTCCCAAGATTTTTCGCGTAATGCATATGTGACATCATTCCTATCTTCTGTTGGTCACATATTTTTAGCAACTTGTCTAAATTTTCACGAGTGCTCATGTTTGTCAAGATTTTCAGATACTGGATGTTTGGATTTAGTCTCTAATTGGATTGGATTAGCAGCCTGAGTATCTGCAATCATCAGTCTGGAGTGCTTCTTTATGTTGTTAGATCGTTGAGTCTCTTAATCATTCTTCTGACCTGATCAATTAGGGGTGTGAGTGACTGCAATCATTGTTCTGATGCTTTAGTTGTGATTCAGAATCCTGAGTGCTTATAATCATCTAGCTGATTCGTGAAGAAAGGAGGTATGAGTTCGTTCGTTCAGTGTTCTGGAAAGCAATTAGAAAATGAGCGTCTTTCATCAATTGTTGAACAGTTTTTGGAATTGTCTTCTAACCCTTGCATTATAGTGTTTGCTATCGGATGCTTCCTCTTGCAAGTTGATTAGAATAAGTTCTTCTGTTGAATTCGTATTCAACTCATGGTTCAAAGACAGATCAGATATTATATATTGAAGATATACTTTGGTTGTCACTCCATAATTCACACATATCATTCTTGTGGGCATAACGAATGTGTTGGATTTACTAGAGATAAAATTGTCTTTATGTGCACTCAGTCGAGGTTATTGTCTACATCAGATCTGATATTAAAGTTAAAACTTCAAGGATAAGAGATATATTCAAGGGGGAGCTGAGGATGCTTTGAAGTTTATGCAACACAAAGTTTTCTAAATGAATCAAGGGGGAGAGGAGCTGAAGCTGAAAGAGGATGATTACTTTACAAGACATAGGGGGGAATGTTAGAACATAAATGTTCTGTTTAGAAGTTTAGTAAAGTAATCAATTGTATTTGTGTTTTGGGCCTTGTACTTTGGGTTTGGGCTTTAATGTGTACAAGGGTGTGAGGGGTATAAATAGGACTCTCTTAGTTATTTGTTTGTAACTTTCATTCTGTCACAATGTAGCCATACGAGTTCTTACTCTCTGTAGTTTGTGTTTTCTTTCTGTGAATAAAACTACAGTTTCCTTCCCAAATCATCCTTGCTATGTTTCTTTAATCAATTCAACTGTGATCATGGACCTAACAGAAATAGAAATGAATATGAGCCTGAGTCAAAGGAGAGAAAAAGTATATGGTGAGAGTGAGAAAATGTCAAAAGAATATCAGGGCCTTTCCCACATCACTTCTAGTTTGGTAGCCACATATTCAGTGGGTCTGATGTATTCAAGTCTGATATTGAACAAGACTCCATTCACCTAGTGACACAAGTACAGACCCCTCCTAGCCACTCTGCTATCTCCCAACAGTAGTTCCTCCTAGGAACCCTTCAAGGGGTCCTTCCCCGCCAGATGCCGGCGCATGATGGTTGCACGAGTCTTGAGACGTGTAAATGCCTCAAGAGCGGCCAACTCTTCCTTCAAGCTCATGATCTTCTTCCGTGCCTCCTCCAGTTTCGACCTAAGTGCCCGACTTCTTTTTCATTCGCAATCGAGGCTAATTTAGCCTCAGACGCTTCTGCCTCAGACGCAGATGCATTGTTCAAAGCCTCCTTGAGATGCCCCCTAAGCTCATCCTTGGCACGATTCTCTTCTTTTAGATGGTTGAGAGAGTCTTCCAAACAGACGGAGATGGCTTCATTCTTCTCTGTCGCCTCTTTCTCCATGGAAAAAAACTTTGGACACCATGTTCTTAACCTTGTCCATCCTAGAATGGAGGGACAGAGAAGCCAGGAAGGCCGGAAAGAAAAATGAAACAAAGATTAGAAACTTACGACAAAATAAACTTGTGACAATTTTACAAACTTACCATGAAAGAAAGCCCATGGAATGAGCCTCCACGTCATCGATCGCAACTTCCTGGTGACACTCGTGATATGTGGGGATGAGAAACTTGTTCAAATGCGGAAACATTTTCTTCCGGTCTAGAGAATCCGACTTCATAAAGTCGATCGAAAGCTTAATGCTGACCGACATTAAAGTCGGTCCCTGATCCCCTACAGTACCCTTCCCCTTATCTTTCGCGATAGAGGATTGACTCTCGACACCTACGATGCGTCTGAGGTCCCCAGATAGGTTACGTCATCGTCGTCCTCGTCGACTAATGACTTGGCCCTGGGGAAGAAATCACGATCCTTGATCTCCAAGAACCTCTCGATTTTCTCTTGAGAGTCAAGAAGAGTAGTAATCCTCGAGAATTTGATAGCTTTCAAAAAAAGAAACAAATTTTTATTAGCCAAAGAAAAATTAAACAAATAAATATAAAAAAAATAAAACAGTGGATGATCCTTACCCATGACATTCCATCCAGAAATCATCCATTGACTGTCGTATCACAATGACGAAAGTCGATTGAAGACGTACCAAGTCTTCCAATTACGATCATTGACCGTAGTGCCCTGGACTAGGGTATGTGCGCCTTTATAGCGAGAGAATAGGCTATAACAGTGGTTTATCTCGGGTTTCACCGAGTATGCCTTCAGAAGCTCATGAATGGTGAAGGGGGACTCTCATTCACTTGTCAAGCGTTCAATGACGTTGACAATCCTCCAGAACTAAGGCATCATCTGACCCAAAGATAGTTCGTAAGTCGTGAGAAACGATCTCGATAAGTGAGAATAGGGCCATGTGACCTCGATAAGTGAGAATAGGGCCAGGTGAAGCCTATCTTAAAGGGGTACTCGTACAGCACCAAATACCTCATAGGACACTCCTCCCACCTAAGGTCGCCGAGGATGTTTAAAGTAATATCGGACGGAATCTCGTTTAACATAAAGGCGTCTATCTCCTCCTCATCTTAAATCAAGATTAAGGGGTCTAAGGCCATTGTGAAGTCAGGAACGGTCACAAAATATTTATAGAACTCAAAAACTTTCCAATTCTTCATAGGCTTGTGAGCTATGGACTTTTGTTGCATATGATAAAGAGGGGAAAAATCATACCTTATATATAATCTATAAAACCTCTAAAAGGATTTTGCAAGGTTTTTTGAAGGTATTTTGGAAACGATTACAATGAAATCTCTCTCTAAAAACTCATAAGTGTGAAAAGGAAAGAAATCGGAGGAGATCGTTATTTATACTATCTCCTGTGTCAGGTCGTTCATTTGATTGTCGACACTTGTCCATCACCTTTTCAGATCCTTCGTTCGATGGACGACAAGTGTCCACTACCAGCTTATGGATGTGTGTGACATACTAATAACATCATGATCCTATTGACTTTTCGATTATCAAGGTAACCAGTTCAGATTTCAAAGTACACGATTCGGTTTCTTCAAGTGACACATGTGACATAGTTGGGGCTAAATTTGCAATTCCAAATTGCCACCTCATTCCAATTTCGGGGGCGAATTGTTTTCGTAAAAAAATATAAAATTCACGACGGACGCAAGATTTATACGACCAAATGTGTCTCTAGACTAGGTTTTAACGACCAAGAACCATAGGACCAATGATCGTCAATTTAGGTAATTGTCTTAAGCTTCTCACAACATGTAACTAATAACGAAAGACAATCAAGCCATCGGTCGTCACTAAATGGCAACCATCGTAAGTGTCTCATGACATATTTTTACTAATGCCTAACGAACATAACCGAAGATCATCATCATGGACATTAAAGACAAAGACCGTGTTAGTGCACAAATGTGTTGGATACAAGATCATGAAGATAAAAGATGAAAGTCAAAGTCAAAAGCTCAAGTCAAAGCCTCTCGAGCATAAAGTCAAAGTCTTTTGTAATAAGTCTTAGTTAAAAGTCAATGTATTTTTGTTTTGTCTTGTAATGTACTTAGATTCTAATTAGTCTTTTTATGTTAGTGGAATCATGAGACTAGATGTACGCGTTTGTTTAGAGAGAGAAATAGTGAGAGCACTGTGTAATCAAAATCAAGTTTAATAGAAATTGTTTGATTGAATCTTGTTGTCATTTGGATTGATTTGCACATATTGTGGGATACACAATTGGTATCAGTGCATACAAGAATTCAGAAAAATGATCTTAATTTGATCTTTTGATCGACATTTTCAAGAACTCGCAAAACTTCTGTCAAAGATCGATTTCTGAGATTTAGTGATGTTTTTTATCTGAGTTTGACTCATTTGTACTCGTTTTTGTATACAAAATACATTTGATTTGTATTGTTTTGCCTAATTCACAAATTTTCGGTGTGAATTTTGGATTTCATTGTAATTTTGTTTGAAGTTTGGAAAACGTACCGAGTCTAGATCAATTTGTAATTTTTGGTGTTTTTGATTGAAATCAATTGTTTGTAACTTGTTCGAAACATGATCTAGAGCAAATCTGCAAAGTTTCAGAGTCAATTTCAAAGGTTTGAATCGAATTCAAGTTGAAAAAGGAAGTTTTTGGTCGAAATGGTGAAGAACGCGCAAGATCTGAAGAACGCGCAAGGTTCTTAGGCAAGAACACGCAGAGAGCTAAAACACGCAGAGGGTGAAGAACGCGCAGACACATTGCGCGAAGTTAGAGTCTGAAAATTTTTCTAAGTATAGAAACGTGCAGAGAATTTGCGCAAAGTGATCCTCAAAACTCGCACATCAAAGAGTACGCGAAGCAAGAACACGCACATCAAATCGTGTGCGAAGCAAGAACTCGCACATCGAAGCATACGCGAAGCTTGGAACATGCAGACTATAGTCTGCGCGAACCAAGAACGCACAAGCTGCTTTTTGCGCAAACCTAGAACTCGCATAGTTCTTTCTGCACGAACCTAGAACACGCAAAGAATTGTGTGCGCGAAGTTTGGTCTACAGTGTTATGCGTGTTTTGACACTTAGAATTTTTTTCTGAGATTTTCAAGTGTTGTCCAAGTTTGACTTTTGCTTCTGAATTTTTGGACGATCAAATCAGTGCAAATTTCAAGATGACTTCAAGGGAGGCTCTTGCTATTGGAACAAATGTTAAACCACCAGTTCTTTTCAAAGAAGAATATGAGCAATGGAAGGACAGATTCCTGGACTTCGTTGACAAAAATGATCTGGATGATTACATCAGACAATCACTGAAAGAAGGAGTGATGACACCTCCAACTAAGAATCATTCTACAGAAACAGATGGTGAAGAGTTAGTCAACAAAGAGTATCCGATGCGAGTAGAAGAATATTCTGAGGAACAGAAGAAAAGGCAAAAAGCTGACAGACTAGCCAGATCTTTTATATTACAAGGAATTCCCAATGAGATTTATGTGAAAATAGATAGCTACAATGCTATAGGAAAACAGATGTGGGATCAGCTTGAGAAGATGATGTTAGGGTCTAAGATAGGAAATCAGCTGAAAGTATCAAACTGCCTCAACAATTATGAAGAGTTCAAAGCAAAGGAATGTGAAAGTTTAGAGGCTACTTATGATAGGTTTGTTACTCTTCTGAACAAGCTGAGCAAAAACAGAGTCAAGAAGTCTCAGATTGAGCTAAATGTAAAATTGTTGAGTATCTTACAGCCTGAGTGGAAGAGGTTTACTCGTCAAATGATACAGATGAAAGATCTCAATGAGATACCTTTACATGAAGTGTATGAGACTTTGAGACAAAATGAGGAAGAGGTAGAAGATATAAGAGATGAAAAGAAGAAAGTTGAGAAACTAATAGCAGATCTTGTTGCATTGGTAGTGAAGAAGAAAGAGAAAAGATCAGTAAGTCTTAAGAAGAAGAAGAAAGTAGTTGTGTCTGAAACTGAGGAAGAAGAAAGTGAAGATTAAGATTCTGATGACGGAGAGAACCTAAATCACGCAATGTTACTGTTGACCAAAGCTTTTCAGAAGAAATTCTACAAGAAACCGGAGTCAAACAGTCAGAGATACTCATCAGGGTCCATAAACTACGAGCATAAGGAGAGAGTGGAAGGCAAGAGGTTTGAGAAGAAGTCTGAAAAGATATATCGGAATGATTATGCAGAGAAGAAAGATGATCAATCAGTTAAATGCTATAATTGTGGTAAAGTAGGCCATTTTGCTAAAGATTGTCGGAAGCCAAAGGTTCGTAATTTAGAATATTACAAGAACAAAATGCTTCTGGCCAAGCAACAAGAAGCTGGAAAAGCATTAATGGTTGAAGACGAATACTGGTTGGATCATTCTAAACCTGACACTAACAAGGAAGAAAGTGCTCACATGTGCTTTATGGGTCAGAATATCACTGAAGAGGATTCAGATGTTGAGGATACTGAAGAGATATGTGATATGTCTGATTCTGATTTTTTATCTCAAATTCAATCCATGATGATTGAACTTTAGGATTTGCATTCTAAACTTAAATGCGAAAAAGGTATCATTAAAGATAAAAACCAAGCAATAATGAAGCTCAACAATGATATTGCTGAGAAGAACGTATTGATTGAGGCTTTACACAAACATATTGATACCAGTGCTAAAGAAAAGACTGTAATTCATAATCAACTATCTGAAACATCATCAAAATTTAAACTGTGTGAAATTGAGATTAAAGAGGTTGCGAAAAAGTGTTTATCATTAAAGAAAGAAAAAAAAAATCTTTGGTTGAAAAAGTGAGCGTTTTGGAAGAAAAACTTTATACTCTAGGTCAGGCTGAGCAAACCATTCATCTTAATAAACCAAAAGAGAGTAGTGAGTGTTGGGGTATTGGTTACAATAACCCACATTATTTGAAAAAAGGGTATTTCCAAGGTGTTTGCTCTATATGATTTTGTTTTTCTAAAATTGGCACCTCAATATCCTGAACTCAAAGTTAAATGGACAAAATTATCAGATGAGGATGAAGCTAAGGAAATTGAGAAAAGGAAAAATAAAACTAAAATGCAACTTCCATTTCGATATAAGAGGTTGAATTCTAGTTACAGTTCCACACCGTCAAAATTTCTTTCTAATAATTATTTTCAAAGCTATTCTATAGAGGAAATGGAGGCAAAACTAATTGAAGGTAAAATTTATGTTCCTCCACTCATTTTAGAAAGTAAAATTTCTGAACTTGAGAACACACTTGTAGATGAGAGGATTTTGACTGGGCTAGAACAAATGATATTTTGAACTGTTTTTAAAAACACTGATTTCTCAAATTCTTCCAAAGTTTTTAAATCAAATGATGTTAATGGTCTGTTTGATGAAGAGTTTGATTTCCTAAACTCTGATGGTTGTTTAGATGACTGTGTTGGTCAATTTGATTTTAATGCTAAACTTCCAGATCATTCTCCATTTATTGTAAATTCCAAAATTTTACCAAGTGTATTTGAAAAGGGTGAAAGATCAACGAAAGTTGATAAACCAGTTTCTGTGAGTACCAAACATGCTAAAGGTAAGAAGAAAAAGAATAGGCATTCACAGAAACAGATTGACACTGGTAAATCTAGGAAAAGACAATCATTTAGATCTCATAGTTCTAACTTTCAAAATTCATATGTTTCAGATGTGAAAAAGAAAAAGCCTGAAGTGAGATCGGAATGGAGACCAAAGAAGAAAGTTGAAGAGACTACAAAATCATGTTCTAATATTGATTGTAATAGAATGACTGTTAGTGATATTGATTTAGTTGGTAATATTTCTTTTCTTAAACAAAAACTTGTATCTTCTTACAAGACCTATTCAATAAAGCAATTGCTCCAATTATCTCCGTCTACTAATAAGTCTTCTAAATATTGTAGAAATGATTTTGTATCTCGACAATATTCTGATAATTGGTTTGGTTCATATCTTGTTTATTCTAATAATTTATATGTTTCAAAATCTTTTCAAAAGATCAAAGGGTCCAAACTCAAATGGATGCCAAAATCATGTGCTAATGTGCTAGGACCCATCTATAAATGGGTACCTAAACCTGTTGTTCCTCAATTTCTCATGTGCAGACCCGTCATATGTGGTACTTGGATTCTGGTTGCTCCAAGCATATGACCGGGCAGAAAGATATTTTATCTAATTATACAGAGAAATTTTGCAGGAACGTCAGATTTGGTAATGACCAGTTTTCACCAATACTGGGATATGGAGATGTTGTGCATGAAAATGTAACAATCAAGAAGGTGACCTACGTTGAAGGATTAGGACACAACCTATTCAGCATTGGTCAGTTCTGTGACAAAGATTTAGAGGTGAATTTTAAGGTCAAGCGGTGTTGCGTTAGAACTTGTTGAACATGACTTTCGATCTGATTCTATTGAAGGATTTGAGTTCGATCACTCCCAGATCAATTGACCTTAGGGGACCAGATGACAAGCATCCCACGGAACTTACTTTCCCAAACCAGAAAGGTCACAAGTACAAACTTTTAAACTCAGAGATTTCTGAATTTTAAGAATTTAATATTCATCTCAATCACTCAGTTTTACATAAAAGTACTTAGCCCATATTTTCATTACAATCAAAGTTTTGACTTTTTAGAATTTTCCAAGCATTGTAAACTATAAATATTCCGAATCACACAACTTTAAAGAAGTAATAAAAGTTTCAAACATGTTGCTGACTTTTCGACTTTTGTAAGACTTGAAATTTGATCATACAAAAACTTTAATATAAACAAAATAACATGAAAATTTATCCTAGACACAAATTTTATTCAAAAGAAAGAAAAAATGTAAAACTTTACTTTATAGGATAAAATTTGTAAAGATTTAAACTTTTAAACTCAATATGCCGATGTTAAAAATTTTCATTAAAGACAAAATGTAAAGAATTCGGCAAATTGATATTTAGTTGGAACAAAATAAAATTCAGTTATTTCATCTTTCACATTATAAAAATAATTTGTGTCTCAAATTAAAAAATTGGGTTATACAAAATTAAGAAATAGTTGAACAAGCTCAGATTCTTGAAAAATAATGAGAAAAACTGGAACACATCATAATCAGAGATAAAATGCAGCGGAAATAAAATTGATGTACTCACAGTATCTCATTTAATCAGAATCTTAAATCATTGAAGAACGAGTTCTAAACTGGTTTGTTTAGAAGTCGTAGTCTATGAAGTACGTGTCCTGAGCTGAAGTACTCAGAAGCCAACTTTCTCTTACTTCCCCTTAACATGTGATGCCTGCAACTTTGAATCAGATAAAGATTTGGGAACCCACTTGAATTTGGGCCCGTATTTGTTAGTTGCAGTTCGTATGGAGATATAATTGAAATTAGAAGCACGAGAAAGATAATTAGAATAATATGCACAATCATCAGAAGAAAAAGCATAATCATCTGAACTAGAATCAGAAGACGAATATGAGACATTTTTGGAAATCTGAATCATTTGCTTAATAGAGTATTTAGAAATCTTATTACAAGAAGCAAATGAATCACTTTTATAATATTTGTCTACATATAAATCCTCATCAATCATAGAATCAGTAGATGTCCGCTTCATTCTCCAGATCTGCTTCTTTGACCGGCTCAAAGTCCTATCTGTAAGAATTGAATCGGAAGAATTAGAACAGTCAGAAATAACTTTATCTTGTTTCTTCGACTTCTTTGACCGTCTTCTTTTACGCTTAGGTTTATAATATTGATCATTGAGCGTAAAAAAATAATCAAGAATTTTAGACTTAATATTTAAATCAGAAGAAATAAATTTATCTAAGCAACCAATCTGATCAACTAATAAATCTCAATTTGCCTCGGAGTCTGAATTATTTTGAGAAAAGATTTTAAAATTGGAAATTTCCTTCTTGTTTTCCTTAGAATCAGAATAAAGGTTAGAAATAGAATCTGATTTTTTTAGAAAATAATTCTTCTTCAAGACTAGACGTCATGAAAGAAAGAATAATATCAGATTCAATTTTCTTTAAAATATTTTGATTTTCTATCTTATCTTCAAGATCGATGATTTTGCCTTCTAATACTAAAGGAGGAGTATATTTCTTCGAATCATAAATGATTGGAGAAATATTTTCCTTATCAGAATCAGGGGCATAAGAAGGAACAAAATCATCAGACACAAAGATTTGACGGAAGATATATCAATTAAACTTTTTCGACTTCTTCTTGATTTTTCAGGAAAATATTTTGCATTCTCGCTTGTGTAAACAAAAGGAATTTCGATTTTCTTATTATTTGTCATTTTCTCATTTTCGAGATCTAACACTTCCTTTTCACTAGTCCAATGAAATTTGAACTGAGGAGCATAGTGTGCAAGAGTTAGATAATCGTATTTATATAAAGTAGGAACTTCGTTTATCACTTTGTTTAAACAATGAGGATTGTCAAAACCAAGTCCCCACCTTTGTTTTAAAGCTTCTTCACTCCTTGGCTTGTTCATAAAAATTGTTTGTTCAGATTGGTTTCTTCGATAAATTTTTTCTTCTAGCTTATTTATTTTATCTGAAAATTCATTTTTTAAATTAGTCATAGACGTCAAAGATTCAAGATAAGATTTATTTGAATTTTCCAAATCATCCAATTTCTTTTGAAAGATGTCTTTAGTATTTTTTTAAATAGATTTTTCATCTTTCAAAGAAATTTTCAGTTTGTCAATCAAATATGATTTTTCTGAATTTAAATTCTTTTCAGATAATAACTTTAAACGTAAATCAGATAAAGCAGTTATCATGATATTCAACAAAGAAGATATGAAATTGTAATCAAACTCTGAATATACCTCATCTTCATCAGTTTCAGAATTATCTGACTGGTCATCTCCAACCAAGCACATCTAAGCGATCTCTACGTTTGTAGCTTCATCGTCAGAGTGATCCAGCCAGAATTCTTCTTCTGCCAGCAGAGCAGTTCCGTTCTCTCTCTTTTCAGCCAATTCCATTTTCTTTCGGTAGTAAGCAGAGTCCCTAACTTTCTTTGCTCGACACTCCTTTGAATAGTGGCCTGGCTTTCCACAGTTATAACATGCAGTAGACTTTGGCTCAAGCACTTTGACTGTTGAACCGGAAGTGAAGCGAGAAGTGTTGGAACCAGACTTTGGTTGGAATTTTCTCAGATAATGCTGAGAGAGAAGGGTCATAGCTTTCTGTAAAGCCTTGCCATCATCTTCAGTTGACCCGTTGTAAGCGTTATCAGACAACGCTTGTTCTGCCAATTGCTTCGTGAGGAGTGCAACCGGGTCTACTGATTTCTTCTTTTTCTCTAGTTTTGCCTTCTTCTCTATCACCAAGCTTTCATTAGTCATCAGAATCTCGTATAATTCTTGAATTTGCATTGTGGATATCCGAACATCGTTCCTCAGTCTATGACAAGTTTTATTCCACTCAGGCTGAAGAGCATTAAGGAATTTTAGATTCGTCTCAAGCTCTGTCTTGATCACATTTATCTTTCGGAGATCATTAAGCACTGCGCAGAATCTATCAAAAACACTCTTTATAGACTCACTGTCTTTGGCCTTGAACTCCTCAAAGTTGTTCATGAATCGAGTATGTCGGAGCTGAGTTGCGACCGAAGAACCAAGCATGATCTTTTCCAATTGTGCCCACAACAGATTCGGATAATCCTTGCAATGATCAACCCGGTTGTAGACAGAGTTTAGTAAAGCCAGCATCAGATTAGCTCTCAGCTCTCGATCAGCTTTCATTCGTAAAGCCTCTTCAGGTGTTGGAGGAGTCTCTTTATTAGGCTTTATGAATGGTCCTTCAGTTAGAGACTTCATCATGTTCTCTCCATTGACTTGACGCTCTATGAAGTTCAGAAATCGATCTTGCCATTGAGTGAATTCATTTTCATCAACAAGAACTAGAGGACGAGTTTCAGATCCCAAAGACATCATTAGAGCGCTTGAGTAGATCTTAGCTTGTAAGGCAAACTTTGTAGAATCCATTTCAAAAATTCAGAAAAATTTCTAAGTGCCAAGCTTGCGCAAAGATGAGCTTTGCGTAACAGGAAGAAGACGCAAACGAGACTTTGCGCATGTAGGCAGATACGCAAACCAGGCTTTACATATGATGAAGGATACGCAAATTGGACTTTGCGTAATAATGAGGATACGCAAACTGGAGATTTTTGTACACAGAAGGAAACCAACTTTGCGTACGCTGAATTATCTGAAAAAATGGAGCTTTGCGTAAGCTTGATGATACAAGAATTAAGCTTTTCGAATGGCACTTGATACGAAAAATGAACTTTGCGTATTACACTTGATACAAAAACCTGAAATACACTAACACAAAGATTAGATGAACAAATAACTTGCGCAAACCAATATGAATGATGCGCAAACCAATATGAATGATGCGCAAACCTATAAGAACATGCGCAAACTGAAGTAAGTCAAGAAATTTTCGCAAGATCGATTCAAACAATGCAATTAAAGCAAGAAAATCACATACACATGATCGAAAACACCTTTTTAACAACTTTCAAACAATAATTTCGATTAAAAATCACAAAAATTCAGATTTGAAAATTGAACTGTATCGAACTCGAGTTTTTCAGAAAATCACAAAATCACAAAATTGAAGATCAAATCATGGATTTTATGCAAAATGATATGAAACAAATATGATCGATTAACAAAAAAAACGCATCAAATGAAATCAAAATCAACACAATTCAATAACAAACACATCCAAATTTTATGAGAAATCAAGAAAACGAGATTTTCTTGAAAAATTCAAGAAAATCGATCAAATTTTCGATTTCAATCACAAATTCAGATTCAAAATCACAAACTCTCAATCCTCTCAAGATTCAGATAGCTCTGATACCAATTGAAAGTCCAAGATCTCTAAATCTTTAGAGAGAGAAAGTAGAGAGAGAGTAAGGATACGCAAAGTATGAGTGTATTGATATGAGCGTGTGAATTCTTACCAAGAACAAAGACCAAAGGGACTTAAATACCCTTGGTCAGATACAACACAGATAGACTCTAAACACAGTATTTGACCAAGCCCTATAAATACAATGATTACTATAAAATCAGACCTAACAGTCTACTTTCAAAAGCCTCTATGTAACAGAGCTAGTTATGGCATAGACGGCTATCTCATCTCAACTTTCGATACATCAACAAACTGGTGACTGGTAACTTGGTGAAAGGACTTCCAGAGCTGAAATATGTTAAACAACATATGTGTGTTGCGTGTAAGAAGGGTAAGATGAAAAGAGCTTCTCATAAGCCTAAGTCTGAACCGAGTACAAGTACTTCTTTGGAACTGCTGCATATGGATCTCTGTGGTCCAATGCGAACTCAAAGCATCAACGACAAGAAATATGTGTTGGTCATTGTGGACGATTATTCAAGATACACTTGGGTCAAATTTCTATGATCGAAAGATGAGACGCTCGATGTCATCATCTCATTCTTAAAGACCACTCAAGTGAACTTGCAGAAGACAGTCAAGCTTCTTAGAACTGATAATGGCACAGAATTCAAGAACAAAATTGTTGACGATTATCTCGAATCGGTTGGGATAACACACCAATTTTTTGCTGCCAGAACACCAGAACAGAATGGAGTAGTAGAAAGGCGAAAGGGTACTCTAGTCGAGGTTGTTTGCACTATGCTGAGTCAATCTGATCTACCTCTATTTTTGTGGGCTGAAGTTGTGTCAACTACGTGCTATACACAAAATCGCTCCATTATTCATCGTCGGTTTGGTAAAACACCATATGCTTTGATTAATAATAGAATACCTAGCATTAAACATTTTCATATCTTTAGATGTAGGTGTTTTGTGCTGAATGACAAGGAGAACTTGAACAAGTTCAGCCCTAAGGCTGATGAAGGCACTTTCATCGGATATTCACAGACGTCTGAAGCATACAAGGTTTACTTACAAAAGTCACAGATTGTGGTGGAGCGTAAATGTAACATTTGATGAAGATATGGCTTTTGAACAATACAGTTCAAAACCCGCACCTCAATGTTAAGGAGTTAGACTTATGAGTCAATCAGTTCAGAACTCATACTTCAACGAATAATGGCTCTTGGATAACACAGTTCAAGACCCGTTCTTCAAATATCAAGTTTGACTTCTAAACACAACAGTTTAGGACTCATACTTCAACGTTCAAAACAAAGTGTACTCCGATGCATCAAAAGAGATGATCAACCTTCAAGGGGGAGTATACATATTACCTCTACTGATGATATTGCGAATTATTATGTCCCAAGATTATCAAGTTCTAATCACTATTCAATTAACAACAAGATGACAAAAATTTTCAATCAATCTACCTGTTTTAATTTCGAATCAATTCACATATTTCGTATACAATTCACTCTCTGTCACTTTCTCTCTCTAGAACTCAGCGTACAATCTCTAACTTGAAACTATCAACTTCTAACAACTACTCTAGTCATATGTCTATTAAAGCAAAGACACGCTTACAACACTATACAAAATATAAGACTTTGACTTTGACTTTATTACAACTTGACTTTGACTTTGCTTTGAGAGTTGACTTTGGCTTTGACTTGCTTGACTTTGATCTTCAATATTCATGATCTTGTATCCAACAAATATATGCACTAACAATCTCCCCCTTTGGATTCAATATTCATGATCTTGTATCCAACAAATATATGCATCTCTAAAAGATTTTGCACAAGTCAACTCTCAAAGCAAAGTCAAAGTCAAGTTGTATAGTCTTGAACACCCATTTTATGTTGATTATAGTCTTTCCTTCAGGCTTAGGCACAAGTCTCCAGACTTTGAGTGCTTCGAACTGATTAAGCTCTTCACATACGGGTGTTGGCTCTACCTTACTCAGAAATGAGTCATGCATACACATGTTTAAAGTAGCAGACGTAGTTTGCACCGGTTTAGATGGATCTCCGATGATCTGATGTATCGGGTGCTCTTTGGTCCATCTATGTTCATGAGGGATTGGATTGGATGTAGATTGATCATGATTTTCATCTAGAAATCCACTTTTAGCTTCATCAGTTTGCTCAGTATTTGATAGGGGTGCAGTTAAAGTGTTCTGTGTAGAAGCTTCAGTTGGTACAGCAGTATCTGGCTGTTGATTAGTCGTTACAGTACAACCAACTGATTCAGCCACTTCTGGCTCTTCATGAATGTTCACATCTTCAACTGTTGGAGTAGGCGTTTGAATTGGAATCTCTTGCTGAATCGGGGAATTGGATTCAGTAGATATATCTGAAGTGGTTGGTTATTTCTTTGTGAATCTTCTGATCAGTCAACCACTACAGGTTTAGACACTTTAGTTCCAAGAAATTCATCATAAAACAATTCAAACAATAAATTTAAATTAAATAAATATGAAGTAGATGATGACGCTTCATCTGATTTCTTAGCAGTAGGCACAGGTTCTGGACTGATCTGCCTAGAAGCTAGTACACCAGTGATAACGGGTTCTAAACTGTCTTAAACAGAAACCATCTCCTCATCAAATGTAATGTTTACGCTCTCTACTACGATCTTCGACTTTTTCAGAAACACTCTGTAGGCTACAGATGTTTGAGAGTAGCCGACAAAGCACCTGCATCCAAAAATATGGAAATGTTTAATGCTAGGTGTATGATTATTGATTAAAGCATATGGCTTTTTACCAAACCGACGATGGATTATAGAACGATTTTGCGTGTAGCAAGCAGTCGATATAGCTTCGGCCCAAAGAAACAGAGGTAGATCCGATTGACTTAGCATAGTACGAGCGTCCTCGACTAGCGTTCGGTTCCGTCTTTCTACAACTCCGTTCTGTTCAGGCGTTCTGGCAGCAGAATACTGATGTGTTATCCCGACCGATTCGAGATAATCTTCAATTATTCTGTTCTTGAATTTTGTGTCGTTATCTGTACGAAGAAACTTGACTGGCTTTTACAGATTCACTTGGATAGTCTTTAGAAAAGTGATGATGACTTCGGGCGTCTCATCCTTTGTTCTCAGAAATTTAACCCAAGTGTACCGCGAGTAATCGTCCACAATCACTAGTACATACTTTTTGCCGTTTATGCTTTGTGTATGCATAGGACCGCAGAGATCCATATGCAGAAGTTCCAAGGATGAACTTGTACTTGGCTCAGATTTCGGGTTATGAGCAGCTCTCTTCATCTTGCACTTCTCACACACTGCGCACAGATGTTCTTTCACTTATTTAAGCTTAGGAAGTCCTTTTACTAACTTTCCTGTGACAAGTTTGTTGATGTAACAAAAATTCAGGTGAGAAATCCTTCGATGCCATAACCAACTTTGTTGCAGAGAGGCTTTTGACAATAGACAAACCTCATTGTCAGTCTTGACTTTTGACAGATTAATCGTGTATAGGTTAGACTTTCTAGTGCCAACCAAGAGTTCTTTACCTTCTTCAGTACGCACAGAACACCTATTGGCCTTGAAATTGACCCCTAAATCTTTGTCACAGAACTAGCCAATGTTGAATAGGTTATGCCCTAAACCTTCAACGTAGCTCACCTTCTTGATCGTCACGTTCTCTTGAATCACATCACTATAGCCCAGAATAGGTGAAAACTGGTCATTTCTGAATCGAACTGTTCCGCAATATTTCTCTGTATAATTAGATAATAAATCTTTCTGCTCGGTCATATGCTTGGAGCAACCAGAATCCAAGTACCACATATGACGGGTCTGCACAGGAGAAATCATGAAACAATTGGTTTAGGTACCCATTTATAGATGGGTCCTACAGTGTTAGCGCAAGATTTTGGCATCCATTTGTATATGGACCCTTTGATCTTTTGAAAAACATTTGAAGCATGAGAATGATAATAATAGACATGATATGTGCCAAACCAAACATCAGAATATTTTCGAGAAGCATAATCATTTCTTTTATAATTAGAAGACTTTCTAGCAGACGGAGATAATTGGAACAATTGCTTTATTGAATAACGCTTGTAAGAAGTTACAAGTTTTGGTTTTTGAAAAGCAACATTCTCAACTACATCAGTTTTACTAGTAATTCCTCTATCACAATCAGGATAAGAATATGATTTAGCATTCTCGTCAATCTTCTTCTTTGGTAGCCATTCTGATCTAACTTCAGTCTTTCTTTTATTCACATCTGAAACATTTGAATCTTTAGAGTTAGAACTGTGAGATTTGAAAGATTGCTTTTTCTTTGGCTTACCAGTGGTTGTCTGTTTCTGTGAATGCCTAGATTTCTTCTTCTTACCTTTAGCATTCTTGGTATTCACAGAAACTGGTACATCAACTTTCATTAACGTTTCACCCTTTTCATACACACTGGGTAATCCAAAAGAGTTTATAACAAATTGTGAATGATCAGTAAGTTTAGCATTAAAATCAAATTTACCAACACAGTCATCTAAATCGCCTTCAGAGTTAAGAAAATCAAACTCTTCATCAAGTAAACCAGAAATATCATCAGATTTTGAAGCTTTGGAAGTTTTAGAAAAATCAGAATTTAGAAGCACAGTAGAAAACACAGTTTGTTCTAGATTAATCAAAATACTTTCTTCTATCAAAGTGTTCTCGAGTTCAGAAATTTTACTTTCCAACACGAGAGGGGGTACATAAATTTTACCCTCAATAGGTTTAGCCTCCAACTCCTTTGAAGAATAGCTTTCAAAATAGTAATCAGAAAGAAATTTTGATTTATCAGAACTATAACTAGGATTCAACTTCTCATAAAGAAATGGAAGTTGCATTTTAGTTTTGTTCTTCCTTTTCTCTTTTTCCTTAGCTTCATCATCTTTAGAAAGTTTAGTCCACTTAACTTTGAGTTCGGGGTATTGTGGTGCCAGTTTTAAAAATATAAAATCATAAAGATTATCAAGTTCTAATCACTATTCAATTAACAACAAGATGACAAACAATTTCAATCAATCTACCTGTTTTAATTTCCAATCAATTCACAGATTTCGTATACAATTCACTCTCTGTCACTTTCTCTCTCTAGAACTCAGCGTACAATCTCTAACTTGCAACTATCAACTTCTAACAACTACTCTAGTCATATGTCTATTAAAGCAAAGACACGCTTACAACACTATACAAAATACAAGACTTTGACTTTGACTTTATTACAACTTGACTTTGACTTTACTTTGAGAGTTGACTTTGGCTTTGACTTGCTTGAGTTTGACCTTCAGTCTTCATGATCTTGTATCCAACAAATATATGCACTAACACGAATACATATTTTTAGTGGGAGTAAGGACAATGACTTCTAATTACATCTGATCAGAAATCATTCTGAACAAGTTTTATTGCTTTCATGTCTTTAATTTTTCAATAAAGTTTGTGAATAAGACTTTGTATATTGTTGACTTTTTGACTGGATGCAGATTTTGAGGGGGAGCTTACATGATCATATCATTCGTGACTTTCGAGCTGACTTTATGAGATTTAAGATGAGTGTAAGGCATATTCTAATCTTAATCTCATACGTGTTTGAAAGAAGGACGACTTTCAGACATGAAAACATATTCTTAAATGTTCAAACCACTTCTCGATTCTTAAACAGATTTCATGAATACAGAAGTGTGATTTTTAAATGTTTTCATTTTATAAGCTTCAATGTTTAACAAATCGTGTGTTTCCAAAGATAAATACTTGTGTATTATCTTTTCCATATACTGTCAAGTATTCACACACATATCGGTTTAGTATTTTGTTGAATATGTTCTTACCATGTCTCAAAGTGAAACTAATGTTCGATGGTAAGACACCCCGTTTCAAATTCATTGATATTCAAGCGTTGATTCATTCAAAACGTTTCTTTCAAGAATGTCTATAATTGTTCTTATAGACAACATCCTATTTTTTTCATGACCTAAGCTTTTATTGATAAATCATTCTTATTTGATCTTTTTCATACATTGTCAGATTCTCAAAACACATTGTTAAGTCCAAATATTGTATCCAAGATTTAATTAGAAAGTCCAAGTTACAAAGTCAACAATGTCAAAGTCTTTAAATGTCAAAGTTGTATTTGTTTTACATAGTGGTTAAGTCTTGTATTTGTTAGTTGGTATAAATTGGTTTTAGTCTTTGTTAATTTTGTAAGCCCTTCATTGTAAAATCATTAGACGTGAGATATATGATTATGTCAAGATCTACTTTCTCTCTCTACTCTCTCTCTCTAGACTTTCATGTTTAATCTTGAGAATTTAGCTTGATTGTTTGGGATTTTATCATTCACAATTGGTATCAGAGCCGTACCAAATCAATTCAGAAGGATTACAATTCATTGAATCGATTTCTTGAAATTTGAAGAAATTCTCCATTTTTTAAGAACTTGAAGAACTCAAATAGGTTACACATTTTTTGTTGGTTTTTGAGTTTGATTTTGTTTGCAAAATGTTTCTTCAATGTTATATTTCACGTTTGAATCAAAAGATTTTCAAAATTGTGTCAAGATTTGAGGAATTTGAAGATTGTTAGAAATTTGGTGTTCTTGAGAAAAACTCTCTGTGAAATTTTTTTTGAGAGTGATTTTGCAAATTAATGTTGATTTAATCCGTTTTTGTGTAAATTCGTTTCTAAAAAGTGTTTTTGGACATGAATTCATCAAAGATTTCAAGTTTTAATGTCTAAATTTCATGTTTGAAATTTTGGAGTTCTTGGTGTTCTTGAAGGTCTTCAAGTGTTTTTGAGTAAATCTGTGATTTTGATCCAAATTTTTGTGGAGTTGTTATAAAAATGTGTTTGATCTTTAAATTCAAAGAGTTAATAGTGTTTTAGTTTGTAAAATGTTGTATGAATTGATATTGCATTCCGTGGATTTGAAATGAAATCGGTGGAATTTTGAAAGTCCAGGTTACTCACGTAAACATAGGTTTGCGCTTTAGGCAACTCACGCAAACTTCAATTAATTTCAGAAGCAATCGGTGGATGTGTTGTGTTGTATCAGTCGGTGAAATCAATTTCAAATTGAATGTGATTGGATATTAAATTGAAAATAGCATATGGTGTAGGTGAGTTTCAATTCATGTGTGAGTGGATGAATGTGATTAGTGGGGATGTTTGTTCATGGGTCGGTGCTTAGTTTCAATTGGTTGAAGTTTCTAATTTCAATTACTTGCTTTGCGTTTTTCTCTTATCACACAAATCACAGGTTTGCGCTTTTCACTTGTAACGCAAATCTCAGGTTTGCGCTTCTGTCTGCTCACGCAAACTCTATGTTTTGCGTCACTAACCTCTCATGTAAATCCAAGTGTTGTTAGCATAAAATCACAGAACACACAAGCTTATGCGATTTTAATTTTACATTTGACCTGCAAGTTTCTTGTTGATTTATCTTGAGAGTTTGATACCATTTGTTTTGCAGGTTTTGATTTAATTTCAAGTGCAAGCTTCATTGATTTGAGAGTTTCAATGATTGAATTTTTCTGAGTTTATTTTGTTGTGATCTGATTTTGACTTTCAGTCAAAATTTCTGAATTGTTTGGAAACGATCATTTTTATCAAGCTGTTTCTCATTCAAAGTTTTCTGAGAGAGAAAATTTTAGATTGTCTGAATTTTGTTTTTGAAATTCATTACGACTCACGATCATTTTTTTAAATTATGTCTGAAACAGGATGGGCTCTCCAATTTTACTCAAAGGAAGATACGAGCAGTGGAAAACTGATTTTTTCAACTTTGTTGATAAACATGAGCTGAGTTTCTATATCAGATTATCCTTGTTTGAAGGAGAGAGTGAAAGTCCAAGATCTCTAAATCTTTAGAGAGAGAAAGTAGAGAGAGAAAGAAGGAGCGCCAACAGTAAAAACAGATCTATTCAAAATGTGAGTGTCAAAGTTTCTTACAAAACACTAAGGCCACAAGGGACTTAAATACCCTTGGCCAATATAACAGATAAAGCTAACTAAACACAGTATTAGCCAAGACAGATAAATACAATGATCACTACAAAATATGACTCAACAATCTCCCCCTTAGTGATCATTGACGCTCTTCTCTTTGACAAAGTCTATTCAAACCAACTGAAACTTCTAAGCGTCGCAGAGTGGAGAGGAAATTCAATCTCTCTTGAATAGTATCCAATGTCTTCTTGAGAAGACGAATTTCACCATTTTCAAACAGAAATGTTTCTCTTCTTGTTTCCAAAAATCTTCTTTGAGTTTCTTTCAGACGTTGCTCCAACTGAAGCTTGATCACCTTCAAAGTTCCATCAGAGTAATGTGCAATTTCTTCAAATCTAAGAAAACATTTTTCATTCGAGCCATTCTTGTACACAACCCCATATGGATCTTTAACAATGGTGAGAAGATGATATGACTCTAAGTTTGGCAAACTTCGGTTGGGCCTTAGAAGATTAACAACTGGTTGAAAACTTTCGACAGCCATCTGAAAGTCAAACACTCTGAAAAATCGGATTTGCCGTCGAATGAATCTTTTAATAGCAAACAGTGCTTGAGACACATCCTGAGTAATGTGATAAAGATTTCTGAAATGATCATATAAGAACTCAATATCATCAATAGAAAGAGCAGTGAAGTCTGCTTCTGAAAAGATATATCTCTTGCAATCTCTTCTTTCAACTTCAAACTCTGGATACCAAAGATTAACTAGCTTGTTGATCGTAACACTGATAACTCTAACAATCAAGTGTGGAGAATGAACAAGATCGTTTCTTTTTCGCTGGCACTTAATGAGCATCAAGTATTCATACTGATATGCCTCTGACTCCTTTTCAACACCAAGTATTGCATAAATTTTGATCGGCCTTCTTCTAGAAACAAAGATATTTCTCTGAGAATCTTCTAGAAAGGCAGTTTTTAACCTTGATGCCATATACCGATGTTGAAGATTTCTTTGCCTCTGCTGTCTTGTCAAGGCTGGTCCTTCTTCTTGAATATTCGGGGGAACCACAGATTCAGAAGGAACATTAGCTTGTGCTCTAGACGACTGACCTACTTCAAATGTTCCTGAAGGAGCAGAGGTAGTCGGAGCAGTACTGACAACAGGAGTAGAAACTGGAGCAGAATCAGGAACAGATTCAGAAACTTCATCTTGAGAAGGAAGATCTATGTACAACATATCTGTAATCTCTTCATCCTTAGCGTCAAAGAATACAGAATCATCTTCAGTATCAGAGATAATGACTATGTCATCACAATCTTCTTCTTTAACTTGGAAGATCTTCTCAAATCTCGTGTCATCATCATCATCTGAGTTAATTTCTATAAAATTTGCAAAAAATGACCTCATATCATTTGTTGCTTCTGATTCTTTAATCTCAATAGGCCTTTCTGCAACATCAGGATCAACATACACAACAATCTGCATAGTATTCTCTATATCTTGCTCAGAAATGTTTAGTACATTAGACATAGAAGATAAATTGATATTTTCAATCATCACATTCACAAGATCATTGACGCTGCAATCTTGGACATTATCAGAACTCTTCTCTTTATCAGCTTCCTATTCTTGTAACTGATCTTCTCTAGCTGAGGAAGATCCTTCCACTCTCTGTCTCTTATTCATCTCCCCCTCATGACCTTGAGGATCGGGATCATCTTGATCATGTCGGCGTTTAAGTGACGGACCGGCCTCAGATCTGCAACTTTGTTCATGAATAACAAACCTGTTAGACAGATCAGAAAATGCTTGAGTCGTGAAAGACTTAAGATCCGCAAAACTTGTTCTAACTTTAGATCTGAACGCATGGAACTCATCAGTTAAAGCATTAAGTCTTGCAGAATCAGATGTAGGAACTGGAGGCGGTGTAGGCTGGAAATTCCTTAGAAGAGAGATCAAATCCTGATCTTGATGTTCTGGCGGAGACATCGAAAGAAGGAGAGCATATAGCAAATATGTCAGCTCTGAAATAGGAAGATCTGATACTGGAGTGCTAGAAGATGAAACAGGAATACGGGTAGATGAAGAAACACCAGTCGACTGCATAAACAACGGAGGTAGAAGAATAGATATGATCGCTGGAGCAGAAGATTGAACAGTAGAAGACGGCTCTCTAAAAACAACCCCAGATGGGCGTCTGAAAGGAATTACTTCAGGGATTGAAGATGTGTCAATTTCTGGCATCTTACCCTTGAAGAAAGTACGTAACTTCTGTATTTCCGCATTCTTATGTGCATCAAACTCATCGCTCATTTTTCGAATCATTTCATTCAGAGTAGAAAACTTTGCAGTAGAATCATGAACCTCGACTGAATATGGCGAAATAGAAGAAGTTAGTTTGATAGAAGACGAAGAAACAGTTGTAACTTGAGCTTGATGATGAGTTGAAACATTGTGAAATGCTAGATCAAGCTCATCCACATGTAAATTGGAAACTGCTGCATTAATAGGAACAGAATCTTCTGCAGACAATTCTTCTTCTTGAATAACCACTTCTGGTTCCTTGAATTTTCGTCCATAAACCCTCAGACTCGGTTGATCAACGTCATCACCAGAATCATCATTACCATCATCACCAGAATCATCATTATCATCATCACCAGAATCATCATTACCATCAGTAGCATTAGCAAAATCAGCAGAAATAACAGCATCAGATTCAGTAGCAATATGATTAGCAGCATCAGAAGAATCATGAATCGGGGAGTCAGTAGCAATTTGAGCAATTACATCTTCAATTTGTTGAGAAGCGACATCTACTTGAACTTCTTGATATTCAATATTTACCTCAACTTCTTGTTCAACAGCTTTGTTGACCTCTTGTTCAGAAACAGATACTTCAACTTCAACTTCTTGATTAGCAGGAACTTCAACTTCTTGATTAGCAGGAATTTCAACTTCTTGATCAGCTTCCAGAAGAATTTCATTATCCATGCAATATTCGATAATACTTTCATCTGAAGGATCTGCATAATTCACAATAAGCTCCGAAGGAATAGGCATCGAATAGTCAAAAGTCCGCTTCACCTTTTGGATGTAAGTCATTTCTGTATCAGGAACTTGTGGCCAATATAATCTTCGAGGAATATCCGGATTGCTTCTGAGTATGCTTCTGATGATAAGCTTCAAGAATCGAATGAAAGGAATAAACTTGCGTTTCTTGTTGGTAAGCTTGTCATGCACCACCTCCGAGAGTTCGGTCCAGAAAATGAATGTATAGTCGACATGCAAGTCATAGACGACTGCATGGAACAAACAGAGATACAGTAGACTTGCACTGTCCGTGCCGGAATGTTTTGACGTAAGGCACCTGATGATGACAGAGAAGAGAGCATACCAAACTGGAGGTAATTTAGACTTATCAAAATCACGCACTTTGTCCAATGTCCCAACATATCCAAGATTCCTTATCCCTTCAAATACTTCCTCTTCAGATGGAAAGTTGTCATATGTAGTTCGGCCGGGTCTGGAATTAGGCTCAGGAAGCTCCAGTATTAGTCTGAGACGCTTGTATGAAAGATAAGAATCATATTGATCTATTTGAAGCTCAAAGCGGTGCGGACGAGCCAGTTCATTCTTTGTAATTGTATGCCAGGCTTGCTGAATGTATACTTCTGGAACTTCAACACATGACGAAAGAGCCTGAGCAAGTGGATGTCCTCGTAGAATTGCACAAATCACCGGATGTATTTTGATTCTGTCGAAGTCCACAAAATAATTGTTGGGCTTGTAAGCCAAAATATACATCAAAGAAGGGAAGACATCGTTCGGTGTTCTGCGAGATGCAGAAAGATTAACCCCGACTGAAGGAACAGAAGGCATCGGCATCTCAAGCGATGCCTGATCAGAAGGATCCTCGAGAAGTACATTCTCGTCTTGAATCATTGGATCAGTATTGGTTTTTAAAGACATAGAAAAAACCTAGAAAACACAAACGAAGAAAAATTTAGACAAAGTAAGAAAACTGAAAAATTTTCTAAGTCTGGTTTGCGCATCCAGTTAGATACGCAAATGGAGGTTTGCGCATTGAACATGATACACAAAGGGCAGTTTGCGCATCATGCATGATACGCAAACTGAAGTTTGCGTATGTAGTTCAGTACGCAAACTAAGTTTTGCGTATTGGACTTGATACGAAAAAGAGACATGCAAAATTTTCAACACAAAAACAGAAGGTTTACGGATCACTAAGGTTACGCAAAGTACACTTTGCGTATCCAACAGGTTACGCAAGCGTATCCTAAGTGTTACGCAAACTAAAACACAAACACTAAAGACAAAACAAGGTTTGTGTGTCACTAAGGTTACGCAAAGTACACTTTGCTTATCCAACAGGTTACGCAAAGTGGACTTTGCGTATCCTAAGTGTTACGCAAACTAAACTTGAACAAACTCACAAAAACACTGAGGTTTGCGTATCAAGTTAGATACGCAAAGTATGCTTTGCGTATCCAACGGGATACGCAAACTGGACTTCGCGTATCTTGTTGGATGCGCAAAGTAGACTTTGCGTACACTGACTTGATACGAAAACCTAAATTTTCGGGAGTTCGAACCGAAAAGCACAAAAAAATCAAAATAAAAGCAAATAAACTCAAAAATAAGAGAAATAAAAACATACCAGAGGTTCGAATTACAAGCCTAAGCAAAACCCAAAATCCAATTTTGAGCAAATAAGCTCGAATCTGAGAATTTTAGATACGATGAACAGTGAAAACGCGAAACACAGTAAAAAAAACAAACTTCAAAATCGAAATCAATCAACAAACAAAGTAAAGCTAAACAAAACTACAAACAAACAAAGTAAATTTTATGAAAACAAACCTGAATCGAAGTACAAATCTGAAATCAAAGAGAAACAATCAGCGTAGAAAGAGAGAGGAAGATGAACAGTGTAGAGAGGTCAACAAGCGGGAAAAGAAAAAATGAAAATAGAAAAAACTATTTAAACCAAGAAAACTAAAAGTAAACTAAAAGTAAAAACATAAAAAAATACCAAATAAAATAAAAAAATACTCTAAAAAAATAATACCTGAATACAGTTTACTCCCCCTACACAAATGCACAAAAATTCATCTGTTAGTATAGCAAATGTGTAGAAATATCTGAAATTCTTACCTGATGAACTTCTGATCAGTACAGATATTTTTACAAACTCCCCCTCAAACAAAGAACTGGTTCATGGAAAAAAACTTTTCAGATTGGCTCTCCCCCTCGAAATAAGCACAGACCATTTAACAAAAATATGGATACACAACCATATAAACATTAGTGTAAAAAGAAAATGATACTGAATATAAATTTTGAAACAACTGAACATATAAAATTTTAAACACTAAACAAATTAAAGTGTACTCATTAAAATTTCACAGATTTATCAATCAGTTGAAATCAAGCATATGTTGTTGGATGCAAGAACAAGTATAATTGCATATCAAGTTAAAACATGTTCAGTTTTAAAAACTTCCATTTGTCTATTTAGTGTGCTCGCATGTGAACTTCGATTAGCTTCAAGAAAAATGCAGTTCTAAAAATATTATAGAAAACTTTGCATGTACTAACAATAAGCCACCAAAAATTAAGACTTTCACAAATTTACAGGTTTATCGCAACTCAAACATATCACCAAGTATCAAGATATGTGTGCTCATTGGCATATTTTTAGCAGTGTGCACATTGGCATCTTCACATGAATGTGCTCTTTGGCATCTTTTAAGCGTTGTGCATTATGGCATCTTTTAATCAGAGAGTTCATTAAGTAAAGAACATGTCGTAAACGTAACTTTCTATCTGACCCTATTGCAGGATTTGGGTCAGCCACTCCCAGACCAGTTGGCCTTAGGGGACTAGGTATCAAGCACCCCTTGGAACTTACTTTCCCGGATCAGAAAGGCTACATCGACACATCCTAAACCCATTCATACCAGTAGAACATGACTTTCGATCTGGTTCTATAGTAGGATTTGGGTTCGATCACTCCCAGATCAATTGACCTTAGGGGACCAGATGACAAGCATCCCACGAAACTTACTTTCCCAAAGCAGAAAGGTCACAGGTACAAACTTTTTAAACTCAGAGATTTCTGTATTTTAAGAATTTATAATTCATCTCAATCACTTAGATCAATGTCTAAATGCTTAGCCCATATTTTCATTCCGATCTATAATTCTGATTATTTAGGTAGTCTAAGCAAAGTAAACTATAAAAAATTCCGACTCACATATCTTTAAAGCAGTATCAAAAGTTACAAACATGTTGCTGACTTTTCGACTTTTGTAAGACTTGAAAGTTGAACATATAAAACTTTAATATTAACAAAGAACTTGTAAAAAATCCTAGACATACATTTTATTCAAAAGAAAGAAAATCTGTAAAATTTTACTTTATAGAATAAAATTTGTAAAGATTTAAACTTTTAAATTCAACATGCCTAATTTTGAAAGCAAAAAATTGAAACGTTTTTCATCTAAGGCTTTTGTAAAGATATTAACAAGTTGATATTCAGTTGGTACAAAATATAATTCAATAGTACCTTCTTTCACATGATGCTTTATGAAATGGTACCGCATATCTATGTGCTTGGTCTTGGTGTGCTGGACCGGATTAACTGAAATGGCAATTGCAGACTTGCTATCACAATATATTGGCACTGTCTTGTATAGCATCCCGTAATCGCGAAGTTCCGTTTTCATCCAATGTACTTGAGCACAGCAACTAGCTGCAGCGACGTATTCAGCTTCAGCTGTTGATATTGACACCCAGTTTTGCTTTTTCGACGCCTAGCTTATCAGTCTGTCTCCGAGAAACTGAAGGTGACCTGAGGTGCTCTTCCGGTCCAATTGATTACCGCCAAAATCTGCATCTGAAAAAGCAATCAATTTATAATCAGAACTTTTAGGATACCATAAACCTAAATAAGGAGTTCCTTTAATATATCTAAAAATACGCTTGACTGCGAGTAGATGAGATTCTTTTGGTTTGGCTTGGAATCTGGCACACAAACATGTCGAGAACATTATGTCCGGGCGACTTGCAGTTAAATACATCAGTGATCCGATCATTCCTCTATATGTCTTTTGATCTACAGCTTTTCCATCTGGATCGAGTCCGATTTTGGCACCATGAGCCATCGGTGTTCCGATTGAAGTAGATTTGTCCATCTTGAATTTCTTCAAGATGTCAAATACATACTTTGACTAGTTGATGAAGATATCATCAGGAAGCTGCTTCACTTGTAAGCCGAGGAAGAAATTTATTTCTCCTATCATGCTCATCTGGAATCTAGAGCTCATTAGATCAGAAAACCATGTACACAAAGATTTGTTAGTAGCACCGAAAATAATATCATCAACATAAATTTGTACTAAGCAAATATCCAAGTTCGAATGATATATAAAAAGAGTAGTATCGATCGAGCCTTTGGTGAAGCCGGATTTGACTAAGAAAGCTGACAACTCGTCATACCACGCCCTTGGAGCTTGTTTCAAGCCGTACAGTGCTTTATCGAGAAAATATACGTAATCTGGACGATCTTTGTCAACAAATCCCTCTGGCTGAGATACATATACTTCTTCTTTCAGCTTGCCATTGAGAAATGTTGTCTTGACGTCCATTTGATATACTGTGAAGTTGCGATAAGCAGCGAAGGCAAGAAACATCCGGATAGCTTCCAATCTGGCAACGGGTGCAAAATTTTCATCGTAATCAATACCTTCTTCTTGTCGATATCCTTTGGCTACCAACCTTGCTTTGTTTCGCACGACGATACCATATTTATCCTTTTTGTTCTTGAAAATCCACTTAGTGCCAATAACGCTTTTTCCTTTCGGCCTCGGTACAAGTCTCCACACTTTGAGCGCATCAAATTGATTAAGCTCCTCTTGCATAGCAATAATCCAATCCGGGTCCTCCAACGCTTCAGAAACTTTTGTTGGTTCAATCTTGCTTAAGAAGCAAGTGAAGAGACATTCGTTGGAGGTAGCCGTCCTGGAACGTGTAGACACACTAGCTTGAGGATCTCCAATAATTTGATGAATTAGATGAGATCTTGTCCATTTTGTGGAATGAGGGAGAGGATCAATGATGTCTTGAACCACTTCCAATTGTTGAGAGGGAGGTTCAGAAGCTTCTAAGTCAGTTGAAGATATAGACATAGTTTCAACTGAAGGAGGAGGTAACTCAACAACATCTGAATCAGATTCTGGAAGAGTTTGTTGAATAACATCATTCTGTTCTTCTTCCTGAACTGATTCCTCTTGAACAGATTGTTCATCTTGAACTGGTTCTGATTGTACATTTTCTGATTGAACAGGTTCTTCATGAATAGGCTCAGATTCTGATTGTGTCTGATCAGCAGAAGGAACTGCAACAGTATCAGGTTCAGAGATAGATGCAGCGGAATTGGAAGTAGATATGTTCTCAGTTTCCTGATTCCACATATTTGAGACATTTTCAGAGTTAGATCTAGGCACATCATCATAGAAATTTTCAAATAAAAAATCTAAATCAGAAAGATTAAGAATAGAAGAAGAAGAATCCTGATTTGACTGTTGAAGTGCAGGTTCTGAACTGAGTTGTTCAGAAGCTGAATTCCCAGTAAGTACGGGTTCTGTGCCTGATTGACCAGAAACCAAATTAGCAGCTTCGTCAAATTTGACATTTACGCTCTCTATCACTTTTCTTGCGGAGATCAGAAAGATTATGTAAGCAGCAGAGTTAGAAAAATACCCCAGAAAGATACCCTCATCTGCCTTCGGACTAAACTTGTTCAGATTGTCTCTGTCATTCAGAACATAGCATTTACACCCAAATGACTTGAAATATTTGACGTTCGGTTTGAGACCATTCATCAGCTCATATGGTGTTTTGTTGAAACGGCGATGCAGAATTGACCGGTTCTGAGTATGACAGGCAGTTGACACAGCTTCAGCCCAATGAGACAAAGAAAGACCTGAATAAGCAAGCATTGATCTGGCAGCCTCTACAAGCGTTCTGTTTCTTCTTTCAACAACTCCATTCTGTTGTGGTGTTCTGGCAGCAGAAAATTGTTGTTGTATACCTTGATCCTCATAGAATGCTTGAAGAATATTGTTCTTGAATTCAGTGCCATTATCTGATCTTACCACTTTGACATGCTTTTGCTTATTTGTCTGTATTGTCTTGATGAGATTGATGAGAACTTCAGGAGTCTCATCTTTTGACTTGAGAAATTTACCCATGTATATCTGAAGTAGTCATCAAAAATCACCAAAACATATTTCTTATGACCTAAAATCTTCATCTTCATCGGACCACACAAGTCAACATGCAAAAGGTCAAGAATAGCCGAAGTGCAGTGTTCAGTCTTTGGTTTGTGAGATGCTTTCTTCATCTTTCCTTTCTCACAATCCTGACAGATGGTCTTTCTGAAAACGGAGAACTGGAAGACCTCTGACTGAATCATTTTTGACCAGGTGATCCATATACTTGAAGTTGAGATGAGCTAGTCGACGATGCCAAATCCAACTTTCATGAACTGAAGCTTTAGACAATAGACATATGTCTAATGGAATGTTGACTTTGGAAATATCAATGGTATATAAGTTGGATCTTCTTTTTCCCACCAGTAAATCTCTGCCACTCTCATTCTTCACAGCAACTCTTTTAGATTTGAAGCTGACTTCAAGATCTTTATCACAGAATTGTCCGATGCTGAATAAGTTGTGACTTAGACCTTCAACGTAGCTGACTCTCTTGACTGTTATATTACCTTGAACTAGATCACCATAACCAAGAATTGGAGCAGTCTCACAGTTTCCAAACTTAACACGACCGCAACATTTTTCTTTAAAATTGGACAGAAGAGATTTGTTGCCAGTCATGTATTTAGAACACCCCGAGTCCAGATACCATAAATGACTTAGCTGCATTCACAGAAACTACACATGTTTAGGTACCCATATGCTTATGGGTCCCTTGTTAGATTTGTGTCTTTTGTTTTTCACAGATTTATTTTTCAAGCATGCATGAAAGCAATTATCAATATAAGATAAAACACAATCATCAGAATCAGAACTAGAAGAAGCATATGAGATATTCTTTGATATATGAAGCATTTGCTGAAATGAATATTTTGGGTTTTTATTACAGGAAGCAAATGTATCAGTATCACAAAGAGTTTCTACACATTTAACTCCTAACAGTTCAGACTCTGGAATTTGCTGTTTAATCCTCCAAATCTGCTTTGGTGACTTCCTCACAGTCCGATCTGAAGAAGAAAAATTAGAAACATTAGAATTTTCAAATAAGAGAATATCATGTTTCCTTGACTTCTTTGATCTTCTTCTTTTACGCTTCCTTTTATAAAATTGACCATTTATCAGTAAAGAATCATCAATAATTGAATCAGAAAAGGAAACTTTATCGAAGAAATCAGCCTGAGCATTAGACATTGATGAACTAGCCTTGGAATGAGAATTCTCAAAAATACACAAGTCTGGATGAGGTTTGCGCATCCCATTGGAGGCGCAAACTGAGCTTTGCGCATCCATCTGCGTGCGCAAACTGTCAGTTTGCGTATCCAACATGGTGCGCAAATGCACGCTGTTTTTCAAAACTTTAGTATTTTCCTTGGAATCTTTTGAAAATTCAGTAGAAATTTTATCTTCAAAACTTGTTTTCATTATAAAAAGTAATAAATCGTTTTCTAAACAAGTTTGAAGATTTTGTTCTTCCAATCTATCTTCAAGATCATTAATCTTACCTTCTAACACTAATGAAGGAATGTATCTCTTAGTATCATAAGACACTGGAGATACATTTTCCTTATCTGTGTTAGAAAATATATCTACAAAATCTGTTGATAATGAAGATTCATTGGAAGATTTGACATTTAAAAAATTTTGAGATTTTCTGAATTTATTAGATTGATCAGGAAAATACTTTGCATTTTCAGAGGTGTAAATGAATGGCATTTCCATCCTCTTGTTTTTCATTCTTTTCACATTTTCATCTTCCAAAATTTGTTTCTCAGTTGTCCAAAAGAATTTAAACTGAGGAGCATATCTTGCAAGACTAAGATGATCATATTCATATAAAGTAGGAACTTTGATTTTAGCATGATTTAAAAAATGCGGGTTTTCAAAACCAAGTCCCCACTTTTCCTTTATAGCTTCTTCACTCCTTGGTTTGTTCATGTAAATGGTTTGCTCAGATTGTTCTCTTTTATATAATTTCCTTTCTAGAACAATTATCTTATTAGAAAGATTTTGATTTGAAGAAGTCATTTCAGTCAAAGAATCATGATAAGTCTGTTTTGAATTTTCCAATTCATCCAGCTGCTTTTGAAATTTCTCTTTTGTGTCAATTAAAATTGACTTTTCATCTTTTAGAGAAATTTGCAGTTTGTCGATTAAAACAGACTTTTCTTGATTTTCTAACTTTTCAGAAGTGAACTTTGAACGCAAATCACGCAAAGCAGTGATAAAAACATTCATTTGAGATAAAAAGAAATCATAGTTAACCTCAGAAATTACCTCAGAACCATCAGATGAGGTATCATCTTCCTCATCATCACTTTTATCGTCACCAATAAAGCACATGGCTGCAGTCTCCTCATTCTCAGCTTCGTTATCCGAATGATCCAGCCAGTACTCTTCTTCAGCCAACAGAATGGTTCCACTTTCCTTCTTCTCAGCAAGAGCTAACTTCTTTCTATAGAAAGCAGCATCTTTTACCACTTTGACTCTGCATTCCTTAGCAATATGTCCAGGCTTTCCACAGTTAAAGAAATTCATCACCTTTTTCTCATCCTTCTTCTGTTCAGCCACCTTAGCTGGTTCATACTTAGGAGTGTATGTCTTTGACGGAGCACCTGGTTCTACTTTCTTAGAACCGGAAGTAAATCGAAGGTTGTTTGAACCAGATCTACTTTCTCTCTCTAAACTTTTTCTCTCTAGTTCTTGAGCTTTATTGTCATAAATTGAGTAATTGCTTGTTGTGATTGGGATTTTATGATTAACAATTGGTATCAGAGTCGTACCAAACTTTTCAGGAATGATTAGATCATGATTAGAATTGAAATTTGTGTGTTTTTGGATTAAAAATCGTTATTTTCGAAAAAAAAATCGAGAAACGAGTTTGTTACTGTTTCATCTGAGTTTTTTGTGAAAAATTGGTTTTAATGCAAGAAAATGGATTCATTGTGTTCGATTTATGTTGATGATTGATTCTTGTTTTGATTCCATCTCGAAATTCGAACAAAATCGGTTTCAATTTTTGATTTTTGAGATTTTCGTGAAAACGAGTTCAGTTTCTGTTCTTGATTGAAATTGTGCTAATTGGTGTTTTTAATCGAAAATTGATAGTAAATTTGTATTTAGATTTGTTTTTCGATGATGCTGACAAGTCTTTGAGATCAAATTCGCAGGTTTGAATCAATTTGAGTTTGAAACAGCCAACAAATCGACTTTGCGCTTCTATCATACGGTTTGTGCTTCTATCATACATCTTGCGCTTCACGTTGGAATCGCAAAGCTCATCTTGCGCTTCACGTTGGAATCGCAAAGCTCATCTTGCGCTTCACGTTGGAAACGCAAAGCTCATCTTGCGCATCAAGTTCAACATGCAAAGTTTACTTTGCGTCTCCAGTGGGACACGCAAACCCTACTTTGCGTTTCAAGCAGGACCCGAAAACCATTCTTTGCGCTTCAAGGCTCACATGCAAACCTCTTGTTTGCGTTCTCTTCCTGACACGCAAAGATCTACTTTGCGCTTGTTCCAGACTTAGTTTAAAATAATAAAAAAAAAAAGTCTGGAAATTTTTTTTTAGTCATATATGGAAATTTTTTTAACTTTGCGCCATAACATGTGTTGTTCAAATTTTCAATTTTTTACGAAATATTTTTTTTTAAGATTTCAATTTTGATCTGATTTTTGATTTCCTGATATATAGTTTGGAACGATCATTCACTTCAAGTTGTTTACTTTTTGAAGATGTCAATTTACTACAGATCTGATATATCTGGTATTGAAGCTGAAAGAAATGATCTGAAATTGAAAAATTCAGAATACCTCAAAAAGATTCAGGAGTTGCAAATTAAATTGTTCAATTGTATTAAAACTTTTGAATGTATAAATTGTACTAAAAATAGTTCTAATTTTTCAGGTATCCTTTATGAGAGGGATAAAGAGATAAAAGAAAAAGAGAAAAAGATTATAACTCTTCAAAGACAACTGAAGACAATTGAACAGAAATCACCTGAGCTACAAGCATAATCAGTTGAGCTTCAAAACGAGTTGAAGGCTTTCAAAGAGAAGACTGAGGGATTGGAATCTGAGAACGCTGAGCTTAAAAAGAATTTATCTGATTTGGAAAAACAGCTTGTTGCAAATCAAGCGGATTTTGAAAGAGAAAATAAATTTTTTTCAAAGAAGTTCTCAGATTTCTCAAAGAAGTGTTATGAAGAGAAGAAGTCAGTAGAGCTTAAATGCATCAAGCTTTCTCAACAAATCTCCGATTTTGAGAAAGTACTGATTTTGGAAAGAGAGAAGTTTGATAAAGAGAAGAAGGCCATAGAACAGAAAAATGTGGGATTCTTTAAAGAATTATCCGGCCAGAGAAATGAGTCAGAAAAAGGATTTGAAGAAGAACGCTCAATCTTTGAAACTGAAATCAAAAAGCTAACTTCAAGATTATCTGAACTATCTGCTTCTGCGCTACACGAGCAAAAGACGAAGTCTGAATTCTCGAAGAAGATTGACCTGCTTGAGAAAGAAAGAGACATCTTTGCGTCAAAGATCAAAGAGCTTGAAAAATCTGTTTCAAGTTCAAATCATAAACCTATCTCTTCAAACAGGTCAGTCAAATCATTTAATCAGATTCGTCGCACTAACCTTTTCTTTGATGAATATTTAGATAGTTCAGATTTTTATCCAAGGAGAAAAAGTTTCAAGAAAGAGAAACTGGTCTGGATGAAGAAATCAGTCAAAGATGACAAGACTGATGAGCTGAAAGAGAAGAAATCATGTGTACCTGTACACAAAGAAAAGAAGAACAAAGCACCTAACGGTAAGAAAAATTATTGTTCTATTTGTTATACACATGATTATACCCATAAGACCAGTGATCATTTCTGGTATGGTTCTTACTCCATAACCCCCACACAAACTGCAACTAACATTTCTGGACCCAAATACCAGTGGGTACCAAAGAAGAAAATTGATTCTGTGTTGCAGGCACCTCAAGCCAAAGGGGGAGTAAGAGAACAATGGCTCTTGTATAACACAGTTCAAGACCCGCACCTCAATGTCAAGAATTTGGCTTCTAAGCACATCAGCTTAGGACCCGGTCTTCAACGGAGTTTGACTTCTAAACACAACAGTTTAGGACTCGGACCTCAGTGATCAAAAAGACCTTACTCCTGTATGCTTGCATCCGATGGATATTGATGGTCTTCATCCCAAGAGAATTGATCTGATCTCTATCCTATACTTTTTCTTTGCTAGATTTTTCTGATATTGATGGTCTAACAATTCAAAAGGGAGTGTTTGATCTCTATCCTGTTTTACTTGTAATATTTCAGATGCTTAATTTAAGGGGGAGTAAAGGTGATGGCTTCTGATCACATGACAGATCAGGACCCGTTCATCAATGATCAAAGACGGATATTGTGCTAATATCCAGGGGGAGCTTAAAAGATTAAAATCTTTATATCTTGATTTGAGGGGGAGCTGAAAAGGTAAAAATCTTCTGATCTAGATCTCAGATTGTTTGAAAGAAGGACAACTTTCGAACATGAAAAACAATTTCTGAAATGTTCAAACCACTTCTTATTCTCAAAAGTTTTATGAATTTAGAAGTGTGCTTTTAAATGTTTTTCTAAAAATTTTGAGCTTATTGTTTAAATGACCGTGTGTTTCAAAGATCAATACTTGTGTATTATCTTGTCCATATACTGTCAAGTATTCATACACACCGGTTCAGTATTTTATTTGAAATTGTTATTACCATGTCTCAAATTCAAACAATTTTTCGATGGTAATACCCCCGTTTGAAGTTCAAAGTTGATGAGCATCATTCATCTTTTTCATATTTGTGCTTTCATTGATAAATTGTTTATATTTGTTCATATAAACAAATTTCCAATTCTTTGATACCCTAACCTTTTCATTTGATCTGATTGATTCATTGTCAGATTCTCAAAACAATTCTCTTGATTTCATTTCATTCATTCAATATCATTGTTTTGAGAAATCTTCATTGTTCAATTGCTCAAATCTCACGAGCATACATATTGACAATGGTATCATATATCTTGTGCTAAACTGTTTCAGTTAAACTGTTGAGCAACCGTTCTTCATAGGAAATATCATGGGATTTGTGTGTGAGCTTAAATAGAACTTCCATGGATTCACGCAACCTGTGTTTCCTACCCAGGAAGTTATCCTTGAGTGATTGAGGGGTGAGGGGTCAAAATCAAAGAGTGGGGGAGATAACTCATCCGGTTGAGTTATTCTCATTGTGTGGAGCGGAAAAATGGAAATGAGAGTTTGGTTAGAAGTAAGCAAAATGATAAAAAGAAAGAGGGTGTGAGAACAGAGTTAAAAGAATATTAGAACTCTGCACCTACCACTTTCTGAGCCGGGCAGCCACATCTACTGATTGGTTCACATTCTTTGGTGACCATCATTGAAATAGGCAGTGAGCCCATGCCAACTCTTGCTATTACCCCACCAACAACTCGTTTCTTTCTCGAAAAAGAAATGTTTCATTTTCTTGGGGACGCAACACATATGCTATCTAATCTTCACTCGGAAGATTTAGATATTGAAAAATAAGGAAAGTTGCCCCACCTTCGCACCTCTTTCATGCACATTGAGTCCGTGTATTATCTGTTGCTGTCTCAACAGTTTACACAATTTGAGCCTTAATGAAACACAATCATTGTGCTAAAATTCTTTCTCACACAAGCACGAGCACACAGAAAATCTGTTTTTCTGTCAGAACATTCATAGAATTACCTTGTGTTTTTCAATGATTGAATGGAAGTCCTGGGGAGTCAACATCAAACCAACTCCTTATATTGTACATTCGTTGTACACAGTGACTCCGTGTTACTGAGAGGCACTTCTAACTGTTTCATTTGTTTATTCAGGGTTACCTCGTTCATTATGTCTGAATTTGAAAAGATTCAGATATATACCTTTCATGAATTGACGGCTATTCAGATCAACCGGCGGAGACTGTCAAAGGGGAGATTGTTATTTGTTCTCAAAGGGGGAAATCAAAGACTGTGCTGAAATTGAAGATGTTTTGATGATCATGATGCTCACATCATCAAAAAGGGGGAGACATTTTATAAAGATTCAATTTCAGATTTAAGTCAGAATTTCAAATGCATTTCAAAATGCTTCCGCTGATACAAAGTCAAAAGATTCTTAAGAAATTTTATTCAAAGATAAATCAAGATGATTTGTGAAAGTTTGTTTCTCTGAAGACTATCAAGAGATCAAAGAGATGAAGATTCAATATCAGAGATTCCTCAAAGCTGTTTCATTGTTCAAAGACAGTTTTCAAAGAATGTTCCAAAGTTTTTCAAAGATGTTTCAAAGTTCATTGTTTCAGAAGTTTCAAGAATTCTGTTTCTTGTTCATGACATGTTGACTTTCAAAGCTTCAAAGATTAAAAAGACTTTCCAAGATTCTTCAAGAGCTGAAAGTTTAAAGATTGTGAAAGCTTCAAAGAGACAAAAGCTGAAGAATCATGAGCTGAAGATCTGTATCAAATTTTTATTAAATCTTGAATACAAAGGGGGAGATTGTTAAGTCTAAATATTGTATCCAAGATTTAATAGGAAAGTCGACAATGTAAAAGTCAACATTGTCTAAGTCAAAGCTAGTTTAGTTTCCTTAGCCATTAAGGCTTTGTTTTAGATAGTGAGTATATAAGGGTTTGTGTTGTGTAATCTTGTAACTACGAGAGCTGCTCATACATTGTAATTCAGAGACATGTGATATGAATACAAGATCTACTTTCTCTCTCTAGACTTTCTCTCTCTAGTTCTTGAGCTTTATTGTCATAAATTGAGTAATTGCTTGTTGTGATTGGGATTTTATGATTAACACTTTTCTAGTGCTTCGCCATCATCATCCGTTGATCCATCATAAGTTGATTCAGTTAATGCTTGCTCAGCCAGTTGGCTATCCATAAGTGCAATTGGATCTACGGTCATAGACTTATTCTTCTTTTCCATCTTTACCTTCTTCTCCATCACCATAGATTCATCTGTCATCAAAATTTCGTACAACTCCTAAATTGGCATGGTAGAGATTCTGACATCGTTTCTCATTCTGTGGCATGACTTGTTCTATTCTAGTTGTAAAGCATTCAGAAATTTCAAGTTAGCCTCCAATTCAGTCTTCGTAACTTTAATCTTGTATAAATCGTTGATGACAGCCCAAAATCGGTCAAATACACTCTTCAAGCTTTCTCCATCCTTAGCCTTGAACTTTTCAAAATTGTTCATATACCTAGTCTGACGCAACTGAGTTGACATTGCAGTACCAAGCATAATCTTTTCAAGTTGAGTCCACATCAGCATTGGATTATGTTTGAAGCAATCGATTATGTTATAAATGGAGTTGGGAAGAGCAAGGATCAGATTTGATTTGGCCTGACTGTCTGCTTGATAACGAAGGAGCTCATCAGCATCATATTCCCTCAAAGCTTTTTCTACTGATGTAGCATCAGTGTTTGAAGTAGCAGGAATAATCTTCATTGGCCTTTCCATTGGACCCTGAGTCAAAGACTTTATCATATTGTTCCCATTCGGTTGTCTTTCAATGAAGTTGATAAACCGATCCTGCCACTGTTCGAATTCGTTCTCATTGATCAGTACTGGTGGGCGTGTATCAGACCCCAATGACATCATGAGGTCATTCTTGTAGATTTGTGCTTGCAAAGACATCTTTCGAGAAAATCAGAAATTTCAAAAAAAATTCTAAGTCTTGAGCTTGCGCAAACTGAAGGTTTGCGTATGCAGTGAGGTGCGCAAAGTAGGTTTTGCGTATGCAGTAAGGTACGCAAACTGGAATTTGCGTATGTAGAGTGATCCGAGAAACTGACTTTGCGGAACCTTGATGATCCGATAACCTGACTTTGCGTAAGCAGAGTGATCCGAGAAACTGACTTTGCGGGTCCTTGATGATCCGAGAACCTGACTTTGTGTAAGCAGAGTGATCCGAGAAACTGACTTTGCGGATCCTTGATAATTCGAGAACCTGACTTTGCGTAAGCAGAGTGATCCGAGAAACTGACTGAAAATCCTGAAAACCACTAACACACTGATTAGAACACAAAGAACTTGCGCAAAGTAATATGAATCTTGCGCAAACCTATATGAATGATGCGCAAAACTGCATGAACTTGCGCAAACCACAGAACATCAAAAAATTTCACAAGATTGAATGAAACTTTGAAAAAATACCACGAAAATCACACACAAATGCTCGAAAACAACATTCTAACAACTTTTTATTATCAAACTCGATTAAAAAACACTAAATCTAAAATTCTTGAATGTAACAGTAGGATTGACGAGTTTTTCTGAAAAATCACAAAATCACCAAATCGAGAATCAAATCATGGTTTTTATGCACAAATATATGAAAAAAAAACTATGATCGTACTCAAGACGAAGCTAATGAACACAAATTCGCACAAAATCAACCAGAAACCTAACCAAATTTGATGAATCAAGCAAAAAAACGAGATTTTCCTGAAAAATCAAGAAAATCAATCAAATTCTCTGCTTAATCTACAAATTCAGTATCTAAAAACAAATTCTCTCAATCCTCTCAAGATCTAGCTTGCTCTGATACCAATTGAAAGTCCAAGATCTCTAAATCTTTAGAGAGAGAAAGTAGAGAGAGAAAGAAGGAGCGCCAACAGTAAAAACAGATCTATTCAAAATGTGAGTGTCAAAGTTTCTTACAAAACACTAAGTCCATAAGGGACTTAAATACCCTTGGCCAATATAACAGATAAAGCTAACTAAACACAGTATTAGCCAAGACAGATAAATACAATGATCACTACAAACTATGACTCAACAGAGAGGAAACCTCAAACTCCAAAAGAAGATTGTACTGAGGATCGGGAGAAAAGAAAGAGAGCTGATATTTTAGCCCGAACTTTTGTGTTTAACAGTATTCGTCATGATATTATTGGTCACATAAAAACCTATCAGTTGACAGGAAAAGATTTATACAAGTCAACAGGAAAGGAGATATGGGACTATCTTGAATGGACGATGTTAGGGCCAACGGTTGTGTCTGAGCTAAAAGGAAAGATTTCTGAGTTAGAAGCTAAAATTCAGCAGACAGTCTCTGTTGAGAGCAATGAGCAGAAAGTTAAGAAATTGGAATCTGAGAATGCTGAGCTTAAAAAGAATATATCTGATTTGGAGCAAAAGCTTGCTGAAGATAAAGCTAATTTTGAGAGTGAAAAGAAAGGTTTTTCAAAGAATTTCTCAGATTTCTCAAGAAAGTGTTTTGAAGAGAAGAAGTCAGTTGAGCTTAAATGCATAAAGCTTTCTCAACAAGTTTCCGATTTTGAGAAAGTACTTATATTGGAAAGAGAGAAGTTTGTTAAAGAAAAGAAGGCCATTGAACAGAAGAATGTGGGATTCTTCAAAGAAATATCCGGCCAAAGAAAGGATGCTGAGAAGGGGTTTGAAGAAGAAAGAAGCATATTTGAGACCGAGATTAAAAAGCTGACTGCCAAGCTATCTGAACTATCTGAAAATGCACTGAAAGAGCAGAAAACGAAGTCTGAGTTCACGAAGAAGATTGACCTACTTGTTAAAGAAAGAGACAACTTTGCTTCAAAGATTAAAGATCTTGAAAAGACTACTTCAAGTTCAAATCAGAAAAATGTTTCTTCCAAGAGGTCAGTTAAATCTTTTGATCAGATTCGTAGTTCTAACATTTTCTTTGATAGAAATATAGATGGTTCAGGTACACATCAAAGCAGAATGAGATACAAAGAAGAGAAATTGGTCTGGAAGAAGAAACTAGTTGAAGATAAGAAGAAAGATGAACTGAATGGAAAGACTTCATGTGTACATACATACAAAGCCAAGAAGAATAAAGATCATAAAGGTAAACCTGATCACATCTATTCGAGAGATCAATTACTCAGGTTATCAGGTAAGAAAAATTATTGTTCTTATTACTGTACACGTGATCATGTTCACAAAATGATTGATCATTTCTGGAATGGTTCTTACTCGATTACCCCCACACGAACTGCAACTAACTTTCCTGGACCCAAATACCAGTGGGTACCAAAGCCGAAAACTGATTCTGTGTTGCAGGCACCTCAAGTCAAGGGGGAGTAAGAGAACAATGGCTCTTGAATAACACAGTTCAAGACCCGCACCTCAATGTCAAGATTATGGCTTCTAAGCACATCACCTTAGGACCCGTACCTCAACGATTAAAGACCTTTACTCCTGTCATGATATGAGGATTGTACTCCAATACAAATGAGGAAATCAACCATCAAGGGGGAGTACTTTCTTTTCTGAAAAATGCATTAGAGAGATATGATGGACTACATTCCCGAAGAAATTGTAGATCTCTATCCTGTACTTTTTCACTGATAAATCTTACTGATATGACGGACTACATTCCAGAAGGAATTGTGGATCTCTATCTTGTTTTCATTGATAAATCTACTGTTGCATAATTTATAGGGGGAGTACAGGTGATGACTTCTAATCACATGACAGATCAGGACCCATTCTTCACTGTTCAGACATGGATATTCTGCTAATATCCAGGGGGAGCTTAAAAGATCTAAATCATTCTATCATAATTTGAGGGGGAGCTTAAAGATAACTATCTTCTGTTCTAGATCTCTGATTGTTTGAAAGAAGAACAACTTTCGAACATGAAAAACAGTTTCTTAAATGTTCAAACCACTTCTGATTCTCAAAAGATTTCATGAATTTGGAACTGTGACTTTAAATGTTTTTCAAATTTTGAGCTTTAATGTTTAACTGATCGTGTGTTTCTAAAGATCAATACTTGTGTATTATCTTATTCATATACTGTAAAGTATTCACACACACAGGTTCAGTACTTCATTTGAATTTGTTATTACCATGTCTCATAAAGAACAAATTTTTTGATGGTAATACCCTCGTTTGCTTTCATTGTTGTTGAGCATCAATTATCATTTCATTCATTGCACGTTTATTGCTAAATTGTTTATATTCGTTCATATAAACAAAATATCCAGTTCTTTGATACCCTACCCATTTCATTTGATCTGATTGATACATTGTCAGATTCTCAAAACAATTCTCTTGATTTCATTTCATTCATTCAATATCTTTGTTTTGAGAAATCTTCAAAGTTCAATTGCTCAAATCTCATGAGCATACATTCTGACACTGTTATCACTTTGTGCTTAACTGTTCAGTTAAATTGTTGAGCAACCATGCTTTTTAGGACTTACGTGGGATTCGTGAGTGAGCTTAAACAGAACTTCCATGGATTCATGTAACCTGTGTTTCCTACCCAGGAAGTTATCCTTGAGTGATTGAGGGGTGAGGGGTCAAAATCAAAAAGTGGGGGAGATAACTCATCCGGTTGAGTTTTTCTCATTGCGTGGAGCGGAAAAATGGAAAAAAGAGTTTGGTTAGAAGTGAGCATAATGTTAAAAAGAAAGAGGGTGTGAGATCAGAGTTAAAAGAATATCAGAACTCTGCACCTACCACTTTCTGAGCCGGGCAGCCACATCTACTGATTGGTTCACATTCTTTGGTGACCATCATTGAAAAAGACAGTGAGCCCATGCCAACTCTTGCTATTACCCCACCAACCACTCATTTCTTTCTTAACAAATAAATGTTTCATTTTCTTTGGGGACACATCATATATGCTATCTAATCTTCACTCGGAAGATTTAGATATTGAAAAAGAAGGAAAGTTGCCCCACCTTCGCACCTCTTTCATGCACATTGAGTCCGTGTAATATCTGTTGCTGTCTCAACAGTTTACACATTTTGAGCCTTATGAAACACAATCATTGTGCTAAATTCTTTCATACACAAGCACGAGCACACAGAAAATTTGTTTTTCTGTCAGAACATTCATAGCTAAACCTTGTGTTTTTCAATGATTGAATGGAAGTCCTGGGGAGTCATCATCAAACCAGCTCCTTAAATTGTACATTCGTTGTACACGGTAACTTTGTGTTACTGACAGGCATTCCTAACTGTTTCATTTGTTGAATCAGGGTAACCAAGTTCATTATATTTGAATTTGAAAAGATTCGGGTATATACAGTTCATGATTCAGTTATTCAAATCAAAGGGCGGCAACTGTCAAATTATCATTGAAAGGGGAGATTGTTATTTGAATACAAAGGGGTGATCAAAGATTGTGTCGAAATTGAAGATGTTTTGATGATCATGATGCTCACAATCATCAAAAAGGGGGAGACATTTACAAAGATTCAATTTCAAAGCCATGAAGAGTTGTCAAAGTGAAAAGACTTGTGAAGAAATTCTGAGAGTTCAAAAGTCAATTCAAAATGCTTCCGCTAATTCATAGTCAAAATATTCTGAAGAAAGATTGTTCAAAGATAAATCAAGATGATTTGTGAAAGTTTGTTTCTCTGAAGACAGTCCAGAGATCACAAGAGATGAAGATACAATTTATCAAAGATTCCTCAAAGTTCCAAAGTTTTCCAAAGATGTTTCAATGTTCACAAGTTTCAAAGGTGTTTCAAGAATTCAGTTTCGTTTTCATTACATGTTGACTTTCAAAGCTTCAAAGTGCAAAAGACTTTTCAAGATTCTTCAAAAGTTGAAAGACTGAAGACTGTTAAAGCTTCAAAGTTCAAAGTTCAAGGGAAAAAAGCTGAAGAATCAAGTACTGAAGACTAGTGTCAAATTTTTATTAAATCTTGAATACAAAGGGGGAGATTGTTAAGTCCAAATATTGTATCCAAGATTTAATTAGAAAGTCCAAGTTACAAAGTCATCAATGTCAAAGTCTTTAAATGTCAAAGTTGTATTTGTTTTACTTAGTGGTTAAGTCTTTGTTAGTTGGTATAAATTGGTTTTAGTCTTTGTTAATTTTGTAAGCCTTTCATTGTAAAATCATTAGACGTGAGATATGTGATAATGTCAAGATCTACTTTCTCTCTCTACTCTCTCTCTCTCTCTAGACTTTCATGTTTAATCTTGAGAATTTAGCTTGATTGTTTGGGATTTTATCATTCACACACATCTATTGATTTCATATCATTCATTTAATATCCTTGTTTTGAGAGAATCTTTCATGATTTAAAATGCTCAAATCTTCATGATTATCTTCATGAGCATACAAATATCTGACATATGTACTGAGCTTTAACTGTTAAAGTTAAACCATTTGAGCAACATTTTGCTTATAGGACAATTATATGGGTTTATTGTGTGAGAACTTAATTGAACTTCTATGGATTCACGATAACCAGTGTTTTCTACCCAAGAAGTTATCCTTGAGTGATCGAGAGGCGAGGAGTCATTATCTGAGTATGGGTCTATGTTGAGAGAAAATGAAAAGAGAGTTTGGTTAGAAGTGAGCTTAAATGATAAAAAGAAAGAGGGTGAGAGATCGGAGTAAAAGAATATCAAACTCTGCAACAACTTTTTCTGAGTCGGGCAGCCATATTACTGTTGTTTCACAATTCTTTCGTGAACATCATTGAAACAGGCAACTAGCCCATGCAAACTCTTACTTAAACCCCACCAGCTACTCATCTTTTTCTCGACAAAGAGATGTTTCAATTTTTCTGGGGATGCAGCACATAATCTATCTCGTCTTCATTCGGAAGATATGGATATTGAAAAAGAAGGAAGTCTGCCCCACCTTCGCACTTCGATCATTCACAAATGACTCCATGTATTACTATTGTTGTCTCAATGGTTTACACATTTTGAGCCTAATTGATAAAGCACGTACACACATAAAATTTGTTTTTCTGCCTAAACGTTTATAGTTTAACCTTGTGTTATTCGATGATTGAATGGAAGACCTGGGGGAGTGAATATCAAAAAGCTCCTTTCCAATGTGTATTTGTTACACACAGTGGCTTCGTGCTACTAACAGGCATTATTAACTGATTTATTTGTTGATTCAGATTTACACACTTATTTGTCTGAATTTGAAAAGGTTCGGATGAATATATTATGAATTGATAGATGTTCAGTGGCTCAGTGGCAAAGATCAATGGTCAGAAAAGATTAATGACATTTCTTGTAGAAGTTTTGATGATTTTTCTGCTTTACATCATGAAAAGGGGAGAACTTAATTTCAAGAAATGTTGTTTGAAGAAAAGTTTGTAACAGTTATGACGAATTGATCAAGAATTGACAGAGCTAGAATGTTATATTTTTCTTGAGTCTGGAGAGATTGTTCAAGACTTGAAAGAAAGTTCAAAGATTTCTGAATGTTTGCTGAAGATTTCAGAAAATTTCTTTGAAGATTATTTGCTAAAGCAAAGAGAGCTAAATCTGTAGATAATTTCCTTTCTAAAGTCTGAAATATGTTTTTATAACCTTTTGGGGAGATTGTTAAAAAAATTATTGGGGAAGATTACAGAAAGTTTTGAAGACAACTCAAAGAAGAAGATTGCTCGAGAATGCTGAAAGTTGATTTTGCTTATCCGAAAGAAGGAGATAATTTGTTTCTAATTCAAAAGGGGAGCTCGAGATATTATTCTTTGAAGAAGATCAGTGTTATTTCCAAAGAGGAAGATTATGTTTTGTTAACGGTTCTTAACAAAGGGGGAGATTATGCTTTATTGATGAAATTTCTTTTTGAAGATGATCTTAAATCCAAAGGGGAGATTGTTAGTGCACAAATGTGTTGGATACAATTTCATGAAGATAAAAGATGAAAGTCAAAGTCAAAAGCTCAAGTCAAAGCCTCTCAAGCATAAAGTCAAAGTCTTTTGTAATAAGTCTTGGTTAAAAGTCAATGTATTTTAGTTTTGTCTTGTAATGTACTTAGAGTATAATTAATCTTTTTATGTTAGTAGAATCATGAGACTAGATGTACGTTTGTTTAGAGAGAGAAATAGTGAGAGCACTGTTTAATCAAAATCAAGTTTAATAGAAATTGTTTGATTGAATCTTGTTGTCATCTGGATTGATTTGCACATATTGTGGGACACACAGACCGTTATCAATAAATGATCATAAAAGACATATTGATGACGAAGATGATAATGTTCCAATCTATCAAGTTCTTACTAATCAACAATCAAACACAAACAAACAAGATGACAATTAGATTGATTACTCAACCTGTAATTGTATTTTCAATTCACAGCAATTCGTATACAACACTTTCTCTCTCTAGAACTCTCTCTGTTCACGTACACTTCTCATAATCTAGTTACACGCTTACACCACACCTACTAGCTACAAGTCTATTAAAACAAAACAAACAACACGCGTTTAAACAAAATAAACTACAACTTTGACTTTTGACTTATTACAAGAGACTTAGACTTTCACATTAAGAGTTGACTTTCAGCTTTGACTAGGCTTGACTTTTATCTTCAGCTTCTATGATCTTGTATCCAACAAATATGCTCTAACAATCCCCCACTTTGGATTCAAGATCACTTCTAAAAAGATTTTGCAAATTAATCTACCCTTTTAAATTCACTTTGTGCATTCTCCTCCTTTGTAGAACTTTAGTAGAATAAACATTGAAGCTCAATCTTCCCCTTTATAATTAAAACAGTCTTCAAACTTTATGAAATCTTCTAAAGCCATTCTTCAAAAGTAGTAACAATCTCCTCCAAATATGGTAGAAGCCTCTTTCAGACACTTGGAAAGAAATTATCTTCAGAATTCGCTAAGTTTGCTTCAACAAATTATCTTCAAAAAAAATCTGCAAAATCTGCTTGCTTTAAGAATTCTTTGAACTTTCTTTTTAAGCTTTGAATAATCTGTCAACAAACTTTCTTTCACAACCAACAATTCTTGAACATTTCTCCCATCTTTAACATTTCATACTCAAACATTTCTTTAACTCTTCTCCCCCTTTTTGATGATTGAAGCATGAGATCATCAAAACTTTACAAGAAATGTCTTTAATCTGTTCTGACCACTGATCTTTTCCAATGATCCTTTGATTCTCCGTAAATTCATAAAGATATTCATCAGAATCTTTTCAAATTCAGACAAATTATGAGTGTAACACCTGAATCAACAAATGAATGAGTTAGAAGTGTCTGTCAGTAACACGAAGTCACTGTGTGTAACGAATACAGATTGGAAAGGAGCTTTTGTAATGTTCACTCCCCCAGGTCTTCCATTCAATCATCGAAACACCACACAAGAATTTCTATGAACGTTATGACAATAAAACATATTCCTTGTGTGTTCATGCAAGTGTTTGAAAGAATTAAGCACAGATGATTGATTTTTATAGGCTCAAAATTGTGTAAACCATTGAGACAACAACAGTTAAACACAGACTCGATTGTGCATGATTGAAGTGCGAAGGTGGGGCAAACTTCCTTCTTTTTCAATATCCAGAATTTCCAAATGAAAACCAGATAGATTATGTGATGCATCCCCTTGAAATATGAAACATTTTCTCGTTGAGAAAAAAATGAGTAGCTAGTGGGGTTTTTATCGAGAGTTGGCATGAGCTAGTTGCCTGTTTCAATAATGTTTACGAATAATTGTGAAACACTAGTAATATGGCTGCCCAACTTAGAAAAAGTTGGTACAGAGTTTGATATTCTTTTACTCTGATCTCTCGCCCTCTTTCTTTTAATCATTGAGCTCACGTCTAACCAAACTCTCATTTTCATTTTACCTCGTCACACAACCCACACTCAGTTATTTTGACTCCTCACACTCGATCACTAAAGGATTAACTTCTTGGGTAGGAAACACTGGTTAACAGGAATCCATAGAAGTTTTAATCAAATCCTAACACAATGAACCCATATTATCCTATAAGAACATGTTGCTTAACTGGTTTAACTTTTCAGTTAAAGCACATAATATACAAGTCAGATGTATGTATGCTCATGAATGTAATCATGAAGATTTGAGCATTTTTAATATTGAAAATATTTCAAAGAAGTATATTGAAAAAGTGAAATGAACACAAGAAACTTGTTTCAAAATCTGACATTGTATGAAAAAGATCATATAGAAATGATTAATCAATCAAGGCTTAGGTCAGCAAAAATTGGATATTGTCTATATGAATCAAAATACAGACATTCATGAAAGAAACGTTTCGAAATGAAATCACGCTCAAAAATCATTGAAGTTCAATCGGGGTGTCTTACCATCGAAAATTTGTTTCAATTTAGAGACATGGTAAAAACATATGAAACAAAATATTAAACCGGTGTGTGTGAATACTTGAAAATATATGGAAAAGATAATATACAAGTATTTATCTTTGGAAACACACGGTTTATAATCATTTAAGCACAAATAACATGAAAACATTTAAAAACTCACTTCTATATTCATGAAAGATTTTTAAATCAGAAGTGGTTTGAACATTTAAGAACATGTTTTCATATCTGAAAGTCGTCCTTCTTTCAGATACGTATGAGATTAAGATTTGAAATAAACCTTTTTCGTTCAGTCTTAAATCTCATCAAGTCAACTCTAAGTCATAAAAGATATAATCGTTTAAGCTTCCTCTCATTGCTGCAAAAAGTCACAAAGTCGTCAAAGTGCAAAGCTTTATTCACAAAACTTTATTGAAACATAAAATGACATAAAGCAGTAAAACATTGAATGTACGAGTTCTGATCAGATGTAATCAGAAGTCATAATCCATACTCCTTTACTCTTATACACTTCCCCTGCAATTATGCATCAGAAAAATTTATCAGTGAAAAACATGTAAACTCCCCCTCAAATGAATGTAGATCTTCTAAAATTCTCCTCTCACTCCCCCTGAAATCATGAACACACCTTAAGTGCGTATATCTTTTCAGATTAAAAAATAAAGAAATGAAGAAAAATAACAATAACAATAACTAAAACTTTAGTAGGTAATCACTGATTAGGTCTTAAGATTTAGCATACCAAGTTTAGAAATGAGAACATTAAATCTCTTTTCGTCGAGAGGCTTGGTAAATAAATCTGCAAGCTGATAATCAGTGTTTACAAAATAAAGTTCTATTGTACCTTTTTTCCACATTGTCTTTGATAAAGTGATATCGAACATCTACGTGTTTGGTCTTTGTATGCGGTACAGGATTTGCTGATATTGCAATAGCTCTCTTAGAGTCACAGTATATCGGGATCTTGTCATATTTGAAGCTATAATCTCGTAGTTGTGTCCTCATCCACAAGACTTGAGAGCAGCAGCTTGCTGCAGCAACATACTATGCCTCAGCCGTTGATGTGGAAACACACATTTGTTTCTTCGATGCCCAACATACGAGTTTATCGCCTAGGAATTGTATGTGCCCCGATGTACTTTTCCTATCCAACATACAACCTGCATGATCTGCATCTGAGTAGGCTGTCAGTTCAAAACTTGTATCTTTAGGATACCACAGACCAAGATCTGCAGTGCCCTTCAGATATCTAAGGATCCTTTTGACTGTAGACAAATGGGATTCTTTGGGATTAGCCTGATATCTAGCACATAGACATGTAGAAAAATCTTGCCTACTAGAAGTTAAATACATCAAAGAACCGATCATCCCTCTGTAGGTTCTAACATCGACAGCTTTACCCGAAGGATCAGCGCCGATCTTAGTTCCCGGTGCCATCGAGGTTCCAATTGTTGTACAATTTTCCATTTTGAATTTTCGAAGAATATCAAAAATGTACTTGGATTGATTAATAAAAATCCCCGTTGAAAATTATTTGACTTGTAATCCGAGAAAGAAATTCATCTCTCCCATCATACTCATCTGAAAACGTGACACCATAAGGTTGAAAAGTTCTTACAGTATTTTGAATTTGTTGAGCCAAATATAATATCATCCACATATATCTGGATTAGAATAATATCGGCTTTTTCCTTTTTAATGAACAAAGTAGTATCAATCTTACCTTTTGTGAAGCCAGACTTGACAAGGAACTTAGATAAAACTTCGTACCATGCTCAAGGTACTTATTTCAGACCGTAAAGTGCTTTGTCGAGAATGTAGACGTGATCCGGTTTCTCTTGATTGACCAAGACTTCAGGCTGTGAGACGTAGACTTCCTCCTTTAATATGTCATTAAGAAAGGCTGTTTTCACATCCATCTGATAGACTGTGAAGTTCTTGTGGGCAACATATGCAAGAAACATTCTGATCGCTTCGATGTGTGCCACTGGAGCGTAAGTCTCGTCGTAATCAATTCCTTCCTCTTGCTTGTATCCTTTAGCCACAAGTCTTGCTTTATTTCTGATTACGATGCGATCTTCATCCTTTTTATTTTTGAATACCCATTTTGTTCCGATTATTGATTTACCTTCTGGTCTTGGCACAAGTCTCCAAAATTTTAAAGATTCAAACTGGTTCAGCTCCTCTTGCATGGCAGTCACCCAATCCGATCCAGCTAGAGCTTCTGATACGCGAGTTGGCTCTATCTTGCTCAGAAAGGAATAATGCATACACATATTTAATGTAGCAGACCTAGTTTGCACCGGTAAAGTTGGATCTCCAATGATTTGGCTTATCGGGTGCTCTTTGGTCCACTTATGTTCGTGAGAGAGTGGATTTGAAGTAGATTGATCATGATTATTATCTAAGTATCCACTGTCTTCTTCTTGTTCAGGGAGTTGTTCAGTTGAAGTATTTGATGCAGAAGTTTCAGTTGTTCAGTTGAAGTATTTGAAGTATAAAAAAATTGTGAGAAAATGGAATTGAGAAAAATTATTAGGGATTTCATACTTTAACCCTCTTGCATTATATTTATTCACTAAATTCACTATATTGATTTATATCGTTAATTTATTCCATAAGTTTCAATACAAAAAAAATTGTTATCAAAACAACGCTTTAAACCATGGGTATTACTCGATACATGCTTTAAAGTATTAGTAGAATTATTACAACAAATCATATACAACATTCGTATATTTTTAAATTCAAATATATTCTCGAATCATACTACTGAAAATACATCCTTTGGCATGTCTTGATACTGGCATAAAGTTGCCACTAACCCAAGTTTCTTGAACTCTGTGATTAATGGGAGACGAAGGTGTCGTTTGTTTTTTAAGAGGTCTAAAGTCTGAAGTCTTAATTTAATTATGATTAATAAGAGGTGATGTGTAAAAATGTCTGAATGATTCAGATTAAGAGTCATTAAAAGATATTTTTAAAAAAACAAACAACCCTGAAATGATAAGAGAGTATTATGTAGGGAATCGATTTTTTTGGAAATCGAGTGGACAGCTACAAAGCAAGTTAAATCGATTTTATAATTAATTCTTTTATAAAGCTTTTATTTATTATATACATACCGAAAAAAAAAAATTAATTTTCAAATATATATAGTTACAGTTTTGGTCCCTAAACTCTTTTAATAGATGTACTTTATACCTTTTAGTTTTATATTTTACATTCCACATTTTCATTATATTAACATATATAAACATATACTAACTAAAATACATTCAAAATTTAATTTTTAATTTTTAATTTTAACAAGTTACACCATTATAATCGTCTCTTTGATACATTTGAAATGAGCCCAATATTTAATATTTTTGGATTTAATTATGTTAAAATATGTTATAAAATTATGCTTTTTTTATTTTAAATAATTAAGTTTTTTTTTGCAGAACATGTTGACGGATTGATGTTTTTTAAAATGTCTAGAGTCTGAAGTTCTATTTCAATTCTGATTAATAAGAGATGGTGTCGAAGTCTTAAATTTGAATCAATAAGACTGCTTGTTTTTTGTAACGTTTGGATGCGTTTTGAGAAAAGGGAAGCATATGAAATGAGGCGGGATAATAGATTTTAAAAAGTTTGGTCAATTACGGTTCTGAAGATTTAAAAAAAAACAGTCTAAATGACAAAATGATTCAGACTAAGGGGCTGTTCGTTTACCTCTTAATGGTTCCATTAAGAGGCAACCTCTGAATCGTTAAGAGGTAAATCTTGTTTGACAAAAAAAAAAGGCTGTCTCTTAATGGTTCCAAAATCCTCTTAATGATTTAGTATTCTGACCCTCCCTTAACTATTAAGAGCCCTGATTTCATTATGAACAATTAGCAAACAACCATATTTCATTTTACACAATGTCATAAAAATCTCTTAATCATTCAGACCACTTAATCATTATGCACTAAACCATTCAGCAATGGCCAAACAACCCCTAAATAGCTATTTAGAGGTATTTTAAAAAAAACAACCAACCCTTAAATGTTATTACACATTTGGTAGACGGCTATTATTATTATATACATAATTACATATAGATATAAATGATTAAGAAACACAAATCATTACATTCACTTTTGACTACTTTTATGGCATTTTTGACTAATTTTATGGAAGTGGCATGTTTTATTTTCCTTTTTTAGATGAATAAAAGTCACTTTTTTACTAAAGATTTGAATAAATTTTTACAGTTTTGGTCCTTCAATTCGTATGATTAATTTATTCCCAACCGATAAGTCCAATTGTTCTTCAATGCTAGATATATATAACTCATCTCCTCTTTCCATCTCTTTCTATCTCTTTCTCTCAAACACATCGTAAAACAAACGTTGTCCGCTTCCAACTCATTAGGGTTCACGATTGCAGCTTATTTGGGTTCACGATTGAGGTAGCATCTTATTTACCTCATACAATTTTTCTTGTGTTTTGGCTTTGATTTCTCAGGTAGTAAACCTATTTAGAGGGTCAGCCAGGTAAAATTCGTTAGTCTAAATGTATAAACAGTAATTTCTGATTAAAACATGGGTTTCGAGGATTTATCGGTTGGGAATATCGGTTTACATCAAAATTTTACACCACCGATGCTTTACGTGGATACACAACTAAATATATATATATATATATATATATATATATATATATATATTTTGTCTAATATTTTTAGTATAAGTAGATATTTATATATTCTGATGAGTGTAATAAACTTGTAGAAATGGACACTCCGTATAATGTTGATGCGTTTTCATCGATAAATGAGGTACATTCACGATGGAGCTTGAAAAGAGTTCGTGTGGACTTTGTTTGGGAAGATGTTAAGGAACAAACACTATTCATTTTTTGCATGTGGTACCATATGTTTCTACTAAAATCAGTGCGTTTTTTTGCAGGAAATATTTATGGATGATTGCATTACGAAAACTAAATATTCTGGATATACGGATGAGCATTATTTACAATATTTTGTATTTTCTTTGTTCAGTCAAGAATTTCAAGTTTTGTAATCAGTTCTGAGTATATGGGTTTAGAAGCCCAACTCGTGTGCAATTATTTTTCCATTCAATCTTGCTAATACACCATATCATCCTTCAACTTTATATATTAGTTGACTTGCAAATTAACCACGCAAACTCATTAAATAAAAAATGATAAAGAAACATGATTCATGGCTAAACTAATTTTTCAAAATTATAATTCACCCGCGTTGCATCGCACGGGTACACCACTAGTATATATATATATATATATAATGAAAACAAAATAATATGTGATCTGTAGCAAAACACAATTTTTTTAAACAATGTTTTCCTAACGAACGATTCATTTCCTTTCAAAACGAACTATTCATTTCGGGATTTCATTTCAAACTCTCTCCCTCCCTCTCTCTATGGGCGATGGAAATTGTGGATTTCGAGCCATATCTAAAAGTTTTTAGAATAATAATGATATTAAAACTAAACCAGATATAATAATCAGAAAGTGACAAATTAGATTGAAGAACAATTGTTGTAGCAATTTGGGTATAAAAAACGAATAAACATATTCATACGTTTCAAAAGTGGCAAATGAAAAATATTATTATTAGTAAAATACGTTTAAACATATTCATCGTATATTAACTAAAATATGTTTAAAAAAATACTTTTAATTTTAACAAATTATGTCATTATAATTGTGGATATCACATGTGATTAATTGTGGATATCACAAATGTCGATTATTTTGGGATATCACATGTCGATTAATGAAAACAGAATGCCGTGTACACCATTGGACACGTCATATACTTTCAGATGCAATGTCGTGAATTATCCCATACAAACGTAAATTAGACGTGTATGATCAATATTGGGCTCATTTCGAAGATATTGACGAGACAATTATAATGGTGTAACTTGTTAAAATTAAAAAATTACTTTTTTAACGTATTTTAGTTAATTTTAACTTACGGGTACAAGTGAAAGTTATAACAAAATATAATAATTTCAGGTGTTCGAATCTCGAGAAGAAATAACTGACTGAGTGCGTAATGTGAGACTTTTGGTTGGTGTCGTTGTTACCAAAAGATCAAAAACTAAGACAAATGGAATAAAAAAAATATGCAATATATTTATTATCTTTATTATCTTTATGTTAAAAATTTACGTTCGATGTGATGTATTTTCTATTTTTTCAAAAAAAATCAATTAATCAAGGTACAGTATATGACATATAATAATATAATTAAATCAAAAAATATTCAATATTGGGCTTATTTCGAAGGCATCGACGAGACGATTATAATAGTGTAACTTGTTAAAATTAAAAAGTATTTTTTTAATGTATTTTAGTTAATATACAATTATATGTGTTAATATGATAAAAATGTAAAATGAAAAATATAAAGCTAAAAGGTATAAAGTAAATCAATCAAAGAATTCAGGGACCAAAATTGTAATTATGAAATTAAAAAGATGAAAAAAAAAATGATGTGAGCGGGAGAGGGTGGGGTTTTTGGCAGGGGTAGGGAAAGAATTTCCCTTATATATTTGGACCTTATTTGCAGATAAGTATTAAGACATGGTGGGGACGGTGATGTGTACGCGGTGACGTGATTCCACTCGTTTTTCACGTTAACTTATAAAATAACAATCAATTAAGTCGAGTCACCTCTCCGACCCTTTCACCACTACAAATACCCGATTCTTTCCCTCCAATCCTCTGCTGCTCTCTTCTTCTACCTACGTCCTTTCACATCTCAATCGACTACTTTCTCCAACATCAATGGATTCCTGCTCCCCATTTGACTCTCTCCTCTTCGGTAATCTCTCTCTCTCTCTCTCTCTTTGTTAAGTTTGAGAAATTAATTAAACTTGGAAGCTATGTTTATATGATTCGTGATCAATCGCAGATTTGGATGATACTTTGTACTCTTCAAACATCGGATTTGGTGATGCAACCAAGCGTAACATCGACGGTACCATTTCATCCTACAGATACCAACGATTCGTTTCATACGACAGATTCTAATTGATTAGATATGTTTCTTGCAGATTTTCTCGTTGAGAAATGCGGATTTGAACAGAGGAAAGCTTCTGCACTTCGTGTTCAACTATTCAAAACTTACGGAAGCACTCTCGCTGGTTTAAGAGTAAATATCAAATCTCAAAGCCTTTCTAGGTTTTAATTAGAATATCAGTTGATTTTGGTGGTAACAATTTTTGTGTTTGCAGTCATTAGGCTATGATGTTGACGCAGATGATTATCACATGATCGTGCACGGAAGGTTGCCGTATCATCTGATAAAGCCAGATCCACAATTAAGAAACCTTTTGCTTAGCATTAGTCAACGGAAAATTGTAAGCCATAGTGTTTTGTTTTATGTATACGGAACTCCAACACTACAAGTAATTTGAGAAAGGTAATCCACTCTTATTTTCTTCTTTTTTTCAGATATTTACAAATTCAGACAGAGACCATGCGACCAAGGCATTGAATCTTCTTGGAATTGAAGACTGCTTCGATCAGATCATTTGCTTTGAGACTATGAACCCGAACCTATTCAATTCCAAGTCGTCTTCCCCACTGGAGTTTCCTGTGGTTCTGAAGCCTTCATTAGAGGCCATCAATATTGCTCTCGACGTAGCTGAGGTTGATCCAAGCCGCACGGTACGCCTTTCAACATAGCAGCTATCAATTCTCATAAATATTTTAGTTTCAAGTATTTTCAAATCTCTAAAGCCACCTTCTAACACGTTTAAACAGAATTTGGTTATGACACCCCATGTTTCAAAACACCATATTCATTAGCTTTTATTGACTTTCAAATCAAGATAAAGTTGTAGCCGTAATTATAGGAAGCCAACCAATAACGGGATGTAACAAATTCCCCACTCAATCTCCTAAAATCGATTATCAGAAGATGCGTGTGTGCCTATTGCCTAATAAGATTCAAATCAACAAAAACTGTGATAGAAAATTACTCATTCTCCATCATCAATAACTTTAATATTTTTAATAGTTCATGTCATAATCAAAGTGGAATGCGATATGTTCCATCACTGCAAAATTTTCCACCCCCTCCCCCTCCCCCTCACACCGATTTGTTTTATTGTTTTTAATTCATAATTACATTTTTGGTCCCTATACTGTTTTAATTAATTTACTTTATACCTTTTAGTTTTATATTTTTCATTTCTCATTTTTATTATATTAACACATATAATTGTATATTAACTAAAATACGTTAAAAAAATACTTTTTAATTTTAACAAGTTACACCATTATAATCGTCTTGTCGATACCTTCGAAATGAGCCCAATATTGAATATTTTTTGATTTGATTATATTATTATATGTCATATACTGTATCTTGGTTAATTGATTTTTTTTTTGAAAAAAGAGATAATTCATCATATCGAATGTAAGTTTTTAACATAAAAATAATAAACATAATAAATATATTGCGTATTTTTTTTATTCCAACATATTTCAACTTTGATTATTCATTTAAATCAACATATTCACGAGTACGAGTACGCTCTATATATTCTTCATACACATTTAATCTACTTTTGTAACGGATAAAAAACTCTTAAATATAAATTATCAGGTACCATCATTTTATGTAAGATTTTAAAAATCTCTTAATTTACAAGTATCAAAGCACAAGATACATATTACAACTACAGACTTCTAACACCCACCAATTTGTATCTCGCTGCATTGCGCGAGTACCCTTCTAGTATTATTAAATATGTAATTGGTTATTTTTTCTAGATGTTATTAAAATATATAAGATAATCATTGAATTCTAACAAAATACTTACTTTTTTATATAAAAAAACATTATATTATTAAGCATAAATTAAACAAATTTATTAAAAAAAAATTCACTTTCTCAAAACCATCCAAAATCGTAACAAAAAAACAAAAAATAAAATGAAACATTAAAATTGTGATGTATCTCGCTGCATTTGCGAGTACGCTTCTAGTATATATATATATATATATATATATATATATATATATATATATATATATATATATATATATATATATATATCGATTTCCTTAACGTATTTTAAAACGTATTTTTTAACATATAATAAAATAATTAAATCCAAAAATATTCAATATTGGACTCATTTCGAAGGTATCGAAGAGATGATTGTAATGGTGTAACTTGTTAAAATTAAAACGTATTTTTTTAACGTATTTTAGTTAATATACGATTATATGTATTAATATGGTGATGGTGTAAAATGAAAATTAGAAAAGTAAAAGATATAAACTAAACTAACTAAATAAATATAGGGGTATAAAATGTAAATATATATTAAAAATCATTTAAAAATTATGTTTTGGAATCTTGTTGTCGGATTGTGTGAGGAAGAGAGGTTTATAGGAGGGGGTATTAGAATATAGAGGGGTAGGCTTAGTAACCCCCTTTATAATTATTTTAGTGAATGTATACGTCCTTTTTAGTGGGGAGTGTTATTTGCATCAAAATATGTCAAAATCAGGTCAAAATAATGCGTTGGGAATGTAATTAATGCATTGGGAATGTAAAAAGCAGATGTTGATGTTGATGTGTGTGAGGAGAGAAATAATTATGATGGTGCACTTAGCAAAATTATAGGTGCAATTAGCCTCCCCTTTTTAGTTTAATGACTTGAATGAAACTTTTTAAAATGCAGATTGTTAACATATATTAAACTGAAATCATTGGTTCATTAACTGGCCTTATTTTATGATTAATTGACGTGTTTGTCATTTCTTTTGTTGTTACAGCTGTTTCTTGACGACAATGTTCAGAATATTGCAGCAGGCAAAGTCGTTGGCCTTCGAACTGTTTTGGTAATTTGGAACTCTATAATATTTTATTGGATAAATTTTGTACATATACTTTTTAGGGCATGTTTAAGAGTTTATGATACAAATTTTTTATTTTAAAGTTTGTAGTTTAAAATAAACTACAAACTAAATTATATTATTGCATCTTCATTATTGATACCAAAATGGACGGATTACATGATATTTTAAAATTAAATATGTTATTAATCAAAATATATAGTCAAAAATATGTTAAAGGGAAAAAGGTCATTGTTTATTGTCCCTATAACTTTGTACTATATTTAAACTATTTGAAACAAAATTTTAAAAACAATTTTTATGTATTAAATATTGTTTATTGATATTTACTAATTAAAAAATTCACGATTATAAGTAATGGTGCATGAGTACAACCTTTTAAAATTGCATATTTAATTTCATATAACTAACCGATAAACATTATTCCATTTTATAATGTCAAATTCTTGTGTTTATGCTTTATAGGTTGGAAAGAAAACGACAACAAAAGAAGCAGATTATGCATTGGAGAAGATAAACAACCTAATGCATGTTGTTCCTGAAATATGGGTTAAAAGAAAGGAAAATAACGCTCTCAAATGCATTCTAAATGATTTAAATTAAACTATGAACTCGACCCATGTCAATGCATAGCGTTTTAACGTCATGATTGGGGTTGATGAATGTAAACAAACACTAAATGAGCCTCGCTACTTGTGCATAAACCAATATCTACTCACATTAACAGAAACTAGTGTTCAGTAAAAAAATTCGTTTATTGGACATTCTCAACACATCCAAGGAAAGGGATGAGATCAACGTCTTATGAAGTCCTATGGTTTGTATGTAACGTCAATCATTGGCAAAATGTTAGAAATAAAATTTCAAATTGATGTGTGTGTTACCATGTTAATAAAGAAATTGGTTGTCTATCTGTGCACGAGATGTAAAATTTTATTGTAAGCTGATAACAAAAAATTATTACAGTTCTTTATTAAAAAAGAAGATTAAAATTTGTACGTATTTATTAATTAATTGATTATTGAGTAAATTACATTTTTCGTCCTTGTGGTTTATTAAAAATTGCAAATTTTGTCCCTGTGGTTTTAAAATTTTAATTTTCATCCCTATGGTATGCAATTAATTTTTATTTTCGTCCCTGAGGCCAAATTACTACTTTTAAGTATGAAGGACTAAAATAGAAATTAAATGTAAACCATAGGGATGAAAAAAATAATAAAATTTAAATCATAAGGATGAAAATAGAAATGAATTGCAAACCATAAGAACGAAAACTGAAATTTCAAAACCATAGGGACGAAGTTCATAATATTTAACAAAGCATAGGGACGAAAAACGCAATTTAAACTTGATTGTATTAGATGCTTGTCTTATTTAAAATTTAAACATGTTTATGCATTGAGTTCAAATGTAAGTCTTTAAAAGTTCTACATATACACTAACAAGGTATAAATTAAAAATTTAAGATATTCTAAAAATATGAAATAAATTGTTTATAGTATAATAAAAAGAGTAAATTACAAATTTCATCCCTATGGTCTGCTGAAATTTTGGATTGGGTCCCTCAAGTGAAATAGTTACAGGGATGGTCATTATGATTTCATTTTTGTTATGGACCAGGTCCCTCATGTTAACATTCGTTAAAAATCACAGTTAACTTAGAAACAATTTCATATTTTTGCTATATTATAAAAAATTTCTATGTTTAAAGGACCTGTTTTGCCAATCTCTCCCATCTCTTCCCCATATTCCCATGAACAAAAATCAAAATAAAAAAACATACCCAATATCAAACATAAACAAAGATTCAGATGCAAAAAAAAAAAAATCAAAGAACAAAATCAATAGCGCAAATCTATTTTTAAAGACAAAATCAACAATACAAACCCATTTTTGAAGAATAAATCAAAACACAAACCCATTTTTTAATAACAAAATTAAAAATAAACCAAAATTTTTAAGAACAAATCAACAACAAAACCTATTTTTGAAACCATTTGTGCAGATCTGGAATTCATGTCATTGGTTTTCTATCTATCTTAACGCAAAGAAAAAAAATTCTAATTATATCAACAACACAAAAAATATAAAATTCATCAACAACCTCACATTTGTTTATAACTCATCAAAAGCACAATAACATCTAGAATCCTAAATGTAAATAAAAACCCCAAAAATTATTACCATATGAAAAAAAAAACATTGCTAAATCCATAAAATCCAAAACCCTAATCAAAACACAAAAATCACATCCTTCTAAAAAAATGTAGAAGATGTAGAACATCCAATTTTCGTCGATTTCTGAAAGCCTCCTTCGATTTTCGAATGTTTTCTTCGATTTCTTCAACCCAAGGATTCACTAGAAGAAACGATAGGTTCAATTTCTCATCAGATATGGATTGACTTCATACATACTTTCGTTTTGTGAAGCTTCTTGTGTTCTGTTTTGTTAATGGGTGCAAAGCTTATTCCTGAAATCGAAGATGGAGAGGGATGGAGATGAGGGACATGGGAGTGTTGGAGACGAGGGACAGGGAAGGATTGGAGAAGATGGGAAGAAGACGTACTCAGTGGTATTTGTTTGTCCCACAATAATTGTTCTAATCAAGATCAACAACAAGAAATTCAATCCAAATCGTCATATGTCATTGATTTAAATCCACATTTTACAATTCGTATAAAGATGCTCTCAAACTTTCTCTATCTAAGATTCACACGGCTAAGTTTCACACACTTAGTTATACTTTACACAAGAATACAAAAGAAAAACTATTTATACTAATGAATTACGAAGGAATCTAAACTAAAACTAGTTGACTTTATTTGACTTTCTATTTAAAAAATCTTTGACTTTGACTTTTGCTTGAGAGACTTTGACTTGAGCTTTGACTTTAATTCCCATGATCTTGGATCCAACATATTTGTGCACTAACAATCTCCCCCTTTGGATTCAAAATCATCTTCAACAAGATATGCATTGAAGCTCCCCTTTGGATTCAGATAAAATTTCAACATCAAAGAACAATCTCTCCTTTCGGATAAACTTGTACTTCTATTCAAATGAATTTCATCTTTAAAGCACGTTCTCCCCTTTTCAAGAACATTATCCCTCTTTAAGTTTCTGACAAATAATTTTCCTTTAAAAATCAATCTCTCCCTTTGAGTAAATTTGTTTAAAAACAATCTGTCATTTCTTTGAACTGTCTTCAGACCTTCTGTAATCTCCTCCAAAGTCTGTGAATATCTTTTGCAAACATCTTTAACAATCTCCCTCAAGGTAATAAAACCTTTTCCAGACTTCAGAAAAGAAATTATCTTCAGATATAGCTCACTTTGCTTTAGTAATTCATCTTCAAAGAAAATTTCAGCAAATCTTCAACAAACTTTCCGAATTCTTTGAACTTTTTCTTTCAAATCTTGTACAATCTACCCATAACAAATACTAGTTGTTCTCCAAATCATATTTCTTGAAACAACTTCTCCATCATATTCTGAATTTGACCTTTGACAGAATTTTCATTTCTTGAAATTTGTTCTCCGAAAGATCATTTCTTGACAATCTCTCCTAATCCAAACATGTAACTTCCTCAAAAACCAAACATTTCTTGATCATCTCTCCCTTTTTGATGATGTAGAGCATAGAAATCATCAAAAATTCTTCAAGGAATGTTAATTTTATTCTGACCACAATCTTTCCATATGAGCCTCTGAACATCCGTCAATTCACAAAGTATTCATCCGAATCTTTTCAAATTTAGACAAATATGAATGTAACCCTGAATCAACAAATGAATCAGTTAATATGCCTGTAAGTAACACGAAGTCACTTGGTACAACAAATGTAATGTACAAGGAGTTTTATTGATGTTCACTCCCCAGGTCTTCCATTCAATCATCGAATAACACAAGGTTAAACTATGAACGTTCCGACAGAAAAACAAATTTTCTGTGTGTTCGTGCTTGTGTAAGAAAGAATTTAAACATGAATGTTTTATAATAGGCTCAAAATGTGTAAACCATTGAGACAACAACAGTAATACACAGACTCAATTGTGCATGATCGAAGTGCGAAGGTGGGGAAACTTTCCTTCTTTTTCAATATCCACATCTTCCGAGTAAAGATGAGATAGATTATATGTTGCGTCCCCAAGAAAAATTGAAATATCTCTTTGTTGAGAAAAAGATGAGTAGTTGGTGGGGTTTAAGCAAGAGTTGGCATGGGCTAGTTGCATGTTTCAATGAAGTTCACGAAATAATTGTGAAACAACAGTAATGTGGCTGCCCGACTCAGAAAAAGTTGGTGCAGAGTTTGATATTCTTTTACTCTGATCTCTCACCCTCTTTCTTTTTAACATTGAGCTCACGACTAACCAAACTCTCTTTTCATTTTATCTGAGCACACACCCACACTCAAATATTGACCCCTCGCATCTCGATCACTCAAGAATAACTTCTTGGGTAGGAAACACTGGTTAACGTGAATACATAGAAGTTCTATTTAGCTCACACAATTCCCATGTATATTATCCTAAAAGCAAAATGTTGCTAAAATGGTTTAACTTTAACAGTTAAAGCACACAGTATGAAATACATGTCAGATATTTGTATGCTCATGAAGATTTGAGCATTTAAATCATGGAAGATTTTCTCATAACAAGTATATTTGTAAACTCCAGATCTATTAGGTAAATGACATTGATTTTCATTGATCTTGAAGAATTACATGAAATTGAAACTTTCTCTCTCTAAACTCCCTCTAACTTTCTCACTCTAGAATATGACAATGACAAAATCCTTATGCTTAAACTCTAAGCAAACTCTAATAAACCTAACACCTAATTACAATTACATAATGACTAAACAAAGTAAACTACTCATTTCTTTCTGACATTGTATGGAAATGAGGGGGAGATGAACAAGAGACAGAAAACTGCTGGAGATTCTGATGTTGCTCAAGTTGTGAATGTGGAAGAAGAAAATCAGAATTCTCAAGAGAATGTTGACAGACAGAATGAGCAAGCTGATCAAAGAGAATTCACGGAGATTATTCTATATGTGAATCAAGATGTAGAACCAAGGGTTGAAAAGCCTAAGGTTGATACAAGGGAGGAAATTTTGTTGGTTACAAGTCTCAATGCTGATGATGTTATAGATCATTCTTCTGATGAGGATGAGGACTCAAATGAAAAGTATGAACAATTCTGGAAGATAAAGGAGGAAGAACAAGAGAATTTGATGAATGATGATGATGATATTCCAACCGACGAAGCTAATGTCCTAGATACGTTACTAGAATCTCCTGAGGACATTCAACTAAGTGCCGTTCACAATGACATTCCTGAAGTTACAAGTGAAGATCTTGTTATCCCGTCCTTCAAAGAAATCACTTTTTCTGAATCTTCTGAAGTTCATGTTAGTCAGAGTATGCCCAGTCCAGCAAGGATTCCTAACCCAATGCAAGATGTGCAAAATGTTCAAAGCCCAGAGAAAAATGTCCAATCAGTTCAAGGTGACTCAATTGAAGGTGAAGGTGAAAAGCAAGATGATGAAGCAGTTCATGTTCCAATCATGCCTGAAGAAGAAGGTCCTTTAAATGTTCCTGAAGCACCTCTTGTGCCCATTGAAGCTGAAATCAGGCACATGAGACATGCTCTCATAGTTCCATTTCTGGAGGAGCAGATGAAGAGGATATTTGTTCACTGAGTGAGGCCAATGGACAAGTACAAAGTGTTGGGTGTTCAGAATCTGCCTAAAGAATATCAGGAAGATTATACAAATATGATGAATTGGCTAAGACATGTATAGCGTGTTGTAAAGAACAAATCTAGAATAGTCACTGTCATAGAAGTCAGACTGAAGAAGTTCATGAATATCTGGTATCCTGAATTCTTTGTCCAAAGAAGAGATTTGACTGAGTATAGATTTACTGAGGCTGATTTCTGCTTTCTGAATATTGATGACCTTGAGTTTCTATATCATCACTTTAGAAATTTGGTCATAAGAAGGGAGAACATCATCTTTGCATTGGAATCTGTCAAAATATTTATGAGGAGGCATATCTTCTATACCTGCTATTATGATTTTCAGCTAGGAATTGAAACGAACCAGAAGAAGGTCAACATGATCAAGCCAAATCTGACCTTATCTGACATTGACAACTATGATTTTTTTCACAGTGCTTGAAGAACCTGAGTTGGGGGTAATCTATAAGAATAGTGAAAATGAGAAGAGGTTCTTCAGAGTTTCTGAAATTGCTAAATTCTCTTATGGAACTCTCAAAGTGATTAGACTGTAGCTTGACTCCAGGTACAAAGAAAGTGAAAGGAGAAGACAGTTAGGTGAAGATCATTTGCCAAGAAGGGTAAAGTTGGTTATGCTGAGGATACTTGAAGCTATTGATGACAGAATCTACTTCAGAAGAGGAATCAGAAATTTTGAATAACTTCTGGGAATTAGGCAAGCAAGAGTTACAAGGTGGGGCAGATAATGTTTTGTTATTTGATCTAAAAGGGGGATATTGTTAATGTAATGTTTAGATCAAATAGGTTCTTTCAATATGTTGACTTTTGTAAATGAGCTTGTGTAGAGGTCAAGGATTGTTTGACCCTATATAAGTGTTTTGTTTCCTTTATGCTTTGTAAGTTACATGTGCTCAAACCATTAAGCTTTGTGAGATATATGACACTTAGATTCTCTCTCTAAATTCTCCCTCTAGTTCATACATAATCTTGATCATATTGTTGTTTTGCTTAAATCTTGGACTTACAATATTTGAAAGAATGAAATGAATACAAAAGACTTGTTTGAGAATATGACATTGTATGGAAAAGATAAAATAAGAATGATTTATCAATAAAAGCTTAGGTCATGAAAAATTGGATATTGTCTATAAGAACAACTATAGACATTCTTGAAAGAAACGTTTTGAAAGAAATAATGCTCAACAAACATTGAATTTCAAACGGGGTGTCTTACCATCGAAAATTATGTTCAATTTTGAGACATGGTAAGAACATAGTCAATAAAAGTACGAAAACGGTGTGTATGAATACTTGACGGTATATGAAAAAGATAATACACAAGTATTTATCTTCGGAAACACACAGTTTGTTAAACGTTAAAGAATTTTCATATTATGAGCTTTCATCATAAGTGAAAACATTTAAAATCACATTTCTAAATTCGTGAAATTTGTTTAAGAATCGAGAAGTGGTTTGAACATTTAAGAACATGTTTTCATACCAGAAAGTTGTCCATCTTCCAAATATGTATGAGATTAAGGTTAGAATAATCTTTACGCTCAGCTTGAATCTCATGAAGTCAACCTTAAAGTCATGATTGATATGATCATGTAAGCTCCCCCTCAAATTCTGCATTTAGTCAAAAAGTCGTCAAAGTACAAAGTCTTATTCAAAAACTTTATTGAAAAATAAAGACATGAAAGCAGTAAAACTTTTAATAACGAGTTCTGATCAGATGTAATTAGAAGTCAATTACTCCCCCTAAAAATATGCATTCACAATATTATCAGTAGAGGTAATATGTATACTCCCCCTTGAAGGTTGATCATCTCTTTTGATGCATCGGAGTACACTTTCTTTTGATCATAGAAGTATGAGTCCTAAACTGTTGTGTTTAGAAGTCAAACTCTTTGACATTGAAGTATGAGTCCTGAGCTGATTTACTCAGAAGTCTAACTTCTAAACATTGAGGTGCGGGTTTTGAACTATATTGTCAAAAATCCATGATTCCTTTACTCCCCCTAGACTTGAGGTGCCTGCAACACAGATGAATCTTTTGGCTTTGGTACCAACTGGTATTTGGGTCCATGTTTGTTAGTTGTAGTTCTATTAGGAGTAATATAATAAGAACCATACCAGTAATGATCAGATGTTTTATGAACAAAATCATTTGCACAATAGTAAGAACAATAACTCTTCTTTTTAGATAACCTGATTAATTGATCTATCGAATAAACCAGATCAGGTTTACCTTTATGCACAATGTTCTTTTTGGCATTGAGTGTATGCACAAATGATTTCTGATCATTCTTCTCATCAGAATCTTCTTTCACTCTCCATACTAACTTCTCATTTCCTTTTCCTCTTCTTCTGTATGTACCTGGACCATCAACATTCTAATCATAGAAAAGGTTAGTAGTACCAATCTGATCTTTAATATTGACTGACCTTTTTGTAGAAACAGTTGTATGATATGAACTTGATGCTGTCTTAAATGAGCATTCTGAATCAGCTGAATCATCTCTTGGTGTTTGAAGAATTGAATATGGAGTCTTCTCCTCAGTCGAAACCACCTTAGAGACAATATCTTCAAGTTCTGTTATCTTGGAAGATAAAATGTTCCTTTCTTTGTATAGTAAGTCAATCTTTTTCTTTAATTCAGACTTCGCATTATGTTCATTCATAATAGTTGTTGACAGTTCAGATAATGACTTTGTAAGCTTCTCAATCTCAGTCTCAAATATCCTTCTTTCTTCTTCAAAATCTTTCTCGAAATTCTTTCTTTGATCAGATAATTCTTTGAAAAATCCAACATTTTTCCTATCAACTACCTTCTTATCCTTCTCAAACTCTCTTTTCTCTTTCCAACAGGCTTTCTTGTAGGGTCATTGACCAACATCTTCCTAAATCGAAACGCGGTGCTGGCTGCTACGCTATAAGGAAATAAAGTTGCGCCTTCTCCATCAGCAATTGCTTTTGGCGTAGTGGTAAGCGCTTGATCCTAACATTTCTAACTTAGAAATCTTTTATGTGAGAGATTTTCCTTCAGATCCAAACTCAACTTTCTCTTTCTCAAGCCTGTCTCTTTCAACAATTATTAGCTCCTCAAAATCTGATACTTGTATTGAGAGCTTTGCACAGTTAAGCTCAACAACTTTCTTCTCTTCAAATATCTTTCTAGAAAACTCAGAGAATTTATGTGCAAACCTTTTCTTTTCTTTTTGAAACTCAGTTCTTTCCTTGGCAATCTGCTTTTCCAATTCTAAAATCTTCTTTTGAAGCTCAGCATTTGCAGTATCCAAATCATTTGTTGTCTCCTTATTCGTCTTGATAGAATCTTCTTCCTTGAGTTTGAGAATCTCAGCTTCCAAATCTGAAATCTTCCTTTTCAATTCAGTATTTTTAGTTTCCAAAGCCTTTGCTTTCTCTTCATTGCTTTTACCATCTTTTAATTGTTGAGAATCAGAAATTTGCTTCAGAAGATCCTCATTAATCTTCTTTAACACATTTACTTCTTCATGTAGCAATCTCTTTTCAGCATGATATTTCTTTGATCTCTTTGAATAATAATCAACAGATGAAGAGAGACTTTTATTCTCAGATTTGAGTTTAACAATTTCTTCTTCTTCATCATCATCAAAATATCCCATCTTGATAACACTTGCTCAAAAGATCGTTAGTTCGAAAGAAATCAGTATTCAGAAAAACTTAGAAAAAAATTCAGAAAATAAATTTCCAAAAATTTCCTAAGGCAAGAATCCTCACACCACTAACACTAGAATTCGCACAACTTTCACAGAATTCGCAGACATTGAACAATTCGCACGCTGAAGGAATTCACACACTAAAAAATTCGCACAACCACAGAAATTCGCACGTAAAGAGATGTGAATTCTAGGAATTCGCACGCTGCTATATGCGAATTATGAGAAATTTGCACACAACTATATGCGAATTTTAGACTTAGAATATTCTAGAGCTTCCAACCTTTCGCATGCAACTTTTCGCACACAGGGAAATACGAATTCTATATTTAGAAACTTCCAACTTTCTATGCGAAATCCTAAGAATTCGTATGTAACTCTATGCGAATTCAAGGAATTCGTATGCTTCAATATGCGAAATCCTTACTTTTCACACGTTGATTGATGCGAAATCTGTCCTTAGAAATTATTCCTCCAACTTCTCGTACACTGAAGTATGCGAAATCTGTACAATTCACACACAACACTTATGAGAATTCTTCCCTTAACTTTTTCACAAATTCAGTTTTATCCGAATTCCTATGCAAACAAGGTTATCATGCGAGTTCTTTGTGCGAAATCCATAGATCTTGTGAGTTCTTCAGAGATTATGCGAGTTCTTCAAGGTTCGACCCAAAAATACTTCAATCAATCAAAAAACCCATTAATCCTTCGAATCCAAGTCTGAAACTTTGTCAATTTGTTCACGTACACAATCTGAACAAACTTCTATGACTCAATTTCGATAAAAAAACACCCAAATTACACTTTCAATTCAAGAACAGTGCTTACAACTCCTGCGACCAAAAAATCACAAAAACATCAAATTGATTGAAAATTTGTTAGACCAGAATTGTATTCAAGATTAAAAGTGAGAGTCTATTTTGTAAATGTGTAATAGTGTGAGAGTTTGTGTTGTAAAGTCAATGTAAATTGACTTAGTATAAATAGTTTAGGTTCTTTGTATTCAGTAGATACGCACACATACTTGTTTAGAACTCAGAGATTGGTAAGCACATAAAACACACACAGTTAACGTGAAATCTGTGTGTTAGACTGTAATTGTATTCAAGATTAAATGAGGGTCATTATTGTAATTGTTGTAATAGTTGTTTGTGTGTGTTGTAAGAGAGCTTAGATGGTTTGACTTTGCTTGGTCATGTTGACCTATATATAAGCAAGTCCTTGTATTGTTTCAAGTAAGACTTGTGTAAGCAAGAGATTAAGTGTGTGAAAGTGAAGGTGTAATATTGGTAGTTGAGAGAAACACATAGTTGCACACATTGAGTACACACACAAACACAATCTATCTTGAAAGGTTAATCACTATAGATCTATGACTTGATGTAATTCTTGTGATTAATAAACAAAGTGTTTTGTGTTAATTTGTATGTGTTTATGCTAGTAAATCACTGGGCCACAATTGGTATCAGAGCCAAATCCGTTTAAAAATCAAGAAAATGTTTTGAGTCGTACTGTTCACGTCACTGTTCATAAAAGTTCAAATCAATTTTGAGTTTTAGTGGAAATTTTGAGTTGAAATCGATTAGGTTATGTTCGTTTTGTGAAATCGATCGAGTTAGTATGTTTTAATTCTTGAAATGCATGTGATTTGATCATCAATTTGAAGATTTGGTGTTTTTCGAGTTTTTGAGTTTCACGTACTGTTCTTGAATTAAATGTGATGATTTGTGTGTTGTTAATCGAAATTGTTTGTTATGATTGTGTTCGAAATGTGTTTGTGAATGAATTGTAAAACTTTCAGATCAAAATTCGAGGTCTAGATGAGTTTTTGGTGCAAATTTGTTGGTTTTATAGGTTTGCGTTTCATTCATCAGGTTTGCGTTTCATTCATCTGAAGTTTGCGTTTCATTCATCCAGGTTTGCGTGTGATCATCAGAGTTTACGGGTGTTCATCTTGGTTTGCGTGTGATTCATACTGGTTTGCGTATTATTCATCAAATGTTTCTTTTTGCTTGATTTGTATTTTGCGTATCACTTCACAAACGCAAAGTATCATTTGCGTTTCACTTCACAAACGCAAACTGAGTCTTGCGATTCACGGCACAAACGCAAAGTGGTGTTTGCGTTTCACACTACACACGCAAAGTGTAGGTTTGCACTTCTCAACACAAACGCAAAGTGTCGTTTGCGTTCCACTCTATAAACGCAAAGTGGCATTTGCGTTTCACAAACTGAACACGCAAAGTAAACCACATCACAAACGCAAAGTATCGTTTGTGTTTCACAGCACAAACGCAAAGCTAAGGGTTGCGGGTCACTCGACAAACGCAAAGCTAAGGTTTGCGGGTCACTCGACAAACGCAAACTAAGGTTTGCGGGTCACTCTACAAACGCAAACTAAGGTTTGCGGTTCACACTACAAACGCAAAGTCTGGTTTGCGTTCCACACTTGACACGCAAAGCTTGGCATACTTAGAATTTTTTTTTCTAAGAAATTTTCAAAACTGTAACACGCCCTTTAAATGTCAAAAAAAATTTCTCTAGGGGAGCTGCCCCCATACCCCCGCAAGGGCGTTGCCCTTGACCCCACCCGCTAACCGGGTAGCGGGACCCCCATGCTAAGTCTGCGGAGGGGGACAAAAGTTCTTTCTGTGATCAAAATCTCTGAATTTTTTTTAAGATTTCTGCAATATTCTTGATTTGATTGGATTTAAAGATCTTTACTAACTAATATTTTTCATCTTTTGAAGGTACATACATCTTTCAATCATGGCAAATGAATTTCTCTCTATGGGATCTCATATAAAGCCTCCGGTCTTATCTGTTGGAGATTATTAACAATGGAAGAAAAGAATGATTCAGTTCTTAAATCTAAAGAACAGAGATTATATGACATCTATCATAGATGGTCCGGGAAATCCACAATCATTTGTACCTGGACAAGCAGCCACAGCTACATCTCCAGCAATCGCAGATCGATACGTGCCAAAACCATATCAATTCTTTACTGATGTGGAAAAGGCAAGACATAAGATACATGAAGAGGCACTTATCTATCTTACTATGGCAATTCCTAATGACATCTACAATCGCGTAGATAGTAGGGAATCTGCAAAAGACTTATGGGATGAATTGGAGAGACAGTTTCAAGGATCAAAGAAGTCAATTCAGACAAAGCTGAATCAGAGTATAAATTCATATGAAGGTTTCCATGCAAAAGAAGGAGAGACTTTGTTGGAAACATACAATCGTTTCAATGTGATACTGAATGATCTAAGGAGAAATGGGATGAACAAGTCAGAATCAGAGATCAATTATAAGTTCATCAAGAACTTGAACCCAGAATGGAAAAGCTATGCTATCAACATTCAGATGACCAAGGACATGGCACAAGAAGACGTCAATGATATCTTCACAACTTTATCTCAGCATGAGGATGAAGTAAAGCAGCTTGGTGCTGAAAAGAAGATGGTCAAAGATTCTTTAGCCTTAATGTCTGAACGTAAGAAAGGGTCAAGTTCCAAGTCCAGTTCTTCTTACAAGTCAAAGTCGAGGAAATCCAGAGCTCTCCTAACTGAAGTTACTGATTCAAGCACTGATAAATCTTCTACTGAAAGTGAAAAATATTCAGATGAGGATATGCAATGATTCGCTGAAAATCTGGCTCTTCTCACAAAGCAGTTCAAAAGCTTTGGAAAGAACAAGTACAAGCCGAAATATGAGAGTTACAAGAAAGACAAGTACAAACCGAGATCTGAAAAGAATTATGAGAAAAGAGGAGAGAAAAGAGATGAAAAGCGAGAAGAGAAGAGAGAAGGAAAGAAAGAAGAGACTGAGCCGAAATATGGAAGATGCTATAGCTGTGGAAAACCAGGTCATTTTTCCAAGGATTGCAAGTTCAAGCATACAAAGAATTCTGAATATTATGCTCGGAAAACACTATTAGGAAAGAAGGTGGAAGAAGGTCAGAACTTAATGGCGGAAGAAGAGAATTGGTTGTACAAGAGTTCTGATGACGAATCTGCACACTTTACTCAGGTGTGTATGATGGCCAAAGTAGATGAGGACATTGGATCATCTTCTGATCATTCTGACTGTGGTTCCGAGGTACGTATTCAATCCTTAAAGGATCAAGTTAAGTTCATGAAAGAAGAATTTAAATCTTTAAAAGGCAAACTTAGTTATGAAAGACAAACAATGTTGAATTTTCGTGATGAAAATTCAATGTTGAAAGATGTGGTTAAGGAAAAGGAATATGAAAAAGATTGTTTGAAAAAGGACAAAGATGTTTTAAATTCAAAGATATCTGAGCTTGAAAAAGATCTTGTAAACTTAAATGCTGAAAAAGGTGATTTTCAATTAAAATTTGAAGCATGTTTTCAAGAAAGAAACGAGGCATATTGTAAAATCAAGCAACTGGAGGATTTAAATCTGAAAATAGGACAGACTGAGCAAACATTAAATCTTTTAACAAACAAACTCCAAGATGTCAGATTTTATAATGTTAAAAAAGGTTTAGGTTTTGAACCAAATACTGTTTTGAAAAGAGCACCAGAAAATTTGTATAATTTTGATAAAATGGGCTCTACTTCTACAAAACCTGATATTCATGATACTTTTGTAAAAGGTAAAGTTGTGAATGATGATGACATTTCATCTTGCGCTGATTCCATTTCAAGTTTAAAATCTGTTGGTTTTGCTTATAAAGATTTAAATGAAAGTTACAAAACAAGAAAGATAGAATTTAGTGAATTTACTTCTCTATTTTCTCCTTGTTTACCAACAGAATCAGCCAAGGTTGAAGAAAATAATACTGAATCTCAGTGTCAGTTTGATGAATCTGATTTAGAAACTGATGTTGAGAATCAAGTGTTATCATCTGATTTATTCACGTCAAATACCTCAAATGGTTCAGAAAGTGAAAATATCATGAATCAAAACCTTAATTCTGATTTTTCAAAAATTATGACTGAGGAGATTTTTACAGAAATGATGAATGCTTCAGATCCTGTTCCTATTATAGAGAAGATGGAATCAAACTCTGAGGTAAATCAAACATCTATTTTTGAGAAACAAATCATAGATCTTCAAAAGACAATTGAAGAGTTAGAAGATGAGAACGTTGATCTCAAATTCAAACTTGACAAGTCTTTTGAAGAAAACAAAGAACTCTCTAGAGAGTTAATGTTAGAGCATAAATCTGTTGGATACAAGATCAATAATACTGAAGGTCAAAGTTGAGAAAGTCAAAGCTGCTAAAGTCAAATCTCATTAAAAGTCAAAGTCTATTTTGTAATAAGTCAAACTTAGTTGTATTTGTTTTTGTTTTTAGTTTTCTTGTATTAGGTGGTAGTATAAATACTTTTTCTCTTTGTAATTTCTGTAGAGAACTAATTTTGAGAATCATTCAGTTGTATCAGAGAGAGAAAGAAAGTTCGTTAGAGAGAGAGAGTTGTAGAGAGAGAGTTCTAGAGAGAGAAAGTGTAATCTTGTGAAATTCAAAGTAATCAAACAGGTAATTCATTGTGTTTAATCTTGTTTGTTTGATTGTTATTGAATAGAAACTAGAATCTGGAACACACAATTGGTATCAGAGCAGATCCAAATTGAGAAATCAAATTGAAATTCAAATTGAAAAATCAAGAAATACAATATTCGTACTGTGTTCTTCAAGTCCAGATCGATTCTGAGTTTTAGTGAGTTTTTGGAGTTGTAATCGATTAAGTGTTGTTAGGAAAGTGAATTCGATCGAGTTTGTATAAAAAGATTTGTCAATTGCACTGTAATCAGTTCGAATTTTCGAATTTTGTGTGGTTTTCGTGTTCACGAGTTCTTGACACTGTATCTGATTCAAATTTGTAATTTTTGTGTATTTGATTGAAAATTAGTGATAGTTTTGTGTTCGAGTTGTATAGAAGATCAAATTGTTGAAGTTTCTAGTTAGATTTCTAGGCTTAAATGAGTTGTTGGTACGATTTAGTTCGATTTTAGAGGTTTGCGGGTTGTTCTTCAGGTTTGCGTTTGATTTATTGAGGTTTGCGGGTCATTCATCAATATATGTACAAGTTCTTCAGAGATTTGCGGGTCATTCAAAGTCTGCGGGTGAATTCAAAGTGAGATTTGCGTTTCTTTTAAGAAACGAGAAGCTATGGTTTGCGGGCTTAATGACAAACGCGAAGTAAAAGGATTTTTCAGAAGACAAAATCGTGGTTTGCGGGTGTAACTAGACACGCAAAGCTTATCTTGCGGGTGTAACTAGACACGCAAAGCTTATCTTGCGGGTGTAACTAGACACGCAAAGCTTATCTTGCGGGTGTAACTAGACACGCAAAGCTTATCTTGCGGGTGTAACTTGACACGCAAAGTGTGTCTTGCGTTTGCAATTTGAAACGCAAAGTTGACAAAAGCAAAGGATTTCTAGAAACGCAAAGTTGAGTTCAGAGATGTTGTGGTTTGCGTTTCCTTCTTGAACCGCAAAGTGGTGGTTTGCGTTTCCTTCTTGAACCGCAAAGTGGTTGTTTGCGTTTCCCACATGAAACGCAAAGTATAGGTTTGCGTTCCCCGTATGACACGCAAAGTCAAGATTTGTGTTTCCCACTTGAAGCGCAAAGTGTGGAGGACTTAGTCAATTTTTTCAAAACTATAATATGCCCTTTAATAGTGAATTTTTTTTCTCTAGGGGCGCTGCCCCTCGACCCCGCAAGGGCGTTGCCCCGTGCTAAGTCTGCGAAAGGGGACATACTTCTGGGTGTGATCAAAATTTCTGATTTTATATTTCAAGTTTTCTGTATTTTCTTGATTGTTTCATTTGGACTAACGATCAGTTCTAGTTTCTTATTGATATATTTTTCAAACAGGTTTTTCAAGATGACTTCAAAACATGCACTTTCGATTGGTACTGATGTAAAGCCTCCTGTTTTATTCAAAGGCGAGTATGAACAATGGAAAGACAGATTCTTGGATTTCATAGACAGGCATTCAAATGGAGAGAATATTCTTTTGTCTATCACCGAAGGTCCAATGGTTCCAATAACAGTTCAAGTACCTGATGTTGACTCATCTGATAGTGAAGATAGAATTGAGGAAAGAGAGCAAAAGATGAAAACAGTGATAGTGGATATTTCTCAATATTCTGAAGAGCAGAAAAGCCGATACAAAGCAGATAAACAAGCAAGATCATTACTTCTTCAAAGCATCCCAAACGAGATCTATATCAAGATTGACAGTTATAAAGCCAATGCTAAGAAGATGTGGGATCAGTTGCAAAAGATGATGATGGGATCAAAGGTCGGAAATCAGATGAAAGTGGCGAATTGCATTAATAGTTATGAGGAATTCAAAGCTAAGGAGAATGAGAGTCTGGAAGATACCTATGAAAGGTTTGTATTGCTTCTGAATGAGCTGACAAAGAATAAAGTCAAAAAGAAGCAGTTGGAAAACAATGTCAAATTTCTGAGTATCCTACGTCCGGAATGGAAAAAGCATACAAGAAGAATGAAACAGATGAAGGATTTAAATGAAATACCACTACATGAGGTATTTGAGACCTTGAGGCAGAATGAGGAAGAGGTTGAAGAGAAAAGAGCTGAGAAGAAGAAGGCAGCACAAGTTCCTGATCCTATTGCCTTAGTAGCTGGAGAGAAGAAGAAAGAAAAGAAAGAAAAGAAAAAGAAGAAAAAGAAGATAGTTCTTACCAGTTCTGAGTCAGATTCAGTTACAGATAGTGATGATGGCGAAAGTCTGAAACAAGCCATGATATTGCTGACCCGTGCATTCCAGAAGAAATTTTACAAGAAGCCGGGATCAAATTCTCAAAGGTATTCTTCATCTAGTTCAAAGAATCACGAGCATCGACAGAAAGTGGAAGGAAAGAGGTATGCAGAGGATAGATATGTGGAGAAGAAACCGGATGAGAAGAAGAAGTTCGTGAATGACTACACAGTTGTTGAGAAGCCAACAACAGATTCCATCAAATGCTACAACTGTGGCAAGATGGGTCATTTTGCAAAAGATTGTCGAAAGCCGAAAGTTCGCTACTCTCAGTATTATCAGAACAAGTTGCTTTTGGCAAGACAACAAGAAGCGGGTGTCGCTCTAATGGCTGAAGATGAGTTTTGGCTGGATTACTCAGAAGGAGAAGAGGATGACAAGAAAGAAGAAACAACTCATATCTGTCTCATGGGCAAAGAAGTTAAGGATGACGAGTCAGATGATGAGGCAGTTAATGAGGTATTAAACTTATCTGAAAAAGATTTTATTACCAAAATGGAAACCATGGTGGTTGAGCTACAAAATTTACAAAATAATCTGAAAAAGGAAAAAGTAAAAGTTGCTAAAAAGAACAAGAAGATCTTTGAGCTTAATACGTCTGTTATTTCAAACAAAGATCTGATTGATTCTTTACGCAAGTCTGATTTTGATTCTAAATCTAAAGTAGATGATTTTGAAAAGAGGATTTCTGAGTTTGAAGGTAAAGTGTCTAAATATGAGTTTAAGAAAAATGAATCTGCACTAACTGTTTATAAACTGCAGGTTGAAAACAAGAATTTGAATAAGAAGGTAAATGGTCTGGAAGCAAAACTTTATGCAAGAGGTTAAACAGATCAAACCATTTTTCTCAATGCACCTAATGAAGAGACTGATGTTAAAGAGAAATGGGGACTTGGTTTTGAAAACCCCCATTATCTTAAGAAAGCCATCAAAAAACCGCCGGCACTTTATAACTATGATTTTCTTGCTTGTGCTGGTAAACATGCTCATTTAAAACCCAAATTTGTTACCAAATTGCGAGAAGAAGTTGAGGATCAAGAAACTGAAAATAGAAAGAATAAAAAGAAAATGCAACTACCTTTTAACTATGAAAAGTTAAATGATAGTTATCTTTCCAAAACACCAAAAGTTATTTCAACTGACTATTTTGTTAGTTATTCTGCTTCTGAGATGAAGGCAAAACCTGCGACTGCAAAGGTTTATGTTCCTACATCTATTCTTGAAAGCAAAATAGTCGAGCTTGAAAATGTTTTATCTGATGAAAAACTTTTGGCTGATATTCAACAAAATGTATTTTCTACAGTTACAAAGAACACTGTTTTTCAAACTAAATCTACAAAGTGTTCTACAGTTTCTAAGACATCTCAATCTTTATCTGATAATTCTGATGACTTATTTGAGTCTGCAAATGATTTTCTAAATTCTGATGATGGGTGCATGGAAGAATTTGATATGTTTGATGTCAATACTACACTTCCTGATCATTCTACTTGTCTTAAAAATGACAAAGTGTTACCAAGTGGTGTAAATACTGTGGACTCATCAACTAAGGTTGGTGAATCAGTTTCTGTAACTGCTGATTACTATGCTCAAGGTAAGAAACATAAGAAACAACGATTACAGAAACAGAAATACACTGGTACACGAAAGTATACTCAGTCTCGAAAATCTGCTTTTCCTAATAAATCTATATCTTATGTTTCAGATTTAAGGAAGAAAAAGTTGAAAGCTCAATCCGAATGGAGACCAAAACGGAAGGAGGATGAGATAGCCGGATCAGTTTCTGATAATTCTTTTACTAGTCAAGTTAGTAGTGGTAATGATGTAATTGATCAATTTGCTTCAAATAAACAAAACCTTGTAACTTCTTACAAGAAATATTCAATAAAGCAATTGATTCAATTATCTCTTATTCCTATTACATTTTATTCTAATTATCAGAGAACTGATTTTGCTTATTCTCATAATTCTTCTGATTGGTATGGATCTTATCATGTTAATTCTTCAAGATCAAATGTTTTTCAAAGTTTTCAAAAGAACAGAGGGTCCATTTTCAAGTGGATACCAAAATCTTGTGTTAATCCGTTAGGGCCCGTTTTTAAATGGGTACCTAAAATTGTTATTGCCTGATTTCTCTTGCAGACCCGGCATATGTGGTACTTGGATAGTGGATGTTCCAAGCATATGACTGGGCAAAAAGCTTTATTGTCTAACTATACAGAGAAATTTAGTGGAAATGTCAGATTTGGAAACGATCAGCTTTCACCAATCTTAGGATATGGTGACATCATTCAAGACAACATAACGATAAGTAAGGTGAGTTATGTCGAAGGCTTGGGGCACAACTTATTCAGCATAGGTCAATTCTGCGATAAAGGGTTAGAGATCAACTTCAAATCTAAGAGTTGCTCGGTTCGTACTGAAGACGGCACAGAACTCTTAGGTGGTCATCGAAAGACAAACCTTTATACCATCAAATATTCCAAAGTACAGATTGACAATCAAGTATGCTTGATGACAAAAGCTTCAACGCAACAAAGTTGGCTCTGGCACAGACGTTTATCTCATCTAAATTTTCGTTACATCAACAAGCTGGTTCGTGGGAAATTGGTCAAAGGTCTTCCTGAGCTGAAATATGAACGAGAACACTTATGTGCTGCATGTGAGAAGGGTTAGATGAAGAGAGCCGCACATAAACTGGAGCCTGAACCAAGCACTAGTTCTCCGTTAGAATTGTTACATATGGATTTATGTGGTCCAATGAGAACTCAGAGTTTAGGAGGAAAGAAATACGTGTTGGTCATTGTGGACGATTACTCAAGATACACGTGGGTCAAATTTCTTCGATCAAAAGATGAGACGCTCGAAGTTCTCATTACTTTCTTAAAGACGACTCAAGTGAAAATGCAGCGACAAGTCAAGGTTCTTCGAACTGACAAAGGCACAAAATTCAAGAACAAGATTGTTGATGAATATCTCGAATCAATTGGTATTTCACATCAGTATTCTGCTGCTAGAACGCCTGAACAAAATGGAGTAGTCGAAAGGCGAAATCGGACGCTAGTCGAGGCCGCTCGGACTATGCTTAGCCAATCGGACTTACCTCTATTCTTGTGGGCAGAAGCTGTGTCGACTGCATGCCATACTCAAAATCGTTCCATGATACACCGCCATTTTCAAAAGACTCCATATGAGCTGATCAACAACAGAACACCAACTATCAAATATTTTCACGTATTTGGGTGTAAATGTTTTGTGCTTAATGACAGAGAGAGTCTGAATAAATTCAGTGCTAAGGCGGACGAAGGCATCTTTATCGGTTATTCTTCAACATCAGCAGCATATCGTGTTTATCTGAAGAAGTCAAAATCAGTTGTTGAGAGCGTTAATGTCACATTTGATGAAGATATGGCTTCTGATCAAATCAGCTCAGAACCCGTTATTACTGGAGTATTAGCTTATGGGCAGATCAGTCCAGAACCTGTTTCTACAACGACAAATTCGGATAACGCTTCTACTTCTACTTTACATTTAACAGATTTAGATTTGTTATTTGAATTCTTTTATGATGAGTTTCTAGGTTCTAATGTATCTAAATCTGCTGTGACTGACAGGTCTGAAGACACAAGTTGCTATCATCCAGTCACTTCAGAAGTCATAACTGAACAAGAATTCCCCGTTCAGTCAGAAACTCACATTCCTACTGTTACTCCTACAGTTGAAGATGTACAAGCAAATGCTGAGCCAGAAGTAATAGTTTCAGTTGGGTGTAATACAATGTCAACTCAACAGCCTTATTCTGCTGTTCCAACGGATACTTCTGCACATGAAACTTCAACTGAGAACCCTCCTCCTGTTATTCAAACAGAAGATTCTGAAAGTGGATTTCTAGATGATGATCAAATTCAATCAATATCTACTCCACTTCCGCATGAGCATCGCTGGACCAAAGAGCATCCATTACATCAAGTAATTGGAGATCTCAACAAGCCTGTACAGACTAGGTCAACGACTCTTAACCAATGTATGCATGACTCGTTCCTCAGCAAGATTGAGCCAACACGAGTATCTGAGGCTCTTGCTGATTCGGACTGGGTATCTGCTATGCAAGAAGAGATCAATCAGTTTGAAGCCCTAAAGGTTTGGAGATTAGTTCCTAAGCCAAAAGGAAAGACCGTGATAGGAACTAAATGGGTATTCAAGAATAAAAAGGATGAGGATGGTATTGTTATAAGAAACAAAGTTAGACTTGTTGCCAAAGGCTACCGGCAAGAGGAAGGCATCGACTATGATGAGACGTATGCTCCAGTAGCGCGTATAGAGGCAATCAGAATGTTTCTTGCCTACGCAGCTCATAAAAACTTCACAGTCTTTCAGATGGATGTGAAAACAGCTTTTCTGAACGGCATTCTTAAAGAGGAAGTGTACGTGTCTCAACCAGAAGGGTTCGTCAATCCAGATAAGCCAGATCATGTCTACATCTTGGACAAATCCCTTTATGGATTAAAACAAGCCCCTCGAGCATGGTATGACGTCTTATCCAAATTCTTGGTCAAGTCTGGTTTCTCCAAAGGTAAGATTGATACCACTTTATTCATCAAGAAAGAAAAAGTTGATATTATTCTTATTCAGATATATGTTGATGATATAATATTTGGTTCTACTAATCCAAAATATTGCAAAAACTTTTCTAACCTCATGGTGTCACGTTTTCAAATGAGTATGATGGGAGAGATGAATTTCTTTCTCGGATTACAAGTTAAACAGTTTTCTACGGGGATTTTCATAAATCAATCTAAGTACATTTTGGATATTCTTCGGAAGTACAAAATGGAAAATTGTAAACCTATTGGAACCCCGATGGCACCAAGTACTAAGATTAACACTGATCCTTCGGGTAAAAATGTTGATGTTAGGACTTATAGAGGTATGATAGGTTCGTTAATGTATCTTACATCCAGTAGACCAGATATTATGTTTTCAACATGTTTATGTTCTAGATATCAAGCTGCTCCCAAAGAATCCCATTTGGCTGCTGTCAAACGGATTTTTAGATATCTGAAGGGGACTGCAGACCTTGGTCTGTGGTATCCTAAGGATACAGGGTTTCAACTGACTTCATATTCAGATGCAGATCATGCAGGTTGCATGTTGGACAGAAAGAGTACTTCTGGTCACGTTCAATTTCTTGGAGACAAGCTCGTAAGCTGGGCATCAAAGAAAAAATTATGCGTTTCCACATCGACTGCTGAAGCAGAGTACGTAGCTGCTGCCAGTTGCTGTTCTCAAGTCTTGTGGATGCGAACACAACTACGAGACTATGGATTCAAGTATGACAAAATTCCAATCTATTGTGACTCGAAGAGTGCGATTGCCATATCTGCTAATCCTGTCCAGCATACGAAAACCAAACACATTGATGTAAGGTATCATTTTATTAAAGATAATGTTGAAAAAGGAACAATTGAACTTTATTTTGTAAAAACAGATTATCAACTTGCAGATTTATTTACCAAACCCTTAGATGAAAAGAGATTTAATTTTCTTGTCTCTAACCTTGGTATGTTAAATCTTAAGACATAATCGGTCATTACCTCATAAAGTTACGTATTGTTATTTTTCATCATTTTTTTTATCTTTATGTCTGAAGGATATCTATACTTTAATTGTTTGCTCATGATCTTAGGGGGAGTAAGAGAAGATTTTAGATGATCTACATTCATTTGAGGGGGAGCAAAACTAATTTCTGCATTATACATTTTAACTGACAAAATTTTTGTGATGCATGATTTTAGGGGGAGCCTATAAGTCAAAAGGAGTAAGACTATGATTTCTGATTACTTCAAATCAGAACTCGTACATTAATCGTTTTATTTCTTTATGTCATTTTCTTTTAGAATAAATTTTGTGAATAAATTTTTGACTAGACTTTGAGACTTGCAGGATGAGAGAAGCTGACAAGATCATATCTAAATGACTACAGCTTGACTTTCTGAGAATTAAGATTGCGCGAAAAGGTAAATTTCTTATCTTAATCTCAAATATATCTGAAAGAAGGACAACTTTCAGGTATAGAAAACATATTTTTAAATGTTTAAACGACTTCCCGATTCTTTAAAAAGATTTCATGAATTGGAAGTGTGATTTTAAATGTTTTCATTTTATTTTTGTGCTTCATTGATAAACAAACCGTGTGTTTCCAAAGATTAATACTTGTGTATTGTCTTTTCATATACTTTCAAGTATTCACACACACTGGTTTGATTTCTTGTTCAAATAGTTCTTACCATGTCTCATATTGAAACATAATTTTTTTTTCTCGATGGTAAGACACCCCGCTTGTACTTCAAAGAATTTTGAGCGTCATTTCATTTCAAAACGTCATTTCAAGAATGTCTATATCTTGGTTCATATAGACAATATCCATTATTCTTGACCTTAAGCTTTGATTGATATATCATTTCATTTCTGATCATTTTCATACAATGTCAGATTTTCAAACAAGTCTTTTGCATTCATGTTCATTCATTCAGTATACTTGTTTGAAAATACTTCAATGTTTTAAAATGCTCATATCTTTATGATTATATTATGAGCATACATTCATCTGACATTTGTATATGAGCTTTAACTGTTATAGTTAAATCATCTGAGCAACACCATGCTTTCTAGGAAAAATATGGGTTCTTTGTGCTAGGAATTATCTGAACTTCTATGGAATCACGTTAACCAGTGATTTCTACCCAAGAAGTTAATCCCTTAGTGATTGAGTGTGAGGAGTCAAAAGAAATGAGTGTGGGTGTGACGAGGTAAAATGGAAATGAGAGATTGGTTAGTAGTGAGCTTAATGATTAAAAGAAAGAGGGTGTGAGATCAGAGTAAAAGAATATCAAACTCTGCACCAACTACTTTCTGAGCCGGGCAGCCACATTACTAATGTTTCACATTTCTTCGTGAACGTTATTGAAACAGGAAACTAGCCCATGCCAACTCTTGAATAAACCCCACAAGCTACTCATTTTCTTCTCAAAAAGAAAATGTTTCACATTTTAAAGGGGACGCAACACATAATCTATCTGATTTTCATTTGGAAAATATGAATATTGAAAAAGAAGGAAGTTTGCCCCACCTTCGCACTTCAATCATGCACATTGAGTCTGTGTTTATCTACTGTTGTCTCAGAGGTTTACATAACTTTGAGCCTTATTGAAAAGCAATTATTTGTGCTTAATTCTTTCTACACATGCACGAGCACACAAATAATTTGTTTCTTTGTCATAACATTCATAGAAATTGCCTTTGTTGTGTTTCGATGATTGGATGGAAGCCCTGGGGGAGTGAACATCAAAAAGCTCCTTTATATTGTGTATTCGTTACACACAGTGACTTTGTGTTACTAACAGTCATTTTAACTGATTCATTTGTTGATTCAGGAGTTACATGTTCTTATTTTGTCTGGATTTGCAAAGATCTAGATGAATACTTGGTTATGGATGACAAAATCAGAGGCTCAGTTTGACATATCAGATTGGTCAAAGAAATTTCTTGAAGAAAGTTTTGATGATATCGATGCTCAAATCATCAAAAAGGGGGAGATGATATGAAGAAATGTTAAAGTTTTGAAGTTTGGAAGAGATGATATCAAGAAGTGGTAAAGTTTTGTGAAGTTGATTTTCTGAAACGTTCAAGTCAGAAAGTTCAAAGGGAAGATTTGAAGATAATCAAAGAATTTCTGAAGATTTGAAGAAATTTTCTTTGAAGATTATTAGCTGAAGCAATCTGAGCTGAATTTGAAGATAATTTCTTTCCAAAGTCTGAAAGTGTTGTGTGAAAGTTTTGGGGAGATTGTTACTCGTTTGAAGACAGTTTTTGAAAAGAAGATCGTCAAAGAAAAAGGAGAGATTATTTTGACAGAGCTTAAAGTGAAGACTGAATTGCTAGATTTTTTCAACAGTGATCTTGAATCCAAAGGGGGAGATTGTTAGAGCATAAATCTGTTGGATACAAGATCAATAATACTGAAGGTCAAAGTTGAGAAAGTCAAAGCTGCTAAAGTCAAATCTCATTAAAAGTCAAAGTCTATTTTGTAATAAGTCAAACTTAGTTGTATTTGTTTTTGTTTTTAGTTTTCTTGTATTAGGTGGTAGTATAAATACTTTTTCTCTTTGTAATTTCTGTAGAGAACTAATTTTGAGAATCATTCAGTTGTATCAGAGAGAGAAAGAGAGTTCGTTAGAGAGAGAGAGTTCTAGAGAGAGAAAGTGTAATCTTGTGAAATTCAAAGTAATCAAACAGGTAATTCATTGTGTTTAATCTTGTTTGTTTGATTGTTATTGAATAGAAACTAGAATCTGGAACACACAGTTAAATATTTTAAAAAATGATTTGTTTCAACAAAATTTAAAGGAGAAAAAGATGTTTGACTCTAAAAATTGGAATGTTCATTCTAATCTAGAGTTTGATACTGTTAATTCTAAAACTTCAGTTGTTTATACTACTAATCCTGAATATCCTCCGAGTATTTTTGAAAAAGGAGAAGCTTCTTGTACTTCAAAGTCAAAATCATCTTCTTCAAAGAATACTAACAAGATTCTGTTTCCTGTTTCAGATGTAAAAAGGCAGAATGGTAAAGAAGAAAGGATGAAGAATGTGAAGGAAAATAAAGTTGTTAAAAATAAATGTAATATCAGTGATAGTGGTAGTTTGATATGTAAAAATTCAAACGTTTTCAAATGTCAAAGTTTTATGGATGGTTGTACTTCATTGGATAAATCTAAGCTTTTGACATTTGCACGTAAGAATTTTATCTGCAAACACTGTCATGATAATGCATTTATCATTCCTTCCATTTATCCTAAATCTAAAGTTGTCAAGAAAACATCACATGTCAAATCAGTTTCTAAATCCTTAACTCATCAGGCTAAAATTTTTCATGCTAAGTTTGATCATTTTTTGAAAAAGAAAACATTTCATGAGCTTAATGTTAAAATGGTATGGAAATGGGTACCTAAGCCTCGCTATGAGTGGCGAATTAAGGCTAAGGTAGATGATGTTGATGAGTTGCGAAAAGCTAACAAGAAAGGACCCATCTGGATATGGGTACCTAAACAGAAATGAGTTGTTCTTTTTGCAGGCCTCACATACATGGTATATAGATTCAGGATGCTCGCGCCATATGACAGGATTTAAGCATTTACTTCATAATTATGTTGAGGAACCTGTCGGTACTGTAAGTTATGCAAATTCTGAGGTTACTGGATACATTCGAGGACACGGATCGTTAACAAATGGCATCGTGACGATCAAAAGAGTACTATACGTAGAAGGACTTGATCATAATCTTTTCAGTACAAGTCAATTCTGCGATAGTAAATTTCAAGTTCGGTTTACGGATAAATGCTGTTACATTGAAGATAAAGATGGTCGTGCAGTTTTTAAAGCTAAGCGGAATGCAAATCTTTATTCTGTGAATTTTCCAACACTTTCTGCATCAAGACCTGTTTGTCTGATTGCAAAAGCTTCACGAGCTGAAAGTTGGATATGGCATCGGCGTATGTCTCATCAAAACTTTGATGCGATTAATCAGTTGGCGAGACAAGGTATTGTCAAAGGTCTACCAGAACTAAGGTTTGAGAAGAATTCTCTTTGTCCCGCTTGTGAAATGGGAAAGATGAAGCGAACATCTCATAAAGCAAAGACAGAATTCTCATCTTCAACACCTCTTGAATTGATACATATGGACCTTTGCGGCCCGATGAGGACTCAGTCTATCAATGGTAAGAAATATATTTTGGTCATGATAGATGAGTACTCCAGATATACTTGGCTGGAATTCTTAAGAAACAAATCAGATGCAGCAGAGCTGATCATTGAGTTTTTAAAGAAGATTCAGGTTCGACTACAACTACCGATTATATCTTTGAGAAGTGACAATGGCACGAAATTTAAGAATGAAAAGCTTCAGAGTTATCTCATATCTGTTGGGATCTCTCACAACTTTTCTGCTGCCTACACTCCTCAACAAAACGGTGTAGTTGAAAGGAAGAATCAAACACTGGTGGAAGCTGCAAGGACAATGTTAGCCTATTCCGAATTGCCAATGTTTCTGTGGGCTGAAGCCGTAGCCACTGCGTGTTTTACACAAAACCGCACGATTGTCATCAAAATACATAAAAAGACAGCGTATGAACTTATTAATCTTCGAAAACCGAATATTAAATTTTTTCGTACTTTTGGTTGCAGGTGTTATATTCTCAATGATCGAGACAATCTTGGTAAATTTGACAAGAAGGCTGACGAAGGCTATTTCATTGGTTATTCGTTGACATCTAAAGCCTATCGCATTTACAATAGACGAACCAAGACGATCATGGAGAGCATTAATGTGTCATTCGATGAATCATCAACGTTGACTTCTGAACACAACAGTTCAGAACTCAAGCTTAAACAGAAAGTTTCTATTCAAGACGGAATAGAACCTGAAGTCAAACAGAATAAGTCTTCTAATTCAAATAAAATTACAGCTGAATTAGACTTATTATTTTTTGATGCTTTTATGGATATTTGTGCAGATTTTGAAAAATCAAGCATATCCGCATCAACTTCAGAGGTTCCAATTATAGTCGCAGATATTTCAGGACCTTCTGAAATTGTCACAAGATCAACCACATCAGGTACATCTACACATATACATTCTGAAGATACTAATGTTGATTCTGTGCATGCAGATCCAAATTCTGCAACAGAAGTTCCGAGTGATTCTTCTATTGCTCCGGAAATATTTACTTCAGAAGAGGCTGTACAAGATGTCCCGAGCACATCTGGGATTGATAAAGACTTACCTGCAGTATATGATGAATATGAGGAAGATAATACTCAAGCTGAAATTCATCCGATTCCAAGTACAATGAAATGGACAAGAGATCACCCACTTCATAATATCATAGGTGATGCACAGTCGGGTGTACAAACGCCTGCAACATCGGCTAATTTTTGTCTGTATTCAAGTTTTTAAGTTCCATCGAGCCAAAGAAAGCTTTAGAAGCCTTGCGCGATTCAGATTGGATACTGGCGATGCAAGATGAACTTCTGCAATTTGAGAGGAACAAAGTTTGGCAACTTATACCACTTCCAAAAGGAAAATCTGTTATTGGAACAAAGTGAGTTTTCAGAAATAAGAGAGATGAATCTGGAGTTGTAGTTCGAAACAAAGCTCGTCTTGTTGCAAAGGGTTATTGTCAACAGGAGGGGATTGATTATGAAGAAACATTTGCTCCTGTGGCACGACTGGAAGCGATACGAATCTTTTTATCCTATGCAGCGCATAAAAATTTTACGGTCTTCCAAATGGACGTAAAATCAGCATTCTTAAATGGAATATTGCATGAAGAAGTATATGTTGCTCAACCAGAAGGATTCGTTGATCCAAAGAACCCTGATCATGTCTATGTCTTAGACAAAGCCTTGTATGGACTCAAACAGGCACCAAGAGCTTGGTATGAAACTTTAACTCAATTCTTACTCACTTCAGGATTCAAGAAAGGTACAATTGATACTACTCTCTTTCTGAAAAAGCAAGGTGATGATATGATTCTAATCCAGATTTATGTAGATGACATAATCTGAAAAAGCAAGGTGAGTGACTGTTCAGTGATGAAAACACCGATGGCAATGGGCACACTTTTAGATGCAGATCTTTCTGGAAAATCAGTAGATCAAAAAGTGTACCGTAGCATGATTGGTTCACTGTTGTACTTAACTGTGAGTAGACCGGATATTATGTTTGCTACATGTTTCTGTGCTAGATATCAAGCTAATCCGAAGGAATCACACCTGGTTGCTGTAAAAAGGATACTTAGGTATCTTAAAGGTTCTACTGAGTTAGGCCTTTGGTATCCTAAGGGTTCGTCTTTTGATTTAACTGCCTATACTGATGCTGATCATGCAGGTTGCAAACTGGATAGAAAGAGCACCTCTGGTTCTTATCAGTTCTTAGGTGATAAGTTGGTTAGTTGGACATCTAAGAAACAAAATTGTGTTTCTACATCCACCACTGAGGCTGAATATGTAGCTACCGCAAGCTGCTGTTCACAAGTCCTCTAGATGAAAACACAGTTAAAAGATTTCGGATATACTTACCAACGAGTCCCTATCTACTGTGATTCTAAGAGTGCGATTGCGATAACAGCTAATCCAGTACAACATTCCAAGACGAAACACATCGACGTGCGTTATCATTTTATAAAGGATCATGTTGAAAAGGGCGATATCGAGATGCACTTTGTGACTACAGACTACCAGTTAGCTGACCTTTTCACCAAGCCGTTGGATGAAAAGAGGTTTACCTTTTTAGTTAGTAAACTTGGTATGTTAAATGCTATTTCATGATTCTAGGGGGAGTTTTTCTAATCTTGTGCTTTATTTGAATAAATTTTGGATATTTCATCATATGTTGACTGACTAAAGCGGAATCATTTTTATAATGATTACCAAAATCTTTTTCTTGTAGGATATGTTATGTGACAAAGGCTTCTGAACAAATTAGTTCAGAACCCGTGCTTCAAAGCATAATGGCTTTTGGACAATTCAGTTCAAAACCCGTATTCAAATGTTTTCTTCTGAAGGATGATTTGAAGATTACATCTTTTCAGGAAGTTTTTCGTTTGAAAGGGAATTTGGAAATTATATTGCTATATCTTTTATAAAAATATCTCTAAAAAGATTGATGTTTTACAGATATCAAGAGGGAGGATATCTATTTATGGATACTTTAATTGCTATATTCATTCCAGGGGGAGTTAAGGATTCTGATTCACAGGTATAATATTCTAATCCATATACTCTAACACTTGTGAAAGAAGAACAACTTTCATTTGTGAAAATTGTTTTTAAAATGTTCAAACCACTTCACGATCTTAAAATGTTTTTCTGATTTGAGAAGTGTGAATTTTAAATGATTTTTGGATATTTGTGAAAGTTATTGTTTATCTGGCAGTGTGTTCTTTAAAGAATAATACTTGTGTATTTTCTTTTCTATATACTTTGTCAAGTATTCATACACACTGGTTCAGTATTTTCAAATTGACTTTGTTATTACCATGTATCAAATGATATATCTTTTTGTGGTAATACTCCCGTCGTTTGGTATTCACAGTTGTTTGAATCAAACGTCATTTCATTTTTATTGTGCTTTCATTGATAATATGATTATATATTGTTCATATAAACAACATACGTTTTTGAATTCCCAAATATTTTTCTTCATGATAATTTGATCTGATCTTAATCATTGTCAGATTCTCAAAACATTTCTATTCTTTTTATTCATATAAAGTTTTGAGATATCTTAAATGTTTAAAATTCTCAAATTTCATTTCTGATTTTTAAATGAGCATACAAACACTGACATATGATTTATTGTGCTTTACATATCAAGAAAATCATTGAACAACATGTATTTTTAGGAACATGGGATTCAGTGTGAGTGCTTAATAGATTTTCCATGGATTCACGATAACCAGTGTTTCCTACCCCGGAAGAAATCCTTTGAGTGATTGAGGGGAGAGGGGTCTAAAAGAATTGAGTGTGGGAGTGAGCTGAGGTAAAATGGAAATGAGAGATTGGTTAGATGTGAGCTTAAATGTTTAAAAGAAAGAGGGTGTGAGAACAGAGTTAAAAGAATATCAGAACTCTGCACCAAACATCTTCCTGAGCCGGGTAGCCACATTACTGATTGGTTCACATTTCTTTCGTGACCATCATTGAAATAGGAAAATAACCCATGCCATCTCTTGCATACAACCTCCCTAGCTACTCATTCTTTTCTTAAAAAGAGAATGTTTCATATTTTCTGGGGAAGCAGCACATAATCTATCGGATCTTCATTTGGAAGATACTGATATTGAAAAAGAAGGAAAGTTTCCCTACCTTCGAACCTTTCTCATGCACGTTGAGTCCATGTATAATCATTGCTGTCTCAGTGATTTACATACTTTGAGCCTTATGAAACACAATCATTGTGCTCATTCTTTCAAAACACAAGCACGAGCACACAGAGAATATGTTTTTCTGTCAGAACATTCATAGAATTACCTTGTGTTTTTCAATGATTGAATGGAAGTCCTGGGGAGTCAACATCAAACAAGCTCCTTATATTGTACATTCGTTGTACACAGTCACTTTGTGTTACTGACAGACATTTCTAACTGTTTCATATGTTGATTCAGGGTTACCATTCTTATTTTGTTTGAATTTGAAAAGATTCAAATGAATATGTTCGTGAATCAAAGGCCAATCCAAATCAGATGTGAGAATGATTTTCCTATATGGGGAGATTGTCTATTATCCAAAGGAGGAGATTAAAGTTCTTGAAGAATGTGCTTATCAGATGATGTGAAGTTCATTCAATGACGGATCTGACCTTGAAGTGTTTTAATGATGTTGATTCTTACAATTCATTAAAAAGGGGGATAATAATCAAAGTTCAAGATCAGATTGAAGAGGAGATAAAGTTTTCAGATGATTGTAGTCAAAGGTCAAAGAAAGCTTATCAAAGAGAAAGTCAGAGTTTATGCAAAAGTTAATTCAAAGAGAGAGACAAGTTTGAAGAATTGTCAAAGTTTTCAAGATGTCAAAGTCAGAAAAGATTTGAAGTTGAAGTCAATTCTGAAGATATAAAGACCTGAAGATTATTGCCAAAAAATTTTTTAATCTTGAATCCAAAGGGGGAGATTGTTAGACTGTAATTGTATTCAAGATTAAATGAGGGTCATTATTGTAATTGTTGTAATAGTTGTTTGTGTGTGTTGTAAGAGAGGTTAGATGGTTAGACTTTGCTTGGTCATGTTGACCTATATATAAGCAAGTCCTTGTATTGTTTCAAGTAAGACTTGTGTAAGCAAGAGATTAAGTGTGTGAAAGTGAAGGTATAATATTGGTAGTTGAGAGAAACACATAGTTGCACACATTGAGTACACACACAAACACAATCTATCTTGAAAGGTTAATCACTATAGATCTATGACTTGATGTAATTCTTGTGTTTAATAAACAAAGTGTTTTGTGTTAATTTGTATGTGTTTATGCTAGTAAATCACTGGGCCACACTGTGACACTTTGTAAGATTTGTGATTAGTTGAATAACATGATTTGATCTTTATAAATGTGTTATTAATCTGTAATTGTGTGATAATACGCTAGTAATTCTGGGCAACATTTGGTATCAGAGCATGTAATTCAACAATTTGAAGTTTAAAAAGGTCGACATTTTGTCATAGAGTTTTTTCATCGATCTTTGCATAAAAATGTTTGTTTGATAAATTTTGTTGTTGAATAGTGATCGATTAGTGTTTTGAAAAGATTCTATCGGTTTGATTTTTGCAGAAAAACATTTTGTAATCGAAATTTTCAGATTTTTGTTGGTTTTGTGTTGAAAAGAGTTGTTGATCACTGTTTGATCAGATTGAGTGTGCAAATTTGAAAATTAGTTTATCATATTGCATTGGATTATTCTTTGGACTAACAATGTTGATTATGTGAAGTTACAACATTCAATTTGGAGTTTTGGATCAGTTTCTGGACGAAAATCGAATTTTTCGAACTATATAGTCAAGAACTCGCAAGATTCGTAGGATTTGTATGAAGAACTGTTAGTGTATTATTGTATCCAAGATTTAATAGGAAAAGTCAAGTCAAGATAAGTCAACAAAGTCAAAGTATGTTTAGTCTAATATGAGTTTACTTAGTTGTTAAGCTTGTGGTTTTAGATGTGTGGTATAAATACCATGTTGTCTTGTTAATCATGTAGCTAGATATTGTAATATCATTGTGAGATAAATGACATGAACACTTGATTGGGTTTAATTGTTAGATTGCTTGATTGGGAATACATTTTCAATTGGTATCAGAGCATACCAAACAAATTCAGAAAGATCACTGAATTAGTTTTTGGATCAAATTCTTGAAAATTCAAGAAAATTGTTGTTTCTGAAAAAGTTACTGTTTGATCCGTGGTTTTATTGTTTTTCTACAATTAAATCAAGAAATTGATTTGATTGTTTACGTTTTATCAATTGGATCAACTTTTATTCAAATCACATAATCTAATTCGCACTTTAGATTGATCATTTTGATCAAATTGTGTTTTTCGAAAAACTTGTAGTCGTACACTGTATCTTGATCAATGCACTGTAATTTCATGTTTTTAGTGATCTTAGATTGATACAAAAGTGTTTAGTTTTGATTTTCGAGCATACTGATGTATTTTGAGAATCAATTGCAAGTTTTAGAACGAATTGGATCGATTTCATGAACAGAACTGTCAAAATGCGCAAGATCTTCGAAACACGCAAGATCTGACAAACGCACAAGCTTCATCAAGTGAAGAACGCGCAAGCAAAGCATGCGAGTTTGAGTAAAACGCGCTAATAGAAGCGAGCGAGTTTCATAAACACGCAAGGCAAAACGTGCGAGTTTGATCGAAACGCGCTAGAAGAGCGTGCGAGTTTGAAATCCGTGAAAAAATTTCTAAGTGATAAAACGCGCTAACAACAGTATTCTGTGAGTTTGAGCGAAACATGATACTTTAGTGGTCTGCGAGTACAGTGTCGTGCGAGTTTCAAGACTTAGATTTTTTTGAAATTAATTTTTTTTTTGTGATCCAAGTTTGACTTTTTAAGTCAACATTTCTGATTTGTTTGGGAACGATCATTTTATTCAAGCATTTCTTTCTAGAGAAAATATGTCAGAAAATTTTTCTCTAGGGGCGTTGCCCCCATACCCCCGCAAGGGCGTTGCCCCTTGACCCCAACCGCTAACCGGGTAGCGGAACCCCCGTGCTAAGTCTGCGGAGGGGGACATATTTTGTTAGTGGTCATAATTTTCTGATTTTTGACGATCATTTTTTTTTTGCTAACTTTTTCATTCAAGATGCCTACTACAGACGAGAGAGGAAACACTGTTTTATTTGCAAGAGATATGGCTGTTTTGTACATGCCTGAGATACCGAAACTAGAAGCAGTAAGAGACAATCTGAAAAATCAGAATTCAAAGCTTCTTAAACAGATTCAGGAGTTGAAATTTAATTTGTCAAACTCTGATAAAACTTTTGACTGTATAAGGTGTACTAATACTGTTAAATCTAATTCTGCAGTTATAATCAGTGCAAAAGAGAACGAGATAAGAGAGAAAGAGAAAGAGGAAATGATTGATTTAAAAGAAAAGACTATTCAGTCATGTGAGAAAGAGATTAAGTTGAAAGACAGAAAGAATGCAAATCTTCAAAGTCAAATGAGGAGACTGAAAAGAAATCATCTGAGCTGAAAGATGAGTCAGTCAAGCTTCAACAGAAGTTTAAGGCTTTTGAAGATCAGATATCTGTTTTGGAAAAGAAGAATGCTGAATTGAAAACAAGTCTCCAAGCAGAAAAAGAAAAATCATGTGGGAAGACATCTTCTACTCAACAGATGTCTGAATTTTCTAAGAAAACTTTGCAAGAGAAAAAGGATCTTAAGCTGAGATGTATTAAACTTTCCAAGCAAGTGTCTGATTTTGAAAATATTCTAATTACTGAAAGAGACACATTTGCTAAGGAAAGAAAAGTTCTTGAAGATAAAAACACTGAATTTCCCAAACAGATCTCAATTTTACAAGACTTATTAGAAAAGGAAAGACAAATTTTCAAAGAAAAGAAAAAGTCTTTTGAATCTGAAAAGAAAAATTCTGAAAAGAGAAATGTTGGGATCTTCAATGAAATTATTGATAAATCTAAGAACTTACAAAAAAAATTTGAGCTAGAACGTTCATATTTTGAAACTGAAATATCCAAGCTCATGTCCAAGATCTCTGTTCTATCATCAGATATTCTTAAAGAACAGAAGGCAAGATCTGATTTGAAATTAAAGTTTGACACACTTACTTCAGAAAGAAACATTTTATCTGAAAAAATAAAAAGCTTGGAAGCTGCAAACATTGAATTGTCAGATAAAGTAACAACTGATGTGATTAGTCAATCACCTGTTGATAACTCAACAGAATCAGTCTGTTCTTTCAAAACAACTTCAAGTTCTATTCACGACAAAAATGTTTTCAAAAAGAAAAGTGTCAAACCAATCATTGTCAAATCAAGTCAGATTAGACCATCAAATTGGTTTTATGATAAATCTGTTGATGGTTCAACAAATTTTTACATCAAATCTCTTGGAAAGTCTTCTAAGAAAAATCAGATGGTCTGAAGAGTAAAATATTCTGATGAAGAGAAGAAGAATGACAGATCATTCATATCCACAAAAAATGCCAAAAAGAACAGTATGCATAAAGGTAAAACTTTTGGTAATTCTGATATATATTACTCGACTAATCATCTGATCAGGATTGCTCAAAGGAAGATATGTTGTTCTTACTGTGGAGAGAATGACTTCGTTCAAAGAGAAACTGCTGAAAATTGGTACGGTTCTTATAGAATAACTTCTCAGAACTCTGGATTTAAAAGATATACATCTAATGAGAAGTGGATTCTTAAATCTAACATACCAGGACCCAAATACCAATGGGTACCAAAGCCTGTTAAATCTGTTTCGCAGGTACCACAGGTATAAGGGGAGCAAGATGTTTGACTTCTGATCATGTACAGATCAGGACTCGTACTTCAAAGTACAAAATTTTGACTTCTAAGTACTACAACTTAGAACTCGGACTTCAAAGTCAAAGGTGGTTGACTTCTAGACAAAACAATCTAGGACTCGTACTTCAAAGTACAAGTTTATGGTTCTTGAATAACATAGTTCAAGACCCGCACCTTAATGTAAAGACTGTGGCTTCTGATCACATGAAAGATCATGACCCGTTCTTTAATGTTCAGATAAGGATATTATACAAAATATCCAGGGGGAGCTTATTTGATATAAATCATTCTATAATGATTTGAGGGGGAGCTTAAATGTAAGTATCTTCTAATCCTAGATCTCTGATTGTTTGGAAGAAGAACAACTTTCAAGCATGAAAAACAGTTTCTTAAATGTTCAAACCACTTCTCTATTATTAAAAGATTTCATGAATTTAGAAGTGTGATTTTAAATGTTTTTCAAATTTTGAACTTCAATGTTTAACTGACCGTGTGTTTCCAAAGATCAATACTTGCGTATTATCTTTTCTATATACTGTCAAGTATTCACACACACAGGTTCAGTACTTCATTTGATTTTGTTATTACCATGTCTCATAAAGAAACAATTTTTCGATGGTAATACTCCCGTTTGCAATTCACTGTTGCTGAGAATTAATCATCATTTCAAAATTTGTGTGTTCATTGCAAAATTGTTTATATTCGTTCATATAAACAAAATATTCAGTTCTTTGATACCCTAACCATTTTATTTGATCTGATTGATACATTGTCAGATTCTCAAAACAGTTATCTTAATTTCATTTCATTCATTCAATATCCTTGTTTTGAGAGATCTTTAAAGTTCAATTGTTCAAATTTGATTCATATTTTTAAATGAGCATACATTCTGACACTGTTATTATTTTGAGCTTAATTGTTCAAGCTAACCTGTTGAGCAATCATTCTTTATAGGACTTACATGGGATTCATGTGTGAGCTTAAACAAAACTTCCATGGATTCACGTTAGCCAGTGTTTCCTACCCCGTAAGTTATCCTAGAGTGATTGAGGGGTGAGGGGTCATAAATCAAAGAGTGGGGGAGATAACTCATCCGGTTGAGTTTTTCTCATTGTGTGGAGCGGTAAAATGTAAAAGAGAGATTGGTTAGAAGTGAGCTTAAATGTTTAAAAAGAAAGAGGGTGTGATATCAGAGTCAAAGGAATATCAAAACTCTGCACCAAACACTTTCTGAGCCGGGCAACCACATCTTCTGATTGGTTCACATTCTTTGGTGACCATCATTGAAATAGGCAGTGAGCCCATGCCAACTCTTGCAATTACCCCACCATCCACTCGTTTCTTTCTTAACAAAGAAATGTTTCATTTTCTTTGGGGACGCAACATATCTGCTATCTGGTCTTCACTCGGAAGATTTAGATATTGAACAAGAAGGAAAGTTGCCCCACCTTCGCACCTCTTTCATGCACATTGAGTCCGTGTAATACTTGTTGCTGTCTCAACAGTTTACACAATTTGAGCCTTATGAAACACAATCATTGTGCTAAATTCTTTCATACACAAGCACGAGCACATAGAAAATTTGTTTTTCTGTCAGAACATTCATAGAATTACCTTGTGGTTTTCAATGATTGAATGGAAGTCCTGGGAAGTCATCATCAAACTAGCTCCTTAAATTGTACATTCGTTGTACACAGTAACTCCGTGTTACTGACAGACACTTCTAACTGTTTCATTTGTTGAATCAGTGTTACAACGTTCATTATGTCTGGATTTGAAAAGATTCAGGTATATACAGTTCATGATTCAGCTATTCAGATCAAAGTGCAGAGAATGTTAAATGTATCTCAAAAGGGGAGACTGTTTGTAAAGGGGGAGATTCAAAGAAAGTGCTGAAATTGAGAAAGTTTTGATGATCATGAAGCTTATAATCATCAAAAAGGGGGAGAAATCTAAAGAGTTCAATTTCAAAACAATTTCAAAGTACTGAAGAATGTTCAAAGTCAAGATTTGTGGAGTATTTCTGAAAGTTCAAATCTGATGAAAAGAAATCACTCTCAAAAGATTCTGAAGACAAGTCCAAATTAAGATGATTTGAGAAAGTTTGTTTTTCCGAAGACGGTCAAGAGATCAAAGAGATGAAGATGCAAAATTCAAAGATCCCTCGAAGTTTCAAATGTTTCAAAGATGAAGTGTTTCAAAGAAGTTTAAAGAAGTTTTCAAAGTATTGTTTCAAGACTTCAAATGGTTCGTCTACAAGACTTGTTGACTATGCAAAGATGCTAATCGTGAATGACTTTTCAAGATTCTTCAACAACTTTAGAAAGAGCTTCAAAATCCAAGACTGTCAGAGACAAATGGTGAAGATAAGTCCAAGTCAAATGAAAGTTTCTGAAGAAGATTCAAAAAGATTCTTAAGAAAAAAGGCGAAGAATGTCAAATGTATCTCAAAGAGGGAGAATATTGGTAAAAAGGGGGAGACATCTACAAAGATCAATTTCAAAGACAAATGATGAAGATAATCCCGAAGAGATAATTCTGAAAGTTCAAGACAATTCAGATGCTTACTATGTTTCAGAAACAGATTCTGAAGATGATTTGAGAAAGTTTGTTTTTCTGAAGACTGATCAGAGATCACAAGAGATAAAGACACAAGATCAGAGATTCCTCAAAGTTGTTTCAAAGCTCGAAGTTTCAAAAGTTTTTAAAGAGTTTCAAAGATTTGTTCAAGACTTGTTGACTTTCCGAGATGTAAAGTGCAAAAGACTTTTCTAGATTCTTCAACAACTTCAGAAAGAGCTTCAAAGTTCAAAGTCGTCAGAGTTAAAGATTGAAGAATCAAGCGCTAAAGACGAGTGTTAATTTTTATTAAATCTTGAATACAAAGGGGGAGATTGTTAGTGTATTATTGTATCCAAGATTTAATAGGAAAAGTCAAGTCAAGATAAGTCAACAAAGTCAAAGTATGTTTAGTCTAATATGAGTTTACTTAGTTGTTAAGCTTGTGGTTTTAGACGTGTGGTATAAATACCATGTTGTCTTGTTAATCATGTAGCTAGATATTGTAATATCATTGTGAGATAAATGACATGAACACTTTCTCTCTCTCTACTCTCTCTCTAGAAATATACATTGTCAAATCTTGATTAGGTTTAATTGTTAGATTGCTTGATTGGGTTTAATTGTTAGATTGCTTGATTGGGAATACATTTTCAAGAACTCGTGATTTTGACAGATTTCGTTATCAAAATTCGCTAAATATCATATTTTTTAATTCATAAGTAAAGAATTCGCAATAGGACACTTAACGAATTGTTGAAGAATTTGCAATAAATCTTGAAAATATCACCAAGGACAGTGTTAAGTCTAAATATTGTATCCAAAATTTAATTAGAAAGTCAAAGATGTAAAAGTCAACAATGTCAAAGTCATAGTTGTTGATTAGTTTTCCTTAGTGGTTAAGTCTTGTAATAGATAGTTGGTATAAATAGGTTTGCATTGTAATCTTGTGCTAAGGGATGTAGTAAGCACGTCATTGTAAACGTTCAGACTTATGGTTATTGAAGATCTACTTTCTCTCTTTCTTCACTTTCTCTCTCTAGTTCTTGATTGTAATACATTTTATATGAGATTTGCTTGATATGTTTGGGATTTGTTATTCACAATTGGTATCAGAGCTGAACCAAACATTTTCAGAAATGATTTGAACAAAGGATTGAATTGAAATCTGGTTTTTTAGATCGAAAAATTGATTTTTTCGAGTTTTTGTAATGTTCATCCGAATTTTGTTGGAAAAGTCGTTTTTGATGCAAGAAAATGGAATCATTGGATTCGATTTGTGTTTTGGATTGATTCTTGTATTGATTACATCTAGTAATTCGAACAAATTCAATGTTAAATTTTGATTTTTGAAATTTTCTTGAAAAGTCGAGTTCGAACACTGTTCTTGATCGAATTTGAGGAAATTGTTGATTTCAATATGAATTTGATAGTAAATTTGTGCTTAGTATTGTTTTTCAATGATGCTGATAAGTTTTTGAGAACCAATTTTCAAATTTGAATCAACTTGGATCGAATTGTGCAAGTCAGAGCCAAGTTTGCGCTAGATCTATGATTTGCTCGAGTTCATATTCATTTGCGCGAGTTCATCAGATTTTGCGCGAGTTTTTCAGGGCTTTAAGACAAAATTTAGTTTGCGTCTTCTTAGAGTCACGTAAATCTAAGTTTACGTTTCAGTCTGGTTGCGCAAAGTCTATCTTGTGCCAACCATATATCGCGCAAATCATCAATCTTTATTCGCGTAAAGTTCAGTGTGCATCACTTCAAGAAACTCTAAGTTTGCGTGTCAAGGCTCTCACGCAAAGATACATTTGCGCTACAAGTCTCTTACGCAAAGTTACATTTGCGTCTTTAGTGGGTCACGCAAATCCTACTTTGCGCCATACACTGATAACGAAAAGCTTACTTTGCGCCATACTCTGATCGCGAGAAGTCTGTTTTGCGCTTCCTACAGTTCATGTAAAGTGAAGTCTTGCGCTACCATCTGTTAGCGCGTATCAAGTGTTCAAATTTTAAATTTTGTACAAGATTTCAATTTGATCTGATTTTTGATTTTCTGATTTACAGTTTGGGAACGATCTTTTATATCAAGCTGATTACTAATTCAATATGGGATTTTTTACAGATCTTGAAGAGAAGAATAGAAAGCTTGAATTAGAGAAAGTAAATCTGGGTTATGCTGTTGACTTTCACTCGAAAAAGTCAAAAGAGTATTTTGCTGAAATCGTTATACTGAAAGAAGAAGTTTGTGATTTAAAGTCAATCAATGAAGATCTTCAGAAAAGAACTTCTGGACTGAATGCTGAGAAGATAATGAGATTGGAATCTGAGAATGCTGAACTTAGAAAGAATATATCTGATTTGGAACAACAACTTGCTGAAAATAAAGCTGATTTTGATACTGAAAAGAAAAGTTTTTCAAAGAAGTTCTCAGATTTCTCAAGAAAGTGTTTTGAAGAGAAGAAATCAATTGATCTTAAATGCATAAAACTTTCTCAACAAGTTTTCGATTTTGAGAAAGTACTTATTTTGGAAAGAGAGAAGTTTGCTAAAGAAAAGAAGGATATTGAATAGAAGAATGTGGAATTCTTCAAGGAACTATCAGGCCAGAGAAACAATTCAGAGAAAGGATTTGAAGAAGAACGATGCATATTTGAGAATGAGATCAAAAAGCTGACTGCCAAGCTATCTGAACTATCTGCTAATGCACTGAAAGAGCAGAAAACGAAGTCTGAGTTCTCAAAGAAGATTGATCTGCTTGTTCAAGAAAGAGACAACTTCACTTCAAAGATCAAAGCGCTTGAAAAGACTGCTTCAAGTTCAAATCAGAAATCTGTCTCTTCACAAAGGCCAGTTAAATCTTATGATCAGATTCGTATAACTAACATTTTCTATGATAGAAATTTAGATGGTTCAGGTACATATCCAAGAAGAAAAAGTTACAAGGCAGAAGAACTGGTCTGGAAGAAGAAACCAGTTAAAGAAGAAATGACAGATGAGCTGAAAGGAAAGACATCATGTGTACATACACACAAAGTCAATAAGAACAACGCGTGTAAAGGTAAACCTGATCATATCTACTCGAGAGATCAATTAATCAGGTTGGTAGGTAAGAAATACTTTTGTTCTTATTGCTGTACACATGATCCTATTCACAAGACCAGTGATCATTTCTGGTATGGTTCTTACTCGATTACCCCCACAAGAACTGCAACTAACATTTATGGACCCAAATACCAGTGGGTACCAAAACCGAAAACTGATTCTATGTTGCAGGCACCTCAAGTCAAGGGGGAGTAAGAGAACAATGGCTCTTGAATAACACAGTTCAAGACACGCACCTCAATGTCAAGATTATGGCTTCTAAGTACACAACTTAGGACCCGGACTTCAAAGGAGTTTGACTTCTAAACACAATAGTTTAGGACTCGTACTTCAGCGATTAAAAGACCTTACTCCTGTCATGATCAGAGATTGTACTCAAATACTCAAATGAGGAAATCAACCATCAAGGGGGAGTACATTCTTTTCTGATATATGCATTAGAGAAATATGACAGACTACATTCCAGAAGGAATTGTAGATCTCTATCCTGTACTTTTTCATTGATAGATCTTACTGATATGACGGACTACATTCCAGAAGGAATTGTGGATCTCTATCTTGTTTTCATTGATAAATCTACTGTTGCATAATTTATAGGGGGAGTACAGGTGATGGCTTCTGATCACATAACATATCAGGACCCATTATTCAAAGTTCAGAAGTATGGATATTTTGCTAATATCCAGGGGGAGCTTAAATGACCTAAATCATTCTATCATGATTTGAGGGGGAGCTTAAAAGGTAAATATCTTCTAATCTTAGATCTCTGTTTGTTTGAAAGAAGAACAACTTTCAAGCATGAAAAACAGGTTCTTAAATGTTCAAACCACTTCTCTATTCTCAAAAAATTTCATGAATTCAGAAGTGAGCTTTTAAATGTTTTTCAAATTTTGAGCTTAATGTTTAACTGATCGTGTGTTTCCAAAGATCAATACTCGTGTATTGTCTTTTCCATATACTGTAAAGTATTCACACACATCGGTTCAGTATTTTATTTGATTTGTTATTACCATGTCTCATATCGAACATATTTTTTTTGATGGTAATACCCTCGTTTGCTTTCAAAGTTGTTGAGCATCATTCATCTTTTTCATATTTGTGATTTCATTGATAAATTGTTTATATTCGTTCATATAAACAAAATATCTAGTTCGTTGATACCCTAACCTTTTCATTTGATCTGCTTGATACATTGTCAGATTCTCAAAACAATTCTTTTGATTTCATTTCTTTCATTCAATATCATTGTTTTGAGAAATCTTCAAAGTTCAATTGCTCAAATTTCATGAGCATACATTTTGACAATGATATCATACACTTTGTGCTTAACTGCTCAGTTAAATTGTTGAGCAACCATGCTTTTTAGGACTTACATGGGATTCGTGTGTGAGCTTAAACAGAACTTCCATGGATTCACGTCAACCAATGTTTCCTACCCAGGAAGTTATCCTTGAGTGATTGAGGGGTGAGGGGTCAAAATCAAAGAGTGGGGGAGATAACTCATCCTGTTGAGTTTTTCTCATTGTGTGGAGCGGAAAAATGGAAATGAGAGTTTGGTTAGAAGTGAGCTTTAATGATAAAAAGAAAGAGGGTGTGAGAACAGAGTTAAAAGAATATCAGAACTCTGCACCAACTACTTTCTGAGCCGGGCAACCACATCTACTAATTGGTTCACATTCTTTGGTGACCATCATTGAAATAGGCAGTGAGCCCATGCCAACTCTTGCAATTACCCCACCAACCACTCGTTTCTTTCTTAACAAAGAAATGTTTTATTTTCTTTGGGGATGCAACATATATGCTATCTAATCTTCACTCGGAAGATTTAGATATTGAAAAAGAAGGAAAGTTGCCCCACCTTCGCACCTCTTTCATGCACATTGAGTTCGTGTAATATCTGTTGTTGTCTCAACAGTTTACACAATTTGAGCCAAATGAAACACAATCATTGTGCCTAAATTCTTTCATACACAAACACGAGCACACAGAAAATTTGTTTTTCTGTCAGAACATTCATAGATAAACCTTGTGTTTTTCAATGATTGAATGGAAGTCCTGGGGAGTCATCATCAAACCAACTCCTTAAATTGTACATTCGTTGTACACAGTAACTTTGTGTTACTGATAGACATTTCTAACTGTTTCATTTATTGAATCAGGGTTACCACGTTCATTATATCTGAATTTGAAAATATTCGGGTATATACAGTTCATCTTTCAGTTACTCAGATCAAAGCGCGACGACTGTCAAATTATCATTGAAAGGGGAGATTGTTATTCGACTACAAAGGGGGTGATCAAAGATTGTGTTGAAATTGAAGATGTTTTGATGATCATGATGCTCACAATCATCAAAAAGGGGGAGAAATTTACAAAGATTAATTTTCAAAGCCATGAAGAGTTGTCAATGTGAAAAGACTTGTGAAGAAATTCTGAGAGTTCAAAAGTCAATTCAAAATGCTTCCGCTAATTAAAAGTCAAAAGATTCTGAAGATAGATTGTTCAAAGATAAATCAAGATGATTTGTGAAAGTTTGTTTCTCTGAAGACAGTCAAGAGATCAATGTGATGAAGATACAGTTTTGAAAGATTTCTCTGAGATGAAAGAAGTTTCAAAGTTTCAAGAATTCTGTTTCGTGTTCAAGACTTGTTGACTTTCAAAGCTACAAAGTGCAAAAGACTTTTCAAGATTCTTCAAAGGCTGAAAGACTAAAGTTTGTTAAAGCTTCAAAGATTCAAAGTTCAAGAGATAAAAACTAAAGAATTAAGAGCTGAAGACTAGTGTCAATTTTTTATTAAATCTTGAATATCAAGGGGGAGATTGTTAAGTCTAAGTATTGTATCCAAGATTTAATTAGAAAGTCAAAGATGTAAAAGTCAACAATGTCAAAGTCATAGTTGTTGATTAGTTTTCCTTAGTGATTAAGTCTTGTATTAGATAGTTGGTATAAATAGGTTTGCTTTGTAATCTTGTGGTAAGGGATGTAGTAAGCACGTCATTGTAAACATTCAGACTTGTGGTTATTGAAGATCTACTTTCTCTCTCTCTTCACTTTCTCTCTCTAGTTCTTGATTGTAATACATTTTATATGAGATTTGCTTGATATGTTTGGGATTTGTTATTCACAGACAGAATTCGTATTACTCTCTGAAACGAAAAGTGAGAATTCGTAATAGTCAGTTTTGCGAAAAGTTGAATTTTAAAATGTTAAAGTCAAGAATTCGTGACTGTGTCTGTAACGAATTATGAAGACTTCACTACTGTGTCTATAGCGAAAAGCTAGAATTCGCAACACTCAGTGCAACGAATTGTTAAGAATTCGCAGAGGTTTTTGAAAATTTTCTTAAGTAAAGAATTCGTATCTCAGTGGTTCACGAATTCTCTTTGCGAATTGTGATGCGAATTGTGTTTTCAAAATTTGTGTAAGAATAGATTTCGCAGAAGAGCATCTTGCGAATTGTGTGTTTGTGAATTCTTGTCTTTGCTATTTCCTATGCTTTTCTTGCGAATTGTGTGAGGTTTACGAATTCTGAATTTATCTTTATTTGAATTGCGAATTGTTCTATTTTGTAAGTCATTTGCGAATTCTGAACTTGTAATTTTTAGAAATTTTAATTTCTGAAGTTTTTCTCAAATAGTTAGGTTCAAAGATCATTACTAGCTAATTTTTCTTGTTTGTGCAGATTACTTAAATTGTTCATCATGCCTTATGCTGATGAAAAAAGAAATATGGTGCTAACTAACAGAGATTATGCTTTAGCGTATATGCCAGAGATTCCGACTATGGAAGCTGAAATCAAGAATTTGAAGATTCAAAATTCATCTCTTCTTAATCAGATTACTAATTTGAAAGATTCTAGAGATTCAAAGAAAGATGTTATTTGCTCAGACTGTGTAGCTAACTCTAAAATTAATTTTGCAGGAATAATTGAATCAAAAGAAAAAGATATTTCTATTCTGCAAACAAAGCTGAAACAGTTTAAAGGTCTTCATAAAAAAATGTTGATGATTCAGGTAACATCAAAAAGGACAAGTCTCAGAAGAAAATGACTTGGATAAAGAAAGATGAGAAAGATAAAGAGAATTGGTTTTAGAGAGTAAAATGTAACACCCCGAATTCTGAGAACCCATGTATTATTCTTCTCGCTTCGGAACTTATATTATTTGGGATTTTATTAACTTAATATCGAGAAAGTTGGATTTAAGCATCGTGGGTTAAAAATCATCAAATTTGGGGCTGTTCGCGATTGTGCCCGCGAGAGTGACAGGGTGTCACAATCGCGGAGGGCACTATCGCCGAAGGCCTTAGGGCCTCGGTACGTTCCTCACGATTGTGCCCGCGAGAGTGACATGGTCACAATCGCCAGGGCACTATCGTCCAATCTGTACCGAAGGTGGTGAGACGCTCGCGACCTTGCCTGCGATAGTGACAGATGTCACTATCGCCGACGGGGGTTTTGGGTATAAAAAGCTAAGTCGCGATTTTAGGGCATTTTATCTGATTTTGAAGGAAGCAGTAGCGTTTTTCTCTCTAGAGGACTGGTAAGTTCGACCTTCTTTCTCCCTTAGCATTTATGTCTCTCAACTACTTCCATCCATTGATCATTTATGTGTTCTAGGGAAGTGTGAATCATCATAGTGCTAGTGAAGCTACCTCAAGTTCTCAACCTATTTTCTTCTTGCTTAAGCTTTAGATTCTAGGGTTAAACTCCAACCCTACAAGGCGAGTTCTTACACTTTTTACTAAACCTTATACATGTCAAAAGGTCGATTTTGGATACCTAATATCTCCTCTTTCATATACTTGATTTGTATAAATTTGTGCTAAACCTAACTTTTGGGGATATTAGTGTTTATGATGATTTTTGGGGAAATGACGAATTATGAACTTTAATAATGTTCTTTAACTTGTCCTTACTTGGGTTATACTTTTAAGGGAATGGTATTTACTATGGGGAATCTATGATTTTAAGAATATGGAAATTATGGTTAACTGCTGATAAGTTTGTAAATCAACTTGCACCATGTTTTGGGACTAGGAAATGAAAGATCAAATATATTTTGATCAGAGATCTATTGGTAAACGATGGAAATGGTTTTGGTGGGAAATCACCCTTCATATCACTTATGTATATTAACCAGTATTGGGATTACTTGTTGGGCCTTATGCGCATTAATTGGCTTATTTGATGCATTGGGAGTCATGACCCTGTATTTGGTTTATTATTGTTCCGGCGTTGGGACGACTAGTTTTCCACGTCGAGGCACGTTTGGCATCGGATTGGGTTATAAGTCCTTCATGCTCAAGTATTACGATATTGGATGAGGAGCTCGACGTAGGAACCCTTCGGGGTTGAACTTGAGTTTCCGTGGGTGTACGTTTAAAGCCACTGAGCCTGACATCCCTTGCGTATACGTTATTTGTTTATTGGCTTTACTGACTCATCGAATGACTTACTTTTGTGTTCCGTCATTTGTGTTAGTAAGCGGGTCTCCCCCGTTAACCCAAAAGGTATTTGCTATATTTCAAAGAGCATTATTGTTATTATTACCATTATTGTTGTTGTATAAAAATAAACTCTTTTACTCATTTTTACGTTTGATTACTTAAACTGCAAATGTTTGATCTCACTAGGCTTTAGCCTAACACTTTTTCTCAAAATGACATGTATAACAGGTCAGGTTTCCGAAGGGGTTCGTCGAGACTGAATGGATGGCTTTGAGGCCAAGAGCGGTCTTTTTGGGAGATGTGTAGATCGATATTTTGGATAGCGGACATACTTTTGGAAGAATAGCAACACCCGATGTTAATCTTTCTTATTTAAGTTAGATTATTACGTTGTTAGTGTATTCTTCATTTGGTTAATTGTAATGGTTATAGTTTGTTTCCCCGTTCTATCGGGATGATACTTTGGGGTTGTTTACAACAGGTTTTTATATACCAGGGTTTACCAATTTATAGCCGTCATATTGCAGAATTTTCGAATTTTTATTTCCGCTAAATTTAGGGTGTTACAAGTTGGTATCTGAGTATTAGTTTAAGTGAACTAGGTATGGATGTAGAGTACCTAGACTTAAGCTGTGAAATTAGGCAATGATTTTATGAGATTGGGTAGAACTCTTAAGATAAGATAGTTTTAGAGTCGACGGAAGCTACACAAGTTAAGCGTTATGGTAATGGGAATGAAAATTTTTATGTATCGCATGTTCATAATTTCGCCTAGCTAACGTTATTATGAAGATGTTTTACGTGATTATGCTTGTTTTCTGTTGTTATGATAATTAATGAACGTGGTAGTACGTTTCCTTGTTCATGTTCTGTTCATATTCATCTCACCTATATTCTCGCGTGTGTGGCAGACGATGGTTAACGCGTAATCGGTCAGAAGGGCAAGATACTACGGCGTCCACGACTGATCAACCGAGAGTAACTAATAATGATTTGCCCCCACCTTTGATAAACGCGTTGAGTGGAGGACCGGAATTCATACCTCGACGAAACCTAGCTGCAACTCATCCGATTATGGAAGAGGTCACTCCAGAATCTAGAATGATGGAATGGATGATGCAAGCGATGAACGCAACTATGGCTCAACAATAAGAAGTATTCCTGAAGCTTTTGGACGACCGTGATGTTAACCACCGTAGGCCTGAGGCGGTGGCGGAAAATGTAATTGGGGTGGGATCCGGAGGTTCGGTACCCGTTGTCCCTTCTAATGAAACTCCACCTCCCGAAGTGAGGCAATTGCCTAAGGCTTGTACTTTTAACGCATTTCTTAGATGCCGACCACCAGAATTCAAGGGCACTGATGATCCGGTAGCATGCATGAACTGGATTAGAGAGATGGAACAGGCATTCCGATCAAGCGAGTGCGGGGAAAGTCAAAAGGCCGTATTTGGGTCTCAAATGCTTAGAAGGGCGACCCTCACGTGGTGGAATGTATTTTCCGCTTCTATTGAGGTCACCGTTTTGGCCCAACTGAGTTGGGAGGCCTTCAAGAAGAAGGTTATGGAAGAATTTTGCAATGAACGAGCTATGGATCGAATCATAGATGAGTTCCGGGGTTTGAAGAAGGGAAATCTGTTGGTGAAGGAGTACAACAAATCTTTTATGGACAAGTTGGGGTTGGTGGGACATCTGGTCCCCACCGAAAGAGAGAAAATCAATGCATACATCAAAGGTTTGCCTACAGAAATGATGAATATGGTTCGGGTATCAAGGGCCTCTACTCTCCGAGAGGCAATAGAAGAAGCACAGTTAATAGAAGACTCCTACGGCTCGAGTAAGATGGAGAGGAGCGGAGTGGTCGAGAAAAGGAAGTGGGAAGGGGGTCCCAGATCTTCGAAGAGGCCAAACCACTTCAACAACAATCCGAGGGGGAATGGTCCGAGACGGGATTCCCCGTGGTGTTCAAAATGCCGAAGCAAACATAATGGTCCTTGCAATTCGGGGTCCGAACCGTGTTATAAGTGTGGAAAACCCGGCCACCGTTACAATGACTGTCCAATCAAAGAGAGAAAATGTTTTGGGTGTAAAGAGCCCGAACATGTTAGGAACGAATGTCCGAAGATAAAGGCGAACTATAGTGGAAGCAAAAAGGTGGACACTCCTAAAGCAATAGGGAGAGCTTTTCAGATGACCACCGAAGAGGCGAAGGCATTAGCGGATGTAGTGTCGGGTACGTTTCTCCTAAACTTCGTATATACGCGTGTATTATTTGATTCGGGAGCTAGTTTTTCGTTTGTATCAAGTTCGTTTTGCTCAAAACTATCCATGCCCACTAATAGTTTAGAAGATGCGTTAGTGGTAGAGCTAGCTGATGGTGATCAAGTAGTGGTTCAGGATATTCTAAGAAATTGCAAACTTGAAATCGAAGGGAGAGAATTTCCGATTGATCTAATGTCTATGGTCATCGGGGGATTTGATGTTGTAGTCGGTATGGATTGGTTGTCAACCAATCACGCAGAAATTCTTTGTGCCAAGAAGTTGATCCGAATTCCGGGTTCGGATGGTCGTGCGGTGACCGTGTACGGTGAAAGACGAAAGGGTGAAGTTGGAATCATCAGTATGGTGAAGGCACGAAAATGTTTGGCGAAAGGATGCTCATCCTTTTTAGTATATGTAATAGATGCCAAAATCGAGAAGAAGAGGTTAGAAGATGTCGAAGTGGTAAGGGAGTTTTCCGATGTATTTTCGGACGACTTGCCTGGTTTACCTCCCGATCGTCAAGTGGAGTTTAAGATTGATCTGACACCGGGAGCGGCTCCTATAGCCCGAGCTCCATACCGGTTGGCCCCGTCAGAGATGAAGGAAATGATGAGCCAATTGCAAGAACTTTTGGAGAAAGGGTTCATAAGACCGAGTTCCTCGCCTTGGGGAGCACCTGTCTTATTCGTGAAGAAAAAGGACGGTACCATGCGTATGTGTATCGACTATAGGGAGTTGAATAAGGTAACCATGAAGAACAAATATCCACTCCCTAGGATTGATGATTTATTCGACCAACTTCAAGGAGCGAGTTTCTTTTCGATGATCGATCTCCGTTCGGGTTATCATCAAGTGAAAGTCAAAGAAGAAGACATTCCTAAAACCGCTTTTAGGACGCATTATGGTCACTACGAATTCTTAGTAATGCCCTTCGGTTTGACGAATGCCCCAACGGTGTTTATGGACTTAATGAACCGCGTGTGCTAACCCTTTTTAGACAAGTCGGTCATCGTGTTCATTGATGATATTCTTATCTACTCGAAGGATGAAGTCGATCATGCTAGTTATCTTCAAGATGTCTTGGAAATCTTTGAGGAAGGAGAAGCTTTATGCAAAATTTTCCACGTGCGAGTTTTGGTTGAAGGAAGTGCAGTTCTTGGGGCATGTAGTTTCAAAGGATGGAGTGATGGTGGATCCGGCCAAGATTGAAGCTATGATGAATTGTGAACCGCCCAAAAGTCCATCCGAGATTCGGAGCTTCCTAGTCTTGGCGGGGTATTACCGAAGGTTCATACAAGACTTTTCCAAAGTTGCTTCTTCGTTGACGATGTTGATTAAGAAGAATGTAAAGTTTGTGTGGACCGAGGAGCAAGAGAAAGCATTTAGGACGTTGCAAAGAAAATTATGCGAGGCTCTGATCTTATCCTTGCCGGAGGGATCGGAGGATTTTGTGGTTTATAGTGATGCGTCCAAAAGGGGACTTGGATGTGTACTTATGCAAAGAGGAAAAGTAATCGCGTACGCATCTAGGCAATTGAATGTGCATGAGATGAACTACCCCACTCACGATTTAGAGTTGGCGGCGGTAGTATTTGCATTAAAGTTGTGGCGACATTACCTTCACGGCACAAAGTGTACCTTGTACACGGATCACAAGAGACTGAAGTATGTTTTCGATCAGAAGGAGCTCAACATGAGACAACGAAGGTGGTTGGAGTTACTTAAGGATTACGACTGTGAATTACTCTACCATCCGGGTAAAGCAAACGTGGTGGCCGACGCTTTGAGTCGAAAATAGTATAGCGGGAGACTTCAAGCCAAGCTTATGAGAATCGAGTTGGTGTCAAGTCTCATGGAAAAGATTAAAGAAGTGCAAATCGAAGCATTAAAGGAAGAAAACCTCAAGGAGGAAGTGATGACAAAGCAACGGTTATTGTTGACCGAAGATAGTCGAGGGATAAAGTGCTTCAATGGTCGAGTTTGGGTACCAAAGTTTGGTGGTTGCCGATAGCTACTCTTGGAGGATGCGCATAAATCCAAGCATTCTATCCACCCGGGGAGCACCAAGATGTACCGGGATTTGAAGCTACATTATTGGTGGCCAATTATGAAGTTGGATGTAGCTCATTATGTGGAGAGATGCATGACTTGTTCACAAGTGAAGGCCGAGAATCAATGACCCTATGGGAGCCTTCAATCGCTTGAAATACCCGAGTGGAAATGGGATAAGATCACCATGGATTTCGTGACCAAGTTACCGAAGACCTTGTGAGGGAACGACACCATATGGGTCATTGTCGATCGATTGATGAAGAGTGCTCACTTTCTAAATGCGGGAAACTTTGCCAATGAATAAGTTGGTAAAACTGTACATAGATGAGATCATCTCTAGACACGGGATACCCTTGTCGATAGTTTCCGATCGTGATAGTCGGTTCACGTCGAGATTTTGGGGAGCTTTACATCAAGAGTTGGGCACACAGGTGAATTTGAGCACGACTTATCACCCACAAACGGACGGACAAAGTGAAAGGACGATTCAAACGCTTGAAGATATGCTTAGATCATGCGTGATCGATTTTGGCGGTAGTTGGGATGCCCATCTACCTTTGGTGGAATTTGCGTACAACAATAGTTACCACTCTAGTCTCGGGATGGCACCATTTGAAGCTTTGTACGGACGGAAGTGTAGAACCCCCGCGTGTTGGTTAGAGGCAGGGGAGAAGCAGTTTGCTGGCCCGGAAATTGTGCAAGAGACGACCGACAAAGTCAAATCAATTCGAGAGCGGTTAAAAGCGGCACAGGATCGTCAGAAGAGTTACGCCGACAAAAAGAGAAGACCGGTAGAATTTCAAGTGGTAGATCGTGTGATGTTAAAGGTGTCCCCTTGGAAGGGATTGATTCGGTTTGGGAAGCACGGGAAACTAAGTCCTCGTTTCCTAGGGACGTTTACTATACTCGAACGCATCGGGATCCAAGCTTACAAATTGGATTTACCGCCGGAGATGGATGGGATTCACCCCACTTTCCACGTGTGCTATTTACGGAAATGCTTAACGGAAGAAGAAAGTGTCATACCTTTGTTCGAGATTCAAGTAGAGGATAACCGTTGCATCGAAGAGCCCGAGTCCATTTTGGAAAGGGTAATTAAGAAGCTCCGACATAAAGAGGTGGCGATGGTAAAAGTTCAATGGAAGCACCACCGCGGCTACAATGTGACTTGGGAAGCGGAAGAATACATGAGGCGTAGATACCCTCACTTGTTTAGTTAGTAGGATTTCGGGGACGAAATCATTTCCAAGTTGGGAAGGATTGTAACACCCTGAATTCTAAGAACCCATGTATTATTCTTCTCGCTTCGGAACTTATATTATTTGGGATTTTGTTTACTTAATATCGAGAAAGTTGGATTTAAGCATCGTGGGTTAAAAATCATCAAATTTGGGAAATTTGGGGTTGTTCGCGATTGTGCCCGGGAGAGTGACAGGGTGTCACAATCGCGGAGGGCACTATCGCCGAAGGCCTTAGGGCCTCGGTACGTTCCTTGCGATTGTGCCTGCGAGAGTGACATGGTCACAATCGCCGGGGTACTATCACCCAATCTGTACCGAAGGTGGTGAGACGCTCGCGACCTTGCCCGCGATAGTGACAGATGTCACTATCGCCGACGGGGGTTTTGGGTATAAAAAGCTAAGTCGCGATTTTAGGGCATTTTATCTGATTTTGAAGGAAGCAGTAGCGTTTTTCTCTCTAGAGGACTGGTAAGTTCGACCTTCTTTCTCCCTTAGCATTTATGTCTCTCAACTACTTCCATCCATTGATCATTTATGTGTTCTAGGGAAGTGTGAATCATCATAGTGCTAGTGAAGCTACCTCAAGTTCTCAACCTATTTTCTTCTTGCTTAAGCTTTGGATTCTAGGGTTAAACTCCAACCCTACAAGGCGAGTTCTTACACTTTTTACTAAACCTTATACATGTCAAAAGGTCGATTTTGGATACCTAATATCTCCTCTTTCATATACTTGATTTGTATAAATTTGTGCTAAACCTAACTTTTGGGGATATTAGTGTTTATGATGATTTTTGGGGAAATGACGAATTATGAACTTTAATAATGTTCTTTAACTTGTGCTTACTTGGGTTATACTTTTAAGGGATGGTATTTACTATGGGGAATCTATGATTTTAGGAATATGGAAATTATGGTTAACTGCTGATAAGTTTGTAAATCAACTTGCACCATGTTTTGGGACTTAGAAATGAAAGATCAAATATATTTTGATCAGAGATCTATTGGTAAACGATGGAAATGGTTTTGGTGGGAAATCACCCTTCATATCACTTATGCATATTAACCAGTATCGGGATTACTTGTTGGGCCTTATGCGCATTAATTGGCTTATTTGATGCATTGGGAGTCATGACCCCGTATTTGGTTTATTATTGTTCCGGCGTTGGGCCGACTAGTTTTCCACGTCGAGGCACGTTTGGCATCGGATTGGGTTATAAGTCCTTCGTGCTCAAGTATTACGATATTGGATGAGGAGCTCGACGTAGGAACCCTTCGGGGTTGAACTTGAGTTTCCGTGGGTGTACGTTTAAAGCCACTGAGCCTGACATCCCTTGCGTATACTTTATTTGTTTATTGGCTTTACTGACTCATCGAATGACTTACTTTTGGGTTCCGTCATTTGTGTTAGTAAGCGGGTCTCCCCCGTTTACCCAAAATGTATTTGCTATATTTCAAAGAGCATTATTGTTATTATTACCATTATTGTTGTTGTATAAAAATAAACTCTTTTACTCATTTTTACGTTTGATTACTTAAACTGCAAATGTTTGATCTCACTAGGCTTTAGCCTAACACTTTTTCTCAAAATGACATGTATAACAGGTCAGGTTTCCGAAGGGGTTCTTCGGGACTGAGTGGATGGCTTTGAGGCCAAGAGCGGTCTTTTTGGGAGATGTGTAGATCGATATTTTGGATAGCGGGCATACTTTTGGAAGAATAGCAACACCCGATGTTAATCTTTCTTATTTAAGTTAGATTATTAGGTTGTTAGTGTATTCTTCATTTGGTTAATCGTAATGGTTATAGTTTGTTTCCCCGTTCTATCAGGATGATACTTTGGGGTTGTTTACAACAGGTTTTTATATACCAAGGTTTACCAATTTATAGCCGTCATATTGCAGAATTTTCGAATTTTTATTTCCGCTAAATTTAGGGTGTTACATTAAAGGATCTTCGAAGGAGAAGAAGAAGGAAGAAAAGTCATTTGTGCATACACCGATTGAAAAGAAGAACAATGTTCCGAACAGTAAAACTTTTGGCAAACCTGATCTTGTTTATACTGTCCATCAATTGATCAGGTTAGCACAAAAGAAAATTACTTGTTCTTACTGCGGTGCAAATGATTTTGTAAGAAAAGATTATGAAAATAGCTGGTATTGTTCTTACTACATTTCCTCTAATAGAACTGCAACTAACAAATCAGGACCCAAATACCAGTGGGTACCAAAAGCTAAACCTGTGTTGCTGGCATCCAAAGTTTAAGGGGGAGTAAGAACACTGACTTCTAGACAATACAGTCTAGGACTCAGACTTCAATGTCAAAGAGTTTGACTTCTGAGTTTACTTCAATCCTAGTAATTCAGAACTCGGTTTCATGATTAAGGATTATGCAAATATTGAGGGGGAGCTAATATGTTTTATATTACAACTGATATATTTTCTGATTTTTCAGGAGGAGATTTCTCTTAAGGAAAGTTATTATTCTCGTCGGAGAATAAATGATTAAGGCTTCTGAATAAATCAGTTCAGAACCCATGCTTCAAAGAACTATGGCTTTTGGATAAAACAGTTCAAGACCCGTTCCTCAATGTTACAGAATTTTGGCTTCTGAATACTACAGTTCAGAACCCGTATTCAAATGTTTTTCTTCTGAAGGATGCTTTAAAGATAACATCTTGTTCAAGAAGTTTTTTTATTTGAAGGGAGTTTGGAAATTATATTGCTATATCTTTTAGGGGGAGAAGATATGAAATAATTGGTTATACTTTCATTGTTACATTTTTCTGATAAATTGTTGTTTTACAGATATAAAGGGGGAGAACACTTAAATGAAAATATTCATCCCAGGGGGAGTTAAGGATTTTGATTTACAGGTATATCTTTCTAATCCTTACACTCTATCACTTGTTGAAAGATGAACAACTTTCACTTGTGAAAAATGGTTTCTTAAATGTTCAAACCACTTCACATTCTTTCAATGTTTTCATGAATCGAGAAGTGTGTTTTTAAATGATTTTTGGATACTTAAATGTTTATCTGACCGTGTGTTCCAAAAGATAAATACTTGTGTATTATCTTGTCTATATACTTTGTCAAGTATTCATACACACAACGGTTCAGTACAATTTTTCTTGAATTTTGTTATTACCATGTATCAAATGAAAAATATTTCTATGGTAATACTCCTATTTGCTATTCACTATTGTTTGAATCAAACGTCATTTCTATTATATATGTGCTTTCATTGATAAAATGTTTATATATTATTCGTATAAACAACATTCGTCTTTGATTTCCTTCATTATTTTTCTTCATGATAATTTGATCTGATCTTAATCACTGTCAGATTCTCGAAAAACTTCTATTCTTTTCATGATTACTCATTCATACAAAGTTTTGAGAAATCTTAAATGTTTAAAATGCTCAAATTTCATTATGATTTTTGATGAGCATACATACACTGACATTGATTTCTTGTGCTTAAATGTCAAGAAAATCATTGAGATACATGCTTTTAGGACAAATACATGGGATTCGATGTGTGAGCTTAAAAGAACTTCCATGGATTCACGATAACCAGTGTTTCCTACCCAGGAAGTATTCCCTGAGTGATTGAGGGGAGAGGGGTCAAAAGATTGAGTGTTGGTGTGTGAAGAGGTAAAATGGAAATGAGAGATTAGTTAGATGTGAGCTTAAATGATTAAAAGAAAGAGGGTGAGAGAACAAAGTAAAAGAATATCAGACTCTGCACCAAACTTTTTTTTCTGAGCCGGGCAGCCACATTACTGATTGGTTCACATTCTTTGGTGACCATCATTGAAATAGGCAGTGATCCCATGCCATCTCTTGCATATAACCCCACCAAGCTACTCATTCTTTTCTCAAAAGGAGAATGTTTTACATTCTCTGGGGAAGCAACACATACGTTATTGGTTCTTCATTTGGAAGATACTGATATTGAAAAAGAAGGAAAGTTTCTCCACCTTCGACCCTTTCTCATGCACAATTGAGTCTATGTATTATCATTGATGTCTCAATGATTTACATACTTTGAGTCTTATGAAACACAATCATTGTGATAATTCTTTCATGCACAAGCACAAGCACACAAATTTTTTTTTTTCTGTCAGAACATTCATAGAATTACCTTGTGTTTTTCAATGATTGAATGGAAGTCCTGGGGAGTCAACATCAAACCAACTCCTTAAATTGTACATTCGTTGTACACAGTGGCTTTGTGCTACTGACAAACATTTCTAACTGTTTCATGTGTTGATTCAGGGTTACAACTCCTAATTTGTCTGAATTTGAAAAGATTCAGATGAATATATTCATGATTCAACGGCTCATTTCGATCAGATTTTCCTATATGGGGGAAAATGTTCTCATATTATCATAAGGGGGAGATGAAAGATCATGAAGACTGCGCTTATTGATTATATGGGGGAGATCATTCAAAGACAGATTTAAACTTGAAGAGTTTTGATGATTTTGATTCTGCAAATTCATCAAAAAGGGGGAGAAATATCAAAGTTCAAGTTTAGATGAAAAGCTTATATCAGATTTGTGGAGTTAAATCAGATTTTAAGAGTGACAGATGATTTTCAAAGTCTGTTTGAAAGCTGAAGCAAAGATTGTTAAAAAAAAGGAGATTGAAGATACACAGAGAGAGAATGAAGATTGTTCTAAAATTGTCAAAGATTTCAAAAGTTTAAAGTTTCGAAGTTCAAGTGAGAGATATAGATTTTAAAGAGAAAGTAAAGTCATGAAAAGCAGAAAAAGGGGGAGATGATTTGATCAAAGTGACAGTTTGCTGAAGATGTCAGAGATTTTAAGATACTCAAGTTAAAAAATGTTTCAAAGCTGAAGATAATTGTGAACATTTGAAGACCTGAAGATTATTGCCAAATTTTTTTTAATCTTGAATCCAAAGGGGGAGATTGTTAGACCAGAATTGTATTCAAGATTAAAAGTGAGAGTCTATTTTGTAAATGTGTAATAGTGTGAGAGTTTGTGTTGTAAAGAAGCTTTGACTTTGACCTTTGCTTGAGAGGCTTTAACTTTAATTCCTGTTAGATTAGAATTGTATTCAAGATTAAAATAGTGGGTCAAAAGTGCAAATGTTGTATAGTTTGAGGGTTTAAGTTGTAAAGTCAACTAAGGTTGACTTAGTATAAATAGTAGGTTTCTTAGTAATCTTGTAGATACGCTGAATTCAGAAAACACAAGTCGTACATTCAGAGAGAACACATATAGAGTTCGCATAAGATACAAGTGAGATCTGTGACACCTAGACTTGTGAATATATTGTAATCATATGAATTGAATAAATATTTGTTTTGTGTTAATCTGTGTTTGATATATGCTAGTAATTTTGGGATCACATTTGGTATCAGCGCATAGATTCAATATTTTGAGAAAAACGAGTTCGTATTCTGTTTTTCGAGTTCTTGATTGAATTTTTGCTATTAAATGTGTTTTAGTTAATTCTTTTGGTAGAATGTAGGTCGAAATTAGTTCTAGAAAATGTTTCTGTGGTTGAATTTCATTGGAAAATCGAATTTGATATTCAATTTGTGAATTTTTTGGAAATTTTCTTTCGAACGAGTTCGTGTACTGTTTCATCATGATTTTTGATGTTTAAGTGTGATGTTGGATTTGATACTGAATTGGATTGATCTTTTTACTAATCTGTTCATTGTTGTGAAGTTACAGCCTCTGAATCGAAGGAATTGATCGATTTTTGGACTAGATTTGATTTTTTAGGACCGATAACTCAAGAACTCGCAAGATCCGTACTTTTCGTACGAAGAACTCGCAGGTTTTAAATTCGCAGAAAGAATTCGCATAAAAGTTCAACTAAATTCTTTAAGTAAATAATTGGTATCACTGTTGTGTACGAAATGTTGTAGAATTCGCATAAAAACTTTGGAATTTTGTTTAAGTGTGGATTTCGTATCTGTTCATACGAAAAGCAAGAATTCGCATAAGAGCGTTGAGCGAAAAGTTGTTTTTGAAAATTAAAGGAAGGAATTCGCACATAGCTATGTATGAATTCTGAAGAATTCGCAGGTGTGACTTGTACGAATTCTTAAGTTTTCGAACGTTTGTTCAAAATTATTTCTAAGTTCAGAATTCGTATGAGATACGAAAAGTTGGTGAAAATTCTAAATTTGTCTAAGTAAAGAATTCGTATCCTCGTGTTATATGAATTCTGCTTGCGAAAAGTTTGTGTGCGAAATGTTTGAGAAATTTCAAATTTTTTTAAGGAAGGAACTCGTATAAGAGAGATGTACGAATTGTGAAGAACTCGCATAAAGCTTTATAAGAATTCTTAAGAATTCGCATATAAGCTCATGCGAATTGCTTGATTTTGAGTGTCTCTTCTTGCGAAATCTAGACTTATGCGAATTGTGAGCTTGCTTATACGAATTCTAAGTGTTATACGAATTCTATTACTTTGTGCATGCAAATCGCTCTCCAATCTTAGTGCATGTGAATTATGTACTTAAAGTTTTTAGAAATTTCATTTTATGGGAATTTTTAAGTCTTGCATCTTTTAATCTCAATTTGTTGAACTAAAGATCAGTACTAGCATATTTTTTCAGATATCATCATGTCGTACACAGATGAAAAAGGAAATCTGGTGCTAACCAACAAAGATTGTGCTTTAGCGTACATGCCAGAGATTCCAACACTCGAAGCTGAGAACAAGAATTTGAAAATTCAGAATTCATCTCTTCTTGCTCAAATCAATAAATTGAAAGAAAATTTTAAAGATTCAGAGAAAAGTTTTATTTGCTCAGACTGTGTAGCTAACTCCAAAATTAATTTTGCAGGAATTATTGAATCAAAAGAAAAAGAGATTTCTAATCTGCAAACAAAGCTAAAAAAGTTTGAAAGTATAAATGCAAATACTACATGGTCAAAGAAGGAGCTAATGCAAAAAGAGATTGAAGATATCAGGAGAAGAGAAAATATTTCCAGTGAAACTTGTGATGGACTTAGAAAGACAAATTCACAAATTTTTACTGAAAGAGATTCTTTGAAAGATAAAGTTTTCAGTCTTGAAGTTGAAATCAACATGATGAAAGAAAAAGTAACCCAAGAGAAAGACAACACAAAAGCCCAAGATGAAATGAAGAAGATTGAGAAGAAGAGAAAGGAAATTGAAAAAGATAATGCTGAGTTTCAGAAGAAGATTAATGAACTGAAAGAAAAGATCTCTCAAGATGAAAAGAGGATTGAAAAAGAAAGAAAAGAATTTGCTAAGAAGTTTTCTGAATTTTCCAGAAAAGCTTTTGAAGAGAAGAAATCAGTGGAGCTGAAATGCATAAAGCTTTCTCAACAAGTTTCATACTTCGAGAAAGTAATCATCTTGGAGAGAGATAAATTTGAGAAAGAGAATAAGTTAGCTGAACATAAAAATGTTGGGATATTTAATGAAATATCTGGTCAAAGAAAATATGTGGAGAAAGACTTTGAAGAAGAAAGAAAAGTGTTTGAGGCTTAGATAAACAAGCTTACCAAGAAGCTATCTTAATTGTCAACAAACATTATGAAGGAGAAGAAGACGAAGTCTGAACTACAAAAGAAGTTTGATCTGATTTCAAAGAAAATAAATAGTTTGTCTTCAAAGATAAAAGAACTTGAAGAGATCATGTTCAAGGTGAAGCTGACTGAGTCAAAGACTCCAGAATCAGTTATCCAATCACCAAGAGATGATCAAGCTGATTCAAAATGTTCATTTAAAACAACTTCAAGTTCACGTTTTACAAATGTTTCTAATAATCCTTTATTTGATTCAGATGATAGTCTTACTTCTAAATCTAAAGATCAGATTCGTCCTTCTAACCTTTTCTATGATAAACATGTTGATGGTTCAGGTAACATCAAGAAGAACAAGTCTCAGAAGAAAAGATTTTGGAAGAGGATAGATGAGAAAGAAAAAGAAAAATGGATTTGGATAGTGAAAGGTTCCTCGGAGGAGAAGAAGGAACAAAAATCATTTGAGCATACATCGAATGCTAAAAGGAACAATGCTCCTAAAGGTAAATTTTTTGGCAAACCTGATCTTATGTATACTATAAATCAACTGATCAGGTTAGCACAAAAGAAAATTAGTTGTTCCTATTGTGGTTCAAATGATTTTGTAAACAAAAATTATGAAAATAGCAGGTATGGTTCTTACTATATCTCTCCTAATAGAACTGCAACTAACAAATCAGGACCCAAATACCAGTAGGTACCAAAAGCTAAATCTGTGTTGCAGACACCCAAAGAGTAAGGGGAGAAAGAACAAAGACTTCTGAATAATACATTTCAGAACACGTACTTCAACGAATAATGACTTCTGAGTAAATAAGCTCAGGACTCGGACTTCAAAATCAAAGAAATATGGTTTCTGATTATATCAGATCCAGACCCATTCTTAAATGGTAAAACTGAAAATTACTATTCTCACCGGAGAATACGTAAAAATGGCTTCTGAATACTTCAGTTCAGAACCCGAACTCAAATTTTTTTCTTCTGAAGGATGCTTACAAGATTAAATCTTTTCAAGAAGTTTTTTAATTTGAGGGGGAGTTATTGAGATTTTAACTGTCATATCTTTTAGGGAGAAGATATAAATATCACTTATACTTTAATTGTTATATTTTTCTGATGACTTGAATTTTTACAGATATTGAGGGGGAAAATGTTTGAAGTTTTGTCAAGGTGCTTAAGTGAAAATATTCATTTTAGGTGGAGTTAAGATTCCTACATCACAGGTATATTTTTATGAATCTTAAACTTTATCACTTGTTGAAAGAAGGACAACTTTTACTTGTGAAAATCATTTTTGGATTAAAATGTTCAAACCACTTCGCGTTTTCAAAATGTTTTATGAATTTCGAAGTGTGATTTTAAATGATTTTTCATTTGGATATTTTCATGCTTATCTTAACCGTGTGTTCTTAAAGAAAAATACTTGTGTATTTTCTTTTCATATACTTTGTCAAGTATTCATACACACATCGGTTCAGTACATTTCTTGACTTTGTTATTACCATGTATCAAATGATAAATCTTTCTATGGTAATACTCCCACTTGTTACTCTAATTTGTTTGAGATCAGATGTCATTTCTCATTATTTGTGCTTTCATTGATAACATGTTTATATATTGTTCATATAAACATCTTACGTCTTTGATATCCCAACTTATAATTCTTCATGAAATATTTGATCTGATTAAATCATTGTCAGATTCTCAAAACACTTACATTGATTTCATTTCATTCATTCACTTTACTGTTTTGAGAAATCTTAAATGTTCAATTGCTCAAATTTCATTCCTATCTTTAATGAGCATACATACACTGACATTGATATCTTGTGCTTAAAAGTCAAGAAAATCATTGAGCAACATGTTCTTTTAGGAAAATACATGGGATTCAGTGTGAGTGCTTAAACGACTTCCATGAATTCACATTAACTAGTGTTTCCTACCCCGGAAGTAATACTAAGAGTGATTGAGGGGAGAGGGGTTAAAGGAATTGAGTGTTGGTGTGTGATGAGGTAAAATGGAAATGGGAGTTTGGTTATAAGTGAGCTTAAAAGTTTAAAAGAAAGAGGGTGTGAGAACAGAGTAAAAGAATATCAGACTCTGCACCATATTCTTTCTGAGTCGGGCAACCACATAATCTGATTGGTTCACATTCTTTGGTGACCATCATTGAAAAAGGAAGTGAGCCCATGCCAACTCTTGCATATAACCCCACCAGCTACTCATTCTTTTCTTAAAAAGAGAATGTTTCACATTTTTTGGGGACGCAACACATACTCTATTGGTTCTTCACTCGGAAGATACTAATATTGAAAAAGAAGGAAAGTTTCCCCACCTTCGACCCTTTATCATGCACTTTGAGTCTATGTATAACTATTGTTGTCTCAATGGTCTGCATAATTTTGAGCCTTTACTAGCAATCATTGTGCTAATTCTTTCATAACACAAGCATGAGCACACAGAAAATCTGTTTTTCTGTCAGAATATTCATAGAATTACCTTGTGTTTTTCAATGATTGAATGGAAGTCCTGGGGAGTGAACATCACCCAAGCTCTTTATATAGTACATTCGTTGTACTCAGTAACTTTGTGTTACTGACAGGCAATGTAACTGTTTCATTAGTTGATTCAGGGTTACCATTCCAATTTGTCTGAATTTGAAAAGATTCGGATGAATACATTTTATGAATTGACGGAAACATATCAGATCAGTTGGGGGAGAATGTTCATATCCTACCAAAAGGGGAGATTGTTACTCATGAAGACTGTGCTTATCTGATGTTTTGAGGGAGATCATTCAAAGATTGTGCTGACATTGAAAAGTTTTGATGATTCTGATTCTTAAAATTCATCAAAAAGGGGCAGAATTTCAGAATTTCAAAGTCAGATTTCAGAATTGGGGAGAAATTGCAAAGTTAGATTCATAGTGAAAGTCAAGCGAAGAATTTCAAAGCGGAAAGTACAAGATTGAGAAAGAAAAGTCAGATGGTTAATTGTTTCAAAGAAAGAGATAAATCTGAAAGTTGCTTCAATGTCTGAGTTTGAAGAAAAGTTTTTTTCTGAAGAATATGTGATTTTGTTGAAAACAAAGGGGGAGATTGATGAAAGTGTTAAAGAGCTACTTAAAGTTGATCCAAAGAGAGAGATTCATTTCAAGTGCTGTCAAAGATTGACCAAAGATTTCAAAGATTAAATCTGTCAAGTTTGTTTGCTGAAGATTATTTTGAAGATAAGAAGACCTGAAGATAATTGTCAAATTTTAATTTAAGAATTTCAAAGTCAGATTTCAGAATTGGGGAGAAATTTCAAAGTTAGATTCAAAGTTTCAGATTCATAGTGAAAGTTAAGCGAAGAATTTCAAAGCGGAAAGTACAAGATTGAGAAAGAAAATTCAGATGGTTAATTGTTTCAAAGAAAGAGATAAATCTGAAAGTTGCTTCAATGTCTGAGTTTGAAGAAAAGTTTTTCTGAAGAATATGTGATTTTGTTGGAAACAAAGGGGGAGATTGATGAAAGTGTTAAAGAGCAACTTAAAGCTGATCCAAAGAGAGAGATTCATTTCAAGTGTTGTCAAAGATTGACCAAAGATTTCAAAGATTAAAGTTGTCAAGTTTGTTTGCTGAAGATTATTTTGAAGATAAGAAGACCTGAAGATAATTGTCAATTTTTTTTAATCTTGAATCCAAAGGGGGAGATTGTTAGATTAGAATTGTATTCAAGATTAAAATAGTGGGTCAAAAGTGCAAATGTTGTATAGTTTGAGGGTTTGAGTTGTAAAGTCAACTAAGGTTGACTTAGTATAAATAGTAGGTTTCTTTGTAATCTTGTAGATACGCTGAATTCAGAAAACACAAGTCGTACATTCAGAGAGAACACAAATAGAGTTCGCATAAGATACAAGTGAGATCTGTGACACTTAGACTTGTGACTATATTGTAATCATATGAATTGAATAAATGTTTGTTTTGTGTTAATCTGTGTTTGATATATGCTAGTAATTTTGGGATCACAATTCCCATGATCTTGGATCCAACATATTTGTGCACTAACAGTATTGGTTTTTGTTTTTTCTCATTATTATTACTATTATTATTATTATTGAATTTTAGAAATTGGCAAAATAGGTCCTTTAAACAATGAAATATTTTATAATACAACGAAAATATGAAAATGTTTTTAAGTTAACTGAGATTTTAAACAGATGTTAACATGACGGACCTGATCCATAACAAAAATGAAACCATAATGACCATCCCTGTAATTATTTCACTTGAGGGACACAATCCAAAATTTCAGCAAACCATGGGGAGGAAATTTGCAATTTACTATAATAAAAATAAAGGTGTGTCAAATTGTACATGGAATTACCAAGTGTATTGGAAAACAAAAAATATGGCTTTTGCATTAAAAGTTCTCTATCCTTTCTATACTCTCACGTTTATGCCTTGAACCCCTTCATTCTTCCTCTATGTTGTTTATGGAATCTGGTTCTTTTGGGGTTATAATTGATGGTTTGTTCCAACTCTTTCTTTCTCCCACGTGTATAGACAAACTCTCTCCCTCTCTCTAGAAAACACATCTTCGTCATGTATAGAGAGAAATGATATTTCTTTTAAGAATGAAAAATGAAGAAGAAGAAGAAAAAGATAGAGAGAAATGATATTTCTTACTTAAAGTCAAAATACAATACATGATTATTTATATCGACTCTACAAAGGGGATAAAACTAAATTAACTGATAACTAACACAATTAGTAACTTGTAACCACTTAGCTGACTATGCACAATATGCCTAATACCCCCCCCCCCCTCAAGATGGCTTGAAAAAAATGTCTTTGAGAGTCATCTTGGATAAGAGTAAAGGAATCTTTCATTAAAGAAGATAACTTTGTGATATGTCAGCCAATTGATGATGAGTATGAATTGGTGTTAACTTCACGACACTCGATAATAGTCTTTCATGAATGAAATGACAATCGATCTCTACATGTGTTGTTAGAAGCCCTATATCGGATTTGTTTGTAAATGTATTGTAAAAGGAAAGCCTATGAAGTTCTCTAATTGTTGAGCCTTTGACTTTCCTTTAAAGAGGTCTTTGGAGCCTCTGACTTGCCTATTCAGAAGATGCACCCAGGCTCTGAAGTCTGAGTCATCTAACACTTATGCTTTCTTGAAGACATGAAGACCAAGCTCAATTGGTTCCATTTGAAGTTAGTTATTGTACTTTACATGTAGATTAAGCTCATTGGCCAGTGCCTTGACATTATATTTAAGCACCTATAAATGTAGTCGTTATGTTACTTGTTTAGTAGATATAAGAGAAAAGTTTAGAGGTCAATTCATTACAACTATTGTGATCTTTCTGTGAAGATCATTCTCCAATCCTAATAATTAGATATGAATCTAATACATATGCCTGCTATTCTTGGTGAATCTATTCTTCTTTGTATTACTGTTGAATTGACATTTGATAAAATGCTTCCGCTAATAAAATCTGTTTTCTATCAATTGATTGAGATATTTGTATTCCTACATGTTTCTTCCACTCATGAAAAATCTGCTTGGAAGCAATGTGAACTACAACTTGGTTGTCACAATATACCAATAAAGGTTTCTGAACAGATGAAATTCACGTTAATAATTGTTGTAGCCAAACAATCTCACTCGCAGTTGAAGCTAAAACTCTGTATACGACCTCTGATGAAGATGTAGACACCATGGATTGTATTTTAAACTTCTAAGAAACTAATAAATCACCAATGAATATATAAAAAATTGTGGTTGATAGTCTAGAATCTGGCATGAACTCTGATATACATATGAAAAGGACTTTAGCTAAGCCTTATTTTTAACCATCCAATGGATGCAACAAACAATAAACCTTGATCAAGGATTCCTTTAAGATAATGAAGAAGATGATGAAAGGATTTGAGGTGAGGAACTCTAGGCTGAGACACAAATTGAGTTAATTTGTGTACAACAAAAGTAATATCAGGCCTGTACAATGTAAGTTATAGAAGTTGACCCACTAGTCCTTGATAGTGTGTGACATCGTTTAAAAGAGCACCATCCTGCTTGTATAATAAAGCTTTGGGATCCATGGAAACTGTCGTGGACTTGGAACTCAAATACCTTATATCTTCACATAACTGTAGAGTATATTGTCGTGAGACATAACGATGCTCTCCTTTGACCGAGCAACTTCAACCTTGAGAAAATATTTAAGTTGTCCTAAATATTTTAGCTTCAATTTGGTATTGTTGATCTAGCTGATCCTTCTCAGTGATTTGATGATGACCTATTCTTGTACTTGACCATTTTCACTATTATGTCATATTGATGAGAATGTTCAACTATCACTTTGTGTGTCTTTTAATTAACTATAATTATTCACTGAATGTAACTCAGTGATGATGATCTTTCTTATGCTATATCAATGCTATTAAAAGTCAGCCACAACAAACTCTAAAAGAAACTTCAGATATGTCGAAGCTATAATTGAAGATAAAGATAGGAAGAATTGAAGTTACATCAGTTAAAACTTCCTGTTTGAAGAAGATCCTTATTGATCAAATAGACTCAGCAATCACCGATGAAGTGTCATTCCTCAGCTAGCTGAATCAAAGTTCTGCTGATTAAGTTTCTTTCTTATCCTCTCTAGCCTAAAGTCAGAATGTACAAAGGTACAGTATGGGTAATGATAATCAATAAATCCCAAAACAATCAAGCAATTACTCAAATATAACAAGAACTAGAGAGAGATTCTAGAGAGAGAAAGTAGATCTTGATTCCATTAATCACAAGTCTCACAATTCTGAAATGTTACAATACGTGCTTCTCTCGTTGTTACTTACAACTCTGGTTCGTTACAGAATGTTACAAGAAAGCTAAAGCTATTTATACCAACAACTTATACAAGACTTCATGACTAAGGAAACTAAAACATACTTTGACTAACTAATACAAAGACTATGTTGACTTTTACATCTTTGACATTCCTATTAAATCTTGGATAAAATATTTAGACTTAAGAATCTCCCCCTTTGTATTCAAGATTTAATAAAAATTTGATACTGATCTTCAACACTTGATTCTTCAGCTTTGAACTTTGAAGCTTTCACAGTCTTTACTCTTTCAGCCTTTGAAGAATCTTGAAAAGTCTTTTTCACTTTGAAGCTTTGAAAGTCAACAAGCCTTGAACGGGAAACTGAATACTTGAAACTTTTGAAACATTGACTTTGAAACATCTTTCACAAACTTTGAACATCTTTGAAACAACTTTGATTCTGTATCTTCATCTCTTTGATCTCTGGACTGTCTTCTGAAAAACAAACTTTAACAGATCATCTAAATTTATCTTTGAACAAACTTTCTTCAGAATCTTTTGACTTTGAATCAGCGGAAGCATTTTTCATTTTAACAACTCTTCAAAGCTTTGAAATTGATCTTTGTAAAATTCTCCCCCTTTTTGATGATTGTGAGCAACATTATCATCAAAACTTCATCAATTTCATCACAGTCTCTGATTTCCCCTTATGTAACCGAATAACAATCTCCCCTTTGACAGTCGCCGCGCTTTGATCTGAGTAGTCGAATCATGAACTTTATATACCCGAATCTTTTCAAATTCAGATATAATGAACGTGGTAACCCTGATTCAACAAATGAAACAGTTAGGAATGCCTGTCAGTAACACAAAGTTACTGTGTACAACGAATGTACAATTTAAGGAGTTGGTTTGATGTAGACTCCCCAGGACTTCCATTCAATCATTGAAAAACACAAGGTTTATCTATGAATATTCTAACAGAAAAACAGATTTTCTGTGTGCTCGTGCTTGTGTATGAAAGAATTTTAGCACAATGATTGTTTTTCATAAGGCTCAAATTGTGTAAACTATTGAGACATCAACATGTAATACACGGACTCAATGTGCATGAAAGACGTGCGAAGGTGGGGCAACTTTCCTTCTTTTTCAATATCTAAATATTCCGAGTGAAGATTAGATAGCATATATGTTGCGTCCCCAAAGAAAATGAAACATTTCTTTGTTAAGAAAGAAATGAGTGGTTGGTGGGGTTAATGCAAGAGTTGGCATGGGCTCACTGCCTTTTTCAATGATGGTCACCAAAGAATGTGAACAAATCAGTAGATGTGGCTGCCCGACTCAAAAAGTGGTAGGTGTAGAGTTCTGATATTCTTTTAACTCTTATCTCACACCCTCTTTCTTTTTATCTTTATGCTCACTTCTAACCAAACTCTCATTTCCATTTTACTGCTCCACACAATGAGAATAACTCAATCGGATGAGTTATCTCCCCCAGTCTTTGATTTTGACCCCTCACCCCTCAATCACTGAAGGATAACTTCCTGGGTAGGAATCACTGGTTTATGTGAATCTATGGAAGTTCTGTTTAAGCTCACACACGAATCCCATATAAGTCCTAAAAAGAATGGTTGCTCAACAATTTAACTAAACAATTAAGCACAAAGATAACAATGTCAGAATGTATGCTCATTTAAAATTATGAATGAAATTTGAGCATTTGAACGTTGAAGATTTCTCAAAACAAAGATATTGAATGAATGAAATGAAATCAAGAGAATTGTTTTGAGAATCTGACAATGTATCAATCATATCAAATCAAATGGTTAGGGTATCAAAGAATTGGAAATTTGTTTATATGAACGAATATAAACAATATATCAATAAAAGTACAGATATGTAAAAAATGAATGATGCTCAACAACTTAGAAAGCAAACGGGGGTATTACCATCGAAAAATTGGTTCGAATTTGAGACATGGTAATAACACATTGATAAAGTACTGAACCGGTGTGTATGAATACTTGACAGTATATGAATAAGATAATACACAAGTATTGATCTTTGGAAATACACGGTCAGTTATACATTAAGCTCAAAAATTGAAAAACATTTAAAAGCACACTTCTGAATTCATGAAATCTTTTGAGAATAAGAAGTGGTTTGAACATTTAAGAAACTGTTTTTCATGTTCGAAAGTTGTTCTTCTTTCAAACAATCAGAGATCTAGGATCAGAAGATATTTACCTTTTCAGCTCCCCCTCAAATCATGATATAATGATTTAGGTCTTTTGAGCTCCCCCTGGATATTAGCATAATATCCTTCTTTGATCATTGAAGAACGGGTCCTGATCTGTTATTTGATCAGAAGCCATCACCTTTACTCCCCCTATAAATTAAGCATCTGAAATATGTCAGTTAAAACAGGATAGAGATCAGACACTCCCTTTTGAATTGTAGACCATCATATCAGTAAAATCTATCAGTGAAAAAGTACAGGATAGAGATCAGATCAATTCTCTTGGGATGTAGACCATCATATCCATCGGATATAAAAACAGGAGTAAGGTGTTTTGATCGCTGAGGTCCGAGTCCTAAACTGTTGTGTTTAGAAGTCATACTCCGTTGAAGAACGGGTCCTAAGTTGTGTACTTAGAAGCCATAGTCTTGACATTGAGGTGCGGGTCTTGAACTGTGTTATTCAAGAGCCATATTCTTGTCATTGAAGTCCGGGTTTTAAACTGCTATGTTCAAAAGCCATTGTCTTTCAACTTTGAAGTCCGGGTTTTGAACTGCTGTGTTCAAAAGCCTTTGTCTTTCAACTTTGAAGTCTGGGTTTTGAACTGTTGTGTTCAAAAGCCTTTGTTCTCTTACTCCCCCTTTACTTGAGGTGCCTGCAACACATAATCAATTTTCTTCTTTGGTACCCATTGGTATTTGGGTCCAGAAATGTTAGTTGCAGTTCGTGTGGGGGTTACAGAGTAAGAATCATACCAGTAATGATCATGTGTCTTGTGAATATGATCATGTGTACAACAGTAAGAACAATAATATTTATTACCTGAAAACCTGAATAATTGGTCTTTTGAGTATTTAAGGTCAGGTTTACCTTTATGCTCTTTGTTCTTCTTTGCTTTGTGTACATGTACACATGATATCTTCCCTTTCAGCTTATCTGACATCTCATCTTTAACTGGTTTCTTCTGCCACACCAGTTTCTCTTTCTTGAAGCTTTTTCCTCTTGAATATGTACCTGAACCATCTAAATATCCATCATAGAAAATGTTAGTTCGACGAATCTGATCAAAAGATTTAGCTGACCTTTGTGAAGAGACAGATTTCTGAGTTGATCTTGAGACAGACTTCTCAAGCTCTTTGATCTTTGAAGCAAAATTGTCTCTTTCTTTCACAAGTTGGTCAATCTTCTTCGAGAATTCTGACTTCGTCTTCTGCTATTTTAGCGCAGTAGCAGATAGTTCAGATAACTTTGAAGTCAGCTTTTTGATTTCAGACTCAAATATGGATCTTTCTTCTTCAAATCCTTTCTCTGAATCATTTCTCTGGCCGGATAGTTCCTTGAAAAATCCCACATTCTTCTATTCTATGGCCTTCTTTTCTTTATCAAACTTCTCTCTTTCCAAAATAAGTACTTTCTCAAAATCAGAAACTTGTTGAGAAAGTTTTATGCATTTAAGCTCCACTAACTTCTTCTCTTCATAACACTTCCTTGAGAAATCTGAGAACTTGGTTGAAAATCCTTTCTTTTCAATATCAAAATCAGCTTTATTTGAAGCAAGCTTTTGTTCCAAATCAACTATGTTCTTTCTAAGCTCATCATTCTTAGATTCCAATCCCTTTATCTTCTCATCATTCTGCCAGAAGATCTTTTCAGAAGATCTTCATTGATAATCTTTAAAGCACTGATTTCTTCTTTCAGTCTGATAATTTCTGCAAAATACTCTCTTGACTTTTGAGAATGGAAGTCAACATCATGACCGAGATTAATTTTCTCTAAATACAACTTTCTAATCTTCTCTTCAAGATCTGTAAAAAATCCCATGATTAATGAGTAATCAACTTAATATGAATGATCGTTCCAAATTATATATCAGAAAATCAAAAATCAGATCAAATTGAAATCTAGCACAAAATATTTAAATATTGAACAACACTTGTAAAGGCACAAGATCGAGTTTTGCGTGAACTGTGTGTTGCGCAAACCAAGCTTCTCGTGATCAGCGTGTAAAGCAAAGAGAGCTTTGCGCAAGCCAAGTGAAACACAAGATGAGGTGTTTGCGCAAACTATGCTTTTCGTGATAGCCTTGAAGCGCAAAGTGAACTTTGCGTAAGGAGTTGACTGCGCAAACTATGCTTTTCGTGATCCACGTATGGCGCAAGGTAGCTTTGCGTGAACCGAAGGATGCGCAAAGTGAACTTTGCGTGAGCCAAAGGATGCGCAAATCTGACTTTGCGTGATAGCCTTGTAATGCAAATGGAACTTTCAAAGTCCGGAAAATCTTACGCAAATGTCTATGAACACGAATATGAACTTGCGCAAATCATATGAACTTGCGCAAACCGTGGATCTTGGCTCTTTCTTTCTCAAATCGATCAAAATCTGCAAATTTGATCTCAAAAATTCATCAGAATCATCGAAAAACAATACTAAACACAAATTTACAATCAATTTTCAATTAAAAACAACAATTCACACATTTTCGATGAAGAACAATGTTCAAACTCGATATTTCAAGAAAGTTCAAAAATCAAAAATTGACATCGTTTTAGTTCAAATTATGAGATGAAATCAAAACAAGAAACAATCCTAAACACAATTCAAATCCAATGATGCCATTTTCTTGCACTAAAACCGATTTTTCAACAAAATTCGTATGAACAGTACAAAAAAAAACGAGTTCTTGAAAAATTCCAAAAAATCTCAATTTCTCGATCTAAAAACTCTAGATTTCAATTCAAACTTTGATCAATTCATTTATGAAAAATTTGGTTCAAATCTGATACCAATTGATAATCAATAAATCCCAAAACAATCAAGCAATTACTCAAATATAACAAGAACTAGAGAGAGATTCTAGAGAGAGAAAGTAGATCTTGATTCCATTAATCACAAGTCTCACAATTCTGAAATGTTACAATACGTGCTTCTCTCGTTGTTACTTACAACTCTGGTTCGTTACAGAATGTTACAATAAAGCTAAAGCTATTTATACCAACAACCTATACAAGACTTCATGACTAAGGAAACTAAAACATACTTTGACTAACTAATACAAAGTCTATGTTGACTTTTACATCTTTGACTTTCCTATTAAATCTTGGATACAATATTTAGACTTAACAGGTAAATCCTTATTGTCTCCATTCATTCATAGCCACTATCTTAGTGCGCCATTCTTAGGCGGCCATCCTGGCTTAGATACAGGACATGTAGTACCTGCAAATATCTCCCTGAAGGACATGTGGACTGTACCATCAACGAGAATTAATTGCACATGGTATAAAAAGCTGAAAGTCTTCTCTCTCCGTGTCGTGACCTGTATACAATTTCTCTCAATCTATTTAAAGTGATCTCTAAGTTCAAGAACCTAAGTGTTCTTCACCATCTTTGTAGTTAGAGATTCTTAGTGCTCTCTAATAGTAGTGATATATTTATTTAGATTTGGTTTCTTACCTTATCTTCTTCGGTAAACAATATGTAAATTTATGTATTGATTCTTCTTATAATCAGTAAAAGAATTTGAAAAGTAAAAGTTGTGTTTGTATTCAACCCCCCTCTAGAAACCCTAATAGTCATATAAACCCTCTTGGGACCAACAAGTGGTATTAGAGCAATGTTCTTCTTTCTTCTCATGTTTCAAACTGACCCCATCATGGCTGCTAAGAACTATCACGACAATGACTCTCTTGTCAACCCCCTAGATTCAACAGTGATCCTTTCTCTCTCTAGAAAAATCGTATGTCTCTATTTTTTGAAGGTGTAGATCCTCAGTTCCCACACTACATCGAAAATGAACCATTTGTTCCCTTTTATAACTATTAATGACGTTCCTGTTACTGCTCAGTCTGGAACTCCCGAATGAATAGTGAAAATATAAATTCATCAATGGTCAGATGAGGATGTGAAAAACGTCGCTCTTGACACGAAGGCTAGAACTGTCATTGCCATTACACTTCCTGATGAAGTATACCAGTTAGTTAGGAATCTGAAGACTTCTAAAGAAATATGGGATAACCTCTGTGTGCAGTATGAAGTCAATACTGAAGTCCAAGAGTCTAGGATGATCAACATGGTAAGACGATACAAAATGTTCATTTATGGTAAGAATGAATGTCTTTCTGAAATTCATCAAAGTTTCAACTAGCGCTCATCGATCTCAAGTTTGTTGGAAGAGAATACTCCAACTCTGAGAATCTTAGGTGCCGTTTGTTTTTAAGAGGTCTAACGTCTGAAGTCTTATTTTAGTTATGATTAATAAGAGGTTATGTGTAAAAAGGTCTGAACGATTTAGACTTAAGAGCCATTAAGTGTTTTTTTAAAAAAAAACAAACAACCCCTTAATAAATTTCTTGAGTGTCTCCCTGAATCATGGGACATTTACACCATATGTCTAGAAACATCTAAAGACCTTAAAACCATGACTCTTGGTGCTCTCTTTGGCACCTTGCTGAATCATGAGCAATCTAAGGCTTTGAAGAAAAATCTCATAAGAGATACCAAAAGATCTTTTCTAGATTTACTCTATTAAGATGATAAAACTCCTGCTAATCTTCTTTCTCTCGCCCTCACTAATGCATGTCATCAACTGTATGCGCCTGATGAGAGCTCATAGTCAGATCTCTCAGAATTTGATGAATCCCTGGCCCTTTTAACAAATAACTTCAGACGATTTTCTAGAAAGCATAAGTTTCATGGAAACACTATGTTAGGTCAAAATATTGTATCTAAGATTTAATAGGAAAGTCAATTTTGTAAAGTCAACATTGTCAAAGTCAAGATTAGTCAAAGTTGTATTAGTTTACTTAGCCTTTAAGTCTTTGTTAGATTAGTGGGTATAAATCGGCTTTATGCCTTGTGTTTTTGTAAGAGCTTCATTGTAATAATTGATAGACGTATGATATCAGATCTACTTTTCTCTCTATACTTTCTCTCTCTAGTTCTTAATTGTTTGATTCTTGATTGAGAATTGCTTGATTTGTTTGGGATTTTACATTCACAATTGGTATCAGAGCCGTACCAAACAATTTTCAGAGAGATTTGCACAAAAATATAGATCAATTTTCTGGAAATTCTCAGAAAAGCAGAAAGTTTTTGGATTTGAACTGTTGATTCGAATTTCTTGTGATTGATTGATTTTAGACTGTAAAACTCAGTTCATTGAACTCGTTTGTTGTTGTAGAATCGTTTTTGTTTACACAATTTCATGGATTAATCACTAGATCAGATTGAATTTTGAAATTTTGTTTTTTTGGATTTTGTTTGAAAAAAGTCGATCTCTGTGATCTTGAAAACTGATCTGAAATTGTTGATTTTAGCAAGTGTGGATTGATAGAAATTTGTTTAGAATTGTTCTTTGATTGTGTTGATTCAAGTTTAACAGATTTCAATGTTCGAATCTTCAGAATTGAATTGATGAAGAACACGCAAAGTGACTTGCTTTGATACTAGCGTAAAACTATTTGATGCTGCAGTCTTGAATTTAAATTGGAAATCAGTGAAGGATGAATGTGATTGGATGAAAAAGATTAATGGGGCGGTGCTTTCTTGGAATTTCCACTTTCTTGTTTGAAGATTTTATATGATTTCCACTTTCTTATTTGCAGATTGAAATTGAATAAGATTTGCGCCATCCATTTCATTCTTTGTGCCACTCACCACTGGCGCAAGATTCATTCTTTGCACCACTCACGTGCTAGTTTTGCGCCACTAATCACTCATTTATTATATTTTGCGCCAACAATCTTTATGCACCACTATCATGATATTATGAAGATTGCCATTGGTTAATGAATGAGATAGTGGGACGGTCATTTGTGAGTTTATGAGTTTATTCAACATAGTGGGTTATTTGTGCAAGTTATGCCATTGGTTGGTTAATAGTGGGTTATTGGTTGGTCATTGGTTGATGTTGATGATTCAAATCTTGCGCCACTCTCTTCATAAGGTTTGCGCCAATCATATCTAGCGCAAACTTTATCATTTGCGCCACATTCACAACACCTTCTTTCCATCTTTGCGCCAATCAAAGAAAATGTTTTGCGCCAAACAAGAATTGTTTTGCGCCAATCACTACTAGCGCAAAACATTTCCACTCATCAAGTTTTGCACCATTCTTGTGTTGTATTTTGCAGGCAGTGCTTGTTTAAAATTGTTTTGCGTCACAGGTTTCTCGCGCAAAAGCTCACTTTGCGCCAACTTTATCTCTTTCTTGCGCTACCATCAGTTCGCGCAAAACAAGTTTTATTCAAGTTTTCATTTGCACCAGCTATCTTTAGCGCAATTTTAAATTTTGCGCTACTACCTGTAATGTTTGTGATCAATTTAATCTGCAAGTTCTAATTCATTTTATCTGATTTACGACTTTCTGATTTGCAGGTTTTGAATTTATTTGATCTGCAAGTTTCCGAGAATTGAGCGTTCCAGAGATTGGATTTTTCTGAGATTATTTTTTTTTGTGATCTAAGTTTGACTTTCAGTCAAATTTTTATGAATTGTTTGGGAACGATCATTCATATCAAGCTGATATTTCATTCATGATGATAATTACATGTTCTTTTTGGAACAGGTTTAACACACCACAGCTGTACAAAGGAGAATACGAAAAGTGGAAAGATAAAATTTTAAACTTTGTAGATGAACATGAGCTGGGTTACTATATCAGATTATCTTTGACTGAAGGAGAGACGAAACCTCAAATTCCAATGGAAGATTGTTCTGAGGAACAGGAGAAAAGACAGAGAGCTGATAACATATCTCGAACTTTTATGACTCGTGAATTTTCTTGTTATATTTCTCATGAAATTACTGGTCAAATAAATTTTTACAATAAGACCGGAAAAGAGTTGTGGGATTGTATGGAATGGTTGATCAAAGGGCCAACGGTTTTGTCTGAGCTAAAAGGAAAGATTTCTGAGTTGGAAGCTAAATCTCAGCAATCAGTCTCTGTTGAAAGTTATGAAGAGAAGATTAGAAGTCTGGAAGATACTAATGCTGAGTTTCTAAAGAAAATATCTGATTTGGAACAAACGATGGTCAAAGATAAAGCTGATTTTGAGAGTGAAAAGAAAGGATTTTCAAAGAAGTTCTCAGATTTTTCAAGAAAGTGTTTTGAAGAAAAGAAGACTGTTGAGCTTAAATGTATAAAACTTTCTCAATAAGTTTCTGATTTTGAGAAAGTACTTATCTTGGAAAGAGAGAAGTTTTCCAAGGAAAAGAAGGCGATTGAACAAAAGAATGTGGGATTCTTCAAGGAAATATCCGGCCAGAGAAACAATGATGAGAAGGGATTTGAAGAAGAAAGAAGCATGTTTGAGACTGAGATTAAAAAAATGACTGTCAAGTTATCTGAACTATCTGAGAATGCACTGAAAGAGCAGAAAGCGAAGTCTGAGTTTGAGACGAAGATTGACCTTTGTGTCAAAGAAAGAGACAGTCTTGCTTCAAAGATTAAAGAACTTGAAAAGACATCATCAAGTTCAAATCAGAAAACTGTTTCTTCCAAGAGGTCAGTTAAATCTTCTGATCAGATTCGTAGTACTAACCTTTTCTACGATAGAAATGTAGATGGTTCAGGTACACATCAAAGAAGAAGGAGATACAAGGAAGAGGAACTGGTCTGGAAGAAGAAACCAGTTGAAGATGAGAAGAAAAATGAGTTGAAAGGAAAGAAATCATGTGTCCATTTATACAAAGATAAGAAGAACAATGCGCGTAAAGGTAAATATGATCATATCTACTCAAGAGATCAATTAATCAGGTTGTCAGGTAAGAAATACTATTGTAATTATTGTTGTACACATGATTATGTTCACAAGACCAGTTATCATTTTTGGTATGGTTCTTATTCAATTACCCCCACAAGAACTGCAACTAACATTCATGGACCCAAATACTAGTGGGTACTAAAGCCGAAAACTGATTCTGTGTTGCAGGCACCTCAAGTCAAGGGGGAGTAAGAGAACCATGTCTTCTAAGTACATCAGCTTAGAACTCGTTCTTCAACGGAGTTTGACTTCTAAACACAACAGTTTAAGACTCGTACTTCAGTGATCAAAAGACCTTACTCCTGTACTTTGTATCTGATAAGATATGACGATCTACAATTCACAAGGGAGTTGTATTGATCTCTATCCTGTGCTTTTTCATTGACAATATACTTACGATATGATGGTCTACAATTCAAAAGGGAGTTGTATTGATCTCTATCTTGTGATTTTTCACTGACATATGTTAGATGCATAATTTATAGGGGGAATAAAGGTGATGGATTCTGATCACATGACAGATCAGGACCCGTTCTTCAACGTTCAGACTTGGATATTTTGCAAATATCCAGGGGGAGCTTAATAGACCTAAATCATTCTATCATGATTTGAGGGGGAACTTAAAAGGTAAATATCTTCTGATCTAGATCTCTGATTGTTTGAAAGAAGAACAACTTTCAAGCATGAAAAACAGTTTCTGAAATGTTCAAACCACTTCTGGTTCTCAAAAGATTTTATGAATTTGGAAGTGTGACTTTTAAATGTTTTTCAATTTTGAGCTTTAATGTTTAACTGACCGTGTGTTTTCAAAGATCAATACTTGCGTATTATCTTGTCCATATATACTGTAAAGTATTCACACACACAGATTCAATACTTTATTTGAATATGTTATTAGGCATATTAACTGTTTCATTTGTTGAATCAGGGTTACATTGTTGATTATGTCTGAATTTGAAAATGTCAGGATCGAATTTTCAACAAGAATTATGAACACTCAGAAAGAATATTAAAGAAGTTGCGGAAAAACACTTTAATATTCAATAAACAGAAAAACAGTATGAATCCCAACTTGCAAACTTTACTTAATGATTCAAGTTACAAGCTTTTCACTCACAACCTCAATCTTGAAGAACAGGCTCTTTCAAGACGAATTCTACTTCTTTAGAATTAGGAACGATGCCTTGAGGTTGATTCTCTCTCTAGAACAAAAACTCAGAATTATTCTCACAAAAGTTACCTAGCTATTCTAAACAAATCAATACATATATTCAAGAATAAAAGATAATTACTAAACATAAAAAGATCTTCAACATTAATCACCTTGGAAGCATTAACTGAGTCTTGGCAGTATTAACTACTAAGCAGCACTAACCACTAGCAGTACTAACTAGCTAAACAGTACTAACTTTGTTCAAGCAGCACTAACTTTGACTAGCAGTATTAATTCTACTAGAAGTAGTAATACCTAGCAGTATTAACTTTGAGATCCTCTGACAGTACTAACTCTGAACTAGAAGCATTAATGACTTGGTCACATCTTCAGTTCCCAACAATCTCCCCCTAACTTGACTTTTAGAAAGAGAAGTCAAGTTCTTCAAATGCTTCCAAAACTTTCATTGATTCAATCTATTGTTAGGATCCAGTACCATACTCTGATTGATAGTTCTCTGAATTAGATACTTTGCCATTTTTGAATTTGGTGCACAACCTAGCTTCTTATTTAACATGGCATGAAGCTTCAGACTTGTGTGATTGTAGACCCTATCCACCAAGTAATACTCCATGTGAAAAGTATCCATGGTCAATTCATAGACTCCACTCCTTTCATACAAAGTCCATCCTCTAACAGCTTCAAACACATCTCTGATTATATGCTTTACTGCTTCTGGATTGAATAACATACACAAATACTCCATAACCAACTTCACAATTGGTAACCCTGGAGCTTTCAACTGATCTGCATGTAATTTCATACCAACTTCAAACATCTCTTCTAAATCAGATCTTGAACATTCTCTGACAATTTTATTCCATGTTGAAAACACATAATACTTCTCATCCTTTCTTTTCAGCATGATATACTCCTTACCATCCACCTCCATAGTATCCTAGTGGATAACTTCAGGAGGTTTGAATCCAACAGGTTCAACTGTGATAGGCTTTGGAATTTTATCCATTACCACCATGTACATATTTACATCTGAATTCTGTGGTACTTCCTGAGATTCAACTCTCTTTTCTTCATTCTTAGGTGCCTCTTCTTCTTCAGCAACCTTTTTCTCTTCTTCTACTCTAGGCTTCTTGTCAATTTTCTTTCTTTTGGCCATCATCTTGGTTCTCTTCAGAATCCTTTGACTTTGCCCTATAGTAGCTTCCTTCTTCTTTTCTTCCTTTTTCCTTTCCTCTGATCTAGGACCTTTAGAAGCAATAGACTTAACTCTTTTTATTTTCTTGATCTTCTGAGCTAAAGTCTCTTCTTCCTTAAACTCTGCCTTTTCTTTTGTTGGAGTTCCCTCTTCACTTTCAGGGAAGGGTTGATTAATGTTCACATCATGCCTCTCCTTGGCTTTTCTTTCAAACTCCACTCTGGCCTTTTCATTACTCTGCAGTTTTCCCATTTCTTTCTCATATAAGCCCTTGACTTGATCAAAAGTCATCTTTATAAACATTTCTTTCTTCACACCAATTGCACTCCTCAAGAAAGTTATCATCTTGTTTCTTTCCTGAGTTGCAAGGTAAGTTTGTGAAGGCCTTCTCTTCTTTGCACTTGATCTGGCCATCATAGCCTTTCTCATGCTTATTGCCCTTTGCTTTGCTTTCTCTGTTTCCAAACCTTTCTGAAATGCTTCATTTAATTCATTAGCTAGTGCTCTGGCTATCTCTCTGTCTTTCTCAACCTGCTCTTTCTCTGTTTGATTTATCTCTTCTTGCAGTTTCTTGGCTAATGCTTCATCTGACTCAACCATCTTTTGCTTTTTGGTTGGTTGATCAGATTCTATCATCTTTTCTTTCCCTTTTCTCTTTGCATCTGCAGCCATGTCTTTCTTTTCTGTTCTCTTTGCTCGCCCTTCATTTATGACCACTCCCTTTGCTTTGGGAGTGTCATTCTTTGCTTTTACAAGCATCTCTGCTACTTCAATCTCTTCAGGTGTTAACCCTGTTACTACTGCTTGTGTAGTTTCAACAGCACTAACAGTTTCTGCTGCTCCTTTTGTCTCAACAGTAGTAACAGTTTCTACTGCTGGGGTTGTTATTGCTGCTGGTGTTGTTTCTGTTGCTTCAGCCTTATTTACTTCTGCTTTGCCAATTTCTGCTGCTTCAGCAAATATTTCTGTTTCTATCACACCTTAAGCTTTTTCTTCAGCCCTCTCTTCAACAAACTCTCCCTTTGCTTCAACATTCTCCCCCTCAATCTGTTGATCCATCTTTTCTGAGCTTGAACTCTCCCCCTTTTTGGAAGCAGTCTCCTCCTCCTTTTTGTTTGCCCCCTCTCTCCTCCTTAGAACAAACTGCTTTCTTCTTTTCTTGGCAATGAGTTTTCCCACCAATTGCTTGAGTTTTGAAATCTGCTCTTGTTGGGAGATGACCACTTGCTGCAATGCCTTGATTTCCTTTCCTTGATTAACCACATCAACATTGATGTTGGCTATTGTTTCCATCAATTCCAAGTAAGTATAGCTATCCTCACCTTCTTTAGGTGTTTTACCCACCCTTGAAGAATCATTGGAACCTTTTGCCATCAATTCATCAGTTTCAGTTCTGTCCTCACCCTTTTTGGATGTTTTGCCCATCCTTGAGGGATCCTTGGATCTTTTAGTAGTGGCCTTCTGCCTAGCAGAAGCACCAACTACCCCCTTGGTTTCTTGGTGCCAGGGTCCTTTGTTTGATTTCTCACCCAAAGTTGCCATGGGGAAGGTCTTAGAGATGTTACCACTGTCCTTCTCTGTGCTAGCAGAAGTAGTGGCAGCCTGCTCACCCATATGCTCATTCATCTCCTTAGAGAGCACCTCCTCAGGGTTGGGAGACACCCTAGTGGTTTCCCTTTGGATATTCTCTATTGGAGAATGCTCCAATAGAGGGCTTTGAGGCTCTTGGTTAATAGTAGGTACAACAAGGGAAGGAGCCTTGTGTACCTTTCTCTTGACATAAGTCTTGGATATCATAGGAGTGGGTTTAGCAGCAAAGGAGTGAGGAAAAATTTGAGAGAGGGAAGGTTGGGAGTGTCTCTCAGTGGGTTGGTCTAATGAGGGCCTTGACCCTGAGGCCATACCTTCTTGTGGTTGGGACACCACCATCATTGTTGAGAACAATGGGGTGTCAACTCCTTCCGAGTCCCTAGCAGATCTTCTCATGTTTGAGAAGACCTTGCCTTTAGGGGGTTTAGGTACATATACCTCATCAAAGTGAGATATATCCGTCAATTCATTGGTTATAACTGCCTGTACAAACCTGGGATACATGAAGAAATTCTTCTTGTTGTCCAGGTTTGAGACAAGATCATTGAAGATCATCAGAGAAAAGTTATATTTTCGAGTAGTAGATAAGCATACCAAAGCATAGGCAATGGTACTGCTAAATTGGCTCCAGCCAGTAGTTTTCTTGGAAATACAGTGCATCAGGGTATGAACAAAGAACCTCCATTGGGGTGAAAATTGAGCTTTGAAAAACTTTAAAATCCCCATTTGGCCTTCATACCCTATTCTGGTGAGGTTTGAAAACAAATCCTCATTTGGAATAGAAGATATACCTGAAGCATCATCTAGACGTAGACAGATGCGGATGGTCTCCTCAGTAACTGTCAAGGGTTTGTCACAAACCCTTGTTTTGATGCACGACACTCCGTTTTCAGTGCTAGTAGTGGCATTGGCCCAGAATTGCCTTTGATGTTCTATGTAGATGGTAGGAGACACAGTGAGAGCATGAGCGATGTGGCTTGACCTCAGAAAATCGACTATCTGGTAAAAACCTTCGGCTTGTTTTGGCTTTTGGAGCATGGCTATCTCGTTGTGCTCATCAATAAACACCATTGAAGCCATCTGTACGCAAGGATTATTGACTAGCGAGCACTGGATGCTTGAGAGAAAAGAGTTAGAGAGAAGATGAACAGTAGACAAAGAGTCGTTATGATCTTTTAGGCGGGGAAAGGGTATTTATAGCTTGTGGATTAGAAGCAGTATTAACCCTAAAAATTTAGTGAAAGCAGTATTAACAATGAGCAGTATTAACTGAGAGCAGTGTTAACTGAAAGCAGTATTAACTGAGAGCAATATTAACTGAGAGCAGTATTAACTGAGAGCAGTATTAACTGAAAGTAGTATTAACTGAAAGCAGTATTAACTGAAAGCAGTATTAACTGAGAGCAGTATTAACTAACTAGCAGTATTAACTGAGAGCAGTATTAACCACTAGTAGTATTAACTAACTAGCAGTATTAACTGAGAGCAGTATTAACCGAACACTGGCAGTAGTAAAATTGTACTGGCAGTACTAAAACTGTACTGACAGTATTAACCATACTTACACTTTTAAGCTTGTGATGAACTGAGTACTGCTATACATTTCCTGAGAAAGAAGATTAGTAACACCAAGCATAAACTATATACAGG